>OZ030375.1:21255397-22499486 GCA_964023945.1 Ectemnius cavifrons | reverse complement strand
AGCAGTGGCGACCACGTCGTATACCAACGCCACTCCATATTGATTTTCCGGGGGCGCGAAGGGGGTTGCGAGGACTGCGCTTAAGAGGGAAGCGAGTGCGAAAGAGCACCAGTCGCCGAGGCTGAAACAGAGTACGAGAAAGCGAACAAGAGGATGGGGGTAGAATGGGGGAGGATGAGGAAAGGAAAGTAAGAAGACGAGGGGATCGAGCGACGTAGAAGTAGACGTTGTGAGAGGAAGAAAGAAGGACGGTGGCCGAGGCGAGGGTTGGATTACTCCCTTCTTCGTTGTTACTGTTAGCGGGTGCGCGTAGAGGTTAAGTTCGAGGAAGATGGCGGTCTATACGAAGTATTCGCCGGCCGGCATATCTTCTCTATGTACCTGCTAGAGAAGATGCCGCTCGCAAAACTGGCAGATGCTACCGATCTGCAAGCAGTGCCCACCTGCCGCAACTGAAAGAGGAGCAGTGATGAATTATGCAAGAAATAGGCAAACGACATTTCCAGCTGCGCCAACCAATGAATTCTCGATGAAAGTATGAGAGGGAATATTAAATGCTGCCATTTCCCGGGCTGGCAGAGCGATAGTGAACTATCAATCGCGTGCACAGCGTTCTATGTTCAATTAGTCCGTCTATCTTTCTGAGGAAAGGTCGTACAATCAACTGAAGGAGAGATCAGTGGGTTGGTAAATCGTATAACGCAAGTAAATTATTAAGGATTCACGGCATCTTTTAAAACGTGCGCGTCCGCCTGAAAAACTGCGTAGCGGAGTATTAGAGTGACATTTAATATTCGCTCCCCTTGCGTCAATGTCGTTTGCGTGCGGGCGTCTACTTAAAATCGATCTTTCCCCGTTCGCTTGCTTAATTGTACCCGAGGATTTGCATAATTATTCTAGGCGAGCAGACCCGGTGGAGGCGAACCGCGGGCAATTCCCTCATTCTGCTGGAAGCTGGCAGCCTCGCACAGATGGCAAGCCTTTTTGCGAAAGGTTGCCAGCGCGCTGTCAAGTCGGATAGTCGGTAGGCGAATGGAATTGTCACTCGATCGCAAATTCACGCGGAGACGCACCAGCTGTGCCGCGTGTTCGTACGGCACTGAACGAAGATTCGTTTTCCCGGCTCTGGTGAGTAAGGTTCGGCTTTAATAAGGTAGGTTCGTGGTAACTCGGCGATACCCGCTTCCTCTCGTCAACGATCGCTGCCCTCTTGCCCAATGGTCTACGGCGTCTACAAGTTTTCGTCTTACATCGGACGCCTTATGGCCAACTCTCCTCCTCCCTCCTCCTCCCCCTCCCATCTCTCGGTCCAATAAATATTAATAATCCACATAATCGATAGACCTGTTTTATACTGAAATTTTCTTTCACTAGACCTTGCGCCAACACTTCATGCATGTTTTCGTCGCTTCACAGAGCGTTAATTCTTCTCTGAATATCAATTAATTTTTCCGATAATTCGCAATTTAACTGCTAATGGTTATATGTTGCTTATACATGTACTATGTAGAATGACTACAAGTTGATCGATTCCCACCAAAGTCTTCGTTTCTTCTTTCCTACAATATTAATTAATCTTTGCTTTTAGATAGTGTGGAAATGAAACCAATTACGCCAACGAACCTGACTTCCAATTAATTCAGATAATCGATACTCTTTGCCTTCTTTTTATACTCCATTTAAAATGAGATAGTTCACGACTTCCTATTAGGGAGGATGCAGTTTCAGTTGAATTAACTTGAGTTTTATCACCATTTTAAAGCTGTGTACCATGTTCTACGGCGGCAAAGTTCAGCGAGTTGTTCATCAGTGATCGTTGATAACGCACACTGGTTCGTTTGCTCAAGCTATTTTCGGTTTTGTTAGTGCTAACTGCGATTGCTACCGATAGCACGTGGTAGACAGTTCGCTAATGCCGATCATTAGCACCTGAATGTGAGCAAAAAATTATTTTGATGAAGTTTAACAAGATCTGATAAACACAGGAGCGCTTAAAAGTTAAAATTAAAAAGATTAAGGGACCGCCGTTTGTTACCTTCAAAGTACCTGAGAGCTACTTTACGTAGCGGAGGTACACTGTACATATGTATAATGAAGAGTCACTGCTTTGGCAAAACTTTAACAAAGATTTAAGCCAAGATACCGAGACGCTTGCACCACCGACTACAGGAATACGGGGATGACATTTCGATTCGATTTATCAACAGGGAAAGTTTCAACGTGCAAATGTAAGCCCGCATGACAACATTGTAAAGCAGACTTAATGACTTGACGTCTGTTAGTGCTCGTGTTAATTAGTCTCGCGTGAAACCGAATACCAAGCTGATGCAGACTACGTATTTAGGAAAGTACATTCTGCTAGTTTAAAGGTTGAAACAAAACTGGTAACCATTTGCACCTTCAGAGTAAGGTGATAGAAGTAAACTGGTAAGTTCGTTGGGAATTCAATCTATATTTAATTCCGTGTCTATTTATTTAAATTATCGGTCACAGTCCGGCAGCTGGCAACGTGGAAAGAAACATTAAATTGAAAAGTTCGTCAAACTTTTATACTGGCCGCCGAGGCCTCGTGGTAAGCTCCAGGAACTTAGAAAGTTTGTGGTATACTCTTGCTCAAACGAGTTCCTCACTGCTATTTCGTAGTATACTATAGCCAGACCAGAGATAGGTAGCTATTGAGTAGTTTTTGCATTCAACGAGAGTGCTCCTTCTTCATCCACGAGAGTTCAATAGCTTTCCCGTCGCACTTTAATAGAATATAGTACCGAATTCATTAGCGAACAGAAAGTCAACCAGCTTGAAGTACTTAGTTCCTGCGATACAGCGGTGAACTAGATGCTACCTATAGATATTTTCTACTTGCACTGTCGTTGTACAATCTATATAGTATTTACTTAGCCGACAAATTTTATACGTTATTTAATTGTATCCCATTAATCCTTCACATCGGATCTTTTTCTTAAGTAACAGAATAGGCTAATGCGTTTGCAAGTAAATCAGAAAAAACGAGCTTTTCGACGAAAATTCCCAGTGAAAAAAGCTTTTAGTATGTTCGCTTATTCGAGACCCTTCGATGCTTGTACGTCAATTAAGTCTGACCTCATAACAGCAGTCCCTACAATGGGATCTATTCAACGTGGAGCAGTCAGTTTTCTTTCGACAACAGACTATCAATTTCACGGTACACTTCGAATGACGTGGATCTTTGTTATGGAGCATTCGACCTCAAAGTAAACGAGTATCGCGAATATAACTTATTGTTAGAGCATTGTATACTGTTGACAAAGAAGGAAAAATTGAAAAGTTAACTAAGAAAAGGTAAGATGTTGATAATCTTCTCGGGAACATTTCTGAGGAACGAACCATTGAGCGTGTCCCTGAGTAAGCATACATCAGTACACATACTAATCTACGAGTGGAGACATAAAGTTAATGGATAATGCAAATTCTAGTCTAGTTTCTCGGTGCGGTGTCTGCTAATAATATCCTCCCTTATAACGCTTGCTAGATTAGCAGCTGGGGCGAGGGACAAGCTGAAAAGCAGAGAATTATCTCATAGCCGCTCGCTGCCCTCTCCTTGGCGCCTCTCGTGAGATTGCATGACGTGGTTTAGGCTTTAGGTCGCTCGCCTGTAACAGTTACAAAATAGTTCGTCCGATGCAGCGGGGAGAGAAGCCTCGTTAAGCAATCCGCTATCTGCACATGCGTGCGAACGCGGATCGTTACCGAAATTAAAGCGCCGCTTCATTCTCCTGTTGCATTTATCCCAGATTATTTTTACTTTTAGCGGATATGCTCGTCGCCCCACTTTAATCCTTCGATCCATCCGCCTTCCTAGTACCCTTCTCGCACGTATAGAACTGATGCGTCTCTCCCTCAAAATGCGTGTTTCCAACAGCTGGATAACAAACGATAATCATCCGATATTCATTTACTCACACATTAAAGCGATGTTGGTGTGAATGAATAGACGCGCGGGTAAGCACATAGGAATGCAGACTAAAACTCATGCTGACCTTTGTGCCAACTATAGCGCGCCACCACTTGCAAAGGCGGAAGTTGCTGGCAGGGCAAGATTCACGTGCTCGTCGTTCGTGCTCCTATAGTAGACTATAGAGACGGGCCGCATCTTTAAAACAGTCAGGGAGTGCAATTCAACAAGTGTCGCCGTACCAAGGAAACGCGGGGGCTATTAAAGCGCGTTGACCAGTAAATATACGCTAGCTCTAAATATTTATTCTTCGAAAATAAGTTTATTGGTTTGTCGGAGAAGTATTGCGCGCTACCTGTTGTAGTGAAATGTGGAAACTAGGGAGTATCGTTCCCGTTTCCGCAATTCTCCAATAATATAATTCAGTACATCTCTGCAATAGCCTTGTTAGCTAATAATGGGGTTGCTACAATTAGACGAACCGCCCCGGATGATTGAGTTATGATCTGAATGGACGTCATTCGCTGAAACGTACTGAGAGTATCCAATAAAGAGGTTCAATTATAATAGGCGATGCAATCATTCTTCACATGAATACACATAGCTCGCGTATTCTTTAGCCTTATGCTGAAGAATGTTTCAGTGAGAAACTGAAACTGAATTATACAACGCGCCACCTTCGCAAAGAATGAAATTACACGCATTTATCCCACACTGGTAGTGTTTCATTCTGCTACATTATATATATATATATATATATATACATGTATAACGACCACAGGAGTCACAGGAGCGTGTAAACGTTCCCGCACAATTTCAGTCACAAAGCGATCACGATTGACGACGGCGCCGAGTTGAAACGGTACTGCTGCAAAACTGTCATGCGACGTGAACTTTGTGAAAGAGATTGGAACCGCTTTTATTAATCCACACTGCTTTTGGGAGTTATGTCACGTCGTGACATCGTAAAATAGAGAACAGACTTGTTCCTTCGAATGCAGAAAAAGTGAGGTTATATATAGATAAGTATAAAATTACTTTCAGCCATTTTCTCGCAAAACGTCCTGAGTCAGACAATACTCGAACATGAAGAATTCCAGGTCACAAGTGTATCGATTAGGAAGATGTCAGACCTCGGTCACAATTACATGAATCCGAAGTATTGCACGGAACAATTTCAGTGAAGCATGGTGAGCTTCATTAGGAGACGAGGACGAGGAATCGGGTGCAAGCAGAGGGTTAACCGGGATGAGTAAAGCGATGAACGATGATGGGGTCACGCGCTGGTCTGTGTAAGGACCGAAACTTTCGGCAATTAGAACACTGATGCGCCACGCTAGTTATAAAATGTCACTAGTTACGCTTAACATTTGAATCTAGACCTGATTGGATCTGAGTAGTCACTTATTCTCCCGCAACATTGCCATTCTAGAGACATAAATATGTAACTCTTTGTTTAGAGCCAATTCTGCCCTAGATGTTCTCAACCACCGTGACTCTACTTTAAGCATTATTAATTATTGAGTAATGCCCCCATTACGTTGAACTAGTACACTTTGTACAATGCTGCATGCCAGATTCGAGAGATAGATGTAAGTATTAGCCTGCATACGAGAGGCTATAAGGCATACGGTATAGTTCATATCGTGCCAGGCTGCAAACACCGAATGGTATCTCACGAACGGTCATAACCTATCAGTATGCAAGATCATTGTGGTCAATGTTTCCGGTTAAATCCCACAAGAGATAATTACCCGCCCAGATGAGAGACTGATACGTTGGCCAGCATAATAAATAATTTACATTCAGACTTGATGTTCAAACGAGCAAAGTAAAAACAACACTAAGCACTTTTCAGTGGATGTTCAGTAACTTTTCGATGTTGGGAATCGTAGGGAAGAAGCAGTGTAAGCGCCGATAAAAGCATGACCGTGTGATCTTATCGAAAGAGAATAGGAAAGAAGTAGGGGAATGCTTTATCGCTTTTGCTTTACAGGCCTTGATAAATAGTTGATGGAAGATCGGACACTATGTAAGTGCATGCTTGTGTATTCTCCCAGCTTGCACCCATATACACTTCGATCTGCTCGTGATAGAATCTGCCTAGAAATGGGTACTGTAATAAAGAGATAAATTGCGTCTACCTATACTTACGACATGTATACTCGATTACTAGTATGATAAGCATTCTTGTGAACGAATTCACTGGTTTAATTAGTAAGTTCGTTCGTATTATTATTTACTACATTTACATTTAGTTATTGTGGTAGGAATACTTCTTCAAGCGAGGAAATAAGCAGTAATAAATATATTGGAAGGAAACTGTACTGGTTTCTCGCTGGTGCTAGAATTTTTATTTTACTGTATATTAATTAATAGAATTCACTTAATCGTTTGGAATCAATTATGCTACAGTATTCTTTTGCATTCATTCTTAAGGTTTGAAGCACTGGGGAAAGTAGACGTTAGGGTGTACAAAACACCGCCCCGCCCTTTAGCAATTTGCATATATTAACTGTCGAGCTTATTCGTCTGGTCAATGATTTTATAAGGATGCTTTGCCAGCCATAGTGAGAGGAGGTCACCGACATTAATAGTCTTCGATAAAATAGAATTTGTCTCAGCACTTCGCTAAATAAATGGAGTGAGAGGAACCACACACAGTTCTTAGAAACCGCACTTACTCCAAGTAAGGTAAACCGTTCAAAGCTTTAATTATTCAGAGGCTTCATCAGAACACGAGTCTGCTCAACGCTAATTGCTATCTGTCTCTGATCAATCGATCAGACAGATACCTCCACGTATTCAACGACATCGATCGATCAGTAAGACGAGCATGCACTTTTCACCAATGAGTAAGGATGCTCACGTTTGCAGGATTTATAGCTTCGAGTGCTCTCATTCGCTACCACTGTAGTAACGATAATCCCTAGTAGTTTTTAACTGTCGTATTCACTAGTATAAAATCGTACTTAAAGGGAAAGGGCTCAATTTCTCCTTTTATTTATAACTAGGATAACTGATTGGTTTTCAACACTTTAGTGTTAATAAATAATTGGGAAATCCACAAGGAGGTGAGTTCACAGTTTGTAATCACAATGTAGAGGAATCCACGGATGACTGGTAACCTCTGTAAACATGGTATTATCCTTGTTGGTTTTTTACTAAATAAACAATTTCTGCTCTAAATCGATGAAGCTCCTTGCCAACTGCGTCGCATTAAAAACACAATCTAATGTATTACTGCCAAACTTAGAGATAGGATTTAAGATATCATAGTTTACTAGATGAACTATGAACAATTAATCTTTTAAGTGTATATATTATTCACATTCCTGAGAATTTCGCGTTTTTAGAGGGAAAAACATCTATTTGTGGCTCGCAATCGAAATTATTAGCTAGTTTCGCGTGGCACAGTGAATAATCGTGATTGTTGGCATAGGTCAACGAGGTTAATTCAGTCTGAACAGGTAGCCCGATTGTCAACATCTGTCATTCATTCTTATCTCGATGTCGTGGTAAAGTTTGATTGTTTAGACATATTAACGCGTGTTCCATAGGAAAAAAATTCGATCGATGGACATTCATGAGAAACGCCCATAGCTTTTTGCCTTCATCAAAGAAATGTATACTTGTTATCTCGAGTTTCTGACATCCACAAACAAGAGCATTCATTACACGCGGCATATCGTGCAAAGCAAATACCTCGGCAGTAGAGTTTCTTTGGCGTAGAAGACAATGTTTGCCTTGAGACGAAGGCTTTCTGCAACGACTGATTTGATGTTTCATGAGAAAAGCCTAAGTCCTCTTCCCAGAAGGATAGCACGCGCGATTGTCCAAATTTGAATAACGTGAGTAGAGTCTGTAACTACTGGTGGATTATCCAAGCCATGTTCATAGCACGCATTTGGCATTTCTACGTGCTGGTTGTACGTCTCTTCAGTCGAAGGTGGCCAGGTGACATTAAAATTGATTCATAACCGCCCGCCATGTCTGTATATACACCTCTTAATATAATTGGAATGTCACCGAGAACTCAATTTCCCCATTCCCTATGAAATCCCCGTCGCATCCCCATTCGTGGAGAAACCATTCACCAAAGTGTCAAGGGGCTCTAGTTCTAGTACGCAGGTCCTTTCACGATTCGTGCGCCACTGCAAAGTAGGCCATTCCTTTCGTCGAAATCATCAGCTGTCAATACTATTCACATTTAAAGGCAAATCTAAGGGAGATGAATCACTCTCTCCTTCACAAATAACAATTCCGAATGCTTGAGTTTCGACATACTTTTTCACAATCCGATTAGCACACTATAGTATGTCCAGTGGACTTTTCACTCGATTCGTCCCTGCCTACGAAAAGAAGAAATGGCCAAAACGTAGCAACGTGACACTAGTTTCGCCTGCCTTTCTAGGTCGCAGCCACTGTTCTTCATACAGAGGACTCGCTGTTCTTGAAGTTTTCCCGATAGTTGCGTCTGAATAATCCATCACGGGAACATCGGCGAAATTCCCGATCGTAGTTGGCCGACATTCCATCCAAGTGAGAGAGCCAACGGAACTTAATCCTGTTGATTAGGCAATAAAGTGAGACGTACCAGTATACTATTTAGGAGTTGTGCAATACTTTAACGAACGCACAAGCGAAATTACGACACTCACTATCCTGATTCATTCGCTTTTATGTTCGACAGGTAATAACACCGAGGCTTTAATATACAACAGTATGTATATATATGTATATCATTCATTAGAAAACACCGCAAAAATCCCTGCAATGCGTTTTTATTTCAGTGCACGCAACGACGCAACACTCCGCAGTGGATGTAGCTTGTCTGACTCACTGGAGGGTGAATAGTTGCGTAATTTTCGTCGGAAGTGCAAGCGAGGAGTCAAAGATGTTGCTCTATGCAATATATTCTATATTACACTTGCAGACTGAAAGTGCCAAGAGACTGGCAGTCCTGCGTGAAATTGAGCGTTTCAAGTTCCAAACGGTAAATCTCCAATGGGATACAATTTCAGTTTAGACGCGCTAAGATACCGGAGAATGCATGGTCTCGGATAAATTAATTATGAGGAAGTTCCGCTTGAACGTGAATTTGCTTTGGCCAAGTGCTATAATAATAAATGACCAGTATACATAACACTGTATATGTAAACTGTATACAGGATACGAGTTCCGAGTTCTAAACGCTCACACTAGCTTATCGAGAAGTGGCACAAAGCACGGAGTTCGGATATTAGACCACCGCGTTATATATAGTATATGCATATATTTGAATTTGTGTAACGTACAGAGGGTTGCACTCAAGTCATCTAAGTTGATATTATTCTGTGCATGCATACTTTTTTTGTCAACGTGCAAGTAATTTGTATTTTGTGATTAGTTCAACGGATAAACTGTAGTTTCAATAAAAGAGACATTATTAGTTAACACAATAAAAAGCGTAGAATCTATGAGAAGTATATTCTCTTTAAGTTTTTTTTATATCAATGTAGCGGGCTCACAATTATTCGAAACATCCTCTTTATTTGAACAATACGATACTGTATCGCGCCTTTCATTACAAATAATGATGTAGCAGTCCACTTTAGAATGATTACTTAATATGTGAAAAGTTCCAAGGAATAATGGAAAGTAGATTGCAATCTTGCCGCATTGTTGTTTAATTCACTCGCGAGCACTACAGACATGAGATAATACTTTGCTAATTATATGACATATAAATGTATACTGCATCGAAATATATACGAGAAATATTATCTTGTGTAACAGTTGTTTGATTCTTTGTAAATCAACTATATCCATACTTCTGGGTGAATTTGCTGCTATGAAAATATCGAAGGATAGTAAATATATTCTTCCATTGTGGGGGATTGCGCGCACGATGGAGATTGACTCTTTCCAATTGATCGGGCGAATATTTGAATTTCTATATTCCGATATACGTATGTCAGGATCGCTTAAGAGATATTTATACCCTTCCAAAAAAGACATTAAACATATTAAAATGTAAAAAAACCATGAAATAGTTTTGTTCCGTGTCCGAAAAACATTTTGTCCCATACAAAAAAAAATATATAAATGGATATCATTTGAAAGTCTTCGTTCACCAATATTCAATCAATTCATTTAAAAGAACATAATGCTTGGTATACCCGCGTATACGAAAGCTGTGTATCGAGTTGTAAAATGCGATATGTAAAAATGGAGAAATCATCATAGTATGTATAAGCACGTGATACCGAATTGATATATCATATAATCGGCGTATATGATCCATCTTAATGGACGTTGGAATATTGATTCGTCTGATACACCCATAAGAGGGTCACGCGACACATTTCGTTAAATCGGTGTAAGGATGCAAAAGTGGGTCACATGTGTCAACAACACCTAGTGAATTATGCATTATATCTCAAATAGAGGCGGAGAATCGAAACATTTGTCATCGCGAAATAACAGCCACGTATATGTCGTTTTTCAAATTATAATTAGAGCCGATGCTCACCCTGCTTGTCGAGAACTAGTACGTGCTTTTTGTGGAAATACGAGTTTTCCGCTGACAGTTGCTACATCTACATATAAATACTCACAATGGCTATATCCGGAGAAAGAATGATGTTCTAGAACATGAAGCACACATGACGGTTTTTTGATCCTATGAATACTGGTAGAATACAATAGTTTTGGCAGGAGGATGAAAAGTACAATGGCATTGAGGGAAAGTCGACCACGCTACAGAATAGTAGAATGATCGAGGTAGTTCTGATTTCCAACGAAGGCTTTTCTAACTGCTGCTTCTTTGGGGATCACGAACGTGAGGCCTTTGATCTCAGCCGGAGCTACTTATCTCCAGGAAAAGCAAAAAAGTCATTTCGTGCGAATAGGGGATAGTTGAGGGATATTTAGCCTGAATAGAATGACAGAAAGGATCTCTGTACGGCTACGACGTCCGCCTTGTGAGCAGCATTTACGTGTTTACTCGCGGCGGATACTGCCGTCCGTATAGGAATGCCTTCTACATCCTGAGATTTCTTTCCAGCCAGAGGCAGGCACGCCAAGATTTTCGTCGCTCCAAGGACCAACAGCGGAAAGCACTTAAAAGCGTTTGAGTTTGAAGTCGGAGTACGCCGTTTGTAAAAGTGTAGCGAATGGAAGGATTACAAAAGATAGAAAGTAGCGCACTGAGGAGAAACAAGCACGAATAGAATCCTAAAGCGAGCAAGAAACACAGTAGGGCTAGCTATGGGCATAGCTTGATAAAAAAAAAAAAAAAAAAAAATACTGAAATCGACAGAGAAAGACCGAGAATGGAATCTTAGTCGTCGAAGAAGGTTTGTGTCGACAAACGACATACTTTCAAGTTTCGAAGGTAACTTGCTGTACTTTACGCAGCTTTTACGAGCCGAGCGAGAAATATTTCGATCTTCTAACGAGGTGAAATCCCACATGGTCTAGGAACACTTTTCCTCTTTCACACAGGGTCAATGCGATCCGGGGGTACATAGTATGTGGTGATTCCATCAGTTCATTATTGTTTTCACCCCTGGCTATTCGCCCTCATGTGTGCACGGCCCGCACTTGCCAGCCAAACTTTTCAAGCGGCCCTACGAGAACACGTGTAGTCAATTAAGAAACTTTCTATGAATCGTACGAGCAACTCACTCGCTTGGAGAACATTGAGTGAGAAGTTCGGTCACGCGCCAAGGGGTTGATCCTACTAGGACCTTTAATGTTTCCCTTGATACGTTATAGCCACACTGTCCATTCATTGGCACCAGATAACATGTGATTAACAAGTTAGTACAGTTACGAAGAAAAATGGGTACCAAATTTTTATACTTTGAAATAAAAATCATTCTGTTCTGTTTACATGGACGGAATACTTAACGAGTAATTAATTAAAGAGTGAAATTGAGTCCACATTTAATTTGGCAGATATTTAACTTGTATGTGATATTTGCAACTTTTGGTAATAAATAAGCTTTGTGTACCAAAGCAATCGAGCTGAAAGCTTTATTCTAAAAGTCCATTATTTTGCTGATCGTCCTGTTGAATTTCGTTTCCGAATGGGTATGATTACAAAAGTTCTTCCGGTTCGAGAGATCGATGCAGAACAGTACATATAAAATCTGGGGCAGTCCATGGCTCTACTACGTTTTTCACTTTTCCTTTAGTAATAAAATATTCGGGGAAATAAATAGTATGCGAGGAAAATTTTATAAACTAAGAAGAGATATGGGTTGCTTTGTCAATGGTAAATCAGTATTGAATAATGCGATTTGCGATACTATTATGAAAAAGATTTTTTTCCAGGGCGGAGCAGTAAAAATATAACAGACTGCGGATTTTTGTAAAAATACTGTAGTCGTGTAATATGGTAAATGCGCTGTCTTAAAATCAGAAGCACCAACAGACAAATGAATTAGATGGTAAAAATAGATAAGACTCGAAAGTTTGGCAAATTAATCAAACGGTAGGAAATCTTGAAAAAGGGGTGATTAGCCTGAATTCCATTGAGCGAGCGCGAGGATCCTAACGAGGTTGCGCGCTGGAGAAACTGCTGAGGGAGACGCACAGGTGAGAAAAAACAGTCACCCTTCCACGGAGAGCAACGTCACACATGGCGCGGGAAAATCATTAATTAAGCATGAATGAAACACACACTAGTACCGGTGTGTAAGATCACGGCCATAAATTTCTCGTGGCCTCGTAAATCATAATGAGCGTCTCATTCGTCCTGTTTCTTTTCTCGGTCCAACCCGTGTACCAGCGTCTCGTTCCTAGAGAAAAACCTTGTATGTGGAAGTAAGGTTTCCAAGAGTACTCGGAGAATTGCAGTACCGCAGTCTGCCGAATATCAAACGAATGAATGTCAACCTGAGCGAGGCAAAATTGGGAAGAAAAAGAATATTGGTAGTGAAATGAGAAAGATACTGAGAAACACGCGGCCCTTCACAAAATTAATTTTGACGAGGAACGTGATATCTTACATTTTCGTCACATGAATTTCCAATAGTAAAAGTTTTTCTAACACGATAGTCTCACAAAACTGTCAGTTACCCGCTTTTATTTTCCTGAAATTTCTGCATTTGACGCTATGAAAACATGTAGAAACAACTGTTTGTCAGTGGAATGTTTGAAAATATAGATTAACTGTCACTTGAAATATCATGATAATTGCAGGTCGACGTAGGCGGTTGCGTGACAATTTTTCGTGAATTATATAATCGATATTATTTTCCATCGCGTTGTTTTCTTCCATGTAAATACACTTCTCACCATAAACTTCTTCTCACTTACTCAAATTTAATTCTTTGAATATATGAATTGTAACGATGTATATATGTATTATGTTCATTTGTAAATGTCGAAAATATCGAAGTATTAATGAGTTAGTAACTTTTAAGTACCTCAACGTTCATTATGGCGAAGCTTGGTAGGCTTAATAATAATAGGCTAAATAATCGATAATTGATGATCGGCCTGTTTGACAATACACGAAGGGCTGTGAGGTTCGGCCTGATATAACAAGTGACTTCGATTAGAGAATTACGGTAGACCGATTTTCCCACACGACGAACACTGGATCCTTGATTCGAGAACTCGAGAACTCGGTGGTTTCCTGGATTGGAAACATTTGCATAGAGGGCGGGTCATACCAGTCCGAATGCCGAATACATACTGCATATGAAATTGTCGCAGTTACCTAGGTACTATTTGGCCGAAGTTCTATGGAACGGGCAAACAAATTCTTCGTTTCATTAACAACTATTCATACAGTTATCGCTCTTACTATGCCACTATTTATTAACTCAAAATAAGGTGCGTTATTCACGTTATTTTATATGCAAGTATTAGTAAGTTATCACATTCGATGTGGGTCAATTAGGTTAGAGGCTTTGCAGAGAGTGCTGAATATCAATGTGTTCTATATTATTTTTCGCTATTATCTCATCTGAAATTCAATCTGCACAAGTTTCTCGGATTGTCCAGTCGTTAAATATTCCGTGAGGATAACTCTGGATAACACCGAGTACAGGAAGCAGAGAGAATATACCAGATCTTGACAGAGTTCCGTAGCTTATCTCTCGCATCTCAGCTCAGTGACAGAGCATAGCTGAGAAGGGGATGCTGAAAATCAACTGTACAAGCAGACCTCATTTTCTTGACCTCCAGACAAGAGAAAGCATTAACCAGTGTCAAGAAAAGACGGTGTAGACTCTTTTGCGTACTCTCATTGACAAAGATGCCGTCGAGTTTGAAAAGTATCCGGATAGAAGATGAAAGTGCCAGTTTTTCTTGGCTATCCTGCGTGAATTCAAATCTCGGCGGTTCTCTTACGCTTGCAATATTTTAGCGTATACGTATGAATCGTCGAGTACCGTTCATTTGTTGACTCACTGGAGAAAGCATGCTGGGAACAGGTGATATACAGTTGCCATGTTTTCCACTCTGAAAACCTGCAAACTGACTTTTCATCGTTGTCACTCTTCCCAGCGTAAAATGTGAGTCCACCATTCGGTAGAATCGCCTGCAGCGTAGCACTGTTGGGAAGCTTTCTCTGCTGATTGCAATCGCTAGCGATCTGTGCTCCGTGTCCTACACATTTCAGCCACGGTAAAAGGACAACTGTGCCGGAGCAGCTCATCGTGTTTGGACTTCCGCTAGCGGAAGGAGACGAATTCAACATCGTCCTAGCGCTTGCGACATCGAACTGTCGAGCGACTATTTTCTCGTACTAGAGGGTGGAAAAATCTTTCGATCCTAAGGCGCGGAGTAAACGCGGAAAAACATTCTTGATGATAGCATTAAAAATAATAGAGTCAATTTCGTGCTTCATTTACTGGCTTCCAGAGGGTTTCGTGCTATCGAGAGCCGAGATCAAAGTTACTTTAGTAAAGGATGGACATCCATCAAGGCCCTCTAGAAATGTTACTCTAGAGTATTTGTCAGAGGCCACTAATGCTATAATCTATGCGTAGAAGGGTGCTTTGACAATGTACCAGGGGATCTAACACTGATGCAGATTCGACAGGTTGTCCCGTGGCACGTTCATAATCCGAGCGAACATGGCACACAAGCTCGCGTGCCGGATTTACGTGCAAAGGCATAGTTAGGCGGAATGCAATAAAGGGTGTACACAGGCCGTCGCTTCTAATGAAACCTTCATCAAATCGTAGGAAGCAAATCGGTCGACTGACATTATTCGGCCCCGGACAAATGTAATTGTCGATATTCGAAACGAGTCGTTGAATTCGCGCGTATAGCCTGCAAACGAACCACACGCAGTCCTGCTAATTAGTCCTACCAATGTGCCAGCCGCTTTACTCAATCGGAAATATCAAGCTGTCCCTTCAGGCTTATTATCGTAAACCAATTGGAGAAATGTCTTCTACTTCATCGTACTATCCGTTATTCAATGGGGATGAGCTCCCCAAACTTCGGAAGTTCCTCGTTGAACATGTCCAATAAGCATCGATCGAACCACCGCATCTGTTAACCCCACCGTTTGACCGGTTATTCAATTTGTGTTACGCTGCTAGCCAGCGTCGCATTAATTAGGTTTACGAACCGTGCTGCTGTCTAATCCTCGATGAATTTCGCTTATACGAATGCGTCATACATTAATACTTACGAGAATCACTTATTTTCGCGGTAAAATACAAGTAGCCGTAATCGATCTTATGATCTATGAGATGAACATATATGTTGTTAGAGCAGCATCTCTAAATTGGTACGTCGGAGGTATGAAGTCGACGGTTTGGCATAATGACTAGAGATGATTAGTTAACCGAACGCGTTCGCCAGCGATGAAATTGACGGTAGCCCGACATCCGTGCAATTTGGTCGTGTCCGTTGTCAATTTGGCAGACCGCAGTCCCGGTTTAGTATCGAAGAGTGAGTGGGAGAGGGAACTTCAACGCGCACGAAGATCGATGTGTTCGACGAGTTGCGCCAGATTGCGTAATTGCTCGTGGCAGTAGCCTGTTGGGATACAGACTTATGATACGTTCGAGCTACCCCTTACGGGATTGCCGTCACTTAAGGCACCTAAGTCCCCTATTCCGTCTCCCCAATACGAATCGTCTCCCCCCCCACCACTCACCACTAATTCGACGCCTCAACTTCTTGCCCACAGTACTTACACTCACTGGATTTCCCCTCGCCTATCAATTCGTCGACCTCAAGTAAACTTTCATCCAGTTAAAATCGTCCCAATTCCAAAATTGGATGTGGACACTTTGCAGAAATGAAGTCAGCCATGCTGATGCCACTGTTAATCACTTAAAAGTGGTTGTTTATATTCCGAATGGAAAATAGGATCTCGGTACACTTGGCAGTATCAATTTCAACAGTTTTCAGTGTGGCTTGATATACTTTTTCGACTTCTTCTTTATTTATCCAATCTGAGTTATTTCTAGTTGGTGAAGAGCGTGTTTTATTCTCGCTATAAATAATTGTTGTGCATCTTCTGGCGAAGTATTGAAAAGGTCATTTGGATTAAGCTTTCACGCAAGATTATGGATGGTTAATATTTCACCGCTATTTTATGCTCAAAATATTTAGCTTGGTGCAGAAATACTGAATAGGATAAAAAAAATTTCAATTGCTATGGGAGTTGAGAGGATTTCACTATTTACGAAATCCAACTCATCCAGCAGCTCCCGTCAGAATTTTAATGAAATTTTATATATTAAAATTCATTATTACTATGGTAAAGGCAGTAAAGAACCATGGAACTAATTTTTGATTCTTTTCTGTTCTAGCTGAGAACAAAGACGAACTATCTAGCAGCGAGATAGCCAACAGTACCCGCAACCGTGAATATCACGAGCCTAGCAGTATAGAATTTCATGAATTTGATGCCCAACGCTCGTGATTTTCAGCCGTTTTGCAATATCACTTTCAATCACGAAATGTCAGTGTTATGGATACCGGCGCACACTAAGACATAATTAGATAATTCTCTTGTTAACTTAAATTAAATTATGCTCCTAAACTAGTCACTCCAGATTCCCAAAGAGCAGAATATTAACTTCCCTGTCAGTTATTCCGAGATAGTTACTACTTGACTATGCAAGTCTATGTAATAGTTGACTATAAACAATGACCAAGATTCGTAGCAACAATTTTTCATAATGATTTCCATTTATTGTTTGAAAAATGAGCATAAGTCTCCGCAGTCTAGTTACTATTTTACCAAGTGTTTATTCATTTGGAATTTATATTTCGAGCAGTTACTTTATTAAGCATATTCAGTGCCGAGTTTTAATCATGAAATGGCCAGCCGACGATGCTAGAGACTGGAGATACTCGCAGGCAATTGGCATTCAGGAGATAACGCGTTGAATTATGAGGCAATCGTCATTCCAACATTAGGGAGCCTCTTTTTGCTGGAATTCAGAATCCTCCATTTATATATATATAAATACGCTCGATTACTTTCCGCGCTTATTAGTCCGCAGTAATGAAATATTTGCCTTGCAATCGGGATGCATTGGATATTGACATAATGAGGAAATTGAAGCGATTGATGAATGATACTTCCTTTATGTATTATTGTTGACCGTCGTCCTTTTGCGAATAAAATAATATATTTTCTCATTCAAAAAAATATGACTTAGATTAATCTTGCTTTGAGAAAGCGAGTAATGTTAAAAGGCTCCAATGACAAGAACATTGAAGCGAATGGTTTAAACGCAGGGTTCCTTGATCTCGGTGACAATATGGGGCTTTCGAAGCAATAGAGAATTTGAGGAAGCTCTTTGACATTCGAATGGAAACACTCGACACTAAACTCTAGGAGGAATCAGGTGTGAGAAAGGACGCCTGGCTTTCACGTGGACTAACGCGCCTCTCTCAAGTGACCCAAATACTATTTGTCCAGGCCGACTATTTAGTATATGTGTCTACGTAAACCGAGGCAGTGCCCAGCCGTCCATGCGATTCAACAGCGATTTAGCACTCGAATACCACAACAAGGGCGTAAAATGGAAATCGTGTTAGCAACCATGGTTTAGCGGACCATTGAGCCGGTGAAAGGCTCTTCATGGATGACCTCGGTATCCGAGAAATAAAACAACCCTCAACTACCGACTACCGAATCCTCGTATTCTCTACGATATATTTCCATCCCGGAAACGTTTCTATCATTATCGCCGCGGTATATCATTAAATATTATCGGTCACCGCAAGAAAAGTACTCAGCGATATTGCCTACCGGTTTGGGAAAAAAATGTATGATAGAGATACGCTCGAATTTCTCTTGGACAGTATATGAATAAAAGTGTATCAGAAATTGGCGAATCGCCAAACTTCGAGGAAGCGAGCCGTATAAAATTTGTCTTGTCAATAGCGTCTGTTTCTCGACATGGCCAAGACATTTTCTCACCACTCATCTATTCCTCTTTGTCGATAGAAAAATTTCCACGGGAAATGATACGTTATGGATCTTGGTGAATCTGAGAGCAGACATTTTTCATATACGCTGCTCGCGATATTTCAAACTACGATCTACGTCGTGATATAGTATTAAACTGCTTGAAAATGTTTGCACTCCATAGTGGATGTGGAAAATCTGCGTTGAAAAAAAAATTCATCGCATATGTGAATTCAACGGGACGTGAATACTTGTCGTTCATAGACGAGCAGCATATACATCAGGGATAGATTTTTAATGTGGAATAAATAGTCAGAGTGCATTGTCAATATCCATCGTAATATCGCGCTGGCATAGAGTGTCAGCAAATATTGAAATCTCTAGTACATTCAGTGGCGCAGCGACGTTACAAGTAGCGCATGATCCCTCTCGCAAGATTGAAGTTACTGGTAGCGATCGTACAAAAAATATATCTTCTTTCCGTTCCAATATAAAGGAGTGGAAGAGAATTTAAAAAGTAATTTCGTAAAAATTTAGCAACACCAAAGTCGAAATGAAATTCCACGAATGTACGAAGTATGTCAGTGGGTTCCGAAATTCTTCGTGAACCATGTATACGCACACATCTATAAATCTACTGGAATTCTCAATAATTTCGGGCAGCGAGAGTTCGTTCGAATATCTATGCTCCCAAATATCATATTGACATCTGTGAGAGGAAAAATGCGTACTAAGGCAGACTGTGGTATGTCCCATGAATATTTAATCTCGCCTTTCTCTGGTTCCACGGTAATGCGTATGTGTACATGTAACCCCAAGAGTTCTGTCACTCTCCCGGGTATTACAGCATAGATTTAAAAATGGTACCACACTGTGGCATACTGTTGTAAACAGAAGCCCGCCATGATAAGAACAAGACAAAAAGTTCTATAAAAGTTGGAGTCTGAAAATATACATTCGTAGTGATAATAGTATCAATACAATTAGTGCTAAAACACACTATATAAGTTTTCTATCATATTACACACTTCCCACAACCTGAAATAGAGTCTGAATAAAAATATTCGATCACTCATTTACTGCCAACGACACAGTATATCATTGTTCCGTGAAATTATACATATGTCGATAAAACACATACACGCACCCACACCATTTCATTCGAATTGGTTTTCCATCGTACGATAGCTTAGTTTATTTATCATTCCAAGCCTTATCGTCGGAAGTCAAGCTCTGCCTTTTGTCGTTGTACGAGAGTACCTTTGATTACACTATCGCAGCAAGGCGATGCGTATGCATCCTTAAACTATAGAATGTATTCACGGTTACAACTGCTCGTGAAAATAGTCGAACGTTTTATAGTATTCCGTATGTTGATCGTGGTTTTAGTGTTAAGTGTAACGAGCTGAATAAATATGAGCGCATAGTATCGCAGAGCAGACATTTATATGCTGCTCTAATGATGCTCTTTTCCGCACTCAGCGTATACCATGGTAATACTGGCAAAGCATTGCACGTACGCAGATAAGACTCACCTGAAATCACCTGGTTCGTACGCCGGCATCGCAGAGATTCGATAAAAGTTAACAGTGTACTCACCTGCAACAAAAGAATCAAACAAGTATTAGTGATCAATTTTTCTATAACCATATTTCTTTATGATATATACTTGACAAATTGTTATATTTCGTTCGACTTCCAAGAATCCTGTACACTCTTACATTAAAACTCAAAATCTCTCTTGCTTTTGAGTAATTGCATTTTATTTTGTCACGTTGCACAGAAATTTTCTCTCCGAGCGCACATAAAGTAAGCACACGGTTCTAACTGTTTTACTGGTCTCTAGCAATAAAAGCTTTTATCTACGAGACATAACATTTCAATCAAAACATCGAGCAATGCCCAAGTATCTCGAGATGTGTGCATTCAGTGAAGGAAAATATCAGCACGATTTTCAGTAGTATAAATAAATTTTGCTTCCTCAACATAGTTGCGGGAAAACGCGATGAGTAATGACGTCAGAGTAAATCGACGTACTTCTTAATTTCGCGCGAGAGTGACACAATGCGCAAGTCAATTTCCTTATGTGGCTGGTGCTTTCATACGTGCCAAAACGGTCAGACGCTTGGCTTACTTCCAGTATCACATAATATCTGGTACACTGGCCGCCATTGCGCTACAGCTTCGAGGAAACCAGATAATCTGACGGTATCTCGCCAAAAGGATAACTGAACACGATATTTATTATGAGACCACTGAACTCCAGCTGCACTAGAACATCTTCATTCCCTTGGGCACCGTAGCCATATACCTTTAAGATACGAAACTACTATTGCACGCTAACTTAATTATAGTTGCATTCATACATGCCGTCAGCTACGATCTAATCTGGAAAGTGTTAACAACCGTCATCCACCAAGAGCAACGTTGAAACAAATCAACTGCTATTTTATTGAACAATAAATGAATAATATCCTTGTTATTTAAATCACATTTACGAGGCATCCTAAACGGGGGAAATTATCGTAAAGTTTTGTCGCGTTAAAAGCGCTTGAACGATTTACTTTTAACCTGTCGTTTCAAATATATGTTACTATCATCGTTTCCCTAGCGAATGATCGCATGAATCTGGATTTATTTGTTGTTAAACTATAGTCTAAAATTGCTTGGTATACACATTGGTTTGCTGATATAAAAGTTGTTGATGAAGTCGAAACTGCTATTTGAAGAACAATATCTCTTTGGAGAAGAAATGTTTATACAGTGCATGAAGTGTGGAATCCTCAATATCGCTCCTTATGGGACAGCAAACTAGAACGACAGTCGTCGGTTTCTCCGAAGTTCTTGCGAAGAGGGCACTGTTATAGCTTAATAAAGATGTCACTGAAAGTGATACTCGGTATGTGAGCCTTGTCTATGGTTAATACTCGCAAAAACCGATAGAAATAGAAAGCAACTACGTAGAATAAGCGGAGGTAAAATGATGAAAACCTTTGCCGTAATATGCTATCAGAAACCTTAGGAATATCCGCAGGAAAAGTGAAATGAAAGGCGGAATAAAATTAATTGGAAAGCCTGAGGCGATCGTCGGCAGTAACGTGAACCGGTTGTAAAAGCCTATCTGGCATCAGTAATAACGTAATCTTGGAGATTTGTATCAAGAGAAATAAAAAGGGGGGCGAATGATTTGACGCGAAAGGCGGTTCGCTTGGAGCACGTCGAATTTAATCGAGGGGATGAAACTCGTTCCTTCAAAGCTGCCTAAAACCATATCCTTCGGAGACAGACGCAAGGGAAAACTCTGAAGACACTTGTTCAGGAGTTCTTCGACGCAAGAAAAATTACGCGCGTAAAAGCCGTCTATCGTTTGCCTAACGGCAAGGATAATGGAAGAAATATTTTCAAAGAACTCGACTAGATCAATTGCGCCGATTCAGCAAATACGAACGGTTTCTAAAGACAAGCAATTGTTTTCTAAATGCAAAGTGGTTGTTTTTCGAGTCTTTGCGGTCCGAATCCTATCTAGCAATTTTTCGGGTAAGTAAAGAAAAGATGGATCATCAATTATTTCCATCTCCAGTTTACTGATCGTAAGAATTCTAAAACGTATTATAATATAAAACATAAAATGATTAACGAAAAAAAAACAGAATAGGATTCTGAAGGATCAAGGAATGTAGGATTAATGATCGAAGGATTAATGATAAAAACATATCCGGGGCAAAGTTTACTTTTAAGATGTGCGACAGCTCATTTGTTATCCTAATGTCTTGATGATAAAACGAGTCAATCACAGAGGCTCTAACAGGGATTCAAAGGATTACCCGTCTCACGAAGAGAAGTGTAAACTGAGTTTCCAGCTGACCACAAGCTCAGCCAATCCTGGATTGATCGTCTTATTGACCCTTATCGATGTTATCCATCGACCTTACACGTCACTGAGAACCTCCAGCCACTCTCTCAGCGTTCGCTGATTAAGACCACAGGCTACCCTCATTACACAGCTTCTCGGCCATCCAAGCTTTTCTTTGGCAAACACCGTTAAATCAAGATATGATTTTACGTGAAGCTAAGTGGAAAGTGCTTCCGAAAATCGAGGAATTTTCATGGCTGATTTAAAACACATTACACAGTAATATCGCTATAGATAAAATAAACTCTTATATTGTTCGATCGATCACAAGAGTAAACTCCTCTGTAAATCTAGGTCACAACAATAAATCCCCAAGGTTTTCGCGAGTTTCCTTGTTTTGGCTGACACTGGTTGAACGAGCTAAATTTTCTTTGGTCCTTTCACGGGCAAGAACGAGGAGAGAATGAAAAATCCCCAACAGTTTTACGAGGAAAAGATGCTTGCAAAATGTGGCTTTGTTCAGCAAATTTTCTGACGTTTAAATTTTTGTGACAATCAGAAGAACCCTAAAAGAGAAAGTTATTTTTTTCTCAGAAAAATAGGAAACGTTAATTAAAGCAATTTTTACTGTCAGTATTGTGCTTTATACTATATGTGCAAATTAGAAACCCCTATTTCTCCATTTTCCCTGGCGAAGGACTTGGGAACATAAGGAAGGAATTAAAAAGTCGAGCGGTCTTTGTAAATTACGGGGAAGCGGGTAAAAAAGACCCTGAGAATTGCGTGACTGTGGTAAAGTATGCAGATTCGTGCGATGGCCACGGGTAAGCGAAGAATGAAATTCCGTCGACTTTTTTGTGAATTGCGGTGGTCGTGCTGGAAAAATTTCAGGATCTACCATTTTTATTGAAAATCTGAAACGATTTGAATCAAGTCATTGTTGCTTTGACGTTCCACTGAGTGCTGCTAGAGAGAGAAACCTTTGAAAAGCTGACTGCATGAATACTTTTCATTATTCTTTAATAATATACCCAATAACTTTTCAAATCGAACTTTACATCGACGAATATTAACTATCGAATATCTCGAATTTCACGAAAAGCTTTTTGCACATGAATCGTTCCATGTGCAAGCTGGATTTTCCAGTCGACAAACGAAACTTTCGAAGGAAGTTCGTTTCACGTTCTGTCTCAAACATTCTTCACCGAACGAATTAATTATTTAGAAAACAGATACGAACGTTCTCTGCTCGCATTATTCGAAGATCCGCAATCCTATACTCGCACGTTTCCCTTGTATCAGGAAAACTCTACATGCGAGACACGTTTGCCGCAGCAGTCTTTACCATAGAATGGCTCTTGTATATTTAACTAATTCGGTTCGTTTTCCTTCCACGAGAAACTATGGGTGTAAATCTAACAAATTCGACCATGGAGTTTGTATTTTCCGTTGGCTGTCATAAGCAGTATTCCCGAGAGAGCGATCAGAATTTCCGCGTCTCAAACGAATCGATACCAGTGATTGAAATATTCGAGTGAAACGTGACGAAGTCGAGAGATGTTGAAGTTCTAGAACGTCAACGTTCCCCAGTGTCAATTTATTTGATGCTTGGCATATTCTAGAGAGGTAGACCTGCCAGTATTAGCTTTAGCTTCCGTAATGGTACGGAAATTCTAACGATCTAAGAAGGAGTGTGTTGTGCTGAGTTGATATCTATGGGAACCAACTATCGAGAAGGAGGAAGGATGTGACATACCTATGGACGATCCTTCGACTAAAGGAAGGATCCTGGTGTATCATGAATATTTCAGATCTTGTAAGTGTCTCTCTTCGCGACTCTGGAAGAACTTTCAAGTTTAACGAGATACTGCTGCTCTTATTTTGGCCAGCTTTTACTCCTAAGAATCGATACAAGGATTTTTATCTCCTTTTTATACTTTCGAACTGAGATATAACAAAAAGATAAATGATAAAATAATGAAATTGAGATTGCGTAAATGTTTGCCGAGAGATGAACTTACGACATCCGTCTTCAATGCTTTTGGGCTCACCACGAGCATTTGCCTTTGTTTCTTTATGAGTCTGCTGAGTCTTTGCGTCCTTTGAGCACACGTCAACGGTTTCCCGGATAGATTGAACTCATCATCCGAATCATTTTCGAAATCCTCGAAACTATCCTCCATTGGTGGACTATGCCTTGGTGTAACTGTGCTCAGAGGCACAACTTTCGCGATCAAGCTTTCGCTCCTTACACTCCACGTGGAACCGCCGTACCTCTTCATGTTCATCAGATCGCCTATGCTACCTCTTACATGAACACTGCCGAGCTGAAGATTCGCTCTAGATAACGCCGGCGAGTGCGGAAGCGACTCCGAGCATTTCTCTGTGGATCTCACTACATCCGGTAACATCGGTTTACTTTGAAGCTTGTCAAGATCCGAGAGAGACGAACCACGTCGAATTCTCGGCTTTGCTAGTAGGTTTTGCTTAGCTATCTTCTCCTTCTCGCGATTCACACTCTTGGAAGAAAGGGACGATTTCATGGCGAAGAGACCGGCTTTTAAAGGGAAGAGCAAGGCCCACTCGGTTGACTTGTCCCGGGAATCCATTTCGTCCTATTCTATTGTCCTTTGTGATGTCACTTTCTCACAATACTGACGTTACTGCGTTCATGGATGTAGCTCACTATCGAATCACCCAGAAGGTGTAAACATTCAGAATGCACATAATGAATAATCATGACCAACGCTAAATTAATACGAGAGTTGGTACAGAAAAGTTTTCACTGAGTTTGTCGCAGTGATCATAATAGAATGCTTATTAGATATGTCGAAATTCACATTCACTAATCAGTGGAAACTCATTTCTATGAATATTACGATTCGAGAGTTCACTGACGTTAACTCGCGGATGCACTAAGAGTAATCTTGTGTGTGGAATTTCGAGAATTCAAGCTGTATGGAACACTAATAGCGAGATATTAAATAAGACTGATGGCTGGCTGCCGGACGATTGAAGGAAAAAGAAGGCGTGTTGCGCCGAGCAGCAACACGCTCAGACTCCCTGACAGATCGGGCGAGTATTAAGGCAAAAGAGGTGGTCAGCCTCCGATAGACCTCTCGGTGGTATTTTCACTTAAGTTAACACGACCCCCCATGAGTTGGTACCCTCTCCGCTAGCTATCGACAACACTTCCGTCTAATAAAAGCCTAATAACGATCGATACTATCACGCTTCGACTCTTTTCCCTCGGTCTTTCCTCCGAAGCGTACGCACGAGATCGACGGAACGAACACGTCGCTCGAACGCAGAATCTCATTGCGATCGGTGGAACCACATGAACCGCATGCTTAGTTGTCCCCCTTCCCTTTCAATGTTTCACACGCACGACACTCGCCTAACTGATAGCACACTCAGAAAGAATGAGCTCGTTCGTCATAGCGAATGCGAGTGCGGTGATATCCTAATGGCGGGAGGCAAGACCTTGCCACGAAGGTGATATCGTCAACTCCTGGCCGACGGGCTCGTCATACGGGCCTCCCGATTACGGCATGGCCAACTGGTGTGGCCTACATAGATTACAGTCCCATAAGGTTCCGCTACCGCAAGAAAAAAGGATACATTACTTCCACGAAACCAAGTCCACGTATACGTCATGCTTTTCAATTTACATTAAACTTCGAAATATCAAGTAAAATCGTGCTTTTTATCATTTCGATGTTAGCTCCATTAATTTCTATGAATATGTATAATGTTTTGCATTAAACAGTATCTGTAAATTTAAGAGAATTCGACGGTGATGAATGAAAAATATTTCTGATCATTTAAGTATATATCGTCAGGAAAGTTATATCCAACGAGCTGTTGCAATACTAGCACTTGTCTGATTACTTTATCAGTCAAACGACGGTAACACCCTATCAGAACATGCAGGAGCAACTGATTCGCCCATTAGGCGCATTGTCAATAATGTCAAGTGGTACTCAATAAATTATATTTATAACCCCTGCAGACTATAAGGAGATAAGAAAACGACGCAGCTGCGGAGAAAGCGGGATAAACCCTTAGCGATCAGATGCGCGCGCGCACATAAAAAAGGGGATGATGCAAAGTCTTCCGGTGAATGGCAGTATTAATTGAAAATAAATCAAGTCTTTTTCTTTCTATTGAGAGAAACTTCAGTATAAGCACATGAGAGATATTTCAATGTGTGCTATTCATGCAAAGCTGATAATGAACGCACTTTAAGCTCTCGAACGTGACATCAGCAGACGTTTGGCTTGTAATATATCGGGTAATGCAGTAATTCCAAATTCAAAATAGTAAAACTCCATCGTACGAAGCCCATAATCCATTATTAATGCGTTATTAACTCTCGTACAATTATTTAGTTATTCGCTTAACCAAATGTTACAACGATGAGACATTGCTTTAGCAATCTACGTATACTTGGTCGAGCTAGAATAAGCCACTCGCCTATCTGATCAATCATTGGCTTTCGAGGCAAGCAAATCGATTCTAATTATTTCCCGAGGGATGATTATTCAACTGTACATAGGACTTCCGGGGTATGCATTCAAGGCAGAGCCATGGTATTCTGCAATCGATGAATAATTTATCAGGAAATAGAGGAGACGAAGTGTCTATTACGACCGAATGAATTTTATTCCATATCCATCGACTCGATAATTAGTGGTTCCTTTGTTTTACCCTCAGCGAGAATAGCTCTTGAATATCGTACAAAGGAATATCGGAGAATAAGATTTAGTCGAATCATAGAAATAATTATTAATAATACAGAGTTGTACTATTATTCTGTGAGTCTATTTGCTTCCAACACCGCAATATATTGTCTAAAAACAAACAACAGGAACAAACAACTACTACACGACGCTCGAATAAGTCAGCATTGCTTTCGTTCTGTGAGTTTACGTAGTAGTGCGGCTGAGTTAACTTCCTGAGATGTAGATTGAATAAGTTGACTCCCACGAGTGCTTCAGGTGAGTACTCGAGGGTGCTGCGATTGGGCGACATGAATGTGTTAATGGAAGTTTCGTGTAAGCTACTGTTAATCCAGCTTGGTCGAACTCCGGCAAGCAATACACTTTCAGGTACTACGACCACCGATCGCGTGCACTTCATTCAGCAAACTACTTCTCAGATTAAGATACTTTAAGTATGGCAGACAAGTCCAGGGCATATCAAATTTTTCATTCGGTGGTACAGAATTATTCTGGAGAATATTTTATAGCGTTTTTTTTTTTTCCCCCTCGAAATAGTTTGCCAACGGCAAGCTCGGAGACTTATTCTGTGCGTGTTCTGGGAATACAGGAGAATATGCGGCGTCTGAAGCACCGGATGGAAGTAGTACGATGGATGCAAATAGGAGCGTATACACAGTATGTCAAACAGGGATGTTTGTACGCTGCGTCAAAGTAGAGCCAACCCCGTTTGGAGGAACGTCGGTTCATTAGTACTAACACTCATTAATCATTACAACACAGTGGTCGGATGTAGGTGAACGCGCGCAGCGGCTGCTGCGATTCCTCGGAGAAACGAGTGCGCGCAAATAGCCAGGGAGTCTCTCTTCCCAGTGAATGACAGCCCCGGATATGTGATAACCGACAAAGCGGGCAGATGCAATGTTCCCTGCCATGAACATTCTAGACCCTGTGATAAATCGATACACTGTGAAGGTAACAATGGACAAGGTCAATCATGTTTTTCCGAAGGCCTACAAGAGAAATGCGGGCGGAGCGGTGACGCGTTCCACATTTTTCGGAAGGTCGACCCTGAGGTCGTTGACTAGGCTGCCGGTAAAAGGGAAAGTATCATTATTCTGCGTCAAGCTTTTGTCAGACCTCCGAAGCTCCTTTTTTCATACTGTTATATAACTTGAATTTTCCTCGTTACGTAGAATTTAATTATACTTTTAATTGGAGTTCATAGAAGAAGGAATTTTACGCTTCCAAGCATTGCCTTTGACAATTATCAATGGAGGGACGTTTAATACGTCAGGATATCGTGGAAGTCGAAGTTAAACAAATTGCGTCATAATAAGAGTAATACCTAATTAGTAAAATATTTGTAGCTACTCACGTTCAGCTGCATGACGATCTGATTGTAGAACCAGTGCCACCGCTGGCGTGCATTCATAGGCGGTCGTTCCTTCAGCTGGGTAGGAATAGGGGCTGCGCCTACCATATCCAACAATTCCTCGTCCGCTGGTGGTTTTGGAATACCCCTCGGTGGTGTATCCATTTGAATACCTTCTTCCAACGATGCTTCTTTCGTTATACTCCCTGCATAACAGATGAAATCACGAAATCACTTCAAGCATAACAAGATAGCATTATATTAACATTGGAATCAGTGATATTTACCCCGTGGACTTTCTTGTGACAAGGAGGGCGTTGCTTTGTATGCGTCGACTAATGAGTTCTCTCGAGACGCACGAATCATCGCTTCCTCGCCACGTTCGTACCTGTAACACCAATTGTAACCGCACGTTAATGTATTTCCAAATAGAAGTAGCAGATCATGTAAAAAGTAATAATGACCTTTCGAGAGTCTCATCCCGCATCTTGAAATCTCCGTTAACCGCGTTGCTAAGTTCTGGTTGTTCTATCGAGTCTTGATCTTTAAAGTATCCACGCTCGTAACTCTCAGCTCTAGAAACGGGCTCGGGCAAGTTCTGACTATAACTGCCACGTTTCTGATACGAATCCGCCCTCGTAAGTGGTGGTTGGAAGTCATCTTGTATTGTCGAGGAAATAGAATCCTTTCTGACTGATTGTGCGTATGAACCCCGCCTGCTGTACGACTCCTCGGGGAAGTGGTCGGAAGCGTAGGAATCTCCTCTAGTAAGTTTCGGCTTCTGCGAATGCTGGCTGTGCTGACTAACTTGACTATGTTGACTATGTTGAGAGGAGTGCTGACTTAGCAGACTCTGATGAGACAACTGAGAGTCTTTTCTCTGTGGTTCCTTCGGAATAATTTCTGGAAACTCATCTTCCTCTTGTTCATGATAAGATTCAGTCCTCGTTAACCTTTTGCCGTTCACCGCCGGCGTGGTACTATGAACCATCGCCGTGACCTTTATCGTATTATTTGCAGCAACATGATTAGCCATTGTCGTCGTAGATGGCTCTGTGCTCTGGGGTAAGTCCTGAGTAGTGGTCGTAATGAAGCTAGCATCCTCCGAGGGATACTCCAACGCGTAATCGAAATCTTTCTTCTGCGCACCACTACTAATCGAACTGACAGCAGTTTCAAATGATTCCTTTAACTCGTCGTCTCTCGACTCCAAGGAATCAGTATTCTGTTGTACCAGGGTACTGGTGTCACGTTTGACAAGATTCTTCCTTCTGGCCAGCCCAATTGCCGAGACTTCTGGTTTCTCTTGCGCTGGGTAATAGTATTCCTCACCGGACTGATATCCGTTTGTTCTTGTTTCGCCCCTTGGCGTGGTGACTGATAATTCAGGCACTTCACTTTGCCGCCTCTCCGTCGAAACTGGTGGACTTTCTTTGTATTTGTCTTCATAAGGTTCTTGATACGCATCGTGATATGTGTCACCATACTGATCCTGATAGTCTTGATACTGATCATGATATTCATCCTTGTAGTTACTCGCGTACGAAGTGCTAATTTGCTCCTCTTTACTGAACGGTGTCCGATACTCGTCGTAATCCTTTGGCTGCTTGGTATATGAATCCTGATAGCTTTCCGTCGATGATGTTACGGGTATTTGCTCGTAGACCTCCTGCCCGTATGGTTCTGTAGTGAATCCATCTTGAGCGTACGTGTCTCGATTATAAGTTTCCTGGTTATAGGCGTCCTTATTGTATGCCTCTTGATTATACGTGCCCTCATTATACACGTCTTCCTTGTATGTATCTTGATCATATGTATCTTGCTTATATGGCTCTTCGGTATACGCATCCTGTTTGTATGTACCATTCGTAAATGTTTCCTGTTTATACGTATCTTGCTTATAAGCATCCTGTTTATAGGTATCCTGTTTGTAGGTATCCTGCTTGTAGGTATCCTGTTTGTAGGTATCCTGCTTGTAGGTATCCTGCTCGTAGGTATCCTGTTTGTAGGTATCCTGCTTGTAGGTATCCTGCTCGTAGGTATCCTGCTCGTAGGTATCCTGCTCGTAGGTATCCTGCTTGTAGGTATCGTGCTTGTAGATATCCTGCTGGTAGGTATCCTGCCTGTAGGTATCCTGCTTGTAGGTATCCTGCTGGTAGGTATCCTGCTTATAGGTATCCTGCTGATAGGTATCCTGCTTATAGGTATCCTGCTGGTAGGCGTCCTGCTTAAAGGTATCCTGCTTGTAGGTATCCTGCTGGTAGCCATCTTGCTTATAAGTATCCTGACTGTATGTGTCTTCTTTATATGGATCTTGACTGTATGCGTCTTCTTTATAGGCATCCTGACTATACATATCCTGCTTATATGCATCTGGAGTGTACGTATCCTGTTTATAAGTGTCTTGACTGTATGTGTCCTGCTTATACGGTTCTTGCTTATATGTATCCTGCTTATATGTATCTGGCTTATATGTATCTTGACTGTAGGTATCCTGCTTATACGTATCTTGTTTATATACATCCTGCTTATACGCATCTTGCTTATACGCATCTTGCTTATACGCATCTTGCTTATACGCATCTTGCTTATACGCATCCTGCTTATTATACGCATCTTGACTGTATATCTCCGTCTTGTACGGATCCTGATCATAAGTTTTACTATATGCATCTTGATCGTACGTTTCCTGGCTATATGAGTCTTGTTTATAAGTATCCTCCTTATAAGGCTCTTGCGTGTAAGTGTCCTCGTGGTATGTGTCTTTGTACACATCCTTGTTGTAAGCATCTTGGCTGCGTGTATCTTGTTTATACGGATCTTCATTATAGCTATCGCGATTGTACGTGTCTTCTTTGTATGTTCCCTGGTTGTAAGCGTCTTGATTGTAAGTGTCTTGGTTGTAAAGGTCTTGGCTATAACCGTCCTGGTTGTATGTGTCTGGATAAGTCTTCTGATAGCCAGTAGATGTATTAATATTGTACTCTGCGTCGTATTGCTTATGCCGATATTGATTGTACGTATTCTGATCGTACACACTCGAGGGCACGGTCACACCAGGCTCCTCGTACTGCTGCTCATAGACATCGTGCTTATACGTATTCTCGTATTGGCTATTGTTGCGATCGTAGCTGGTAATCGGATAGCTAGTATCAATTATTACGCCACTATCCGTCTTGCCATACTGGTCGTTTGCCTGGCTAGTGTACTGATCATTCGGCTGACTCACATTCGGATATGTCTGCTCCTGATAGGCGTCATGATATACCTGAGTGTTATCCTGAGGGTAAGACTGGTAGTCATCTTTGTACGATTTTTGCACGTATCCCTGGTCGTACGTGTCCGGTACCTGCGGCGGCTCCTGGTACGAGTGGCTGTACTGATCATCGACTTGGGGTACGTAGCTCGATCCGTATTGACTATCCTGACCGACCTCAGGATACAGAGTCTTGTCTGCGGGTTGCACCTCGTCGTATCTAGCCTGGCCGCTATAAGTGTTGTCAGTGTAAGTGTCCTGAGGCAGGTTGTCTTGGCTGCGATAAGCGTAATTATAGTCTTCATTGTAATCAGACTTATAATAGCTCTCCTCGGAGGGCGTTCTAGTCTTTGGCAGTTGCCTGTTCGGTGTGGCAGGTAGAGAGGTAAGTTTACGACTAATAACGACACTGCTGGGCTTGGTCGGGGTTGGAGGTAATTTTTTGCCCGTGCCCTCTTGCCGGGACGATGGTCGTTGTGGTTGGAGCGGCTTTCGACGACGAGAACTGTATCGACAAAATAAAAAATGCTCGTCAATTGGTAACAATCGTTTTCCGAAGAGAGTTTTCGCCGATCGAATCAATAGGGGATTACGAGTTACCTATAATCGAGTTCTTCTGACTCGTAGCTCCGTTGTCGGGTAACCGCAGGTCGATAGTCCGGTCGATGAATACCAATACTTGATGCAGGCCTCTGCGGAAGCGTTTTCCTATTTCGTTTGTTCTCGTAATAAGTACTACCAGAGTACCACTTCCCTCCACTGTCCCACTGCCTGTCTTCATCGTCTTGACCATACCTAATGAAACACCGCAAAAGAAAAACATACATACGTAAAGACCTATTTAATGCTTGCGTGAAAACATATTGCTAGTACAAAAGTCACCTTTGATCCTGATAGACGTAACCCGTGATCGTATCATAGTACTCGTTGTATCTGATATCAGTTTGACACTCCGGATATGCGGCACTTACTTTGCCGATTCTACCGTCGCTACTGTAACCATCGGTGTAATAAGAATGCTCATCGTACAAAGTCATCTGCCTCTCCAAGGACGGCCGCCTATGAGGTCCTGTTCGTACATAAGAATGAAATATACTATAGCTCGGCTTTAGTATTGCGCGCGACATTATGCCGAGTGACCTTAATTTCTAACTTATTCAATCTCGATCCTCCAACCACCTTTAATATACTGTTGCACCAGCCAAGTAGACTAGAACAAATTATGATTAAGGTGAAGGCGACAAACTATTACTGTTCATAAGCTATATTTCAATATACTTGCAAAAATGTTGACCTCCACCAATTATAATCGTAACATACAGTCTAGAATCAGCGAAATTCAATGTAGTTATACATATAGAGACACGTAGTAAAGTTTACGTCTGGCAGAAATGGTAGTATTCGGGTAGTATTTATAAGCTATAAACTATATTTGTATCGACTTGCAAAAATATTGACTTCCACCAATTATGATCGTTGGCGTACAGTGCAGAATCGGTGAAATTCAATGTAGTTATATATAGAGACGTGGTAAGGTTTATGATAATAATTATACTCTACCTCTTCGTCTGGAAGAAATGGTAGTACTCGGGTAGTATTCAGTGTCACTATAGCCACTGTACCACGTATCGTCGACCTTGGTCGTGCCATGGTAGTCGTAACCCTCGCTGTACCAGCCGTCTTGGCTGAAAGCACGAGCATAACGATCAAGTAATATGGTCTTCTTATTCGAAGAGAATATGATCGAGCCAAGAGAATGAAATGAGCTGCACTAAAGTGGTGATGTTTGCCGAGGGTGTCATATGATGGTGGTTAAGAGAGGCCTTCCGTGGCAAACCGCATCGAGAGTATGCGGCCGCCAGAACTACCCGCATCATGCAACTACCTGTAGATGCATTCTCCACGCGTTGCAATTCATTTCTATCGTTGCTATTACGAATTACCACTCTCACTTTCTAGTCTTTTATCGAGGAAGGATCGTGGAAGACCAGTCTCCGTCGACTAGGGTATCGATTGCAAGTTTTCCTACTGCCCATTGTATTCGAGGAAGTAGAGCGAAAACGTTTCGCTTTCAAGCGACCCACAAAGTGTAGGAGCTGCATTATGAAAGAAATGCGTAACCGTGAAACTAATCCACATGTGTAGTTCGATGGAGATGCCGTGCTCAGGCTGAGACTTCGCTAAAGTCAGCGATTGTTCTTATGCGAATATACGTGCGCGGTTGAGAGTGCGAATTGGAGTGTGTGTGTGTGTGTGTGTAGCGTGTGAAGAGTGGCTTGAATGCGAGCCAAGATAGAGCGGCAAAACAAATTGCGATGTTTCGCCGAGGATATGATGGATGACGAGTGTGCGGGATTATGCTATGAAAGTACTCAAGTATCATCGATACATGTGTGCGGCTGAAAGATCTCGCTGAAAATTCTCTCACGAAACTGCAGGTGCACGCTCTTTTCGTACCTGTCCTCGTAATCCCACGTGTGCTTCCGTCGTCTGAATCAGGCAAAAAATAATAAACGGTTTTCTTTCGATGCAACACCAAGGTTCGTCATTGAAATCGTGCAAACTGGTCCAAATGTACTCGAGCAATGCGTAAAGAATAATGCAGATAAATCGTATTTCTTAAATCAAAACAATCGTTAAGACTGTTGCTATAAAAAGCGATAAGAAGGACCAGTTAGAAATTTCGAAGTTCTTCAGTAGAACAGTGTTTTTCTCTCTACTGGTATCCTCGACAGTGTCTCGTATGTTGTCATGTATTTCAAAAGATGTAATGCCTTATGTGTCCTCAATTGAAAATACCTGTATTCCTTGTAGTGTCTTGGTCTACTATTGTAGAAGAGTGGCTCGGAAGATTCTGAAGCGTGCTGAGACTGTGAGTACCTTTGCGGAGGACCTTCCTCTGGGTACGGCTGATCATATCGTGGACTATGGCCAGATCCCCCATAAGAACTGTAATTTCCCACTGCTAATCTGCCACGTACAGTCCCTGGAATCTGAGGGTACGGAACACGCTGCATTAGATGTTGCTTCTAATCTCACTTTATCTTCATCACGAATTTTAAAAGCCGTTATCTCCGCAAAATTATTCCCATAGGAAGAGCTATTCGACATCGATGATTTACGAGTCTTTTCTTTTACAAATCGATAGAGAATAGTTATAGTGCAACGTGATTAAACAATACCTGATGATCATCCCTCTCGTAACTGTTTTCCCGCGAGGTCTCGAGGGATCTCTGGGGTGTGGCTAGTTGATTTGCAGCGGTACGAAACTGCGATGCGGAACTGTTCGCACCCTGGCCACCCACCGGATAATTCAAGTCCGACGTGTAGTCCGAATCCTCTGAATAACCCGCTGAAAGGTAATTAACGGCATGAATTAAAAAGTCGGATTGGTGAGCACGTGACGAAACATCAGGAGAAACGGTCATTCACGAGCAGACGCTCATGTATAAGCGCATAGTCTACTAATTCATCAGATTAAAGTAATCGATAAACTCTGCTCTAGTAAAATTATTAGCCTCTGCATTTAGTTTAGTAACAGATTTTTGTAAAGTTTCATCTTACTAATATCATTTCGATTGTCCAACCAAGATCTCCTGCTCTTTCGTCATCATACAATATAAAATATAGCATTATACAATAAGGCGTGTCACATGATACAATTGACATTCGTCACTGTGAATCTGACTTTGCTGTGGGGTGCGAACCATTTCCAGAAGAGGGTCTGAATTGAAAGCGGAAAGAAAGAATCACAGGAACGTATAGGTGAAAGACAGCTAGAGAAAGATGACACTGTTTAAAGTGCGTGCACGGGTGCAGTATGCCAATTAAACAAGGTATTTAAAAGAAAAATCTAACAATAAGATGGATTTATGTTTACGGTGCGCTGGTCAATGATGTACCAAACACAGCCGAAATGATATGATAGAGGATTACAGATAAATTAGCGATAGGTAACATTCATGCTGTATTTATGTACTCTGATTACCATGAAACTCCCTCACAAAATGTGCGCACTTTCCTTTGGATTAAAAAGGAAGTCGGAAAATAATTCTTCGCCCGGAAGAAATAAACATTACTGCGCACCAGAAAGAAACAATACAGTAATTGTTATATCTAGTGTCACTGAATATGTGAATGATCAAGTTTCAATGAAAATGTTTTCTTCAAATCATCTTTCTAATGCGCATTGCATCTCGAAATGACGGGAAATCAAATGAGCATTGATAAAATGAGAGAAAAGGAGGAGGGTCGTCTGAGAGTTGTTTCATGCGGCGAATGTTGTGATCGCTGTTTGAATGCGAAATGTACGGATGACAGAGAATTTAATGAGAACAAGTTTTCCCGACAATGAGTCTGTTTAATAAACGAACATCGAAATGTGTGCGAAATTTCGGTAGGAAATCAAGCGCATGCCGTGACCGGCTGATACTTATCTAGGCTCTCATAAATACAACAGACTTTCTCATGACAGAAAAATGAGCAGGGTTGCGTATGCTGAAGGATAACCACAGCAGCGCGCCATCTACGCGATTGCACGTATATATTATCTTCTTGCCAGCCGCCGAGAACAACATCCGCCAAGAACACCTCTACGTGGTACATACATCCTCCTTGACTAAATAAAACTTCAGAAACTACGTACCGACGACAGGCATTCTTGAGTGCACACACACACACACACACACACACACACACACACATACGCGCGGATATTCCATAGAGACACACACCCAGACGAAATAACAATTGGATAATTGACATAACAGAAAAAAGTCACGGGTCACAGTCGAAAATGTAAAAAGAAATCTTGGCGATGATGAACCTCCGATGTTTTTCAGGACCTACGCGTCTTACCGGATTCGCACTGGCCCGGACAAGAACGGTGAAAGTCCGCATTTAGGTAGCAATTAAGAAAGGAAAGATTGATGCGTGTGGGATGACGGACGCGCACTAACGGTTCTCCCATTGCACACGATGCATTTGATCGGGAATGCTCCTTCTGTAGTTCTCAGAGCGCATTCGAATGGAATAGCAGCCACTTAAACTGTAACTTGGCGAGTACTTACAATGGCCTATATTGTACAATATCTGTCGCCGCGCCTGTTCGGCTCGTGCCTCCTGGTCCATCATGTTGTTCAGCATTTCCAGCTTCCTCTGCAGATCGGCCGCCTCCGTGTTCTCGGGGTCTTTCGGAAAGATAGACATCGATGTGGAAATAGTTAATTCGCGAGTCTCGAGACACTACTCTCGCTAATCAACATCGATTACTTCTTAGAAAACGGGCATCGCAAAATCGAGGAGAACCGGTGATTGCTCCCCCGTCTGATTGCGCAAACTAATCTTTGGTGCGAGGGCTACATTGCTAATGAACCTATGGGCCGAGAACCTCGGAACTTGTTACCTCGAACCAATAATAATGCGAAAGGATGCGCGCCTCGCCTTCGTATGTGAATCGTCTTAAACGTTCTTTTGTACCGTGTAAGTCGAAATTGCACAGGGAGGATCATACCTGCTCAGACACTATCTAACGTACACATTGCTCTAGCGATCTATCTTTGTAAGCTTTTGTTTCTCTGGCGCAGCTTCGGTAGCTGCGTGCATCACTTGTTGTTCCTTTTAGAGTGGCAGTCACATTCAATGTGTATTCAAGCGCCCTCGCGGACTTCAAGTAGAAGTCTGCGAGTACACCAGATGTAGGAATCAAGAATGCACTGTGTTGGAATGTGTTTTCTAGGCCCACGCGACAAACGATAGAATAGCAACGATCGACCGGCAAAGGGAAGAATTTTATCGGGTAGAGCTTGACCTGGAAACTCCAAGACAATAGAACATCCTCGACTTCTTTGAAATAATATTACTGGCCTGCCACCCTGCCTATACATACATTATTTACGTCGCTGGCTACTTCGAAATAAGTTCTCAACATCCACTATTTACGAATTTATTATTTCTTCATTAACTGTAAAATATTTGCCAATAATAACCCGTGTATGTATATGTGATTTCACTTTATAATGAAATCTACAAAGTGTTGTATTTAAATATTATCGTTTGCGAGTAATTCTAATGTTTTTACAATAATATACAAAATCCACGTTAGCGTAAATACCTGTAATCTATTTATTACCGTGGCTTCCAAAGATAGTCAAGAGACGTTAAATTTGGCGTATAACTTTGGTAAAGAAACTAGCACGGAAAAAGGAGCGAGTTCGGCTTGAGAAATTAATGTTCCGTTTCTGTAACGTGTGACGTGCAACGGGCACTGTTAACTATAGGCGATGTATTCAGCTCGCGGGAATTATTGCATAAATTCTGCAAGATGGTTGGTAGCTACATTTCTTCTGTGTATGTACCGTCGGTCAGCTAAATTTAACCCACTCCACCACAGCCTGTTATATGTGTAATTAGAAATTCCCTTCCACTTATATCGTTAAGAACCTCGCCTTCCTTAAGGCAGTTCCTAAATAAAGGTATCATTACAAGAACTCTTGTTCACCGAGCAAATTTTCATCTTCAAGTTTCGCGGAATTCATAACGGAGGAAACGACTATCAAGGGAAGAATCTCCGACAATCATGCGCCAAGCGTAACACACCAAGTGCGGCTCATTAACCGAGATTTACAGCCGAGTGGGAAAAAGGAAATGAAGCCGATGCTTTTAACCGCGACCCTGACACACATATTTGGCATATGTCTGAAAATATATAAACATAGATATACATATCTATATATATACATATATTAATTCCGCAGCGGAAGCATCGAGTTTCAAGAAGACACGTGCAAGAGTCGCACAGTCTCATCCAACATACAATTCTATGTATACAGTAGACAACGGGGGAGAGACTGTCGGCCGTTTTTCACTTATGACTTATACCTTCGCCAGTCAGAGGTAAGCCAGCCACTAGTGGCAAGCTAGCCCTCGCCAGTGCTCCCAACTTTGGTCTGGATGCAATTAAAAAAACGGTCAAGCCCCTTCGAGAAGAGTGTCTCGGAAATGCGAGTAGTTCTTTCCTACGAGTCTGCTAGGTCTCCCTGCTGTAGCTGGCGCTGCTACTGCTGGTGTTCAGACCCTTCGCAAACTGACAAGCCTCGACAACCCCCCTGACTAGCCCTGACTGCTCGAGACAGGCCTCGAGTTCTCCTGGCAAGCCCTCTGCACTGGCAGACTCGCCACCAGTGCACGGCTTCCCAAGTATACCTGGCCTACGTCACTCCACGGGGAAAGGCATCGACTCCCACATCTATAGAATGCACCTTTACCCAGGGGTTGAAAGTGTCTTGCACCCCTGTGCGCAACCCTCCGGGCTTCGATGGATCGCGCTACATTCGCAGGACGATCTCGGCATATTTTTACACTGCTTCGTATTCCGGACGACGGTCCTCCGAATAAATGCAATATAAAAGAGGTCTGGACAGACTTTCGATCAGGCTTCCACCGGCTCGTTGTAATGGAGAATCGACGGTAACAGCTGGTCGTCGATATATTGACAAACTTCGTAAGGAAAGACTGGTGAATCTTGAATTTCCTTCGTTGTCTTTAGGAACTATTACGCCCTTGGCGTTGAAACCGTCTTTCTCTTATTCTTTGTACCATCCGTTTGGCTCTGCCAGTTTAGTGGAAGGAATTCGCGCGCGCGCGCCTTTCGTTTCTGAGCTTGGCACGCTCGTTTGTACAAGAACCACCGATGAATTAGAACTCTCGATGATGAATTGAATCGAAAACGCGCTCCGAAGGCGCTGTTCCTGGGGCTTCTCAAGAACCGACAGCAACTTCGGGTTCGGCTTATAAAAACATCTCGAATCATCTAGGCCAAATATCGCCTCGATCTTTCTGGGACGTATGTTCAGGCTGTGAAATCCGCATAGCACACATAGGCTACGCTAGCTAAAATAAGAAGGCCCACTTCAAATTCCAGCCGAAGTTATGTATAGTTAACGTGAGAACAATGCGCGCAAAGGAGGACAGAGACCACCCCTTTTTTACGTCTCATTTCCGTAACAATTAAAAGTAATATGGAAGAAAAATACTGTTCGTGTCAGTACTAGATAGAAGCGAGCGCCCGCTCATATTTACAAGTTTTTCAATGAGAACAAAGCAATTGTTTGTATTACTTTATTTTACTAAAACGCACCATGAAGGAAATTTCTAGCAGTAAATATACCTCCAATCTTTTGAATTATGGACCACCAACCCGTTAAAATTTCAGCACGTTGGTTATTCTGGGATAATGTAATCAACACGTCATAACTTTAGAACTACAATAAGCGCTCTCGAGAAATTCATCCTTCATAGAATACCTCTTGCTAATTAAAATTAATGGCCACGTAATGTAACTGCCGATCAGAAGATCGCTCATCCGAAAATTGTTCAGTAAATATCGCGAGAAATTTGTAACGGTGCTGTCAGGTTAATTAACTGGATTGAACTCCAAGGCGAATCGTCCGTTTTAGAGCAGGGCCGGTGCTTTCGAATCTCTCATCTCGCATGGAATTGTTTCATATTTTTCCGGTAATGGATTAGTCGACTGTGAATAGAAAGAGAGAAGTGTTCGTTGCCCCTTGTGCATCTTCACAAAAGATAAACGCGACACACGCGAGTACTCTTTCTTCTAAAAACTCGTTCCATACACACTGCATTCTTTATTACCAGTCTTCTTTGGAACCCACCAGCGAATAAGGGTATCGCAGTAAAGCTACTTTTGCTAGAATTCCTTCCCTCGTAATTAAATCTGTCCCTCGGTACTAACTACATTAGACTAACTTCAATTAAGAAAGAAGATGAAATACAGAGCCCTAACTGCGCAGCAATGTGCACGACTTATTTCAGTCATTCTATCTTAAATCCAATTAACATTAACATCTGATTCTTCTTTAGAATGCACTAGGGCAAATGGTACTTTATCCTGATGCGGTGCTGACGAGAGGTTGCATCGACCTGTGCAATTTCGGTGCGACCTCCTTTATCATGCCGAGCGTCCTTAATGTTACCGCATGGTAAAGAAGAGTTATACGAATGCTAGTAACGGAGCTACTATGGAGTTGACAATTGCTACTTCATGCGTTCAAATAAAATACCCAACTAAGGAGTAAATAGTCTAATTGAATTAGTAGGTATAATAACGCGGTGTAGATTTTGGTCATTCAATAAAATTAGAGTGTCGGTGATGAACCAACTAATCGTCCCAACATCGCATTACTACTCAATTGGCAACGACACAACTAACTCTCAGTGGTACTTGTGAAACGGAGGACGTGGACAGGTATAGATTAATAGATAATTAGAGATAGACTGATAATAAAAGAGAAAGACTGAGAGCAAGTTAAGAAAGAGTGGAGAGATAAATGTCTACGAACAATTGGTAAATTAATACCAGTGTCGCAGCCATAGCTCGATGCATCAGCAGGTACCCTCTTTCGAAATTCTTAACATCATACCATATACTCGATTCCGTCGAACCGAGCTGATTTCCGTTCTTTGTCCCATAAACCCTTTTTCTATTATTCGCTCCACGCCACTGCGTGCTAGATTATTTTCAAAATGAGAGGAGCAAAAATACTAGATTCGAGAGTAGAAGATTGGTAGGAGCTGCTGCTCCCAACTCCAATTTTAATATCAGCCAAAATTCATCTAATGTAATTTATTGCAGCGTCAATTTTAATATCGGCCAAAATTAAAGTAATGTAATTTGCCGGTTATACTACAAAGTAGCTCGCCGGGCTTGCACTCGCATCGATCCGCGAAATTACAAGGCCACGCGCTTTTTTGACGAGATAGAACAACACCGAAACGTCATCGCAAGCTCTGACGACAATGGCAACGGGATGTTGGAGAGAGAAAGAACGAGATGGAAAGAGAAAGAGAGAGAGAGAAACAGGTAGGGAAACAGAAAGATAGATAAAGGATAGGAAGTATTAGCTGAAAGAGAAAGTGACAGTCGGCGAAGAAAAGGCTGTAAGTGTGAAAAATGCCGAACACTACAACCCCCTGAAAAGAAATTCAGGCTCGCAAACTCACACACGAAGCGGTGAACTCATGTGAAAGGCACAATCGTTTGGGGAGAATGCTGTGCAAGTGAGGCGGTGCGCCTTTCTGTCAAAACTTTCTCGACGACTGTTCGGTCATAAACTGTGTGGAAACACATAAAATATTACTATAGAGAAATGAAACGCTTGTCTCCAAACGGAAGAGAAAAAAAAAATGCGATGTATCTGATCTCGCTCGTTCCATTATGTACCATAGAATCCGAGGGGATATGGAGAAAGGTTTAATGGGATTCTGGTAACACGGTGGCGACGATATTGTAATTAAACTAGGCTTATCGTGCGTGCACGGCCGCACAATGGCTAGCGGAATTGACAGGCTTGGTTGGCTAGCACGTATATCTACGAGGCCAAAAGGCAACCCTGTTATTAATTTAATCTAACATGGCTGCAACGAATCCACGTACTAAAGGAGCAGCATCTCCAGAATCGAGATTGTATTAAAAACCCGCAAGAAACTACGGCAAGGAGTATGAAGAAGTTTTCCCTTTGATCCAAGTTTTCCAGGGAATTTTAAGAAAACGTCGCAACCGAAGGAACTTGGCATCGCTTGCCAAGTACGAATCAATCGCGAAAAAGCAATTATTGGAAGCGGTTGCATTGCGCATGTTGATCTGGAACGCGGAGAGTTTACATATTTGCGTGAATGTAGAAATCGCAATAAAATTGTGCCATCTAATGATCTTTATCTATTACATGCGTACATACTAGTACTGTAATGTACTAGTATACTAAATCAAAAAGAATTCAAAAATAACGCCCTGTTCTGAATTAATTTCTATTTTAATTTCGATCGTTTTCAATTGACCGCTTTATTTCACTTCAGAGTGCATAACCGAACTTCGCAAGTGTATAAGAAATAGTGAAAAAAACAAGAATTCTAATTTAAAGTTACTACTTCGCCGTAATTAAAAGCGACTAAAGTATTTAGATTCGAAGGTGGCTTTTATTGGAATTTTGCCCTCGCTCATTCGACGGAAAAGTGAAGGAATAGAAGTTCAATGATAATCAATGAGGATGAATCTCCTCGTGGAGGGTATCTACTCGAGAATGTGGAAAGTAGTTTTTAATATCCTTTCGGAGCTTAGCGATCGTCGAGAAACACTCATCACCTAGTGCCTTATCTAAAAATAGGCTGGGACTGGAAGAAGAAAGGGTGAAGAACCAGAATGGGAATGAAACTTCACTCGTGCAGTGGCTGACGAGCAACAAGGGGAATTGGGTTTGTTAGTCGGCTAATTACGTATAGGCTGCATGGATCGACGTCCTCCACGATCGTGGAGTGGAAACTAATAGGAATTCTCGATAGTTAAAATCTCGAGCAAGGAGCATCTTGCTTATAAATAATCGATATGCCAATTATTCAGTAGGCTACCACACCACGATCGACGAGAGTTCCACTAGGCCTTGCAATCAGAGACTTTGGTCATTGAACCGGGATATTAAGCTAGACAAATATCCCAGGACTAAGAACGATGCTGAGGTGAGAGCGGTCCTGGAATCAGGACGAAAGATCTTGACGAGGGTACCTGATCCACACACAGGCCGGGCTGCTCGCAACTGCATTGCCGTTTCACTTGTTAGCTGGACTTCCCATCCACCTCGTTGTACGTACTTTCCTGATTATAGTCAGATACTGATCAGACCGAAGGTCAATTATGCATGATCCGATTCACGGTAAAGGTTCGTGTCTTTAAACGTTTGAGACTTTCTTCGTGTGTTAGCGATTACCAAAAGCGTATTTGATTGCTCTTGGATTCGTATCGTGTCAAAGAAAGTGACACAATGTTAGATTGATATCTTCATCGCGGTAATATTCCAACGGGTACTAAGGAGAGGAATTTCTATTTCGTGTGTACCACTTTCGACGAATCCAATGCTCAAGAAGTTCACAAACATAGGTGAGAATTCTGTCGTACAAAAGAGTATGTTAAAAAGAGGTCAGCGTGTCTGGAAGTTTACTTCATACTTATGCCTAAGCGGTGAAGTAGAGCTGAAAAAGCATACCCAGCGCGACATTCATTGTTTAGCAATAACAAGAGCTTTTAGCAGTGTATGTGAATACACTTGCTACTTTCAGTTTTCCTCTCGTTTTCCTCGGAAAGGATGAATCACTTACGGTTGAGTAATTAAGTGTATCATTCGAATACGTCAATATTTCTGGCGAGCAATAGAATCTTAAATCTCGTCGATGGTATCATGTATTCCTCTTTTTAGATAGAATCTTATAGTTAGTTCTGTCCTCGTTCCAGTGCCAAAGGAGTACAAGCTACGAAGGATCCGGATGAGAAGCGAAACGCGGTCGAGCCGATCCTCGAGTCGCCTTCCGAATGAAGTCTCTCTGCTTTACTTCAAAGAGCGATGAAGCAAAGCTCACGGAAGATGGGTTGGAGTAAACAAGGAAAGATTTCGAAATGATAGACTGAAAATGAGGTGTCTAGTGGAGTGGACCAGCGCGATCAAATCAGGACGTCGATTTCACTATTCCCTGGAGTAGTCATGATTATGATCGGGTTTTAGGTCGACGAATCTCTCCCGGCTTTTTGTGAAACAAGCTCATTGAACCTACCAGGGGAATAAATTATTTCACCACTTTATGTATAGCTCTAAAAAGAAATAGGCAAGTGTTGTGAGAAGTAATCAATAATGTTGCAGTGGATACAATCTATATACTGAATTAATAGAATAATACCACTCGACAATAATTAAGGAATAAGTCGATATTTGGTGAGAGGAAATATTGGAATTTTTCTTGATCCTGAATGGTGAGAAATTGAAAAGAGCCGAAAGTGTGACGAACGAAATTCCGAGAGAAAGGACTAAGCTAAACGGGAGATTTCGGTAGTGGCAAGTTTATGCTAACCGACCTCATTTCCTTCGTTTGGCAACACGGTCAAGTGGTGTATCGCGTGGTGAGAAATAATTCGCGCTCTGCAAAAGAGAACCGCAGCAACCAAATCTCTCTGGCAAAAAACGACCATAATGGCCTGCATGTGGTGCAAGTCTGACTTTTTTTCACAAATCTCGAATTCTATCGTTCAACAAACGAAAAGGAACCTTGCAAAGACAGAGCTATTCGTAAACAGATGCGATTTTGCAAGGCGATAAGAAAATAAAGTAACTCCCTTACCAAGCATGCGGCCGTCTGCTCTCTTGTAGTCGATAAGCCCGAAAGTAGACTCGAAGTAGGCAGACTAAGTAAAGTGGCGGTGGAAAGTTTTCTCATTCTCGTAAAAAAAACTATGACGGGAGAGGCACTTTGAAACATTCTAATTCCCTTATCGCTACGGAACAGATCTACACGAGCTATTACGTTGGGACTTCGTTTTGTCTGACTCGAGATATGAACGAGGTGTATTGCACAGTCCCCGGTAAATATGGGCGAAATCATTATAATTCCATAGGGTGTGATTACCCTGGTTTCGAGAACGAGTGGCTGGGTCGATGGTGCATCGATCGTGGCCGCGTGCCGATGACCCGGGAATGGATGGAGGCACGCGAATTCCGGGAACCAGAGCCAGAAGCACATCCTACACGAAGCCGAACTCCGCGAAAGCTGCGCTCTACATTTAATCGACATTAACAACTCCCTTAAAGAAGTTAAACTTGTTGCTGGCATCCGTTGCACGCATCGTTTAAACATAATCACTCATGAAAATATCAAAAGGTCTAACCTTTATTCGTGTAACCCTTTATTTTGCGAGGAATATTGCAAGTCTATCGCACTAAATCATCACACTGTTATTTAAAATGTGTCATTTGCTAATAGTTCTTCTTGAATATCGCGGAAGTAAAATCGCTGTCCTATTTTTCACAATGGCAGAATATCTGAAGGTGGAAGTGGATCCTTTTGGGTCTTGGGGAGAATTTCGATTTGGAAAAGAAGAAATTGCCAAAACTTAAGACGTTTTGTATTGTTCCTGGTATTATACGCGATGTGAAATAATACAGCTGTAACGAGCTGCCAAAGGTTTGCTGCTGCACAATTGATAGGAACAAATTACCAGCCGAACTAACTGGCAGAACATCTCACATGGTACTTGAATTCAGTGCGACGTTCCATTCCCCACTTACTCCATCCATTTTGCATTCTCTCTCACCGATACCAGCTCTCCCTGGCTTCCTCCGAAGACTGCATCGTCTGCATTCACCAAGTGCACCGTTTGGTTTTGACGATCGGGAGATTGGAATTCGATTCGATTCCGGCGCGCGTCTAAAGCGAGACTACGTTTTAATAATGAGACTGCATGTCATACACACAAAACGCCAGTTACACTATAATCATGAATGAGAGAACAAGCGGCGGGTACTTTCAACTTTCAAGGAAAGAAAAAAATGTCGTGATGATAGAACCGAGAAATAATCAAATAAATTCTGATAGAACAAATATAGTTTTATTACGATTTTTCAATCCGATTATTTCGATGGAAAAGCAAGTTTCGTTTCTGCTCGATTTCCCGATCCTCCGCGAGGAATCAAAGCACTTTTGGCAATCGCTTCTCCTCAAGATAGCTCGAGATATATATCAGGCGGTAAGGAAACGGATTACTGCTTACTCGGCGGAGTTCTTAAATGTATGAGCAAGCTAGCGTAAACTGCGTACGCTATGATGACAATTGATAGGCTTGTTTCAGGGTTAGAGGGGGTGTAGATAAATGAATAGAAAAAGCAAGCATGATCGTAGCGGAATTTTACCAGACATACTCCGCTCAACGATCGGTCACCAGCTTCTTTCATCGGAAGTTCGCTAGTTTTTAACATTGGGAAATTATACAGCAGGAAACATCCTGTGCAATTCGACACCGTGCAATTCGAACCCAACTAGCAACACCAAACGGAACAACGTATTCCATATACGCTACCGTTTGTATAGCAATCGTATGTTGAATTATTAGCTGATAAATGCTAGAGGCGAGCGTGAGTATGTTTATATGATAATTATGATACGTGATTCATGAGGTTCGTCAGTCCCATGATTAAATATGCCAGATAAAATAACCAGCGCACATATAATACGTGTCGAATTCGATTTGATACGATCCGCTGATTACGAATCTAGCGGGTTTCGGTTTCCTGTTCGACGAGGCTGTATCGTTCGTCTGTATAACTACCGAGATTGACAAAGTGTACATGCATTGAGGTTGCGAGGGCCGGGCGGGGGCGGGGGCGGGGGTGGGGCTGGGGCTGAGGGTATGATGGAACAAAAACAGATCGTCGTGTATGGGTTACGGCTCATTTAACATGACAGTGGGAATACATATGCGTAGTATACATATAGAAAGAAGGGGTTAGGCATCATTGTGGTACCGCACGAAATAGTATACAACAACAGTTGGTCGCAGAGTGAGACCATAGAAGAAGAAGTAGAAGAAGTAGTAGAAGAAGAAGAAGAAGAAGGGTGGCAGTCAATAGCGACAATAATGGAACACCGATCAGTTTGGGGGGTATTGGCAAATTGTTACGTCGATTGGACTTCCTCGTTTTTTCTATTCATTTACCGATTCGTGTCTTGGAGGGGATGCCATGTATGTTCGCATACATACACGCTTACATTCGACAGACATGCGTTACAGGTATACTCTACGATCGATGAAAGACGGCGGAGACAGGGTGCTCGCACTTACCGAAAGGCAGCTCCAAACGGCAAGCGATCAGGAGGGAATGCCCGCTTGGCTTTTTCGTGCCGATGATCTCGGTGCCTCGCATTTCGAGCTCCAAGTCTAAACTGACCCATTGTCCAGAGCCCTCCTGAAAAAAATGGAAACAAAACTGGTCATCCTAGTGGTAATAGTGAGTTGCGTCGCTGCGCAAAATCAGCGACCGTGCGCCTTGCCGCAACAACCCCTCGCCGAGCCACTCTCCGCGGAATACACGCTTCTCTCTACAAAACTAACAAACGCCTCGCTCCTCGCACTTTCCCACTAACGCGCACTAGGAAATGCTAGTCAACTTAAGAGCGTAGTTAGCAATACGATTAAGCTAATTCGCTCTAATTTGCCGGTGCAGTTTATTGCTCTGCTACTCTGCTACTGCTGCCAGTTCGAGCTTAAGTTCCCAGAAGCAGTCGGCTCCAATTATCAAGCACCAGTTTATGCAACCCTTATAACTGATAATGAAGTTTGAGCTAAGTACGTGATTAATTTTATAATCGTGAGAGGAATATAGTGACTTAGTGATTAAATTGATGGTAGTTGTTGGATAGGTAAATCCTTTAATTCTTATTTATATTCTTGCAAATCGTGAAAAAATGTTTGCAATTAAGGATACACACAAACAATAGCAATACGCTGGGTTCAACTGTATTGTATTCGATATTGCTACATTGTGCGCTTTGAGCTTGCATTTATCAAGAATAAAATTGGCAATTGAATGTGGCAGTATTGTGAAATTTGACGCACGTTCGATACGTTCTGTGTGGACAATAATGGGTCGAGTGGGAGATTAATAAATTAGCAGTAATTGGACAGGTCAGTCGAATAAAGCTCACTAGAATGCAGTAAAATTTGTTTGAAGATTTGGCCTATCCCGAATTATATTGTGAAAGTAATTGCGAAAGGCTGGCGATGTATTCGATGACTTTCAAAAAATCGCAAATCTGTGCCGCTGGAGAATTGCAATTTCACTGGCGGCGTGGTTACGTAATCAAATTAATCACGCTCCAACTGTACCTTCGTTCCGATTAATTTAAAGTTGCGCGTGGTTAAAACCTACTTGCTCTAACGATGCGACCACCAGTTGTATTGATTCCACTTGCTCGCCTGCAATTTGCCATGACGGAAACTTGATATTATTAAATCCCCAATATTTGGAATGGCAAATATCGCAAATCATGCCACTAGAATCATTAGATAATCTATACAAAACTATTACTGATGCAAAGTTCGCGATAACAAGCGATTTATTGATAGCGTGGCAGACCACGTAAACTGTAAACATGTTTTCTCGGTGACGAGCTCTGTCCGCGGCAAATCGTGAAAATTGAAGGAATAAAAATTGTCAACCCATACGTATATCACTCGAAGAATAGTTGCGACAGAAGGACAACATGCATATTTTCGTGAAACGTGACAGATACAAATGGAACTGTTTGTTATGTAAAATTCGGTTGAGATAGCACTGCTTATAGAAAAGACGTTCGTGCGAACTTCGAAGTACATAAAATGGATGAAAATAAAATCTCTGCTAACGCACATACTTTACATCCAAAATAGTGTACGAAATGTGACAGGCGAAAATAAGATTGTTCTCACTTTAAAGGCTATTTTCGTCTGTGTGATTTATTTGAAACAACTGTTTGCAGGTTAGGTTTTGCAAGCATGCTCGTCCGAGCAGTTAATGTAACAGATTCAAAAGTGAAACATAAATATAGGTCAAATGATGATGAAATTTATGTATCGAGAGAATGTTGAAAAATTCTTGATGACTTTGTCGCCGTGCACAATGCATTTAACTTATGCTCCGCTGCATTAATTTCATTACCGGCACGCCAACCTACACTCTCACGCAATAAGGGAAGAGCAGGTCAGGGTGCTAGATATTTTTAAACTTTAATTTCATACGTGTTATCACGAATGAAACACGGGCTTGGCCTATTTGGATTGTAGTATAAATAATACCCTCTGGTTGATTCCAAAATTAACGCGCGACGAATACAATTAATTTAATTAGCAACTCTGGACTGTTACAGGTCAATCATTAGGAAAAAGCCGAATGAATTCTTAAAAAGTGAAGTGTAATCAGAAGGAATGATAAAATTTGCCAGTATAATATTTGAATTTTAAAATATAGCCATTTTTCGTGATCTCATCACTAATAGAGACAAAAACAATTGCAAATATACAAGCGGTTCTTTCCGCTTATTGCAAATATACAAGCGGAATTACTTTCAATGGTAGATAGGAAATCCATCAGTAATTTCGTGTCATGATACTTAGTTGTGCTTTACCCCTAATGGGTATTCGAAAAGCTGCCAATAGTTAGTATGAAAACACTACCTTTCAGCCTTTCATTGATTCACACAAACCTGACTATAAGCAAACCGGAGATTAATACGAAGCTAGCGATATTTGTATTCCGCTTGATCGAATTACAAGTTTCCGCACTGATGATTGAAAGTAAGTAACCGAGAGACTATAAGGAAGAGTTTCTGGAGGAAAATAAAAGTGCACTCCTGTAGTTGTGCAGTGATAGGCCCCGTTCCAGTTAATTCGACCCTATTACAGCTCGACTGGCGAGGGTCGAATTGGGTTACCAGTCACGGTGAGACGCTAAATGTGTGACGTAAACTCGCTTGGCTCCCCTTCCGGTTTCAATCTGCTTTTTGAGTAACCGAGTCCAATTATCGCTGGGCGATCATGTGTGTGAGGAAAGAAGAGAGCGAACGAGCGAGGAAGCGAGCGATGGTGAATGGGTTTGCGAACCACGAGGGAGACGCACGTCGGCCCACTATCTAGTGGGTCGCCCAAGGGCGAGCTGCTGCTGCCCGATCGATCTTCAACTTACGAGGCCAATGTACAGGGTGTTACAAAGAGTACTCCGCGATCCAAAGAGTACATACCGATTATGAGAAATCTCGTCCTAAAATCTCGGTCTGTGGAACAAGTGGAACACAAGTGGAACTCCTCAAAGCTGAATTGGCCCGACTGGAACCCAATGCTGACACAGAATATACCGTCACTGACTTATTGCATTTGCTTACTTACTCTTTCTCTATTGCCATTCCCATTAGCTTTCTGGTAACTGGGTGGAATTGGGTTGAATAAACGATTATCACCGCGGCTTACAACACGAGCGTCTACCATCGCATCAGTAGCAATATACTTTTATGCGATTGCCTTCTGGTTAAGAGGAAGGCAAGAAATCGAGTAAAAGGAAAACGATTCGCGATAATACAAGTCCCATCAATAAACTAGGAAAACGTCACACTTTAGCCAAGAGCAATAGAAACCTCGAGCATCTTTCCACTCGTATTTTGTCGAGGGATCATTACCAGGAGCATTCGTCAAAATGTCGTTAAACATGGCTAATGCGTTCGCAGTGATGAATAGTCCTTCATGTCGCACGACCACAAGCAAGCCTTGACGGATTTTAGTATCGCTTTACATCACATTTTCACGATTCGCATACTGTACTGTGTAGTTACGCCCGACACATTTCTACCCGTCTGTGGGTAAATGTCTTTTTCTACTTCCCTCTGCTCGCCTCTCTTTCTCGCCAACCTATACATACAGCTAGAGTTTTACAACTTTCCAGCTACAACCACACAATGCGCACGAAGATAAAAAGAAAATTGCTACTCGGCAAAGGTGGTGATGTGGTCAGATAGTTGAAGAGGGTGGAAGGTGCTGGTACGAGTTAAAAGAAAACTAACATAGACTTTTTCAAGTTGCTAGTGAAAATGCAACGGGATGAAGTAGTGCAACATATATTTTGTCACGATAGAATAGTAAGTAGACGAACTTTTTGAAGTAGAATTTATCAACGTTAGTATCACGAGTAGAAAAGGGGGAGGGCGAGTCATTGTGCCGTAGGAAAAATGTCTGCAAGAACGATCGACTAATCTCTTTTACTATCTCACCATTTTCTACCGTTCAATGATACATTCGTAAAATGTAACACCGTTTTATCACAAGAGTCCGCGGTAGAAGTAAATTTCCTCGAGTACCCACAGCGAATGGGAGCACCACTTCAATGGAAGCACTTGATGCGCAACTTGCCCAATTAAATATCATCCACGGTAGAAATTGGAATCAGTCCAGATCTGTTTACCAAAAAGCTCGCAACTCACTCTGATATGTATTTCTCTTGATTCTTGGAATTTTGTCAAAGCAGTCGGTGAGACATCGAAGTTCCTCGATAAACTTAACGATAAGACTTACAAAAACTATATAATTATCCAATGGATACGGTTGAGTACCACCTTACAAATCGAGCGTGATACGTACGGTATTAGAGAAGTTAAAGTTATCGGTCTGACATAGTATGCAATGGATCTGCATCTATTTGTGCGCGTATACATACGTTACGCCAGGCAGAACTTACGATTTGTCTGACATGTACACCGGCGGAACTCCGTGCACGCGGACACGATGTCACACGATCTAGCAAGAAATGCAAATGAACTCAAGATAGACGACGACGCATTCCCTTAATTGAGGAACAATACGATCTACCCTATGTGTGTATGTAACACTCCGACTCACGCAGGCTTGTTTCCGCCATTACATCCTTTCCAAGAATTGGAATATTTAGAATATGCAAACCTTCATGCATCATTGATTAAATCAGTGAGTACTTTAGCTGAGATAAGTATTTGACTCGGAATTGTGGTGGCTTTTAATCGATGACAAAGGGATTTTGAATAAATTTACATCGACGATATTAAGTTAAAATTTAGGAAGATGATATATGCGAGATAAATCGTATGTCTTTCAAATTCTTTAAGCATTTGTCACGCGATGACAGAAAGAAATCAATATTTCCGAAGGACAGCAGAAAAATCAGTCACCATCACCCACGCACGTTCTAATTCGAGGTTTTATTCACTGCTTTCATCTGACACTCCTAGGAAGGAGGCAGGCACGTGCAACTGAAAAGCAGTTCCACGGTCGTCATTGATCAATTTCTCGGTCCAATAAAGCGGTCACTCAACATAGTAAAGCTCCGCGAATTGCTGGTTGACGAGAAAGCAGGTAACTCACCTGAATCCGGCTCGTTAGGTGAACGAGGGCTCAATGAAATGCTCGTATTTCGAGGCTTTTAGTTTAACAGGATTCGTCGAGTGTACTATGAGATGTAGCATGCATCTGCCAAACAGTTCAGATTCATCAAGGATCAATAGGATGATTCAGTAACCGCCATTCAGTCGTGTTTAACGGCAAAAGGGAGAAAAAGTGGCAGCCTATCAAGTATGGGGAGAAAATGGACATGTCGATCGATGCAGGAGCTCTGCACGCTCGTTTTCTCTTGCACCCTCATTCGTTCCATCTCGTATATAGTTAGGGGGTCATTCATCAGTTTGAGAATTTTCATGGATCACGCAGATATGATCAGAAATCCCTTTCCCATCAAAACCGAAGCGTATCCTAATATTATTGATGTTTCTACCAAGTCACAGCTCAATATACATCTACATCCGGCAAATTTCCATATTACCTGAACCGGCTTTCATGCATTGTCTGTAATCGAACAATTTTAATTCTTAGTCATCCATCTACCGCGGCATAAAACGTCGAGGGTTTCCTCGAGCGTTCCTGATTACCGAGGACTTTTCGACCAGAACGAAAGAGAGAAGGACACTGTTGACGGAACACTCTCGAGCGAGACTTAAGGCGTTAATGAAAATGCAAATCTCCAGAACTAAATCTTCATCGTTGAAGGCTTGATCTGCTAGGCGATCGATCCTTTTCTACCGCGGGAATGCGAATCACTTTCAAAAATAGTAGATTCCTCACACTCCAAGTACAATGACCATAATTCATTTCTATATTCTTACACCAGGAACATCGTTTCACTAACTAATGGCTTGCTGTAACTATATTTTCATTAACATTGGAAAATATTGGAGAAGTATGTGTGGAGCACGGTGAATGAACTCACTATGAAAACCATCCCTTTCAGTAGAGGGTTCCTTTCAGCATCGGAGAATTGTGAGTTTCGGCGTTGTTACGGGAAATGCAGTGGCGAGGGAGAGCCGCGTATGGCAGACAGTCACAGGGTGCGACAAGAAAATGATGGTGAAGGGTGTTGGTAAGAGCTTTGTCAAGCTTCTGACAGAGAAGAGTGGGCGTTGCACGAACACAGAGCTAATGCGAGCCAGCCATACAGTGGTGGCAGTGGCAATGCCGCTCGTGGCGATGTCTCGCCGTCATCCCTCTAGAGTTACTTGACATACCCCAGTCAGCGCATTTCTAATGTGAATCGAACCGGTCGTATGTAAATCTCGCGTGCAGCTTTATGAATATTTTAAGCCGGGCCTGACCCAGATTGTCCTCGCAACAGGAAAAGCAGCCTGGCCTCACTTCGACGCTCCCTCATTTCATCTCTCAGCTTTTATTTGCTCCCCTCTCCCTTTCTCTCTCTCTCTCTATCTCTATCTCTCTCTATCACATCCGCACCCTGTCTCTGGACATCCTCTCCATCTTCACCATTTTTCCTTCGTTCGCCATCTTTCCCAATTCCTCTTTTATCAAAGTCTGCCTCGGGATATACGAATTTCCTTCCATGTACTAGTAGTATGCAGTGCACCTTTCGACAGTTGCTTCGCTTCTATTTCTGTCTTCTTCTAGCTCATCTTCGAATACGAATATATATATATATACATATATATATATATATATATTCGGACCCATTCAGCATTTTCCATCGCTTAGACCTGCTTTCTACTTCTCGTTATTTCTAGTGGTTTCTACCCTTCGCCTTCAGCCCTCGTTTACCATCTAGCTAGGATCAACGTTCACCCGATACACTTTCTATTTCACAGTGTTTCCTCGGAGTTGTGTTGGTCTGCGTGTCGATATCTCGAGCATCATAGCGGAAGGCTTGACGATCGATCCTTCGGAAAACGTGAAAGAATGAGCTCGAGACCATGATTCATCAATCTCCTGAGGCTATCGTAATCTCCCTTTACCGTAGCGCAGGAGTGAAAAATATTATAGCACCATCGGCAACACATAAGTCTCTCGGCAATTGACGTGGAAATAGGAATGCACGTGCTGCCAAGAGCATCGCGATAGGAACGGTGGCGGCCACTCTACACTTTAAGAACATCACTTTACATTGAGAGTTTCGAGAGTCAGACGCCTCTGGATAACTACATTGCCGATGTCATTGGAGGGAAGGTAAGGATAGTTGTGGGAAATCTAGCAAGTAAGTTAAATGCGTTACACCGATTAGTTGTTATGTTACCGGTGAAACTGGTAAGCGGCAAGTTATCGGAGTGACAGAGAAATCCGCCTTTGTGGATTCGGTTCGAGCAGATAGACGGAATGACACACTGTGCGTTGCCTTGGCTTCGACTACTGTCCCATTGAGCTGTCCTCAAACTTGGCTGCGTGCCAAGTGACGTCATGGTCGAAAGGGTCTCTCGGGATTGTCGGGGTTGCCGATGGAACTGCCCGCTACGATACATTGCTCGCGAGGGGACGACTCAGACGATTCCACACAAAAGAAGAGAGAAGAGATGGATTCAAGCGAGAGAGAAAGGGAGGGGGAAATTTGGAAATGCCAGTGATAATTCCGACCCCAATTGTGAGGAGAGGGATCGATGAAACGGAAAATCATTATCGATACTGACATCCAATTTCCACAATTGCTTAACAGACCTCTTGACTAACACGATAGCGCAGCACACTGCTCTTTTTGCCTAAAAGAGTCGGCTTTCAAATCCTTCGGATTTTACATCCGATTGTCATACTTCAGTCATACATATAATGATATCGGATTTTTATACATCAGACTACAATTCTTTTCTCGCACGTCTCGAGATCCTAGGTTTGACTGATTGAAATAATCGGAAGATCCTTGAAACATTTTGCGAATTCGTACCATGTGTTTCGTCAAGTATCTCGACAATAGGGGTGATAATTGCCGGTTTCATCATTAGAACAGAAGTGGATATATTTCGAGAAAATGTGTACGATAGCAGTAGAAAAGGCAAATGGATTAATGCGGTTATTGATAAATAATATTTAATGAGGAGGGAAATCTTTGTATCGCGTGTAAGAATATAAATAAAACTTCCTGTTTTCGAGTGATTTTTATGACAATGCGTTTATCCCTTTATAATTTACCTCGTCTTTAAGTAAACTGCGATGCATGATTTATGCAATGGGTATTGCCAATGGACTGACAATGGAATATCAATGCGGATCTCTTACAATTAGAGAAAAATGAATGTACAACGGGCAAAACATTACACCTTTTCCGTTGTCTAATACTTAATGATACAGAATATTCTGTTGAATAACGACAGATGAATATGTACTGATTGATGAAACTGTATGAATGAATGATATTTGTTATAGATACTGAAATTGATGAGTTGAAAGCTTAATTATTTACACTGTCCAATCCTGTTCATCTCCAAATTTCGATACCAGTTGAAAGGACCACAGAGTTCAGCAGTTGCAATATTCAGAGCTCACTATGAATGTCGGATCGATCTGATATGAATAAAGGCCATCACCACAATGAAAATAATTTCACCGACTGTAACGAGAGTCCGCCTTATGCCGAGATTTCGTTCTTTTCTAACTTTCGATTTAATTCAGGTCGAAACTTTGATCAGTAATCACAGCAAAAAGCAAGTTTTCGCAAGACTATTCATAAAGCTAGGAGTGGAAGGCAATAAAGAAGCGGAAGTCGTCGATGGTTATCATGCAAAGAACCGAAAGCAAGAGAAAGAATCCCAAGAAAAGATGGTTCACTTAAGACTTAATGCAAATATAATCCAAGAATCGATCGGAGTGGCCTGCAAGCTTGCGATTATCTGAATGTCTATTCCTTAATACTCTTTCTGCGTATTAAGTGTCAATAAATGGATGTTGCTACGTGAACAGTAAGTCTCATCAATTTAAAGCTTGCAACCCTGAACCATTGCGCCAGTAAACCTTACTATTGCATATCTAAACCACTTGAAACTCGAATCCTTAAATGGACACTTGAAAGACATACATTTTCGCAAGCAGTGAAATCGCTAGACGATTGATGTGAATTTCCACCGCTCTCCTAATCTGCTATCCGATTTAGATTTTACCTCAGTTATGGATTTGTCTGACAGACTATATCTGCAATGGAGTTTGCTTTAAAAATAGACGTACTGCAATATCCTCTCTTCAATAATAGAAGTGGCCCGCGGAGGATAAACGTTTAAAATACATACATATTTATTTTGAAGGTTTCAATCACGCTGTGTATAAACTCGACTGTTGTACCGAAAGTTTAAGTTGTATATCCTACAATAGCTGAAATCTCCGCGATTCGATGTCACGAGCAGGCTAAATAATAATTGAGCCGCAGGTTTGAAAAGATTTTGTAGAATACTAGCACCGAGGCGTATGGAATATCGCTCGAGCTCACAATCAGCGGAATAATGAGAATCGTGGTAGCGGTAGCTTCTACACGCAAGAAGAAATACGATAACGGTGTAACAGCCGTGGCTGCAGCCTTTCCATAGCATGCTACCATACAGTACCTCTGAATTTCCCAGAATTGCTTTTTATAGTCTACCCGTCGCTATACACTTTTCGCTGATGCATTATATTGCCAATCAAAGGGAATTACCAGTTGCTATTGTTAGGTACTATTGATACTCGACGCGCTGGCCAAGCGACGGCATATCTTTCCACTTAGTACACAAACTGTTATTTACGTACACCGGACAAATATGTGAAGCGACCGATGAATTAGTTCAAAAGAAGTAAATGTAATAGGATATCCTTAAAAAGGGTTTATATTAGTCCTTGTCAGTGTTTATCATTTAAACCGCAATGACATCCGTGAAACTTTGGTGCTACTCTCAAGCTGTTAAAAACGGCAATGACTTTCTATAGCTGGAAATAGCATGAGCCAAGTACTATCAAGCAAATCGTTCTAAATCAAAGCCATTTTTAAGTATTGACCATCCTGGCATATCGATCGCACAGGGATCGACGTTGTTAAGTCATTACATATTCAATAGACTGCAGTTACTCTTACTGGCAAACGTAAATCCCAGAAACCATCGTCTATGAATAAATAACAATTCGACATATTGCAAAATCTCATGATAGGAATCGGTATGCTGAATCAGTTCGAATTTCAAGCCTGGTAGATGTATATCCATGTTGATGTAGGCCAACATCGCTATTTCTAATACAAGCAATGTAAGCGGAGAGAAACTGTTTGACATGTGGCTGGCATAAGCCGACGCAAATTTAATGGAATGCAGTGAAGTATCCTAGAGGTGCGCGCTGCATCATCCAAGTTGAAGGACCGACTAGAATAATATCTAGCTAAAGTGCATGCATCAATTAGTGTACCGTAGTGGTGACGTCTGGTTGCTGTGTATTGCTGTTGGTGTCTCGCATGCTGTCAGGGGATATGTGTTCTTGCCCTGTCGGTGCCGCGCTAGTTGTATTGTGGGACTGCGAAGACGTTACCTCGTTCATGTAGGACACTTCTGATAATGGAACGTAGTAGTAGCCCAGGAAGCGGTCCCATAGGAAACCCTTGCACCAGACTTCGATGAGGAGACCCGTGTTCATGTCATTCGTTTCGCTAGATAACAAAGGAACTCGGTTAGACTTGAACTGTCTCTCGTTGGCTGAAATCTAATGTAGGTCCCAAGTTTCTAACCCTACATCACTACATCCCAATTCCCCACATTGCTACATCCACTAGCTAATACTTGATGGACCGCATTCTCTGCAGACAAGTATAGATATACAAGGAAGTGATGACCCCCCCGATTCTTTGAACATCGTGAAAGAGCCGACCTCTCTCAAAGGAGCCATTAGAGCTATTAAACTCATAATACCACGATTTCTTCCATTCTGTACCTATTTATACCTGTGCCTAAAAAGCCAGGGGCTTTTTCAAGACTCAATAGTAGACCCCCAGCAGTAGGTATTGTCAGAGCAGACCCTGTTTCACCGCAGGGAAAATAAGTACGCTTTAAATACGTGCTCGGCGAATGTAAAGACTTGCAGCGACAGAAAAGTGGGTTAAAGGTTTATAGCTTGGCATTTAAGAAATCCGCGGCGCCTACAACGATGTGCTACTACTACTTCCAGCCAAGAATGGATTGTTTTTCATTGATATTAGTTTTCATCCTCCGAATGACGATGGTATTGGATAAAACTAGTACTTAACACAGACTTAAAGGGTTACATTATATTTTGACATTAAATAACAATGTAACACGAAGGTGAATATACTTTAACATTAGCATGCTACCGCTTAGTATAAAAATATGAATAGCGAACCACTTTCCTCGTGCTACTAGAAGGGAAACTCGCATAATCATACGATGTTGTCTCCCACCCTCGGCAGGCTTTATTCGCCGAATTTGATTATGCAAGCGTTTCTTTGAGCCGCTGGCAAACGCCTGCCTCTTCCGCGTGAAACAGGCGTGCCATGCATATTTATAAGAAATCGTCGAGATATATACGTACAAAAGAAAGTCTTGCTCCCAGCTTGGATTGGCCCCTTTCACAGTGACTGTCGTCGACTTCACATTCTGCAGCTTCAGCGTGACGTAGGAGTTGAATTGCTCCGCTGGAATTGTGGTCAATCATTCCGAAACGGTCAGCGCGTGGAATGTAATGAATAATTACGATGGCTGGGCCCCTTTTCCACGAGCGGAACTCAATTGTTAAATAAACCGAAGGAATGTCATTGTAATAGTAAAAAAAGAGAGAGAGACTCGCGACTCTATGAATGAACGTATTGCGTCAGATGCGGCAACTTTAGTAACAGTAATTCTCATTTCAGTTGCATTATACAAATGAGCGAATAATTTTAAACGTTTTTGTGCTTTGCTTTGGCTGTACTCTACCAATGTGTCCCTGTAGAACAAAAACAGTTTAATTCCCAAAAGCACCGCAAGCGTTCTATTGCAGAAGTGACGTTACTGTTAATAGTAACAGTAATTGTCGGAATGCTTTTCACGTTTCTGTTATTATCTAATTATCCTAGTAAGCACTTGTTGCAAATTTTGAAGAGACTCCTGCACTTTGCGTGCTCATGCCAATTAGAAGTTGTCACTAGGTTCGTAAGAATAATTGTTGCGTGCTTTTGAGCTGTTAATATTTTCTAGAGACGCGGAGTACGCCTGAATATTTTATTTACCGAGTGCAAACAATAGAATTCTCCGTTCTATCGCGCTTACAAATAGTCACGTCTATTGTAATTGGAATATATGCATCGCGTGAAAAGAGTACGAGAGTTTACGTATTGTTGGAAACAGTGCATTCATGTTGAATCGTTCGTTGAATCACGTGTCCTGTGACCAGTATAACATTAAGCGAAATAATGATTTTTCTAATTTCCTCCACTGGTCGCGCATCAGCACGTGTCGAGAGTTGTTCGAAGTAGAAAAAAAAAGGGTGCATAATATGAATGTCAGTAGTTACTATGAGACTCAAGGTTCCGCGTGTCAGAGAGCTGGACTGCGTCCCCATGTAATAATGGGGAGAAGCCCTCGGGGCATATCGACGAACTATCGCGTTCTCGAAACTTCCGTCGTTAATGCCGCACGAATGAGACGACTCTTGTTACCGAGGGAAATGTGGAAAGTTCAATTGAAACGGGGAGAAAAATCTCACGTTGAAACGTAGAGAGAGAAAGAGAGGAGAGTATTGCAGTAAAGATTAACAAGCGGCATTAAAATCTTTAAGTTTGCCATCGAGATATTTGGTTCTATATAGAACCATAGCTTAACAATTACTTCGCGTCCCAGTTATTCGGAGTGCTATATACAGGATTGCTACGTCGCGACGTCGAGCTCCTTTGTCATCGGGGAAAAATGATTTCGATGGCGAAGGGAACATCGTGATATTCCAGACGAGAAGTCGCCGCAACCTTTAACTTGGAGAGTTTCCAATCGGAACTTGCGAGAAATCTTGCGCAAGCGCGTACGCGCTCAACTACAAAATTGAAGAGTACGACAACGGCTAACTCTTAGCCGTTTCACGGCAGACAAAGTATCGCTTCGAATCCAATTTTACTGGCGACAATCGAGCGATACTTCCCACGGTTTGCACACCAATTGGCACGCTCCGTTCATGCATGCTTCTGACAGGTAGGGCGCCAGCCACGAATTATTCATTGGCACTTCGCATCGTCACTGGAAGTTGCCGGAAGCGATCGCTTCTCAGCCAGTTTTTCTTTCATACGAACCGTCCTCGCAGACGAACCGCGCTTTCTTCACTGCAACAGAGAACATAAGAACAAGAGATTTAAATCCTGTTTACTTGCCGTGGGCAATTGCTTTCCAAAACATTAAAGGATTTATTTGTTCATCCGGATTGTAGTAAGGAGGACGAGATACCTGACGAGAATCTGCAAAGCGCCGAGGTCAATTACGTGAGCGAACATAGATTTACTCGCCGAATTGTCGAGGCAGAGTAGTTCGCTTGTTCTCTAACTTCGTGTACGAATGTTCCGCACACACTAACTCATCCTCGAGCCTAACCTTTCTGGGTAATCCCATTTTAAATTAGACAAACTCCTAACACGAGAAACCAATATTCCCGGTGAACCAAGCTTGAAACATTTGTCCATTTGATATCAACGTAAATATACTCTCGACTAACTATTACACTATTGTTACATATATTCAGAACGTGATGGAGTATCGCCGTAAATATTCAGATTTGCAGTACAAAAAATATCGAAAGATTAATATCCTATTTACCAACTTTCTGTCAAAAAAGTTCTCCTCGTATTTTGATCAATTTATCAACCAGTAACAACAGAAACATTTGATCACAAAGAGGAAAATAAATATCGTTGGGATAAAAGTACCGCGATATAAGTACATGTATAAAATATACATGTATAAAACGCTCTTAATCGAGTACTTCCTGGCGGAAGAAGCCTGGTTCTGCATCTATGTATGTAACAAGCGACCAATCGATACTCTAGTAAGAATTTGCATAATTGCATCGCGCCCGCCGACAATAGGATTCTCCAATTGTCAGTGTAATCGTCGCCAGCTAGACGGAATGCTAATCGATCCATCTAATAGTAGAAATACAGTTGTATACAGTCGCACGTAGTATAAAGCAGTAATCAGAAACTTCAGGTGGGTGATATACCTGCTCGATATGGATAACCCAGGTAACCCTAGCCGTGTTAGTAACTATTATATTGGATTTCCCGCCCCTAGGGTGAGTAACCTCGTATTTCGCACGCTCGATATAAAGTTATGGTAAATTCACGGATCACCGTTTCTACCTGTTGAGGTCTGTTTATGAAATACTATCTGAGCAACACCTGGTACGGTTCGTGCTGCCAAATGCATACACTTGCCAGCCTGTATTCACTATACGAAAGAATACTTAGATATTTCTTTAACTACTCAATTGTTATATATATTAGTAGATACTCCGTAATTTTAATGGATTCCTTTCCGAAATCTAAAAACTTAGAATTAGTCAAAATGCGGACATTTTATTAATAATTGCTTGATACCACTTTCAAATATATTTGTATCAAAAGAGACCTCATTATAAAGGAAAGTCAAGTATAATATATATGTTTTTCTAATCAACAGGATGTGAAGAAAAAGCGTTATCTCGCTGAAGAATAAGTTTACTTAGCGATTGTAACCAAGCTTTCTTTTGAGTTAACTACAGAATCATCGCTCGTTCAATTACAGGAAAAATTACGACACCTCACACCACTATTGCCAACAGGTGCGCATGACTTAATTACGTGGTCTCGAAAAAATTAATTACCCTTGGTCGCTTGAAAATAATTGAACCGTGTACACGGTTCTATTGGGCGTTTGCATCCTGGCGTGAAGCCAATTGCGATTGAAATCAAAAATCGCCGCGGTAACCATTCGAAAATCGAATGGCCACCTCATTTCGAAGATATAGCCGGCGAGATTGATTTACTGAATATCCGAACGAACATCTCTATCGAAGTATAGCATGATTTAATTGCGGAAGAATATCTCAGAAATTCTATGGGGTAACATATGAGAAGAATGGAGAATCAGACGTCCTGGGGTTTCATTTATCCTAGAAAAGCCGGGTGGCGTATTCGGCAGGAATAGAGGGCCAAACAGCGCAAGAAAGAATGAGTGAATACGACTGAAATGGAACTTTCAAGTGGAACATCGTGGCAAGACATTCTTTACGCTATACAGAAAGGAAGAAGGAGAAAGAGAAAGAGACAAATGCGACGGCAGACGTCGTAAATTAAGGGAACGCATTGGCGAAAAGAATATTAGAGCTTAAGTGAGAAGGGAGGGTTGGGAACACAAACAGCTTGCGAGAGTGTGCGCCGGCTGGCTACGTACATACGTGGTGAAGTATAGCGGAAGAAAGAGACAGTGACGTCAACCGTAACGCTTCAGTTGCGATCTTTTGCCTCGAACCCGACTCGAGGAAATGGGCGCCCACCTATGCATACTAGGCGGTGGAACCCTTCCCGCCGCCACCGTCGTCGTCGTCGTCGTCGTCGTCGACGCCGAAAGCAACATTGAAATTCCCGTAGTCGTAGCCGTTGCACGCTCGCTTTTACAGTGTGCCTGTCCTTTCGCTATTACGCGCATGGTCGCTCTTATGTATGGCCCACGTACACGATTTAATGGGACGCTTTCCCGTTTGTACTTTCCCTTTGGCAGCATTCAAGGGGTGCGAAAATATAATGCCCAACAGCTCGAGAACATGTAACGCGGCGGGCCTCGGAAAAAGCCCTACGAACATTTTAACCGGCTGGCTGTTATTTATAGAGCGACTCGTATTAGAGACAATATTTACGTGACACGCATAAACGTGATAACTTATCGCGCCTTATCGGCAGACGTCACTGAATCCTTCGGCTGACTGCGAGCTACCCTTCTCTTTTTCTCCTTATACATCAAATGCTTGACTACATTCTGTACGAAGGGCAGTTTTCAACAATCTCCCAAAAATAGCAGTCTCTCGCGAGAGAACAATGATGAACTGACGACCGGACCTCTGCCGAGTTCCGTTGAATTTAAATCTTACGCATTTAATAAACGCAGGACTTCTCGTAATCATATTGTGATGGTAATTCGCGAAATACTGAATGCGGAGTTAGAAAAGTACTTCGTTTTCAGTTGCATTTTCTTCTATTTTTCAACCCGTTATAAATAACAAATATACATATTGTATATAGTCGATTTACTTAAATTAGGTTCACAAGACTTTAGTTAAAGGGTGAACAGAGTTACAGAAGATTGTAACATCAACCAGAAATCTTATTCAAGAATATACATGTGAATATCCATAAAAGTGCAGCTAACTGGAAAGCAGATTAAAATACTCGGAGAATGGAAATTCAGATGCGACGAGATAAAGTAAAGAAAAAGTACATTCAGTACTTTCGGATTGACGAAGCTCATAACGAACACGACAATGGTTTGTATTCCATCATATTTCCATTGACATCACGCACCCTGCAGCCCTACTTTCGATCAGAGTATTTCCAACATTTCCACTGCGAAATACGCAATGGGAAAAGATGGAGAAAGAGAGGGAGAAAGAGAGAGAAAGAGGTACCAAGGAGTTGGAATCTAAAGGAGCTACAGAACACCCGTTGGCATTCTAAAGCGATCGAGTATTTCAATGGGCAGAGTAAGATTCTGTGGGTTTGAGAGTCTGCCTTCTTTCATATCTAGCTACAAGGCGAATGCGAACTAGGTGCGCGGATCGAAGAAGGGAACGGTGTTCCAGGGAGGAAGAATGGAGGAATCTTTCCCGGCGAAGCTATTATTATTACACGGTCACAGTCGTTGTGCGAGCAAGCGTACGGACATTTTGTCGCTTTGTTCGTTTATATAACATTGATGATCCATGGACAACCACGTTTACGAGGTTTACATAAAACTCACATTTGCCCCGAAGGCAATGAGTACTTCAGTGCCGTACTGTTTGCTCTATGATTCTTCATTTTACTGTAGTTTTTGGTGACTGTGAAACAAATGCCCTCGACGAGTGTAATGTCAAAGAGAAAAAAATAGTACAAAACTCTAGTGAAAAGCATCACACTGTAATGAATCCATAATCTTCATGACGGAGATCGCTTAACCCATTATAAACGCGAATGTGTAGGAACAAAGAGGTAGGAATTGACATTTTAATTAGTTGCTATTCTCTATGTTCCCTCAACTGGATTGTAATATAAGAAGTTCCTAAACGATATCTCTGGTATAAAAATATCTAGGGAAGAGGGGTTCTCGCCCCTGGGCTTGTAGAAATTTAAGGCCAAATGAAAACCGATCCTCAGCAATATTGATTAAAGATTGAAGCCATTAAACTGTAAGTTAGGGTTTCATTGTTAGTGCAGATATATAGTTGTATTTGGAAATGACATTTAAATGAGGTATAGAGTTACTCGAATTACGAGCGGTTTTTATCAAAAAAATACAAGTCTCCTGTGAATAATATAATAATTTCAATAGTCAATTGTACAAATTCTTTAAGAAAATCTTTCAAGCGGTGAAAACTTATTCATGTCAGAGCGGCAGGTAAAATCTTACGAGTACCTAATAGCCCGTCCCCTTTACGTAATGTATTATTAGACGAATAAAAACCATAAAAGTGCATAAGAAAGGAGACTGCATTGGACTAGAAGAGCACGGTCTAATCACGATTTTCACGACGTATGAGAGTCAAATGATTCTGTCATTTGACATTTCACGTTACACACGCTGCTCGGACTTTATTCCTGCATGATATTTGGATAGGAAATAATTAACTCCGAGTACATCGGACGATTATACAATTGGACATTTACAATATCGTTGAAATTCGATTATTGAACTGAATTATTTATTGCATTAAACTGAAAGGTGTGAAAGCATTATTATAAATTTGTCACACATGGGCTATGGTAGGTATTTGTGATACAAGCCTTGCGGATCGATAAGATAAGGTTACTTGCAATAATCAAGATGGCTGACCATATGGCTGTATTGAGTTCGTTAAAAGAAAAAGACCAATCACTACAAGTAGTTCTACAAACGTTGCAATTGCTATCGAAGTAGTTTCGGTTTAAGTATTAACTTTCTGATTTCGTATTCTGCACGAAAGAGTAGAATTCGGTGAAGAAAGAGTTTTGGAATAAAAGATAGCGAAGTCTATAGTCGGGAGAATGAACAGAACTGATTGCCAACGGAACAGTGTGCTCTCGGTGAAAAGGTTGCGAAAATTACAACGATAAAAGTGGTCGATGAAAATAGTCTCTATAATCGGCCCGGTATTCCCCGCTCCAGGAAGTTTCATAGTTCGTGCCGGGAATGACGTCACACGATTATATGTATATGTATATCTCCGCCTAACAAAGCTGAATCAAAATCTGGAAGACGCAAATCAAATACAATACTTTCTGCTTTTCCACTCTTTCCAGCCTCAAAGTTCCGCAAAACCGTAATCAAAGAAAACGAAATCACCTCGGCTTTGTCATAAAACAGAGTTCTCTTGCTTTGTATTCCGAAAGAGCTACTAATTTTCACCAAACGTATACATTTTCGAAATAGAGTTTGCGTCGAGTCCATTGACAAACTCGCGCACTTCTATTCCTGATAGATTTTGACTTTTCGATCAATACGCGGAGCGTATTGTCCTATTATCTTAATTAAGGAGCTCTATTGTCATAAATATGAAATTATCAATAGCCTGCCATTCTATAAAACCTATTGACAAAAATTACCAGTGCGGAGAGCATTACGAAAACATCGACGATAGACTGACGTCAACCATTTTCTACTTAACGAGCTGCATTGATAAAATCATCTAAAGGGAGAATTCAAAAATTTCTGTCTTATCTGTTGAACCCCTGAGATAGAAAACCTTAGAAACTTGAACGTAAAACATTCCTCCTCGATTCCAGTGAAATACGAAATACATTTGCTCAGCGGGCATTATCGAGGAATATCAATCGAACGGTAGTTTCCTTTCAGCAGTCTTGGACGGCAGGGACTTTCCCGTTTACCGGAAGCTATTCAGGATAAAAGCACGACGGGAAGAAAGGAGATGGGAGGAAGGACCTTGGGCAAGAGAGGCTGAGAAACTCATACTCCGCTGTCTGGGAACTGTCGAGCTATTGCTTTCAGCCTTACTCTCCTACTCCAGCCCATCGGAGATAGAAGCATTTATAATGACGTTACCCGCATCCCTGACCAAGGACGACACCTCTAAAATTACGATTTTCCATCGAACAATCAAATTTGATTTTTGACCTCTCTTTCTCGAGATTTATCAATATCTGCGTATGTTCCAAGCATTAAAAAAATAGAAAAACGTTTTTCCTAACAGAAATCAACACATACATTCCCATGAAACGGATGGAAATATGAATGAGATTGCAGTGTGTATAAGTACAAAGTCAGAGTGATAGATCAAAGAGAAAGCAGCAAGTCCGCCACAGGAGTTAAGATCAAAGACCTCTGAAAGCGAAGTCCCCAATTCTATGGGCGATCGCCGATGCCGAAGTACTCACTACTTCACAAAGACACATGTGGATTTCGGTGGGCCTTGCACCTCTGCCGATGTAGACAAACGGTCGTTATTTTTAGTGGACAGCCACTCGAAATTACCACTTGAACCCGCACGCGGTTCGCTCTTTCAATTAACCTACACGTAAGTGGGCTGCATTGAGTGCGGGAGCTTGAAGCACCTATTCAAGAAGGAACTGTCGAGCCAAAGAAAAGAAGAAGAAAAGAAGCAAAGGGGGATATGTCATTCCGACGGATTGAGCTTTCTGATTAACGCACTTCCTATAATTCCTTATCAAATGGAGATACGAAATACGAAACAAATATTTCTATACCAAGAACACTCAATTCGGTCTTACTCATAATACAAAGTGAAGTTGGTGAAATTGTAGGCGTGAAGAAAACACACAATCCCCGGCAACCCTTTTCCAACCCATCCCATAAGCCGTAAGCCTTTTTCCGAAAGCTCGAGTGTATTGACCTACCACTTTCGGTTCATGTTAGAGATAGAGACCGAGCGGTTCTAGGAACAATACGTGCTCTACATGAACCAGTAGTGTGAAACTTTACCAACTGACTTTAAAAAATGGCAAAAATTCGCTCGGGACGTGTAGTAATTTAATGCGACTACTTATCATCTAATTTTTTAAGGTCCAGTCATTATCTGCTTTATGATGATAATGTATCCTCGAAAAAAAGAATCATCGTCCCTTTGTCCAAAGAACCGCTCGAGATAGGTGAAGTGACACCTGACAGAGATCGCTAGGAACTTTCCGAACAACCCACTACATGCTACTCTCTCATCAGTATTTAGGACAGCGTGTGTACATATGTATTACATGCTATCTGATATATGGAAGCTTTTCCTCGCATTAAAGCTCTGTATACATACTCGCGATAGTAGAATTATTGAATGCACTTCTGCCCGATCGACACAAACGATTCTGCGTGTCTACAAACCGAAATAAGATTTTCTTTGCCTGTTAAGAGCAGGGAACTGTTTGTCCTCGTTATTGCAGCCAGTGCATCTCCATTAACAGTGACACGTTCGCAGCGCACAGTGGAAAAGGTGGTGGACGTATGTACTTGTGTAGCCTACATCCCCTTCTTTTTTTTTTTTTTTTAAATGCGACTTCCTGGAAGTAGGTTTCTGGTGAAGACATTGTGATTAAAGTTGCTTGTTCGGATGAATGGGTGGAAAAAGCTCGGTAAGCGGAAAATTTAATAAATACTCCAAAGAAAAATTGCAAAAATCATATCAACCGAGAAAAGAACGAATAGTAAAATCAATTTCGTATACGTACAAGCTTCGAATGAAATGAGCTCGCAATACAAAGAACGTGTATACTTGCTACCGGTATATACAGGCGCTTCTTCAATTGTGCTCTTATATTGCCTAAGCTTCCCGCTGTATTTTTGTGCCCAACTGACTCTTACAGTGACACCGTTACTGAAGCATTACTCTTATAGTGACACCCTTACGCGTATACTGGATGAAAACGAAAGTGAAGCTAGTTGCGACACACTTATGCTGTCTTTGCTGCTAAAATAAGAGTATCTAATAGCGTATGTATATGTATTTAGATTACTAAAGTACCGAAATTTGAAAACCATTGTCCAATGGGATCATAGAGAATATACTTTGCCTAAAAGAATAATATCGAACTTTCGACACCATTTCTATGGGATTGGATTCGCCTTAATATCAAACTTCTTGATTTAAACACTGAAATGAATCACAGTGGGAATTCAAGTATGTCCTTAATGCATCGTAATCATAAAAGAGTCAGATTTAGTACGCGTTGGGACTGCGCATTTCATTAATCCTCTCGGCCTATTTACAGCGTAAACATGCAAATAAGAAAAAAAGAAGAGGCTCATCGATCGACAATCGGTACAGAATGAGTAACAGTGTCAGGCGGAATCCAGGTGAAGATCAAGCGCAAATGGTACGGCGCGTATCCTCCAGGCATGGACAATAAGTATCGATGAAACCCTTTCCTGGCCTCGCATGGGAAATGCTCCGAGCGTAAATTGCACTGGTGCTGCGTAACGCTGTGAGAGTTACGCGTTTCGAAAGAGGATGATAAGAAGAGAGTAAAGGGAAGTAGCAGTCAAAAGGAAATCCGAACTGATTTACGAGCAAGTTTGTTCATATCGGAGAAGAAGCGCGAGTGAGAGGGTGTGGGTGTATGTGTTCGGTAAAGCTGGTGGGAATACGAGTTGGCGGGTAGGTGCGAGAAAAGTGGAGTGATCATATACCAGGGTTGGTAGTATCTAGGTGGGTACCAAGCCAAGAGTAGAGGGGTGAACTCGAGATAGCAGGAGAAAGGGGTGGGTTCGACGACGGAAGTGACGACGAAGCGCTCCCAGTGGAGGGGGTTGCTGCTGGCTGAAGAAGGGAATGACCCCGTGTACCGAGGTCAACCATTGCACTATGTTCTCTCTGTCTCATACTCATAGACAGATACGCTTTGCCGTCCGTGTAGTCCCGATCCACGCAGCGGGGAGAATATCCCTTTCACCTGTACGCCGCTGCGCAGTAGATGCATACGCATCCAAACATCTATATGTATATGTATCTGCCGGGATTCGAGTCCGGAGATCCCAACCTGAGCTGATATTTATGAATACCGCCGCTGCAGCAATAAAAGAGGAGTCCAACACTATTTCTCATTACGAATGATATATTTTTAGCACTCGCCTCCTCACATGATATTGCTCTTCTCCTAGCTGACCACCGAGCAAACAGCGTACTTACACCTTCCGTTTCCTTGGTGCTATATGTGTATGTATACGTATATCCACTGTGAGCAATGTGAAATAGCCTGAACATATGAATATGTTTATCCCTGATGCACACCTCATACTTTTCCTTTATTCAAAAGTTACAAACGTTTATCTAGGAATCTATAATATTCAATTGACTCATTGACCCGCGATACATGTAATGAAGCCAGTTCAAGAGCGACAATCAATTAACGACGTAAGCTCGAACTATAAATATCGAAGCCTTATAGAAGTCAAGCACCTCCAGACTGTTCAATGCGACCGTGGACTTCACCCACGCAAACAATGCCGTAATTCCCAGTTGGTATTTAAAATATTCGACAAAGTTCTACATTACGATATGCTAGCTTTTTGAGCTTTCATGGAGCTGATAATGTTTGTTTTATACTTTGTATTGGCAAAGCGGCCAACGTTGGAGAGCTCGACATTCTTGAAATAGCGTGCCAACAGGAGTAATGAGATCAACCACCTGGTGATGTGAAGACACCTACAGAAACGACTACAAGGATAGATTGCAGGCTGCATATAAATCGAAACCTCTTTCGAGTAAAAGTCCACAGCGCATGTGTGCAATAATATCTTCATCGTAAAAAGTCTGCCGTTCTATGTCGATATCGTGTAATTGCCTATCCTCACATGTGAAATTATGGAGTATAAGAGACCCGCGTTACAATTCGGTACTAAGGCGACCGGTCTGAAAGAAGGCCGATCCCGCCGAACGACCTGATATCGATAAAATTATCGCGGCGGTCCTTAACTCTGCACCCTGCTACCTCAATTCCCACCCACGAATGGTTTTCCAATAAAAAGAGCACGCTATCTATAGAGGGAGCAGGACTGCAATGGTGCAATCAGACCCAGTTATCCCAACGGCGACCCTAAGGCATGTAATTTTTGACTATTTAAAAACTATGACTCACTAACTTGAAATGTGATTAACAGCCGCATACTGCTCCCAAAATTGAAACTACCAAATAATGAAGCCTAACGAACCAGCGATTACGTCCTATAAAATCTAAATCCTGGACATTATACCGTGAAAGAGAAATCCCTGGGCCACTCTAGTTCGCCATTTAAGTCATTTAATTTACAATTCGGATAACCCACTTCGAGAGGTATGTCTAACTCATACATGTATAACTTATACGTGTTCCTGTATCATGCGTAGTTGAATTTCCAATTATCGCTAAACATGAACAGGGATTGTGTAACAGGAAACACCAGTAGGTGAAGATTATATAATACAGAAGTATTTCCATCAATTTCCCCTCATTTACGCGCACCAATTATTTTAGCTTCCCATGATACCTACGTCAGAATAGAATGATTCTCTTCGATATTGATATTTCCAGAATTTCTTGTTGTCCGAATAATATTAAATTGCTCGCTTGAGCATCATACGAGTTTAATAATAAAACTGCTTCTGAGTCAATAACGGCGATTCATCATTAAATGAATTCGCAATTTCACAAAAGTCTGCTACAAATACGCGTAAAAAAATAAAGAGAGGTTGTAGGGTCGTATTATTTTTTAGTGGCTAAACTGTAACAGAATATCCATGGCCATTCTCGCTGCTAATCTAATTAGTGACTTCATTAGCGTTAAACGTTTTATATAAGGGACACCTGGTTTTATGCTGGCGTTCCTCCATTATCCGTGCCATTGCCATAAGAAATCCTTTACGATTTACTGAGGGATGTAACTAGCAGGTAAACCCATAAATTGAGCAAATATTCCCCCCCCCCCCCCCCCCCAAAAAACGGAAGAGACAGGCACCTGCATCAGCATCAATCTGCAAAGTTACAAAGATGCAAGAACAAAGTCTACCATTACATCGCTCCTCTCTTCTTCCACAGTTGACCTCTGTGTATTTAGAAAGTGTTGGCATAAATCGAAATCCGATAGAACATACTCTGCAATCGATTCGCTTGGGTTTTACAGAAAATCTCCGCCTACGTGATAAAAGCACAGGGGGATGCGACGGCGAGACAAAAGGTCAAATGTCTGAGCGCTTGGTTCATGCGCAGGAATATTAATAACACTGAGTACGCCTTCTAAAAAGAGCGCATCATCGAAAACTCGGAGATGTATCGATTACGGGCTCAAATATCCTTGCAACTAGGTGTATGTATACATAGGTCTATGCAACTCGGAGGTAGAGCAAGCCGCTCCGGCCGCTCCGCTCATTAGTTCCACGTCGGCGAGCGCGCGCGGCGGAGGCGGTGGCAACGGCGGCGGCGGCAGCAGGGAATGTAGTTCTGCCAAATGAAAGGAGTGGGAAAAAAGAAACTCACCCTTGACGCTGAGCAACGACATGGCCGCAGATCCTTAATTGATCGGCTTAACTTGGTGAGCCCTATTTAATTGGCCGAACGGTACCCGATGCGACGTGGAGACGAAAGAGTTCCGTACGAAAGTGATGCAGCTATATATGATGAGACACGCCAGGGTCGTGGGAGCACTCTCGCGTACATACGATATACAATCTCCCCGTTCCTTCTTACGTCCAACTACTACTTTCTTGTTCGTACTGTGCGCCTGTACCACGTACTGTGTACGATTCCAGAATGCACGTGTATCCGTAAATGCATGAATGTGTCTCTATATAATATGTATATAGATGTGTGTGTGTATATATATATATATATGTATATATAATATGTATATGTATAGGTTTAAAGAGAGAAAGATACAGTATGTATATGTATGTCGCGATATGACGCTACACAAACGTACTCTCGTACAGAGGAGCACAAACGTAGCGGGTGGTTAATTACACTTTTCCCTTTTCTTTTTGCTTCTTCAGCCCTTTTCTCAATCTCTCTCTCTCTCTCTCTCTCTCTCTCTCTCTCTCTCTCTCTGTCTTTCTCCCTCTCGAACCTTCTCTCTGTCTCTCCCTTCCTCTCTCGCTGTCTCTTCTTTTTTCTGTTTTGGAACAGCTTTACACAGTCCGCGAACGAGTCTATGAATAGGTTCATGCACGCTGCCTGCGCGTGAAGCTTGCTTATCTCTCACCGGCACCGTTGCGTGTTATCAACGATGGCTACATGTCCCCTCGGCCGCTCGCTTTTCGATAGGGTCCTCGATGGAGTGGCCCTTTTGTATTTGATTTGCGCGCAGTGCGCGACAAGGTGCCGTGAGGCGATAAGAGGAGGAATTTATTAATCGCGTACGCGCACTAGCCGGTGAGCTGGCCACTAGTCCTAGAAGGGGCTGGAGGTTACGCGAGTATTGTACGTCCCCCCTGAATCCGTGATTGGATCGTGTGCTTCGCTTCCGTGCTGCAGGAGCCCCGCTTCTACTTTATTATTAGCATTATAATTATTATGACTATTATTATCGAATGTTGTTATTATCGTTACTATTATTTGGATTAGGATCGTGTTCCGTTGATATTGTACTGGAAGCTTCCGCTGGATAAAAGCGTTAGCAGTTAGCACGCCGGCACACAAGTCACACTAGAGCTTATTAGGGAATCGGCGTAACAGCGGAGCGCTTGGTCACGCGCAACAACGTACTGGCACGTACTCAGGGTTGAGGGGTCGGCTACTGTCCACGTTCTCGGCCACTGTTACTCTCTCTTGGTCTGCCGGTCTCGCGCGTTTCCCTTCTGTCGAGTCAACTAGCGTCGCTCTCGCACTGCTCTCACTCGGCTCACTCCCTTCCTCGTGGAGGCCGTGCCAATGCTCGGGCTCTACTACTGTCAGTGATGCTCTCGGTGAGTGGGCTGCTGTTGCTGCCACTTGGTCGATCCTTAGAGGGGCTGCTTGTGGGAAATCGCCCTCGTGGTTTTTGGCGAGCGTGTGGAGGAGGCCTGGCGTGAAGAATGAGGCGGCGATGCCAGCACGAGGATAGTAGTAGTGGTATGAGAACGGCAGCGCCAACGCAGCGATGCAGCTGGTGATGCTCTGCAGGTCGGTGGCCAGGACGGTGCTGTCGGTGTCGATGTCGAGGTTGTCTGTGCCGGCCCGCCCGGGACGAGGCAGCATAGCTGTAGCACCGCGGGGTGCCTTCTCCGAGGGGTTTTGTGCACCGTAGGTTCGGCCGAGCGCCTCTCGCTTCAAGAGGAGCGCCCACCGTGCCACCTTTCTCGTTATTATCATAGTAGCAGGGGCTGCAGTGCATGCGCCGGTCTCCACGTACCCCGTGCTCGTCACGGAAGCATACACCGCCACCAACCACCTCGTCCTCGTCGCCGCCGTTCGCTAGCGCGGCCGGTTACGCGCATTTCTCAACACCTATGGCGAATGGAGACCGGCCACCCAGGCTAGACGTGTCTCTCTGTCTACGGCGTAGCAGTCCGGGGCTAAGGGCGGCCAACCAGCGTGATCGAACCAGCGAGAAAGAGTGTTCTTTCGCCGCCGTGTTATGTATAGACGTGTGTCGCGCGTGTTCTATATGTTCTCCCGAGATGCCTCCGAGGAAGCAGCCAGGTAGAGAGAGGTCCAGAAAGAGGGGCAGGCCGGAAAAGAAAGGAAACTGGAGGGAGAGGGAAAGGAGGGAGAAAACGAGGGTGGTGCGTGGCTAAGGAGTGTATCACGCGCTAGAAAAAATATCAACGGGTAACGTCACGGACTGGACGACGATCGGTGAACACCGTTCTCTCCCTGCGATCCGCTGCTATTTCCGCACTGCTCCCGACGTCCCACCGTCCCGCCAGTTTAATCTTCTCCTCTCGTACCAACGACTTGCGATTATACGCGCGCCACTACACTCGGATCGCGAACGTGTCGGCCACTCGGCTACTACTACCACAATTATACGGTGGAACGTTGTTGCGAACGTACGCGGACTGCTCGACGTCGAGCACTGTGCGGACGGAGACGCCTCCGACACGCCGTCGCCATCATGCTACGTCAAGGGGCTCACACGGCGCCGGCGTCGTGACGCCGGAGGATTGCGAGCACCCTCGAAAACGACCGATCGTTTCGGCGAGCACCCCCGAATCACCCACCCGTTTCGACTGCCCTCGCGAACCTACCGTGCCTCTTATCCCAGTCGGACTCTTCCGGTCGCCCCGACCCCTTCCCTCTCACCTTCCTTCCTTCCTTCCTTCCTTCCTTCCTTCCGTCCTTCCTGCCACCCCAGCCTCACTCCCTCCCTCCCTCCCTCCCACCCATCCGTTCTTCCTTCTTTCTACCCATGCTTTCTTACCACCCTCGCCAGCCGAACGAGGCCCATTACAGCTTTTACGACTTTCCGAATTATCTTCCACAAACCGATGCGTTTCTGCAATTATGGATGCGCGCTCCAACCGCATCACCGACTTCCTTCAGCTCTTCTTTCCTTTCTACCCTCAGGAATTAATGCGCTAGCAATGCGCAATGCCAATTACCGCAACTGGAATCGTCTTTAATGGGACGTGCACGATGTCCTTTAAAGGGGACTCCCCCGCAAGATCTAAGATCGCGAACTCGTTAACGCAAACAGGATTACCACTGCGAACCCGGGATATGAATAGATTTCTTCAAGTCCATTGAAGCGTTCCTTTCATCTCACAGTTCTAATTTTATCTGCCGTAGGTTTCTTTGATATGCCTCTCGCATCGACAGGATTAGGGTTTGCGTCGACATATCTGTAGTTTCCCTCTACTTCAATTAAGTTTCGAAAAGCGTATACCGTAGATGTAGATACATATACCGAAATCTCCGGAGATCAACAATCTTGATCCTACCCCTTGATAACTTAATCCGACCATGGTAAAACTGGTATTATACTAAATGAGGATGAATCAGTTACATAGCCTAGCTTAACAGACTCTTTAATCTTAAAGCGCTGTTTTCGAGCTGTCTACGATATTCCATTGAAATCTGTAAACTAGTAATACCATTAAACAAATATTCAAGAATGTTCTTCCACCTCACCGAAACATTTACACGGCTGCTTCGAATCTTTTTGAATCATAAACTGATTGCGTTTCTGGTGGAGAATCCTGCCGTTACAATGAACTGGATGTAAAACGTTTCCGGTCGCGTGTTAAGCAATCGTAATGTAAATTGAACGAGCCGAGAGACACGCAATTCCGAAAATTCGAAATATCTCCTAATCACGCTGGTAATCGAGCAATAGTATGCAATAGCTGTCGAGGTGGGGAAACAAGCATATACTATACAACGACAGGGTGATTGTATGTACATATTTGGCACAATACTTAGAGTTACGAGGCACTCTATCACAACGTTCGCGCCAGAGTCAACGATTACCTCGAGATCGTCTAATCGAGACGACTCGACGGCGAACCATAAATACTTGCACCGCCACGTTCTAAGCCGGAGCGTCGCACGAAATGCTGACTCGTACTACTTGCGCTCCACGCCCGCCTTATTATGTGCTAATACCACTTGTATGCCTGGGCTGTGTACTGTCTGCGCTACTCGCGCTACGCTTCTATCCTAACCCCCATTTATTCCTACGATTTGACGATCACTCGCATCTGCTGATCAAAACTCCATGGATACTCAGCCGACTCGATTGTTCACTTCAGTCATGAGTAAATACTAAAAATGTATGCAAAATAAAATACAATTGTATTCCCAAGAATAGGTTTATCTGTAATCCACGCATCATACCCTACGTTTGAAATAATCAATTTGTTCGCTTATCTTATGAAAAACATTTGACAGGTATCATTTGTTATGGCATATAAACGGGCGAAGCGAAATCTTTGAAGAGAAGCAATCGCACCACACGATATGAGGCAATTTTGCAGTTCGAGGTATAAATAGGCTTTCGTGTTCCGCACTTGTCAATAAACGATCAGCCGCACATGATACAAATAGTGGCAATATGCTAGTCGTCCAGTTATACTGTTTTTTTTCATACTTAGTAGGAATACGCCCTTACTTTTTCATTTGCACCGGAATAGTAATGGGACATACTAGCGAAGGATGAATGGAATGGAAATCTTGGAATATTTATTGAAATACAAAATGTTTTGCTTTCGTTATACTTAAACAGTTCTTCCGATGATCGGTTTACTATCGAATTCTAGCACAAGTACACTCGTGTATGGAATGTAGTTTCGTTGAAACTCGTGGGGTGGGCAAGGAAAATATTTTAGAAATGTGTACTTTCAACAGGAGCAAAGAAAAGCTCGAGTGTCGTGCTTGAGTCTCAATACATCAGTATCGGTGGTTGCCTTCACCATTTTAGGGATCACATGAAAACCATTTTACCGGAGAGCTACTTCGGCTCTTATCCTGACATCTGATCACTTGCACATATTTACTGTGTGAAAGCATGAATGACGTAATCTACGGAGATTCTTCCCTTACTCTGAACGATATCCTCGAGTTGCCTTACTTATATCTGCCTCTTCTAAATAACCACTAACTCAGATTTCAATAAACACTTTGCCGTGGAAAGTTTATAATAAAAATAATGTTAAAACTAACAGTTCTTGGACCAGACAGAAAATTGCCATACAGTCTTGCGGAAAAGCTCGCTGGAAATCGATAATGCGCGGATAAGTACATTGGGACGTAGTGCAGAAATTTGTAATGAAGCATGTTCAGTGGGATAGGAAGAATCCTGGGGCAAAGTTCGAAAAGAAAATGTATTAATAGTCAAAGCATGTACCAGATGGTCTCCCGTAAGGATGAAACTGATGATAGAAGCTACCGGTAGTTCGTGTTCTTCCTCCAGAACTTGGCGAAAGTCCGCGAACTAAGTTTCTTCTACTGATTTTGCCGGGTTCTACTGTAGTACCCTCAGTTTTCCTTGAATGAAGCAGATATCCATCCTCCCGCAGCTTGATTTAGTAATTCGATTGCTTGCTTCTGTACACATATCTGTTACTGCGCGCGGACACTACTAACAGTACAAACCTTTTAGATCTCCTATTACCGCTATCCTGCGAATTGAACTTAAACGCGTGAGTGCTAGAAAGGGATTTGTTAGCTTTTTTAAGATTCTTTCGCAACGTTAATTACTTGTGAACACCGGAACAGTCTTCACAGTTTTATACAACAATATGGAAAACAACTCTGTAAGATTAAACATACCTTTTACATTATGACTCTAAGTGATCAGTTTTTTACTAAACGGAATAAAGTTGCAAATAAAAGCGAAGTCCATAAAGATAGTTACGTCAAAACTGTCGCTGTCACTGAAAGAATGGAAATGGTGAAGTGAGTCACCTAAAACGTGATTATTTGTGGTGAATTACTATCTGATCTGCATAAGCTAAATATGGGATCCTTCAGCTAAACTGAACAGAATCGAGAGCCTGTAAAATGCACAAAAGTAAACGTGCGCAGTGCGAATATGTGCCGGGAGATAGGCGCTATATGTATGCAAGAGTGGCTGCGACTCAGCGCGTGTATGAACCATTTATCAGGCTGTTGTACATGTACACGAGCTTTGCGAGCCCATGTATTTCCGAGGTACCGTGGAAACCGATGAACTTTTGAAGATCGATGCAATTATTTACAAAATCGTGCCCTACTTTCGCCGAGCGTGCCTCGTCAGCACAATCGAGCCATCAATTTTTTTCCTATTCACGAATACTTAAAAGCACTTCCTTATGCAAAGCCCGCCGCACTTTATTTCACCCGCACGTACCTTATTCCCTCGTTGAGAAGAGGATTAATTGGTCTTAAAGGATTGTATAACCTGAACATATTGAACAGCAACAGCGATCTATTCTATGATATAAGAAAGTGAAACAAATCTTTCTGGTGACTTACTACTCTTAAGCATGTTCAATTTTAGAACATTTACCTTTTGACAATTAGCCGCTAATGAGTAATAGTATAATGCAGTGGTTTAATGAGTTATTGCACTTAAGTAGGCTGCCGTGGGTCACAATGTGTTACTAGTTGTACCCGTATTGATCAGCGGAGCTTCTAGTTCCGCTAATGTAGGCACGCAAGAGAGAATGCTGGAGACCAAAATTCTCCGTTACACATCAGCTATTAATAGTGGATATATGACATTATGATACCCCTGCCATGTATATGCCAACATACGCCTCATTTTATAACTGAGTTACCGTAGCAAAATATCCAACCAGTGATCGGGATCTGCCCTGATGAAACAACAATTTCCACTGAACTACTTTTTCCACCGTGTGGAATTTATCGGAATAAGTTTTACATCAGTTCAACTGGAATTGTTGTCGCTAATTTTATGAAATCAGTGCGAGGTCCGAAAACGATACTGAAAGTCAAAGTTTAGAGCGCAACGTATTTGTCAATTAGATCAACCTTTTTTATGTACAATAAAAATGGCTTGTTAAGAGTAAACCACTAAGTGTTGCAATTATTGTTTTTTCTGTTGCGGCAATTATAACTTTGTACTGAGGACCAGTACCATATTAATTAGAAATTAAGATCAGTCTACTCCCGCCATCTTACAGGATCGTCAACATTAAACGACATATGGCTTATTCCAGCAACTACGCCAAGCAAAAGATCTTCAAGTACCAATCATTACTATTTCTGCATTAATTGCATTATAAAACTAATGAGTACATATTGTAATATAAGAATCATGTATAAGAACAATTTAAATAGATTCGAAAATAATCAAATAAGTAGAATATATAGAACAAATTTGTGGAGTCGAAAACTTAAAATGCTCTTTCGCTTAAGCAAAAATCGCATTTTCTGAATTTCATCAACAAATTTTACGAATTCGTATTCATAAAGGAATTTCTGGAATACTGAATGGCAAACGGTTTCCTGGTACTCACTGTTATGACAAAATCCGGAAGGCATATGGTGTTCACGTGTGTAGTTTCCAGTATGAATTAGTAACATATGTGCTGAGCTCTTTCGAACAGTTTGCGCATAGTAGATGCATGTCACTACATTTCAAAAGGAAAAATCGGATTTGGAATCGGAATCAGGATCTACAGACCATTCCATATTTTTTAAACAATGTACATTGTTACAGATTAGCTCGGTAAGTATAAGTACCAAATCGTGTAACTCTCTGTAAATAAATTATATAAATAATGTTAATCAATCTCGATATTGTATTCGCTTGAATTATGTGGTATATCATCATAAATGTTTCGCTATACGGAGGAGACTATTACCACACAAAATTCACTCCAATGAAAATAATAATGGTAATTACCATATGCAATAAAAATAATGAATAAGTTGTTATACCTACACACTTTTATTACACAGAATAGTTGTGACGGTATGAAGAGTATGGTTTGCCGACGTTTATCGTTATTTTCACTGCGCGCCTGCGCTTAGATGCCGCTGCATGTCTAGTGACAGGTCTTTCAGGTCGATAAAGATATCTGCGATCCTGCCTGGAGTTTCCAAATGTATCTTCTTCGATGCATTGCATGGCGGAAAGCATTACACTGAAGCCAATTTCTAGCAAAGCTATTACTATTAAAAAGAATGCGTTTCACGCCAAATGACTCTAACGTCTGTGATGAGAAAATGAATATAACGTCAAAGATACAAAGAGAACTACATTTTCATCCTGTTCGAGGGATTTCACGAAACGATCAACAGACGGCTCCAAGAGCGACCGTTAATTCAACGAAAGCCCGTGATCTCGCATTGGGTCACGTGGGCACCAGCGAACGGCCAATGAAATTAAGTGGTGGCGCCCACGTGATCAAAAAAATCGAAATGGTGGACGTATCGGGACGCAGGATCCCGAGAGGAGACGAAGGACGATAAACTGGGCAAGGGCCCATCACCCGTGTCGACGGTGTTATCAATTTACGGGGAGGATCTATTGCGCTTATCAGGCTAATTTTGAGGAGGACCAGTGGCGATTAAAAGTTGGCGCGATCACCAGTGAAAGCAGGGCTTGTTTATTGTGGTGTCAATCTGCCCGTATTGCACGTATTGTGCTCTCGGACTGGGAGAAAACAGAGGGACAGTGTGCGGGGTGCGCGAGAACCGCGAAATCACGGATCCTCTACTTGGGAGTGCAACCCTGCATTGATACCTCGAGAAGGAATTCGTTATCACGGAGAACCGGTGCGAGAGGAAGGAGCCGAAAATTGTGAACAGACGGCAGCGCGTTCACCGTGGGATTCCAGAGCCCGCGGAAGCATGTTGAAGAATGCAAGGGGTTTAGTGATTTATAAGGATGTTGTCGGATCAAGCGTCTCCCGTTCAGCGGAGGAAGTAATTAGGAAGGTATATTTTGCCCGCCGAATCACCTATTTTTCGATGCATTCCTCCTCGATGATATGTGACAACCAGTACGTGTCAGACCTGGGCGAGGAATTCTTGATGACTTTAAGCCCGGTTTAGTCTGTTGACGTTCACAATCGCAGATCGCTCCTGATTGGTAGTGTGGTCCATGACCCGCCAATCGGCAGCATACGACGATTTTACTGCGAATGTCAGCCGTCAGCTCCAAAGTAATCTGTATCTCACGGACTTCTCTCGTTTCTCGCAATCCTTTGTGCTACTGTAAAATGATCAATCCATTGTGAGTCCGGTGCACTTAAGATTACTTGGAATGACTCCGACCGTTGGATCAATTGGCTACACGGCTGAAGCGCAAGCACTCTAACGGGGTTGTCTACCGGTGGAAAAGCAACAAATGGGTCCTAACTTATTTTAATCTCGAGTAATCTAGAAATTCAGAAAATCGGCTGAAAGTCAGGCATTCCGGGAATTTTGACAAGTGTACGGTGTTCGTTAACGGCCAAATTCATCGGTTCAACACTGGCTTTATGCCAGAACTTTTATGTCAGTGACACCCAATTTCCTTATTTGTGTATGATAGTGACCAATTCACAATTTACAGTTGATACAGATTGCGTATGAAATTCATTATTCTATGTTAGTACAATAGTAGCGTATACAAATAAATGGCAGAGATTATTCAGTTATACATTGTAGTTTTTTGTTCGATGTTTCTTCTATGTCGTATATGCTGCTTAGAATACTCTTTGGACTGTCAGGTTTAGAAATAGATTTTGATTAATCACCCGCGTATAGTCTTTACCATATATTTGGATTTGAGTATTAGCCTCTGCAGCTAAATGATATATTGGTTACTCTTTAACCCACTCAAAAACTGAAAATCAATTTTTCAGATAGAATAGGTTTATAACGTACAAAAACTTTGTAACATGCGACAAGTGCAACTATATCTCTAATTCCTTGGAATAATCATATTACAATACTCAAGAGGCATGCAAACATTTGTAAAGCAGTGATCAGCTTGGAGCGTTGTCTGAGTAAGGAAACTAATTTTGTGCTTACGAAGATTAATACATCTAAGGTTTTTCCTAATTGATCAGAAACAGCATGAAAAGATATTTAATATATACTGTCATTAGTGAGAATACTATTCTTTAACAATAAGCTCTTTATAATAAGGTCTCTTGTTCACAGTATTAAATTGAACTAAAATTTCAAACCGAAGGCTGCATTAAAATAATTATTGAGACTGCGAAAGAGGATATTTTTAAACAAAATGTATAAAACTTATTTTAAACATTTGCATCAGTGGTTGTACATAAGTAAAGAACAAGAAGTAGGAGAAAGAATATATCTGAAGTACTGTATGGATGACCGAGAGCATGTTCATTAACCCTACCACGAATAAGGTAGAATCATCATAGAATAAGTTTACATCTAAAATTTAATTTTATACAAACTCTGGATGGTTAATCTTAGTTTATAGTCTGCTTCATACATTTGTTCATAGGGTTAAAAAAATGGACAGCTGTGGTTCAGGAGTAGTACAAGTATTTGTGGGTGAATGGAGCCCTGAATATGAAGCACTTTCTATCAAAGCAACCAAGCAGACATCATCTGCTGAAATAGTAGAATGTATTATTGAAAGACTTGGTTTAGAAGATGCATCTGCTTCTAATGGGTACGAGTTAGCAGAAGTAGTAGGAAATTCTGTTGGTCAAGAATGTAAAGAAAGAAGGCTTGGACCTTCCGAATGCCCTGTGGCACTCATGTTATTATGGCCGAAAAATGCGGCTCAGCAGGAGCATTACAGGTAAAACAAAGGAATAAGATTGTGAAGCATATCATGTTATTGTATGATATAATAATGAGAAACTATCAAACTATTTATGAACATTTCAGGTTTTATTTGAGAAAGAAGCAACCAGATTATTTATGGTCAGATAGCAGATTTCCAATGGATCCACAATTATTGAAGGATTACTTCAATAGATTCCTCTATCAACCAAGGGATAAAGAATACCCAGATCTCTGTCAGCTACCAGATCTTAATGAACAAACTCTATTAGACAACCTTAGGGCTAGATTTTTAGCTGGAAACATATACACTTATGTTGGCAGCATATTAATTGCGCTAAACCCATTCAAATTTTACCCTATTTACAATCCCAAGTACGTTAAGCTGTACCAAAATAGAAGATTGGGTCCAGACATACCTCCACATATTTTTGCCATAGCGGACGCTGCGTATCATTGTATGTTGAAAGAGAAAAGAAACCAGTGTATTGTAATTAGTGGAGAAAGTGGCTCTGGAAAGACAGAATCGACAAATTTTCTTTTGCACCACTTAACCGCACTCAGTCAAAAAGGATCTCACGGTAGTGGTGTTGAACAGACAATACTTAGCGCAGGTCCTGTGTTAGAAGCATTTGGAAATGCAAAAACTGCACATAATAATAACAGTAGTCGCTTTGGCAAATTTATCCAAGTTAATTACAAAGAGAATGGGATGGTACATGGGTGAGTAATGCTCAAATACTGTTTCTTTCTGTTAATCAACCAAATGTTAATGTACAATTCCACCATGCTTCTTCTGTAGAGCCGTTGTCCAAAAATATCTCCTGGAAAAGTCAAGGATTGTTTCCCAAGGCCGAAATGAAAGAAATTATCATGTATTTTATTACTTGCTGGCTGGAGCTAATGAACAGGAAAAACAGCTTTTGCATTTAGAGAGTTGCGATCGATACAACTATCTAAATAAAAGTGGTTGCTATGGACTTGAAAATATAGACGAACGACATGAATTTTCAAGATTGAAACAATCTATGGAAATGGTCGGATTTACACCTGAGAAACAAAGACGGCTCTTTGCGGTTTTGTCGGCTGTTCTTCTACTTGGTAATTTTCATCTTCTTCGATCAGTTGTAACATGGAATTAACTATAAATTATTATTTTAGGTAACGTGGAATTTCAACCGAGAAAATCCTATCATCATCATGATGATGCTGTAGCAGTAAAGAATCCTGAAGTAGTAGCATTAATATCTGAACTTCTCAGGGTGAAACAAGACACTTTGCTGGCTGCTCTAACTGCTAAAAGAGCAAGAGCTTCTGGTGAAACTTTAGTCATCAACTATAGACTTCCAGAAGCAATTGCTGCTAGAGATGCTATGGCCAAGTGTTTATATGGCGCTCTATTTGATTGGATAGTACTACAGGTAATTGTCATTATAATTGAAAGTCTCTGATCACTTCACGGTAGGTGTAAAAAAATAACGCGAATCTGACTTACATTTTCCTGTAGGTGAACCATGCCCTACTCTCGAAGAAAGATACTCTCAGAGATCATCAGGGCAATAGTATAGGTGTTCTAGATATATTTGGATTCGAAGATTTTAAAACCTGCAATAGTTTCGAACAGCTCTGCATCAATTATGCAAATGAACAGTTGCAGCACTACTTCAATCAGCATGTTTTTCAATACGAACAACGAGAATATCGGAAACAAGGAATTAGATGGACAGATATAGGATATAGTGACAACTCGGGTTGTCTCAATCTTATTGAAGCCAAACCGAATGGTCTCCTCTGTTTGCTAGATGACCAGTGCAAGTTAGTAATTCTTGCTAATACCCACCATAACTAATCACATATGTTTATCATAACACCTTCATTCTAATGTCTACAATCTGTTTTGAAACTTGAAAATTCTTGTCACAGTTTTCCTGGTGCAACGAACGAGACGCTTCTACAGAAATTTAATTCAGTACATAAAGACAATCCGTTCTATGAAGCTCCTCAACGGCGTGAAGCTGCTTTTGTGGTGCGTCATTATGCGGGAGCGGTTAAATATCAAGCAGCTAACATGAGGGAAAAAAATCTAGATTTAATGCGGCCTGATGGTGTAGTTGGTGTATTGAAGAATTCTTCACTCGCATTTGTCCGTGAATTAGTTGGTGCAGATCCTGTTGCAGTGTTTCGCTGGGCAATATTACGAGCATTTTTTCGCGCTCATTTTGCCTTTCAAGAAGCAGGTCGTGCACATAGGCATGGACGAGGTAAGTGTTGATTAAGGCCTTATAATATAGAGCATATGAAATAGGAAATTAAATTGCAATCTTTCTTTCATGCATAAGCTGATGGGAATAAAACATCTGCGCAAAACAGATACAGGACGCCAAATGAAAATTTAATTAGGTAAGCATCTTGTGAATCGTTAAAATCTATACTTTGAGTTTTACACTGATTAAGGGTGATTGAAATAGTTATTAACTGCTTGTATATCTATACAGCAACAGTTCTTAATTTATTAATATGAACATGATAACAGTGCCAATGTTCTTGCGCTTGTTTCCAAATACGTTTGATACGCATATTATATCACGCAATGAAGCGTGGATCAACATTATGCGTTAAAAATATTTGCATCAAGCTGAAGAAGTTTTTGTGTGTTTTTAATTAAAACCAACATTAATTATATTTATATTGGCCACTTGTCTTTTGTCCCTGTAGCCATCTTGTGACGTTATCGGCCGTCAATCTAACTATTAACCGAATCGCGTAAGTGGTCTTTTGATCCACTCTGTGTCATTTTGACAAGTATTACATTTACCTAGCTTAAGATGCGTTATGGATTTACAATACGTTTGTGAAACTATCCTCTATTGAGAACGGCAATGTGAATTGGAAGTGAATTGGCAATTAACTCATAAATATATTGAAAGTACATATTTGTAAATCCATACAAATCTCTATTAGTCTTGTGTGTCTACGAATACTACTTAGTATTATATGTATGCACCTCTTTTATTATGTGTGATTAGATGCAGCCTTCATAACTTCATACAATTCCGCTCTGTCACTCAAAGATACAATCCATTATGTCCTATCGTGTTTAAGCATGGCCAATAATGTAATAATGGTTTAATTTATACAATCCGTATCCATCATTTCAAATTGCATTGGACTGGTTCATCAAATGCAATAGACATTACTTCTACAGTCACTGATGCGAATACGTATTCCAAACAAATTTGCACCCTTCATAAACCATGTATTAAAATTAAGTCCAGAATAGTTCATAATTTATGAAAACCAACCGATAACGAACTAAGCATGAGAGACTTTTTCAGTTCACACAAACATAATCGTCCACCAAGTTATCAGAAGCAACGCAGTGTCTGTATACCACCGTCCACTCCTACCGCCACATTATCTTCTATACAACTTGAAAACAACGAAAATGTAAACAACAACCGATTATCGTGGCCACAATTTAGAAACATTAATCAAACGCAACACTCATCAAATGTAACCGTGATGAAGGGTTACTTAATGCGGGGCAGGGAAGACCAGCCTCATAGTAATAATAAAGTCAGACGAGATACTCACACACCGCTTGAGAGGGTGCTTCCAAAAGACGAAGCAAATGTCATGGAACGCGCTAATCAAATAGTCATGTATGTAAACGGCTCCTATTTCATATTCAATTACGGTGTAATTTAAGTTACAAAGATTCACTGCTCCACAGAAACGGTAGTTTACTCTATGTATAGTCGCTCTGGGTGAAGGATTTTTTTAGTAGGTAATGGCACCATTGTAGGATATTATAGGATTTCAGTGGTCTTCCCTCGCAAAATGATTTATTATGTCATGGCTTTCCCAGTTACAAACCGATTAAGACAAATAGAAACCCTTCTTCCCGTTGTGATTATAAATCCACTTTAGAGAGTATTACAGTAGTTGCCACAGCTTCTCACTTAAACTGCGTTTTCTCTCTCGAATGCTACTAATTCCATTGTGTAGTTTTAGCGGTGATTGGTGCATGAGGTTTCTGCAATTGCAGATCACTTTTCAAACTAACTATATAGGGGTTCGTTTATCACTAGACCAAATTGAACGCAAAAACTTCCCAAAGCTCAGGATCATAAAATCAGTAAAACTTCTATTTGAATACTATGTATTACACGTGGGTAGGACACACAAATCTCATATGCGAATCATCTCACACTTGAATTCTCTTCAGTGAATATAATGTAATAATTCAAACCATTTACACCAGTAAATCAACTCTCTGTATCGCAATGATCTGTCAATCATCTGCTATAAAACAATTAATGCAGAATATGCCACAAGCGTACACTTTAGGATTAGCTTTATTTGCACAGTGTTTGTAAGTACTTAACGAGTAACAACACAATGCTCGCTATATTCAAAACTCTGTAAAACTGCCTTCTTGCATAATGCAAATGCTTCTTAACAATAGTAGTTGTACAATGAACAAAACTCATTATGTTCACCACATGCCAGTTATTTGGTACAAACTTATCGCCAGAGTTTCTCTCAGTATTCGCGAAATGTCAAACACTATTACTATAGTTGGCTATACTATTCTACTATTATGCTATACTATTATGCTTGTTTATTTTTCATCGCGATCTAATCATTTCAATATCAAATAACATACTCTCCTAATTTCTATGCTTATATGCACAATGTTTTGAAGATATCACTGTAATTATAAACTATGACATAGAAGAGTTAGTTTTAGGTAATGATGCAATTTTATGGAATCTTAATATGCAGTGGTTGGGCAATAATAACATGTAGAATTAAATTAATTTGTTTAAATAACTTACAGTTAGATAAACAAATGTTCTGTATTCTGATGGCTGGCAACACCAGTACTTCAAATGCCCTCCATATGTCTACATACATGATTGTATTTCATATCGTTTACTTTATAAATATCTTCGACATATCTGCAATGCTACATTAGCTGCTGTAGATCTTAACACTGTCCTTTTCCTATTTTTCTCTAATACAGCAAGCATAAGATACATTTATCTGGAGGTAAAGTTATTCGGAGAAATGTCCAATTTTGCAAAAATAGGGAAAGGAATGAATATATGTTATAGCAAAGATCCAGAAACTTAACTCCCTTGCTTTTATAGGAAGAATAAATCGTTCCGGCCGAGAGAACGGGGTAAAAAGGGCTTGAAAAACTTGCAAACGGTCAAAACCCTTGCTGGACGAACACAGAGTTATGGAACAGGGGCGGGGAAGGCAAGGAAGCAACCCATGACAGTATCAGCACAGTTTCAACAAAGTTTGCATAGTCTTATGGATACATTGAATCAAGCAAATCCCTTCTTTATTCGCTGCATTAAAAGTAATGCTAATAAAGTTCCAAATGAGTTTGACGAAGAAACCGTTCAAAGACAATTGCGGTACACTGGAATGCTGGAAACAGTCCGAATAAGACAAGCTGGTTTCAATGTGCGCTTAACATACGAAGAGTTTATTCAACTCTACAGAATGCTACTTCCCAAGGGTTTGTTAAGCTCCCAGTCAGACGTTCGTGACTTTTTGCTAACCCTAAACTTAAACAGAGACAACTATCAGCTTGGAACAACAAAAGTTTTCCTAAGAGAATCTGAAAAAATAAAACTGGATATAGAATTGCATCAGCAAATTATTACGAGTATTACCACTATACAGAAGTGGTTCCGTGCTTGCTTAGAGAGACGAAAATTCCTTAGATTGAAAAATGCAGTTGTACAGATTCAATCTTTTTGGAGGATGATTATTGCCCAAAGACTTGCTCACTCTCTCCGTGCTAGAATTGACGCAGCTGTTCATATTCAATCAGCATGGAGAACTTATAAACAACAGACTTGGTTTAAAAAACTTAAATCAAACGTCATCAGATTTCAAGCTCACGTTCGAGGAAATAATGCTAGAAAGACATTTGCGGAATTGCGAAAACGCAGAAAATTTTTACTAGAGAAAGTCAGCGAATGTAAGGAAAACATAGATAGCAAAGCATTTGCATATACCAGTAATAAGGCAATCTCTAGGCTTAGAGATAGCGATGAGTTAGTATATCTCTACTATAAAACAAATATTAATTGTAAAAAAGACGGTATAGAAATTTTAGCATAATTCTGTTTTATAACACAGATCCCTAACAGAAGGCCACAGTTCAGGCGAATTTGGTGGCTCTACGCGTAAAATGGAATCTCAAAACCGTATTATACCTGCTCGGTAAGTTATACAAACTTAATCATTCCGTGATGTTTCAGTGGGTCACTGTTTCAATCTTTCAAACGATTACGAATACTTTGTTTTCAGGGTGGATAATGTTCTGCGCGAGAGTAGCATTGATGCTGGTGTGTCATACTCCAAACGAAAACTCACACCGAACAAAAGAATACTACAGGAACCGACATTCCAGAAAAACACTGATTCATTTAATTCCGAAGAGACTAATGAACGAAAGAGTAGTGTGGAAAGCTTGACAAGCCTTAGAAGCTATGAATCTCAAGTATCTGTTAGCAACTCAGAATCTCAGGACAATACTTGCTCCAAACCTGTACCAAACACCAGAACTAAACGTGGTGATCAATCCCCTGTGATTTCCATGAATACAAATTTGATGAACACGACTAGCCGATTACCGTCCACAAGTAGGAGGTGTGACAGTACTTCTGTGGGATTTAGCGACGGGGAAATTGACTCGGAAACACCAAGCGCTGTACAAAGTGCACCACCTGTATTTAATGCTACCCCACCATTTCCTAGTAGCCGTGAAGTAAAATATCATCAATCCAATGTAAACTTAACGCATAGTCCAAACGCCGATATTTGGCGACGCAGGGCTGATTTTGCATCAATGAATTACGACTTCTTGATATCTGGCCCACAGAAGCCAACAGTAACGCGATCGTTAAATTACAAAAATATTGATGATCATATATTCGAACACGGCCAGCCCGAGAAGCCACACGAGGCCACAAACTATCATGTAAAATTAGATCCATCCGAGCGATTTGTCCGAATGGAAAGCTCAACCAGCAAAGAACACCGTAGACTTAGTGATAACAGTATGCCGAGTGAGAGATTGGAAAATATTACAACTCCACCCGCCAGGCGTGATATAACATATAATCATAACAAAGACGTGAAAGAGTATAATTACTTGAGAAGACAAAACTCTGAAGGTGATACCTCGATAAAGTTTGATAGTATGGCAGACGAAAGTGCGCTGAAACTTTCATTATTAAAAGCAACCTTACCCAAGGAGAAAAATGCAAAGTCGAAGGAAAAGACAGAACCTGATGTGCCTGTGCGAAGTGCAAGGCGGAATAGACCAACACGGGAAGTTCAGTGTCGATCAATGGGTGAAAGTGTATCCGAAACTCCTAGTGGGGAACCAAAAGTTACTTTGTTTCTTGGTACAATAAAAGAGGGCGATTTGAATAAGTCTTCAAATGTATGGTCTCAGAAAGAAAATCCACATGAAGCTACCTCCAGATCCGTTACAGATTGGCCTGTTAATCAGAAGGAGGGGGCATATAAAGTCCAACAACCTGGCAAACGAATGAGATCAAATGCTTCAACAACTTTAGAACTTAAGAGACGTAATTCTGATCCTGCAACAAAAATTTCAGGACTTAGCGAAGATAAGCCAGGCTCTGACTCAAGCCCTAATGATTTGAAGCTTGCACCTGGCATGAATCTTTTGGAATGGAAAGGACATAATCTATTCACACTTGCTGGACACCGATTTAGAAAAGTTGCAAGATTTTCGAAAGATGACGTATGTGTGTGCTGTCATGAGAAGATGGATGCATTCGTCACACAAGGATATAAGTGCGTTGATTGCAAACAATTGTATCACGTGAAATGCATTCAAAACGGTGGTGTACTCAAAATGCCATGTCTGCTGGTAAATACACCTGGAAGACGAAAAAGCAGAAAGCCAACGCGAGCACCATATGACACGCCGAAGCAGGCAGTGACATCTAAATTCAGCTTGACCGGTACTTCAGCATTTTCTGATAGTACGGACAAAATAATATCCGATGCAAAGGAGTTAGCCTTTATGCAAGACTTTATAACAAAGAAAATTTATATCATGGAGGGGCAGGAAGAGGGCAAGAAACCTAGTGAAGTTGATCGTGTATTTAAGCAAGCCCTCCGAAAGTTCAAAGACGATCTTGTGATTACATACAGTTTAGCTATTCAACAAGGCGTTGAAGGGAATATTAAGTATACTGATCTGATTGCAAACTTTTTACATGTTATGGAAACAGTTTGCAAGCAAGAAAATACCAGTGCAGATTTCCCTGTCACGATGGGTGTCAATGCATTTAGAGGGTTTATGAACGAGTTTATGACATTAGTCAAGACTGAAGCACCTGATAAGCAAAGCAAGAGTAAACGTAAAAAGGAAAAGAAACGGAAACAAGAGGAACCCCCGCGACATGGCAACCACATGTTCCAATTACCTATGATAAACATACCTACAGCTTGCGAAGTATGTAGTTCCTTCTTCATGTGGCCTATCGAACGAGGACTAGTCTGCCAAAGTAAGTTACGTAATCTGCAAAGGCTGTTCTTTGTAAAATATGACAGTAATCCTTCTATTTAGTATATAATACATTCATGCCTTTTTTTATCTAGATTGCAAGTTAACATGTCACAAAAAATGCTACACGAAAGCATCGCCAGAATGTGGAAAGGATGCATCCGTACATGAAACGAATACACAGAAAGTGTTTGGTGTACCATTGTATAAATTAGACTGTGGCGATGGTAAAGTTCCAATAGTCGTAGATAGACTGATTACGACTATTGAGATGCATGGTCTTTATACAGAAGGTATATACCGCAAAAGTGGCGTAAGCTCCAAAGTAAGAGAATTAAAAACCAAAATGGATGAGGGCGACCTGGAAAAAGTGAACTTTGAAAATTACCAAGTTCACGTACTCGCGGCAGTTTTGAAGAGTTTCTTTAGAGATATGCCGGAGCCTCTATTGACTTATGAGTACTACGATGACTTCCTTCATGCTGCCAATTTAACCGACCCTCACGACAGGATTAGTACCCTTTTTGCCATTCTGAAAAAGCTACCCAAACCAAACTTCGATTTAATGGAACGTCTTATCGTTCATTTAGCGAGAGTAGCTCTCCATGAAATCGATAATCGTATGTCTCCGTCTGCCCTTGCGATAGTATTTGCACCATGTATTTTGAGAACAAACAGGACATTACCTGCACAAGACTCACTCCAAGACGTCGGCAGACAAACCTGCTGCGTGGAAACAATCGTCCAAGAAAAACTCAGGGTGGTTCGAGCGACTTTAGCTGACATAAATACTCTCGAATCAGCCTGTCATACAGCAACCCATCGTTTGTCCAGTTTGCGATCCTCCAAAATATTTAGTCCAGAAGAGTTGAACACTGCTACGGCGAGCGTTGCGGCAAGGGGTAGTGCAACAGACCGTGATCGTGATCGGGGAGACGAAGAGGAGGCGCTACTGGTGGATCACATACAAGAAATTCAGAAGGAAAAGGCTCTGCTAACTTCGACTCTGCCCAGTCTAACAAGAGCATCTTCAGACGATGATCTCCTTTTATCAGCCACGGATCTTGATGATGGATCACTCGATGATCTTCTTCCATCTTCAGCCGGTAAATAAATATAGTACTCTTAGGGTACCACGTCTGTCATTCATACAAAAAGCTAAGTAATTAAAGTTTCAACATTGTGTTTGGTCGCAGATGGGCTCGTGAGGAAAAAACCAATTCAGAGACAAAGCTCCGCAGACAACACCTTCCCCACGATTATTAGTGTGGATGAAGATATGGTGATGGTGTGATCTTCGACAACGGGCACAACCATGAAGAATGGAAGGCAAGTATAGTAACATGACACGCGCTGTGAAGCGTCGACTGACGGCAGCGAATCGACGAGTCATACTTCTGGTCTCATCGGCAAGCCGCTAATATTTTATCTAAGTAGTAAACACGACATTAGGTAGGTCTAGTAATTTGTTGTTCCACACGCGGTTCAGCTAATAAGCCGACCAAACGTATATTTTTTTCACTCTACCACAAGGCTTCGGAAGTATCGAATTACTATTATACGGCAACAAGGAATATGCGAACGTATAACTTAACGCAGTGCGTTCTAGACATTCGTTTTATAAACTATTTTTTCTCGATATGCATTCCTGTTATCGAAGACTGTCAATCAGGCGTAGGTGTTTAGAGTATTCCACCGAGACTCCATCATTTCACGAGTAATTTACGTATAAGTCCTTCGTTTGGCATGTCATATCCCATATTTTTGATAATCAATAAGAAGAGTAAAAAGGCGCATCACACTTGTGTTGTAAAAAGCATCCACAGTTGCGAGCATTTTAATAGGGTTTAGTTTTCTTGTATTTCTATCGGTTTTATCAATTTTTTTCAAACAATCTCCCTGACACATCCCTACTACTTTAAAAATTCATAAGCTGTTTACAATGTTCATATAGAAGTACACCCCCCCCCCCCCCCCTCAATAGAACAAAACCGTGAGTCTGCTACTTCTTCTGACAATCGCATATATCATCATCCGGTTTAAAATCTTTCGTTATTGGACGGATTGTAAAATTTATGTAGGTCTGATGAAGGAAGATTTATGTAATTTTAATATTTAAAGGCATTTCGTTGGCTCCTGTTATACCTGCACAGCGTGTGCTGTTCGAAATATTAGTTAAAGAGAGAATTCCGGATGACCTAGGAAAAAGAAAACCAAAATATAACTTGTATATATTATGCGATATGACTATCTCGTAATAATCTGTTACTGTTGTTAAATTTACGAGAGACGTTACCAAGATTATATTTCTAGAGTCGGTACATGTCAATATAATTATTGGGCCTGCCGATGTTTTTCTTCGAATTAACTTTTTTACTTAGAATATATTCATTTCGTACAGAAAATCACTATACGAACGCGCCCAAACTTATACGCATAAAATTTACACACATACATGAGAATCCTTATACATATATACATATATACATACACACACACACACACACACACATACACACACATATCCATGAGTACTTAGTTATGTACATACCGAGATTTTGTGTACGCAGGACTGAACAGACGTTTTTTACTTGAGATTTATTACGTTTCGTTTTAGTTTCATCTTAATTTCTCTTTCGTTCCCTGCATTTTGAGTTTCCACTTCCTTTATTTTCCTTCTCTTTTTAATGCGCTCTTAGTCTAAATATACTCTTATTTCCCCTGGTGTGTCTGTGTACCAGATTGAAATAACCCGAGAATTGAAAGGGTCGGGAAAGCGAGCGAAGCATCGAAATTGGAGATTCCGAGCTTGTACACCGCAACATGGAACTTCCTATCTCGCAAAGCTTATTGAACTAATATCGCCTGAATAGTTTTGCTTTAATTGCTTTTCATTCTGCATTAGGAGTGGCGCTTGATTATCATTTTCCACGAAATTCGCAAGCTAAACGAAGCGCTTCGTTTGTCTCATTTCCTATCTTTTAAACAATCTGACCATAAGGTATGCCGAGCTGTTCATTACAGGATTAAAATAGTCGTACGTATTTAATACCGGTTGATAAGTGGTTCGGAGAATTTCTGTTCATTGAATATCCGCGAGAACCAAAACTATGCTTCCCCGGCGTTTATTTTGTACTAGCGTTTTATTGTAAGCATTGCAGGTTTTATTCCAGGCCCGATGTGAAAAGTCAGCGAGGATTGGCCGAGATCGAAACTCCGCTTCGTTACTTTCGTTCCTTTTATGACTCATCGGATTTTCACGCTGAGAATTTCATTGGCGCAGAGGCGAGTTTAACTTAGTAACCGTTCGTATAAGTATCATCGATTTTTCGTAGAGAACGGAATGCCCGTGCGCTTTGCGTTTTATAAGTTTCTTTCAGTTAGGAGCAATCGGATCATTCAGCCGATTGAATAGAGTACTCTTCGGTATTACGTGACCGGACCGCACGTGACTTTTACTCATGTAACTTAGAATTAAGTCGGGGTTTCAGAAAAGCCAGGCGGTCCGTGAAAAAGTGTATATTCTCCTTTGGACTTGCCAAGTATATTCGTATTCCGTTCTTATTAGTGCAGTCCATTCTCCAGCGACAGTTTTAGACGTCCAATAAATTAATGTCACTTTTAGCTCGTGTTAGATCATAACGAACAGTTCAAAGCGCGAAGCGGGTTCAGATATTTTCCTCTTTTTCGCCTAATGGCTTTTACGAAATTATAGTAGATCGTTGCAGAGTTAAGTTCGTTTTGCGTACTGAGGTGCAATGTTGTAATGTAAAACGTTATCGTCTTCGCGATTCACAACCACGACACCAATCGAATGAACACCAGCCGAGCGTGAAACAGACGTATTAGCTCGAGTTTAGTGCGTGTCATCATTCTTCCACAAATATAACTCTAGGCATAGATGAGGAATCCAGAGTCTCGATATTTAAAAGCTGCAGGGTGAAGTGCGTGGAGTGTGGATAACGTTGAAGTGCGCGTCTTTTGCCTTAAAGGTTTTAAGTTTGGTTTCTGTGTACAAAATGCTCCGTTTGTTCGTTATTTCACCTTGTTTGTAGTTGCTTATTAAGATCGAATTGTTATCGTCGACTTTTCGGCCCATTGGTGATATCCTCGTTTACGTTTTCCTTGGAATCTATTCTACACCGCACGTTTGGTAGATTCAAGATCGTTTAAGATATACTATATACCCGTGGCAGAGCTGGTAGTCTTACTATTATAATAGATAAGGAACTAATCGTTAATTGAAGACCTATAAATTATTGTGTTTCGCAAATGCATACGTATCTATCGTGCAAAAAGGTGCTTCACGCGAGTATCGAGTCTGCAAAGTACATCAGTGTTGATGTCTCGTTGAACAAGGGAGAGAACGAACGGAGAAATTAGGGAAATGACGATCTAGAATCTAGAATTCATATCCACAATGGAGATTCCTAATTACCCCTGCGACTCCACAGTGACGCGAAAATTCCAAGTGCTGCTCGGCTGATTTGATTGGCATGATCCAACGTATACTTGTCACGTTCAAAGAGTCAATCTATCTATGTATATACAGGCAGTACTTTCGCCTGCTAATTGTCTTGTTCCCAATGCTTACACAACGGGAAACTACAAAAACTATTTTCAATGGAATATACTCACACTACGTGGATTGGGAACGTCACCCAATTTACCGACCATGTCGCTTGGGATTTTCGTCCTCGGATGACGTCGGTCTATTCTTTCCGGGTATGCCGACTATATTGAAAACTAGCAGCGCAGTTCTCTGTATGACAATATTGTCCCGAAAGTTTAACGAACTCCGTCACTCGTTGCAACGGCGACGATAACTCTTACTTTTTTTTCTCTCTTCCCATCTTACTCTCCCTTCCTCTATTTTCCTCTTCCTCTAACTCTCTGATTATAGCATCAATATTTTCAATATATCTTCACGACGTTTCATCGAGCGTTTACGCGTAAACGAGGATAGTAGCGAGCAGAGCGATCTGTGATGATTGCGGACTCAGGTGGCCCGGGACCCAGAATCCTTGGGGTACTCGGCCGCGAGGTGCTGCTTCGCAAGAACGACTTTTTTCTCAAATACGCTTATTACAAATATACAGAGGCCGAATACTCGTGGCACTGAATTCGCCTCCTCGTCATGATTTTAGAAGAATTACAGACGTGGAAGGCGACAGTTGCAATTTGTGACCACCCATTTAAAGTCAGTAGCGGCATAAGGGTTTAGGCGTGGATCCCCCGAAAACGAATCAAAGAGAACGGTCGCAATAGCGCTGAAAAGGCTCGCTAACGAAAGAACTGAATTCAACGTTTAACGTGCCCTGAAACGTCGTGACATTAACGCTTCTTCCCCCCATTTGTGCACCTAAGTGCAATTATGGCGCTGGAGCTATCCAGGATCGCGTTTCCCTCGGTTTAGGAAGCGAGGCTTATCGTCGTCGTTCGCTTGCTCGTGCACGTCGCAACTGCTAACGACTATTAACGCCGTGATGCTCATCCCTTTCCTTCCGCGAGAGAAAGCAAAAGTACGGCGAGGCTCTCTTAGTACGCAAAGTAGTCGAAAATTTGGTCCTTTCCTGTGAGAGGAGGAAAGCCACCTCGGCGGTGACCGACACTTCGATCGTTACATACCACAGACGTGGCACACCCCGTTCATTATATTTATATATACATATATAAATATATATATATATATATATACATACCTGTTATTTTTCTTCGAACAGAAAGTGAGTGTGTATGTGTGATATGTATAGAGCGTGAGCTTTAGAGCAAATGGTGCGTGTTGTAGCAGGAATCATGCATAACCTAACTGTAAAACTAGGCGAAGACAGCGCGTGCAATCTTGATCAGTAAAAGTACATGCCACGTCGTACGGTTCAAACACCGAGCGCTGGGATTCATTAATTTTCAGAAGTAGTTCTTAACCTTAGGTGGTAACTGGCAAGGGATTCCCATAGTTACGGCCAGCGTCCGCCTAATCCTACTGTCAAATACTTCTTCCTGCGTGTTATACTTCACTGGTCTCCTATTATAAGATAGACCTGATAGACTATCGATTTCAAAAGCGCCGACTATGTACGTGTCACTTGACATCCGCCTAATGTTAAGCTCTATACTCTTTTGTTAAAATTCCTGAATCCACTGGAAGCGTCTCTGGTATCTTGAGCGGTAAACAGGTGTTATGTGTTTTGGCTGCTCGAGATTTAGCGGAACAAGCCGATAAGGAGAGACATTCGTCGATGTAAATACGTGAGCGCATGTGTGCGTAAGAGTCTCATGTTTCACGTTTCACAAGCTCGCGATGGTCAAGCGATCAAAGTACAAGGTAATAATATCACGTGCAAGCGTGATATTCGCTAGTTCGAAGGGTATACGGCGAAAAAACAATATCGACGATGTAACATACTGCGCACACTGCTGAGACGACGGGGAGAATGGGCGGTGAACCTTTCCCCCTCCACGGCTTCTTTAGTAAGTTGGCGTAGAGTTTGCGAACCCTCCTCTTTTCAACGTATCATCCTGCTTGCTCTCCTTATCCACGATACTTTCTTCGAGACCCATTCGCGTCGACTAAACTTTCCACGAGTAAGCCGGGCGTTCGTTTTTCTGATACTTCTTTCGACGCTCTCCGCTTTCACATCCTCGCACCCACTACATTCTTTTAACTGACTGTCTGCTTTGTCAAGTGCCAATGCGTTAGATGTTACATTCTACTTCCCGCGTACCTCGGATTATGTATTCACGCAAACTGAATGGGAATTTATTCCGGCACCGGTCAAGCAGTAATTCGATTTAGCCCTTGCCGATTCTATTACGGGGAATCGCCGGTCGGACCTTCGTCTTTCTATGATCAATGAACCGATGTATCTGACAGTGACATGGGCTAGCTTAGCATTATTGTTATATCTGCAAATGGTATCGATTGCGTTGTATTATACCATAGTCTAGTGTCTGTCTTATGAAGATTTCAACGTCTAATCGATAAGTTACTGGGTTTCGATAAATTCAACAGGCGTCTCGAACTCCATAATGTGCAGCCGATGATTGTCTTAGTGGAATCTCCAGTATTTGTGAAATCGGCGCGGACAATCGTAGGTCGAAAAGCATCGTGCGTGCTTCCATTTTTTTTTTTTCGATTATCTGTTTGGGTGGAGCTATCGTGCGCCGTCGTGAGCATTAGCTTTTTCTCTACGCTTGACCGCGTGCTCGCACCCTAATCGTATAGGATCTTGCGACCAAAGTGCCGTGAAATGGGCCGAATAGGGTTTGCAGTACGCGTACCAAGGCCGATCGAACGATCCAAGTATATTGGCGGTGGCAAACACACACACACACACACACACACCGACCCACCCTCTTTCTCTCTTTCACCATTCGACTTTCATCTTCTTTTATTTATCTATTTCCACGTCTTAACCTCGAGCGTTCCGAAGTAATGTTTTGCCGACGGATTTTCCAGCCTTGACCCCGCCAATCCTGTTTCCATCCACCTTTCCTTTGTCTCCTGTACAAGCAGGATGGACAAAGTTCGCCGGCACTGTACCAAAGACACTATGTAAGTACGTGCACGCGGTGAACTCTCCACTCTTGTCTAAAAGGCGGAACGGAATAAAAAGAATCGGAAAGTGTCAGGACAGTACTTTTGCCTGGCACCTCAGTCGGACTCCTAAAAAGTGATAGGAGACGTTTTAAATGAGAGGATGGCGTGTGTCTCACATTCCTTCATACACATTTGCACGCCGTCTGCTTCTTTCCCGCAATGGTGGAATAGTGCGACGGTGAAAGCACTGGTTTGAAATTGGAAACTATATTTTCGTCATACTTGTCTTTTCGCCACATCCCTTGTGTTTCTATTCCTAGAGAATCATTCTATCGAATAGGATTGAGTTATATAACTTCTCTATGCGAGATTACTCAGTCTTTCAGTAAATTAATGACTAGCGCTTTTGCTTGCCTCGAATCGCAATCTATCAACAGTCTCTTTATTGATAATGTTCTGTCTAGGAAACGAAAACATTGACTTCAGAGAAAGCAAGAGTTCCACACGGAACAGACACAGTCGGAGAACACGCGCGCGCTCTGTCTTCGCAGACGATCGCTGACTACACAAAATGTACATAATCCTTTTTTGAGTTAGGGACAAACTTACCGATTTCATTCGCGACACTGTGTATGACGTTTCACTTGTATGGGTGTATTACGTGTATGCGTTTGTGTACGTGGCTACATGTGCGTCCACGAGACGGTGTGCGTGGGTCATTCTACGTGATCGACTGTAATTTTATATAATATTTGTAAGGCAAAAGAAATATTATGTACAGCATACCTGACAGTAAATAATAAGTATCTACCTTATACCTAAGAAAAAAGAAAGAAAAAAAAACCCCTGTGTCTCCATTTTTCGGTATTAACTCATAGCAGTTTGTTCAACGGTTTAGGCGGCTGCCGAGAGGTTCATCGCAATATTGGCAAAATAATATTTGTCGCGTATTATGAGGAAAACCCCTTGGCTGGCTGAGCTTTTGCTGGCGTAAATACCAGAGAGCCGAACATACATGGGGGGACGGCTGGGTTAGGTTCAATCTGTTGGGATTCCCATTAAATGCCGATCATTAATTAACGCGAATAGATAGCCAAGCATAATTAACTGGCTATACAGGCGGATTAATTAACAACGATGATAAGCCCGTAAACTGATCGACAACACAGCACTCACCCAGCGATCTCTACGTCATTACAGCACTTGCATTAGAGTTTCGCGCTCACAGTCCTAAACTACAAGTGCTACATAGGATTTGGCCGTTACTATTTCGGGATTCAATCGATTCTCTTTAGCTAACGTCGCAATTTCCACTCAATCATTCTCATTTCCGTATACGCGGCTTGCCATCAGTATTCCGCCAAGCCGGCGCCCCTAGCATACGCAGAAATTGTGTGTAAGGCAACGGAAATAGATGGAATAACAATTACTAACGTGCTCCTCTCGCTCGAGCAAATTGTCGCCAGCATACTATCCGGCGGATCTTAACAAGTGGAATTGCTCGAGATTTTTTCCTATACAGACAGCCGAATCTACTTCGGATGCAATTAAGGGATGTACCGAGAATGCCGGGTAATATCACTTTTCACGCCTACTTCCGAGTATACTTCCGAGTGTACTTCCGAGTGCCTTTACGGATATACGGTGGCCTTTTTCACCGACAATTAAGTACATCGTAGCCACGGTTTCGGAAGTGGTACGCGTCGTTAAGATGCCGGTAGAATTGTGGCGCTGCAAGCTCGACTGACAGAGAAAATTGCTGGCTACAATGTACGAGAGGAGAAATGGCTGGGCCAACAAAGTCCCGATTCTGGAGAGAAATGAAATTCCATCGATATGACCGTTCGAATTCACGGGCAATCGGCGCACTAAGAAGGCAAGTGAACGGTAAATCCTGCCGAAAAATGGTCAGCGCCACTTCTTCTTTCGAGTATGTGTGTGCAGGGCTCCATTTCATTCGCCTTCGCTATCGAACTCTCAAAGCACCACGTACTAAGCTCGTGCTACTTTTTTCTCAGCGTCCACGACGTTTTTCGGTTTTTCGCCCTCTTTTACCGCGAACTCATTCCCCTTGTCCTCGACGGGTGACCTTCTCCTCTTACTCCTTTTTTCTCCTCACGTATGCCTACTGTCCTACTTTTCTTCTCATGATCTATCCACTGATTTATTCTTCCCGGCTCTCTCCACGTAGCAAGATGCGCGCGTATGTGCATGCGTGAATAATCAATGCGGCGGAGAAAAACTCCTGGGGAAACGAAATCTGGAAGATTTGCATTCTAGGAAATTTATCGAACAACCGGGCGCGGCCTTGTTGATTAACTACACCGACAAGAAAATCCACGTATCAAAGCAAGTCATACATTTTTATGGCCCTCGAATGAGATTGCGTTAATGCGTAAACACGAATTGATTAACGTAATATGAAAATATTAGCCATACGGAGTGGGCGTACGCGGCTGCCTCGAATTTCATAGGACTATGCAAATCATAACGATGAGAACTAATGTCGTTCATTCTACTTGCCATTAATCCTTTAACAGCGGTGCCATATGGTACACGGGAATTTATGTTCCACTATGATACAGTTCATCGAAATGTACGAATTTACGCTTTTACCTGACCAATCAATAGAAAAAGCATAGCTTCACGTATCAACATGCGCCGGGGGTTGGCTTGATTGAACGACCAGATGGATAACAGATTGAAACTAGTTTTTATCGAAAATTGTCGAGGTTTCGGTGAATATTCGCTTTGAAGCCAAACTGGTATACAAGAGAACGATGGTAACTTGTATAAAGTTGATTTGGTAGGTATTGGAAGATCGTGTTTCCTAAACAGAAAGCAGGGAAGCGTTCACCGTTAGTCATGGGTAAATGTTACGCTAGGTATTATTGAATGAATCGTTTGCGGTCCAGTTAACGGTCGGTCCAACTACTGCTTCTAATGGAAGTCAAATATAAACAAGGAACCTGAGCTCTATATCTCTATATCCTCAAAGCAAAGGGAAACTCTAATTTGATAAAATTTTGCCTTGTTCAACAATCGCTTGCTGTCGACAAGAGGATGAGGGCAAGGATCCCTGGTGGTGGTAGGTAGTGGTTGATGTAGAAAGCTAGAGGGAGTAAATTAAACTGAGGGAATAGTTTGTATACGTGCATCTGGGTATCTCCGAGATAAAGCATCCTAACATTTAGCTTTAAAGTTAATTATCAATCGCTCGATATTTGCTGAAAACTTGACCCAGTTCCGGAGTACTTCTCACCACTTCTTGGTGTTATATTTGTAAGCTCATCCATAGCTGTAAGTTAACAGCGATCTAAAAAACATTCTAACATACAATAAAAGAGTAATAGTGCAGGAGTTGTATGCTAAAAGAATGTATGCTGGGGAGATTGCAATATGTGCATAACGGAGTTTAATAAGAGCTTATATCGGTATTGACGCGACATCTGTACCTTGGACGTGTGTGTGTGGGGGTGGGTGCGTCGATGAAAGAGATAGACAGAGAAAGCGAAACCATAGCACTGGGTCGAAATGACCAACGCGAAGTGACTTTTGCAATCTCGGACAACGATCACTGAGAAGCCTCCTCCCCGATTGTTCGAGAATTCGAGGCACGGCCACAATTGTCCTCCTCCCCTTGCTCGCTCCCTTCTGCTCCTCCTCCTCCTCCTCCTCCTCCTCCTCTTCCTCCTCCTTCACCTACTCCACTAATCGAATCGAATTGAATTTCCATCCCTTCGTCGCTGAGTAGTGGCTTCTTCGGAATACCGCCTTCGGCTAGTCAATAAAAATTAACGGTTGATCTGGAAAAATGGGGCTCGACCTCGTCTCCCTTTCGATGGAAATCAAGAGCGCCGCTGGTGGTCGTGAGCGAGGAGTGAAGAACACCAATGGAAGGACAGGACCAATAATAACTTGGGGTAAATTCTAGCGACGATTACGGTGGCAACGATAATAAAAGGACAAGGAGTAGTGAGTAGGTAGGTCGGCATCGACTTTTGGCAAGCGTCAGCTTCATTACGCTACTACTCGGCGAAGTCTCAGGCGGAAAAACTTGATTGATCGCAATCAGGTTCCCTCTTACGCTGATCCTGGCTCGCGAGATAAATGCAAATAGAATCGACTTTCAGGAGTTATGCAAATAACCCCGGAGTTTCTGCATTGCAACTTTTACAATGTATCCTGGCGGTAGTAGTGGCGATGGCGGCGGTATGACAGAAAAGCAGTAGTTTCGAGTTCGTGAGTCACGTTCGCTAAGGAATGGCAATTCGCGATGCGCTATTTTCGTGGAAAAGTATTATTCCGTCTCATAAGGGAACGCTATGACAGCGGGAAACCTAATAAAACTACCACCTAGATGTAATCAATTTAGTGGGTCAATGTGTGGAGTCTATCATTCCTTGATGATACTCTGCCGAGGACTGTTCTTGCTAGCAATAATAGACAGTGTGAATTTAGAGATAGATCTGCCATGGCTTGATATCCGATTGGACGAACCCTTGGTGATTCTAATAGAAGAAACGGAGGTGCGGAGAGTCTGAGGGAGAAGAGAGACTTCCATGGCTGGGAGATGTGGAAATATATGCGGTGCACGTCTGACCATAATCGAAACATTTCTACTATCTCCACGAAACACGAAACAGGGAATATAGAGCGGAACCAGCGGGGATGTAAAAGAGATTTGTCTGTCGTTGCGGGCACACCAGCTATTCGCGAAGTATTTATCAAATTTCGAATCGGTATCAGTTGTCGAACGAATGTTTTAAACTCGCCCTCGTTTGGAAGGGGCGTTCGCTTATTCAAGTGTCGATAGTCAAGGGTTAACGAGCAAACTAAAGTCCTCTTGGAAGGAATGTATAAAACTCTCTGCCACAGTCTATCTTTTGTCCCCAACCTAGAAACAAGCTCCGCTGCCGAAAAAGGGGGACAAAAGTTTGCTAGGGATAAAAACGAAACTGGACCGGTAGTCGACGAAAGTGTTAAAAGCTAATCCACAATTATCCATATCGGCTATCGATGTGAAACACTTTCACACGAAATCATGAAATAGGAACAATGGGGGAGGGCGGAGGTCGTGGCCGAGGGAGAGTCCGATGATAAAGGGCGGGAAAAGAGGAACGGGAGGAAGGAGGACGTACGCGCAGAGGAATTTTTGGGCGGCAGTCGGCCTCGTTATGCTGGAAAATCTGAAATCGATTGGAGAGAACCCAACCCGGCCCCTGTCGGGGCGTCTGCGCGACGCAGACGTCGACGCAGACGCCGAGGTTGCTCGTCAGGTCGATAGCGAGCCCTGGTTAAACTCTACGAACCTCGCCGATGGTCCGTGAGGAAAAGAGCGCGGCGCAACGCTGACAAGGAAAGAAGAATGAGCTTTGATAAAGGGAGATGGAAAGGGCGAAATGACGTGGGGGTACCAAGGGGATGACGAACTGCTAGTCCTCTCGAGGGTTGGCAGCCGGAAGAATACGAGAGAGCAAAGGGTGCAGATCTCGCGTTAGCTATCTCAGAAACTGTCAACATTCCTTCGATGAATTAATTACCAGTAATCCTTAAGACCGTTTAATAACACTTCCCGTTCTAAAATCGGATCGGCCAATGTTCGCTTCTACCAAATGTTCTAATTCCACTGCTTTCTATTTCCCGGAATCGAAAACTGAAGTTTTAAATCCTTCCTACTGGTAAATTCCCGATAGCCATCAGTTTCATTAGTCGATTAATCATATCATTCAATTCCTAAAGTAAATCTATCAGTAGAAGTTCAAAAGCACACATTTTTGGACTAATCCCATTAGTAATGTAAAATCAAATACGATATTACATGAATTCAAAATACCCAGAGATCAATTCATCAATTGAATGGCACGTACAATCGACATGAACTGAGGGTTCTCCGCAAAGAGAGTGATCATGAATGACACAACCACGTTTTGGTAGCTCGTGGGTGATAAATGCACGAGGATGAATGACGATGAAAACCAACGAATGGAATCCCAATCACCTCGATATTCCAATAAAGGCTTGGGAGGGATATATCCATCGAATTAAAAGGAAGGGAAAACGTGGTCAATCGTAGGGAAGGGAAAAACCCCTGTTTTTAATCATCCTTTCAGAGCTTCAATCGCATTTACTTCTCTCCAAGTGATCTACTTTCCCAATCACTTTTTCTCGCAGAATACTCGTAAAAAGCACGTACGATAGAATGAAGAGTAATGCACACGAATTACGCGTGCTCGCCTAACATGGAATTCGAGATATAAAGAATTCCAAAACATTTTGCAATTGATAAGAGGAAAACGAGAGCAAAAAGTTAGAGAATCGAAGTGAAAATTTAAGATAAGAGATTTCATGAACTTATAGCTGAAGTGTCAGCTGTGATCAGCATTTTCGATGGAGATCCTGTGAGAAAATCGATGTCAGCGCTGAAATCCACGCCATGCGTCTCAATGACGAGCGGAGCCTGGTAAAGTGGGACTCCAGGATGGGTCTGAGTCGAGCACCGCACTCGGGCCACTGTCTTAGCTGAAGTTCGGAACCCGTGAAACCTCTGCTCGATAACACTATAAATCCGGGGTTCGTACAAGCGATGCTCCCTCTGTGCTCTAAGGCTTTACCCTAAGCTACAATCGATCGAGCCAAGTGACAAACGTCGCTGAATAAATTCGTTCCCCGGCCAGATTACGTACTCTTCGCGTACCTTTGCCGGAAAGGCCGTCAAATGATTTCGAGCTGCCATGTCAGTACGCTAGCTTTACCTTTCGTTTCTTCTATCGCGCGCGCGACACCGCTGAAAATAGGAAATGCATCGAAAACTGTCCTATTTCATGCCGACCTATTTTAAGTCCCACTCTCGGGAAATGTCCGTCGCGCCCGATATAACATTTAATATTTCCTGCGTCGTGAAAATGCCACTTACGAGGACGGCCGTGACTGTCCAGCTGGAATACGCATGTCGTTTGTAATTTTTATGAGTTGAAATAATACGAGTTGAAAGCATATATTCATGAATGCTTACATCAAACCTGTCGAGAATGATAGGTTTGTCAAAATGCAGTCTTGTTGGTGCAGTTGGCTTAATGCTGTTAGCATTTAATGTCAATAAAATATCATATAACGAATCTTTAGGAATTTAATGCTCTTCACTCGCGAGAAGCGTGACTTCCAGACTAAGAAAGCTGAAACGTTGTAACTCGCGAAATGAGATTAAAGTATTTACCGTTTCCAGCGAAAATGAGGTCACCAACCTAAGGAAAAAGCAAAACATCGGAGTAACTCACAGTCGCGAAACAGTATGCGTGTCATTCATCTGGTGACGCGATAAGCCCACTTGCAAAATCCTTCTAAAGCCATTGCGATTTTAGAGATCTATTAGTGGGCGGCCAATTTGAAATGAAGTTACTACGCTTCAAGCACAGTTTCGACAAATTCTGGCCAATAGAAAATCTATCAATTAAATTTCAATTTCAAGTTTAGCACAGTCCTGACAATTCCAGGATAAAGGAGATCGAACTCTGCAGAAATAAAGTCACCACTGATTGTAGACTTTTCAGTCTGATAATGGCTTTGAAAGAAAATAACATTGTATCGTAGTTGGGATGAAGTATCATAAAGAATATATTCCTCGTAGCCAGATACCTTTGGTGAGTGAAGCATACATTTTCGCGTAGTCTCTGTTTTTTCCTGGTAACGAAATCCTCTCGCGTCAGTTTGGATATAAGACAAGATGTTGCGTTAGCGCCACGCAATTCTCCGATAATGCAATTTCATCGCGGCCAGACAAGAGCCTCAAGCATCACATGTGCTGCTGCTGCTGCTGCTGCCGCCGCTGCTTTCGGTTGGTGTTGGCTGCAGCGATGGCTCTGCCGGTGGTGTAATTCGAAAGAATGTCTTTCCTCCCGTTGCCAAACGTCTTCTTAACCCCTGTACGGATAATATTCGCAAATTGCTACTACTGCAATTTCTCCCACCTGGGTGCGGCGTTTGCCCGCTTTACGGTCGGTGCTTCCGAAAATATACTGCGTTTCTCGTTAAAACTTCCCCGGGAATCGAAGCCCGTACCTTGTGATATAACGAAATACTTGCAAGTCGCGAGGCTATTTCTACATGGAGAAAACGGAGAAGTGATCACCAGTGGAGTTACACCCAGTTCGCTAGTCAAAGCAAAGGAGGGAAATTAGAAAGTATAAAGTTAGAGAACACTCAAACATGCATTCGTACTAGCTTGCACGCGAATCTATCTGCAGTATCAACTTTTGATGTAAAAGTCTTGGTATAAAGCTTACGCATGAAACAGTGCTAGCTTAGCCAATCAGAAAGGTATTACTTTTTAAAACCAGAGTGTTTACCTTCGCCGGTATGTTAAACAATTGAAAGCTCTCGTATGAATCTTGAAATAGGTAGGCTTTAATTATCTTTCCACTGTTTTTACTCGGTTCATTTCGCTCGGAAACCATTTCTCTTCTCTACCAAAATATCATTTCGAAATCAAAGTCAATCTCCGAGGGAAAGATAGAGGCTTGTGGAATCCCGCACTCGTAAGCACGCGCTACTATGGAAAATATTGGGCGACCAATATGGAAGGCAGAGCGGGCGCATTCTACTGAATGATTCACCCCGGATATTTGGATGGAATCCGCTCGGTGAAAGTTGAATAGCATCGGCTGCTTCGAGCGATAGATGCGAAGCATATGGAACAAATTTGAGGAACGTAACGAGGAAGAAGGATTGCAATGCAAGCAGGAACCGAGAAATTGGAAAACAGTTGCGGAAGGAGAGACTGAAAGAAATACAAAAGAGTATAGTATCCGGTGGGGAAACGTTCAGGGTAGTTTTTCGGTCCACCCTTTTCGTGCGTCTCCTTTCATGCTTTTCACACTGACGCGCTTCTTTCTCTTTTAACTCCTTCGAAGCATCGGTCCTTCTCGTGTGTTCGTGCGGTCTGTCCGGCTTGTTTACGACACGAGCATCGAAGCGAAGTTCGCCTGGTGGTGGTGGCGAGGAGCCGATATAACTCCTGCGCCACCCCTCGCGGCACGTTCTCTGAACAGGGTGGGTCGCACCAGGGCCGATGGAGCTTGCCGCGTTTCCCCCCTTTTCTGTTACTCTCAAGCATCCTCTCCATCCACCTACTCTCCACCTCGTCGTTCTACCAAGACTAACTTTCCCCTATTTCCTTCCATCTCCTAACCTGCACCCCATCGTCTTTCTAACCGATGCCTATTCCAGATTCCTCTTCCTTCTCTCTCTTCATTTCATAATTCTACGAATTCCACTTTTGCCTGGATTTACTCCCACCCTGGATCAGTTCTAGCTAGTTTCTCGGTAATGATCCCCAGAAGCCCCGGGCGAGGCACGTGTTCATTGAGTCTTGCTTAATTGCCTTCTCCTCCTTGATTTACACTGATTGATCCTACTATTGATTCGTAAATATTTAATCAACCCGAAGTTTCCAGGCGCGTTTCGTGCGGACCGTTTGATCACCAAATGAGTGTACATCGCCGCATCACTGCTTTACTCCACCAATCTCTAGGATCTGGAGATCGAGTTTGATTGCTGTACACTGGCAGGTCCATCTTCTTCCGATCCGATCTTCACAAGGCCTTTCGATTCAATAGTTAATGGTACTATTGAGGAACGAGATTCTTGATTACACGCTGGAAATGTTTACCCATCAGCTGTAATACAGACTGCCTATCTTCCCTCGTTTCATTCTACAATGTGTAGATACATGTTGCTAGCCTCACCGATAATCGAATTCGTAGATTTACACGTCCATTGTCATTACGTTTCCTACTACAAATGCTACACTGATAATTACGAAGGAACCGCGTAGGTTAACTTTCTTCCCGCCGTAGCAATCTTCCTCGGGATAACCCGATTTGTATCTCTCCGATCGGATGGGCGTTGCAGTGGAAACCAACGAATTTAGTTTAGTAATAACTTTCCCGAGTACTACCTAACACGCACTGGCAATTCATGTTGGATGTTCTGATTAATTCAAGTTGCCTAAACGGGTTCGTACCTTGAGTGTAGTTGGGAAGCAACTTTACCTGTTCACCGCAATCTCGTTGAAGAAGATATTACCAGTCAAATAAACGCACCAGGCAAGGGATGCATCCCACTCAAGGGCCATTTCCAATGCTTTTCTCGAAAAAACAACAAATACACAGAGTGGCAGAGAATAGAGAATTCAGAATTGTAGGTAAATGCTGCGGTGCACAGCGGACGTTAACCCTTTGCCCTCCAAAGGGCTTTCCGGCGTTTTATCTCGTATATGCTTCAGACTTCTCTTGAAATTTATGTTCCTTATTTACCGACAAATTGTTATTGCTCTACTATTTCTACATATACAATCTCCAATATATAGTCTTTTACTAGATTTAAATAATTGAACTGTTTCGTAACACTTTGTACTCGAAGGATACTTGTTAGTTTGTATGACGGAAGTACAGTTACTGAAGCGCAAACCGGTAAATCATTCCCTTCGTGGACAGGAGGTGAATGCACTTCGTCAAAAGCTCACGCTTCTCTAGTCAAATAGATAGCCGACAGATTCAAATACAGTATAAAGCTCAATACTTCAAGGGAAAGTTCCTTTCTGAATGTAACTTATCGTTTCGCAATAACCCGACTTGCACAACTTCTCTGGACACGGAAGACTAGTTCTCATCGAGCTTGCGAGCAGCAATTCATCGTCCAGCGTGTGCTTATGATATAGCCAATGCAATGCAATCTAGATGGTGAGGAATATTTCTCTCTAATGTATGCAAACTAATGCGCGTTCCTGAGCTTTTCTATACCCGGCCGAAACTCGACCTCCTGACCCAAGCACCGGCTGCCCGGAGCAGTCTGCGGCAACCTGAATTTTCCACAGATGGAATTATTGGCCAAATATAATTCAGCTCGCATAATTGCGTAGACATTGTACCAGCTCATATCGTTTATGCGCCGTAACACGATACATTCCCCTGGATTCCTGTTATCTTCTCTAATTGACCGATAAGGATCACCCGTGTATAATTCATGCTGCTTGCGTTTTCGAATGAGTGTATTACAATTACATGTGGTTCGATCAGGTTTAAGCTTCCCTTGTTCTGTTCTCTCCCCTGGAATTTATAGGATAACAAATCCGAACGACGCACAGCTACCGCTGACAGGTTCATTGGTGATTATTCTTACTGAAAGAGAATCACAAGAACCGCTGGTTCATACCGCATTCTGCAGAATAATTGCAAGTTCACTGGTCACGTCAGCCCTTAATCTCGAAGAAACTTAATAAAGTCGTACTTGCTTTTTTGCGTTGGCCATTTGTCAACGAACTATTTGTGAATTCTAATATTAGTACACGCAATGAAACTGTTACGGATTTTGCATTCCTATTACATTTATGGCAATGCTCGGAGCAATGTACTCGTAACGAGGAACGAATTTCATTTATGGTAAACAAGCATGTATATTGGTGTATACAACATTCATACGGCAGGTAAGTCGGAATGGAAGCGGTATGTGCTATCTCTTTAAGAGTCTCGCATAAACGAAAAACCATTCGCGAAGGTCATTTAAATCCGTCGTCCCTCTTTACCGTTTCTGCGAATGCGAGGCGCACCTTTTTTGTCGCTGAATGCGTGCCTATGCTGCAGAGAGTAATCCATATATGTATATGTATATAATACGCGGTAAACTAGGTTGTAAATAAGTCGTGGTAAAATAAGTACATCGGCTAGTTAGAGTATATGTATTCATCTACTCGTATTAGTACGTACTTTCCTGGAAAATGTTTGTACTTGATGTACTTGATACTTTATTCACTGGAACATTCAACTATTACCTTTCCGCGGAATATGTTAATTTGTCAAAGGATCATCGATGAAACTATGCTGCGAACGAGGCCGAGTCATTTCAGCTACGGTGTAAAAGTACTTGTCGAAATTTAACGTAACGATATCTCTCAGGGAAACAACATTGTTGGGAGTGCTGAACGAACCGCTGCGAGTACCAGTACGCATTTGAACCTGATGTTATCAAGACGCCCCAGGAGCAGAGGAACCGAGGAAATCGAGCTTTACATCTCTACTTATTATTTCCATATACGGGCTTTGCGGGTGGCGTCGTAAAAAAAATTAACGGCCGCGATAAAGCACGCAATACATCTGTATGAAGAAATATGTCTGACCGCAGCCTCCTCTTCCGAGCATGAAAAACCTGTGAGTAAAGAGTGTTTAAATTCAAGCGTATCTTGGGAATAATTCAACCATCCATTTTTCCAATCTATATATCCACCCTCCTAGCGTATTATTCAAGGCCTGTTGATAAGCGAAAAAGCTTTCACTCGATGCACTGCTTATAAACTTCTTCTTCGACATGATCGAGCCAAAAGTTCGTAAAATTTCAACGTGTGTTTGAAATTTCACTCGGAGGAACATCCGCCAGTTTGCGTAGCTTCTTCGAAGGGACAGAGTGGGAAGTATAACAAATTTCCTGGAATAGCAATGAAAACTTGGATAGGAGTTTCTCAAATACCACAGAGCAGGAAGCATCGACCGGGAATCTCTTTGGGCGATACGCTGTCTTCTCGACTTTAAGAAGAATAGGAGAAATAAGATGAAACAGTGAGGAACCCGGCTGGTTCCTCTTTGCCACAGACGTAAATTTTCACGAATTCAAACCTAGAGCCAATAGCCTCGAAAATAAAGTCATTTTTGGGACATCCCTCTCAAATTCTGTTTCTGAAACTTCCCTTTCTTACTGAGAGACGTTCTTATGATATTGATAACTGTGCATAAGAAAACTCTGTTGTATATAAACTTCTATTATATGTATATGTGGAACCTAGTTTCCGACAATCTTTCCCACTGATAATATGTATACCCTGTTTCCACAAGAATGATGCTATTACATACAAGATTCCCCTTTATTATCTTTACGAAATCTACCATTAGTAAAACGCATTTTCAAATTTCTACATTTTGAAGAAATACAACACCTTAACGCAATGATAATCATTAATTTGTAATTCTATATTTATCTACCTATTGTAGAATCACTATCTTCTTAAGACACTTCTTAAGGAAAAGTAAAAAAGAATGCAACAGCGAGTACATAGCAATTCAGTAGGAATCTAGGTAATCCGTCAGTGCATTGGAGTGTAAAATCAGTGTGAAAAATTGAGAGAGGGCATCGAAGAATTTGCGTGAAGCCTTAGAAGCCAGTAGGAGGAGTACGTGCCGGCACGTACATTCGGCAAGGAGCGAGTAACGTGTCCTAGGTACGATAAATATCGTCCTAGAAGCAGCAGGACGTTCAGCGTCCAGGCGCCGTTACTGCACATCTGGTGCTGTCGCCATGAATATAACCTCGTACCAACTCCTCCTCCGGCAGCTACCACCTACGAAACTCCTTCCGAGTCTAGCCTTCTACCCCCATAGCCCATTCTCCCTGGCGTTTCAAGAGAAACTTTCATCCAGTTTTGCAACGGAGAACACCATGCTAGTTCCGCTAGGAACGCGGAGTAACTCGCATGGCCTATCCACCGACGATATCTCCGTTGGCTACGCTGGGGCATCCCTGAGCCGAAGCTAGAGGCTAATCGTTAAACCTGCCTGCAGAGGATCCCCACACGGGAATCCGTGAAGCCTTGCCAACTCCTTTTCCCAGCGAGTTGAAGCTGCCGGGATGGAAAAGAGGAAAGAAACTCCTAGCGCCAACTGGGGATAGGGTAAGGTGTATGGATAACAGACGCTGCATTTCGGAATCAATTTAACCTCGGCTCCCGATGGGAGTACCGGCTCCGATTCACTGATACTTTTGTTCGATTCCCCCCCTCTATTCTATCTCGCATCCTTACCTTTACACTCCTGCTACTTTTCGTTTTCAGTTTCGTTTCCTTTCTCAATTCTTCCTCCTCTCATTTGAATAGGCCAAGCAACGTCAAACTCAGCCTACTACGAAATTCTTAAGGCACCGGCTATTAGCGCAAGAAAGGCACCGCTCGTTGTGTAGTCTGCATGGTGGAGAGGCTATGAAACCTCGTAACTTTAATATGAATTACGGGAAACATGTAAAATTGAATTATGAGCCAGGGTTGGGCCTTCTTAACTCTCCCTCTCTCCCTTTCGCTCTGATCGACGAGCCCAGCTCTGACAATTCTTTCAGGGGGTGAAAAGCACACACTTCACGCCCGCGCTGAGCAGCTGAGATCGATAGTTGAAGAAAATTTCATCGTATAAACCATACTAGCGCAACCGATCGTTTATTATTTATCGAGTAAACGTTGCTGGCCAGGGCGATGGCGATTGTATTGGTTTTACGAGCATTTGTCAATCATGCAACCGGGGCTATCGAAAATACATTTGCTTCACACCAAGTTCTATGCGGCACACACACACACACGTCCATATAACAATACGCAAAGCTCCCCAGCTAAATTTATAGCCACGAGTGAAATGTCGAGCGACTCTTTGTGGAATGCATAATAGTATGTTTATATAACAACAGATTTTAGCTACGGCGACAATCCGATTTTTACAAACTTATCTCTCCGCAATTAAAATGAAACAAGTGGTAGTTATAGTATTGATCGCTCCTACTCATTGCGAAGAAGTGTCTAGTGTTTGTCAGGGCAACGGGGCATTTATTAATTTGCAGAGACAGCCGCTCTTCTCAAGTGGTCTCGAGGCTCCGTCGCAACTTTCCTCCTTCGCAATTGCTCCTTCCACGACGCGGGCCACGATGTCGTCGAAGGTACACACAGAGAGCCAGCCAACGTTGTTGTCGTTTCAGTCATCCGCTTCTTTCCAAGGTGCTAAGCTACCGTAGCCTGGCCGAGCAGGCAACCAGCCAGGCAGCCAACGTGCAAGCGATCTAGCCAACCAGCCATCCCGCCCGGCGTCAACCCCCTTCGCTATGCTTACAGCTCGGAGGGGGGGGGGCGGAGGGAGGAGGGGGGGGGGATCTCGGTGAAGCCACAAACTAATTACGACCTGGGGCGCCGTCGAGAGTAGAGGCGCCGGTGGCTCACTAGCCGTGGGTGCGAGAGAGCGATAAAGAGTGAGAGGGAGAGAAATAGAGAGAGAGAGAGAGAGAGAGAGAGAGAGAGAGAGAGGGGGGGGGGGCGAGGCCTTGGGCGACAGAAGGTGGCCCAAGGATAGGACAGAGTTGGGGCAGAGAGTTAGACGGAAAGGGGTGTGGGGTAGAAGTGGAAGGAGAAGTTGAAAAGGGATGCTGCACCGAGAAGGATGAGGATGAGGATGAGGATTCCCTGGTCTCTGGTATGGTATCGCCAGGCTCACCATGATGGAATGCAGCCATACCTAGCCCGACATACTCTGCCTACTTGTACTAACTATACTTAAGTGGGTGAATTCTGACGCCTTGCGTATTCCAGCTAGTTCCGGGTAGCTCGACGCGGCTGGGCGGAAAAGCGCGTGTATGCTGCGCGCCGCGCCCTTAATGATATTTGGAGTAGTGGAAATTTACAGGCAATTCTCCAAGCAGTGGTATAAGCTAATATGATATCTTCAAGTACGTCATTCACTATGATAGAGAGAAACAACTAGTAACGACGCGCTCTATTTCCAGTTGATGCTAATTATTCTGACATTTGCGTGATGAAGGTTTTTAGGCGTACACTAACTAGTAATTTCTTGGATTATTGTTAGGCTAACTAATCATCAATTTCCGTGTGCTCATAAGGCTTTCTAGCTTACTATTATAATTTTGCATGGCCCTACTTAATAATACTGTACTTAGGGAATGCTTATTTCGAGAATACTTAGGAACAGCCACGTACCAGCGAGAGCCCCGATTTTCCCGGAAGTTCAAGCCACACTAATTGTATTTTAAGTAGCTTGCCTTACAGGTTTTCCCTCAAGCGGCCAATCTGTACCGCGCATTAGGCATTAATTAGTAAGAGATTGTGCGTAGCTGGCATTAGATTCTCTTGTGTCGACCAATTTAATCTTTTTTTCCTCTCTCGCAACGCGGATATGTAGAGAACGCATGGAGGCAACTAATTGGAGATAGGAAATATTGCGGGCAGCTTAAGTATATTCACCGTTGCAACGCGAATGTCGCATAATTGACATAATTATCTCACCCTCCCCTTTTTCGCTGGGATGAGATTTGTCGGTGAATTTCCATTGATGCGCAGACACAGTGCTCATTAACGGTGGGCGAGAAATTCACGGGAAATAATTAACCAGGCCGTGTCCGAAGCCCGTCGCACTTGCGACGACGGGTTTCTGGCGGTCGCGCTTCTGCCAATCAGTTTGGGAGAGCCTGCTGACAGGCGTAATCGCGGCTGATAGCTGCACAACATTATGGGTTGAAGCGGGATACGCCGATTATATGCATGAACGCTCGTCGAGCCGGGGGTCGGATCATCGAGGACCATGGGAGTAGCAGTACCCCGTGATGACTTCCGGCATAAGCGCCCGCCACGGCTGGCTAGAGATTTGAAAATGGTCTGAGCGCAAGCAACCGGTAGGTGGGTAGATAGGCAGCTTGCTAGCTAGCTAGCTAGCTAGCTATCTCTTCCTGCCGTAGCAGCGCGCCGACGCAATTAAATTCTCCTGTGCCTAATTGGCCGCTTCGCCTGAGCCGGGTTTAATTTAACTGTATGGACGTAACGACATAATTGCCACGGCGCGTAGGCCTAGAATACGCAAACTGAAGAGCGTTTAAACCGTCCCTGGCAGAGCTAAAAGGTAGAAGAAGCAGTGCCAGCAACGAAAAAGCCATAAGGAAAGATTGCAACACGTGGATTACGATGCATGCGAAAAAGTAGATATCGAACTCAACTGACTAGCTTCCTCGAGAGCAGACACACAGCGGAACCCGGGTCTGCACGGGGCCAAAATGAAATGGCGAACCGTAGCGTGTAAGAAGGTACTTGATCGATTATGTAAATTCGAGACCGGCGAAGAGCCCCTCGAGCCTTCGAGTATGCCCTTACCCATGCTCTCGACCACTTCGTTTCAAGTTGAACGCAGCCGATCGAATGTGAGACAAAAGCAGCGTCGCATCCTATCACCACCTTCACCGCCTCCACCGCCTCCACCGACTCTACCCCTGTCCACCTCTCGCTCTGCTCCTCTCTCAACTCTCTCCTTTGAAATACACAATGCATCTCTACCCTCGTAGTCGTGCCAAGCTTGATTAGCACATTGCTTCTAATAAATTTCATTCCCTTGATCAATGGCATTACTAGTACTGTAATATCGTATAAACAGAAAATCTAGATGTCGAATTTCAAATCGTAATATTGACAGGGTAGTAAATAATAAAATACAAAGGCCTGAAATGGAAGACCAGTGGAATTTCTCTGGTTATCGTGTAATTCATATCCGCGTTATGAAGCAGTAATATTACTGCAAAAGGTATTTATTAATTATAGCGAGACCATCGTGTACCCTTTAGGAGTAGAAGCAATATTAATTACTCCATGTCACAGAGAAGCTCAACAGAACAGGCGCACTTTCTATTATGTCCGGAATTTAGCAAATCAATTAACAATAACGTATTGTTGTGTTTTGCTGTAATACGCGTAACACAATTCGAAACACAAGTGAGCTACAGTGGTAGTGTGAAGGAGAACGAGGAAGAAGATAGGATGAAAATGTCTGTATGCAGAAAAAGAGGACGTAACGGGCGAGAGGACATCAGCCGATGAAAAAAGAGAGGAGAATGGAAGAAAAATGGGTTCCAGGGGATCGAGAGATCACGTGCCGCGCTGTCAGGGGTAAATGCAGCCCCCGTTCGGGCCTTGTCAAGGGATTATCGATACACTTTTGCAATAAGTGTGTTAGCCGTCCAAGCCGACGGGCAGCACGTAATCGCTCGACGATGAACTCTTCCCGGGCCAGTCTTTTCACTCTCCATACACCATCCAGCCTGAATCTATCGCTTATTTTATTACCCGCCACACTTTTAACAGGCAACGTTTCAGTCAAACTTTCTTTGTTACGCCTCTCTCGTAGTTACGAATTGCGAGGCCGCCCTTTATACCAAACAATGATCAGTGGACACGTGACCGGAGACGTTTCGCAACTTTCCGTGTCAGTCATGATGAAGTACGAGATGCATTCATAATGGAGGAGAATGGTAATGACATTCATAAAATCCAACGTGTAGATGGTTGGTGACGGGAGGGGGGGTGGCGTGGAGTGTGGAACGAGAGCGAGAATGAGAATGAAAGCTGCAATCAGGTTTCCGCAATTATACTGTAATACGTTCAGTTCGTCGTTATGAAGATACAAATAACTGCGAAATGCTCGCCGGTAATGGCGAAGGCCTTCCCTTTTCACGAAATATTATTATCCCCCGCTTCTATATTCGTGGCAGAAGTGCAGACTCTATTTCCATTTTCGATGTTTGAAGGAGATAACAAACAAAATTACTGAAAACGACCCCGCTCTCTTTCTCTTTCGCACACACTCGCATACCGTCCATTAGGTTCTGTCACTGTATTAATGTATTTGCACGTATTATACAGCTAATGTTTAAGAATGTTATATTTGAGGGTTGGAAAATACGGTTGAACATATATACTGTTGCATTGGGTGTACACTTGCTTTGTCGTCGGTGTACGAGAGAAAACAAATAGATGAGTATGCGGAAGGAGAAATTCTGTTAACCTCGATAAAAGATCCAGTGCTCCGTGGATCACATTTGGCGAGAACCGCTGAATGGAGAGCCGTGCTTCCGACGACGCAAAAATGAATTTCGTGCTCGAGAGTGTGACATAGACTGTGCGCTGTTATCTCCCACAAAAAGAGGTCCAGATCTATTTTCATTTCGTCGTGGATATCTCGTTGCCGAACTCTATAGTTCGCGGATGCTTTCCCGTGAATGAGGAATACTTCCATGATTTGAAAGAGAACTCCTTGTCGATTATGGTGGTCGCTAGCTCATAACCTACAATATCGCTCGTGACGAGCAATTATATAACGATGGACTCGTCTCTCGTTCACTGATCAATTGGTCGATAGCGATTTGCAGTCACCGGGGTGGGAAAGGGAGCGGGAAATCGCGCGTGCTGCATGTAACTCGGCGGGAATCACGTGTGATATCACGTCGATGTCGTTTCCCGCAAAGACATCGTTACCTTTCGCTTCCGTGTCGGGAATACCGCGACCCCGCTTCCGTGACGGGAATACAGAAGCTCGTGCTGCGCTCTATGTACTGCGACACACGCCTGCCACTGCTCCTGGAACCTCTTGCCACCATCTCGCCAGGACGTCGATGACGACAAATAAGTAAAGCAGATTGTCCAGCCTTCAATAACGATTTACGCACGCGTCAACGCCCGGCGAATAACAAGCGCGTGGCACAGTTTTCATTGAGGTAATCTCGGCCGAGGTAATTCTATAGAGCACTATAGAACGATAGGCGAGGCTCTAACAACGGCGGCGTGTGGCATGTGGCATGTGGCATTGCCAGGAAAATAAAAATCTCAGGGAATAAACGAATGTCTCCCGCCGCTGCCGCTGCTGCCGTGACGATGAACGACGCCAGGACGTACCTACGTAATTACTCGATGAGGAGAAATAAGCGGTAAGAGAGGGAAGCAGAGAGTGAGCGACGAGTCGAAGGAGGGGGTGCGAGATTACGTCAGCGATGGTTGGCCTAATTTCTTTGAAAAGGGTCAATGTGAGGATGACCATAGGAGAGGAACAATTCGAGGACGTGAGAGGCTATTTTCGGGTCAGTCACGTTCTTTGGGAATCAACGTTTTCCGGACAAAGCAGTAAACAGTGTAAGTGGTTGGCAGGTGAGCTTTGATGAAGCAAACGAATGACGAGCATCGACGTCCCGAGATACAAAGGTGCCGTTGTCGATTGATATTTTGATAGATGAGGTAGGTGCGCCCATGTAGCCCAACTGGAGAACGATTTCCTTCTTTTGTTTTCAGCGCACGCTTTACTGTCATATTATTTATTCTTATTCGTTAGTCAATATTATGGTCAATGTGTATTTGACTTCGTTGATATTACACACTCATTTCCAAAGAGTTTCTTAATGGACCTCTGTGTAACGAAAGATTCACTGAGTTTATCAACCGTATAAGATTTTGAAAATCCAACTGTTTATTAAAGCATATCTTCCCAAGTAACTACGGTTTAAATTAATATTATTCTGGACTTAATGTTAATCAACTCCGATTCCTTTTATCTTGAATATCGTATCATTGAGTTTTCTTGCGCGGTTTACTTATATTAACCAGAATCGATCTCAGCTTACCATTAGCAGCGCGCACTATTCAAACACGGAAGCACATACTGTTCACATTCATTCATAGACGGAAGAAGCTCGGAGTTGGTTCAAATGGAAATTTAAATGAATAGCAGGTTGAACAATCGGGAAGAAGTAGGCAAACTCCCCTAAATAAGAAAAATGCACGCGAGCAGTGCATTGTCCATGTCGAGAATCGATATGGTATGCGCTGCTACTATGCACACCGTCTGCTTTCAACTTGCTTTTCCGAATTCAGTCTGTCGTGTTACGGAATCGCTAGAAATGCCGAAATAATTAATTGCACCATCGAAGCCATAGCAACGCCCAAATTGTAATGGATGAAACATGAGAGAAGTGGAAAATATTAGTTCAAAAGTTGCAACCAAAATGTTTTAATGGTACTTTAGTCTCAGTTTCTATCTAAAAGCAAACTTGACACATGGTGGTCAGTACTTTGTTGATGATGACATATAGGTTTCCTTTATTGGCACTTCGATTGCAGCCCTATCAATCACTCAGCACCCGCTCGATAAGTTATACTTCATTATCTTATTTCACGATTTACACAAGTTGAATGCGCGCATTATAAACAAACGTTTATGTCGAGAAAGGGAAACGGAGATTGTTTCTCACTTAGCTAAGGAAGAAGATAATAACTTTTCAATTATGAGAATTATTACTACAAGAGAAGCTTCGAACTAAATTGAATAATGTACACGGAATGACTGTTACACTTTACTTCATTGTCCGTGCATTCTGACAGTCTGGGCTTTGTAAATTTCTATTCTCAGCGCGTCGAGAAGTGCATCATCGCACTGGAAGAATGTTCGATATCAATTATCGTTTCCAGATGATGTTGTGAAAACACGTACGTAACTAGCGTCAGTGATGTTCAAAATCAAAAAGAGGTGAGATTTTGAATAGTGCGACACTATCTCGTCGCCTAGCTCCCGTGCTTCGATAACGTTAACGCCGTACTGTCGAGTTTATTCGAAAGCGGCATTCAGGGGCTGGAAGTTCCCGATGAAAATCGCACAGCTCGCGCGCGTGCAAGTGAAATAAAGCATGTCGTAATGGTTTAATAAATGTCCCTTGATACCATAGCAACTACTTTATGGCTCGCTCGCAGTGAAATGCTAGCAATAATCCAACCGCTCCTGCTCGATAACAATCGCTTATTCCTGGAAGGACTGTTCGATTTCAAAGAGTTCCTTGCGTCAAAATTCGCGCCAGCTAATAATCCGCTACCTCCATTCCAAACTGCACAATGAAAATTATTAGTGGACCTAACCATTCGGCTATTATAGGTCGGGTCCTATAATCAGATTTAAAAATACTATGAATGGAAATTAGTCAGTAGTGAATCGGATAAAGAAATTGGACGATTAAAAGTCGCCCAAGGACTTTTCAAGAAACAATTCGGACTCTACTTCTTTATAGTACCACATAATTTATTCCATACTGTATTGCAGAACAAATCATAGCTAATAATTAAGAGCACACTGCGGAAGATTCTACTATTTTTATCTACTGTATTTATCTCTGGAAAGTTAATCTTTGCATTAACTTCTCTTCGGAATACCAATGGGAGAGTTTCCCTCGTACAAAACACTTATCGATCATGCTATCGGCTGGTCTCGGTGAGGACGCATCGAGGGAGTTCTACTTTTCCGTTAAAATCTTATAAAGCGTATTCACAACTGTCGAGTAAACGAGGCTCGAGCAGTCTATTCGGGTAGTTCTTTCAGAGAAAATTAGCCCGCCAATTGCTTTCATCGTACACAATCATGGTAGTTTCATAGTCCTCGTGGACAAATGGATTCCTCTTGTGCTTAGATATTCGAGTAATCAACCTATATTAAGTCATAAGCGAAATCATTATCTCCTCCTCTCACTCTCTCTTTCTCTTTCTCATGAGTGCGTTTAGTCATAAATGCCTTTGCATTACCGATGTTAATCTAACGCAATATCCAATCGAATGATTTTAACGTATAACTAACAATCGTTTAGACCAAACGGTAGCTTTTTGTAGCTAGCTATCTGGCGGTTGAAATGTTTCCGATTGATTATATTCCGGCATCTATAGAGCACACTCTTTGTACGCGCAATAACTATGCCATGTAAAAGTCAGGAACAGACGGTTACCCCTATTGAGATAGTCTCTGTGTATAGCTTTTGTTTTCCTCTTTGTTCCACAACTGTCCTGACCAACCTCATCCAATGTGTGTTGACTTTTAGAAAAACTTTTAAACGAAAATACCTCTCGCACCGGTAGTGACGCAAACGCTGCCGGCGATACCTTGTAAAACTCCATGTGCCATTAGCTAACATGAGTAGTTTTCGAAGTTACACTAAGTATTCAACGCATTAGTTAAAAAGTATCTTTCGAGCAACCGCCTATCAGAATAAATGAGGCGAAATTGATGTATTTTGTATTTTACAGTATGAACTTAAGAAATCTAATTGGTATACGCGAGAAAATTAATACAGAAAAAGAACAGACTGTGTATAAATTTTATTGATATTAATAGGTGCAATAATTTGAATTATCTGAATCCGTGTTAATACTGCAGGGACGCATTGGGTGCGTTAGGGAATAGTCAAATTGTGTGACCTGTATACGTCGCATAGCAGCCAGTCAATCTTAAACGATTAAAATATGAAGGCAAACCAGCATAGTAAAAAGGCAAGAATAATCAGAACAGTGAGAGGAAATTTTATAAACTGATGAATAGTTGATATTACGTCAGTCAGGCAATGAATTAATTATTACTGCAGGAAGGTACGAGTGTGTGAGGGAAATTACGAAATTACGAAGTAATTAGATGACGGCGATATTGCAAAGAAGAGCAGATGTAAAAATGTATTCGTGATGGCAAGAGCGGGATGTTTGAAATAGAATTCATGAAATAAATAGGTCAGAAATAAATTCCTGCAGTATCAAGCTGAGTGCGCATAGTCCTGCGAAGTTAAGATGACTTTGACAATACCCCTGTTACCGTTAGAGATGCATCTACGTAAAAGTGGAGGCAGCTGATACATAGGAAACGTTAATAACAGCAATAAATAGTATTATTAGGTGTGACGCGGAAAGTTTGGCCTTTGGGGTGGCGGCCAACTAGAAGTACATAGACGGGCGCTTACGCAAAGTCGAGCAGACGTTAAAGTACCACCGATTTTACTATGAAATATTCTCCAAGTTAACCTGACGCACGCCTCTGGCACATCGGCCGATTTATCGGCATTTCTGCGACTTTAGTGACCGAACCCGCGGCACCAATCCTCCAATAATGTCGAATATCGCCCACTATCGATATTCTCTGGGAATTCAACCGTATTTCTCCATGTTTTTGAATAGTACCGCCTCAACGGAAATCTATGTTATTTATCATGCCCTTATCCGTCAACTTATTGCCCTCCAATGCAAAAGCATGTGGTTGAAAAAGGAGGATGAAAACATGGAACGCTGTTGCAGTCATGCTTTCAGTTGGTACACCAAATTGGCTGGTGCATCCTCAATTGTGACTGTCCAATTCGGCAGTGGTACTGGTAATAAGTTCACGGATAGTGGTTACAGACTTCATTTTACGACAGAGATGTCTGTGAATGATGTGGTAGTCTAGGTTCGCCCGAAGCTCGACTCAAGCCTGTCGAGTTAGGTATGTGAGCGTAGCGTAAATACGCAAATAGCCCCAAGTTTAGCGAATCAGGCAATTGCGCCGCTCGATTTCGGGCAATTTTGAACGATCTTAATCGAGCAACGCTTGGTGCTCGCCCATTGAAATTCATGTGGCAAAATCATCCGAGGGAATTTCCACTAGCCAGATCCTGCTGCTTTTCGATTTGCACTCTGTACATATTGACGTTGGCTTTATTGTTTTCAAGATCAGCCGACTGTTCTGGTAGCTTTCGTAGTAGGCGTTTGTTAAATCCCAACAATAATCCGAAAAATAATCAGCCTTTATAGTCGGGATAATGAAGCGGTGGCGATATGTCAATTGATTCAGTGAATAATAATAGAATGAAATTGCTTCATTTAAGGTTGACTCGACCTCCGCCGCATGTTGTATCCCACGAGAAATGCCATCCGGTATGGAATTGGTTAATTCACAGCCCCACATTTGCCGGGATAACAGGAATATTATTTAGAGAGTACAATAAAACCGTCCTACCTTCCATCACATTTGTCCTTCTCATCCTTTCCCTCTTTCATTTCTTCGAACGCTCTTCGTGACCGTCTGACCCTCCACGCACTTTTTCACTTACACCTACTCGAGCAAGTATCCCATTCAGGTAGGTGCTATATGGATGAGGGTGCAAGGATCCTTGGTGAATGCGTGCCTACGCAGCGATTCATCCCACTCTTTTACCACATAAACTCCTATAACTTTGATTTGTAGGAGAAACCCCACGCATATCTTTTTTTTCGTTCGTCGACATCTGCTAAAATGTTTCTTATCGATCGAACCTGCAATCTTGGACGGCCAGCATAAGTTCCGTTCTACTTATAGTTATAACGAAGACAAATGTAATTATGAGAAATTTCAGGGATCATGTAAATGAATTTGCAACGGTGGCGCCTGACGGTGATGTGCTGCAGCTCCATTTCCCACAGTGTTGTGTTAATCAGATTAGAGAAATACTCATTATTAAAATCTTGCGGAGAACTGTTACACTCGAATGAGCACGAATAATATGTCTGCGTTTCGCTTCAAGATAGTTGGTAAAGCCAATAGTCACCAACAACTGAGCAATGTTGTAAGGATTGCTGTTTATTCGTGTACTTTGATATATACTGTCAATTTATGTGTATGTAGTCACACGATATGTTATATGTGTTTCATTGCTTCCAACTGATCGGATGATTAATCTACATTTGTTTTCGTGAAACACTCGGAAACGGCAAAGTGTCTCTGCCAGGCTGGTATTGGCGAGGAAAAGATTGTAAAAGCTCACTCCTCCTATTACGATGTATTTAATTTCATTTCCATCTGTTAACTCTGATAATTGACATTCGATTCAAACGAATAAATTATACATAAATGATTAAAATAGCAAAAGTTATAACCATCCTTTATTTAATTTATTATATAATATGTAAACGTAGAGTCAGCTTTCAACTGAATTTCAATTCTACCAGAGTTAAACTACCTCGAGCCGAAACATGTGGCAGACTTGACAGGCTTGACAAAAGGTATTTCAGCATGCAAGAAACACTTTTGATATTTATGACACGGATATATACATGTGTTGCGCGCAGTCATACAGGATAACTTTTTTGGTGAATATCAGTATAAAATCTTTATCATTTTAAACCAGGCTCCAAAAACGCGTCGTTTATAGCTCAGTACTGTAAAGCCACGTGAAATGTGCAGTCTCGATGACACTTTTCACTCATATAAACATGTTAACAGAAACGTACCTACCTCGCTTCCAACACGTTAGATGTTCAATGTTTCGTGTATACTTTTACGATGTGATCTAACGATGACGGACGGCTTCTGGCAGTAATACAAATTTTGTGACGCATACCATGAACTCTATGAACTCAAGCTGCTTTATTTCTCAGAAGACGCCGGTTTATTCATGGCAACGTAGAATTCTAATGATCTTCCTACCGCGCATCACGTGTGGAACGTTCCCAAAGAACTGGTTGGGCAATGAGGGTTCTTAGCAAAGGTGACGTGGATATCATATTTTAAATACAGTTTTTCAAATTACATTCCGTGTTTGAAAGAAACTCACATAGAAATATCTCTGTCAAAGTGGCACGTTAAAAGGGCAGAAAGTAGCGCCCAACTAGAGATATAAAAATGCAATTTGAAATGGGACCGGAGAGACAGTCACCAAAAATGTGAAGTACTCGCATACTGCTGACATTGTTACCGATATACTTCATCCTCGTTTAAGTCATACTTTTTGCTGTAATAAGTTAAAGTGTAACGCAACAATCTCAATGCTTTCCTGTGCTCTTTGATCTTCTGTGACATTTCTCGTACAAAAAGCAAAAACGAACTGATTTTGGATAAAACCGAAAGCTTCTTTTCGAAGAAGTATTTCTCTTCACGTGAATGGTAGATTTCGCATTAGTTACGATCATAGGTTCTCCTCTCTCGATCGGTAAGAAATAAATGCTCGGGGTTAAATAAGCGCAAGAGGAAATGAGAGCCATAATGGAATGACTCGAGAGCCGAGCTACGGACGGATACGAAATTTGAGAGACGAATCCTCCGCGAGAGCCATCCCGAACTAATAAATTTCGTTTCGTGCGACAAAATGAAGAAGTCACCGTCGTAATTATCTTAGCGTGCTCCTGACTGAATTTACGGCAGCTACGAGAAATGGAAGGTAACGCCGAGGTAGGCTACCCACCTCGATTAAATGGCTTCGTTCCGCTCAGCTTCACTGCATCAGGAATTTGTCTCGATAAGTATCATGTTCATTGAAGCAAACCTAACTCTCAGCCAGTAGGCCACCCTTACGAAGGAACCCTCACTACAACCCTCTCTAGCACTGCTAAAAATCGCTTAGATTGTAATGAGTTTGGAAAGTTGTAATTTCCGCTTCTCTGAGAATCATTTCGGGTAGGGTTGTAAATTTTGCGCGCACGTGCCTCTCTCATTTCGAAATCTTTCGTACGGATATATCTCATTTGTTTGATATAAAAAGACGATTATATATAAATAGAATAAATATTACTTTTACACGCCACGGCTCAGCTAACAAGTTTATGATAGTCAACGTTTGGGTTTCCGGCGAATAAATTCAACTATTTACATTCCTATTTACCAATACGGTGCGCTGCCATTTTTTCATCATGAATTTCTGAGTGGTTATTTAATGGCCAATAGCAAGTACTACTACTCAAGGGAAGACAGTTCTCCCATAACATTCTTTTACAATGCAAGCAAGCTGCCTCAATTAAGATCGAGTTTTCCGTGGAGTGTTTGAAACAAACCTACATACCAACCAACTGCCACAGGAACAGTCTTGTGCCTGGAAAAATACGGGAACAGTTGGAATCTTCTATGTACAAAAAGTCATAGAAGCCCACATTTTTTTGCGAATGTCGCTGGTATATTCATTATAATTAAGGAAAGGAAAACTGCTGTGTAGTAGTAGTTGTGATATCAGTTTGAGAGAACAACTGACCTCCGAAGCTAAATTCAATTGAGAAGGATTTATTTTATTGAGGTCCTAAAACTTTCTTTTCTCCTACCTTCTAAGAATAATACGAGTAATCGTTGACTATTTCGGCAACATTACTATGTGCATACTTCAAAATTGTTTTTTTTTTTACAATTTTTAACCTCACAGTGGGGCAGATCGTGTTACGTATTCTTATATCCTTATTTATTTCCCGTTCAAGCAATTACTTCGCAACTGAGAGTAATAATTACGCTGAGAATTTCAATGAGAAATCAGAGAAGGTTCAGAGTTTACTACTACGGCGACTTCAAATATCACGTGAAATTCTGAATATAATTAAACTTAAATTCCAAATTGCGGTCAAGTCGCGACGCGATCTCGGCTTCACTCACCTCCAGCTGGCTATAATGAGCCAGTGTGGATGCGAGAACGCTGTGTTCTTCCGTCGCTGTGAGTGGCTGGAATTTCCAGGAGAAAGGCGCCTCCACTTTTTCCCCGCTCGAGGGTGCTTCACCTTGATCCAGGCGAACCCAGCGAAAAGTGGCTGATCGATGAATTCGAGTTCCCCACTATGCCGAACAAGCGACATCGTCTTTCTGCAGCTCCGAAGGAAGCTTAAGACCAAAGGATGTCGCTTGAAATTTACGAGGCCCTCACTCCTAAGAGCATGAAGACTTTTCTGCTTGTCTCTTTTTACTTGGCTGTTGGCCCTTTCGAAGTTAATGTCAATGAAGATCTTTCTTAATAGTTACTATGAACCAACACCCACGCAGTCTACCATTCACACCAATTGAAATCCAAGGTATGAAATATTCTTTTAAAAGTACTGTGCTTTTTTTTTACCGCTAAGTTAAAATCTACTGTGGAATTAAAGGAATGAAGGATCGACGACTTATCTGTTAAGCAGCACCATTTTTATGCCAACGTAAAGAGAAATTTATATTAGAACACCACGGGTACATAGACTACATTGATGTGAATAGGGCGATAGTACAGGAGCCGTATCGTTTTATTCCCCCCTTAGCCTCATTTTCATGCAAATCTTTCCGTCTACATCGCACGCGGTACTTGCAATGCAGTTACATACAGAGGCTAATTATTCCCTCTGATAACAGTAACTGATCGGTGTGGCACCGGCTTCTAATTTTACACATGTATCAGTCAAACGTTCGCGCCAAAAGTAGGCTGGAATGTCAGTAATGGTTGAACGTTCTATTTGCACCTTCGCAAGAAAGTATAATTATCGTAGAATTTTTGTTAAGTGAAATTAAAGATTGTGTCTTTCTAATCAACAGAGCAAAGTTCTTATAGAATGTCACGTATCTGGCAGATAATATCCGCCGGTCGAATGACCTAATTTATCGAAGCAATTATAACGAAGCAACTCGTTTACAGTTTAGTATCGAATTATCAATATAATGAAGAAGAATAGTGTCATACGATGCAGATTTCAATCTTTGAGAGTCATCAAGTGGCAAGGATATTCCGGCTTCAGAGAGATATGAAAGATGCATAGGTACTTTCTTTAGCCGGTATCGGAAATCCTTAAAAATTTCGATTCGAACCACTGAATCACAAGGGGGCACCGGAGAATTCAAGTTAATGCGCGTATGTAAATCGGGAAGGAACGATATCCTGGGATATAAAATACATATTATGAACTGCGCGAGCTTTCATATTGAAAGTACTGCCGGGCCGCATGATGAAATGAGAGTCGATGGGCGGACTGCATGTCTGGTGCTTAAGCGAAAAACGATAAACGTAAAACTTTATGTTTGCGCAAGGAGTTTGTTAAAGGCGCACGAGTTTCTATTTCGTCTTGGAATTTATGGAAGTCGAGTAAATCACTTTACCATTATTAGAAGAAGTCCAATTTGAAAGACATTCCAAGCGTTATCCGGGGACGCAATTTTGGGAGGGGATTTGGAAAATAAAATTCATAAAAGATAGAAAATATTCGGAAAGGAAGTGGACAGTCGATTCAATTGATTTCGTCGCACCAAGGGAAAGGAAATCGAATGCCATGGATGAAGTAAATGTACATTTAGATTTTTCGTACATTTTTATAACGGCTTTTCAAAACTATTCGACATTGACGTTAAATCGTGTGAGAGGCCGTTCACGACGGTGGCGGTGGCAGCGGCGGTGGTTGCCTCCACGGAAGCTTGAATTTCTCTGACGACGAAGACGTATGCTATACATGTATCGAGCACGAGTCACGCGAGGGTGAATATTTACTCAACTCGTTCGACGACCTTCGATCTCAGTGTATACGTTCGCATTTATAGGTATACTCGCATGCAGACAGGTAAGCTCATGCTTCGTAATTCATGCTTAATAATCTGAATGGTTGAACAGAGCGGATTTCATGCAAACGCTTGAACCTTGCGTACCTTTGCATTTCGATTACTCTCAATCAGCATCGCAAAGCCCTGCATGTAACGAGATTCCATTAATTCCCAGGGTGGATTGCCACTAAAGACCTTTGAAATCGGAAACGCTATAATCTGTGAATCAATTGAAATCACAACAATCCTCGAATAAACCGTAAACGAATTCTGACCATACGATGGACGGAATCTCCGGATTTAAAATACTCTATATTCTGTATCTTTCAATGTTGTAAATAGTTGAATACAAACGTATCTGGCTCGCTTGTAAAAATATTTTAGACAATCATTCGTATACGTTTTCAATGTTTTCTCTTTCCCAACATTTAACGGTTGTGAAATCAGACAACCGAAAAAATGATAATGATTAAAGTGGCTAAAAACTTTGAAGATGAATTGTATGTAGAATTCAGCAAGGCGAAATACAAAATTCCCGACAATAACTTTCGCAACACATAAAAGTCTTCCTCGCCAGGAGAAGCAAGTGAACAGAGCAGAGAGAAAATATGACACTTTTATAGGGGGAAATATCGTAACGAAAACTAGTCGGGGAAATGCTTGTAAAAATTTGTCCAGGGAATCTTCGAAGACCCTTCGACGCAGGATGACATTCTACGATTCCGTGTCGGAAGACAAACTTTCTTTTCTGCAGTTCCTAAGGGAACTTAAGTTCCTCGTGATGCCGATGAAATTTACGATCTTACGAGTCACGGAAAAGTGGAGGACGCTTCGTTCGAATCGACCCATAAAGCTTCTGACGATCCGTGTATATGAGTCTACAGTGAAACGAACGGACATATAATTTCTCCCGCTATAGCACCAAGATAAATATTTAACAATCCACTACTTCGATAATGATGATTGCGCGTAATCGCTTAATGTACTGACGTAGCAGTTGATTATCTGACAGAGATAGGGGACTTTCCACTGCTTTTTTTTATACCGAGTGATTTTCCTCCTGAATTTTCATTGGTATACCGTTTACTCAAATCAAGCATCGTGTTTGCAAACAAATAAACGGAATCGCTCCCACTTCGATACACATCGTTCGATCAGAACACATTTGGTATTGCACCAGTATTTAAATAGAGACTTTGATGTGCCCAGGAAAAACTAACAGGAAACGTTTGCGTCTTTCAGGATTACCTGAGAGGATCAGCAGAGTGATTTCAAGTCGAAGAACGATAAATATTTAACGAGTGATTTTATCTGCCTACTGTATGTAACTCAGCATGTATATCCTGTTTTCATATCGAATAAGAGACTCAATAAGTGTGTTTATCTCATTCGTTACATGTGCATTATAAAAAGCGGATGAAAAACTTTTGTTATGTGGAAATGCCCTTTACAGCTAAAAAGAGAGTATCTATGAAGAGAGATTCTGACTTCCCAGAGGTACATTGTTGCCTCACCAAGCAATAAAATCCTTCGCTATTGTATCCGATCCTTAATTATTCTCACCTTGACAGTACACAGCAAGAGAGAGAAAGAGAGGAAGAGAGAGCGTAGCTTTCTACGAGGGACTCGAGAATTCCATTGCATTTGCATCTAGTTGGGCAAAGGTGTCACCGGGACCTGTGCTCCAAATATCAGTCGAAACGAAATCGTTATCGGACGAGTGCGATAAAGCACGATTTCTACCCCCGAATCAGAGAAAGTTCGAGGCTTCTATAAAAATACGAGCAACTGCTTACCATATGAATTATTCGGCGACTTTTTTCCTTGCCTCTTTTATCTCCTAGATGCGATCCCTTTATGCGCTATCAGCTGCCACCTTCGCCAAAACTGACGGTTCTGCAACCTATGTAGGCAGTCAGATTTAAATATGAATCTGGCCATGATTCGACAAAGCTATCTTTTTAGAACTGACGTTTGCAGACAGAGCGCCGGAGCCGTTTCATCTTTCTGTACTCCCTTTGTATCCTTTCCCGTCGAAGAATCAGCCGACTTCGAAGCAGCATCTTCGAGAGTCTGAGAACTTTCAGAATGAGTTTGACTTTGACCCGGCGATCTTGAAGGGAATACATCAATGTCCATGTAGTCACTGCTCAATGTTGACTCTCACTGAGTTTGAGAACTTAATTGAAGTTAACTGAAATGTCGTCCGTTCGGTGCGTTGGGAGAAGCTAATTAACAAGAACTCTTCTGCCTTTTCTCACAATTGCATGTATGTCATGTACTAATGAAACCAACGTCGAAAGAAAAGTAGCACTAAAGATTTCTAGGTTTAAAACTAGCAAAAGTTTAGTCGAGAGAGAATTAGAGACGAAGGAGAAGGGGAAAGCCGCAGTCAGCATGAAAAATCTAATTCCGGAGCGAGCAGCAAAAGACATTAAAAATCGAGAAGTTATTTCCAGGAAGAAAATCTCGGCGGATGAGAGGTCACGCTTAAATTCGATAAAGAGGATCGCGCAGCAAATTCATGAAAGCCTTAAATAGTCGTCTAGCGGATTCAACCTGGACGCGCAGAATTCTGGGAATGCCGGAATGTTGCATTGTTCTAATTTCTTAAGCAACCATGTGACTTATCACGACTATTCTTGATGAACACACGAAAAGCATGTGCATCCAGCATCCAGTCGAATATCCCAATTTCTTCCTTGCACATTGCTTTTCTCAAGTATCCTTTATTCTATATCCTTTCTGGTTGTTCCTTCCTTTCCAACTTCTAACTCTGGGACTTCGGTTTTCTTACAAGCTGAATGAGAGCATTGTTAGGTGAACGTGGCTGAGAAAGTGGTGCGAACCAAAGTAAACAGTGCTCAGACCGTGAACTCCACGTGATTGCAGTCATTAATGATTCTTGAAGGATGCCAGCACTCTTACCGTCGCGCAACTACATAAACTATTTACATCGTCTTAATGGAAAGCCAAGTAGTATTTGCGAATACTCAAGAAGATTGACCCAGATTGCATTTGCAATGTCGGTCGCGATCTATTGTTTCATAGACCCGTCGGTTAGGTCTTTTTTTACTCTCGTATCTATATGTTTCTTCCTGCAATTGTCCATCACTCGAACGAGACTTTCCAGCCTTGTGAAAGCGCTGCTTGGTTGAGCAGCCCTTTTACTTTCGATTGCACGAAGTACTTCCGAGTGAGAAACCGGCGAGAGAGAGAGAGAGAGAGAGAGAGAAAGAGAGTGCGCGCGACGCGCATGTAATTTTCAACTTTACGAGCTCGTTGAAGATTTATATGATTATGCGAGGGAACGTATAAATTTGCTCGAACACTCGCACTGCGCTCGCATTGTTCTGAAAGCTAGGGAGACAGAAGCAATGTCGTAAAAAAAAAATTCCACCACCATAAAACGGTTGGTTGATGGTAAAACCATCCCAGTGGAAGTTGGAGTTAGTAATCAGGTATATCTTTAGGGAAGCTCTCCTTCGAAAGCACGTAGAATCTCAGCACGAAAGGTGTACCTTCGCAAGATTCCATTTTCTCCACAGCTCGACCAAGGAATGCCGAGGTGAGGGATGCCTATATCAGGCGCCAGAACTACCATGGAAGCCGCCACGCGCCGAAACGATTTGGCGGGCCGCACTGCATTTTGCATCATAGAGGCGTCTTCAGGAGCAAGCGTCCAATTGATTTTGATCGGAAAATATCTTTGGCGCCGAGTCCTGCATACTATAGCATCCGGATTCTTAAAGCGCCAACGCAGCTATTACGTTTCACGGTACTCACCATCGTCGACTGTCGGTTGGTGGTTTACGAATCAATGTGTGCAAATCAATTCACGGAAGGACTATCTAGTGTTACTCGACTCAGTTTGACTTAGCTTAAGTGGAACTTGCGTTACTGCAATGCTGTAATGATAAATTTACAGGTCGATTAGAAAATTTAGCGCCTTGCATGAAACGTATGAATGCTTACATATATATATTTATATATTTATATATCTCTCAATTTCGTCGGTACTGTTTCCTGCAATACAAGTAGTTAGCGCGAAAGCTAATCCACGATGCGCTGCCGAGAATTTACTTCGGGTTCTAGTTTCTGGGCGCACTGACCATTCATCCTGCTTTAAGGGTGGCTGCGGTTTAAGAGAAAGTGGATTACCGGAAGTCCCGCACGACCCGTGCGCTCGAGTCGACTCCAATCTCGACTAAATTCGATCACGTGGCTATTCGTGGGACGATAAGGGACGATTCACTGGGATAAGCGGCCGACGAGACCCTTATCTTTCGCTGAAATAGGCTCGCAAACGAGTCCTCTGCATTGACAAACTCCCCAACTCCTTCGTGCCTCGAGGACTCGCACGAGCATCTCCATTTCCACTTGAAGATTCGTGATTCAAGACATAGACGCCACTTATACCTTATTCTATTACTAGTCGACGATGCGTACAAAAGGGGTATTACACGGAAGAGTAAGAAATTACATTAAAGAGAAAAAATGTTGATGAGACGCAATCAAATGCAATATTATCGATTCGCTAATGTCTGACAGAACAATCGATATTGTAAAAAAAAAGAAATATAGCGGTCGAATTGAATACCTCCTCCTTTTCGAAGTCGGTAAAAATATGATGGATGAGTCTGGGTCAGTTTTCTGACATTATTCGCAGCATGCTAATTTCAATGTTTGACTATATACCAAAAGATTTGACCCAGTAAATTTTTCCTTACTAGCATTTCAGTTTGTATATTCGCTGAGCAAATCGAGCGTCTACATCATACGAACTTTTTCCTTTCTATTATTTGTCCTTGAGAAGTGTCCTCGTACAATTTTCCCCCGATATTTATGGCAGTACGTAATCGCGTCCGAAATCGCTCGTCTAATAATAATTGAAAGGCTACGTTCTCTAGCGAAGTATAAAGTATTCGATTGAAATCTAGATGGCAGCGACTGACTTGGAAAATCTGGGCTTCTGGCCATTTGTCGTGCACCTTTCAAGACCGGGAGATCTCTGGAAGATCGAATAATAGAGGACGGAAGTGAGCTCTCGGTTACCCGCCTTCAGAAAACATGGGCCGAGAACCACCGGGACCTTCGAAGAGGTTCCATTCATGTCAAGTGATAAATTACTCCATCGACGAATATCTTATTGATTGTCCTGAGATCTCAATATCACACCTCATTATTTGCGTGGGGTGGATGGGAGTTGGGGGTTAAGGGATCTGCTTACATCGTCATGTTACCCGAGCACATTCCAATATCGGTTAAAGATATCTTCAGATAATTTTAAAGAGCATCCACAGACATATGTAATTAAATCACATAAATCACGACGTGCATTTTAACTCTCAATCTGATATTCTGATTATATTAAGCGAGCATAAGCATCTCATTGATTAATTCCTAGAGTTGTGCTCCGTGCTCCAACATCATGATATTCAAGCAAACAAACGAGCTACACACACACGTATATACTTCGGGTATCCAGCAGGAGAACTTAGAGACACGCGATTCATTCAGTAGAACAAGCAGCAACTAAAATCTGGCTCCTATGTCTGCTGGCATTCGACTTGCATTCTAGTTTAATTGGCATACGCTCTGATAGCAGCATAGCGTAGCATGCGCGATGCAATTAGTGAACTCATTAGCACTCCGCGAAAATCCTCAGTGAAGGGAAGCCGCGCCTACGTTCAACAAGACTTATCTATTTGCCATGCCTGTCGATATTACTCCCAGTAGAGTAATAAAAGGCGTACTTTCCAGTATATTCAATAAACTCCACTGAAAACACCCCTTTTACGTTAATGCGCGATAATGGGAAAGCTCCCATTACCAAAAGACAAAATTGACAGATGTGCTTCTTTACACTTGACACCTTCTGTATTCAACTATCCTTTTTTGCTAATTAATAGATTTATCCTATCCAAGCGCCATGTTGTATATATATTTATGTATAGGAGAGACGTGGATTCTTACTTTTACGTTTTTTCAAAAGCTGAGAAACGTGATTACGCGGCTACTTTCTCTCGAGAGTACTTTAAGGATTATTTCTGCGATAAGGATCAAAGACGGAGTCGGTGCGGATTTTACTATTATTCGAAAGACGATTACAAATTCAAACGTGTGAACGGTGCATCTGCTTACTGGACGTCGAGGTTAGCATTGCAATGGTTTAATCCGACGTATACCTCTACCCACGAGTCCATCTCGGTTTAATATCCCAGTTGCTATTACATATTAAAATTTGATCCGTACCTAGGCGCTACAAACGTAGATTATAAACGGCCAACATAGTGTTACGACTGTTGCATTGCGGTGCACGACTCGTGAAAAATTGCACTGGCGCAATTCGAGTCGACGATTTATACTCCCTACATCGAAATCATTAAATATAGATCGAAATCCAGGTTCTAATAGCGAAAGAACAGCGCTTGATAGCTCTCCACTCCTTTTCAGACATATTCCATATTTTTACGTTCCACTGAAATCTGATAATCGCGACACCGAAACTATAATTCCACAAGACATTCATTCGAACATTCTCACATTACGAATATGAAAGTCGAGGCTTAGCAGTAATCAAAAGAGAGTACAATATACGATGATAATAATACAATGTAAATGGAACAGTTGTCCCCGAATCTTATTGGGCCGAGCTTTTGAGCTGCAGTGAACTGTCGCGTAATCTCGACAAGTTTCAGACTTCATATACAATATATCCAGACATTTAGAATCCTAGTATACAGGGTGAAACTGTACATGTATAACCTATTACAGGAGATGAATCTGAAGATTATTAAAAGTCGATTGGTCCTCTGGCATTTTTTATTTTGAGCTTCCGTTTTTGAGTTATAGCAAGTTGTTCATCCAACCGGTCAAAAAGTGCACCTCAGACTGTCCACTTAATTTTCAACTTACTATAACTCGAAAACGGAAGCATAAAATGAAAAAAGCTAGAAGACAAGTCGACTCCTAACAGCCTTCAGATTTACCTGCTGTAATAGCTTACACATGTACAGTTTCACCCTGTATATTCGGGATAGTAAACGTCTAAGTGGTTTTGGTACCTGCTCAAAGAGGCACACCAGCATAGTTGGGACAAGAGCATGACACAAGCTCGTTATGTCTGCTGAGCAAAGAGAATCTACATAGGATTAGCCTTCGTAGATGCTTCAATTTTGATTCCGTCGAAATGCACCAAACCTACCAACTCACAACGCCACTCTACAAATATGCTTGCACACACACACACTTATTCTGTGGCATACGTCGTTGAGGTTAACGGATTAGGTATTCTGTGCGCACGCATACTCAGTTGGCTGTTAATCGGAAAGGCAAATAGATTGTACAGAAAGGTAGAGCATTACACGCAGTATTATTAGTAAGTTTGCTGTAGACAATCAATATTCTACGGACTATTCGATAGTTTATTTATTCAAGCAGTTGAACTAATTGATCCGGGCAGAAACACGATGTTGTATGGATTTAGTACATAGATATTATTCCAATCGTTCTATACATGGAATACTCAAAAGTGTACAGGGTGATTCACTTGCCTTTGAATCCCCAATGATGGATATAGACTGTTGAAAATGGTATAATTATACGGTGTTGAATAATTTTAATATAAAATAGTATTTACCAAGTCTTTCCCACGCACTGACATTTATTTATAATATCAAATTGTACCAATAATGGAAATAATTGGAACTCGAGTGTGAAGGGGATGATCGAAAGGCAAGTGACTCACCCTGTACATTCGAAAAAGGTTCAATCTTTACAGAACTTGAATCACCGCCTCAATTTCTTCGCGCATCGATAAAAATTGATTTAGTCCGGACTGTTATGTTAAGGAAAAATGTAGATGAGAGGAAATATTTGCTCGTTTCGAATGTTGTAAGAAGAACTATAAAGGTTTCGCTATCGAAGTAGCCGTTCGTTAGATAGTATCTTGAGATCAGAGGAGATTGGTAGATGTTAATTGCGTGTCGACTGAGAGTGCAGGATGGAGTGCGGTATCCGGTAAGTAGAAACGGTTTTTGGTTAGACGCTAGCGGAGTGACAGGGTTAAGGGAGCTTCGAAATTCAGCTTAATCGGATCACGGATTATTCGTACTGCGATTCCGAGTGAACTTTGCTTAGCGAGGGTTGAAGGTGGAATGGTGGCAGCGGTGGCGGCACCAGTGGCTTAATGAGATCGACAGAGATTCCGATTGGAATCCTAACGAGCTCTCCTGTACCGCTTAAACATTGAAGAATAACAGGAAGCGGATGATCCTTTTTAATTGCTCGAGCCAATCAAATTGAAGATAAATATTTCTGCCCAGATTGTAGGATAAAGAGTAGCTCCCAGGGCACGGTGGTCTCTTTGATACGCACATAGTACACATTTCATACAGAAATACAGTGAAATCGTACGAATGAAGCGGCAGCAAAATTGCATCGAAATGTACGAGAACACATTGGTCGACTGAGTTGTGCGTATGTGCACTCGCTTCGGCAAACAATTGAAACTATAATATACGAGCCAGGAAAGCCAATAATGAAACTCCACCGACTACAGGAAGTCCTTCGGATACCATCCGCGTTGTGCGTGGCATCCATCGATCTCTCTCGTATAAATATAATAGATTTTTTTTTCTTCTGTTGACTGATCAATATTATTCTATTGGAACTTCGCAAGTATAACTTGCTTGTTGAAATTACAACATAACAGATTTCATTCAGTAAGCTTAAATTTTGCTTTCCAACGGACCACAGCATCAAATGTGCCACCGGAACAAGCATAACTATAGTAGCCAGTTACATGGAACGTTACTAACGAAATACGGGTGGTTTCGACCGAAGTAAAATTTACCGTGTGTCCGAGGAAGTAAGCCGATTTTCCTTACTTATCGCTATTCGTATACTTTGAAATATTTACGTACGTTCGGGTCATTGCCCTTGCGTTGGTATGCACAAACAACAAAGAACTATGATATGCGAGCTGGGAGAAATTTCGTTGGAATATCTCGTGCTTATTCCACTTCCTACCAAATTGCAGGATCCCATTGCTTCTGCTCGAAGAAGCATACAAATTACTCATAACATTATAATGCTTTACCTTGATTATATATAATTTCAATGAAGAATCGAGCTACTATCTAAATGGAGATATATGTTAGAGTATGTTGAAGGAACGACGAGGAAAGCGAAGGAGAGTACACGTACATTAAGTCGGTGACCGGAAAGTGCGCTTGTTATCTGCTAGTCTTGTTACTTATAAATCCCTGGCAATAACATAACTTGATAGCGCTTTATGCTGAGCGCTGTTTACGCGAAAGAAATGGTCATGACAGTGAGGCACGAAAATACCAAGAGGTCGCTCGAGTAATATCATTAATGTGTGTCGTTTTCGAAAGTAGCTTTTATATTTCTCGCTCTCTCCCTTGCACTCCCTTTTCGCTCTGTCGCTTTCCCTATACTCTTTGCACTCGATAAATACGAGACAATGGTCAGAGTCGATGAGAAAACCCAACCGAAAGGAAATCACGAGGATTGCGAGGATAGGAACCCTAAATACAGTGCCTCACCGAATTTCGCTGGGAAACGATTCTCGTAATAATCTGCGGTTTATTAGTTTTGCGTTCAACGCAAACTGGCACCAACTTTGCTCGTCAAATCAAAGTCAATCACAAGTGATTTCGCCGTTGAAGTTCATTTAGTTCCCTATGAAAAATATGATCTTGCAGTGGTCGTGTAAGCCTTGATTCTTCCAATATTCGCTCACGTACTTAGTTCTTCGAATACACTCTCAATCGATGTTTAATTTATTAAGAAAGCTCGAAGCAGCGAACCGATTCAACGTGACAAATTCCATTGTCGTATTTCAGTTGGGTTCTTGTCTTCGAAGTATTGGTTGCCCTGGTAAACACAATTCTCGATACGTTAAATCAGAACGGTACATTTGTTCTCAATTGCCTGTGTAACTTCATGTTACACAACGAGCGCCGTCGTGTATAAACATCACCAGTGCACTTGTATCAAAAGCTTTTTTTTTAGACAGTACTTCTCTGTGGGAAGTATTTGTGGCACTTCCACGGGAATTGCAGCCTGCAAAAGCTATGAAGTTCCTCCTCCCTTTTTCCTCTCCATCGTCCTTCCTTCTCTCTCTATGTTACACACACACACACCCTATCGTACTTTTAAGTGGCGAGCAGTTGAACGATATCGATTCGCATAGTAACGAAGGCGAATTTTAGGGGAAAATTATAATTGCGTCAATCGAGTTAACTCTGTAATGAGCTCCAATGTATCCGTGATTCATCTCGCGTGCGTGTAATGGGACAATAGGCTGCAGTCATAAATATCGATTATTTATGGTGGCGCGTTAAGGGCTTAAACTGTTTTGCATAATGAGGAGTAATTTAGTCGACATTCAGAACCAGAGAAATTATCCGGAGGGTTGCTCTCTCTTAAAACATTTATAGTCTTGGCGCTAACGTTCCCCTCTCCATCGATCTCTGCCCAACGGCCACAATCGTTATTGAAATCGCTGAACTAATTTATTAAGTAGCGTCTAAAACACGAGGGCCGTTGAAATCTAAAATTGCGTAATAAAAAGCAAACACGAATAGTACTAGCACCGACTAGTGGAGAAATGTATATACGTCAAATTCAGTAGAATTACGCTGACTCTTGACGGCCCTTAAGCAAACTTACCTAACATCGAGGTTCGTGTAGGGACTAACTTGGAAAGGATGTTCTGCCTCCGAAAGCCCTGTAAGCCTTTAATTAGGACAAGCTCTCATAATACAAGGTAGATCCAAGATTTTAGCTGGAGCGGCATACCAAGATAAGTCCCTTTGGGAGAAGGTGTATCATAATGCCACCCAAACTACGAGACACGAATACGTTCTGTGATGACCTTTCAATCCCATACGCTTTCCTCTGACACAAAGTTGACCTAGTCACTTAGACAATATCAGATTCGAAGAAACAAATCGGTCCAGAGAGTCGGAGATTACAGATAAATTTAATTCATCAATGCTAGATTTTGAAAATACTTCGATCAAGGGAATGGTTGGAGTTAGAAAGGGCAAGCTCGATAGGGAAGAACTCAATTCGGTGGTAGGATCGTTTAACTGCTAGCGAAGAGATATCGCGATAACGAGGTTCGATCGGCCGCTTGACGTATCGTTGTCTCTGAAATAGCGGACACGACGGTTCCGTCGGCATGCTCGGGAGCACGCGCCCCTTAACGAGAGGCTCGCGTGTTGGCTGGTAATTAAGCAGAGCGTCGGTTGGCCCGCGCCGGGGAGCATAGCTGGGCTCGAGTTAGAGCGACAAACGAATCCGAAAAGTCGGAAAGCCTCGGCGATCATCCCTCTCAGCGGACACCCGTTACATCGTGATATCCCACGATTAATCACGCACACTCCCGACAGCTACGAAATTTATCACGCCTCCACGAGGAAGTTTTGGCTCTCTGGACTCTCTCGGGTCTCTGAGGGCGTAGGGCATAGGGCGTGGAGGCGTGCGGCGTGCGGCGTGCGGCGCACCCTCTCCGCCATACCGCCCGGACCCAGCTACCTTCTCTTCATCCTCACAAGCCCTGTACCCGCGCTTCTGCTCCTCTCTGCTACCCTCTCGCCCTCTACAACCACTCACGGTTGGCCTTTCTCCTTATCTCGCTCGCGTTCGCTCCTACTTCACCTGTGCGACCGTCACACCAGCCGCCCGCTCTCGCACACGACTCCCTACTAGCCCGCTGTCCCTTGAGCATGTAAGTACTTTTCTTTCGAGGGGTGAAAGAACGATGGAGAGCGCGTGACAGAGGCTGTGAGAGCTCGGATAAAAGCGAATGGAGCGAACCTCAAGAGAATGGGACAACCTAGCCGGCGAGCGCTTCGCCGCGCCGCGGAAAGCTGATAAACAGATAAACACGAGGATATCTAAGTACATACTACACCTTACTTTTATCTCTTCGAACCGTGACACACCCCAGTAACTTTCTCTGATAATTAAGGGCGAACGATCAGTTTGGTCGATGAAAAGAGTGTAATAGTCGACAGACCGATTTTACGAAGTGTCATCGTTGAAAAGTAAGATGCATCGGATGAACACACTCGAGACCAGCTAACGATGACAACGGTACGGCAAACGGCAACACATCCCTATCACGAGCGATTACTGCAGTGAGAAGTGTTAGCACTTGTTACGAGGAGAGGAGCCGCTTTGGCAGAAGTGCCGAGAGGATATCCAGACGAAAGAGTAGGGAAGTCTGAAAGGGTAGACGGGTGCGGGATAAGCGACGAGAACTCGTTAATTATATGCGAGCTATAACAGTCTGTCTTATGAAGGTGGTATATGCTGCGTAGGGAAGCGACGTAGTGCGCCGTAGCGCGCGCTTCTAGACGGAAAAGCGTCGCTAGAGTTTGCCTCAGCGCTAGGTCTGTGTCAGGAGAGCGCACACGTGGGATGTGGGGATATATCTGCACGCACCGCCCGCCGCTAATGATGATGATGACGAGGGCTGTGAAAGAGAAACGCAAGCTCACCGCATGCCTCGTTAAATCGCTAGGTATCACGACACCCGTGGAACACTGAATTTTTATTTCCATCGCGCCTTCACTCGAGGACCAGCGAGTTTCATCCATTAGAGAATGACCGCTTTCATTAATCATTCGACCAACTGACCATCGCACCCCGCGCGCGGACGCGAGCGCGCTTCTATGGTAGTCACTACTGTCCGCTCCTTCTAATGTCATTAAGTCGCTATTTCTAATCAAATCATGTTCACCCATAGAGACCGCCAGGATTTCGATGCCACATCACCTGACTTCTCACAGGAAACCTCGAGGTTGCTTGACACTTGTTGAAGTGTCCATGGTACATCATCCAATTACTAGACGGTTTATCACACCACCGGACAACTCCAATAGCAAGCCTGATGAATAGAACTTAGAGATTAATATGAGCCAATCCGTAAAGCCTGTGCGAAATGATAAAGCATTGTCGCAAACGATCATCAGTTATTCCGAATCTCGCAATTCACAAACTCTTCGAGGATTGTTGGACCAATCGTCCTTGATTCATATGTTCCTCGTATTCCACTCATAATTAACTATTACTCAGACAGACTGTGTTAGTTGAATACAAGGTGAGGATGGGTTCCAGTATGAATGTATTCCCATTTAACAGAATGCAATCACTGGTTTTTGTTGTTGTTGTTTTTTTTATACCAAGGAATAGAAACTACGAGAGAATCTAGAATGTGAATCGAGCTTTACTGGGGGGGCGCTCAAGTTACTGACATATCTCTGTCCTCTCGCAACGATACCAGCCAGAGGGGATAATTTTTTGAAGTTTCTCTCGCGGCAAAGCAGTCACCCGCCTCTTCCACTGCACAGGCGCTATACAATTCTCCGACCCGGTGGAATGGAGTCGCCCCGTTATTTTTACGAATGAATAGAAACTCTGGGAACTCGCGTAAGCCTGCCTCTTTGTGAACGGCGAGTTTACCCGCTTTTTTGAAAAGTATTTGCACTATTAATGAGAAGCTCGGGTTAGGATAACCTGACGAAAATACGCCGCGACCTTTTCGATGCAACGCTAAAGTGCCTATTTTATTCCAGTATATTGGAAGTGACAGATCTACATATATGGTAGCTATGCTATTCTTGCTGAATTGGTTATCATTGCGTATTATAAGGCTACTGACTAAAATATATATGTTCTATCTTGTACTGCTTTAATAATGTACTCATTGGTTCGCTGGAATTCTTATACACTATGGACAAAGGATTTTTGTTGGGCATTCCACAAAATTTCGAAAAAAAATACTGATTAGTTTATATCATCGTAAAGGATTCAAGCAATAATAATTCCCAGCGTGATAAATAAATCAAACAAATGACTTAACAAACAACCGGCAAAAATTCATCATTACCCACACTCTGCCAATGGGAGTTCAAACTTATCTCGGAACATGTAAATTTCGGATGTCCCGACAAGATTGTCAGAATCTCGAAGCCTCGAGGCGTGCTACGAATGAACTGACAATTAGCATCCCTGGAGTCACAGCGATCTTGTCATCTTCTAAATTACAAGACTGCTTTTTAAAAAATTTAAATTAGAAATTGGACAATGCGTGTCGCCATCCAATCTTCATTCCTCAAGTGACGCAGCCCTCGGAGCGTAAACATACATTTATCCCGGAGGACAGGAACGGAAGAAGGAAAAGTTGAGAGAGAGAGCGAGAAAAGAAGGAGTAAGCGAAAGAGGAATTCGCATCGAAGGGGACAATAAAGACGATAACGCGGACGATGAAGAGGACAATGGTTAAAGGAGGACGGACGGCAGCGCCGGATAATGGGAAGATCATTATTTTCGCGAACAAAGTCCGGTCCACGTCGGCGGCGCCTCCTCGCTTTCGCCTAAGCGGGCCTTAATTAACATCTGCCCCAATTAGAATGGTTCCACCGAAAGACTCTGGCTGCTTTGACTCTCTCTACTCGGTGGCCTGTCTTTTCCTCTCTCTCTCCCTCCCTTTCTTTCTCCCTCCCTTGTTCTCTATCTTGGGTGTCACCCTATCTCAGTTGTTCACCCGCTTTTCTTCTGCATGCCAGAGCCTCCCTTACTCTCACAGTCCCACACTCGCTTTCCCCGGTGGCAGCAGCAGTGCCTCTCTTCTTTGGCCGGCTGCCTACGCGTTCTTTCCGCTCCTTGTTTCTCGGCCGGCAAACGCTCCGTAACAGTAACCCGATTGTTCTCGGCTAAGATGATACAGCCGTGGCGCTTTTCCACTCTGGAAAAAACCACGACAATGGGAACGGACACACCGCTTTCTACATCCAAGACCCAGGCGCGCTCGAAACCTGTGTATATGAAGTCCGAGGGTACTAACAGTACGGAAGCGCATACTGGTATTATTTCGAGGTCGAGGTAATAACGACACTCTCAATTATTAAAGGACACCGAGTAGCGAACATTAAGGTCGTCTCAAGCTGTCCCAAGAGAAAATCGAAACCCCGCAGTATCACCCATCAAACGATAGAATGGGAATTGTCAGGTGGATAAGCGGACATAGCGAAGAGAGCTGTGACTCGATTCAGGTAGAGATATCTTTCACTGAAGCAGAATCTCTTCTATTTGAAGATAAACGCCTCCGTCCGTCTCTCTCTCTCTCTTTGCCGCATTTCCGGACTCGCAGTCAGTTCGCTAGTCTTGGGATGAGGGCAAAAGTAAAACGAGGCGTCAGATAGTACGGGCATCGGTGAGCGTAAAGTAGAAAATACTCTCTATCGTAGCTGAAACCGGCAGTGAGAGACATTTAGATCTTATCAGGAATCCTCGAGGGATACGCTAAAGAAAACGTGCCTAGGAGTGTAATTTCAAGCCGCGTACTTTCTCATCGATAATTTGAAAATAGTATCACTCCTGCACTCGTCAATTCTTATATTCTTCCTACCTAAAACTGGTAGGCTCGTTCAAGCTGGGCAATTGTTTCGTATAAATAAAGAAGTGTGTGAAGATTGTTGGGTATCCAGAATTGCGGTAGGTTATTGTCGTCAGACTGTGTGAAGGTGTATTAGTGGGCGGCCGTCAATGCTAGTCAAGCCAGCCGGAGCAAAGGGAGTTTGACCTCGCATTAACTTTGTTTCGCGGCTCGTACTTAACCCTTTTCCTCATCCCTCTTTTCCTCCATCATTTCATTCTACCTCTTTCTCTTGCCCTTTTTTTCTCGCCTCGATTTGTCAAGAGTATTAATCGCGAGTGCGATAACATCGTTGCTCTTGCCTAGTGCATGACAAACGACTCCGATATAGCTGCTAGTATACCTACATAGAACGTGCCTGCACGAGAGCGAGCCGCTTAAGCGGAAAGGCGTATTTATTCCGAGCGCCTCGCAGGCTTTCTACAAATTAACTTTTCGCGGAAACGAATCGCCCGAGGAGACAGGATGCTAGGGTTATCACGGTCGAGAAGGAAACATGCGGAAGGAAGGCCAAGCGACTCGGGCAAAGAGAGGCAAGGGGACGACTGCATCAAAACTTTCCTCGTGCCACGCGTTACCCAATTACCCTGGAATCACGTACGCCTCGTAAAGTCCTTAATTGTCCGTCCCGAGAGGAAAGTTCTCTTGCGCGTCCCTAGAAAAATTCTGTGAGCCGCGATAAGGACGAGAATTGCTCACCGCATTGGTTTATCGGATCCCAACTTGGGCTAGTGGTTCATACGTCTTTTCGAATTCGGTCTCTCCTCGCTGCTAATATTTTCTGCTCCAATACAGCTAGTTTCTCTTCTTATACTTTCGAGTCTATGCATCTACGAAGAAACGGCGCATGACTGACATACTCGAAATAAACCTAGCATTAATCCAGTATCTCAAGCATTTCCAACATTTATTCTCATGATTTATTTTCAAAATTGTTATCAGGTATTATTTCTCCCGTTGCATTGTTGCTTAACGCACGTTCAGCACGTCTGGCCGAAAATTCATTTGGCCCGCGTGATGGCCCAAAATGAGATGCGTCGCTTTATTCTTGGACATCTGTCTCGCCGTGTCATTCCCACTGGCTGTCGGCGCGGCTCTACTATTTTTCTGCATCATTGAAATTAACGCGAAGCTAACATTCACGTTTGCGCGTCCTCGTTGCGCAAAAGTAGGAAGATGAAATTTAACTGGCAGGTAGATCCTTAGTTGAACAGACAGGAATAATTTGACTTGAAAAGAGAAAAGTGTCAATGCAGTGGAGTAAGAAAAACTAATCTTAATATACAAAAGTCAAAATAAATTTCGCACGAATATTCTTCGATACCTTAAAAAAAATACTATGACGATCCTGAGCCATCCCTAAAACCTACCCCAACCACACGAAATGTCACCCGATGTCATCCGATAAACGCTGCAGTTCGCACTAACGTTATTGACATAAAAGTATTAAACAAAAGGCGCTTGCGTAGAGCTGCGAAGTGAAAAGCTCTCTCATATAATATGGGAATCGGTTATTCGAAGCAGTGGAATTTCACGCGTGTATGGGCTATAAATATAGAGGAATATTTTCCCTTTTGGCGACGCCGTTACCAATCGGCGAGACGACGAGACGAGACGTCCGGGTAAGCGGAAGAATTTCCCCGGCTTGGAATGGAAAGCGAGACGCGTTGAGGGAATGGGGTAGACTCTTCTCGGAAGAGAGGACGAGAGGACGAGAGGACGAGATGGGAAAGAGGTCTGATGCACCTGCACCTGCCTACGACGTTTACACTCGTATTTCAGGAATCCTTTTTTCCTTGGGTTCTCGTTCCCCCGTGCTAGCTTTCATCCGCACTCAAGAACCCTCGCGTTGAGTCCGCCGTGTTATGAGTATTCAAACCGAAGTTATCACCGTGGAAATAGAATACCTTGCTGAATCACGAAGACATGCACAGCCCATGCATATGTATATTTTCTTCGCCTCTATGCCAACTCTGATTGTAGGATGGCAACATTAACATTCCGTGCGATACGTCGCTCAGAGTTCCCAAGGAGAGCAGAGGAAGCTCTCGTTCACGAATGCCAAATCAAATTCCATTTTTCTCAGCACGAGTTTTCTTCCAAAGTATCAAAATCCACTGAATTTCTGAAGACCACCAATGCAACGGAACACTTGGCAAGCATTGTTCTGATACACCACGAGACCTCGTGAAATAACCACGGTGTGAGCTTTTAATTAGATAAAGCCAAAGGTGAGAGTCAATCGTTGGTAAATGCGCGAAGCACCTTTTTTCCAAGGGTGTTCATAGATATTCACCTCGGCTATGTCGATATCGCAAATCTAGCAATTAAATACTCGCCGAAGTTCATAAGAAATAAAAAAGAATAAACAGCAAAGTGAGTAGAGAATGACAGGACAAGCAAATAATCTGTTGGATGCGTTTCCACCCTCAGAAGCGCGATACTTTATCGTCCGACAAAGTTTATCTTTAGCAGCAGGCTCTAAGAGCGCAGGCCTGCCAGGACAGAAGCTCCTGGCGATAAGTTTAACGCGTGCAGGTCGATGTGCCGTGAAAAGCAGCGAATTTTTCAGTGGGCGGCGGCAACGTGCTGATAGGTCGTCTGGAGGTGAAGAGACGTAGAAGAGGATTTCTACGCCATGAGGCGACGACTGATTTTTTGCCAGTAGTCCGGAATCCAAGGCAAAATCCAAGGGCATACGATTTTCCTATAAAGTTAGCTGTATGCCTGCCTGCTTTGCTCTAAGAACCGCCAAATTCACCTCAAGAGGGAATGACGCAAATTGTTCTCTTCTTTTGCCTGGCGTGGAAGAGGTGGGCGGTATGTGTGCGACAGACAAGCAGTGAACACACCGCACACCAGAGGAACACTATGGAGAAAGCGAGAGAGGCTATATCCGATCACCGAGGAGAAAAGTTATGTAATTTACCAAACGCCAGTCTAGCGCGCCATGCAAATTCCTTGTCGGAGGAAACTTAACCGAGATTCGAAAACTTACTCCCAACGATAAAGGTTAATCTCGGCAGACCGCGGCTCCAAGGAGCTTAGATATTTGGTGGCCCCCGCACCATTCTCTACCAGTCTCATACGCGCGCGCCAGCCTGAAATTCCCTTGCAGTGTGCCACCATTCTACGCTTGATTATTCAGAATTACGAATTCTGATGGAGCAGCTTCGCCAGTAAGTAGAAAAGTAATGTCATCGCTTCCTGCCCTTACTCTAACAGGGCCTGAGAAACAAGCTCGGAGGGGGTTGCCACCCGAGGCAAAAAAATCGACCGATCTATTTTTATAGCAATATTCGCCCTGTCCATAACGCTTTTCTCACAGCGCTTACAATTGTCCGCTAAGCTCTTCAAAGTACCGCATCAATATTTAGATCGAGGATAATCATTTTCTAAGTTTAAATCACTTTTCAGTAAAACATCACGCATAAACTACTTAATGAGATTGCAAAGCCGAGTTGCGGCAGAATGGATTGCGATATTAAATCCTGTGTTCTTTATGGTGCGCGCCTACACGGATCATCAGACGTTATGAGATTTTGCAGCTGATTCCAATTAGACTCTTCATTAATTCTGGTGTGTGTGTGTGTGTGGGTGGTTATTTCTTGAGAGGTTCATTTCTTTAAGATGTGCTGCCAGAGTTCACATAAAAGGTCTGCTCGAGCAAGAAGTGGTCGTTCTCATAAATAGCGTCGTATAAGCGTCGAAGAAGTTACCGCTCCACCAGCAGATAACAAGGCAGAAGTTGAGCAAATGTTGCTGTTACGAATAATTACGAGTCGCGACTCGAGTGGCGAGAGAAATTTTGTTGGCTATCAAAGGAATGTGGATCGCTAGGCGGGGATGGAAAACGTGGTAGGTGAGGGAGGCGAGGTGGCAATGAGAAAAGAAAAGGGCAAACGAGGGCTACCAAGGCAGCAGGCATGAAAGCAGAAAAGAAAGTTTCAAGAAAAGAAGATTGACAGACCTTCCCTTTAAATCCACGAATCTACCGCAACCTACTTTTGCCGCCTAACAAATTAGCCCCATTCTTCACTCCCCCTGTGGAGCACCGACAGTGAAATGTATTTAGTACAAGCGGAACCTGGTGCTTTCCAACAAATATTTAGGGCCACAGGAGGTCCTATATTTACAATCCCTTACCAGAAGTATATCCAACTGAACTGAAACTGAATCAGAGAAGAATTATGGGGCGACGACTCAACGTGATAAGATAACATTAAAGATATCATTGTTATTAATAATAGGAACGAAAATAAAAGTGACTATGATCATCACGAATATTATCGATGCTCATTCAAAATCTGTTGAGTATGAAAAAGCATTCATCGAATACCAACCACAGGTAACGAATGCTTTCAATCTAAACCCCTAGAATGGAATGCACCGCAACATCGCAGTGTATTTCCACAACAATGCGAGTTTCTGATACTGCTTCTCCTCGGACTTTTTTAGATGTAGTTGGTAGCGAAAGAAAATATTTCTCGTACAAGAAGGTGCGTGATCCTGGTATTTCGATCGTTGATGCAATAGGCTGACGCTGTTAAAGAACGTGTACTTTGTCAGGGAATGGAGAAGTTTGACAGGAAAGTGGCACACGAAGGAAGGAGGTGTCAAAGAGATATATGTTCTCTGCTTATCACGACTACCTTTAAGTCCAAGTTAATTTGAGACGCGAAATAAACGCTTGAAGAACTTTCTCGCGATCCCTCACACTGATGCCAGTAAAAAAACTTTATTCCGATACGACTTGATGCAAGTACCGAGTGGATGGTGGGAATGATTCGCGATTGCCTAAGAAAAAACAGGAAAAAGTATTGGAGGTGTTGTATAAAGCGTATCACCACGAATGTGAAGTATAATTGAAGCAGTGGGTGTGATTGCGTTCTGGTTCTGCCAGGTTTTAAACCAATTACAGTTCCTGTCTCCACTGAGATCGACATTAATTACGCTACTTACAAGCGAATTTACAAATTCGGTAGGATACGCGCCGGGAACTCTCTGCTCATCGATTCATGCCACCGCAACACAGCCATGCAAGCTTGGATAGATAATTCAATTACAATTCAAACCGATTTAAATCCTATCAGTATTGTGAGACGCTTGGAACATCGCCGAAAGAATTACAAGCGTTCGCATTTGAAACCATTAAATCTTGTAATTATATACACTGTGAATCAGCGGAAACCAGCGCAAAACTGCCAGTAAGAATAATCACAATGCCGACAACGACGGCCATATAATGGAGCAATACTGAAAAGCAGTCATGAGACGGAAGAAGCGGAGGTCGTGCATAAAAAAAAGAATCCTTTGCAATCCACGTCTTAAAAGAGAATTCCAAGTAATCTATACAGAAATAACTTTGAATTTCCTCGGTTCGTCCTCTTTCTCTCTCTCCCACATTTTTTGGACACGGAATGATTCGAATTCCAAAAGCGAAACCAAACGCGATGGAGTATGCGGGATTTCGAGAATGGCAGATGTAATGGTCGACAATGGGCAAACTTTCAGCGACAGATAAAGTCTAATGTAACTACTATCAGAATACTGTCGAAAGCAGCAGTAATAATAATCAGCCTCGGACGTAGTGGGTGGCAGGATGGCGGATAGATTGTAAAAAGTATGATGATATAAAAAGCGTGTAATAAACTGGTGTGAAAGAAATTCTGGTGGTCGATTCGAATCAGGGCGGTGGCGGGCGTCCATTTGAGCTCGACTTCGCACGAATGAAGCGCTCGTGGTTAATTAGCGGGATTAAGCTGATTTGGGAATTCTTCCGGCATACCAGCGAAGATGAAGAGAGCAAGGAAATTCCCTCAGCAACTAAGGTGGGACAACGATCAAGGACGGCTTGCCTCGTGAATTTGACGAGGACGTCCGACGTTAGCGTCGCGAGGAGCCGTAAAATCTATCGAAGGAGAGGCGCCGGAAGAATTGTCTAGGTTGGGCAGATCAGGGAGAAGCATGGAAATATTGGAAGGCAGACAGTGAGAACGGCGGTGCTAGCACCGGTAACGGCATCAGCAGCATCAGCAACAGCAGCAGTAGCAGCAGCAGCATCCAAGCTAGAAGCGGAGCGGAGCAGCCGTGGCAGTGGCAGTGTTAGTTGTCGTGGGGCAGCTCGAGCTCGAGCCTCAGTAGTAGATCCAACGACTGTGCCGACTACGACAACGAATACGACGAGGAGGACGAGAACGAGGACGAAGGAGAGGACGAGGACGGTGAAGCAGCAGAGGCAGGCAGGCAGGCAGGCAGGCAAGCAAGCAAGCAAGCAAGCAAGCAAGGAGGCTTGGTGTGGTGGCTGGCTAGTAGTGGTAGTAATCGGAGAAGAAGACCAAGGTGGAGAAGGTGGGAAGAATATAGGGTAGCTGAGTGGGAGAGAGTCCGAGAGAAGAGTAGGAAAGGTTGTGAGTGGGATAGAGGAGGCTGACAGATCGTACGGAGTAGAGGAGAGAGAGCACGCCTGCGCGGAATCCCCGGGCGGGCGCGGGCAGTGCCATCGGAGGCCCGGCGGTTTCAGAGCTTCGCCCGGGACGACGAACCGCAGACGACCCGTACACGCAAAACTCGGTCGTAGTTGCCCATGTCCGAGGAGCGTCGGAAAAAGGGGTAGATTACGGAACGATTGCACCCCCGCGCCAAGTGCGCGCACCTGCCCGTCGCTAGTTGGACATCGTCAGCTCCTCGCGTTAAGAAAAAAGCGGGTCAGAGGGTAAGATATATCCCCCAACCGAGAAAAGCGCAACCATCGAGCGCAAGGGCCATCGAATCTGCAGGGCGCATCGTTCAGCTATCAGTGGAGTAATACCTGGCGTGATTCTCTGATACGCGCGACGTAATGTGATCAGTGCGGCACCACCCGCTCTAACGATAAAACGTGTAAACAAGAGGGAACGGCACGGGGGAGAGACTATGTACGTCCTCTGGTAGCAGGGAGCCAAGGGGGATGAACAGAGTGATGACGACTCAGGATTAGGAGTGCAACGGTACACCAAACTGGTGTGCTGCTGGTTGTTCTGAAATGTCAGTGAAGCCGTCGAAGGCATCTACGTCGTTGTTTTCGTCGTCGTTGTCATCGTCGCCGCCGTCGCCGTCGCCTTCATCATGAGGAGATCCTCTTACGTGAATTACTACATCCTGTGCCTCGTGTGCTGGGTCCTTCTCGGCATAACCGGTAAGATGTTTCCTTCACGCGATGTGTCTTGCAGGAATCTAAAGCGAATCATTCTCGACATACTCTCGGAGTCTTGCAATCATTGCATTCGGATTGATCAAGTGCACGAAACCACCCCTGGCCTTCCCCCTTAAACTTCCATGCAGTCTCTGTGGTGGTGAACTTCTCAATTGGGGGTACACCTCGTGTGCCCTAGGTCAGAATCTCTGACGGACTGGCGATGCTTCTGCACGCGGAGAAAGGAGAACGGTAGAATGTAGCAAGGGCCTCCCGTTTCCCGTTTCCCGTTTCCCGTTACCCCCCGTTCCCCACCCGCCCTCGTCTTCCGTCCCCCGTCGCCCGGTCGCCCGTCACCGGTCGCCCGCGGTGGCACTAGGGGGAGGCGGGGTTGTGGAGACTCGTACTGCGGATGGATCGATCAGATTTTGGGGTGTAACTGTGCGTGCGTGTATCTTCACGCGTCCAAATCGCCAATGGAAAGTGTCTGGAATCGCGAGCTAGCTGGATCGCAGGCCCCGCAGATTGAGAATCGATCCTGCGAGGATCGCGACTCGCGAGTGGTCCGCCGAGCGAGCAGGGGACAGAAAGGTGGCGGCGCCAGAGGGGAAGGAGGCGAAGAGGTTTGGGGCTGCCTCCGAACCCGGTCCAGGACCGTATCTAGCGCACCCTTGTTTGTCGCGTCAACGGTATTGTAACTACCCTTCTCCCGTCTGCTCGACTCTCTTCCACCACTTCCTTTCTCTTCGCCATCTTTCTCGGGTCACCGTGTCGACTCAATGATTCCGTCATCGGGGCTAAAGATAGAGGGTGGCGGTCCCCATGTTCCCTCTCATCCCCCGGTGTGACGTCGTTCAGGGACGTGTTTATTGATTTCATCTCTCACCGCTGCATCCCCGTGCTGCAGACAGCTCTCTTAAACCTCATTTTTATTATACTATCCTTCGATCAATGACACCTTTGAGTAACTATTCAGCTGGACTTAATCAGATACCCGTAGCTTGCAGGGAAGATAACGGCTGGGAGTCCGCCTCTCCGCTTTACGCGCATCCCTGATTAATGATGTGCAACGTTTGTAAATACCCTGTCGAACTTGCTGGAATACTTGGAACTTTGACAATTAGAAGTTCTTGATATACTTTAATATTTAGTACTCTTTGTTCTCTATAGTGGGTCATAGAGAATAACGCATTGTACCGTCGTTTCCTTTTCAAGTGGATGAGAATGGAGAATCACCTTTTCGTAACTCCCTTTACAAATCTTTGTCGATGTTGTTGTGAGCGCTCCGATCGACTTATATGCGCCAATAGTGATTTCTTCCAATATGATTATACGGTGTGGCATCTTTTCGGATTCCGAAGATGATATATTTTAACTGGACAATCGCTTGCGAGATATCTCATCTTTCTCATATTTGGATTCCTTAACGCCCTAATCCGTACACCAATAATTTCATTCTTCAAACCTGGGGAAACATTTTTAGGATTTTCATTTTGACATAAGAAACTGACAAGAAAGAACATGCGCGAACCCAATAGTCATGCCCGTTACCAATAATACACGACTTTTTTAAAACTTTCAACTGTCATCACTTAAGAAGTGTCAGCTCGTGTTACACTTTTGTCAATATTCGGTTATAAAGATCTTTTTTTAAACTGAGAATAAAAAAGAGTTTTATCGCTTGCTTTCCGAATGGATAACATTTCTTCGAGACTAACATCTCGAATGCCAAAAGTTGGACTGTCCATGATGATCAATGGAATTAGGACAAAGTTTACAATATGATTCAATAATTCAAGAGCAGCCGAGGAGATCAGATCCAGTGGTGCTTCTGATCTGGAAAGTATGTTAATTGGTCCTTGCGGTACACTTGAGGGTACTTGAGGGCTGCAATAGATGAATTATTACTACATCAAGCTGGCATTGCACTTTCGAAACGTATCATAATCACGATATAACGGACGATTATACTCCAAGCGGATTAACTAGCTGGAATGTTCGATTCGGCACAAGCGAATTTGCATCCTGGCTACAATGACCGGCTATGAGAAATTGGCCAGTTAAGCGTACGCGCATGTACCGTAAATACCGTAAATACCTACCTCGATAGCAGCCCTACTTCCGGCGAAAGGTACTCCGGACGAAATTGTTCCAGGGTAACACTAGCAGGCGGCTGCACGCCTTTCCATTACGCATCGTCAATATTTGTACATTGTGCTCGAGCACCGCAAAGGCGCTTTACTGGCGTCGCCGACAGCCTCTGCTATTGTACCGGGATAATACTGTATGCGTGTATGCCGGGGATAAAATGGCTCGCCTGTTTTTATGGGAGGCGGCAGCCCTGCTGTTTTTATCTAGCGTCTTAAGTCTCTACGAGCAAATGTTAATTAACCAAGCTCGACAGTCTTGCTGTAGCTTGTAAACTCATTTCATTGCTTTGTCTATCGAGTCTAATAGTAACGACGAGTCTTAAAACAGGCCCGTTTGCTTGTAGTAAAAATCAGGAGTAGTAATCGTGCTATATCAGCTCGCAAAGAAAGACCCTACACTTGAGCCTTAAGAACCTAGAAGTTCGAGGGGAACGAAAAATCCAGATTTATGCTCGAGTTTAGTTGAGTAGTGACATCGTAAAGTTACAAGGCACACGTACACGCACGCGCCGATCTAATAAATTGGGGAGGGGCGGTGCACCCCCCTCGCATGCTCCACTGTCTACACCCACCAGCTTCATCTCCGGGTAAATGTATGCTGGAAGATCTCCTTCCGTTTCCGGGTTATTTACTCCTCCACCCTCGCTCTGGATTTTCGTGCTGCATGCTGCTCGAGCGCGGCGACACCACTCGAGGAAAATCATGATTCCTAATCGATAGCTCCACCCTCACTCGCAAATGCAACCAAGTGCGCGGAAAGTCTAAGATGATTCTATGCCACTATCTATAGAACATCTCCCTTATTTCAACCGACCATTATTTCACGGCTTTTATACTTATTATAATAGCTTTTTCATCGATAAAGACTTTGGCCATTGAGAGAGCGCGAGACTTATCGTATCAGAGGTGACCGCTTGATCGCTATGAGATTAAATCCTATTGTACTCTGACTAAGTGCTATTGTGGGTCAAGCTGCGATAGCTGACCATATAAAGCGTAACTTTTCCTAAAGTATCCTCTGTCACGTAAATGTACATATATATATAAGTGGCGTCCATTCACAATAGCGCATTAATATCGTTCCTCGTTATATGTATATAATGGGCTACGTGCTCTTAATACGTTTGACAGACGATGGCAGAGTATTCGAAAAACGTAATGTCACTCACATTTAGAATGCCAGTGAAGTCTGCGCGCGCGATGCCACCCCTGGAATATGTGTGTGTGTGTGCCACTGGATTGGAGAGTGTAAAAGTGGACGACGTATTGCGGCAGGCTGGTCGACTACTAAATCACCCTGGCCGTGTAATCGCGGCGTGAAACGCGATTTCGGGGAACGTCGCCGAGGATAATCGCTGTGCACCAACTATTGGAGACTGGCGAGGTCAGATCCCCAGGAAAAATGCGAGCGCGTGAGCAGCTGGTCGCCGAGAACGACAAGTCTATTTGTGGGCGTTTCGCACAGTCCATGAAGCCAATCAGTCCGACAAAATCTCTCCGACTGACGACGAGAAAACGGGTACATCGCTGTCGCCGGGTAATTACCGGGTACAAAGGAGGCAAACGTAAAAATAATCAGGAGAACCAAGATTACAAGCAGTGTTCCAGATTTAGTCTGCTTTCAAAGAATTGAACCCCCTTCGAATTTCCCAAGAAGCACGCCACACTCGTCTCTTCTATTCCTTTGTCTCGAAATTAGCATTCCCCCGCTTTTGTCCTTCGTATGGCGAAAATAGTCCAGAATCTTATGTGTCGTTGTTTTTTTAGACGGTTTAAGCTGTATTCACATAGGACGATTTACCCTGAATCGTATAGGCGAGTATTAAATCTTCAAATTACCTAGACAATGCTGATCTTCGACGCAACTGACAATACGTCCTCGCTACATCAGGGACACTCCAACTAGGGACGTGTGAATTAATTCGATGACGACACTGCATGAATTGACTGAAACGCGGTATGTGGTCATAGCCTAGATGCGCGCAACTACATACTACAGGTGGAGCTCATCTGCTGTGCGACAAGATGCATCCTTCAACGAGATCAATAGCTACATTCAATAAACAGTATCCTCTAATTAATCCAATATACAATTATTGACAGGTAATTAACAAAGCAATAAATGATGAAATTATATTAGCAAGAAAGAAGATTCAATGGTGATTGGTTACCCAGTGGAAGAGATAATCTCACGCTTGCGCAAATTGCTTGATCATACGATTTCACAGCTCTTCAGTTGAATGCCTTTTGTCCAGGATCCATCCCTGTGCCTATCCCTGATAGGCATTCACCGGCATCCGGATGTTGGTTCACTGATTGCCAATCCAATTTGCAGCAAAGAAACGGAAGCAATTTGGCACGTCAGTGAATGGACAATGATCGTACAAAATACCTGTAAGAGGATTGGGCTACGACACCAAGGGAATTAGTACGATGCGTATGATTAGTACGATTAGTATGATACCCTTATGGTCCAAAGGCATCATCCGCCATAGAATTTTTTCTTTTCAACTTAACGCACTACTCTCATTTCTACTTTCATAAACAGTTTTAAATCCGATTGAACTAGCGTTGGTATCACCCATCTACTAACATGGCAGGAGCAATTTGAACCTGCTTTTACCTTGCTCTCCTTTCACGCTAATAGCAGTATCGCTTGTTAGTATAGCGATGGTAATCCATGCGTGAACGATGCCTCGCTAATTCAAGTCATGTACAATTAGCCAAATCTGCAAACGATAGCTTGAATGTTGGATGTTTACGTTCTCGAGAAATATGGATCGTATTAGAGGAATAATACAGTAATAGTGTTACCGCGAACAATCAGATCTAACAACGATATTGTTGGCAGACAAGTGTACATGTGTACGCTTTACCGACGTGTGAGTACATCGATATCATCTACCAATAGAGTTCGTGCCAATTAAAGAGGGCCGGCATACCAAGCGCAGCTGGGAACCAAATGCTAGCTAGTCAAGTAGAGAATGCGTTACGCGAACCATACGCGCTCATGTTCATCGCTCGTGGAATTGTAATTGTTTGTAATTTTGAAATTCAGCCAACATAAATAAGAGGCATTCGAGGATAGCGTTACCGCGAACACAATGCGCATTGCAGCTTATATTTCGATGCCGATTCAAGTTTTCACCATCTACTCTGTAACTGGTGATCAGGACAATGCAATGGGATTTGCGGATAGAACAAAAGGGTCTTCGCGAGAGAACAACGAAGTCGTTTATCCAGCCAATGAACTCGTGTGGTAGAAAATCATGAAACAAATGTCCGTCCCCCCTTGCTATTGTAGACGAGGACACAGGGGTGGAAATTGGACACGAAGCTTCAAGGTCGTTGGAACGTAGCCCACGTTGCTCTTCGACCGTATTCCGATCCTCCTTTGAATTCGGACTCTTCGGGATTAGTATCCATTTCCCTAAGGGTGGGGTGGCACGGTAGGAGGTCTGATGGGATTTATTCTGAAAAAAGAGTAAGCAACCAGCCGGAAAGCGAAAGAAAGAGGGAGTGAGAAAGGAAGGATTGGGGAAGGGATGAAGGGATGAAGAGCAGTGTGCCAGCAAGCGTGAATACTACATACACTGTATTCTCATATACCTTTTATTATCCCACCGCGACGGTACTACTGCTATTCCCGTAATATAAATTCAGTGGGAGCAACGAATCCGGTAGCCCAGTGGCGATGGTCCCTATGCGCAACAACGATTTTTCTAGGTCGACAAAAGATAAAAAAAGTGGAACAACGGGAAGGAGTGATTATTCACGAAGAGCCATAGTGCAACACACGCACTCCCTGAATGTTAATACAAGGCCGACCCTGTTCAGAACTCTCGGACGAGTTCATATGTTCGACAAATGAGCACGCTCCTCTGCAATGGTTTTCGTATTATCTCATTAATTTCACAGAGTATAACGTTTGGAGTGCAGGTTGAATTTTTGTGACATCGACACGGTAATGAAGGCACAGTCAGCGTAGAACTTTTCCACGGACTAATGATTAACTCTCTGTCCATTGAAAAGTTGTACACTCCGCATCAGTCCGATGTTGCTCCAGTTCGAGATTGTTGTTACTGTTTTCCCAGTCGTGAGGACACTCCCATTAACGATTGTTTCGCTTTACTGTTTCAGGAGTTAGCACAAGATCTCATTCGCTTGTGAAAAGGTTCGGCGGTATTTTCACGGGGCCGTACTTCGACTCGAACACACCGACGAACATAACGGCTCAACTTGGGAGCCATGCTTACTTGCCATGTAAAGTACGTCAGCTTGGTAACAAATCGGTAAGCGAGCAAAATGATTTCTTTATACTCTGATGTTGAGATTGCACACTTCTGACAATACAGGTAGTCACACAAAAGTGTTACAACAGCAGGTCTCTACTAATGTAAGACCACTGACCTGAATCACAAAATATTAGCGAGCACGGAAAAACAGTTATCTCGTCCTGGTTTCTCGGTAAAAAGCATCGACGAATATAGCCGCGAGCGACGATCAAATAAACCAGATTTATTTGCGCGCGAATGCCTACCTCTTTCGCTCTGAGCCTGCACATTGATATCATCGAATCGTTATGTTATCGACTGCCGGGAGTTCCCGATTCCCCGGAAATCCGTAAAGCTCCTTATCGATCTTCACTTTTTGGCGAGCCCATTGATCGTTCACGGTGATCCTTGATGCATCGCTACGCTCACTGTGGCTCATACGAATTTATGTCAGCAATAAGAATGCAATATAATATCGAGCCGTCGCGCCACCGGGATTAAGTGAATTGAGATTAGGTGAACGGATCGGTTTAAATTCATCGAACAACGGAAAATGCTTGTCGAGTCTATATCGAAGTGGAACATCAATTTCATTAGTGCATGGCTGACAGATGAACTTTCAAACCGCGACATCGATTCGATTGAAAGCGATTAGTCAACAGAAGCAAGCTTTTCGCTTTCGATGCTGGATGATATTAGTTTTGGTGGTCCAATCAATTTCTTCATTTTCATGTCTGCCATTCTTCCAAATGAAAATACCGTTTAGCATCTCGCAACAAGTCGAGCTTGAAATGAAAACATACTTTATACTAAATCGCTGAGATCTCAGGATGAAGGAGAAGAGAAATGAGAGAGGAAAGTAGACAGAACGCGGTGCTAAGTGCGGCTTAGGTTGATGGTATACATATGTATACGAAAAGTAAGGGCACCCCGGCGGGTACTTTTTGAAAGGCAAAACATCAGGCGCGAGTCTGACGCACGAGTTTTCGTATGCAGACCGTCCCGTATCACTCGTTAGGGAACTTTTACCCTCCTGTTTATACACACCGAGGAAGTTGTAGTAGCCGGCGTAGTAGCTATGTGCGGCTAAGTGTCTGGCGACACGCGACTCCCGGGTAATCGTTGGCTTGCGTAGCAAAGGGCTCTGCGATCTCCCTAGTCGGTCTGCGACCCCTCGACACCCTCAATGTTTATCGCGCGCCAGGAATTAAATCCACTCGTACCTTCGTTTCTTCCAACGAGTGCTCGCAATTCGGCTTCGAATAAGTGCACTGTTTTAACACACACGAAAGCAATCATCCACCTATATCACACACTATGGAAGTGTTGAACGAGGTGAATAGCATGTAGTCACTAATTTGATCGCCTTCATCCCCTTTGACAAATCAGAAATGCCTTGCCAAGTTAGTAAGCGCTCCGACAATCGATTCAGCGAGAAGAGGTAACCGGTGCGCGACTTGTTGGCAGTAATTCAATTAGGTCCCAGTGAAAAATCGTTATTACTTATAGGCACCTCGTAGCGAAGCACGCTACATTAAAGCCGACAATCACGATCGTCGCGGTACTACCCGACGCGAACGCGGCGAGCATTAGTTGGCGACACTTATCAGCCAAACACATCGAACACCTTGGTAATTTCCTTTCCTTCCGTCCCGGGAGACTCGCATGTGCCTTGGAATCTCGAGAAAGAGCAGGAACGCCGCTTCGTCGCCTTGTCGCTCTAAGAAGCACGATCGATGAGCGATAAATTAAGCGTGGACAAGGGAAAGAAGATTGATCTACGAGGATCAGGAAGTTCAACGAATTCCCTTCACCGCGTCACTCTTTCTTCCCCTCTTTCTCTTGTTTCTTCAGTCCTGCCTGTCGCAGCACTACTTTTTCTACTCCCTTTCTTATATCCGCCCAATAACCACTCTCGATTCTACATGTCAGGCCGAGCTCGAAGAATTTTTCATGCTCCACCGCAACATCTACGCATCAGTAAAATATCTTCATCTTGTAGTCTCCATGATGTATATCTGAGATCGATACTTTCGGGTGAGCTTTAACGATGTCGATTTATTTTCGCGACGCTTCTACTTGCCGTGTTTCATCCTGTTGGATGAATTCAGGATGGGCCCCACCAATTGACTCGATTCGATAGGAAAGGGAAGAGAAAGTTGGTTGCAATGCTGCGAAGCAGGTTGTTCTATAATGTGTAATAATCAATTTGTGTTCTGAATAAATTGAAGGTTTCGTGGGTCAGAAGGAGGGACTCGCACATCCTCTCGGTAGATAGGTCCATGTTTATTCCGGACGAAAGGTTCCAGGCAATATTTGTGGACGCAATGGACACCTGGACTCTCCAAGTGAAGTATGTCCAAGCACGCGACGAAGGCGAGTACGAGTGCCAAATCTCGACCGATCCCAAGATGAGCCACACCATCAAACTCAACATCGTCGGTGAGGCTCGAAATGCAAATTTTCATGGCGCCTTAGCAAGTGGAATAAGCCGTTATCGATGCTCTTGGGAGATTCGAGAGTGGCATATTCACCTACAGAATTATAACTCGGCTCAAAGGTACTTTAAACCCAGCGAAGTGTACCGCCAATGAAATCTCTCGTGGCCAACATTTCGCTGGGAATTCAAAATAGTGAGATCGTTGCAGCACTGATGTTTTATTCAATCGCGATAGCCTACCTATTCGAACAGTATACATCGGTGGTTGCCGAATTGCATTTTTAGCCATGAAACTTTCACGGAAAACAGAGTGCCAGAGATAAATAAGCAATGTGGCCGATACGTGACCGTAACGTTTCAGTGCCAAAGATCGAGATCATAGGCGATCGTGACATGTACGTAAAGACCGGAAGCACCGTAGCCATTCGCTGCGTAATCAAGCAGTCCCTCGAAGGACCCCTCTACGTTTTTTGGTACCACGAGGGTGATCGCGTGTTAGATTATCAACTGGGAAAAATCGACATCCAGACGAAAAGGATCGATGATGACACAGTAAGCAGCCTCGTCATCCATAATGCCAGGCGAGAGGATTCTGGCAATTATACTTGCAGCCCCAGCAGCTTGGATAGTGCAAGCGTACAACTTCACGTTTTAAACGGTGAGTAATGCTAATCGGTGCACAGTCTCCAATTCTTCTCACAAATATTTTTCAAAAACCTGGAATACGTTATAACCTGGCGCGTATGATGTTTTAAAAAATCTGTTAGCACAGATTAAAATGTTATGCGGCAACGCACACATTTCGCATTTACTTTCGATGAGGGAAAAACGTACACTTTTTCCGTGTTATACTTGCCCAAGAAAATATTGATTTTTGTTAACGACCCCGTTCACCTCTCTCGCGAGCAACGCAATACATTACGCGAGGAAAGTACTCGAAAGTCAAGCATTCACGAGGATACGAGCATGATTTTCTGTCGTCAGTTTTCAGACTGAAACTGCTACTACTTTTCACAGGCAAGCTGTTAAGCTTAAAGGACAACCATTGCGGTATAATTTGGAGAGTGCCTGATATTCTCTTCAAGGCTTCGTCTTTAATTGAATCAATCGACCATTGAAGGGTGTAGATTGGTATTAAGAAATGGGTTGAATGTTTCAGGGGAGCATCCCGCCGCGATCCAAAGAGGAATCAGTTCGGCGCCAGGTGGTTGCCCAACATTGTGGTGGCTCGCAGGTGTTGTCACGTTGCACTCAACTCGCGGCAATCGGTCCTTCGTCCTCATCACTCTTGTCATCATGGTACTTTATTCGAAGAATCCATCTTACTTTGCACTGGAACGATAATGAGGAACGAAGAGGATAAAGATATTGCAGGATGAGCGGTTACCGCCTGTTACGAAATCCAGAGAACCTCGATGAAAGGGAGCTTGCGGAAAGGAGCGCTCATAAAAGAAAAGATGATGGGGATGGCTAGGAAAGAAAGAAAGAAGAACGATCGAGGTAAAACGAGGAAGGACTAGGAGGATGCTTACCGTAGACAGCTAAATCCGAGGACGACGAACGAGAACGGAGGGCCAAAACATCGTGGAGAACTTCGACGAAAAGAAAAATTTGTGCTGAAATTAAGATAGAAATCAACGTAGTCGAAAATCCCTTTTCCCTTGCACATTCGTGTAATTTCATTAGCAGGTTGCGAAATTGGGAAAGCTTGCCATTGTTGATTTCTGAATGCCGCTTCTTTTACCATCCCACGCGCGCTCTGTGATACACGATTAGTGGCAATAATTGCTCGCCGAAACATGGTCTTCGACATTATGTATTTCGTGCGCATTGAGAAGTCTGTATAATGAAAGATCACGCATTCCGCGGATCTTTAAAAAGTTAATGGAACGTTCAAGAAAGTGGGAAGCCGAATGGCAAGTGCCCAAGAAGTACAGATTTGTCCTTCGGGCACGAATTAAAAATTAGAATTGTATCTCGAGTACCGAGAGAGTACGATCCGGCCGTTAGTAAATAGGGATTAGATAATTATCGAATTCCCGTTAAATCGGGCGCAAGTTCTTCACGCGGTTGAAGCTACGAACAGCGATGCCTCGGTGTTGTCTACACCCATAATTACACAATGCTATGAAAGGGTGATTGGCACGAAGATTATTACAAACATATTATAATTAGTCCTACAACTTCTCAGTTCAATTGAAAGTGTTGGTACCTCTTCGCTCAGCAAAGTTTGGTCAATAACATTTTTTATTTTTCTAAGTATATCCCCGATCTTCGTGTCTTTCTTTTGAGAAGCCAACTAGGGACGAAGCCTCCATGACCGATCGATCGAGTTTCTGACAGGGGCATCGGGGGGTTTCATAGTTTCCATTACATCGGGGCTTAGTTGAATATCGCGAGCGTGATTTCACGTGTACGGGGTTGCGCGGATAGATCAGTGGTGTAATGGGGTTGTAAAAGGAACAGGTGAAGAAGTCGCATGTGTATCAAAGAAAACTTCGTCCGCGCCGCTCGAAAGAATTGAAACTTGTTCGATGCGTTTTTTGAAAGCGATGTGATTAATTATATTCGACTAGCGAATGATTAGCAATACGTGTCTATACTCGACGTCGTACCACGGGAACTCAGGATCGTCCCGAGACTGTGATCTACTTCGACGACCGCCTGCCGGATCATCTCGCTGACGGTATGTCGAAATGATCCGATCTCACGCGAACTCTCAAGCGTAAAGCCCTTCTTTTATACTTACACTTTAACGTAACAGTATTGACAATGAGGAACAAGTTGAACACCGTAGTAGAATTATTACTGGCGCGTTCCTAGATATCTGACTGCTTGTACAAATGAACTGTACTGCAGTTTCACTCGTCCGAATTCAAGATCAGAAAAATATTCAAACTGAACTGGGCTAGAATTGGAAACGCGGTGCAAAAGCGGACTAAGTATCTGCACTTCGCGTGGAGAGCCCGAGAATTGCAAAGCAAACACGAAGTCGTGAAATCTGGAACATACAACTCAAATTAGATGAATTGCAGCTACATTGCCGTATTCTTCTTCCATTTACTTTACCCTTGATAGGAAGGTCACGTGTGATAGGAGTGATGACGCTTTAATTTCTGACGATTAAAGAAAAGTACACGTACCCATATCAAAACGCGCTCGAATCTCCATATCACAATTCTCCGAGCACACGATTACCGAATCTTACCGAGCATCCACTTTGGGCACACTCTTCACCAAATAATCGTACGTTTCCCTCTTTACACGATTGAGTTCATTAAGGGAAGAATCACTGCCTATACGTACTATTCTAAACAATATACACTGTACACTAACAAAAATTTACACCTAGTATATTTCAAGCGTCCTTGCGCCCTTAGCGTACCGAATCTCTCGGGACGATCCACGGTGATACAGGTTTTGGGTATTAAAGCGCTTTGAGTATAAACACGAGCCCACAAAACATGTTATATATCCGTACATGCGTGTCGAGATTAAAAACGGTCTGGGTCCGTACTACCAACCCCGGTAAGACCATCACTGCCCAATGCAATTCACGTTGATCAAAGGGAAATCAGACAATTGTACGCGTAGTTCCAGCACATTGCTCCTCCGACAAATTGAATTTGAAATAAGTAGATCAATTTTTTTCACAATTAATTAATCTCACGAAAAGCCACCCACAGTCGGATTTAAATGTTATTCCTTCGAGTCAGATTCAATTATACAACAAAAAGAAAAAACACTGGCATGATTTTAGGAGCTCTTGTAAATTGGTTGAACCGATAGTCACATCCGGCAGGATTGCAACCGGTCATCTTTAAATAATTCAACCAACATTCTTCCGCTATACGCAATACCCAAGTCGTGTCAGAGAGGGTAGCGGAGGAATGGAACTTTTATGTATATTCAGGGAGTAATAAGCGTTACCCATACCGTTTTATCATTGTGCATGCTCGGCTGTATAGGCGTACCGACGGTCGTACAGTTTAACGGGCTGCCCGTGGCCAGCCGCGAATTTGCTTTCTTCTCGCAAGCATTAGGGGGTACTGTTTTTTATAATATTATATATAAATATATATAAATATATATATATACAAACGGACAGATAAATATATATATATGTATATGTGTACGCGCGCAAATACGTTGCACAAGGGTGTTGAGATATTGAACAAGTTTCAGCTCGACGAGAGCGAGCGGCGCAACCATAGGGGAAAAAAAAGAGCGTGACGACAGTGTTTAGGAAAACGGGTTGGCCGCCATAAAGGATGTTTCGCGATGGTCCACTGAATGAGAGAAAGAGAGAAAAAGAAAGAGAGAGTACAGCAGGCGGACTAGAAAGAAGCTTTGAATTGCCGTGGGGAGATATGGAGGACTGAGTCGAATGGGGCGAGCGATACGTTGCAACATCTACGATTCATGTGATTGTAAATACATAGTACATAAATACTGTAACGTTAATTACCGATATGCCGTACGTGTTACACTAATGAATCTAACAAAAAATAAATAACGTTACTGTGTAATTCCGGATCATAAACGCATTGGAATGAGTCTGGCCGCCCGTGCTAACCGGCTCGAGAGACAGCGCTCAATTGTGACGAGGCCGAGATCTCCGAAACACGGAAGCAGCCGTGCGAGCCGCAAGGCGCAACACGCGTGCGGATAAGTCACCGAGCGTGGATAAACTGTCGGATAAGATATTCCGGGAAAAAGTTGGAGAGTCGCGAGAGTTGTGTGAAATCAGCCTAACCTCTCTTCCTCCTGGAGCTAAGTAGAGCGTGCCGCAAGCACTGCTGGGAATCTCGTTCTAAACTGGGGATCTCTCTTGCATATGCATTACATGGGCGTAGCTGCATTCGAATTTTGCCACACGAGCCTTCGAATACAAGCGGTGGTCTGTCGTGAGTCGTGAGTTCCAGTACGGCCGTAATCGCACGCTACATATGCAAGCCGAGCGCCAAAATTAAACCAGAGTACTTTGCGTGCCCGGAACACCGGCGCGTGCCATGTTCTCTGTGTTATGCGCGCACGCCGCATTATTTTCGGCCCATTATTTTCTACTGGCCAGTAGAATCCCTGGTAAAACGGGATGACGAATAGCCCAGGCCCGTTCACCGCCGAGCCGTATTCCCAAGTTTTACGAGTGTTCGGCACTGATTAGTCAGGAGAAGCGGGAGTGAAGGGAGGGAGGAGGAAGTAGTGTGAGAAGTAAAGGCAATTGTATGCGAGTAGCGAAATGTATGGGTAGCAGCGGCGGCGTGCAAGTTTTTCCCAAGCCCGCCGCAGCATCGAGACAACAAAAAGGAGGCGCCGTTCGCCGGCGTGCTCCTGGATAGCACGGGCCGGCCACACGCGACTAGATGTAACACTAATTAACGCCTAGCGTAAGAACTAACGGGCATGAATGAAGATATATTGTCTGACATAATAACCAGAAACGAGAGCGATCTGCGGAAGGACGTATGGTAGGCATATGTGGAATGTCCACGAGCCGTTGGCACATTGCACATGGAAGAGAGAGACAGAACAGTGCAGCACAACGGAAGTGCAGAGAGTGAGGAGAGTGCCTGTGAAACGAGAGATATTAAAACGTAAGAATGGAAGAGAGAGAGAGAGAGATTGCCGGGGAGCGAGAGGGATGCATGTGCATAACACACAAAAGCACGCGCATGCGCGTACACACTACACCACACACAGACACATAGCCACACAGAGGTGCGGTGCGTCTTCACACATAATACAGTAAGAGGTAAAATGGGAGAAAGTGGAAAGTTCGTTGGACTGACGTGTCAAGACGTTGGTCGAATGACGCACTTTACATTAGAAGAAAGGGGCGACCGGAGACATCTTCTTGTACCATTTCTTCTCTTTCTTCTTCCCGCGCCTCGCGAGGCCACTCGTGACGACACATGGAAATGAAAGGGCTAAAGCTGGGGCTCACCTCGAGGCCACAATTAAAGTTTGTCCCCGCAAACCCCTGCCGGTGGTCAGGCCTCCCCTCGCGAGGTGGAAGAAGGAAATCGTATCTTCGCTCGCGGCCTCGTCGCCCCTTTTCAGTAACCAGCCAAGCCAAGTGCACTGCACCAGTCCAAGCAAAAACGAGCACGAGAGAAGAAGAGTGGTGGGGGTAGAGGAGGAGAATGGAGGGGAAAGGGGGGAGAGATAGAGAGCGCGCGTAACACGGCTGAGGAGTATGCTAGCGACGATGCTAATGGAGATGAGCTGATGTACGACGATGATTTAAACTAAAAGAAGCGTCATCTAAGGTATACTAATGTCGTAGAGGAACATTACCTTTTTGTACCAACTTCGATAGTAGCTCTTAAGTGTCGCGAATCAGTTCCGTTCTAAAAAAAAAGCCCGCCTGTGTAAGCTGTACGGGTATACATACTTCTTCTCGGTCTTATCTTTTCTTAAGAACTCGCTGAGCCGGATGTTAGTGTCTGTTGTCTTACGTCATTTCTAATGGCGATATTAATTAGCATGTCCTCGAGAATACTGCGATTGCAGGGTGACAAGAGAATGGTAAATTGTCGCGATACACAGATATAATGAAGTACACATCACCCCTTTATTGGCTCCCTTGAAGGGAGCGTTACTGGCCAGACTATACCATCGAAGATATTAAAATAACGATATCATTATGTATCCAAGTTGCGCTGTTTGAATAGAATTTGAATGTCTGTTAAAACAGGGCTCTCTACAAAATTAGATTGCGAGCACTCGATATCATGTATCGAGTTCGCCAAGCCATAGAGAGGAAAATGATGTTCCATAAACAGACTTTAGGCGAATACCTCGGAATAAACGGAATTCCGTTCGAAAGTGGCAGTCTGCTTTTCTATATCAATTCAATCAGGCCAACTGAATACGATATCCGCCCAGCATCAAATATTATAAGCCCGTTCCCGAAAGTGGTAACGCTACGAGCTTCGAAAGAACAGCTTTTTCGAGTGATGCTTGGCTTTCCTGACGGTTGATGTGAGCTTACACGTAAATAGACTTTTCGATAATATATCGAATATGACGCATCTCGAAGTCGGAGACCTGGAAGCCTACTTTTTCTTATCGGTGATAAAGTACTTGTCCATGCTGCGGCGCCAAGCAGTCGCAAGGGAAAATTTGCTTTCGAAAAATTTGTATATTTCCCACTCGGCTGAGTCTCGAGCTATCGATTGTGCAGCTCTGTGGAAACCGGGTCAGAGAGTTAGCAGAGGCGAGTGGGGTGAGAAAAATTTTATCAAAGAACGAGCTGTATAGCTCCGGCGCGTTTACATTTTTAACTTTTACCTGATTATTATTATTATTTACAAATACACATTTCGACGCGGATTTACTTTAACGCACAAGACAGATCCGCTTTTTATGCGAATCTTTACAGATCGTAAGCGCCAAGTTATACTCGCTAGAAGGTCTTTATTGGTCGCCTAATTCCATGTCAATCCGTAACAATCTCTTTCTCTGTGTATAGGCACACTGTACACTTTTAACTGTGTAATTACCAGCTCCCATTCTCTATTCAGACATCTCCTTTGCATTCGTATTTATCACTGTAACTTGTTGCCCTAATGAATGGGATCGGAACGAATGCCGGCTATTTTTTCGAGCGAAAAGTACTTCTTAGCTGTGAAGGGCTGGTGGTAAACGAGCGAGGACGATAGTTGAGTGGACGATCGCAACTCTCGGAACTCGGCGTGTATCGCGTCAGTCTCCTCGAGATATCACAATAGGCATGCGAAAATCGGCATGCCCTCTCTAATTCTACGATACCGATCAATCGCAACGAGGCTCCTGCATCTCAATGAGCGTGTAACGCACTCTTTTATCCAGCGAAAGGACACACACCGTGCAATAACACTAGAACTACCAAAAATGTGTCAAAATGACCCGTTGTCCGTGAGGCTAGAATTAGAAATATCTTAATCGATGGTAGTTCTAGTATTAAAGCATCAATGTGAAGAGTACTGAAGATACACTAGGAACCCCGGCTGCGATCGAACTCTTTAAGATCGATTGCATTCCCTGACATCTTTCGACAATGATGTTTGCATTCACTGAAGTCGTTCTGATCATACACATTATAGCAGTGGGTCTAATTAATCATTAAACACGTGTCGTTCGCCAATTCGAACGTTCGACGAAGAAGCTCACAATTAGTTTGTGCACAAAGAGTACTCCAAAGATGGATGCGGAAAGGTGGGAAAGCGGGGAAAAGAAGGGGAGATTAGCCAATGAGAAGGCAGAACACTTGAATGTGTCTGCGTCAACGAGAGCATTTGTCGAGCGCGCGAATAAGCGGGCACAGCTAATTTAAAATAAACGTAAGTTTAAAAAGGGGAAGGAAAATCACTGGAGGAATCCTTCGAAGCACGCCTCGTCTCGCAGATTCCCATCTGTACACCTTCAGCACTTTAGAGTATAAACGAAAATAGACTTAAAAGCGAATCCGCGAGATGATGCCGAGGAAACGACGAGCAAGTGTAAGCGTGAGTCTGAATCGAGCGTAAGTGACGAATGAGTGATATGATGGCATGCACGAGTGTGAGCGATAATAAATCAATGTTAAACCGATCATTACCGAGTTGCAATTCCGGGAGAGAACACATCTTCGTTACCCGCCATTTCTATGCATAAGTTCTGCCTCGGTTTCGAAAGTCGGACGCCGGGTTTTCGATGGCAACGTTTATGTGTGTGCGCCCATACTGTCAGGTGCTGTGCGCAAATTTTTTCACTAGTATCACTGCTACAAGACAGCGCCGCGACGAGGGTGTTTTTAAGCACACTGAATCAAGATGAATTGTCACCACTGTCAAACCCGGATACCGTCCGCATCGAAGTAATCTTTACATACACAAACACCAACGTTTCGGTTGTTTAAAATATCATGACGAAAAGGGACGAAGAACAGTCCCGCTCTATGTGTGTAAGAACCATAAAGCTTAATGAAGGACATTATACTATGAACTTACGGGATACTAAATAAAATATAAGCCAAACCGTTATGGTTCCAACCAGTCTTATTTTCTTCAGTCACACTACTCTCTTCGTAACCTATAAGAAATTTGGAAAGGTAAAGTATAAAGTTTATAGGAAATATAGAAACCTTTGGTTAATCAAATGCAAATGTTTTATTGGAATGTAAATCAGCATTTTATGTGCTCTTGTGCTTGAAAGCATTATTCGGATGTTATTCGGATTTCTTATTTTTGTCTCGAGTCTTTATACAATCTAAAATAATTTTTTGGAAAGACATTTGGTAGAAAGCACTGATAATCCTCAATATACCCATTAACATTGATTGCAGTGTTAACTCTGTGATCGAGGTAAACGGTGACATTCCAGAACACAGTGCTGTAAGAATGAAACCCTCCATTCCTACGGTTGAAAAGAATTTGCCAGCCTGTAACGTGAATTAGTTATATTAAATCATTCATTTTAGTAGAATGCCAGAAGAAGTAAAGCGATCCTTTTACGAACCAGTGCATCGTTGAAAGTCTTCTCTGCTACTGTCTGTGGACTAACCAAAGCTGCTGTCTCTGATATAAGCTTTGTCTCGAGTGGCTTAGTTAATTCTTCCACAGCGAAACCTGGCGTATCAGTATCTGGTGGTAAACTCAAAGTAACACTAATATTGTATGGTGCCAATTCCATCGATATACTCTCCGCGAGACCACGGAGAGCGAACTTTGTACTGCAATAGGCTGAGTAACCGAATATGCCTGAAACACAGTATTTGTGTAAATTATGAGAAATCCTAGAAAATAATAAAACATGAGGCGTAGCACAAATACAATACCTAATAGTGCTGCTTGAGAGGAAGTTATAACAATGATTCCTTCTTTCGCTGTTTTCATTCTTTGGACAACAGCTTTGATACAGTAATATGTACCAAGCAAATTTAGGTGAATCATCTTGTTTAAGTCCGCCACGCTGGTATCCTCTATCTTTCCACAAATTGCTGTACCAGCGCAATTGACTAACATATAAATTGGCCCCATAGTCCTTTCGAGATCCAGTAAGGCCTTCTCGACAGCTTCATAACTTTCTCCTATGTCTAACGATAGATACTCAACTTTTTGAGTATCCTTGTCGACACAGGCACGCATTATCTCTTGTCTTGTTTGTTCAAGTTTCTGTACATCTCGAGCTATTATTGTCACGTGCGCTCCATGCCTGGCAGCAAGGATTGCAATACATTTTCCTATTCCGCTTGAACCACCAGTTACCTGAAATATCCAGAAGTTTCCTTGTCAGCGAAAAGAACCGGTTACTTTCAATAGTGCCGGGATAACGTAGACGAAATATACATACAACCACATGCTTGCTCTTAACTCTTTTCAAGCGACTTGGCCAAAAGAATTGCATTCCTAACAAAATAGTAACAACTAGGACGAAACTAATGAGTAAAATTCCTACCAAGAGAGACATTGTTTTAGAGTAATGAAAGAGCTTTGGAAATCTTAAAGTGAGAATCGAATAGCCCGCTGATAATTGCCCGGTGTTAACTATATTATAGATTCATCTAAAAACTAATGCAATCTAATATCATATTTGCATTTGGGCCAGTGGGAGCACACAAAACTAACTACAATAATGTTTTCTCTGCAGGTTATTCTTGTAATCATGACTGATCGCACAAGAAATTGTGCGACATCTATACAATGTTTTGGATCGGCGAATGCACTCTCTTCTTTATAGATTAGAGGTTAGACCGCAAAAGCAAAATCCACGAAATTTCTGCTGGCTATCCAGTGGTAGCGTGGCGGTCGATTTCCAACAATCGTAGCAGACTGTCTGTCTTATTTGAAAATAAATGGAATTCCCAAATATGTGTGTCTAAATTAACTATAACACCGCGTTAATTTTTACTCATATTTCAACTTCTTTTGTCTCTCAGTAACATTTAAATTAGCAACTTGGGTTATCCTGTGTATATGCACACTCATTAATACTATTTTTGAATGTATATGGTTTGGATTCATTCCGTTCATTCCATCGAAACATTTTTACGTATCGGATTTTGCACATATATGCATGATATTGCGCATTCGTATCTTTTCGTATCGTTATCAAAGCTTTGATAACGCTATTTTGATACATATGTATTGGAAGAAGTATACGGGGTGAATGCATTTGACAGGAGCATCAATTAGGGTTGTTATTCACGGGTCTTCAGCGGCCACTTGTAATTCGTTCTCGTAAATTCTCGATCACAGTGATTTTTAAAGGTGATCCGTAATTTGAACGTGATCGGCTGTAATTGGTGAAGAGCAGGAGCAATGACAAATCACCATCATTCCACCAATCCGTGACCAACGTTACCGTGCTATCCGTGCTATCCGAGAACGGCGCGTTTGGAGCTCGGTTCCCAGATTAGGTGAAGGTGAGCTTATGGAAAGTGTAAAGAAAACCTTACGAAGCCCCCTTATAGCCACCTTAGTGGCCACTAAGGGGTTTACCAAGTATTGTCTAAACCGAATAATTATTGATTGTTTAGTTGGTTACTTCTCTAAATTGTAAATGGGGTTATTCGTTTTAAATATCGCGCAGCGAGGAGCGACGTGAAGTGAGTGAATCATCTGCACTCCAAAATCACCGATCACTGTTAACCCAGCGATTCAATCACGGCAGTGATCGTGATTTTCCGATCACTAGTGAAAAATTACTGTTAGTGATTTCTGGTAAGAGCCCTAAGCATCATCAGCACGTGGCGCCACAATCGTGTTGAGTGAACCACGGCGGGGAGTGCTGCTGGGTAACACCTTGCTCAAAGGTAAAGAAGGTTCCTGCAGATGGTATACGATATCTTTCTAAAAAAATCATCCAACACCCCGTTATTCGTAACAGGTTCACTTCTAATTTCAATAGCAATTCAGCCTACATTTCTCTCGCTCCCTAGGTCCATCATATATTTCTGCACGGTCATTTGTAATTCATAAAATCAATTAACGCAAAAGCATGAAACCCATCGCGCCATATCATGACGGCGAGGGATAGAATGAGGGGAACAGGGGTGGTGGTGAGTGGCGAGTGAGGAAACATTGGAGCCGGGATGAAAAACTCCCAAAGGTAGGATCGATCCTGGTCTCGGTGCACCGTTGCAGACGCTGCTTTCAAACAAATGTAGCCGTACAAATTACTGGACCATTCTCCGCTATTTTCGTGGCCTTACGAGCCAACCGCATTTTGTTCCCTTTGGATTATCGAATCGCGGTTCAATCGATTCAATTTTAGTGCTTTTCAATTAATAAATTCACGGATTTTGATGGCTCGTTGATCATGGATGAAGTAGGGGTTGGAGGGGGGTGGGCTGGGGAGAAGGATGAAGAGCAGCGGAGGTAAAGGGGGTCGTACGTGCATTCACCCCCGTCACCGTAGAGCAAAGTCCCCGCTTCACGCCTGTCGTTATCCTTCCTGCAAAAGGTCACGTACCACCACCACCCTGCCGATCGTTCACCTCGTCCCGGGACTCGCTCCTGCTAGCCAGGTTAAAGCGGAAGGTACGAAGGACATTTTTCCGTACATTCGATGCAAATCCATCCACTATGTGTGTTTCAACCCTTCGCCCTCAAAAGACTTTTTCACCATCTCGTTGCGCTCCATTACTTTCAGACCAGATATTCATCTTGCCATGTAGCTTTCATGCCCAACTAATTCACGTGCTAATTAAAATCCACAAAAAACCTTATGCGAACGTAATCTCGACGTTACACGCCATCGAGAAATTCAGCGAATGAAAGAATTTAGATATGGTAATAAGTCGCATCCCTCATTACCTGATTGAAGTTCTACATTTTCATCAAGTTCATAGGTGGATAAAATTTCGACTTATCAAGCCCTCCATATCCTTGCCAATTATCCCATCGAATAAAATTGCGCGCAGTCAATATCCGATACATTTCATTCCCCCAACGCTTCGTTGGTTTATGGTTATTACTAAATCTGTATCAGTGTAATATAAAGTTTATATAAAATTCCACGAATTTAATATATGAATCAACGATAAAGAAAATCGAGCTATCATTAAATAACTTCGTACAATTTATCTATAACATTATCTGTGGAATTCTGGGAAGTAGCTTGCGGCACGCTGGGCCGGAACGGAATAGTGAGAGTTAGAATTTTTGCAAACGGAAACGAATTTTGTCCGCCTATTCTGCCGGAACAAGCGATCGAAATTCGGATGGAAGGCAGCAGCGGCCTTTGAATATTATCCCTTTGTAATATTCATATTCTCTGTAAAATCAGTGACGGTAGTAGCGAAGAGGAAGTAACGGTGGTGGCACTGTGCCTTGGTACCGATGAAGAAGAGGGAGCCGATGAGACGTTCGTGCAAAAAGTCTGTGGATGCACGAGATAAATGCAGCAACAGCAAGAGCAACAAAAAGAAAGAGCAAGAAGTTGAATAGCATATATTATTTCCATATTTAGTGTCGAACAATAAAAACTATTTTCAACACTTTGCTATAAGTTATGAAAAGTTGCGCGTGTTATTATGATTAGTAAAACCAAAGATAAGAAAAGCTGATACGAACAATAGGCAATATTCTGCTTGTAGCAAACGAAATCGTTCCATTCCAATGTAACGTAACGTTTCCGATTTGATCCGCGGCAGTGGCGGGGGTTCCCATTGAAATGCGAGTTTTCGAAAAATTCCAGTTTGTTCTGTTTCGAGCATTTCGTTCCATTTGGATCCAATGTGCGACGGGTATCTTGCAGAGTACTGAAAGTACATATGACGGCAGCTCAAAGCCCTTGTAAACCCACCAATAGCCGGCATCCGTGCCCGCGGATTCTGGGGCGGAATAGCTGAAATTGTGGAAAAACGTGGGGAGGATATGTTGCCCGGTGAATCCTTGCGTCCTAGGTCCTGGCTGCCCGGACGGGCAGCCGGCTGATGGCCAGGTACAGGTGCGCCGAAGCTGCTGCTCGCCGGTATGAATTCGGCTCGTGAAGGGTACATTGCACCCTCCGGAAGGGAGTGTCCCGTACAACCGACCTCCACCCTCCAGCCTTGCGTCAGTCCCCTCCTGTGATACCCTAGCTACGACCCTGGGTTCCGTGTCTCCCGGGCTGCACCGGGGGGTGAACGCCCTCGCCTGACCCAGACTCAGAATCGATCTCCATTCGTTGCACGCTTGGCAACCCTCATCCACCTCCCCCGCGAACAGCCACCTCCCGCCCGCCCGTCCACCCGCCTCGAGCACCCGCGCCCCGAACCAACCCCCGAACCCACCACCCACCCCCAACCCTCGCAGAGGCTCGCCACACTCGCGGATTTTGTGCCTAACTTTAGAAAAAATACCAGGCCGTCGCCGAGCTTTCAGCAAGTTCGCGATAGGTTTCCCTCTAGTATGCTCAATCTGCAGCTCGCATATCTCAAAATCTATAACTCTAATTATTATTGAAAAGGACGATTTGCTATTATTTGATGTTTTTTTGGTCTGCCAGGATCTCCGCGCTGAAGAAGCAGTAGTATGTTAAAGAGTGTTACACGTGAAGGATAGGTCGAAATTCTTCTCGACGATGAGGAACGTGCGTTGACACAATTGTGCTGTTGGTAATGAGCGTAAGTTCTGACCCGGAAACGGTGTTGTTGATGTCAAAGAAAACCGAGGAGAGTTGAACGCAAATCCATCTGTGATCCCCAGGGTCTTGCGCAAGCCTGGGGATTCTACTACTAGCTGTTTACAGGAAATGGATTTTCCATCGGACCTGCTGCAACGCTGGGAAACAAGGACTTCCGGGAAAGTCTGTCCGTGCATAGAATCTAGGAAGATGTTTCTCGATATCGAATCGTAGTAAAACGTTACGAATGTCTAGAATCCTGAGAAGCACTAATAAACACTGGTCGATTTCGCCACAATTCTATTCATAGAATTCATAGCACTACCAGAATTTTTTAAACGCTTTCTCAGCAATTTTTAAATCAATTAAAAATCAAAGTATACATTTCTAATGCTTGGGTGAGGTTTCAAACTGCGGAAACGAATTTCAAACTGAAAAGAGTACCATCTTCAGTGAATCAATTTGAGAAGTCCAAGAGATGCACTAGATGCTACATTAAAATAAATGCGATCGAATAAAGCATCGACAACAGCCGGCGGTGATCAAGCCAGGCGGCAGGTAACGATTTCAACCCTCCGCGGGAATCAGTTTAGATAAAAGCGGTGGCTGAAAAAAAGGAGCCCGCAGAGAGGTGCAGTACCGTGTAAGGAAGTGCATCGAGCTCCGCTATATTCTTTACACGCAGACTCCTCTCGCCTTTTGCGAGCGAGTGAGCAAACGATATAAGTAGTCCAACCGACTTTTTAACGAGCAGTCTTCCATCCCGGGGTGTGTTCAACCCCGCGCCAGCCCAGCCAGGCCTCGCTCGGCTCCAGTGCCGGAGGGTGAAACGCTCCTGATCCGCTGGAACATTACCCCAGCGCCGTCTGCGAGACATTGTGCACGTCAGCTTCCTCGGAATATTACGGTCGTCACCGGAAGAAAAATATGACTGCGGGGGGGTGGAAGGGATGAGAGTGTCTCCGAGTCTGGTCCTTCATATGCCAATGAATCCGATAGATGCCTTTTTCTTGTACCTTTCGAATAACCGATAAGACTGAATTCAATGGCAAAATTATATCAGATTTCAGCAGATTTTATGAATCCTCGAAATGCAGGGCAAGCAATTATTCATGGGTATAAAACGTTGTTGAAAGATCAACATAACGTTATTGAATATATATTTCATCTGGAGAAATAATCTGATTTAATGCCAGATTCGAACTTGTGGCTTTTCAGGTAGACAGAAGTAGTAGTATGTTATATGTCTAATACTTGACTTTATAGTGGGTCGAGTTTCGATTTGAGGAAAGGAGCACAAATCACTAATGCATCCTAATATTGCTCACTTTCAATAATTGGACATTTCCGCTCGTCCTGCAATCGACTGTATACATACTACTTCTTCGAGATAAAGATATAAAATGCTACTCATATGTTTTATGTCGCGGTGAATTTTCAATTAATTAAACGTATGAAATATCTAAATTACCAGTGGAATGAAGGGACAGATAGTACAAATGAAAAGAAGACGATTCAGTGTATCTGTGTAGAGAATAATTAGTTCTATTGTCGCAAAGTATGGCGGGAGCCTGGGAAAAGTTCAGTAGCGTGGCAAAGGTGCGTGGTGGCTGTGCGCGGATCAAACTTTCTCGAGGAAGAGGCAATGCTCGTCGTTCTAGCTGGAAAATGAGGCCATTTCTCTCCCCCCTCGGCTCCGGCCCGCCCCCCGATGATGCGCCCTCTTTTTCCACTTCGAGATACGTCAACGCTTTGCAGAACAATCGGGGGAGAGTTCAGTGCACCACCGGCTGAGTTCCACGAACTCCGCTTCTCCGCGGATGCGCATTCGCCGATGCAAACACCAATTGACTATGATGAAGTTCCACTCTTGCCGAACAAAGTCCGCTTCCTGGGCAGAAATTTCAGGTCGCGCCGTGGCAATATTCGTAATAACTGGACTCTCCGAGATCAAAAGTAGCCCGAGTGGCCACTACACCGCGGTCTAAATGATTGGTATCTCTCTGCATATTCCCTTCGTATATATGTATATCAAACGTACTATAAATCTGCAAAGAGATATGGATTGCTTTTTTACCTGGAGAACATCTCTTTCTCTCTCTCGCTCTCTCTCTACCAACTCTAACCAGGATTGCACGAAGACAATAAATAAATGACAATTGTCAAAAATTAAATTAGTAATTCGAAGGGGGTGGCAAAATATTGCCATGCAAATGTCGCCCGACGACTCTTGTTATATAAATAAGATAAATAGGGTTGATCTTTGTAGCTATAAAACAGATAAAACCTTTTCAGAGTGGCTACCGTTAGAGCCACCCTGCCGATATATCCTAATTTGCCTCCCCCAGGTTTATGTTACCCTCGACGAGACTGGTCTCTTCACCCTAACTTTTTTTCCGCGTCGAATTAGAACGGCTCGTGCTATTAGCTATTCAAATTCATTTTTCTTTCACATTAGCTCGGTGAATTATGGGATCGTTCTTCAGTTCTTGGGGTTACTCTTTCAGTTAACACTGAAAGCGACTTTCAGAATTTGTCTCTCTCTCACCAACCTTTTACATGTTTCTATAATGTCGCAGGATGAAAATACCAAAGATCAATGCTCCTTCCGCTAACATGTGGATCTTCCACCATAAATGCTACGATGGTATATGGATTTCTACTTTTCCGACGCGACTAAAATGATTCTCCCTGGCAATAATTCAATTTGTCGATGAACTCGAGTGTGGCTCAGAGGAAACCATGGTTAAAAACCAAGATTTATCTGAACCTACGACGTTTGTTATAAGATCTGAATTATTAAATACTATTACTATGAATTAATATATCGATTACAACAATGTATTTCGAGCACAACAGTGTTCCCTCCAAGTTTCTGTAATCTTAGGGCGTTAACCTGTGGACAATCGACTAAAGGTATCATTTTATACCTGTGCTTGATCACTCATTACGACTTCCTTAGTTTTCATATGTGTAAAGCTCACATTGTTACAATAAATTATATATCTAAATGGATAAATACTTTATTAAAAATTCTTTCTTAAAAGTAGTAAACTGCGCACTTTCCACTGCTTTCACTTACACAATGTAAATTGGAACTGTGGAGGTAAACGAAATTATACGAAAACGATTCGTGGCATTATTTATCGGAATGATAATTCGAGCGCTGGTTATAGCAGGCGCAACCCCGCCGGGGGTTGGCTTCACAGCCCCGCCTATAATTCGCATGCGCCCATTTCCCAGACAGCGAGCGCTCTCTCGCAACCGCTTCGAATCAATAATTAAGATAACATCCGATCGTTGTGCTTATCACGGCGCCAAGTGCATTTTCAATTGAAAATATTCTCGGCCACATCGTCGAAACTCTCGGTAGAGATTCGATTTCTTAACCGCGTGATAGTTAATCGGTGAGTATTGATCGAGCGCGGGACGAGTGAGCTAAAATAGGTTTGCAACTTGAGTGCATCGTGAGGCAATTTTATATCGGATTATATATAATTCTTGCATATGGCCATTACTCCATCGAAAACATCGGTCGTAACAGAATTTAGGACAGCGAAACACCATAAAAATAGAGTCAGCTGCGACAACATCCACCTGCCCAGGGGACGGGTACAGGTGTCCACATTCGAAGTGATCCAGCAGCAAGGTGCAACGGCCGAGGCTGACTCCCCGTCGAAGCCGCTGGGCTGCCTGCATCGTGTGTATACCACACGAGGCGGCAGGCGGCAGGCGGCGGCGGCGGCGGCGGCGGCGGCGGTGGCGGCTGCAACCGGCTCGTGCCAAGTGCCAAGCTGTCTCTTCGCCAGGCGTTCGCATCCACGTGCTCGATCGTTTTCTAAACGTAAAGCTTCATTACCCAAGAGAATTAATGATACCTTGAACTAGTAGACTCTTCGGTAACTCTAGTTGCGCCTGGTCAGGATTCTCTTGAAACACTTGATGATCAAAAGTCGCGGAAAAGTCTTGGCGGCATACCGGCTGGGCGAGGGTCGACTGAAACTCAGAAGAGGGTAAAAGCAATGTCAGTGTGGAATTCTCTCCGATGGAGCTACAATATTGGAGAAGCGGAGAAATAGTAGCTAGGAAATGGCAGAAGAAGGGGACGCTCGGGGAGTTGGATGCTAATGGAAGAAATTAAAGGATCGAAAGGTGCCGGGTCGTACACCGGCATGGCGGATATGTATACAGTAGGGTGCCGGTGGATCGGGGCGCGGGAAAAATAGTGGGGAGGTCGACGCTAGGGGGTGGTGTGCGAGCCGGGATGCCAGAGGGGTATTTTGCGGGCGCATGCGTAGCTAGCTCGGCCCTGACTGCACCGCAGGGTGGTTCAATGTTACGGGAGGGCACTGACCCGAGCTGGAGATTCCACCCCTCGGTGCACCGAGGTGGGTACACCCCTGGAGCACGTAGGAGCCCGCCGGTCCCTGCAACCAACCCTCCGACAAACCACCCTCCATCCAGACCGCTCTCTCCTCGTCTCCTCTCTTCTCCAGCGGAGCCACTCTCTCTCCCCTTCTCCCTCGGCCCTCCACCCTTCCCTCCGTCACCGTCGCCGCCACCACCACCACTACCATTAGCAACAGTGAATAGCAGCGGCAGCGGCACAGCCGCCACCTCCACCAGCCCAGCCACCCCCGTAGCTGCGCTACCGCTCCCAACGCTCGCTTTCCTACCATCGGCGAGGGTTTGCCGGCAGCGCGCGGCCCGGGATAACTATTATCCACCTCTCACAAATCACCTGGGCTGCCGTTTGCCTGGCACCAGTCATCTTCGGTGAACAGTGATATGATGCATTGCACCCGGGACCCGTAGGTGATGAACGCAACAAAATCGGTGACGCCGCGTTGGGGAATAGACTGATTAGAATGAAGTACGCACTTCCGCACAATAATACTCGTCAGTTTTTACTCTTGACACCCATGACAGACATTGCTCACTTTTACACCTTGAGATGATTGCTCCAGGCATTGTTTTGTTACCTTCGTTTAGTTCGAATATTCTTTCAGCGGGAGTTGCCGGTTCGCGCCGGTGTCGGCGAGAGAGTTGAACCTCGCAAGCTCCGCGCAGCCTCCTAGCAGTGCAGGTCCTTAAACACCGCTCAGGTCGTTACCCTTGCGAAGCTGATCCTTCTTCGACCCTGAAAAACCTCATTTATTACCTACTGAAAAAGTATGCATGAAAGTAAAACTACACTGGATAAAATCACTTTTTAAATAAGCAGGTCGTCGCCTCGTAAGAGGCTACTCTCGACGACCAACATTGTACGAGAGAAAGAAAACGCCGGGCGTTAAAAAGGGGGCGCTCCATTTCTTGATGCAACGATGCGAGTTTTCACTGTTTACCCTGAACTAAAAGTACATCTATATCTACTGGAAGGTTTTATATTTCAATCTCTTCTTGCCCTGGATTTCTTTCGTTTCAGCTTGGATCAGGAAAGTATCAAAGATTGTTCGCTAAGAATGATGGATGAAGAAGCTGGTGCCTGACACAAATAGCGGAAGCAGCAAATCACACTAAAATGTGTAGAAGTAGAGACGATATGTTCCAGTACAGAGAGGATTATCCGATGATGTTGACTATTTTCGTTGATATTCGAATTACGTAACACATGATAGAGCAAAATGTTCGGTGGGAATAATTCAATCGGCAGAAAGCTAAGCAGATGTACTAAACGCAAACGTAACCCTTGCCCACGGCCTGAAACATCCGATGTCAGACATGTCCCACTGGTGACAGGAGAAGGGGCACTCGAGACATTCTGGCAGGGGGTTTTCACTGGGGGTTGACTTGGCGGTTGGGTCGATTCCCTGTTATGCTAATTTGTCAACGGTTGGTCCTAGGGTTGTCGACCGGTGCACAAAAATTATTCAACACTCTACTGACTTTCTTCCTTCACCAGTCTCATGTTCTCCCTCTCGTCTTCCATTCTTTGCTGATGTTTGACCCGTCAACTTTTCGATCTTCTACCCACACCGCTTTGCACCTGGCTCTCGAAATCAGGACCACGTGATCGCAACATAAAAATTCCTTATAAAAAAATGCTTTTTTTTATCTCAAGCTTACCGCACCCAAGCTTCGAAGGCTCATTTTACTCCAGCTGGAACGCCGCCGGAGATACGCTCTTCTATTTGTCTTTAGGAAAACGCCATCCTATCGCTTAAATCCGCGGACAATGAGTGAGCTATCAGCAAGCTACTGATGAGTTTCGTAGTATACGAAGAACAGAAATAACGAACGCAAATTAAGATACATACGTTTTTTCATATTCAAACTTGGAGCAGTATTAATTAAATCATTACCGCGAAGATTTTACATTTGCAAGTGGACGTCAGTAATATCAAGTGAACCACCTCGAATCAATATTTAATTATAGATTAAGAAACCACGTGATGTATTCGAGGGCGAATCACCACTCGCTAGTCGAAGATTGAAAAACACGAAGAATTCGCTTCTAAAGTTTTGTCCTTTCCATCGACGCCGACGACGATCCGAGTGCGATCGATTCGAGATGTGTTTTGATGAACCAACTTCCAGCCGGTTACGCCCACCCCACCGATATTTTCGAGCATTAGAATATCGCTGGCCGATCAACGTTAACTTCCGTCTGCAAAAATGCTTCACCCTTCCGTTGGCCGAGCTGCGGGAGTGCGGGAACGGGGAATCACGGCCGGGGCAGGGTGGCAGACATACAATCCTGCTCGCCGTTTCTCCCTTCCTGATGGGATCGCAGGGCCAACGTGGAAGAGAAAGGAGGAAGCAGTGGTGCCGGGGCGCAGGAGAGCGAGGGAAATCCAGAGGGCAGAGAGTCGGAAAGAGAACCAGGGACGTACGTCGTTATTTCGCGGTGGATGCTGCGGGATCAATAGCGTGGAGAGCCGAAGAGCCAGTAGAGGGAGAAAGGGAGAGGATCGACGGTAGAAGCGGTAGAGTGAGGGCGACAGGAGTAGGTAGCGAGAAGAACGAAGAGAGAAGTCACGGTCCGGTCGTGGTTGCTAAGAGGCGAGAGAAAGACGGTAGGACAAAGGGTGACTCCCCTAGTCCTCGGTCTCTATACGAACCCCCTCCTCTTCACCCCTTTCTCTCTCACTCACTCTCTCACTCTCTCTCTCCCTCGCACACACACACACACACTCAACCCCCGCCGTACTCCTCCGCCCTTATTTTCTTCACCTCCTTCTCCCACCAACCCCCAACCTCGTACTCGTTCTCTTTCCGACCCGTAGCTTCTCTCCTCTCGGCGGTATCCACCACCCTTACTAACCAACAACCCCAGGAGTCGATGCATCCAGGGTCGTTGCTACCGGCAGCGAACGATCCAGCCTTTCGCCTACTCTCTCTCACCCGTGATAAGCTCCCCACTCACCTCTCTCTCACTCTCTCTCACTCTTTCTCTCTCTCTCTCTCGCTCTCTCAGCAACCCTCGTCTCCCACCCCGTCGACCCTGCTCCGCCACCCTCTCATCCCTCAGCAGAGAGCCGCGTCCGTGCGTCTACCTCTGGCCCGATCCGTGCACATGCATCGATACCCGGAGATAAAGCCGCGTGGCGTGGTGTGGTGTGCTGTGGTGTGGCGTGGTGTGGCATGGCGTGGCGCGGCGCAGGTGGCGTAGCAGCTACCTCGCGCTAGCTCTTCATGCCTCCAGCCCGGCCGAATGCATCCTCCGGGCTACAGAGCTTCCAGTCCCACTCATCGTTTGCGTATGCTCTTTGCCAGATACGTATGTATATATGCATACACACCGATATACCCTGGTAGTGCTCGCCGTTCGCTGCATTCGTGAACGATTGCATTGCGTGCAAACCGAGAGGAAATCTGAGAGACAGAATCACGCCCGATAGAGGATGGTGAATTCTCCCTGATGGAGATCTATACAATCTGATAAGCTGTCCAACTATGATACTTTTCAAGGACGAATTCGCCACGCGTAATTATTGGTATAGATAAGTGTAGCGCGGTTCCGCGCATGGCTGAGACACCGAACGCGTTCTTGTGCGAAACCGCGACCACCGATTAATCGTTTCTGTTAAGTCAGCTGCTCGCTGATCAATCAACTTTGTGATTACAGTCTTTTTTATTTCTAGTAGAAAGCTTGGTTGAGCTAAAGATGCTTGATGAGAAATTAGTTAGAGGGATAAGTAAGTATATACAGGAAGATGGTGAATCTGTTATGCGAAGAAAAAAGAGTTGAGGTGTGAAGGTGTATTGAATGTGCTTTATAATGAGAATATCATGTTTCGGTTTAAGTAAGACTTGTTTGAAATCCTTCAAAGGAGTGCACGTGGTAGACGCTTCCTGTGAGTATAATATTATCAAAGAACTTGGAAGGACGCTTTGGCAAAATAGCGAGAAAGATCACGTTCTCAAGGGAGTTTCTGCTTTGCCTTACATACAGAACTCCTTGGCCGCAGGCTTCAGCTGGATTCTCGTGACTATGGGCAAGCGTTCTCTGAAGCGAATAACAAGAAGGAACCCACAATTTTTAGAGGAACCGCTTTCTTTCGAATCTTTTATTTCTTGCAGTCGAGAGCTTCGCTGAAATCGTTTTTACAGCATTCCATACGTGTACCATTACGGTAATCGAGACATACGTATCGGTGTAAATGTATTACTGTAATTCAGGTAAAAACACATCACAATTCAAATGGATAAAAAAGAAAATATGGGAAGGGTTTAAAGTTCGCTTTTTTATATAATGATGATTGTAATAAATCTAAAGGATAGGATTTCCAGTAAGAAATACGAATTTAGAACACGTTAACATGATATCTGTGTGGATGAGTTGATGCAAATCCAGCTTGACGGAGCAGATCCTTCATTTAAAAGAGCGTGTTTCGTAAGGTAATGCCCGGTCTCTTGTAAAGCTATGAAAAGACAAGAGGGACCCTCATGTTCAACGGGGTCTCGAATATCGTGGAGCGCGGAACTCATTTCCTTGCATGGTCGGGTCTCCTCTTTCTTGTCCTTTCTTCTTTCTCTTCCTTTTTCACCTGCACCAAGGAAGATCAGCAGCAGCATCAGCATCAGCATCAGCATCAGCAGCAGTATGCGGTAGCAGTCTGTCGGAACGATCAGCCAACAAAATATTTAAAAATACACTGCCAAGTCGTTGTGTGTCGCGCGGTCCTTCAAAGGGATATATTATTACGTAGCAAAAAAAATTTCACGCCAAAAGTGTACCCTCAAGGTAGGATTGCCGCCAGTTCATGCGTTCCATCTGCAAAAGACACTCGAACGAATCCTCTACTCCCAGGCTTCGATCTCCCAATATGTGTACGCGCACGCGTGGCTTGCGAGCAGAAATCATTAATGACAGTATACCCAAGCGGCAATCATCATGGCATAATCGCATATGTAACTCTGCCGATGAAATTACTGCCTGAGCATTTGCGTGAATGCGCGCGACATCGCGTAGATTAAGCAGAGTCATTAATTGCGGCAAATATTCCATGGGAAAAGATAGTGGCACCAATTTTCCTATGTCTATAAATTAAAGGATGCACTCAATCTTCGTGTAGATCATGAAATGATTAGTACATTAATGTGCATCATTGTTGGAAGCTTCTGGATATCATTAGATGACACTGAGATGCATCTTGCCTTCCCGTCTCCTGAGTAGCAACCAGCGGCGGTAATAATTATTACATTATCATTAGCCGTTAGTCATCATAGCAGGATCTCCCGGGAGAGTGGTTAGAGCGTTTGACTGTATGCGCAGGATTCGCGGAACGGAACCTGGGGACATGACGGAAGGTGAATCTACGTAGTATCTCTCCCCAAGGGCCTTTGTCCTCCTATTTCGCTGTGTGCGTAACCATACCAACCAGGATCCAAATATCAACGTAATTGTAGAACCAATCCTCTCATATTAACTATTTTTCATGGAAAGCCCTTTTCATCTACTTGAATAGATACAGCATAATTGAGACATACGTCATAAGACGTAGTCAAATACGAGTAACAGAACCACAGACTAGCATACATCATTATACCCCGAATGACGATTTACAGGACACAAACAGATGCGCAGTATGCTAGGAATGTATCCACGTGCAAATATGTGTTTGCTTAATACAGGTGCATGCATATGTGAGCATAGTGCATATGAATACGTATAGCCAAGTATATCAATACCGTGACGCAGATAGCACACACACAGACACACACAGGCAGAGGTAGGTAATATGTTGGGACTGTATAAGTTCATCGCCGTCATAATCACTCAAAATGTATATACATTATCGCGTATAAAGCGTATTTATACGAACACAGGCATAAGGCTTAACATGAATATTTATTTTCTACCCCGCCACTAAATATTATTCATTACCTATTCACATTAACATGAAGACCGGTTCAAAGTAGATATGCCGTTTTATACCGAGAGGCAGAAAGAGAGAAAGAGAAAAAGAGTGAGAGCGAGAGAGAGAGAGAACAATTTGTAGGGTATAGCAAAATTGAATGCAAGTGGAGGATACGGTTCTCTACCCGTGAACCGGCAACATCCTATTCTCGTTCTCTTGTCGCACTAGGAAGGCGCGCACCAATGAACCCTTTCACCTCTCCCGTATTACGAGCATTGAAAGTACATTAGTGGACCCAGCATCCACGCGAGCCTCTGGAGTGTACTCATTATTTACACATGTGTATTACTCTCGACGCACGAGGATCGAAGATGCGGATATAGGCGGAGGAGGAGGAGGAGGAGGCTCAGGGTACACGCAGGAGGCTGAGTTCTCCTCGATCTTGCGTAGAATTGCAGAAATCGCGAGAAGATTGCAAGCCAACGAGAAACGACACGAGAAGGCGAGAGCGCGCGCGAGCGCTTTCTGTGTACCGGGCGGTGAACGAGCGAGAAATTCCATTCGCCTAAGTGCACCCGGCGCACCGAGCTTTAATCATCATATTTCGAGCATAGTACGTATGTATGTATGTATATATATATATATATGTATAAGAGATCGGTGGAGGGAATGCAGAGATGCGGGCGTCTCTCCTGTCACGACTGAGATTTCATCACTTTTATGGACTATAGGCAGGAAGCCCTAGATATATCCCGGTATACCATATCGCGCGCACCGTTTTAAGAACCACCATGTATTCGTGCCATGCAGGATGTCTCTCGAATCCATGCAACAGCATTTCCGTACCGATGCATCCAGTGGAAGAGTATATTACTTCAAAATTAAGTAGAGATGATAATTATTCTCCGTGCATCATTCGTTAGTTTTTACTCACCCTTCCCAGGACTCGAAGGACTTTTTATTATTGGCTACTCTTCTATATGTCGCATACACTCTCCGAGATGTTCGATCTGCCAGAGGTTTAATTGCGATGAAATGACAGGATGCGGAGATTTTTTAGGGTCGACGAGCTCAACTGACGCAGTACGTCGCCTCGAAAGCTCTTTACGTAGAGATCTTCTTACTTCCATTCGAAAAGTTACCGGTACAAGAGTATGCTCTATACCCTTTTTCCGCACCTTCATTCCCCTTGCAATGATCGCGCATATACCCAGCAGTGCGATCGGCCTTTCAGTCGTACCTGGATAAAGCTCGCTCTCTAGCTTGCGTGTGCGTGCGCGCGAATGAAAGGACTGTCACCATAGTTGTTCGTAGGATGAGAATCGACGAAATGAAATTGCATTGCAATGTGCGGAACGCGACTATCGAAGCTTGTGCAGCTATTGTTGCTGCAAGCCGATCAGAATTCCAACCACAGAGCTTTCGAAACCGCGCCAGTCCTCTTTCCACAAATTAGAAAGCTACCATTTTTCCGTGAAATGCAAGGTACGAAGAGAGAAAGAGAGAAAGAGAGGAGAATCGAGGGAAGACAGAATACAAGAGGCTGGCAACAATAGAAATAGACTAGTACATGTGGCGAGGACATCCCGGACCGATTGATTGGTGGTTTGTGCACGTTCGGCAAAGCCAACATGGAGAATTTATGAAATTGACTGGGCTCCACGCTGGAATACTGAAACCTATCGAGACAAAACCTCTCGTTTACTATTCCCTTCATATTGATTCTTGTTTCGAATTTTCTCTCTCTCCCTCTTCCACACATACAAACACATACACCTTCTTTACTCTTCCTCCTGCTATTTTCGTCGCATTACTTTCTCGAGCGCGAAAAACTGTGTAGGTGTAGCTACTGCACGAATAGCAAGCTCGAATAACTAGAGCCGACGAATATTTCCGCGTTGCATTTATTATACCGAGCACCGCAGATGCTGGAACTGCAATCATTCCTGCTTGCTTCACGTATCCAGAATGCAGAAGGTGAGAAAGAGAGAGAGAGAGAGAGAGAGAGTTTGGTGTGATAGAAGGAAAAGAGAGGAAAAACATGAACCCTGCTCGAATTTTCCGCTCGGTTTTCCATGGAATCCGAGCCAAATCCTTTTCAATTAAGAGGGCCCCCGCATCTACCAACCATTAGCGCGGTCGGTGATCCAACACGCTCGAGATCACACTCGGTTTTCGATCAGCCTCTTCCTCTCCCCCAACCGCACACACAGACACACGCACACACATTCATTCTCCCTCGTTCTCTTTCCCAGCAATGATGTTGGGAACAGACGCTCGTACGAAAGGGTTAAATGCGTGCGACATCAGCCAGGTGTTGGCTGAATTATCAGGTACGTACAGACACACCTGAAATGCACAGAGGCTGGTGCACGTCATGAAGGACAGAAGTACATACTTTGAAAGTGCACATAGCGTAAGCGAAGGACAAGAATGATGATGGCCAGGAGAATGTACCGGTGCAATGACGGTAGAGGTAGCAGCAACAACAACACCAACAACTTGAACAAAAAGCAAGGTGGGCCCAAAGCATAGCAATGAGAAGTTCCAGGTGGGAGGCAGCTGCCAACCGGTAACACCTGCACCTTTTCTTCCTTCTTTCTTGAACGAGCCGGACCCGTTTTCAGAATCGAAAGGCCCTCACCTATCTCTCATTCCTCTTCTCTCTTCATGAAATGACCAATTCTCCTTACTCTCAGCATGGACGAAACAGCCACAGTTCCCTCCTTACATGCGGGTGCAACCAAACGGCAGGTGCACCACTTCTCTCACACCAACTTATTCTCATTACTGTTATTAGTATATGCTCTTACCCGGCCAACCACTGGCACGTGGTGATGCTTTGTACCGCAATTACCAAGCGGTACAGCAGAAAAACGGAAATGTGGAGAATGGAGGAGGATCAGAGGAAATTGCAACCTTATTAGAATATGTTTGTTCTTATGTGTTCTCAAATAACAACTATCTCGGTTTTGCCTGGAAATGTTGATTGGGTTGCCTGCAGCGTTTTTTGCTGTCGCTTTCAAACCTTACACATTTATACTTACCGACGCCTTAATTTTAACCCTTAATTGTAATTGTAAAAGAAGTCGTAAAGAAAGATGTGTCCGATGATACAACTCAATACAAAAATAAAAACTAGCAACGGAAGTCTACAATGACCGTCAGGAGAACAGAAGGACAATGTGAACTCGTTCCTGATAAATACACCAGGTGTTACGTTTCTCGGGTCGTCATCCTCTACCGCTACCGTCATTATTTTCCCTTGCTCAACGGAAAACACATCCGATATGTGATCGTTCTCGAAAAATAAATTCTATTTAATCGTCCCAACTGTGTTTTTATATCTCGCTTATTTATTACTGATTCGTTAAAAATCAACAGCTATTGCAGAGACAACATGTTGTACTCTGTTTTATATTACTTACGAATGAATGTTTATATTTCGCATTTCCAAATCAAAAGAGGCGTGGCTCGGTTATTGTTTAGCTTGATACGAGCCAATACAGGAATTCCTATGAAAGAGAAGCTTTGCAAGAAGAATCGGAAGACGAGATGGAAAAGAAATCGATGTAACAAGATCAGAGAAGTGTTTGTACTCAATTCCGGCAGTGGAAGCTAAAAAGAATTGCGTTATTATACGTCGGGTCGGTGTCAACGACAAAGTTTGCTGATTTCTTTTGGCAGCTTCCTTGGTGTCTGAACGGGCATGCGGCTGCCATACACTCTTGTTCCTTCCCTCACCGTTTCTCTGGCGGGCAGCACCCTCTTCTATGAGAGTCTCTCCATGGGTCCCGCGTGGCACGGACGCCGACGTCGCCGCCGCCGCCGCCGTCTGTATAAACGAGCACGCGCCACCACCTGCTTCTTATTATCCCCACATTCCCCACGCCCTATCCACGCTGCAAGGAGCACCCTGCCATTTCTGCAGCCTTCGCCCCCAACTGCCGACACTCGCACGGTAGACTCCTGTTATTTTATCCTCTGTCTCTTTTCAACTCACCAGCATCTTTTCATCCGAGTCTCCTTCTCTCTTCCTCAGCTATCCCTGTCCTGCCCAGCCTCCACAGATTATCGATGCTTTTCTTAGGACGGAAGAAGCCGTACACCGATTACTCCAAACCAGACCGAAGCCTGCTATATCAACACGCTTCAAGCTATTACAAGCCAAATCTAATCCCGATTGATCTTATGTCTTCCATCACCGCAGGTGTACTCGCAAGCAACCTTCAAGTCGTACAAAGAGGTAAACCATATTTAGTCCCTCAGCTGGTCTTGCGTGGTGTTCTACCTTACGCACACAACCGGCTATTCTACATGTATGTATATGTATACTATACGTAGTTTCATGCGAACGCCTTTGAAACGATTCGGCACTGCCAGTGGTAACTAAAGGCGGCACTTGAAAAAACGGCCGGAGGCGGCGCGCACATTGAATATAACGATGGAAAGATCGCGTTGATAGCTGGGGAATGAAAACAGTGTGGTGGAAAGGCAAGGTGGAGGTTGAGAAGGAGGCTGGAACGAAAGAAGGAAGCGAAAGGGGAGGCTGGCGGAGCAACTCTCTATGCGTTCTACCTATTAATTTCATTGTCTTTGTCGCATGAGCGTGGCAGGGGTCGAGGGTCGGAATTGCTCCTTGAAATATTCAGCAGTCTGGCCTTGGACTGGGAGCCCCCGGCAACCGAGAGGGTCGCAAATGCAGGGGTTAGTGACGATCCGTGTACTGCGAATCGTTGTGCTCGCGTCTGCGAATACCACGACGACCGACAACGTCGATGTCGGTGAGGACGAGACGAGGGCAATGCTGTCTCGTACTCGTCGTCGTCCTAACCCCTTACGTGACTGCAACCCTCAATTGGATACCCTAGACTTTCTTAATTACCGGGCCATAAATGAAAGCGACGTGAAAATGTGAAAAAGGAGTAATTAATTATGCGCTAACGTAACGCCCCATGAACAGGGATACTCCAACTGGCGGTGGTGCTATTGTTGTATAATTAGTACACGTGCTGCTATAACTTCAGAGGCTGTTGCGCGCCTGTTGTTTGGCAGTATCGTGAAAATGTTCGCCTTTCACAAAACATATAAAGTCCATTTTTTATAGAGGGTACGTTGAACGAAATTTTCGAAACCTTTTGCGTAATACCTTTTACTCTTAAACTACTGCAATTAAAATAGTGATTGATTGTTAGGTAATAATAATTATTGATTGTTGTTTAATGATTTCTGGTATAGTAGATTTTATTGTATGCAATTCAAGTGTTGGCAACGTGCGAAATAGTGTTTGTATGAAAGATCGAAAATCGAAATACGGCTCTTGAAATTCCCAGAGTTTTATCTTGCGCGGAAAACTGAAACGGGAGGGGTTGATAGTCCATATCCGCTGATGTCAAAGTAGTGGGCAGGTGCATTAGCATAAGTCATTGTGAACTATCAGCGTGGAAGTTCGAAAAGTAGGTCTGAGAAGCGAGAAACGTACTGATAACCAATGCAAACGAGACCTGCAATCCCGCAACAGCAAAACTATAATAAAATAGAAGAAAGCAGAATAAACATTCGTAAAAGAGGTATTAAGAAGGTTGAACGGAATAAAAAGATAACTTTTATAAATGTACATTTGAGATTATATTTTACAAAGTCTCCAATTACAAACTACCACCATTCCCGTTAAACTTTGAAAGTCAGTTGAAAGAACTACTTTGTACTTGAAGTTCAATGAAGTCCCTCTGGAAAAGCGTGCATCGAGGAATGCGTTTTACTGAATCCTGGAAACTGCACCGAAAATTCTCAACTATTTGAAACCGTCTTCGGTTGGTCCGTAGCAACCTTTCAAATCTTCTGAATCGTTCCGAAATGGGGTCTCCGAAGCTAGAATTTCAATGTTTGGACAGTGAGAGTAGTCAAATAGACACAGATCAGTGTAACAAGATGAATATAGTACCACCAGCTTTTCCTAAAAGCTAGAATTGCCTTATGACAGAGTGCGTTAGGAAATGTTAGAAACATCACCCAAACCTACAGACACTTAAACAAATCCCTGCAAAATCACTGGCATTACCATTATAATTAAAACATCCAATGAAGATGAAGTAAAGCTAAATAAATATTTAACACGAACTAATGATATTTCTAATTTCTAATAATTCACCAGTTGCCTAGGATAACGATTGAGTCTCATTTTCGAAGGGATTCCTGATTACACAGCATCTGTCCTTTACGCTGTCATTATAAAGAGCGTACGCTAAAGCTCGTAGTGCCTTTTAGAATCGGAGTATCGAGGGATTAGGTGGTGGAAACCGAGGCAGGATCGGATGTCGAGAGGAAGAAAATGAGTGCGGACGCGGAGAGATAGAGCGTGCGGCTGAGGGTAGGAGAGGGTTGGATGGGGTGAACGAGCGAAGAGGAGAAAGAGGGTGGTTGGTGCGTACGATTTGAGGTACGAGCGACGGGCGACGGGCGACGGGCGACGAGGGGCTTTGCAGCGTGCGGTAGCCTGTGGTCGGGCTGTGCACCGCAACGGTGGCCTCTCTTGCGATCGAAGGTGGAACGCTGATCGATACTGCACCTGGAGCGGTGAGTGCCGCCGCCACCGCCGCCGCCGCCGCCGCCGTTGGTGTGGTTCGTCGTACTCTGACGCCCGTCCAGCGATCGAGCTCATAGGCGGCCAGCCCGTAAACTCAGGGACGCTCTACTATCAAGAGAACACCCTTTTATGCGATCATCAAGCTTGGAGGAAGTACTACTGAAAACGTTCACAGCACGCATCCACTCAACTTCCTGTTTCATCCCCTTGTACAAAGATTGTCAGGAGTCACTGAAGAATTCTCTTCGGATGGGAAGCCTGTTCGATAAAACAGATACAAAGGACCGAAACGGGAGAAGCAAACAACAGTGAACAGAGGATAGCATTGGAAATGGTGGGCCAACAAACGTTCATAGGATTCGACGATATTTGCAAGGGAGAGCTTAAAGCACGCAGGACGTGTAACATGTAAAGCGAAGAGTGTATCTAAATGCAGCAAGTGAAAATTAGCTACGTATGGCCAAATATCGAAGCTCGGTGAGCTGAATAATTTGTTAACCGAGGGGAAAGACCGGAGAGCAGAAATAATCGATAATGGAATTTCGGACCTGTAATGCACCCCGCTTAAAGTTCAAGCGGGCTTGCGAAGCGTGTAATTATACATTGTATTGTTTGCCTATATTTCAATGACGAAAATACGGGTGATTTTAATGGGGAACTCTCGGCAAATCCGACGGTAATTGTGTACACATTCCAATAAAGATAATTATATGGCCGAGACAAGTGGTTTAATCCTGGCTGAGCGCAAACATTATTTATCGCGCGATGCTAATTTCAATTTCTCTTGCGATTCAGTGAATCGAAGCAGAAATCGGAGGGCCACTAATTTTATTATCAGCCGTGAGAATCACTTTCTGTCAGTTTGGATTAAATCTCCGCCGATTGCGTTATCGGAGGGTGAGTCGATTGGTTAAATCCTTATAGCAGGAATCATTAAACGCCGCCGCACAACCCAACGCGTGTGGCGTAGCTCGTTGCAAGTCGCAAGTAACTTCATTACAGTGCGACCGCTTAATAACGCTTGACAAAGTAATTAGATCGGCTGGTATTTGGTGTGTGCGTGCAAGCGCGCATGCTCTGCTAAAATATTGTAACGTATTCCGAAGAAATTGCTTCATCAGTTCGTGCTCGATGTCAAGTATCAGGGCGTTGCCACGTAAAGATGACATTTTCAACAGCAGATCAAAGTGCAATTCGGGTTGCGTTTTCCACGCCAGTCTAATTAACTGTATGGCAAGCGAGGTCGATCCGATACCAGCCAGCTCAGCCGAAGGGGTGCGTATCAAATGGACGCTATACATATCCTCCCTTTGAACATTGGATTTCGATCTCGTCGATACTGTAGCAGCAGAGCCCGCGTTAATTAATCCCGAATGCACCTGGACACTGTCCTCTCAAAGGGAAGAAATAATTCAGAGGATTCCATTGTGGAGGATTAGCCGAACCATCGCACAATCCGTTTACCTTTACCATCCTGGTTGTCAGGCTTCGACCATTACCAAACTCACACAACCAAAAGAGTTATATATCGAAATGAAATGATCGTTTTGCATAGAAATAACTGACGATTCCTTAACGAATACAAACTGACGTATACAAATAATACTGCAGTAAAGAAACCCGACCTTCCGGGTTGAGAATAAAAGGAAGTACAATACTCCCACCACTGGGCAAGCAATGTACCAATACAAAAGAAGCTGAGCTTCCTGGCGGAGGACAAAACTACAGAGGGCGAATGAGCTGCCCGGCAGATATGCAGACTCGAGAAAAAGAGAAAACGGCATAAGGAGGTGAAAAGGAGGATAAGAGCTTGCATTCCACCCTCTCTTTCCCGAATGACTGCGGCTTTCGTTGCGGATCCGCAAAATAGGACGAGCCGCTGTCTTTTCCGGAGAGTGCTCGTTCGCCGCGAGGAAGATGATGAACTAAAAACGCGGGAAAAAGTGGTAGGAGCACGAGTGAGAGAGAGAGAGAAGTCGGTGGAATCTGAATCGCATCGAGGTCGCCGAATGAAGAAAAAAGGTAGAAGATACGAATCGGTTATCAGCAAAGAGATCTAGAAGAATACCGCGAGCCATGTATAATAGAAATAGAATAACACGACAATGCTCTAACCTCTAATATTAGTTTTAACAATGAGGAAGCATTAGCTTGCAATTATTTCACTAAAGAAGAACCGGAAAGCAACGCGGATCAACAAAATAAATACATTTACTGATGTTACTGATTGGATCAACGAATGCCTGTCCGTCACGCAGTCCACTTTACATTTAGGATATTCGATAATACAGCTATAAATGTGAATGGTAATACCATTACTAAAAGAACGAAGCCTGATACTCCGCTCGCTTGGAAATTGCGCCGTCTGCTTGAGAAGTCAAACCGAAAAACTAGTAGAAGCAGAGCGGGCTAACCTTCCCGGTATTGAGATCCGCTCGGCCAATCTTCCGGCTTGCGCGCCAGGGCCCGAAACTTTTCGTGCGAATTTCCGAGCTTGAGCGAGCACAAGCGACGATTTCACTGTGCTAGCAATATATATATATATACATATATATATATATATGTAGATAAAGTTCGGGCGGGGATGATGACGTGCACCGGCCGGAGTCGGAGCCGGCAACCCCGCTGAGTTTTGGGCCGCGGCCGTTGCCGGTGCCGGGGGTGCAGCGGCCTGGGAGCGGGCTAGGAGAGAGGAGGTGGATGAACCGGGCAGCCGTCTGCAGAGTTTCGTTCCCACCGCGCAATCGCAGCTAGTACAGCGCCCTGCAGAAATACTACCTGCACCCTCTTTTCACGTGTTCATCCCTCAAGAGAGAAAGAGAGAAAGAGAATTAATCCGCCGGTGATTCTTCAAATCTAATACACGCCAAGTGACTTCTTTCTATTAAGTATCTCGACATCTTAAGGCTACTGGCAATTAACTTACTATCATATAACTCTAACTTGATATAATATATGAAATTATGGAAAATCGTGATGAGCAGATGGTACGAGGAAGCAGGTTGTTGCCCTAGCCGATTCACGAAGATATGGGGATCCACATTCGCGCGGTCGAGCGGCCAGACAGAGTGACAACATAGAAGGAGAGTCGTGGAGTGAAATGACAGGGTGCGGCGGAAGCGCAACTTGAAAGGCAGGTAGCGATAGCGATGGCGGGCAAAGCCGCGATTCGCGGGGGCTCGCGAAACAAAATCGGCACGTAGTTGCAGAGTGCGAGGGGGGTGGCGGGTGGAGGACCAGCAGCAGTAGCAGTAGCAGAGCAGGGTGAGAGAGATGAGGAAGAAGTATAGGAAAGCAAGGGGCGAAAGGGGCGAGGGGCGAGGGGCGAGGAGCGAGGAGGAGACGGGGTAGACGGTAGACGGGAAACACAAACGTGGACGGGACGGGGACGAGAGAGCGAGTGGCTGGGTATCCTGGGTTCGTTGTCATGGCGACGAAACCTCCGCTCTGCCAGACCAGACAGAGATTCGCGCGGCCACCGACAGCAATGAGAGCACACGAATGCAGAGCCGGCGAGCACTGGGTGCAGGGTGGCAAGCAAGCAGCAGCGAGGCAGCGAGGCAGCCAGCCAGCCAGCCAGCCAGCCAGCCAGCCACCCCGGCTAGAGGAAGACGGCGAATGAAAGAGCGTCCGCGACCGACGGGGAGAGACAACCCGGCTGGGCTACGACCCAGCCGGGGCTGCAGAATCGAAGAAAGAGTGGCGAGAGAGCAAAGTAACGGGCGAATGGGGGAAAATGCACGCGGATGCCAACGGCACGCGCAAGAAAGGCCACCGGCATTGAGAACCGGGCGGCTGGAAAGAGAAGGCTTTAAGGGGACTGCAACCAGTCGAACGAAGAGAGAGCTTACTAAGACGCCGGGAGAGTAGGCTATGGAACGATTGAACGAAAAGGAGAGCCGGAGGGTAAGAGGGTTGCTGGATCAGATAGAGAGCGAAGAGTTTGAAGCAACTGTTCATCCTCCCACCACTGTTCAGTCGAACTCGCTCGTTACTCTACCCCCAACCCTCCCACACCCACAGCACCCTGCAACCCCTGCTGTCTGGCGAGCCGTTTGTTGCACCGAGTCCACCGAACCAGTGGTTCTCCATCCCTCGAAGCTTAACGCTGGCCGGGTTATACCTGGTACTTTAACCCCCGATACGGATAAGTTTGTTGCACCTTCGCCCGAGGTTCTCAACCCCTTCCGGTTAAATGTATCGAGCTATTCTTGACGTAGGTTGAAAATAAGACCACATGTAGGATGATTAAAGAAATTCCAGTTGGATATGGTATTATTTGGTAATATAATATATTTCGTAATATATGTACATGTATATGCAAATGTATAAGTATGTATAGATATATATAATATGTTCATGTTTATACGTGTATTTGTTAATCTGCTGGTGCTTTTGCTTTCGTATCAGTAAACATGAGCGAGGTGTTCTGACAGCTCCGGATTAACAATGATGTCGCGCTCCAGTCATTTCTCGCTTACACATTCGCTTTTTCATCCTGGAAACCCCTTTTTACAGACATATGCGAGCGCCATTTATTCGTCCCAGCTTTCTACAACCACCCTACATACATTTTACTTCTTCGTGTATGCTTTATGCGACATAAATGCGAACACTGCATGTGCTGAGTATAACGCGTATACGAAGTTACGATCGTTCTGGATATTCAGGCGCATCTCCGTTGCAAGGACTCGCGTTTACACTTAAAGCAAGGTTGACTCAAGGTAAGTGTTATCTTTTCCAACGTCTACGCCAACTCAACTAGGATTCAATTGCTCTTTGGAAGACATTCAATTCGACAAACATTTGACGCTCCAATGCAAATATAATACGTGAACATGTAAGCAGCTGGATCTCCTTAAAAATATGGAACCGCGTGTCTGACTATTGCAAGATATTACTACTTGCGATAAACTGCGCTCTTCTCGATGTTGGCGAGAGAAACCTTCTGTATTAGTATGCGCCACGAATAATCTTTATCAATAAAAAATACAGAAAGGGTTTCTCAATATAGCGCAATGGTTGCAGTACTCGTTCAGCGAGATTTCTTTATTGATTTCCTTTGATAGAGTGGATCCTCTTTTCATCTGTTTGTTGTGCAACGGCAACCGACTTCTAAACGGAACGGTCTCTTGAGCTTCGAGAGCCCGTTCTCTCGTGTAGAAGTAATCGATAAGAGAGCACTGTTCACCGGTCCTGACCTGCCTCTATGTCCCCAACGATTTCCACGGTGTATCCTCTTATTTAACCAGAGCCGAATTAAGAAAAATTAGGCTCCCCTACATTGCTCGCTCATGTGCATTTAACCTTATTAAATACGCAACAAAAGTGTATCCCGTGCTCTAAAAAGTGGTTTACTTTTGACCGCACGTCTCAATAGATATAGGTGGCGATATTGTTTCGAAAAAACATACTCCGCTTGATGGAAGAAAGTAGAGCTTTTATTAAACAAGAAATCATAGCAAACACCGACACCCTCCTTTATCTTGCCAGAGGCGCTTTCAAGCCAAAAGAACACATCGATCCAATTTCGATATTCAACATGCCCATGACCTCAAGTACCAGCAAAATCTGAACACTGTTTTTATCGAAATACGTATTCGCTACGAAATGGACATCAATCTTTAATTCTTAACAAGGAACAGGTTTAATCGCTGAACGGTAAATACTGAGAAATGTCAGGGTGCAACCAATTCTGCCAAATATTAACTAATCGTGTGAAAGACACATTCAAAATACTTGTCCACATTTGTCTTGACTTTAATTTATTTACTTATTCAAGAATTACCATATTAATGGCTGAAAGATGAGCAGACAGCTGATTCTACTGAACAACCAACGCAGTAATACAAGAACTGTTTCTCGCAGAATGTAATGTTCCAAGGTGATAATCAGTGGAAGGCAGCTTACAACCAATAGCCGTCTATCTCTCCCGCTTGATCCTGACCTATGTTCCAGACGTACGCATGCACTTGGCTTCGATGGGCAGGTGCATTGGCACGGTCGCACCCTGAATATTCCTGCACCTGGAGGTCGGTGCCACGTGCCCTTGATTCAGAGGTCATGGCACGCGCCACTAGCACCGATGTCGATATTACGACATATTGCATCATAACCACAGACTCACACTTGGTCAGAATGTCCTTGCAATTTCACTTCTGTGGAGATCCGCTCTCTGACAATGAGAATTATGGATTTTGTCGTAAAGGTGAGATCGGTTCCGTTTCTGGGAATACGGTGACACGAATACAAATGGCCACATGTATTATAAGAATGTATAATAATAGTTCGTTTAATTTATATGTTTGCATTAAATGTTTATTGTAGAGTAACCGTTAGTATATGTTAAATAGAGTTGTAAGACGATATTTTGTCAATACGAGTCATGAGTCCAGTTATTGGATATTGATGATCGATTAACAGATACATTTCAAGTAAGAATAAGAATCTCCTTGATGAGTTGGCTTGAAAATATCTTACGTTTACTTTATAAAGCATTTCCTTACGAGAGATGTCGAGGACACTCTTCTTTAATTGAATGCAATTCGATGGTTCTCCAAATTCCTTGCAAGTTCCTGGAGCAAGCTTCCAGTACCTGATCGAGGATAGTTCCTTACAATTTACCAGTTTATGACTGACAACATTTTCGATATTTTATATACGTATATATGTTTATGCAGCTTGAATAAAAGTATATTATAATCACGAAATGACCTACCTCCATTTTATCTTCAAACTGCAATAAGTGTTGCCTTCGTACGAAACTTTTGATTGTACCTCAAATATATTCAGAGGCTCTATTACGTACTAAAAAGGAGAACTTTATGTCGAGTAGAATAAATAATTACTTAATCTGTAGGAAATAGCAGGGTTGAAGGACGATCGATTGAAAATTGTCGAAGTAAAATGTCCGAAGTGAGATCCTTAGAATCTTCATCGGCTGCTCAACGGACTTGGCTTTAGAGCTAAAGAAAGGATGATTCAAAAAAATATATAGGTATATTTGTCGAGTCTATTTAACAGGTGGGAGAAACAAATTGGGATTCAGCGCAGATCTTCGGAGGGTGTGGCTGTCAATCGACTCCCAGGAATTTGCGGCGGACACGTCACATACGTTACGGCCTTTCAATGTGAAGTATTGTACCATTGCACTTCATTGATATCTTATGCCGTCGAAGCTGATTGCGAGGATGGCAAGTTGTAATATGATCAAATCAATTCTGAACGAAATTTTTATGAAGATTTATAAAGATCAGTGCGAATAGTTGACTTCTTTTTACTTGAAAGCTCGTCACTTTTGCAGGCGAGTATGAAATATTAGGAAAAAGTAGATTTTATCCGTGTTATTACTATTAATCTTCTTTCCTAAGATTTTGTAGCCATTTGACCTTTTGCTTTTACTAATAATAATTAGATATTCTTCTCTGTTGAGATATAATATTATATGGTAATTTAGTTTATACTACCAATATTTACTGTTGCTTCTTCTTCAATTCCTGTGAGGCTGTGAGTTCTCACATAATTTATCCGGCTGAATTGGTATTATCTTGAGTTATAAGTTTAATTTACGAAGGAAGTACAGAAAATATTTTCTTTCCTTTGGAAGAATTCGATAGAGCGACGAGATTCCTGCGGATCCAGATTCGCAGGTCAAGAATGTTTTCCGAATTCGTGTCGTGAAAAAGAGCAAAATGATGATGCACACAAAAACTCTGAGAGGTCTGCTTTGCTACAAAATTAACTATAGCTCAACAGCAATATAGAAGCTTCAGAAACAATGTTTAGTTTTCAGGTTGAAATCAGTTTCTTACCGGAACTGTTAGCACCTTATTCTTCCCTTTCATTCATGAAATGGACGAGCCGAAGGGATGATACAAAGAAGAAGAATGTAATTCACGAGATAGTATATTTCATCTGCGTCGAGGATCAATCGCACATTGACAAGAAAACATCGTGTTGTATGTTCGTTTTCGGTCTCTGTAGACATAACGGCTTTGAGCGTTTCACCCTGATTGCTTAGGACAAAGTCTGGGCAGCGGAAAACATTGTGGTGCGACATTAAATGACAAATTGATGGTACCAGCGTGTACGGAAAGTATGCTAAAACAATATGCCGCGTATGCCCTTTTTGAAACTAAAGCGAACCGAGTAGGAAACTTGAATACGAAGCTTGAGTAAAATTCCTGAAATAGTATGCGTCTTTCGAGGTATAAGTTGAATGAAGAATTTAGACTGTAATGTGGAAGATAATGTAAATCATAGATGAATGAATTTAGCAGCAATGACGGCTACTAACAAGGAATGCGGCAATAATTTACAAAGGACCCGATATTAATTAATTTTAAGAGTGACTATATTCCTCTCTTTTTAACGGCACAATTTCCTACTACACTGGGCCCTTCAATTGCTCGCGTCACATAAAACACATTTAATGTCAATTATTATCATTTTCCACCGATAGATATCTACATTCATATGCAATATTGTGGTTTGTTACGAATACGAGACTACAGAATATATATTAATCGTATATTTTATATCTCGTATCTATATATTATAAGATATATATATATATATTATATCCTATGTTTAATATATATATAATATAGATTTATATAAATCACTGTGATATAAATAAATGCAAATTATACATCTCGTTATCTCATAATATACCATCTCTTCATAAATATATACATACATATATGTATATTTATTTTCTTGTTGCTCCATATATATTTATATTTATATATATATATATATATATGTGTGTGTGTTCATAAAGTCATATCGTTTTCGTTACAATATACTTTGCTAATCGATCCTTTCTCATTTTTCGTTAAGTAAGTGCGCATACATTTATTCTAGATGTGATTTTGTCCTTTCCCCTAAGCGAAAGTCGCTTCAACTGTCAGGAGTAGACAAATGTTGAAGGTATACTGGGCAGCTGGGCTGTACCAAAAATCATTCGAACACTTTCCTCGGTTACCTGCCCCTCTCTTTCCCCTCCCTTCCGCATGTTTTCCATGACGAAGAAGTCAGTGTATATTTCTGGGGTGCTTCCTGCAAACGCCGTGCGATCTATCTTAGCAAAGAAAAGGCTGGGGTTAACGCGCAAATACGCCAAGAGAGCTTGATAGGAAAAAGGAGAGTGCGGCGTTTTTAAGTTACAGCTAAGCTCGTACACGTTGTTCTAAAAACGCGTTGTTCCGTCTTATCAGTTAATAATCTGGGTGAAAGGTTCTGCGGTGCTTGGAGGTCGATCGTATCCAGCGAAATCACACAATTACTTCCTCAAATTCGCTCGCTTTTTCAGTACACGTATATGTGTGCGTACCGGTGCGCGTGCGTGCGTGCGCGCGCGCTTTCGCTGCAGTAGAAACGGACGATCAGTCTTCATAGATCACAGAGGGTTTTGATATGGTCGTCCACACGAGTGCGTTTTTCTTTTTTCACTTTTTTGCAAAAATGCCTCTAAACTGGCTGGCGCCGTCCGCGCGTCACATATTGTCGTATCAATGTCTCGTGACTGTCTATGTGTATGTATGTCGTATGGGTCACGAGTACCAAGTGAGCTTCGACTTAAAAGTACGTAATCTTGTGGCGAGCCCGAGGAAAAATCGGATGCTCGGTGAGCCAGACGTGTGTGCTAATATCGATCGATCCAAAAGCACCGATCGAATTTTCGGCCGATCGATCAAGCTCTCTTGGCGTCTCTGTTTTCAACGATTCAACACCGGCAGTCGCTTATATCTTTCTAATGCTTATGATTTTGCAAAGAAAAGATCGCGTTGGCGGTAACACGAAACTCCAAGGTGAAGCACAGGGTGGTTGGCCGGCTCAATTCGCTCGCTGAGAGAAATAGATTGCGCCGGTCGGACGTGTTAAAGAAAATGAAAAAAATTTACACTGTATTGTAGAAGATAATATATATTTTCTTTCAATATATTATATATATATATATATATATCCTACATACATAAAGCAATATATAAATATATAATCGATATACGACACAATCATTTTGAATTAACACATATATACGTTATTACAGGCAGGATATGCAATTTTATGCAATTTTTTTACCAAGTACCTATGACGACTCGTTCCTTTTTTTTTAAACTCTCTTACGAGAAAATTCATCACTAAGAAATTTTACAAAATATTCCGATGCCACGCTCGACCTACGGCATACCTCATAAATATACATCATATATTGTTTAGTACGTTATACGTCTAATATACAATTTCACTTTTCCGATAAATTATAAAAATATTAGGGCGATGTATTATAATCTGTATCCAGTCTGTATCGCATTACGCGTGCAATATCTCGAAAAAACAGGAAGCTTAAAAACAATGGAAACTTGAGAAGAGAGAAGAGTCCATCGACGACGCTACTCTATGCGAACCAGGTCTGTGTGCTTCTCTGTGTGGTCTCTGTGTCTCTCTACCTAGCTCGAGAATAATTGCCTCGCTATAGTATCATGCCTCTCTAAATTGCCACAATCTACTTCTCTCAAGTAGCGATCTAGAGTCACTGACTAGCGCCGCCTAGAGTGGAAGTTCGACGAGTCGTCGAAGTTCACCTATTGCCGAAACTGCGAAAGGGGTAGAGAGGAATTCGCCCGAGGGGTTTGGGGGGCTTAGGAGTTGGGAGTTGGGCCAGGAGGAAGTATGACGAGCTCTCCGAGAGATCCGAACACGATTAGAGGTGTAAGATTAGAGTACATCCAAGGGATACCAGAGGGGTAAAGGATCGCGACAATACGCGCGGAATGCAGACAGAATGTGCAATGAGGGTTGGGGTTTGGGGTTGCGGTGGTTGGGTGAGAAAAAGATTACGGTTACTGCCATTGCGAGGAATAATACCTTCCAGGAAATCATTCTCAAGTCCAATCTAGCAATAGCCACCACCACCACCCAACCCACCCCTTCCCAATTGATGAAATATTATCATCAAAAGAATAACGTGTGCGTCGGAGAGCTCACTGCCCAATCTCAATTTCAGCCGTAGCCTTGATTCGTGTCTCAGCTGGCTAAGGAGAAGGAAAGTACACTCTAATTACTACTAACACTAACGTGACTAGATTCGGGCGAGTTTGGCATTGTACGTGAAACCTGCACTCGGCGTAACCGTAACCTCAGGAGAAGTAGAGAGGATCACGGGTGGGGGTGGTAGGAGAAGGGGGCAGGAGCGAGGACGCGGTTAGGGAGCGTGGAAGATTTTCTTCAGGAACTCCAAGGAAATACGAAGAAGGAGAGGCGGTAGGGCAAGGAATTTTATTTTACCGTCTGGAGCGCGTTTCACGCGACACCCGTGGTGTGATCGTCGCTACAATTGTCATCGATATTCGTTCACAACGCAACGTACGCATCAGTTGCAGACACACATACGCACACACACACACACATACGCGCAAACATACCGCGAACAGAGACACAGGCATGTAGATGCTGCCTGTGTTTATGTCCCATCTTTCTCTCTATGATGAGGGAAACCACATTCCCTTTGGTTTCCCTTACTTTCCATTCGCACAGCCTCTCGCGCACCCTAAATAGTTTTCACTTACTTATTGCTTTGAAATTCCGTATTGAAGACGTCGTACAGAACCGGCATACAGAGCCGAGAGAAACACATTGGAGAAGTATGATGCACGGATTAAAAGGACGGGCAAATAGGGAGGAGAAAGTTATTCATGTATTCGTCTCGGGTAAAGACTTTTTTGCCGACAGAGTCGTCGGTGTGAAGAGGGGAAGGTGGGAACATTTACAGGATATTCTGCTTAGATAATTAGACAATGACACCATGTAACGTACGTAAAAATTATAGATTATTAGCGCATTAAGTATGATTAATATCTCATAATATATGTATATTTAAATATATATATATACTTCTTGCTTGTGTATGAATGTGTCTGTGTGTGTGTGTGTGTGTGTGTGTGTGTGTGTGTGTGTGTGTGTGTGTGTGTGTGTGTGTGTGTGTGTGTGTGTGTGTGTGTGTGTGTGTGTGTGTGTGTGTGTATGTATGTGCTTGTTTATGTATGTATGTTTGTATCTGCTGGTTAGAAATTCTCATGTGACAGTGCTTGTCCCCTGTGCAATGCATGTGTGACAGGTGGCAACGCCTTCGCGTCTACACTTGCAGCCGAAGCGTTGTTGTCGTGTCGGTGTCCGTGCACGCGCATCGTGTCTCTCCCTTTTTTATTTAGGCCTTGATTACTCAGTGCGCAGAGTACGCGGATGCGAGCGATGCGCAGTTCTAGAAACCTCGGGTGTCCCATTCTAACAGGATTAGAACATTTCGCACCAAAAGACAAAGCTTTAGATCGACCGATAAGATGAAAAAGGACACGTCGTGTCTTGATTTCCCATCCCCTTCATTCACTCTCGCAAGTAGTGGCATTGGCTCGCGCCATTATTCGCGAAATGTGATTGTTGGGCGCCGATTCTTTTTATAATCGACCGATAGTAGAAAAGCACACGACGTGTCATAAATCCTTATCCCTTTCGTTCACTCTCGCAAGTAGTGGCATTGGCTCGCGCCACTATTCGCGAAACGTGATTGTCAGGCGTCGAGTCTTTTTTAACCAGCTGATATTGGAAAAGCAAGCGACGCAATTTTCATTCTCGCCCCTCGGACACTCTCGCAAGTAGTGGCATTGGCTCGCGCCACTAATCGCGAAGCGTGATTATCGAGCTCCGAGTGTTACGAGGGTTAATCGTAATCCGAATGGATAGAGCAAGATGAATTAATCGGTCCCTGAGATTTGACATTCTCATTACCGCCTTCCAATCCGGAGCGAAGAATGTGCGTTCTCTCCAGTTTTTCGCCTCACTTTGGCGCCCCTCTGATTCGCCTGTACGAGTGTGCACACATGCCTACAAAGGTGCACTGAAAAGTACAGCAATTGTGACCGCGGAATGCGCGCATAGACAACATGAACGAATAATATGAGCGCCTAAGCCAGGATAAAAATCTGCGATTAACCATTTCGCACTAGTTCATTTGAGTATTACGATGACGAGAGTTGAAAAGGTGGCGGATCGTAAAGGCGAGGCTAATTGGCAGTCGACGTATCGATCCGCAACAAAAGGATCACAGCTTTTTCCAATATCAGGGTAAGTGGCTTGTCTATATTTTGATCGCGTAAAGCTCGATCATGTTCGAACGATTACACCGGCTGGTGGAAGGAGAAAATAATTCCAAACCAGCACTTTCACGAGGATTCATAAGAAATACCTTAGTCGACGCTTCGTTTCGCCTTCCGCACCCTGCCCGACCGTCAAACAAATTCCCGGTTAAAACGAGCCCTCGTGTCCGTTTGCACTGAATCGCAGATCATTTCACTTTTTACCCGGTAATATCGTCGGACGCGTACCCTATCAGTTGCGTTTTCATTTTTTACAAAAATATAGTATATTATCGTCATTTCAGCACACGCGCGTAAGCGCGCGAGCACGAGACTATGGGAACCTATCAGTTAAATAATACTTCTCGACATTGGTCCGGACGCGCCAAATTATTCGAACGGTGCCAACGTATCTCTATTAATTCTTTATCGCCGGTTTGAACATAGGTGTTAACGCACTTAAGACCAGGCGCTCGTATGGTGCGCGTGTGCACGTGTATGCTACGCACACACCTACAAAGGTGCACCATATGAAAGATGCACCCGTTGCGATCGCGGGATGCGTGCATATACGACACGAACGAATCATACGACCGCCTACCGAGGGTGCTCGCTATTACTCGAGTGCTCGAGTGTCTGTCTCACAGAGAATCGTTAGCTCTCCCTCATTCCTTCCCAGGAAGCTCATCGACTCCCAACTCGCACTGACAATCGCGAGTAACTAATCGGCGCGCGTATATAGAGAAGCAAGGAGGCTCGATATTGTTCGAGTGCTACTGCGGGGTTGTCGATGTTCCCCCTGAAGAAGGGGAGGAAAGATCACGCGTGATACGTGTCCGACACAACGCGTGTCAAGGCGCAGGAGCGAGTCATATATATATATTTCTGTTCTGTATGGGTTTTCTTGCACTGCTTGCACTGCATCGAATATATATATATATATCTGAGTTGTTTTCTGTCTCCTCTCCTCCGTCTGACCAGATTCTTCACTCTTTTTTGATATTAAGATAATCAGTCGGATAGCTATGCGCGTATCGTATTATATAACGTATATATCATATATGTATCATGTACGTATGTAAATAAATAAATATATATATATGTACAGGGATAACGTTAAATATATATATATGTATGTGTAATATATATAATATATTTATATACTATATATATATATTTATATATACGAGTGTACGTGTGTGTATATCACTTATCACCACGAATCCAATTGTGTCTAGCCATTACTTGCTTAGATAATTAAATGCAAAATGAGTGAGCGAGCGAGCGATCTTGAGAGTGAGTGATTCGAAACTTGCCCTAGGCACGCGGTCGCCGCGACAATTACAGATCTCAGTGGTCACGGCACACAAATCAACATCCGATACAACCGCGTTATAATCATTCTCTTCCGAGATAGATATCTCTACTTCCCTTCCATCCAACCGTCACCCTACCACTCGCGATCGATTTTCTCCACGTTACGCAGTATTGCATCGTTATGTAGAGACAGTAACACACAACATTGACAAACCGCAATCAGTTCAATTAATACGAAATATAGTGAATCTCTCATTCTATCCGGTGAATCGTGTACATGTAGCCCAATATATCTGGGTGTATGAGTCTGAGAGACTTATTGTTAGTGTTTGTGTCTGTTTGTGGGTGTTGATGATAGTTTGTTCTTATCTCGACAAGATTCCCTTGCCTTTTCACCGTTTCGAACTTCCTTCGTGCACGCAGCCGTATTTAAAGTAACTAGGCTATAGGAGCGTTCAGCGGTACATCTGTATTCTCGTTTCCTTCCTTGTCGGTTTTTCTGATTCTTTCTGGGTTTCTTTTTGGGGGAGGGGGGGATTTTTTGGGGGATTTTTGGTTCGCCTGCGATGTTCTTTTGTTGTCGGTGTCGTCTGTTAATGATCACATAAACGGTGCGGTCTTAGGGGGTGTCGCGCTCGTCGTGGTTATAGTCGTAGCATTCACGCCGAGCTGGCGGGCGCGTATATCTTCGCCTACCATCTCGAGAGAGATCCTCGATGCAACAACACACTTGAAAAGAAATAGAAATTCGAAGATGGGACCCCGGTTTAATTGAGATTAACTAAATTGGACGCATCCCCGGTATAAAGAGAACGCGTGCGGGAGTGTGTGTGTGTGTGTGTGTGCGCGCGGATATATTTGTCAGCGCGTGCATCCTGCGACTATAGTATCCAACTTCAGATCAACGACGAGCTTAACGAGCGCGAGTGGTGGCATCGCGACGCTTACTTCGCTCGGTCCGTCCTTGATCGAAAAATCTCTTGTACTCGGTGAACGATCTTATTCGTTGTTGGCGAAACCGGTCGTGAAACATCGTAATCCAGAGTATTGTAGACACGCAAATACCAGCCTTGACTGAGCAATTAATTACATTAGAAAAATATAGCGAAACTAGCGCTACGCTAAGGTCCATAAGGTTCTCAACCAACAGTCAACTATCATTCCCTGTCCTTTTTAATTTTCTTCCTTTAGCTATTCGAAACAGATCAACAACGAATTTTTCGTTTACCTCCTTTTTTTCTGCTCTCCTTTTCCTCTATCTGTTTTAAACTCTTTCTCTCTTTCCCTCCATCTCTCTCTCTCTCTCTCTCTCTCCCTCTCTTTCTCTCTCCCTCCCTCTCTCTGATAGACCGGGTGTACGTATATCATTATGTCGCACCGCCTCCTCATAAGACGCGTCTCGTAACGTCAGTTTAAGCTTCTCTTTATTGCTATGGTGCTGCTAACCGACCACTGGAAGGACGTCCCGTAATAGTGGTTATACTAATTATAAATCTATATGATGTCCCGGCTTGCACGCCTCGCTTAAAATTTAACACACTACATGGATGTATGCACGGTGGCATCTGCTTTACAGCGACTACGAAATCTAAGCTAAATACAGTTTATCTTCGGGAATGTTATACGAGCGGATCGATGTCTCTATAATTCATATTTCGGGCAATCGCCGATTTCGGGGAGCGGTAGGCTTCTGAGTTTTAAAGGGCCCTACCGTCTTAGGAGGACTTCTCTACGTTGATAATATCAATCTGTAATAGGGCATCGTTTTTTTCAATGAGATACACTGCGATCGCCGATAATACTTAATCGTTCATTATACTAATATATACGTATATTTATATATCATACACAGAGCATAGGTATATAATATTTATCATTATATATATTTAGATTTAAATATTACTTTTAAACTTTTATAACGTTTCATAGATCGAAAAATAAATATAAAAATAAACCGGGCATTTAGGTATTAATATTTTGTATCAATAATTTTTCTCCCATCCCACCATTTCCATCTCCGAGCTTTCTATACCTTCCGACCGCTACTCCCTCTCTTCACCACCATCCACCCTCCGCCATCCATCCTCCACCATCCATCCTCCATCCTCCATCCTCCATCCTCCATCCTCCATCCTCCATCCTCCATCCTCCATCCTCCACCTTCCACCCACCCTCCTCCGTGTCTGCCATCCCCCTCGGCCATCTTCACCCTCGTTCAACGCTCCCAATCCTTCATCCCCCCAACCCACCCACTCTGACCCACGGCGTAAGAGCGATTCGCCGAACGCATCTCGCTCGCTCGCTTTTCAACGATTCTACCATTTGCGATATATTCAGTGCACCTTATGTACGTATGTAGATCTCCCACGCAGAGCTGTCTCTTATCTCTGTGACGGGAGCCATCGCGAATGAGATTCCACCCCTGTTTCAATCCTTAGCTTTCTTTCCTTTTTCTCCACTTGCCTCCAAGGTTTTAATGGTTTTTGTGCGTTTTGTCAAATTAACGGTGTCTCGGTATTATTTCACACCCGACAGCCGGTTGTAGTGGTTCAATAAAGTATCTTTTCTCCACAGCCACGTCATCCATCTTTCCATATCGGTCTGCTGCACCTCTGTGTCTCAACCTGTCACTACCCCCTGCCTACTCGCTTCTGCCTCCACCTTCTCCCAAGTGTAACTACTTTATGAAACTACTTATCGCTTAATAGAGTAATTAGCGTGCGAACTGCCGTTCAAAACTGTCACGCAGCTGCGTATCTAGTCGTATTCGAGCTCCAGCGTCGCAATAAGTGTCTCGAATTTTGCGACGCACACACCTTGAGGGAATTTCATCTCGGTATCGCGCCAAGTGCCCGTCGTTCACCGACACGCTCTCTAACGCCGACGATCCATGCCAATCGATCAAACCCAACGCGAATCGCGTATATCATCCGTATTCGGTGAGCCACATGTGCCTTCTTCTTTCACCGCTTTCTGTCCTCTTTCCCTTCCATCTTTATTAATTACGATAGATAAGATTTCTCTTTTGTTTGAGCATTTCACAACGTTCACGACAAAGTACAAAATTAATTATTACTCTTTATCATATTCTCAATGTATCTCTTAGCATTCCATTCTTCGGCTTTCGCCGTCCTCCCTTTCTCTCTCTCTCTCTCTCTCTCGCGCGCGCGCGCGCGCGCGGGCGTTCCTTCTTCTATGGTAAAATTTTTCGACTTTCCCCCTTTTCTCTCATTTAAGTAATCCCCTCGATATTATTTCTGCATTCCCGCAATAGATATAACCGGTCAGTCGAGCTACTTCTCCTCTTTTCTTTCTTTCTTTCTTTCTTTTTTTTTGTTACGAACCTTTTTCTTTTATTTTCCCTTTACGAGCTCTGCCTCATACTTGTCCACTTATCCGCTTCGCGCTAAATACTAATCTTAATAACGTTGCACGTGTCTTTTTTTCTGTCTTTAAATATTATTCTTAAGTTTCTAGCCGCGAGCTCGGCGCGATTGCGAAGTCGCAGCGGCTCTCTTTGAGATTCATCGCGACATCCCGTTAAACGACTATAATTAGATATACATATGTTTGGATCACTACATCTTATGCACGAATCTGAATACGTATGTACGATTCTAGGTTCCAGTGCGTATGGTTACGTGTGTATCGGTTTGCCCTCCGTTTACTGGGTGTGCCTTACGAATGCAAATGCGCACGCCAGTCGTCTACTAGTGTGTGTGTGTACCGTCTCCATCCAAGAATAGATCTGGTTTTTGTGTACGTGGTATTGTTAGTGTGTGTATGTGCTGTTTTCATCGTCCGACAAAAATGTATTAATATTTGCATCGAGTGGAAATAGCTCTCATTCAGAATACGTCACATAGACAAAGTTTTCTATCGGCTATGATGGTTATCATAGTAAAATAGAGAAAAACCTCCCGAGGAGTCACGAGTCTATATCTTATAATAATCACAATCATAGTCATAATCGTCATAATTGTTAATGCAATAATAATGCAGTATAGAAATAGCTATGCAATACGCCACCCTCCCGACAGTGTACATATACATATAATGCGTAGATAATATACTTGTTACATATATGTATGTATGTATATATGTATATATACATAGATCTCTTTATCGATTTATTTTATAATGTGCTGTATTTGTTCACGTAATCTCAAATTCTTTTCCACCGTTCATTTTTCTGGCAGCGTCGCCAACTCAATTGCATTCTCTCACAGTTTCCTTCTTAAATTTCCCCATCATACCCACCCATCATTGCTCCCTGCAGTTAAACGCATTCTGTCGCCGCTTTTATCGAGAGAATTGCATGTTACACTTCTTTTTCCTTCACTTTCCTTCGCGACTTATTTCTCATTGACGCAAAGCGATTGCTCCGAAATGCTATTAAAAAAAGAAGAAAAACAGATATCCCTCCGGCTTGTTGTCACTCAAGGAATTTATACGATGGTTCGCCGCTACTATAGAAAGTTCCAATGTACGGCGCTAGGCCTGTTCCAATCGGCAAACCATCGGATACATCGACACGAGAGTGTAAATGAAAAGCATTGAAATCAAAGAAATCATTCATTCTATTTTTGTGACTTCTGACTCGCAACTCTACACGTTGTAAACTGATTGAAGTAATCCAATAAAAGCATTGTATCGACGAAGATCTTTCCAATTGTAGAAATAAACAACCAATTGGAACGCAGTATACCATAGATATTCGCATTATTATGTTACTATTAGTCTCCTCCTTTTTCTTTTAAGCTGGATATTCTATGAGAACCATTGGCGGGGGCCAGTTTAGCCAGGTGGTCTATTTTTGAAAAGACTACAGTACTACTAAACTATGATCACCGTCCTTTTTCACTCTAACACCTCTACTATAATAAATGCAGCCTGGCGACAGGGAACATAGGAGCGGATCCACAGTATCCCTACTAAGATATTTAACACTAAATCGCTGGAAAAAACTACTATGTCATGATAAAATGATGCTGTAATAATGTAATTAGATGAAAATTGCCGAATTACTTGGCTATCGTGTTACCGGGGAACATCGCGATCGGGGTTGAGAGCCACTGATAACTCGTGAAGGGGTGGTTGGTAGGGCGTCGCCGCGTCTCCGCGACCCCCACGAGCTATCGACCGAGAGAAGAGAGAGAGAAAGAAAATCGACAGCAGCGAGAAGGGTAGTGGGAAAAGGCAGCAGGAGGAAAATAGATAGAGAGAGAGAGAGAGAGAGAGAAAGGGGGGAGGGATGTGGTAGCGGGAACGGAAAAGAGAGGAGTAGAACGTCGCAGACAGAACGAACAGGGGGTAAAATAAGAATAGGAGCAAGGTTGGTCAAAGAAGATAAGCAGAAAATGGTATTCCTGTATTCCGCCACTCATATTAAATTGCTAGATTATTGCTCGTGATTTCACGGAACATAAGAAGTCTTGCTTTATTAACGCAGATAGTTAAATAGTTGGGAGAGCTCAGCTACGAGACTATCGAAGCTGAAGGGTAAAATCAAATTTGAGGATTATAATCGCTAAAAAGCATCTACGGGGAAGGGAAGCGAAGCGCATCGATTTTATCACGAAAGAGGAACGGCTGAAAAACTGTTCTCGCTAACGTATACAGAGTGCCAGGGGCTGGTAACGCCTTCAATCTGACTAATACGAGGACACAACGAACAGAACAGACTAACACTACTGGGTGTTGAAAAGCGTATGTATATGCTGTCCATATCCATACAATGAAAAACACCCTCATCGCTCCATCATCAAAATTGAGAATCTCAAGTGTACTTTTTGGATGAATGGTCAAGATAAAAAATTCGATTCCGAAATTACTAAAGTTGGATAGTTGAAAAGGTCCGCGGATGGATGAAAATTTGGGTATGTAACGCCGAGTCTTCATAGACTTTTGGACCAGACAGCCCCATCCCTCTGTACAGTCTTATTATGAGGAACCACGCGGGATTAGATGCATACAATGATTCGCGCCTAAAACATCAATTTACACCTAAGCTATGAGGTTTACACAGAATTTCATTACACTCTATACGAATTAGAAATATTTTGGTAACCTTGTTATATCCGACATCGAAGATAACATTTTCAGTCTCTTCTCTCTCTTACGTAACGCGATCGTTACCATTATCCTAAAGTCTGACTCTCACCCGGCGCGTTCCGCATATTACAGTACATGCTTTTCATTGAATATGTATAGCGAGATCTTGCCATACTGTTGGCGACAAAGAAAAGAATATGTCGTGGTCCTCCAGGAGGGGTAGTTACAGCCCTGAAAGATCGGCCTCGAGCAGGCTGCTGTCCATCACTCTCTCCATCTCTCTGCTCTCACCCACCCAACCCCCCGTTTTTCTCTCATCCCCCTCCGTCATGCCATCGCTCTCTTTCTCCGTCTCTTTCCCATCCCGTCCCTCGAGCTCTGTCCCGTTCAACCCCTCCTATCGGAGCATTCTCTGCGATGTTCCAGCGACGTGTGCCGGCCTATACATATATCAGGGCGCGAGTCGTGCGAGAGCGAGCGCCGTTCCTACTATCGATCTACTGCGGAGCAATGGAGGCTGCCGAGAGCAGAAACTCTCGGGGGTTGCGGCTCCCAAAGAGAGAAAGAGGAGAAAAGGAAGGGGGTGAGTCGACTTGGACTCCTCTCCGCCGCCGGAAGAAACTGACGGGAAGGGGCGAGTTCTTTGACACTCATTGTCAGCGCAATCAATTTTCAAGTCTGACCGAGTTTTAACACCTCCCGGCTATAACTACCAACCTCCCGAATAGTATAGACGCGCGAGATGCTATCATCCCCCTTGGCCGACTATTCACCCCCTGACTTTGGGCCCGAGAGAGTTAGAAGGCCTCATCACTTCCAGAAGTCATGATCTCCTATACGACTACGTTGGCGCGAAACTATCGTCGACGAAGACTCAAAGCGACCCCTCTGAATTTTTCACCGAGGCATCCCTTGCCTATGTCGAAGAGCCGAGTACTACTTGCAGTGAGCGCATTGGCGGCGGGCTCGCAATGAGCAAAGTAAACAGAGCGGAGGTTTCCTTGGCACCGTTTCAACCTAGGCTCCCTAATTGCAAAGCAGTGGACGAGGTCGGTAGTAAAATTGCACGGCTACCGGAACAGTTTCCCACTGTTGCAACCCCTCGAGGTTTGACTTAAAAGTCTGGAAGATATCCGGGCAATATAAAAAAAAGTCGACCAATTGCGTAACAGAGATTTCGATGACTTGGAGAACACAAGTAACATACGCATACCAATCGAAGAAACACACACGCTACTTATATTAACGCTTCTGTGAAAAGGCGTGGCTTTAGAAAAGGTGGTTGTCGAAAAGCCGTCGATAGAACATTTCCAGTAAATAAGTAAAGAAACAAGCATTATACAAAGTTTATCACTGACGCAGTGATTCGAATCTTTACAAATATAAGCAGGCCGGTAGCCGAGAAACGGCAACGTCGCAAGCGGAGAGGTCGGCAGCATCGGGGCGACGGCATCGACCGCAACCCCAACGCTGCAATGCGACGTTGCCATCCCAACGGGCAACAGCCCTTGCGGCCAGGCCGTTTTGGGGGGCCTTCGGGACAGCGACGCATTTTCATGACACGCTCCTCCCTCGTCCACCATCGGTCACTGCTCGCCCTAAACACCGAAGGCACGCGAGTCTCAGATCTCCCTCCATTTTGAGCCTAAAACACTCACGTACACTTCCTGTCAGCTTTTCGAATCTACTTAATGATTCTTGGGTGTTCCGAGTACGATTATTCCAACGGATATTAAAGCACTTGAAAATCTGCAACGCGCTCGCCAGGAACATTAAGCGAGCCTCGAGAAGCTTGTATGATACAGCGAGCAAGAACTAGTTCTCTTATGTCAACAGAGAAAAAGTAGATAGCGTAGATTGTAAGGTGGCAAGGCTGCCTTGAAATAAACTGAGAATAGAGCTCTATCAAAGCCTGCTATAGATATATGTAGAGAGAGAGATCCGTAAGTATGTCCTCGTGACATAGCGAGAGTCTGATGCGGTATTCTCGCCGGCAGAGAAGTGTGTGGGGTTGCTGTCCTTTCATCCCCCGACTCAACTAGTCGTCTTACACACACTTGTCCGTAACATCGAGCACACAAAGATTGCGGCTATATTGAAACTATTGCAAGTCTCTGCTAATGAAAGAACCTATCAACTAATAGAAGACCTCAATCTCATGATAGACCTCGGGGCACGTAGTCGCTGGAAAATCATCACTTAACTAACATTCCCCCAGTCTCACATACCCAGCCAGTTATAAATGGAGTATATGTGAATGACGTATAACCAAATTAACTGAATCAAAAAAAGAGAGAGCGAGTGTAAGAATTAGATTAAGGTTGAGAGAGAGAGAGAGAGAGAGAGAGAGAGAGAGAGAGAGAGAGAGAGAGAAGGGGGGATGAATGAAAGCGAAAAAAATCATGATCAATCGAGGTGAACGGAGATACGCTCGAAAGTAAAGAAAAATGGCAAATTAAGAGGCAATAGATAAAAATCACGTAACATTTTATTAAATTTGTTTCCAGTAGGTGCATGTATGTGTACGTGTTCCGTCTCGGCTTATACTCTCTTTCGTTTTTCCCTTTTTTAATAAAATATTTGGTACCGCTTTGTAGGAATCCTTATATTAGTCCACAATATCAATTTCGTCCTCTCGTATATTCGTTTGTTTGTTTGTTTGTTTGTTTTTTCTTCCTTGCATCTTTAGCCGTTCGTTCGAAACATCGCGGGTCGTTTTTCCTATCGCAGACTGATCCTAGTACAAAAAGGTGCAACTTTCTCTCGCTCGTTCATAATAAAAACATAAAAGTTCGCATTGTATAAAAATAAACGATTTGGAAGTAGGATAATAGCCGACGGCGATGTCAGCGATACTCGTGAATTGACATGCGTCGCCTTCGGGCTCGCGCGACATACAGAATATTTAGAAAAATGCTCTGCACAATATAATATATATAAATATAAAAAATAATTCGACAAAAATATATTACGGGATAAAATATGCATTTCGATAAGTAATGTGTGTGGATTGTTTTCTTACCATGAGAACAATAATCGTCCATATATATGTATATGTATATCGATAATGATAGTCGCAGGCTTGTCGATAGTGATACCTTTTTCTTTATGCATAATAATAACTATCAGTAGTCAGATATAAGAATATAGCGTACGATAATAAACATTATAATAGTAATAATAATAATATTAATAATAGTAATAATCATAATGAAATATCTACGTAGGACAGCAATTAAAATAGGACAGTCGGGTTGCGATGTCTGGCGTGCATGTGTTTGATTTCTCTTTCGATTTCCGACCGCTGTGCTAGTGCTCACAATTTTCGCGAATAACGAAAGCTTCGCCATAAATTAACGCAATTAATCGCCTCACCAGCACTCTCGTGAATTCCGCCCGCATCCAATTCAGTTTTTTCTCTACACGATTGTTATAACATCGTTAATAAGTTCGTCCCGTAATAATATATTCGCCAAATTGATCAAACACAAAGCTCTGAACAACCGGACAAGAACACAGGGAGGAGAACATAAGTACACGTTACATGAAAATCAGTTTTATATATTAAAATATTCATAATAATAATAATAATATAATATAATAATAATATAATAATAATAATCGTAATATATTATCGCATGTCCGTAAAATTACATAAAAAAATATAGAAAATAATAAACTCGCAGCTTCTGTATTCTTTTTGATTTGACCTTTCCGTCTTTTTCCCCCTTTTTTAGTCCTTTCACTCCGCCATTCCCTACTCTCAAATTCATTTATATATCTGTATATATATACACATATACAGACATATAAATATGAATATATTTATATTCATATTCATATTTATAGACATATATATATATATATATTTATTTATATGCCCACTCTCACTCGCATGCTCTCCAACTTTCTCGCACCATCTTCTCTCTTGTTCGCGCACTCTCGTAAAATAAACCCCTGATCTGAGAATTTGTCTTCCGCTGCTCTTTCTCCTTCCCCATCCCTCTCCCTCCCACCCTCTCTCTCTCTCTCTCTCTCTCCCCCTCTCTCTCCAATTCCACCCCTATCTCTCACTCTCTTTCTCACTCTACCACTTTCGCGCCTATTGATTATTCTTCTTTATCGATTATAGTTATGCGTACACTATCGATAGTAGCAGTAGTAATATCTTCATAATTAGTATACGTATGTCATGCCTGTAACTCCGAAAATGAGTATATCCTGCCTGTGGCTCCCTAAATGTGTAGCGTGAGATCTCGTCTGTGTCTGTGTGTGTGTGGGTGTGAAGAGGTGTACGTAACTGTGTCTGTTGTATGTTAACGGAGTACACGTTTCTGTATCCGAGCGAGAAATGAGTCTCCCGTTGACTTTCTTCGATTAACGTCCCACTCGCCCTTCCTCCCTCCCCCCTTCCCAATTTCACCACCTGATTAGACATCAGCTTTTTTCTTGTACCACCGTGACATTCGCCGTACCGCGCACGGCTCTCTTAGAGTTCATCCCTGCGGTACAGCGGGATGCGAGAGAAGCCAGAGCGCGTGCGGTGTATAGCGCTCGGCCACGGTCGACACAGTCGCACTTTGATTATTGCTGGTTTCGATTAAAGTCAATTTAACAATGGTTATCGCTATCATTAGAGCATACGCGACTTTAGACCGTGGGCCGGCGATGAACACCAGCAGCAACTCGCCCCTAGCAGTAAGAAGAAGATTCTTTTTCAGCATACTCGATTGTATACATATATTTACTTCGTACCTTCCGTCCTAGAAAAGAAGCATTTACGATTCTGCAAAAAAGAAAAAGATAATGCCCAAAACGAGAAGAAGAAACCGAAGAAGAAGAAGAAGAGTCTGATAGAATTCGTGGCGGTAGCTCGACCTTGTTCCGATTGCAGTCAGACTTTCCTTGGTGTGAAAGTTAAATACGTCGACGAACAGAGAGGCAAAGAAGATTACAAGAGAGATCCGAGAAAGAACGGAACAGAGGAGAAAACAACTACGCGTTCTGACTATTATCGCCCACCCAACCTGAAGTCACGTGAGGCGTCCAATATTATTAGAAGAACAAATCTCTCGAATCACGAGGACGGAGAGTGCGCGCTGCGAACCTTCCATTATTTTTTTTTTTTACCCGGCGACGTTAAATAACGACGCGGAAGATCGAGAGATACTGATGAAGAAGATGCACCACGACCATTCACAACCATTGCTGTGATACGTGATTTGAATGAATAGAAGAACCATCGAACACCAATAACTGGCACGAGTGCTCCCATTACGCTAGAACAGATCGGCAGCAATAAGGATATTTATAACAAATATTGATAAATACGATGACATTAATAAAATATCGAATATAATATATCCTCGCTAGATGTATGTATATGTATATATATTAAGGGTTCTCGATTATCAATTTTTTTTTTCTTTATCTCGCTCGCCTCTCTCTCTCTCTCTCTCTCTCTCTCTCTCTCAATCTCTCTATGTATGTACTCTACTGGCGCCCTCGCCACCACGCAAGGGATGATCTCGAAAGAACACTAAGCACAACATTCAATGCGTAGTATAATTATAAGATTAATCTTAATTGTAATCGTAACCATAATAATGCGATAACTATGATAATAATGCGTTACATGCGTTATATGCATTTGTCAATACAGTAGCCAAAAGAGCCTTCAGAAGAAATGCTTTTACGAGTTCCTTCCTTTACCCGACTGAACTACCTATCAGCTCTCAAGGCCGACTAAAGCCCGCACCCCCACCCCCCACCCACCCCAATGTCTCCTTCACTAATTACTGTTTTCTCTGTCTTTTTCCATTTGTCAGTCGGAAGTATATTTGATAGATGAGCTGCTTGGGGCACCCAGCAAAAGCAGCCCATATTAATTTCCCACTATATGCACACCTATCTTTATCTCACTATATAGCCCGATCGGCTCTTAAATTTCATTCTTTCGATTCGCATACTTCCACGGCTACCCGATCCTCCTTGTGCACGATTTACTTCTGGCCAAGGTGGACCGAGTGCCTATCCCCCCCAACTACCATCAGCTTTACACGACAATGAAAGTAGTAGTAATAGTTATATATAATAATATGTACTTATAAGTAGAATTTTTTTGTTGGAATACTGATTCTCTAGTCTTGGGGCGGTTGCCTGTCTCGGATGGGGTCGCAACTTAAGGGAACAGGGCTTCACAATCGCAAGAGCTTTATGTGGTCCAAACGGCCATGCACACACACACACAACACCCGCCTATTACCTAAGCAGCATCATCTTATTTCTCTTCTCACTGGGCCGACACTCGATTCGATTCGATTCGATTCGATTCGACTCGAATGAAAAGACATGCCTAATCGAGAGGATAAAAGGAAAACTAGCCATCGCCGTTCTATCTACGAAGGAGAGAGCCCGACTGTCCAGGTAAACGATACGTTTCTGCCTGAATCGCAAAGGGAACTCGAGACACGAATGGAAGACTGACTCTGCCTTCCAAATTCTCGTGCTCGAGACGGCGCAATCAAAGATCGAAAGAATGAAATTCGGCTCTTATGTAAGATCAAGGGATCCAATAATAAATGCGCGAAATAGGAACAGAAAAGAAAGATAAGAAGGAACGAGAATCGAATAAGAACCGTGAAGGCGTTTGCCGGCTTCACGGGAAAGCTCGAGCCGACGTTGTACAGCTTGAGAAGAAGACAATGAAGACTTTCATTCTGACAATGAGAGCGAGTTTGTGGGCTGACAGCTTCGACGTAGCTGCATCTCGCAGGCATCACAACGATACTACTGGCTCCGTTTCCCCTTTGACGAAACAACAACGTCTCGTGCAACTAGATCCCCCGCGAGGTGCGCACCGATCCTCCCCCATCGACGACGACTCTTTCCTGGCTAAGATCAACCAGTCTCGCGCATATACTTATCGCCGTTCACTAATGCACACGCAGCAGCAGCAGCAGCAGCAGCACGTTTCTCTCCCAACGCACGTATAAAATATCACGGCCATCCTAAACGAACATGGCCCGTCTGGTATTACCGCACAGTCCTATGCGAAGAAAGTATTAGACTATTCTGTTAAGGATCCCCCCGCGGGCGGACAGCGCGTCCCATCTAATTTCTAGCGTAGCTACAGTTACGACTCGTACGTGAATACTGCTAATTTGTCAGTGCACTCGGAAAGTCACTGGCGAGATCATCGATGCGCACTGGGCGGACAACAGTCGTCGCGATGGGCGACTCCCTTAATTCCGGACGACGACTAACGGCTACTCCTTTGTTCTTCTACGATAGTTAAGTAAATTAAGTAGATTAAGTAGTTAAGTAAGTAGTTTATAGGGTGGGCACGTCCGAGAGCCGTCGGTTGAAGTGTTGCTCGATCGCCCGAGTATATATGTTATAGACGCGCATTTTTTTTTCGCCCCCCCCCCCCCCCTGACAAGAGTCGACAAGACGAGATGTGATGCCCGTTATGCAAGTCGAGTACGTAGTACGACAATTAAATAAGATGTATGTCTCTGTCTGTGTGTATGCTTTTCTGTCCTCTGTGTATACGGGAGAGGAGTGCTCTCTCTGCGCCCCTCGAACGCGCCTGCCGTTTTACACGTTTACTCGCGCGTGTCTATTCCTCTGTGTATACAAACATATGTATGTATATAATATATATGTGTATATATATATAGAATATCTATAATATGTGTATAATAATATATATATATATATATATATTAGATTAGTCGAATGTTCTCACTCATTACCAAACATCACACACCACCAGCCCGTCGCCAGCCCGGATGGGGCACGCGCGGCACGGGACGCGCCGGATATTTCTAAGCTGTGTAAACTCAAACTCGAATGAATACACACGCCGAAAGCACAAACAATTCTACGGACAACAAACTAAAGCGGGACCAGACTGATATTGTACGTACGTCGCGAATCAAGCAACCTCAGAGGCGCTCTCCACACTCAACTCGAACGTGACTCTTAGCCGAATAGAATTCACCCAGATATATTAGTACTCTCTCATGATGCAAGATAGGCTCGCGGGCCGAACAACCAATAGAGCTATACACGTACTAAGGAAACATTAAATGAGAGTAGAGAAGAAACGTGTCGGATCATTTCCGCAAGAAGCTTCCGGGAAACTTCGGACTAAACGGTTCGCTCTATCCACGAGAGGGGGAAGAAATACTTTAAATACGAATATATATATATATATTATATAGGGACCAATAATAATCGCGGCAATAATAATGATAATAATAATAAAGGCAATAATATAATTAATAATATATACCTATTCAATAGAATATAATCATATAGTAAATAGAGCCAAATTAAGCAACAACGATCATATATACCTCTCCGGTTTCCTTTCTTACTCCTTCTACCTGTCACTCATTCTCACTTTATACATTATATATATATATGTTTGTGTATAGACAATATATATATATATATATATAATTTATTTATATACGTCTCGATACTCCCTACAGTTAAATTGTCATCTGCTTTATCTGCTTTCTCAGTTAAACATCCTTATTACTCTGCGGTTACTAAACTCCTATAATCTTCCTTACGTTTAGTTATTATTCTTTGAGATATGTATCGTCGTGTGGGTGTGTGTGTCCTCACATCCATAACCATATATTTCGCCCCCCCCCCCCCCCTCTGCCCCTCAATTGCCACCGCGTGGTGGTTTTCACGGTTTCGTTCATTTAGCATCGGATGCACCACTCGAAAATTCAAGAGCGATTTCACGAAACTCGCCTAGCTTGATTCACTTCACAAAGCTCTCTCTCTGGTCGTCTCTTATCTTGTGGAATTAGCCGCGAACAGATTCCTCGATCGAATTAATGCGGGTATAATCGTCCGAGCGGTTTGTCCTTTCCGTTGGTATCTGAGTTAAGATCGTCCTCGGTGCGCGTCAATGAACCTGGCCTATCAGCATTATTGGCTTCACCTTCCCCCAACTACTAACGTTGTCCTACTTTATGGTGCACTACTTTAGTCGTTCCGCTAGTCTGTCCATCTCTTGGCTATCCATTTAACGCGATCTTTCTGTCTGTCTGTGTCTGTGTGTGTGTGCATGTGTAGGTGTAAAAGTGTATCGCTCCTGTTGCTCATAGGTTGCTTGTCAGTGTAGTTTATTCGCGACAAGATGCTGCGTCCCGGTCGCGATCTACAAAGTGTTAATGCTCTCTCACACGCTCTCGCCACTTATTTATGCTTCCCTTGTTCTCGTCTTGTTTTACGAAAATGGCAGTTATCGGTCACAGCCAATGGCTAGTCAATAATCATAAGATATCATTACGCTTTAATACGATAGGATACTTCTTTTAATATCTTAATCACGACGGGCGTGGATTACGTTTTCTTAAATAGTCCTTAGGAAAGGGGTTTACGAAGTTTTGTTAAGTTAAGGGGGACACATGCTCGTCGATCCCGATCGGGTGTTAGTATGCGATCTCCATTGCTGCGCGTACGGTAGCCGCGATCTTATGGATCGCATCGATTTTTATATCTACCTTGTCTAGTCAATGTGAAAAAGCTTGTCCCGTGACATATCTATGTACGTTCGAGTCTGCTATCCGAAGGCAGCGCCGAGGCACCAAAGATCGCACCGACATTCTCAGTCTAGAAAGTACGTGTGCACACGCACAGATGCCTGCTGGCTTTTTTCTAGAGTTCCATTGTGATTACCTCGAATTCGAGAGCGACCGAAGCTAAGCTAGCCGTTCTACAGTTCTTACGGTTCGAAGAGCTATAACACACTAGCGCGCATCTTTGCTGGAAGAAAGACTTCACCGAGGAACGAGGGGACTTTTGATTTACGTATGGCACTAGAAATAACGGCATCACCTTCCTTGTCTTACTGACAGTCCCACATTCTCCCTGGTACAGCACACACGTACAACACACACACACACATCATGGAAAATGGTGCACGCGCCCTGTGAAACAACACCCTGCACTCGAGTATTACGCGTAACCCGGCTGTTTCCGTGTTTATGCAACGCACGTGATGAGAGAAACAGGAGTCAATGACGTTCGTTAACTACGTATGTAACCATTACGAAGTAAAGATTGGCACATGGGAAATCGCCGAGAAAGTGTTAACGACATGGTGTGTGTTTCACTATTCGACGATCGGTCCAAATGCAAAGCGTTGCTTATTAAAGATTCTTCTCATATAGATCTATCATGATCGCGTAGATGACACAGCAGAACGGCAAGATTTACTTCATTAATCGTTTATACGTCTTACTGAATATGCGCATAGACTCGCAGTCGGCTCTGTAACCTGGAATCAATTGCACGGTGAGATCCTGCTTATCAGTAGGAAAAACGGATGAGACTCTATGGATGTGTGTACGTACGTAGAGATGAATGTACGCGATAATTACGCAAACGAACGTCCGAAGGATTGACGATAATGACAACAACGACGTGGACTCCGCGATGTCAGAACCTCGGCCAAAGTAAAGGCTGCTACGCATTAGGTAATGAAGTGTTATCTAGCAGAATGACCCCAAAGTCTAGCGGAGGTTCTTGACAATCCTTTGTGCTGCAATACCCGAGCATACCTACCCCCTCCCCTCTTCCCATTCCCCGCGCTAATTACCCAGGGACTGAAGCTAAACCGAGAAGGTTTATTTCTCTCTCAAGCACATACGGGAGAGATTAATCTCCCGGGAAGACATATTAGTAATAACGAGGATGATCGCAAGGGGTTGAGCTTAAAACTTTCTAACTTGCGTTAAAACTTTAGTCCATGAATTCTACTAATACTCTAGTGGACACGTCCGAACCTGAAAGCAATATGTATGTCTTTCAAGAGTTTAATATGTTAGATTAAAAGATGTACGATCACCGGTGACCTTGGATTGTAAAAACGAAGAATAAAGAACGATGAACACGCGAAGTCCGTAAGCTTCAGTCCCCAAGTGGTTTGAGTTTCCAAGTCCTTTGTATTCTTTACTCGAAACTATTATCGACCTTTCAACCTTGAGAGAATGGTGTCCGAAAGCTACCAAGAATCTCACACTGTCTATCATGCATCCTCCTGCCCTTTTAATCATTCTAGCCGATCCTTCGTTCGCTGCACAGCATTCCGAGTTTAGGCAACCGCCCTACAACTTCTTTTCTCACACTCTCTCACTCTCTCACTCTCCTATGCGCGCGTTACTTCCACCCCCCTTTGTCCCCACCCTTCCAGATTTTTTCGCCACTTTTCCTTTTCTGCACGAGCATCTTCCCACCGTGGGAAGAGTGCACTCTCCTAATCCGAACTCGTTCTCTCACCCTTTCACCCCCCCCCCCCTTCTTCATCTTCATCTTTCGATCCCGTCCACACGCATAAAATAATATCTCGCCGCCGCTCGTGCGCTTAATAAGTATACTACGAAACTTACTGGCATCTCGCATTCACCCATCCGGATTACGATTTGCTCCCATTCTCACTATCTAGACACGCGCGCACCTCCTTTAATCGCTAATGTGTATAGAATATATAGATCCATATATATATTTATGTGTATATATATATATATATTATTTATATATTTGCTCTTCTTCTGACGCACAACTATTATTCACCTCAGCGCGCCGTATACGTGCTGCCCCTGCCAGCCTATGTTCTACACACCCCGGTGCACCGCCAGGTGCTAATTAACAACCATACACGCACGGTTGACGAGAAGTTTGTTGCCTCTTTTTTTTTTTCGTTCACCTATGCACCTCCCTAGGGGGGAACACTCGCGCCCCAAATCTTTCCGATCTCCCCATTTTCTCCTCTTCCTTCTCCTTCTGCCCAATGCCGAGGCCCACCCCTATTCACTCACCCTTCCACCCATCAGTGGCTAGACTCACCGGAATTAGATCAGACTTGTACACAGCGAAGTTAATGACAGAGTATCCGGCGTAGTCTACATTATGCATGGACGCGCGCACGTCATCGGCCGCCCTAACCTTCCTTTGGCGGGCGATCTCCCCGTAAGTTGGAACGCAGATGTTAAAGAGAATCCCTATAAATATAGTTCATATATATATATATGTTCATGTCATCACCGTACTCTTTGCTCGTCATGTTCTTGTTTGTTTTTTTTTTGTTGTTCTCCCCCGATTTATACTTAACATAGAAAAAATATAGAATTTACTTTGCCTCGAACTTAAACGTAATAAACCTCTATCTCTCTCGTTCTCCCTTTCGCTCCCTCGTTTTCTCCCTCTCCCTCTCTCAATTCGTCGCTTCAATTATTATTATTGTATGTATATATAAATATGCGTCTCGTAGGTGTATATTCATGGGTATATGCGTGTGTGTCAATGTGTGGTAGCTTGTATAGTCGAGATGGGATGATCTGTGACCAATGTGTTTTTTTCGTGTGCACACGTGTGTGTGTGTGAGCCGCGGTTTGCCAATCGAATGTTCTTTCAATGTAGTAACAAATAATATATATTTATATATTTATATATTTATATATAATATTTATACGAATACCTCCGCGTGTTTCTTTCGTGCGCCACTGCTTTTAATCCGCATTAATCTGCAGTGGTGTGCGCGGATGCTGTGTATGCGTGTGCTGTGTGATACGGTTTTGGTGGATGAGTATGTGTGTGTCTGTGTGTGTGTGTCAATCGGAGAATCCGAGGATGAAAATATCAGTATAATTGTAGAAGGTACGTATGCCTGCTGTATGTGACTTTTGTCTCTCGAGTACACACCAGTGGATGTGATAAGAATGCACCAGAGGAGAATTTGCGATACGTAGAGAACGGCACAGGAAAGGGGGGAGGGTCGGGCCCAGGGCAACAGAAAAGAAAGGTACGGCGAACGAAGGCGACGAAAAAAATCATTAACACGGAGAAAAGAAGGAAAGTATATATAAAAAAGAAAAGAAAAAACAATGGTGAATCTGGCGGAGAAGCTACCCGAGACACCCGCTATACAGAGCTACGGTACGAACGATCGAAAAAATATCCTCTTTCTCTGGTCGCCACCCTTCAACGGCGGGGTGGCGCTTATAATATATATGTAATATGTATTATAATGTACCACGGCTTGATCGGAGCTGCAACTTGAGCATATTTTCATGTAAAAATGGCAACGATTGACAAGAAGTGTCGATGGTTAAAAAAGAAAGCGAAATACACGCGCGCGACGGTGAAGTAAAGAAGATAAGGAAAGAAGAAGGAAATCGAAGTCGAAGTTAGCGTTAACGTTGAGAGAGAGAGCATCGCCGCCGTTGCGGCGCTCCTCTATCATTCGGATTAATGCCGACCAAATTAGTCTCAGTTTTTCGAGTTCCCTATTTTCTCCAGGTGTGTCCCAACGAAAGCGGGCCAACGAAGGCCAGTATAAAGATATCATTTATCCCTCTTTCGTGCAACAGAACGCGCTAACAGGCGAGAATCAAGACGATTTCATCTGTTCAAAAGTAATGGAACACAGATAAACATATAGAGACACGAAGCCGCGTCTCCCCATCGTCATGAAAGATCGAGCACTGAACTTCCTAGGCCCCGTTTACTGGCAATCGAGGCGAAAGCTCTTACTCGTCCTTCCAAAACCATCAAGTTCGAACTTCAACAGTAACCCGTGAAGAAGCCTGGCAGGAAGGACGTGTGGCCTGCCGTGGAAAAAACCAAAGCCTAGGTCACCTTCCCTTCCAGTGAAACTCGTTTCTAGGGGGAGACCGGCACAGTGACACTTCACTGCGTACGCATACCTATACGCACATCGGGCTGCCCGGCTCGCACCCCATAATGCGCGCATATTTGCACGTACGCCTCAATTTCATTTCATATTACCTAACATCTACATCGCAACGCAATATAACACGTAAATGTCGTCTCTTCCAAATCAAAGCTACATATACACAAGTAGTCGATCCCTGTGCGAAGGATATATCGTTTCAGTCCTCCTCTGAGAAGAATTAGTTATTACTCGATATTAATACTAGATTCAAGAATACACTTACGGGAGTTGGCCGCACGTAAAAGCGGTTTTCTCGTACACTAATCGGCGGCCGACGAGGTCCCTCGATTTGCCCACCTACTATTCTTAACTTTTTCCTTCTTCACATTATCATTGCCGCAATTATTTAAATATTCCTTTCCACCACTTTTCTCGCCTCACTTCCTCCTCCTCCTCCTCCTCCTCCTCGCGATACCAGCGACCCGACTCGACCACACCCGCCGTCCCATCAGCGAAACGCCCGAAAAATACAAAATCTAAGTCTCCTCGATAAAATATCATTCTCCGTCTCCGCGTCAGCACGCTTGACCACCATATATATAGATATATTTATGTTTATACTTTTATATATATATATATATATAATATATTATTATTAATGTTATTATTTCAATTGCTATGTCCTTTATATAAAGATAAGATAATACTCTAGTAGCGAGGGAGGCTGGGTGGAGCGATCGCGTCATTTACTATCTTCTAGTATGTTTCGTGGCAAATCGAAGGACCCGTGATCTCTTTCTTTCTCCCTCACTCAATCACACGCTCATTCTATCACTCTCATTCTCCCTCTCTTTCTTTTATCTCTTTCTTCTCTCTTTCATCCGTTTATCCTGTGTGTTTCCATGTGAGATCGGCTATCAGCCAGTACGCACGTGTCAATGTGTAGAATATGTGCCGTGTCAGTTATGTAGATAGATCTCAATAGTCTTCGCTGTTTCTACTCGCAGGCTCGCAGTTTTGATACTCGATGACCTCGACACTGCGCAAACGTGTACACCCGACATCATTCCAATTCCTCGCTACAAGTCTTTCAACTATCACTTTGTCGAGTAATTTCATCGGTGGTACTTGCTAATCATCAGTAAGAAAAAGAGAGGATTTGATGATGATGCCTGGTGGACGAGGATTATCGATGTTGATTGATTCTCACACCTCGATTGATGCTCGCGCTGACTAGTGCACCAATCACTCGATTTCCTACGCGCCAGTTTTTGAAACTCGAAGACTCAGAACACTCTGTGTACTTGTTTTCCTGAGATCTCTCGACTCCTTCATCTCGCTGACACAAATAAAACGCAATCACTATCATGTCCGTCGAGCAAAATCGCCTCCGAATAGCTACGCATTTCTTTCGGATCTTAAAACCCTGCCATTTCTACTCGGCTGATCTAAAAAGACGTAACAAGTGCATCTCGGTCGAGAGAACGGTCGAATCCGATGTAAACATGATTATCACTAAGACTGCCTAAACAAGTGTGCTTCATCGGCAAGATCGAAGGTCACGATTTTCATTGAGCCCTCCGAAACCCATGTACGCACATCGAACACGGGGTATAAACCCTTTGCCCCCTCCCCCCACACCCTCCTTCCGATGTATTTGAATCGAACGAAATAAAGAGACCGAAAAATATAATATACCTTTAGTACAATAGTTCCTTTGTAAACGCCTTAAGAAAAGTGTACCCAACCATAATTGTGACTTCGACTTCACGAATGCAGCAATCGTGTATTGTACAAGCGCTCAAAGCAAAGCTCGGAGGCACGCAACTCCGGAGCGTCACCACCTCGTAAAGTTAATCATGTTTCTGGAAGGGCATACGAATCCCACGCACGTGGGCTTATTAAAAACATTATTACTTTACGATATTATTCAGTCAATTGAAGCGTTATTCCGAGACGAATTAATGTATGGTCCCGATTCTATCTATATAAAAAGTATAAAATTTCCACGTGAAGAAATGTAAAATGAGAATGCAACGAGCCCAAATCTCACAGCCTGGCTCCGAGTAATTTAGACTCATAGAAAGGCCCTTTGCAATCAGCTGTACCTTTCTATGCGCTTTGATGGTCTCTGAGTGGACCTGCTTTTCTCCGATTCAGCGGACAACAATTTCGCTCTTCGTCGATAATAATCTCGCCGTACTGTCAATCACTGTGGAAATCTAGTACGACCAGAAGGCAGACAGGAAGAAGCTTGAGGGCTCGTGTGCGTGGTTCGATAGGTATGCATCCGCCGCTCTCTCGATCGTGCGACACCCGTTCGCGAGACGAACAATTGCGGACCTGCGAGCCTTATCTATGCGTCCAGGAATAAGAGGCGTGATGATGATAATGGATGAGCGAGTATGTTTCTTTGTCTGTATATATCTTACTCTCATTCGTACTCTGCCTCTCCCTCCCTCTCTTTCTCTCGCCCTCCCTTTCTCTCTCTCTCTCTCTCTCACGCACGCACACTCTCTTTCCCTCTCACGCGCATACGCATACATACACTTTCTCACCCCCTTTCTCTCTGCTATATATCTCGTAGAACTTAAAAGCTGGCTTCGTTGTATCCGGTCGACGGGAAAGACGCGGCAAGGATAGATGGGCGCACGTATTCCCGGCGCGTAGACGAGGTTATTGGCAGCAAATGGAATTGAGACATTGTGCGCGTCCTAATCCCCCGTCGTCGAAGTGTCGGCGCGACGGCCTAGTCGCTGCGATGCTCAGGGTGTCGGTGTCAGCGTCTCAGGGTGTCCCCCCGTCAGCATCGGGGCGAATGAGGATGATCCGCGAAAGAGAGAGAGAGAGAGAGCACGCGCGGCGATTGCCATTGCCGTTCGCGCGCTACCCCCTCACCGACGGTGGCTGCGGCAAGCTGAACGGAAAATTCGGAGAACGATTCTCCAACGTCGTCTTCGTAACATCGTCGTCATCGTCGTTGTCGCTGCCGTCGTCGTCGTCATCATCATCGTAGTCGTCGTCGTCGTCATCGTCGTCGTCGTCGTTCCTGGGCAAGCCGGCTGGATGTCTGGGAGCGAGCGTGAATGTTGGGTCGACGTAGCAGGTGGTGGTGCACCAGGTGCCGCGACGCAGAGAGAGCTCGACACGGGTGGTGACGGCGCTTAAGAGAAGATGCGAAGCGCCTGCAGAACGGGTCTGGAGCAGACGGGGCAGCTGGGATCAGAGCTCTCGCAAACCCGATTGCCGCAGTCCAGACAGAAATGATTGTGTCCGCATGGCACGAGAGCTGCCGTGACCTCCTTGTCGCCGCATACAACGCATTCCCGGCGTCCTCCGCCTAGGAGCGAATCGGTGGGTGAGGCCGGACTCGCCGACGCTGGCGGCGATGGCCTCGAGGGTAGCGCGACACCCGGGAATGACCAGATCGACGAGGCGGACGCAGCCTGGGACTCGAAGGATGGTGACTCGCCGAGACCCTCGTCTCTCTCGATTCCTGCGCCCCAAATGGCCACGAGCTCGTTCAAGCCTGGCGCGCCGGAACTGCTCGACGAACTACTGCAGCTACCACTGCTCGAGAAGGCACCGCTTGAGCCATTCGAGCCATTCGAGCCCGGTGGATCAAGGCAGCCAAGGATCGATCCCAATCCGCCACGACAGAGTACGCTGAGGAAGTCAGAATCGTCAAGGCTGGGTCCTGTGCCGGTTCTTAGTGCGATATGCGCCTCGATCTCGCGTCTTGCAGCCTCCACGCTCTCTGGCAGGCCTGTCACTTCGAAGACTGGTTCCTTGTCGCGACTAGGTGTCACTATGTAGGTGTGCGTCTGATGTTGGATCCTCTTGATGGTTGCGCCTTTTGGTCCTACCACCAGACCGACCACTCTGTACGGTACGCGTACCTGAATCGTTACGTGGCCGGGTACCGATGCCGGAGGTCCTGGCGGCGCACCTAACAATGCTCCCAGTGAGCTCTTACGGGATGCGCGGATTTGCGAGAAGTGCTCCGCTGCTGAGAGTATTTCCCGTTTTGCGCGTGCCACGTCCTCTTTTCTTCCAGTCACCACGAACACAGGCTCCTCCCCACGCACCGGTGTCTTGATGTAAGTGTTTGTCTTCGCCCGGAGCGCCTTGATCTTGCAACCTGCAATCAGAATAAGAACCATCTTGTCAGCATGATTTCATAATCGGAGCACACCTACAATCTCTACTAGTGACATTGCATATAAATTGATTTGACCATTCACTTAAATATCATACCCCTCCCAAATTAAGTACATTTCCCCTAGATCCTCGAAAAATAACCCGCCCTTCTAAGGATTACATGGCAATGTACCCTACTACCTCTCAAGGATCCCGAATGTCTAGATAAAATTCTTTGTACTATAGACGACAGTACTCAGGGGACATAATATAGTTTTTCCTTCGATCTTTTCGTAAAAAGTGGTCTTTCTCATGGTGCAATTGTGTGCACGCATTCGGCGAGCGGTGCCGCTCGCGTGTATAGCGCAGTGCGCGCGAAAGCAGGTGGGGGGAAGTAAGAACGAAGCGGCAAGATCCCACGAAGAAGGACGAACGACATACGGCGGAGAGAGAGAGAGAAAGAGAGAGAGAGCGCACGGGGCAGGGAAACTAGAAGGAAGGAGGTCCCGACCCGGTCTGGTCCTCGGTCTCGCAGACTCTCTGGCCTTGAGCCGGCGCAATGCCAGCAATGCAGGTGAACCACTCCTCTCTCTTTCCTTCGTTCGCTTCCCAGCTTCTATGTCTCTCCTGCTTCACTCTGTACACCTTTCTCTCCGTCTTGCACATCCTCCGCGACTTCATCCTCCGTCCCCCTTTCTCTCTTTCGCCAAGCTCCCTTTCATTCAATTCACTCTCTCCTTGGGCGCACGACGACGACAACGACGACGACGACGACCCACGGGACGCAACTGCACGTACCTATCGCATACCTTCGTGCTTTCAGCGTTCAGTCTTTCCACGGCTACCTCCAACGGCGCGGCCAAAGAAGGGGTTTCGTGACCGAAGCCGAAATTTGATTCATGCACGATTTAATTCAACAACGAAAAGAAGAACCCCCCAACATCTCTCCTTGCCACAAGGCTTTCCTGATCGAGTATAGCGAGGAGAGTCCTTGTGCGTTGACGCGTCAATGTCACGGTCATTCCCTCCAAGGATACTCGATGCGGCGGTATACGTCTTGACATCGATGTAATCTTTACAAGGCATAAAGCGCAGTCGGCCTGTATACACGCGAGGGAGGATGTATATTCAGCCCTTCCTGAGTGTATACATTGCACCGACAGAGCCTATCGTCGGATGGTAATCGTCCACATTGTAGGACACAGTTTCTGCACGAAAGGCCCGTTATATTCGTGAATTTACACCGCTTATCGTCCGTGTGAATCATACGAGTATATCACGTTATCGTGCATCTGCCACACGCAGGCACCATCTATTTGGTGATTAACCAAGAGAATCTCTGGTATCGAGATTACCGAGTATCGCATTCCTCCTTGAAGTATTTGTCGAGTTCCTGGAGACTCGCAGTTGCTATTGAATATCGTTGAAATTCAATAATCCGTAAGGATAAAACGTGCGCCTGTATTTTTCAATTCGAGTATACATTTGCATCTGACGAAGAAACTATCATTTTCTAACTAAATTTCAATTGGAACTTAATGTTCCCCGACACCATTCATCAAGAATTTGCATTACGCACTTCTTTATAAAGTACAACGAAGATATTAAATTGTTTCTAAGTGAGCATTTCGACACACGATGGCGCCAGGCTGTCGACAGTTCGAACGATCACCATTGGCAAGAAAAAGTATGCCCCGTATGAGTTATACCCTCATATTACGGTGGCGGGCGGCCAACATGAGCGCTCAAAAGAAGTGGCAATTATTCCCCATAAAGCGCCCATAAAACATACGAATTTTCAAGTGGTGCACGAAGAGGTGAGTAAAAGGTTTGCGCACAGGATACAAGCATAGCCATAATGTCACACCTTACGTTGGAGAGACTTGATCTTGTACGACGTTCCTCTTTATCGGAGGCCATTCGCTCTTGAAGGAATTCGCTTAGGGCAAATGGGCGGACGGCTGCTCGGTTAGCTAAATAACTCTGCTGCAAAGGCAGGTGCATGAGAATCGACGTGGCTATGGTTCGTAGATTCGAGAGGAACCCGCAGGTAGAGAAGAGCATGTACGGGAGACGGGGAGAGAGAGGAAGAGAGGCGAAAAGGATGAGAGAGCCGAAGAAAGAAGTGGTACGTCCAAGGAGCAAAAGGAGAAGAAGCCGAAGGAGAAGACGACGAAGGCAACGATGGAGAAGGTTACTCGCTCTCTTCGTAGTCGAAGAAGGTGGCTGCGAGATCCTGAATGTGTGGTGGCTCCAGTGGAGGAAGAGAAGGAAGGTGGGGCGTGGGTCGCAGCAGACAGTTGAAGGGCCGCGGCCAAGGTGAGGTGAGACGGAGAGAAGAGCAAGAGAGGCAAGATAGGGGAAAGAAACAGGCCCCTTCGCAGCGCTTTTGCCTTTGTCCGCCTCTGTCGAAGGGACTAGAAGGATGAAACAGAGAATCGACAAAGAGCAAACTTGACCTGATCCACCATCCTTTCCTCGTACATTCTTCCTTGTCCCGTCCATGTAGTTTCTACAATATTTCCCTCACATTGCATTCTGCGAGATCTCAAGTCACTCGACTCCATTTTTATTGATGATATGTATAATTACATGCCTCCTATTAGTGTTTCATCCACAATCTATTCCACGCATATATTAAATTCGTTTTTCAATTGCACATATCAGATCATGAATGTTTAACAATGCCGTACATTGCGTGTTTGCAGAATTATTTAACTGCGACGTCGCGTCAAACTTCTTCGTTCAGCCTTGTTCTTGCTGTCTCTCTCATACCTACTGCCATTCACGTAGCTGATCCACGTGAACCACGTGGCTCGCCTGCTCCTCGAGTGAGTGGAATGCCGAGCAAAAGCCTCTTGGGAGTGCAGTTTGGGCTTCCAATTCCCACGATACGTCAAAGCGTCGAATGACGTTGCTGAAATCTGCAGCAGCAGTAGCTCTCCCCAAAGCCTGCAGGATCAATAGTTGCACGCTTCTATAGCTCGCAACTCTATTAGTCGTACGCTTGGTAAGCCCGAGTGTGCATAATGCACTCGCCGCACAAAGTAGATGTTAGATCGTTCCGTCTTCATTTGATATTTTGCAAAGTCCCTAAGCACTCTGCCAGAGAAGTTGGACACAAAGAGCTAAATCTTATAGGCTGAGGGACGAGCTTGAAAAATCTTTGCCGATGAGGATCTTGAATGGCTTTTGAGGAAGTGGTCGAGCCTCGCCAGACGTTGTACTTCTGAGAAGGCGGCGGGGTAGCAGTTTCGAAGGAAAAAATCGTCGAAAAGGGCGGGAGGAAGTCAAGGGCCATCTGCTCGGCTTTGCTTTAATTACAGCGACCAACACACACAGATCCAGCCCTGAGTGGCACTCGTCTTTTCTTTCAGAATCCGGCGGCGACTGTGGGCGGTGGCCACGGCAGGACCGACTGCTTCGGACAACCAAGCCAGACAGATTTAGTGAGTTTCGCTATCCTCATTATCGACCTACAAAATTCCTACGAGCCGTTCCCTGTGCGATACACTGATTCACCATGGTGCATTACCAAGGCGCTCTGTAACTTCAAATGCATTCTTGTTAGCCCGTGTATCCGATCCGCAACAGTCACGCAGTGGTGCGCCAAAGAAGGTAGGACCTTGTGATTATAGCAGACAATTAGCAGTAGGTATGGTGTCCCGGCGCGAGTCCCAAAAAGATTTGGTCCAAGATTTTCTTGAGGCTCCGATTTGTCAGGAAGAAAATGCAAGAAAGTGTCGAGGATGGAATGCTGGGCGGTGGTAGTTTGTTTAGGACATTTGGCTCCGGTAGCGGTGCCCTTTGGTGTTTCAGGGCATGGGGCATCGGTAGATCGGTAAGTCCGCATGGTTGTTGGCCGGGGCACGAGCCACGCGGGTATCACGAGTTTCTCAGGCAGGTCAGTGAAACTGCGCCGTCAAGTTGAAGGCCAACACCCCCACAATGCAACGGCCGAGTACCACCGCTCGCCCCCTCCACTCTCTACCGCTTCATCCGCAACCACTCTGTCCTCTGCTCCCCTTTCCATACCGCCCAACCTTCGCCACCCAGCCTTCCTTCTCTCTCCTCTCTGCCCTTCTGCGCGCCGATCCTACAATCTTACGTGACGGCCCACCTACTCGAGAAAACTCCCCGACCAATACACCTCGATTAAAGTAATCAACGTCGTAGTATACACGCAGCGCTCTGTTTCCCCCGAAGGAACAGACCGTGAACGCAACCAATCCTCAATACACACAAAACACCAGTCGAGCTTCGTCACGGCGCTCAACTCAATACACCAACTATGTCGTTCATAGCTTGAAGAATCGATAATCTGCCGTCAGAAGCAGCCTCTAGTCGACGCGACGCTTCTAACTACGACGTCGCCGAACGGCGATCGATCATTCCCAAAGGCTAAAAAAGCGCGTGTTTTATCTTATCCACGTGCTGCCAACAAAAGACATGTACTACACCCTCGGGGTGTTACCTCGAGGGTGCAGAAGGACCTCTTATACCAGAGTTATGTAGTAGCAAACGTTCATTTCCGGAATTCTGTGCCAGTGTCCGTCCTCTTCCTCTCTGATGAAGTTTTCACGTTGGCTTAACCCACGCGTAGAAGTATAAGCGAACACGATCGCTCGGATGTGTTCACCACCGAATTACTCTTACAATTGATAGATGCAAATTCATTTGTGATCACATTTTCCCCCTTTCTCTTTATCGCGAAGCTTCCTCTTTCTCACTTTGTAACCCTCTCTGGCGATCTTACCCCTTCCGAAGGCCAGAAATTCCAGGCTCCTCTCGAAATAGATCGATGACACTCGGCCGAGCAATCCTATGCGTGTACGCGGCGGCCGGAGTCCTCGGCCTGCACAGCGAATACGTGCGAACGGTGGCGGCGCGGAGTGGCGGGTACGCGCCTGTGTATGTATGTATCTATCTATACGTGTGTACGTCCGCACGTCTCACTCGCGCCTCTCTCGGGGCCGATGTCTCTGAAATAACCGAGCGAGGCTCAGTCGCCGGACAGGGGAACAAGGTGCAATGCACGCACCCGTTCACAGTGGCTCGCGCGCTCTTCTCTGCCTGTGCCTTGTGCTTCGTCTCTCCCATGAGCTACTCTATCCCTCGCGCTTCCTCTCTCGCTCTATAGCCATCGACTACTGGCCGAGCTCTTTCTCCGTCATCCCTCGACGCTCCGTGCTCTTCCCGTACATGTATATATATGCTAGGCTCTTCGCACGACTGAGACTGCAACCGCCAGAACGACACTGTCTCCTGTCTCGAATGTTAGTGGGGGTCACACTATATTAAGATTGAACTCCACTGACACTGCCGCCCAACTGCGTTCATTCTCTTCCTTTCTCTTTCTTTCTACTTTACTCGTTCTCTCTCTCTCGCTCGTTCTCTTCCACGAGACCCTCCTCGCCTTTCTTCTTTCCCTGCTTCCTGCCGCACGCTCGCGCAGCCGAGCCTCTTTCTCCTCGATATGTCCGCTATCCGCCGCGATACCCAGTCCCGTGGAGAGAATGTTCTAGACAGGGACGACTCTGCTAGAATCTCCCCCCGATGGAAAATGGAGATTGTGACGGGCTGTTGGCTTTCCGTAGAAAAGCGACTGCGGACTCTATGCTGTATTCAAGTTGAATCCTTGAAGGATACATGACTCGGGAATATACGCTGTGCTCGTTGCTAGAAGGGCCCGTAGATGCGACCGAGTGTGCTTGTTAATGCGATATGGAACTTCTTGCGTTCCACTAGAGAAGAGTACTTGAAGTGGCAATTTGAAGACGCGGGTGTCTACGGATATTTCCAAGGAAAACTTTTTCCTTGTCTCATAAAATTTTGGGATTCCCTGACGTGTAGTACACAGCAGAAGCGCGTGGCTCCAAATACTCCGTAGGGAAGTCTGCCTATCAGCGACGTCGGCTCGAAATGGATATGATGGAGGCATCGAAGAATAAGGAGTGAAGTTTACAGGCGGATGACTCATTATCAATAAAGAAGCGGCACCCAACTTGGTTCGGCTGTTACGAGAAGTACGGTTGTAATTACATGATATTGGATGTCAGGATATTAACGAGTCACGGCGAATATAATGGGACATGCAGCCCACCCTGGAAGCCAGTTCGGAACACTCGTCCTCCCAAACACGAGAGAGAGAGAGAGAGAGAGAGAGAGAGAGAGAGAGAGAGAGAACGTGTGACTCATTTGTCGATCGACCTACCTCAAACCCTCGGCCAAACCGACCGAGGCTCTCTCGGCAAGCGAGGTGAAAGTCTGTCCAGCTTAAATTAGATTTTCATTTATTTTCGGCGGACTAACGCGGTCGGCATGTTGCACGCAAATTGTTCTATTTATGAGAGGAAAATAGAAGTATGCAATTCATACGTCAGGAACGGCCCTTGCCTCTAAGATCTCTCGGTAACAAGTTATGTATCTGGTGCATATCCTGGGTTATACATAAAGGAAATATCTTTCTACAAAGTGAAGCGGCCAGGGCCGTCTACGTCAATAAATCGATCGCTACTGAACAAGGCACCGAAATGTCCCCTGACCCCAACGGCTGATAGGGTAACCTTACATACAATCCCCCGGAATCATCTGCCATCAGCTGTGTTCCCAGCTGAAGGCTACTCTACAAATGCAAAAGAGCACGTGATAGAACGAGGGGGCTCGACATGAGGGCGAATAGGAAAGGCCTAGTGGAATTGCACATCGATCAAAGACCGTTCGCTCCCTTGCCATTTCCCCCGACAGATGAGATCTGCTCCTATGGGAAGAAATAAAAGACACGGGGCATCGCTAGTCTACTTTCCTCCTCAGCTTTAAGTACACCCTAGACACTCAACATCTGCATCACTCTTTCCTCCTCTTATACAGTGCGGATCCGTATTAGACAGCTTCACAATATTCTATTATTTGTTGGCTGAAACGGTGGCTTCGATTTTCGGAAACCTCAAGAAGCCCATGAAATTCGAGACTACGCGGTGCTTCCCTCCGGACCGCTCGGCCGGATGAGATGCCTTTTTATTCGGATCATCCGAGCGTCGTCCCTCTCTACTCGCTTGTACACCTCACCTTCACGCTTTCAACGTCTACTACGTGCCCAGCGTTCCAATTCATACCACTTTGCTCCTCCTCCATTATTCTTCAAGGGAATAATTCGGAATTTGAAGAAATTCCTATTAGATGTTCTTGTATCCACGGCATCGCGCACCGTACCGTAAGCCACTTTAAACAAAAGCTAGGTACTATTTATATATAATCGATAAAGAAGCGAGCAACTTATGTCCCTTGTGTGGACATAGAATCGCCTTGATAGCAAGGGTTGGAAACACCGTATGAAAGCAGTGGAAAGCTTTCATCAGAAATTTATGTTAACTTTGCGATAGTAGGACTGTGAATATCCGAATATCCAATAAGATAGTTTTCCTCAAAGGTTACATGTAAATTCCTGCTCGATCTGAACATCCGGTAAACACGTCACTTGTAAGTATTTTATGGGGTGGAAATAATCACTAAATACCAGTACTTATTCAAGTTCAAAGCTCACGAGTCTCTTTGATAGGATTAAAACCGTGTAGTGTATGTCGTGATGTCTGATATCTATGGAATTTCAATACAATCAATAACGCATCTCGAAATAACAGTGAACTACCCTTGCGAAATGCATGTGCTCGCTGTAGAATCCCTGAAGGTATCTCAACATCGAGAAAAGGAACACAACAACATATCTGTATATAGTTTCCGCTTGACAAGACTCAGCCTCGGTGGAAAATCAGTGAGTACCCGGCATGCGTGGCTGCCGACTGCAAATTATTCTCCCCCATATGACCTGGCACACGCAACGTCTCTTCAAATCCTCCAAGGAACTAAATATTCCGTTGAATGTCAAGCGGAGAGTTGAATCTCGGTGCTTCTATAAACTCTGTGAAACCGCGGTAAATTAACTGTGCAACTTGGTTACAAGTTGCAATCGTATTGAGATGAGAGCATGGTTTAAAGTTTGACCCACGTGTGTCATGTGGAGCTTTCCGATCTTGGCAAAGACAATTTCTCGGAAATCCTCGAAGACAATGTCTTCCACGTCCTATTTTGTTAGAGTAGCACGTACTTGTTCGTCTACCGGGAACTCATCTATCCATCGACACAGGTTGTACCAACGGAGACCAAGATAGACGAAGAAGAGACGTGTCAATTCATGTCTATGCATACGAGTTGACTCAGCAAGTTAATTCGACGCCATAAGTAATCGTGTAAAAAATTTCCCGGCGCGGGTGCATCCGATTTTCAAGATCCAAGTTTCCTGTTTCAACCCTCGGCGCTTACGAGCATTGCTAATTATTTAAGTGCTTGCTATGAATAAATTAGAATTTAGCGATAGAAAACAATTCGGCACGACAACCTGTGAACCATCGAAACCAATAACAATTAAGACTTTCGACTTTCTGAGTGCATTTGCGAGGAATCCCGTTCTAGTATTCAAAGGGCAGTTGCAATGCGATCGAAATATTAGTTATGGAACAATCTATTAATATAGAACTACGATCGCATTTGCTTGCATAACGCAACATTATTATCCACTGGACGCTCCATTAATACATCGGGGTAGATCTTGCACAATGCGGTAATTACGATTCACGCGGGTTAACGGAGAATGTACAGAAACTTTTGTAGTCGCAACAGCGTGTCCCCATTGATTTCTGAATGCAGATTCGAGGGTCGACTTTATTGTCTTGTTATGTAGTCAATCTTTCTCTTCGACTCATGCTGTATATAACATCGGATGGTGTTCAGGTGCGGACAATTTATTGTCAAGAAGAAAGCGTACCTGTAGGCGTGTATTCATGTATGTCGCAGAAAGGCAAATCAGAAATTTTCGAGTGTACGCGCATCATGTCTGCTTTAAACGCGTACGATTGTGAAACTTGCATACACTTGTGTCATAGTCGACGACTGATTCTCAATGGGTTCATCGTCTACGTCAACGAGCACTATCTCGATGCGAGAATCTCAGGATGGATTCGTCGATGCTGAAAAAAAAGTCCTCAACAAGCAAAGGACCATCTTTTTCCTGACGTCGATTCGATAATAATGTGATTTTACTTAGGAAGGATATTTAAAAACCGTACGAAATTATCGTCAAACGTCATCGAGGTCGCGCGCGCTATCAATAAATTGCGCAGGCAGTATCTGCGCGTAACAGCAGAGCGAGTACACAGGCATCTCTAAAGGCTTGGTGTGAAAGCGTCCGTAGATATATTTAATTCAAAGGAGAACCATTGACTTTCAATGTGTTGAGATGAAAAAGAATCCGAGCGATCTTGCGCAAGTTGCCAGAGTGTACCAAAGTCGCGCAATCGTCTCTTTTTTAAGAATCCAATGGCCAGAAGCGGTGTGTGCCCACGAAACCGAGAGATCGATGATGAACATTCTCTGGATGTATATCGCGGCAAGGTCATAAGCTACACCTGAAAATCATCATGACGACTTACGTTCATGATTGGCCGACCGGTTCATGAAAGCGTGCTATTTGACACGATACCGATTATCGCTGGTAGCCGGAGAAATTCATTTTCTCCTCTTATCTGGACCACAGTAGTGTAGCCGGAACATCGGAAAGTATGACCGCCTTTCGGCAAAGTTAAAGAGGGAAGAAATAAAACTCCCGTGAATGCAAAATGCCAAAGTGTCTGCCGACTATTTCGGCACGATTACTCGCTCCTACCGGTTCTTACTTTTGCACGAGGATAACTTCACCACGGTGCTTATCGTTCCGTGACTAACTTCTGATACCTCAAGGACGGTGATTTCGATCTCTCTTCTTCACGCACGCGCTTTACACTCTCCGAGTCGAGTATTATTTGAGTGGTCCCAAGTAAATTGTGTAAAAGTACAAACGCATCAAAACAGGTCGTTACATTATTACTCGATAAAATATTAATAACTACTGAAAATAAACAAGTTAACCCAATAAGTAATATTTCATAAAAATATTTGTTGAGCACCGAGAAGGCATAGAAAGGCAGTAAGCCAGGACAGTTTGGTGCGGCACGCGCGCGCGCACGCTTGGAGCCCTTTTTTCCGCCACGATTGTCGTGACTCATCCAGAAAGCAGAGTCGCCAGGAGGGAGAGAAGCTCGAACGAGGTGGCTGAGAAAGGACGGGCTGGGAGAAACTTGTTTTTCCGCGGCCGATCGATCAGCCCGAGGGAGAACTCACCACGAGCATACTCCGGGGAAAAATATTTAAAGCGCGCGCGGGGCCATTGCCTTTCTCTCTCTTCAATACAACCTGGAGGATTAAAAGGCACAGGAATAAGTGCCTCGCCCGCATTGGTGAAAAGTGGAAAATCCCAGTGTGCAAAGAGAATGCGATGGTTAGGAAGTATCGTTCCACAAATAGAATCGACTTGCTCGAACGTATAATTGAGCAGACGTGTGCTTCTTCTATACGTGTACCTGGCGTATACACAGAGGCATGTATCAATAAAACGATTTGCATAGGACATGGCCGAACGTTGCCATCGTTCTTCGGGCTTTATACGAAACTAAAACGATCCGGTGATATCGTCGAGTAAATCAGAACCATTTGAAATGTAAAGAGTAGCATTATGAAGCAAGAGGAGGTTCGATGGTTACTTTACTTGGAATTGTTATCCTCGTCACTTATCATATGGGGGCGAGGTCATGACAATTGAGGGACGATATACACACAATGCATTTGCCCGAGAGAGAGAAAGAGAGAGAAAAGAAGAAGAATGAGAAAGATTAATTAAAAATTTCTGAAGACTAACACCGTTTATGTGTACACTCGAGACTTGATCCGAATCCTCTGTCTAGACACGTTCTTAGACATAGCACGCGCTCTTTTAAATATAAGTGCAGAGAGTGCAATGTACGCAAGAAAATCGACGGGAAGCCGCACACCTGGAGACGCAGAGGTTTGCCTTGAGCGGTGGTACCAGTCGAAAATTGAATTAATTATTCTCGTTTATACGTAACCGGCTATTCTTAGAGGCCCAACCCTCGTTGTCGTCAACCCTAACTGACGATCCCTTCTGGAGCACGCACACTCAAGGAGACAGTACGCGTGTGCTTATTGATCACTCACTGAAACGGTGGCCCTCGTTCTATAGGAACCCTACCAACCAATGTCTTTCCAACCCGTCATATTGACCTAACAGTGAATCACTCATTGGATTAAACAGTAAACTTATTTTACAATATGGTTAATCGACTCGAAGTTTTCAATCGCCCAGTTATTATCGTTGTAACTGCAACCCTTCGGTTGATCGTTGTTAACGATCATAGATAAAATTCCAAGGTAAACGAGAAACAGTAAATCCAATTGCTGATGGAAGACTATAGTATTTATGTATCCTCGAAAGAAATGAATTCCTGTATATTTGGTGACTGTTGAGAAAGAGGGTGTAATGTGTATTATACGAATAGTGTACTAGTATCTTTCGACCAACGGTATATTACAGGATCGTATAAATAGCAAACAAGATTTCCCTATGCTCTTTCTCTCTCTTCCCATTGGACTGAAATAGTTTCCGCGGATTAATCGCGACACGAGAGCCGCTCGCAGTGCTGCTAACCGGTCATCGCTTGGCGGTCAATAATTAATGACGGTCATTCGTTGGCGGTGATAGAGTGCGCGAGGTCAGAGACAGGCAGCAGAGTGTGTTGTGCCGCGGCGTAAGACAACAATGATGAGAATGAAGAAGAAGGCAGGACAAGAGAGAGAGTAGTAGAAGACATGAACTATCGTGGACGAGGAATCACAGAGCAACGGTGACGGAGGATTTCAGTATGCAAGGCGTACACATACGCGTCTCTTCACTCGTACGATAAGCGTCCGCTGACGTACTGTTTTCATTGTTCTTTCCATTGACTCGGCCGCTCGATTATAGCCTGGCAGAAATACGCCGGCTGACCGGCTGCAGACATATCAATCTATCGAAAGACCACGTTGAATTAAAAGGTCCGGAGTATTATCGATGCGTGGTAAGATCGCCAGCATGACCACGGTAATTTCAAGCGCTTTGTAAACTGCCATTATACGACAGCAAGGACTTTTGCTGGTAATTTCGCGCGAATCCGCCAGCCTCGACATTCTCTGGTGCGAGGGTCGCCAGTCAGCCTTAACAGCCATGAATACCGACACAACCCGACTCTCGTCGACAAACCTTCCTCTCTTCACCTCCTAGCTGGTTGCGCCTCGCTCTCGTGCTTTCTTCCACTATTCCTACACCCCTTAAGCACACGCGAACAACACTCGATCGATATTCCAACCCGGTTCTCTATGTTAATGTTAGAAAGTTCACGGGAAATTAACGAGTCACACCACTGGTTTCTATGAGAATTTATATGGTGTAAAGAGACTCCTTGGCTTTCCTTGAATTGCGTGAGAGGACGAGGTTGTAAGATCGCGGCGAGAATGAAACGCGGTCATTAGAGCTCCGGAAATAATAGTACATCCAAGAGATGGAATGCCCAATGAGAAGTGCGAGATTTACCCTTAATATGCACAGTAACTGTTACCCTGGCACTTAACTAATTCACGAAATCTCAGGGCAAGCTATGAACAAAGAGACTGACAGTATAATGGGGCTATTTTACCTTGGGCCTTTCTAAGACATGATACACTCAAGAGGAGATTATACGTATTATGTTTTCGGCAGTTTAAGGGAGAAACACGCTTTAAGTTACTCGCGCTCCTCTCGTGAAAGATGTTTTATTTCTGCTAGCTTGGTGTTTTAAATTCGGGAGCATCGGGCCGCCGGCTACTAAGCCGGTCTTAAACGTACAAAGCATAATCTCTCTCTCTTTCGCTCTCTCTCTGCCTACCGTTGCTTGCCCGGGCGGAGCACTCTTTGTCCCCGAATATTTCTTGTAAAGGCAGACGCGGTTGTACCCGAGCGCATGGGGATAAGTACCTGAAAAGAGAAGCCTCTCCGATCCAACGACTCAGATCTCAGCCTCAGGTTGGCCAATTTCGTCTGGCAGCGGCCACAATTGAATTTCTATACCTGGGTCGAGGTGAACCGGCCCGAACCGGGAATACGTTTCGAATTAGCGGTAGGTACGAGGAACCATCAGAAAAACCCTGAAAATAAAATCCCCTTTGTTTTTGCCAAGCTTTGTAAACGGACTTAGGAAGATCATATTTTAATTCGACGTATCTGAGATATTTTTCGGGGGAACCCAATATATTTTGTCGAAATTGTGATTAACTGTTTCTGGCGTGGATTCAATATTAATTCTGCAAGGGAATTTGAGGAATCTACTATGAATGTCGACATTGTTCAAAGTACCTCCGAAAGAGTACTTTGTTGGACTCTCCGAGTCTCGTGTAAGGAATATGATAAAACACGTGCATCCACTTTAAAAGGAAATTAAAAAGGTAGACGCGACACACTGTCGCGACTAATATTAACGTAGTACATATAAAGTGTGACTCTCGGGTTAGGCATCCCTGATTCTCCAGACTGCGAGTTGCAGCTGCCAACTCCACCGGATGTTTCGACGGTGACGTTTTACTACGATTCCTCTGGTTATTCATATCCCGTGAATGGTACTGACGCGCACCAATAGGAGCAAAGTGAACAATCGTTGGAGAATAGGACATCCGAGGGACCGGAAACTAATTTAATATCTTACAGGAAATGTTGGTATTCAACACTTGTTTTAATAGAGATCAGAAAATTTGGATTGATTTCGCTGAGAAGAAATAATAATATTCCTTTTTCAAGACGAGTGAAGAGTAAATCGGCAAAAAGTAAAGCGATACGATTCACATCCAGACGAAACCTTGACGCCGTGAGAGATTCATCCTTGAATTTCTTGCGAAATCTCTGTCGGCGCTCGCGTGCGTTCTGAACAGCGCAAATATTGGTCCGAGCAAATGCTGCCCGCGTTTCCGTCGTGGTCAAGAACGAATAGGATTTATGCGTGAAAGAAAAATCAGCAATTTAGAGAATAATTGGCTCGATAAAGCTTGCGTGTGATAATACACTGCCTATCGATAATATTAGAGTTTCTATTACCACTGATTCTCCATATACATTAATATTGCGCTATTAATGGACCCATAACATTACAAGCAACTGGTACATTCACACGAAGTTATCGATCGATAGTTTATCTTTAGTGATATCATTTCTCACTATAGATTCGATGCCTCGCAACACAGGGAGCACCCAGTCACAACTTAAACATGGAATTGATAGGAATCGATTTTAATAGGTGTGCAATAACGTGCTACGAAATATTTACAAACTACTCAGTGATAAGTAGAACTTGAAGAAGACAGGGAGGTATTAGCCAAAAATAAAGGTAGAAACTTGAGGTTGATTCATTGCGTTGTCAGAAAGCATCTCTCAAAGAGAGATCGATCTACGTGATTTTCCACGGAGAGAGACCTCCACCGAGAATACTCCGCCGAGACAAAATACCAAAGAGGAAGCCTCCTGGAGAGTTCGGTGGCAGTAAAGAGTAGAAGTAAATAGATCATCCAAGAATTTCGAAGGTCGAACGACGTCTTGAAGCAACCTCCGCGAATTCATGAAGAAAAAGCTTCTTGCCCTCTCACAGAATTCCCCGGAATCCGTTCACGGAGCGCGCTCTGTAAATCGTGAATGGACCTGTGATGAAAGCGTTACTCTCTGTCATATACATGTCGAAGGTTGACACGTTTCACTCAAACCAGAGAACATGCAATAATAAACTGCTTAGCAGATTTTCAAGTGTATCGTATGACACTAGTCGCACTCGGAAACCACTGTTCCACATAGCAATAAACCGACCGCTACCGTGTTACTCGCTGTACATTGCATTACTGCAATTCTCATACATGTAAAGCTCAAGCTGTGTTTCTCTTACCAGACGAAGAGAGACAAGCGCGACGAGAGTGCAAGGGAAATAAATAAATGGAAAGAAGAAATGAACATTAAGACACCAATGGAAGGACTCGTTCGTGATGGTCGTCCCTGAGAATTCCACGTACTTGATACGAAAGTCGACTTGAGATGGCGAGTGTAGTAATCTCGAAAATTTCTTTCCTAAAATGGGATTCACTGACAAAGATGAAGGAAGTTAGTGAAAAAGGGACAAGAGCACGTGGCATCGGGATGAACGCACTCGAATCGAAGAGGCGGCCAATCGGCAACGCACTGTGCATCCTCTCTCGCTATGTATTCGTCACATACACATATATAAGCGGTGAGGCTCAAGAACGTAGCTGGCAAAGCCGGGGAACCGAGAAATGCCGGGTGCGTGTGTGTGCGCACACTAATCTGACGTAAATACGTAGACGAGTCTGACTTTATCGTAGCGATATGCGCGACGGACACACCGGGGAAACCAGAGCGCGCGCAAGCCATGTCGAGGCTATGTCTCTCTCATACATGTATCCACACACACACACACACGATGAGTCCGAATCCATGAATCCCTAGGCACGCAGAGACCACCTATTCATATGCGTACGTTACTCTACTCCCTCTTTACTTCGCGCTCTCTCAGTATCAACCGCAATAACCATAATGCGTGTGATTCCCAGCTGAAGTTATAGTTGTACAATGCTCCTCGGCTGCTGATAACCACACGCTACACGCACCTACCGGCGCCGCCGCCGGCGTATCACTTTTCAAACACCAGTCGTTGTCTACCACGTAATTCATTGCAAATGAGCCGTAGCTCCTGGCGTTTGCAACAATCTACTGCAACAGACCGAGAGGTCAAGGAATGCCGGATAAAAACAATTGGAACAGGAAAAAAATTAGTTGCAAACTGTCGAAAATGATGGCTAGCAATGAAGAGGGGATTTCGGGCAAAAGGTGTCAAGCGGAAAAAGAAGAAATGTGGAGCAGTAGCGTTGATTCGATGCGCAATGCCTGCGAAGAAAGAGAGAAAGAGAGCGAGAGAGAGAGAAAGAGTTAGTGGTATGGTTATCCTCGACGTCGTCGTCGGCATCTTCGGCATTGTCTTATTCTGCGAGGCCACGAAGGCTACGCGGCGAAGAGAACGACGGAAGGAAGGCGTGTGCTGCTGCTGCACGGGAGAGAGAAGATTCCAGTCGAAGGGCCGTTCTGCCTCGCACATCCCACCCGTGGTTTGTTTCCACCGGCCTTGGAGCCACTGAACCACTCCGTGGTTCAACGATTCGACGGCACAGTGGTGCTCAAGCCCAGCCACCTTTCTACTGGCCGCCAGATCCAACCCGATTGCGTGGCGGGAATGAGAAAAAGTGTGGCGAGCATAGTCCGTGGTGGGGTATACAAACAGATAAAAAGATGAGCCCTGATAAAAAGGATTGTTTCGCAGTGGCAAGAAGGGAACGAATAATGTTGGCATTTTCGCTACGCTTCCTCTTGAATCCGACCATTTCGTACACCACCACCACCACCACCACCTACGCTCTCACTGGTAAAAGCGAATAGATAGGATCGTTATTCCAAAATGATAAGGCGCGCTAGGTATTGCCTTCCGCACCCTAAAGCTACATTGCCATTTTAGATAGCATGACATATGTGGAGAGCTGTGATTACGTGAAGCATGCGATTCGTCAAAAATTGTGTCTTCGAATCTTAATAAAAGAAGAAGTTATTCAAACGATTATGAGTATCGCTCGAGTTTCTAGTCAAATTTGCGATTGGCTAACTGGAGAGATTGAAACGTGAGTGAGACGGTATATCCTAGGCATTAAATCTTCCTGGCGACGAGGACTGAGGGAGCCGATCGGTGGAATTTTTTGTGCCAACTGAGACTTTTAGTGCGGTATGTTATTAAATGACGGGCAAGCCGAGGAGGCTGCTGGCTAAAACGCACTCGTTGTAAATCAGGCGACGGTTCTCGGAAATCGGGCTCGGGACGACCAAGGAACAGTAAAAGGCACGAGGCTCAACCGCGGAGCTTTCGAATTCAAGGCACGACCTGGCCACCTTCCGTTTCTTCGACCAGCCGTCGTCGTCGTCGTCTATCGGCTTCGCAGCCAATGGGCAGCAATATCCCGGCAAATACACCACCCAATTTTTTCTCTTACTTTCTAAACGCTCGACTCATCCACCGGAAGTATGGAGCCTCTATAACAAAGTACGAACTATCGGAAGACGCTGCTACGTCGTTCCTCTCTACGCGCCAAAAGATATATACCTACACCTTAGCTTCCATTGAACTCTTCGTGACAGTACTGATCAATCACTGATCATTGCCAATGTGAAAGAATCAAGCTGCATAAATATACTAAAGATTACTCATCCCTTAATCCACACCCCTCCGCAACCCTTACATCAGAGCGTCAATAAAAAATGAAGTTAAAAATTACCCTTAAACAGAATTCTGCCATATAATTCGATATTTCATCCCGTGCGCTGTGGTACTCGTAATGAGGAGAATACGATGGACTCGGAAAATAGTCGCGTGTATCTACCTAATTGTAAGCTGTAGACAGAGCGAGTGGAAAGAGCATTAGAGGGGTTCGAAGGTAGGCTTGCTTTGGCACCGTAGGTAGGTGGTAAGCCTTCCTGAATGGCAGGTATAGTCGTATTCCCCGGGTAGAGCAGAAAGAGGAGGTCAGAAGCGCGGTGCACGGGGCACACACACACACAACACACACACAGACAGCATAGGAGGGTATCCTCGTCATGGAATAATCCTATAAACTGCCGCCTCGGTGGAACGACGCAGCACCACCGGGAACTCTGTAAACGAGATGAACGACCTGGACTCCAAGCCACGCAGTTCCCTCTATCCTTACACGATTCCTCGCTTTCTCTCTCTCTCTCTCTCTGCGTTAACTCTTTTAACTCAATGCTCTCCCCAAATTCGCTACTACCTTCCAGGACAGCAAACTAATTTCCAACAATTTAATTGTCCACAGTGACACATTATTCACCGAGAAGAGACGCTGTACTGCTCTCGCAGAGGCTGATTCGATAATCGCGGTGTGACATCGAGCGTGTGTCTCGATCGCTAATAATTATCGCCTGAATGTCACGTGACGTAGAGGAAAAAGGTACCAAGTGATAACAGCATCGGGGCTAATTCGATTATACTAAACACCTGTGCCCGAAGAATGGTGGCACACGATGTTGCACCTTGCAGCCGCATCCTTTTAACACTGCCAATTAATGGATAATTTTATCGTCACTAACGACGACGGCGACGACGACGCCCCGTTACCCTCACCTCGCCGTAATGTTCTCGAGCTCTCTGGTGCGTTGCTGCTGACATTGACAAAAGATCGGTGCTGCCTCGCGCGTCTACCGTAGCTGCAGGTGTGTGCCGGGCGCGCGCGTTTCGCGATGGACCAAAGTCCGAGACACGATGCACCTGCGTGCGAAGCCAGTGCGAGGGAGGTTCGGTAGGAGGGCGACGACTTCGGCTTGCTATGGCAGGGAAGGAGAGACAGGGAGACAGACGAGTGAGCCTCGCGGAGGAAGCTGAGAGAGTACCCAGATGGAGAGGCCGATGCCGAGAGGGAAAATAAAAAATCGTTGGATGCAGACACAAATAAATTGCAAAAACATAATAACAGAGAAATAGTGTGCGAGAGGGAGAGGGAGAGGGGGGGAACGACGAAGAGGAGGAGGAGGAGAAATAGCTGGGGGGTGGGGAGCAAGGGACGCTTCTGCGAGAAGAGGCAGCAGCAGAGGACGCTTTGTTTCAAGGCAAGCTGCTGCTGCTGCTGCTGCTGCTGCTGCTGCTCTCCTTCGTGGCGGCTCTTCAAAAGACCGGACAAAGGAACGGGCCGGACACACACGAGGCCCATGAGCATTTCCTCGCTTTAACCTGCTTTGGAATTTCGCAGTTGAGAACCATGCGAAGAGGAGGCCTCTTTCGCGACCTCTTTGTCTACGAGGATCGCACCGGGACCCCGGCGGGCCCCGTCCTGCCTATTAGGAGTCGTTATCATTTCATCCCGTTCCTTCACCTTCCGCAGGTCCGCGCCGCGCCATGCCGCGCAGAGTTATGTGGCGCCAGACAGGAAAGTGGACCGCGTGAAATTTCGACCCGGCAAACAGCAGGCCGGGTAAACGAAATTTAAGAAAGATAGTGGACGAACATTTTCTGTGATCGTTTTGAGCTATTGGAAAAAGACGCCTTTGGAAGAGACAGTTGTATTAGAATTAGTAAAGGCTTCTCACTAAATGAACGATATCCCCACGCACACTTGAATGGCGCAACAAGTTCGTGCTCCTCTAACATTGTTAGTGTCTCAATATCAATTAACAATGAATCGAGGTTAAAAAGTCCCCTTTTTATCCTCTTCTTATTCAGGTTGGTTAGTACGGCCAGAATGCGTAACACTGTTCGTTAGGAATATTTTGTTTGCGGTAACTTGCGTACTTCAACTATTCCTACGTAAGAATACCCAGACAGACTGTGACGCGATGTGCGCCTAAAATTGATGTAATTATGGTAAAGGTGATGCGTCTTGTATAACTAAATGATCCAACCCTATTAGTAATTGGCCTGGAACTTAATCGAGCATTGAATGGCACAGTATCTCGGCCGTCAAAGCAACTCAATGCCGATCGCATTACATGTCGCAATAACACAGCGAGAGCGAGAGTTTCTCTTTGAATAATTGGAACGAGCTTGGTACTGCGTCCGTTCTTATCGTTTGGGACATGATACGTTTACATAGTTACACGCGACACACGATGGTGGTAGACGTAAAAAGTAGTGTGAAACAATAGGAGTGATCAGTAGGAATCGTAGTTTTCTTCTTAATAATAAATTACGAAAATTGTTTCATTCACATATCAAGGACTTGGAAAGTTGAAATCCAACTTTATAAAAGCCTCCTCCGGAATCCATTTGTAAGCAATGGTTTGATGGAAATGGATTGTGAATACTTAAAAAAAATTGGTCTCACGAATAGAACTAGTTTGAAAAGAAGGAAGTGGGTCAGTGCCACGCGATTCGTCTTCCATCTGGCTCTCTCACATCTTTTGAATTAGCTGAGGGATCTCGTTAGAGCGACTAGAATGCCGTTATCGCTTTCCCTTTCCGCGGCTTTTGCCATTGCACAACAACGCGGGGGCCTTAATACGATATATGTATATTGGCAGCGGTTAACACGTGCCACTAACGGACCTAGCGATAGTTTCTATGTCGGCCAGCCGAAAGAAAGAATCAAAAGCGAACCGGTCGCTTTGAGTTTTATTTCAGACTATCTTAAAATACACCAAACAGTGCCGCGTCAGGTAAAACACTTTTTACCACTGGCCGGCTCTGTAATCTCCGATAATCCTTCATCCACACCATTTAAAAGTAGGGGGCGTATATCTTAAAAATAATAAGGTTTTCGGAGAGTAAATACCGAACGAAGTTTCAATTTCGTGCCTCTGGAAACCAAGGTATCACGATGACTCAACGAAATCAACAATGAACGATCGGCTTGATATTGCGTGTATAACAAATCAAGTAATAAGAAAAAGCATCAATATTGAAGATTAATAGACAGAGGAAAGATTTGTATCGGCGGCATCAGCAGGTTCCAGGAAGGATCTTTCTGAACTCGGTTGCTTTTTCACGGACGAAGATGTGGTACGCGTGGTGTAACGGGTAGTGTGGTGTGTACGCAATATTCGCCGGTGGTTTTTAAGAGTTATTAGCACGGAACAATGCACATTCGAGCGGCAACCTTCGACGAGAGATTCGATTTCGCAGCTCGGCCCTCCGTATAATCTCATTAAACTGGGACGGAGCAAAAAAAAACCTTTCGGACACGATTTGCCTCTTCGAAATCGAGAGTGGACTGACGAGAGGGAAGAGGCGAGAGAGCGATGAAGGCCCGCAGGTTGAACGAGGACACCGACCGAGCGAGCCAGCCAGCGAGCAACCGAGGAGGAACGGGAGACCGTGGAGAGCAAGGTACCCCACAAGCGAATGCGAGTTACTCACCCGCATACGAAGCCAGAGGGGGATAGAGATAGAGAGAAACACACACAGAGAAAGAAAGAGAGAGTGAGAGAGGGAAGAGGCCCGTACCCACGCATGTGAATCGAGCGAACAGATATCTGACGCGCGCGCATGCTCCTGGCTTTGACTACGACTGTGTAGTAGAAGGCAGAGGGGCAAGCAACCAGGACAGCAGAGAGAAAAAGAGAAAGAGAGACGCAGTGTGTCGGTGTGATTGGAATGGACACGCATACAGGATGCCGGTCGGCCGACCGGCGAAAGGATGAAGCCCAGCCACGACTAGATAGAAAGAATCGTTCGAGCAGCAGTAGACACTCTTGAATCTTGACCTAGGACACGCACCGCCGGCTGCGTCACAGTTCGACGTACTACGAATACGAAGGCTCTCTTACTTGCTGCCGGCACGCCGCGGAGCAGCAGCAGCAGCAGCAGCAGCGCGGTTAGTTACGGCGCTCGACATTCACACGCTTCACCCGAGATGGAAAGGACACGCGATAGGCGCGTTCCACACTTTTCCTTGAACCTCCAACAACACTGTACAAGTCTAGAATTGAGTTGCGAGACTCTGAAATATCCGGATGGCAAATCCTGCGACTTTATTATAACTTTGCACATGGTTAATGTCGAATTAGAGAATTTTGAAAATACCAGATTGATTAATTGCGCTAGCAATAACCATTAAGCATAAACAGAGAGTCAAGGAAGTTGCTGTTTTAGGATAGGAATACGAAAAGTTACACCGTGTTTGCTAGTGATTTGGGACTTCCTGTCGACATATCGGAGGGAGTAGCGCGGTCGAAAGGGAAGAACGTCTCTTCTTGCAATTGGTGGGACAGGATCCTGCGGTCCTCGATGGAAGAGGTCAAGAGGGCCGGGAGCGGGATTGCTAGTGCTTTCCTCGCCCGGAAGGAAATGCCACGTCGACGACCGACGAGTACGCATTGTTGCTCGTCGTGTATACGGAACGCTGGCTGGTCAAATGGAGCGAGCGAGAGAGAGAGAGTCAAAGCTCGCTGTATTCGTGCATGTGCTCGCTCGCGCCTTGCCCCGCACGTGTACTTGCCAAGGAGACGTGTAGGTGGATTGGTTGCGAACCACTTCCTCCCGGGAGGTGTGCGGTCTTGGAATAATCGGATACTGGTGCGTGCTGCATCGGCGAAAGGATGTGCACCGTTCGAAAAAAAGAGAGTCTCTTGATGCTCGAATAACACTCCTTTGTACTGCTGCTTTACGTGGAGTACTTGCGAAACCGTACTCGGTTTTACGCATGGAGTGAGGCGCCTAAGTGCTCTCGATAATACGATACGTGGAATTCAGCGAGAAAATCCACTGTCTGTAGAAGGTGCATCCGGTCGCTTCTTCTCTTTTAACGCTAGCAGAGTAGCCTCCAGTATTCACTTTCAAGACGTGGTGTTATGACTACGCGTAATTTACGGATACAGCTTTCCACAATGCTAAGCAACTTAGAAGGCCCGTAGGCGTTCCTTCGTACTTGTAAAATCATTTCACGCAAGGGCGTTTTGCAAGCGAATCTCTTTTTACAGGAATAGGCATCGCGTGCCACGCGTATCGCACTGTCAAGGTGGAATCTCGCCAAGTCCTTCGAATTCGAGAATCGATAGGTGGCATAGCGCCGGCTTTTATAGTGACCGGGTGTAGCTATAGATTGCTGGATAAAGAAAGAAGGAGCAAGGAACCGGGATGAAAGCCTGAGAAAGAAGCAGCAGCCGGTGGTGAGTGGAATGAGAACGGAGCGAGGGACGCAAACTGCTCTGGTGGAAAGAGGAAAAATGAGGCGGAGCTGGGAGAGGATAGGTGAACCCTCGCTGGACGCTTGTTTGTCGTTCCTCGTGGATATTCGATATCCTTTGTGTACCCTCGAGTACTGTGTGCTTCGGGTTAGCGGCACGCAACAAAAAGAAATGTTTCACTTCCGATGAATCTGGCGACCCGAAAAACTACACTCACTCACAAAATCTCCCCATCCTCTTACCAACTGTGCGCGCCAAGTTGAAAGATTCGTATCATATTTGAGACAGCGTGCATAGGAATACGAAACCTGCACGAGCAAAGTAGCTGAGTGATAAAGAAAGTAGCACAGCGAAACGTGTTGGACGTTGGATCATATTCACACCACTGCCGTGCTTGCTGCCCGATATAGACGCGCTGCTACCTCGATATGATTAGAGTACAGCCTTCGGGCCATACACACTTACAGATAATAAATGCACACCAAACCTGGCCTACGGTTAAGTTTAACGCCCCTATTAACGGATGTCATTTGAATGAAAGTGCAATAAAAGCCTCGCACATGGCGTAATTCAATACAAGGTCGCACGCTCGCTTTCGTACGATTGCCCGTAAGCCGAGCATTTACGTATTGTCAAAGGCGTGTGTGGTGCATTGTGTCTGAACAAGTAAAGACTTGCATGTACGATTATAACTTTTTGCCACGAAGAGCGCTCGCGCGCTACTTGTTCGGGCAATAGTGTCGAAGTAATTATCCGTGTTATCGCATTTGCTCCCGAGAGAGTGGGATGAGAAAGCTAATAGAATCGGAAAACTAAGAATTTCACGTCTGCCAATCTGAAAAACAAATCAGCCAGTTGGTGGTCATTGGCTTCGTAGATAAGTCTCACTCATTGGTATAGTGCGTTGTTCGACACGTGATTGTATGCGCTCTGAACGCACCACTACTTTGCAGTCCGCAAGAGAAACACCCAGACACACGTATAATTATATTCAATAAAATCTTCATCTTCCACGGCTTATTGCACTTTCACGCCCCTGCGGGAGTTGGGGCTCGTTTATCAGTGCGCGCGCCAATTTATTGCCACGTCGTCATCCGCCAAGATTACGACGAGTGTAGAGGCGGAACGCTGCAGGCCGAGTGACTTACTCGCGGTCTGCTCACCGATAAGTTCAAGGATGAACTTATGAATGCGATACGCAAGCGGAGAAATTTTCGAGGCTGCAGGTCTCTCGTGGAAAGAGACTTATACTCGAACTGGCGATAGTGAAGGGCGGTACGGAAGGGAAGGCGAGCGACCTCTGGCCGGGGGTGGTACTCGCTGCACATGGCAGACAGAATAAATAAAAAAGGAGAAAAACCGCTCATTTCAGCCAACGCGCTGTAAACATCTGCTAGGCGGAGGCGCGCACGTTGGCCACCAGAGGTTCTCATTCCTTTGGAATTCGTTCCCAGAAAGAAGTTCATCAACACCATATACTCCGGTGAGTTCTCTCCCCCCGAGAACTCGCACTCGCACTCGCTCCTTCTCTCACTCTTTCCCTTTCTCTCTTTCTCGCTCTACCAGTCCACGCGCGTTTGTAATATCCAGCGTCTGTCTACCTTGCTTTCCATTCCTACCTCTCTCACAACCTTTCTCCCTCTTTCGTTTCATCCTCAGCGCCGCTTCCTCTCTTGTTCGCCTTGCTCCTCGAGGGTCGTGTGTCGATCGAGTTTCGAGGCATGAGAACGGAAAGGCCTGGTGGTGGGTCGGCAGCTGCTTCGGAGGCCAACAAAGGCATCAGCAACCACCACGCTGCTGCTCCTGCTGCTCCGACTACTACCACCACTACCGTTCCCATTACGGACGCCAATTTCTCCTTTTTCTTCCCTCGAGGAGTTTCCATTCTCGAAAAAGTGCAGCGGTCCTGCATCCGACCGGAACCCACTCTGGGAAAAACGATGATGCAGCCGTCGCCCAATGCGCAAAGGTCTTCCTCCTCTCCTTAATATGGCATGGACCCGCGCGCACGGTTCATCTTCTTCTCACAAGCTGCCAGATGAAGTTTCGGGGCTCCAGATTCCTTTGCCAATGGAGAAAGTGTGCAAACGTTTCGACATCTCCGTTGCTTGCAAATTGAATCGGGAGTAACCTCTCGTGAGGAGTCGTGAGTTAAAGCATGCCGCGCACCAATGCGAGCTGTAATGTTCCCGTGAAAAGGAGGGCACGCAATCACGACGAAATTTGAAGGTCTTTCTTTCCAGAAAATTCTCCATGCCAGTTGGCAGGATGTTATTCATTTTGCGGTCTCCTTTCGCTGTCAAATTGTAGGTGAAACGAATTTCCGAAGATACTGTCAGTCACGCATCTACCCTCTCGCATGAAATATGCTTCCCCTGAGGGAAAATACTTTTATAATAAGGTTTGTGCGATCAAATTTCGAACTTAATTAATAAATGGATGTGGTACGAACCCAAAGTATTTAAGGGGAAAATCAAGCGAGCGTGAGAATAAAATTAACGGCATGATAGTGCCATAGGAAATAGGGTTAATCTAACATCTGCCGACCAAATGCCAGGTGATACTAGGAGATTCCATTCGAGTAAATATTATTATGGAGCCTTATCTTGTTTACTCATTTACACAGCTATAGAAACACTACGAAGTACTATGGACGACCGGTTCAGATGCGAGATCGAAAAAAGAGAATGTCATCCACGAAAATTCTTACTCAAAAGTAGTATCGCGTCATCGAATTCTAAACTTTTCCCATATAGTGAATGTGCGCAGTGTCAAATTTGGAAGAATTCTTTCTGTGCTGATTACCCGTTATTTCTGATAATTTGTGAATTTTCTTAAAAGAGTCATTAGTGTCGATGGTGGACGCGATAGAAAGATAGATGTAAATGCCAAGAAGTCAATTTGTGAAGGAAACAGACGAAATGTCTGTATACAGTAGCACACCCAGAATCCTAGCTAGAGTTGCACCACACCGACGAACAAGTCGTAAAATCTCTAGTCGGGATTCTTCCTACTCTTTCTCGTTCTTATATAGACATGTACGGTAGAATGAACCGCGCCGGATCCATTAACACTTCTTCATCGATGACAGAAATCTCTGGTTTTTCTATAGAAAGACGTACCATTCTCGGTTCATTGTCATGTGAAATAAGAAGGTCCCGTGCAATCCAACAATGGCTGAACACCCAGAGTACCATTAGACTGTTCAAACTCAAACGTCCGTACATAATTCCGGAGGCGCCTGTGCACACGCGCGCGCGCCCAGCAAACAATGCATTGGAAAGGGAACATTTGAATTCCAATTCGGGAAAATAAGACAGGAGCAGCTGCTCTTGCCGAGATGCCATACCGGCCCCCGCACCACAAGATTCTCGGAATTCGAAAAGCGTGTGCCGCCAACGGTCAACGTCTTATTCCATTCTGGAGAAAGTCTCGTACCTTATCTCAGCGTTTATACGCATATCCTTTAAGACAATACAGTTCGGTTCTGATCAAACAAGTTCAATAGAAACACTGATAATATGCCGGAAGCTTATTCCATTGATTTAGTATATTACATGAACGGAATAGCAGGGTTACATTGACTAAGATTTTCCAGATGGATTCGATTTCCTTTGAAGATGCAGCATTAATAAAAGCAAACACATCGACCTGCGCGTCGATTTGGACAATTGTGCGTGATGATTCCGGAGTAACGTCATCGCTCGCCGCACTAGTGTATACGAGGCGACGAGTCTGGCGACGGAGCCGCTCATTACAACTTCCGGTAGAGGAGAGTGGGTCCGGGGGAAAGAGAGAAAGACAGGGAACCATGGATGAGAGAGAGTGAGTGGGGAGAAAGAGAGAATCGCAGCGGCAACAGATCGACCGGAGAGACAAAGAGGGGACGATCGAGAGAAGAGGGTGGGGGTGTGGGAGAGAAAATGCTCAACAAATAGCCACATCCTCATAATGGAACGGCGTATCAAAGTCATTAGGCGTCATTATTGGATCGACACGATTACGTTGCGTAGAAAGATCATGTCTATTGCTGAAAACAGGCGAACGAGTTTCCGAGGACTGTGGGCCGATTGTCTCGGAAGCGAACGCGATACTGGCAGTTTATGTGGCTCGTAAGAGAGCGTTACGCGCGCTCTCTCGACGAGATTCAAGCATTCGCGTACGGGAACTCTCGCATTATGCCAATGATTCATGCCGGGTATGTTAAACTGGTTTTAAGACAGGCGGCACTCTACTGGCGCGCAGAAAAAAAAGACCTGACGCGTGGTCCGATCTACGAGACACAATGCAACGTTAGAGAGAAAACGGAGTGGGACCTATGTAAATCCACAACCCCGGCCAGATTCGCGCTGTAGTTGAGACAGGGGTGAAGAGTGAGTCTTTGGGAAAGCAGGAAGTCAGATCTTTGCGTAAGTGAAGAAAACTGTAGTTTATGGTTTCGATTGCGTCGCCAACGTGACTGAAAATAAGCAAGGTCTCTAGTAGGAATGACGTGTCGTTGCGACAATAGTGTGTATGCGTGTGCGAGAACACGAGCTGTCATACCGAACTCCAGCGGTACCGTTTAACCAAGAATGCGAAAGTGTGATTTCTCGCCTATATGTATTACCTACCGTTCTACTAGCATACCTAACTATTTGCCTAATAGGCACGAACATTTGTAATGAGCAGAATAATTCCTATGGGGAATACAGGAAGAGGGATTTCTAGCGTATAGTAAATATTCGAGGAGAACAAGTTGTACAGTGGAGGTAGAGTATCGATTCGATTCCCCAGCTATGCAGAAGCCCGAAGAATTGCGCTCTGGGCGCTTCGGCAATGCCGATAGAGCACAATGGTTGTCAAAGCGTGTTCGGCTTTCGACTGCGACAGAACGCGGGTAGAGAAACAAATCACGGTCAAACGGAAGAGACGATAAGCAGTTGTACGGGAAGTGTAGCGAGACTAGAATTTAAAGCGCAAGCGTGTATGTGTTCTCGGTCGAGAAACGTAGCAGAAACATTCTGAGGTGTTCGGGAGTAATGAGTATTGGAAAGACTATGTTGGCGGGACTCTCACGTGATCGAGCAACGAGCATACATACGTACGGCTTCCTCCTACGCGCTATCGCTTTCCTTCCTATCGCAGTACCGAATGGCATCACTCGAATCTTTAGCAGGTTCGTCAACCAAATATGGTCCACATTACCAACAAGCGCTTTCGAAAGCGTGCAGATTACTCCGGATATATATCGTGCATGCAAGAAATATGCACGAAAATACCGTGCTATTTTCAGCAAAGTCGGCATTCAGTCTGAGCCGCATTCACTGACCGATAACTAATCCAGCCAATTGCCTATTGGATACGTGCTGCTGCAATGTGAATGTGATACCGCCGTCTGCGGCGAGATTACACCCAATGCGAGAGATAGAAGAACGTCGACACAGCATTTTTCTCGAGTTCCAAACTGGTGTAGGGGGCACATGCGTAGGTTGATTTCGGTAAGAACGAGTTCTCAAACCTGGACTAGTGTAACCAAACTGCACATGTGTACGTGGGAAAAAAGGGGAATTCGCGTACAATCTGTTATAAGTGACCGGATGCGGGAGCGGTCATGCAATGTAGATTGGTTGATTGAAGCCAACATGATCATATCGATAGATAGTCATCTTTAACTATTTCTTTTGCGTGTGCATGCTTTATTCAGCCCTTTGCACTGGAACTTTAGTTCTTCCCATCGTAGACGGATTTTCAATGAATAGGCGGTTAGCAGTTGAAAAAATTGTTAATCGGAAGCAAGTTAATAATGTAAAAGCAACATGCCAACAATAAAAGATAGTTCCATGAAATACGGCAGACAAGCGTGGCTCTAGGTATCAGAGGACAGAGGTTCGGGACAGTATTGATCGGCTCACGACCGGCCTCTCGAGTGATTGTTCATCAGCGTGCAATCTCTGACAGGCGTTAGGATTTAAATGGCAAGGCCACGTGGCAGAGACCGATATACACACCGATGGCGGCTCGCTTTCTCAATTTCTAAATACATAGTCTATGGCGTAAGTAAGCACGAATTATGAGATGAATATGTTTTACAAGAAATCTAGCCTGCCTAATGAAGCAACACTCTCCTACGCCATTCTGCCGAAAGATCTTTTGTCTGTTTTACAACGTCGAGTCTGTAGAAAGGACAAACACGCGCCTGACTCGCTCGTTCGAGTATGAACACTTATTTTCCACATCGCGGCATTTATCACCGGACGTTTAATGAAGGACGCAATTTTTCGTTTGGCAAATAACACGCTCTGACGAAACAAGGCTAATCAACAATGAGTAGTTGAGGTCGGAAGTGGTAAAAGCAACCTTCGTTTAAAGCACGCGTGGCCTATACATTTTTATCAGTCGATGACAGATCGTCGCCGCCGCGGGCGCCTGACTAGTTCGGCGAAACAGTGATCGTAAAATTTGTTGCCAGCACGGTTGAAGTTGCCGAAGTCAACGGCCGTCGACACGGTGTGCCCTTGATTCGGCGAGCGAGCACAAACCGCAATAAACACCGCGTAATTGTCGTATACAGCGTAGGAGCACTCAAACGAATAAGTTGGATAATCTCCTCGCAAGTGCCACTCGCTTAACGACAATCGGTGATCTCATCGTATACAATTTTACTTTCGAAAACTGAATGTCTCCAACTTCTCCGATCAACTCTACCCAAGTAATATAGGAGTATAGTGGATATATAATAATAATTTCGTCCTGAGTACTGCAACAAATTGGACATATTCCTAGCGGGTTTCTCAGAAGACGTAGTGGAGAAAAAAGGGAAGTAAACGCGATCGGAAGGATAAAAGAATGGCATGGCGAATTCCAGCCTCTCGCCGAATGGATAGCGACCAGCCGGTCCCAAGGTTAGCGGAGTCATCGGTCCCCGCTATCCAATGTAAAATTCAGCATTTCATTATTTATGAGCAGCGCGGCGCACATATCATTAAACTTGCAATCAAAAAGCGTAAACACACTGATGCCTCTCGCTGTGTTTCCGGTTGGTCTGAGAAGACAAGCCCGATATTATCGGTCTGGGCTTTTTGCGAAAGTGAAATCTGATGATGAACCGTGACCTACCGCAGCCTTGGAATCCACCATCGGCTGGACAGTCATTTCCCACAAAGCCAATTCGCTTTCCGAACGTAAATTAGTTTAATTGTCCCATTAGCCGATATCGCGTTTCTGAGGGAGAGGAGGCTTGGCCCGTGCCAATGAACTGTCAGTGGAGCTTGGTGCGGGTGCGCACGGTCGCGCCGACACCGGCCCGGGAGTGGCGGCGTGCAGCGTAAAATAAGAGTGCCGGCAAAAATACGTGTACGAGATGCGCACTTAAATGGTTCGGAGGCGATAAATCCGAACGCGTCAGTTATATATTCTTAGATTCTTTTTCAACGCGTGCGCGCACCCTCGGAAACTGTCAGACCTGATTGGCCAGTCTTTATAAAAAAAACAAGATATAACATTTTGAATACATTTCAAGTTCTCTCTCTATCTTGTTTACAAGCTTTACAAGTGAGTCGTAGTCGCAAAAGTGCGTCCTAAAAGCATTGTTGCGCATCGGGGCAAATGAAACACAAGATAGAACTTGAGAAAGCATTGAAACACTATTGGGGAATGGCGGGTGGTGGGCTCTGATCGAAAGCTAGTTTATCTATTCGTGGAGTATTAGGAAATGTAGGATGGACTTGTAAGTGTGAGGATGATGGTCGGGAGAGTTTTGAAGGTCGAGCATGGGGAAAGGATTGGTCGCGGCAACGGAGCGTAGTTGTGCAGTGCCGGGAGAGAAGGCGAGGTTATGTTCAGGCTTACCTTGGCGGCCAACGATCTCGGCCACGTGCTCGCTGCTTGGCACCGGTACGCACTCGGTCATGTTCTGGCTCTTCTTAGAGCGCGCCTCTTCAAAAACGTTGGCCGGTGCCGCTTGCAGAGGGTCCGGGTCGTTGGTGGTGCCAGTGCCGTTTCCTGTACCCGTGCCTGGGCAGCCGGGTGTGCCTTCGAGACCCAACATCGACAGTTCCAATGCCAATTGGAGGGCTCGTTGATCCTCGAGGGAAGCGGTGCCACCGCCGTTCGCTCCACGATCCATCTCGCTGAACAAACTTGTCGGCATTCTGATCGATCAACTTCCCTTCCGTTTCGCACCGGCACTGATGTCCTTCTCTTCCCTTGGATGTAGCCGCGCGCGCACTGACTCAATCACAGTTCCCTCAGTTCACTCTGGGCTTCCACCTCCGGTGTTATTCGCTTCTAGCTACTTACTCTCAATTTAGTTCGCCCCGATAATATCCAGCTTTCCTCTCTCTTTCTCTCTCCCTCTCTAGCTCTCGCTGATTCGCGCAAGGTTTACCGAGATAGAGTTGCAGTAGGCGCGCCGGTAAGGACGATTCTCGATAGAGAGTCGCTCCAAGTCCAAACGACCAGAAAACAAAGCTCGCGCGCGCGCACACTCGGGCACACACGCACACACAATCGGGTTAATTAGGGCGAGTAGAACCGGCAATCGGGGGCCGTGACACTGTGTGACTCGAGTGTTGGTATATATCGGGCGCGATTGCGGGAGGATGGCTTAGCGTACGTGTGAGGAAGGAGCGATGAAGCGTAGAAAAATAAAATCGTCCGCCGAGTGCCTGCTAGATCGCACTTGCCTTCCTCTTGTCTCCTCTGGTTTGTTTGTCGTCTGTGTCTGATTCAGATTCTCCTTTGGCTGGCGTGTCTGTATCGCGCGGGCAGTAAAACTCGTAGTGCGTGTCTCGATTTGCCTGCGGCTTTCGGGAACGTGGCTGCAGTTACTGGCCGTGTATGTGTGTGTCTCTCGCACGCGTGATCCTCGGTACTCTCCGCTCGCCTTGTTCGCTGAGTAGTCTCGCGCACTTTCTCTGCCGGCGCGTGTAACTCGAGATGTCTTCCCGTGTTGGATCCACGCGCTTTTCGGGACTATTTCTCGTAATAGAGGTTGGTTCGTGTGTTTAGGAGCGCGCGACTCGTAACCGTCAAAGTCGTCGCTCACAATGCTCGTAGGTTCGTCTGACTTTAGCTGATGTATATTCGTTCGTTCGACCTCTCTCCGTTCTTTCTCTCTTTCTCCCGCAGTCTTTACGTGCTCTTGTCTCCTTTCCTCGTTCTCTCAATCTATCTCGCTCTTTCTCGCTTCCTTCAACGGGACGATGTAGTAACGTAACGACGCGTGTATCACGTTTGGGCGTCTCGTCACCGACCGACTGACTAAAGCCTCCGGGAGCGTCGTCGCGCGACTGAAGCACACTGAAATCGGAGGCAAGGGGCGCCGTACTCTCTCTTTATCTCGCGCACTCGCTCGCTCTCCCTCTACTCTCTCGTTCTTTCTCTCTCTGTCTCTCACTCCCTCTCTCTCCCTCTAGCCGCGATCTTTCCTTTCGAAGGCAGGCGTGTGCAACTACCCTCTCGCTCGTGTTACCACTGCGACTAACTGCGACGTACTGCGACTGCGGCTGCCGAAGCCGGTGCGCCGCCATGTGCCGGACGCCGGCTATCAAGCATTCTCATTGGTGGGACTGGTCACGTGGCCCTCTACTACCCCTCCGCACCACCGGCGAGCCAACCGGTGCCCGGAGTATAAGCGCACCTATCGGCCGAGTCCGGTGTGGTGCGCTCTCTTCAATGCTCGCCTCCGGATGGATCTGGGTACGAGTACGGGTACGGGTACGGGTGCATGCACTCGTCCCTACCGACGTGTGTGCAACCCTCTCCGTCATATCATGCTCTCTTACTCCTCGTGCCTTCTCGCCAACGTTTCCCTCTGGATCTGCCTGCCTGCCTGCCTTCCTGCTCGCCTGCTCGCCTTCCCCCTGGCACTCCCGATTTTCCCGTGCAGCTAACTTCGACCCCGGATCACCCGGGACTGTAGCTCCATCTCTCACAGACAACACGAGACACTAGCTATACCTATACCTGTATATATATATCTATATAGATAGATATATATATATGTATTTCCTTCCTCTCTCATATTTCCTCTTCACGATACTTTTCTACCCGGCGCTCGCACCTTTTATCATTTCCGCGCTCGAAATAATAAATCGTCGGCTATTTTCATTCCTCCATTTCTTGCCGCTTGCAACTTCATGCATCGAACATGCATGCGATATGATAGCGTGAAAATAGAGACGAAAGAATTTTTTCCAAACCTCGGACGCACGGGATTCTGTTTTTTCAATAAGAAGTAATGATGTTTTGCAGATGTTTTCGTGTGCAATGTGGCAATCCTTCGAGCAAAGTACAGGTAGTTCGAAAAGTCAGGCTAGTCTTGCAGTATTGTGTTCGTCACGTAGTTAAAGGTGTACAGGCTAATTGTATTCTCCGTGGCAACTTTTTCGTGGCGCGTGAATCTATGGCGGCACGGACGGCACCGAGAGGGAGAATTTACAGCTGGCGGGAAATAATAGTAAGGCTAGGTTCATAAACCGTAGCTGGATCGACTGAGGTTCCCCTATCGTGCCATAAATTAAGCACGGATGTCAAAGAGATTTCAAACGAAACGTCGGTTACTTCTTGGTATGAATGTAAAAGTACAGTTTTTATTGATGGGCCTCTCGCGTACTTTAATTATTCACCTTGCGGATAATAGTATATACGGTCAGCTGTGGTAGTGCGAGATGGCAAGCGTTATAAGACAAGGCGTGCACTTGTACTGCTTCCAGCTCGCTCGGTGGCGTCGCGGACGATGGTGAACTAGGTGTACTTATTTGCCTGTTTAAAGTTCGTCTCTTGTCCGCCTCTAAAGTGACATTCGCTCTATGCTGTCCATGCGAGAAGGCTAATAGTTAAGTATTGAAGCAAAGGAGCTATCGAGAAGAAAGATCGCACCATTTGAATCGGTTAGACTGAATTTAATTCGACCGATCTAGTGTTCTTGAACTCCAACAGCGATGACTACGGACACCAGGACTGTTCGAGACTCGGTGGCCTCGAATCACCTTACTTGATCTTGCGTACTGTACATACTGCAGCGCGCAAGAGAAATATGGATAATGTATTGCTAAATCAAATATACACTGCTCGCAAACATCTTTTGTAATTCTTAAAAGAGTTTCTTTCAATTCAAACGGTTCTTATAATATACTGATTTAATATAACTATAGAAAGAAACCTCTTTCTACGGTTGTTTCTTGTCGGTTTTTGGAAATGCCCAGATTAGTTTGATTATGCCAAAATCCTGACCTGCCTTCGTAGAAATGTGGTTGGAAATGTACGGAGAGGATGAGCCTGTTTCAAAAGAAAGTCATTGTTTGGCCGATGCTTCCTACCTGTGAACGTTTAATCCGCAAATCACTGACGTAGTCGGCGGGCACCTGCGTTGCCAGCGGTTTTGTGAAGTAAGAGTGAAAAGGGAATTCGGTCTAAACCGATCTAAATGCACCACGCGGACCTTGAACCGAGGCGCAACCGTCCTCCATTGTTCTCTGCCGACGACCCTTCGACGTCCTCTCCTCGCTCCAACGATTGCTCGATTTTTAGTCGAGGACCCACACGATCGGTTCGTGTCCTCCATTCCCGAGGACAGAGAAAACGCTCGCTACCCATCCGCAAATATCGTTCACTTTTATTACCTGCGCACCGTTACCTGAATAACGAGAATAAGCCTGAGAACTTACCCGTCACATTCAATAGAGACTGTTCACCGATGGTAGTAAATGGAAAATTTGAGTGCGAGCGATGCATGACTCATTCAAGTTCATAAGAAGCCATATATGGTGAGGAAAGTTGGTTCCAAAAATCTGACGAAATTTTCAAGCACAACTGACAGAACGGTTAAGTATACAGGATTATAATAACGTATAGTAAAAGAGCATAAACTTTGTGTGAGCGCCTTAGAGACTTCGCCAGCAATCCGGCTCATTTTCTTTGGCATCGCTCGCCAGAAAGCAATGACCCGTGCAGGCTCTCTCAAGGCTGTCTCGGGGTGCCACCTTTTGCCACGCGCACCTGCCGTTTTCGGGCGAGCTCGTGCTCCCCGGCTTGATCATAAATACCTCCGAATTATCATCTACATACTTTCCCAATGTATATTTCTTTCTCTCTCTTTCCATAGCCAGATATAAAATGAACCGAACGAAATGGTGGTTATGGACAATTTTTACACTCGTTAAGCCTCGATGGTTGGTTTCCTTCGACATATGTGCACCCCAGCTCTGCCATCTATGTATGCACCACCGATTATTCGAGGCTTTAGTGTGAAGACAGCATGTGCACGCGTGCATGCTTCGTACTCGCTCACCGATCTAATTATTCGGGCAATCATCCCATAATGGCCTGATAATTAATGGATCCTGTCGTTCCGCATCCACCACAATTACACTCTCCGAAATTTTCTCTACTTGTTTACACGCTCAACGAGCATTATCCACACGTGCCGTTCAATGTGTTTATCCTGTTACTCATTACACTAGTCATTATTACTCTTAATGCAATGTGTTACAAAAATAGGTATTGAAATATAGTATTATCATGCACTCTGGAATTAATACGATTTTAGGATATCAGCCGAGGCTCATGAATAACGCATTACTTGTACCATGGATCTGGGATAGTACTCACTGAGTTAGCTTTCGGAAAAGGGTTAGGCAGAGGTGAGGATAGCTGCTTTGTAGCAACACCTTATCTTTCGAGGGAAAAGAGATCCTTCTAGGACACTTCAAAGTACGAAACACCTGTCCAAGAGTCATTAGTATTCGGGGAGTCTGTGCGTTAAGCGAGGCACATACCGTGATATCTAAAGGCACAGACAGCTCGCGTGCCTCTGTAACATGCCATCCTTCCCGTGTCGTATAAGAGGGGCTTCGTCGAATGCACGATTCGGCCCTAAGGACCGGTGTTCCTTTTGGGGGCACGTGCGTCTCTGTAAAGCGGCGCCAGCGGAATCAACAAACTGTTTTGCTTCGCAGGGACCGAAACGAAGGCAACAGTTTCTGGCTAGTGTATTAACTAACTCCTCCTCATCGTTGCCCCGTCGCTCACCGTATTTTTAGCGCATACAACCGGTTGCCTTGCACGGTGATCTTTGTCGTTGCTTTGCGAAACCGGCAACTCCTGCGGAGCGCCGCCGTGCTATGTCCTCACCGTGTGCTGCAAGGCGGTATGTACCGAAGCCTGCTCGGTATATGCGCGCACACCCGGCTCCACTACCAATCCCGATATATGCTCTCTTCCTCGCCATTCGGTTGTATCTATGGACGCGCGCAAATAGCGCCATTATTATTTATAGCTACCATCGTGTACCCACTGTCATGGGACCGCTTCCCGCTACAGATCTCCTTTATGTACTAGCTCTCGATTCTCATGATTCAGCGAGTTGTCGATCACTCCGCTAGTTTCCTTATCCCCGATATTTATTTTCCTACGATGCAAATATAGCCGTACAGGTTGTGCTTGTGTTATGGAACGTGCATGGTCATTTCATACGGATTTGTATCGATGTACATGCATGCATGACACGCAACCATTTATATCAAGCCCTTCATAAGCGTGTCTGTGTGTGTGTGTGTAGAATACGCGTGAGCGCAGGAGAGGTAACGCGCGAACATTTCTTTCGATTTCGATCGGCAGGGTGCAACGTTGGAGAACCGCATTGCTGGCCTCTGAGTCGACTGTGAGCACGAGGACGACGGGGGCTATGAAGACGATGTCGACGAGGGCGATGCTAGAGCTGATCTGTCTCTCATTCTCGGTGAAGAACGTACTTCAAGGGCACTGCTCGTATTAACTCGCATCGATATACGCAATCCCAATAGAATATCTTCGAAAGCCTACCACCCTTAAAATATAGTAAGTCACCTTTCATTTTACAAACTCGACTCGTCGAACAAATCCGTGTCGGCGGAAATGTAGAAAACTGCCGATGATCGTGCGTGTCTGTTAGTTAAAATAGAGAGAGAGTCCTGAACAAGGTTGCATGCAAACTAACGATGCAACGTCGGCGAACTCTTGTAGAACGGTATTAATCGCTGCCATAATTAGTAAGTTCTACCTCGTTTAGAACTAAACTGCATCTTCCTACTTAAGTGAATACCGCTAACTGGCAATCTACCGCGCGAGTCTATGTGCTCTAAACCTTTTATCTTTTCCAAAAGAACCCGCAACACACGTTATACTTCTTGGAATGCTCAAAGCCCCTTCATTTTTAAACATTGAATGATTTACTTTATGAACTCACAATGACTATTAATAAAGCATTACTTTTTCTTGCTTTGTACGTGTCATGTATTATTGTTAGTAGGGCGCAACTTCTGAGAGTCAAAATTATAAAGCCATGTTGTTAGTGCTGCTGTTGCTGTTGCTGCTGCTGCTGCTGCTAACGCCCCCCGGTAAACCTACGCTGGATAGAGTGAGAAACAGAGTCGGTGCCCGAGGGACACAAAGACAGGGAGAGATTAATACGAGTGAACGAGTGAGTGAGAGAGATTGAGAGAGCGAAGGGGGGAGGGGGGCAGGGACGACGCAGAAGGGCGAATCGTAGGTAGCAGAAACAGAGCAAAAGGAAGACGATAGAGAAAAGGGAGCACTCAGGGAAGGTGGAATGGTCTGCTTTTCAGACGGTTCAATAGATTTCGGGCTGGGCGTCCTTTTTCTTCGTTCGAAACCAGGCGAACAATGGACCAGACGGAAACCATGGTCGAGCTTTAAGACCTTCTGCTTGTATATGTCTGCCTATGTGTATAAATGTTCCACCGGAATAAATGTATGCAAAAGGGTGAACGGGTTTGCCATTCTTTGCATCAGTGCAACATGGGAGGACCACGCAAATTGATTGAATGTTTCTCGAGGTCGCAGAGTCAAACAAGATAGGATGTATTTCTCCCAGTATGATTCAGGAATAGAAAATTTTTGTTAATGGGTAACAAAGGATTGATCAATTTGCTAGGAATTAGAGGGCGGACATTGACAAATATTTGGAAATTTAAGTCATACGGTTTCAACAGTTATCATGTCGAAAAGCAGTATGTGAATACTATGCTCTCCTCTCCTCTCGCGGTCCAGAAGAGAGAAAGTTAGTCGACATCGATTACGTATAGCAGTTGGGAGTCGAAGGTCCCCCATCTGTTCTTCCGCGGAGAGCGATGGACCAACGCCTCTTTTCAAAGGCATCTGCAAGCTGTTTTGCTGAATCGTTATGCTTCTACCTACCGCCTTTTGGGAAATCGGCTTTATACAGCATGTTGAAATCGTAGCAGGACCAACAGCTATCCAACAAAGTGCAATACTTACTTCTACTTTCAAATAGTATTGTAGAATATATAGTCTTCGCTTGGCGTGATAGTAGTGTCCGCAACGAAATCAAATATCCAAAGATAATACCTGTCGCAACAGATCTGTTTAAACCGCAAACGCATGTGCATATTAAATATCAATTACCGCGTTCCTTGGTGAAAGATCAGGCTTTCACGTAGAGAATCTGCTTCTTTCTAATAAGAAGAAATAGCAGTGGTCCACATGCGACGCGTGGAAAAATACTCGGAGCGATATATAGGTCTGAGGGAGGCATATAATTTTCAAGCGGTGATTTGAGAAGGATGCGAGAATCAAGAAGGACGAATCTGTTGGACCGAATCATAGACAAAAGATGTGGACGTTTGTGCTAATGAAGTGGAAGGTGAGTTTCGATTAGACCGAATCCAAAAGATTTCTCGAGGAGTTGAACGATTTAAAGTGGGACATGTGCCAGAAGCGAGGGGGCGAGAACGGCACTCTCTTTGGCCAGTTGACAATGAGGGAGAACGACCCTTTGCAAGCAGGGAAACAGCTGTTGAACGATGGTGAGAGAAAGACGGCTGTCGATCCTGTGAAGAATAGTAGAGGAGAGCCCAGACAGGGAGAAAAAAGAGGTTACCACCTGGCTTACCTGGCTTACCTGGCTTATGCTTACCTGAAAACCGAAGTCCGTATACCTGCCTGGAACATTCTTTTGTGCGAGGAACCGGGCACGCACCCATTTCCAGACGACCGTACTCCTCGCACAAAACAGACTAGTACAAAGATTTACTTGTCGTGTGCTGAGAAAACTGTTTCGGGAATTATCCGGTAAGATTTCCGAGGCCGTACTCGCCTGCGTATTTCAGTCTTCTCGTTATACTTTTAGTATTTGCCAATTTCCCAGACTCATGGGATTTTTGAAAGCCTCTGACTCTTTGGGAAAACCCTTTCATTCCGATGGATCATTCTTCATCCTTGCAGCCGGCGCATGGCAATGGAGCTATTTTGTGCTGTAGTTCGTGAGGAGCCAAAGACCACGTGAATCTCCGCTCCTTTGTATAGGAAATTGTAGATGTAGATTCGTAGGAAAGAGGATTGCAGATTTTCTCAACGATCACTAGATGTATCATATATATCTATCAACGTATTTGTATTGATTCAGTAAGGTTGGGAACGCGTTAGAAACAAACTTCGTGTACATCCGACACAGGATGATTAATGTGTTTGGAAGATTCTATTAGGAAGCCGGTTGGTTCTGTTTCACGTGGGTCGAACACCCGGTGTTACCTACTCCAGTAGGAGCATATGGCATAATCTCACGCACATTTCGATTTTTCCTCAAGCGGAACTACCTATCTAGTCCGGGGACTATTTAGTGGGGCTTTGTTTCCGGTAACCCTGAAGTAGTTTGTAGAACTAAGATCCGAGAAATTGGACATTTCCCAGTCTGTTCAGACCGTTCTTAATGTTCTGGGTATTCGAGGAATGGGAACAAATGCTAAGTATGTAACTATAATGCAGAAAGGACACAATTATTGCCAGGTCCAAAATTAGTACAGGTTTTCTCGGACAGATGAATTGGTCCACGAAACACTGTGTGTTTCAAGGTTTTGTCTTTCTAACACAAGCTTTTCGAAACTCCAAGTTGCTTTTTCAAATGATAGATGCAGAAGTTTTGATGATACTATATTTTATATCGTCACTTGAGTGTATGTATTTTATGGCATCAATACGATGAAGCACATTAACCACAAAATAGCTCCTTTTCTTTATAAAACATTTATTATAAAAACCGCCATGACATAAGTGATAACGAACTTAAGACTAACGATGAGCGAAGACAAGTATAACGAAATGAAAATGCAATTTACGTTGGCATTCCACGTAACGCTTCTTGTAGTTTTTTCCTCGCGAGAATAACGCGATCTTCTTGACGCTTAATGTCGTCGTCTGCTATCGAAACGGCCTGAAATGGGAATATGCATATGTTTTTCATATATTTGAAGAATGCTGGGAATAACATTGTTAAAGATTGAGTGATGTATTGAATATGCCCTTTCAAACCTTCAGTACAATTGAGCTAATGCAAATAGGGTGAAAAAATGTATGTTTCAATATATGAGAAATATAATATCGACCAATGATTCAGTGCCTAATGATAACCTAGCACCCTATCCGAAATTTGAATTTGAATTCTACCTGTACGAGGGGTTGATCGGGATTAAGGAATACCCCGGGATTCTTCTCCAAAGCAGTTTTTGAACCTGTCTGCCCTGTGACTGGTTGTGAGGAGACATGAAGTGCAGTAGCAACACTTTGCAATAAAGTTTCTTCCGTTATGTAAGGTCCTACAGGCTTCAGGGTCCTTGGTAAATCCATTGCATCGAATTCATAACCATCTGGATCGCATGCTCGCAAACCCTCTAAACGTTTCTCCCAAAATAGCTGTAAAAGCAGGCCAACCATTGTTAAGTGACCATAACACTTACTCAGAGCAAAAGAGAACTAGTCACAAGTGTGAACAATTCTTTTGTACCACAGGCAAAAACATAGCATCGAATTAATGATATGGCATTTGCTAATAATGAAAGTAATGTATCGTCTGTGTTATCGCTATTGCCTATGAATAACGAGTGTAATAAAAACTAACATCAAATTGGAGTACGCCGTCAAATGTATCATTCTGTATTGTGTTTGGAAAGTGTTATTGTATTAATTTGTTCATACGCATATATATATATATACATATATCACAGATAATATTTACACATGCATTATTGTACTTCTTAAGATTCACATCGACTTGTACATAATTCATGAATAATAATACTTCACTGGTCAAGCATTTCTGTGCACAAGTAGGAACATAAAGATGAAAAATATTAATTTCACGAGCACAATATCACTGTTACCTGCTTAGGCTTATCTTGGGAGCCATATTTGCCATCAGTTTTTTCGGCTCCTTCCTAAACGAATGATTTGATGATTGTATCATGAGGTTTCATTATTTGTATAGATAGGCGATATATCACATAATCCTCTCGGCGAATAGTTTCTCGCTCATGCTGTGTCTTATGTTACGACGAGTCAAAGATTTATTTACAATTGTGCGGGATAGTGGGACAATGGATGAAAGTTGTGATACATATTGTGTGTCATAGGGTATGGTGATTGTACACAGAATTTCCATAGAGTAATTTTATATTTAAGTGAGCGTAATGTGCAAAGAATCTTAACAACGTCTTAAGGCTATATAACGTACTGTAATTGGAATACTGACTTGTTTAGGCTTCTCTTGATTGCCATGCTTGATATCCTTTACTTTGCCCTCTTGAGTTTTATAAATTGTCACCGGTTGCTTAAAAATGGATGCTGTCTGTCTAATGGGTGGCACCAATGATGCATCGTTTCGCACTCCCCGACTGCAAAATTATTCGTGTGAATAACAAACACACCCTGAGGTTAGAATACCGCGGAAATGTGCCTCTCAAATGACAACTCTGACAAAAAGTTTAGTTGCATTTCTTGTACTCAAACAATATCGAGTCTTGCACTCACGTTGCAAATAAGAATTTCCATATAACGTACCTGTAATAATAAACGTCAACTTTACCAGTGTTCGCTAGTTGATTCTGGCTTTTCCTTGGTGTTTCTTCCCTGGTCGGCCAGTTGGTTGGCAAGGCCGAGGGAAATTTCTTTTTCTCCACTGACATATTCATTTTTGTAGTTAGTTGTAATACTTTAAATCATGCGCGTAAAATCGAGAAAACTACATAATGTCTGTCAACCAACGACGCGAACCAGCTATTTGCGGCCATATTGATCTTCCAGAAGAAGAAACCTACTTGATCGTCTATGCATTAGAAGTAGCAAGTAGCGCCACTTTTACACCTTTACGTAACTTACCAACGTATAATATTGCTTAGTTGCTAACTTCCGAGAAACAACCTTTTAAAACGCAGAAAGACTTGGTCACAGGGCAGTTGATAAATCTTAAAAACGTAGTTATCCCTGCAGTCAAGACGGGATGAGATGCACATATATGAAAAAAATTGCGACGACATGGTTGACACACATCATCTTGGGACGGCCAGTATTCGAGGTAAGGGATAACCAAAGATCAGTTTTCGATTCGGAGCACAAAGGTATATTTACTTACTGTCCAGTGTCTGTGTAACACTTGAGTTCGATTCAAACAAACCTTCAACCAACGTTTTCTATATGTACGTACTTTATGAACAAGTATTAAATATGGGGTTGGGGAGACAATGATTTATATAGAACAAAACGTATATAGATATAGATGATTTAATTGTCGAAAGAAACAATTTTTGCGTATCTATAGGAACAACATGAACTGTGTTTGAAAAAGATTAACACAACGTGTTTCTTTGCTTGCTCTTTATCTTGCCACGCACGGCCTGCAAAATGTTTGGGGACATAATTCAGTGAGTTCGGGGCAGAATTATTGTTATGGGTGTCGAATCGCGATTTTGCCACTCTTTCTCTCTCTATCTCTCTCACTTCCTGTCACACACTCACACTCTCGCTTCTTGCTTTTACTCTCACAGTGTGGGTGCGTTTGTGTTCAGAATGTCTGTAAGGTGTGTACGGATGTATGCGCGTGCACGTGGTGTGGGCGCACGGGTTATTCACTGTAAAAGAATATCGATTCTGTACAAGATAATCAGTTAGACATAATTAACTATTGAAGTCTTCTTGAGGTATCGTTGTTTCTATTGGTCTATTATTGGGGCTGCGCTCGTCGGAAATCTAACTGTGTCTATTGTAATTAGTATCCCTTGTTAAACATTAATCTCCGCGGCAGTATACAGCATCGATTCTACGACGATCACAGCAATGTAAACGTGTGGCTTCCTGTAACAAAATATAAATCTTCATATGCTTTCACATGCTTTCATCATTCGGATCTGAATAATAATGCGCTACTTAGTATTCTAGTGCGTATCGCATTCCCACGGTGCCAGTACCAAAGGGACGAATAAAACGATATCGTTCGCTTTGCGCGCATTCACCATATTGGTACAAATTTGAAGTCGACCCTGCGTCGACCGGGTCGCTCATTAGTTAAGTCTTGGGTCATAGTGTGTAATCACAAAAATATCTGGTTGAATATCTTGCAAATTATGTCGCGGCCTTAGTCCATGTGTATCGTTTGTACATACATATATATGTATACATATGTGTAGTGTATTGTGATGCCAGGATGTGGCTGTTACGATGCACGTTCGTGGGTGGACATTGTTAACGTTAAAGCATTTCCATTCGGCATCTCAGAATTTGATTCTGAGTGCATGAAGTTGTTAAATTTTGATTTTAGTGGCAGCGCGTTGTATGACTACACTCGTATTTCGCTAGCTAGAGTAGATTACTCAAACCCATCGTAAAATTGCGTATGGTCTATTGTTCAATATTTGTTGGGCCAGTCTCCGAGTTATCGGTGCGCAGAAGCCCCTTGAAACCGCAAATTTCAAATGCGGTGCTACCCCAGCCAGTTTCGAGTTGATACAATTCTTAAGTGGATTCGATAAAGCACTCAAAAGTTTGCTTTCGGATGTACTTTGCTGCTCGTGAGATACGTCATACTGAGAGTTTACGCCATGTGCGAGATAAAACGTTCTGTCATTCTATCAATGAAAATTTCACTAATTCCCTCCACAAGTCCACATGATTTTTACAAAAGATGTAAAGAGATCGATCGCAACTTGATCTCCTCGTGCATTTCATAGCTGACGAACATAGCTATTATATTTTCAGTCTGATGTAGGAAAATAACAACTGGTTGAAGTGAAACACAAATCACATGCGAATTCAAATGACTACTTTTCATACGTAAAATATTCATGGCCACGCAAGGTTTCATTTTACTATACATGCCAAACGAATATGATGAAAAGTATCAATTCAGAATCTTACATCTGTTATTCACCACGAAAACTTCCTCTATGTGTGTGTGTTCAATATATTATGTAGAATTCTGCAACACGACACGCATTTCTACTGCGACGCGTCTACACGTTAAATCTGTGCTCCTTATATTTTCAGGCAAATATTCATTCATCGTCGATAATCAAGCACAAAAACATATCTCACAGTAAAAGAGAGATCACATTTATCATCGTTTTCCATACTCCCGCCTAAAATACTTAATCGTAAAATTCTATATTACATTAGCAACATATTACACAAGCGACTCCTTTGCTTCTGGCACGAGAAGTTATTAATCGCTGATAATCGCAGTAATCGCAAAGAACTCTCCACTTTTCGCGTTCTCAGCGTTAGGGTCTACCTTTAATTATATTTTCTATACAATCTTAATGATCTAAACGCTGTGACTCGGCAGGTATTATTTATATTTACGTAACATAGTTTCAATATAGTCTCACGATTTTTAAGTTTACTACCAAATCTGAGTCATGTCGAATATGCATTGCCGTGAACGCCGACACTCGTTTCACTCAATTAAGATCAGATCAGTCTCGTCACCATACGTCACACATGACGGTTGTCTTGGTATCTCTTCGGTATTGGCATCCGAAAACATTTTTCGAACACTTTTGTCCACCAGACATAATACTAGTCAGTGCATGTGTGCATGCTACAAAACTGTAACACATCGCGCAAAGTTCTAACACCATGTATACGGCGAGGTTGAATCTTCAATAAATCACTTCATACACAGTAGCCTTCTTATCTCCCGATCCGGTGACAATGTACTTATCGTCAATAGAAATATCGCAGCTAAGTACAGACGAAGACTCCTTTGACTGAAAGAAAAGCAGGAAAAAACTTGTTTAGCATTGATGTTATTTTGTGAAACACATGTTGACAATGGTTAATAGTATCCTTACTTGAAAGATTGAGGCACCATACGGCGTACGCCATGCATTCAGCAAGTTGTCCTTTCCAGTCGAAACGAACCACTTGCCACATGAAGCGAAACGTAATGAGAGTACACAAGACTCGTGTAAATGCAATTGGTATTTGTCGGGTTTCGAGGCGTGAAGAACTTCTACGTTCGAGTTCTCCATTCCGACTGCCAACCATTCCCCAGTAGGACAATACCCAAGGGAGAATATTTGTGACGTGAAGTCGTGTTGCTGGAGTTGCCTGCCTTCGCGAAGATCCCAAGAGCGCACGGTATTATCGAGACCGCCCGTCCACAGTTTCGATCCATCTGCAGAAATATCGATACACGAAGCACCGTCTGTATGACCCTGGAATTGTCGGACCAGGGACTGGCTCTGAAGATCCCAGACCGCTATATTTCCGTCACTACAGCAACTGAAGCAGACTTTCGAGTCTGGTGAGATTGCCAAAGCGTAACATGCAGGAGCGGAGGAGGTTAGTTCTGCCTTAATTCTTGGTGTTGGACTTGCCAAGTCCCAGATACTGAGATTACTTGCTTCGCCACCCACAATCAAGGTTCTCCCATCCGGTAATAGCTTCACGGACCTGATAACAAAATATTACACTAATTACAAACAGCTCGTTAAAGATAAGAGTCAGTGGTTATCTTTACCGCAGGATATATTATTAATGCATACGTAAACTATTAACTAACCTGATGTAGTTGTCTCGCTGCAAGCAATCAAGTTGGGAGACAGGTTTCGCGCTGCCACTTCCTCCTTGACTGATGTCCCAGACTTTGACACAGCCTTTACCACCAGTGTAGACGTATTTAGTCGGATTTGAGATTGTTACAGCACATACAACTTCACCGTGTGTTAGGGTATTTATCTGCCGTGCATGGCGTGGTATTCCTGGACCAATTAGTGCGTCTGGAGGAAATGGAACGGGCTGCATTTGTCCTTCGCTTGAAACGTGGAAACTGTACGCCCTGCGGGGATCAATAAGACATAAGTTAGCAAAGAGGTAAGTACATACGCACATTAAATCGATGTTAATCTGAGCATTTGAAGCATGTTTAAATAAGTAAATAACTTAATTTAAATAAATTAAGCTAAGCCAATACCCTAAAACAACAGTTAAAGTACTTACGGTTTACCACCTGGTACGCCGAGAGCTCCGAGTGGTGCCCTCATGCTGCCATGTGGATCATACAGTTGCTGAAGAGGCGGTCTCGCAGGATATCCGTTCAGAGCTGCTGGGGGATAACCCAGCATATCCACATGAGGTCCTGCGGGTGGATGATGTGGTGGCGGATAGTGCGGTGGATAAGGACCGACCGCCGAGGCCGAGACCAGCGGTTTACTGGAACTCGAGGGTTTCAGTCCACCCGAGCCGGAGCTACTACCACCTGCGTACCATGCACAACATTTAGTCTTGATAAACGCAATTGCTTTTACTTTGCTATTTCACATTGCATATGCAAATATCGAACATTCTGCAGACTTGTTTTACAAACTAGTCGGATAACTTCACTGCTAATATTACGTATTGTATGTATATAAGTTAAACACACCTGCAGACGTAGGTGTGACAGGTTTAGAAATAGGTGTTGTGGGTTTCTCGCGTTCTTCCATCTTCTTTGCCGAGGGTGTACTTGCATTACTGCTTGTGCCACTCCTTGGCGAGGGTGGCGGTACTTCTTTCTTCACCTGGCTGCTCAAAGGCACCGATGATGGACCAAGTTTGTCGAGACCGTTTTCCCTCGGCGACGATGTACCGTTCGCTGCGGGACTCGTAGGCCCCTCACTCGCATCGTCAACCACCAAGTCCTGGTCGCTCTTTTCACCATCGCTTTGCTGTCGGGAAAAATGTGCACCGTTTTATTAAGAAATACTATCGATAGAGAAAGATCGAACACTTCTATCCTGAATACTTACATGGCCTATGTCTTTGTCCTGTTCTTTCTTCATTTTCTTTATGTGCAGGTGTTCGTGATGCTGAGGATCTGGCGTACTGCGTGGTCTGCTGTATTTCTCTCGTTCCGCCGGAGATATCGAGTTCCTCTGAAAATGAAGAAAGATAACCCCTTTATTAGAACAGATGAGTTATCGAAAATCGTCGATTGTTGCAAATAATTATCTCCAATTCAAATTCAATGTAATAGTTTTTTACGACAACCAATTTAATGACCTACGTGAAACACGATGAAACATGGAACGTGATTTCCGAATCTAATGACATACATCAATTATGCCTGATGCGAAGTACCGGTTTGATGAAACGGGGCGAGATTGGTGAAGTGCTAGAGCCAGGGTACAAGGGGTTGTCATGCAAAATCATTCACTGAATATCTATTGTCACCCTCTTCAACGAGAGGATCTAATGCGATTTCTTGGATTTCATTGAGACTCTTTTAGGGTGCAACTTCACCCTTCGACGGATTTACTCCTCGTTATCGCCGATGAAGGACCGGTGCTTCAACGATAGTATTCGTTACAACATGAGAACACTCGGGGTGTTCTCCCTTTTATGTTGAAATAAAACAATTTTCTTATTTAATCGAACCCTCCTCCAGAGTATCTTTATGCAATTCCTTTCTTAATGTTTCGATTTACAGCAGAGTTTTTAACATAACATTATTCCGTAGTTTGCTTATCGATAATTATTTTCGTTTAAGATAGCTCGCCTATCGACTTTGTTGTTATTGTCGAGATGTATCTGACTGATAAATACATCGGTTATTAAAAGGTTCTGTATTCGCAATGAATTTGTATCCCCGTCGCAATCAATTTCACTCCGCAGAACACGTTACCAGTTGTACAGATGCTCCAATAAATCATTACAAGGTGGTGACACAGCAAGGTCCAACACGTGTACCACGGGTATCATCGGAGCGTCCAATAAATCAAATAGCGGCCAAAGGCGCGCCCGCCCGTTAGTTTTACGACAGCGTTCTCCCTCGATAACTACATATAAAATAGCAGATAAGATCGGACGTAGACATCAGTTTCCTCACACTGGCACCAGTGCAGGTTGCGCTGCTCCCTTCAAAAATGTTTCTGCCAATAACAGCGTGGCTGCGGAGGCTCGACACTCAAGATATTATCGACAGGAAGTTTTACGAGTGACAGTTTTGTCGCTGATATAGCGAATGGCACATCTCCCCACTTGATCCACATAAGCACGCCAGCCCTCTTCCACTCCTCTGGCTGATATCCGCAGCCGCCAACTCATCCAGCGAACCACCGACAGCAGCTGCCCCCTCGCAGCCTTCCACGATCCTCAAGTAAATCTCCACTTCTCAATTACCCGCCATCTCCTCTCATCCAGCACATCCAGCGGCACCACCAGCTCGGTCCATTACCCCGACTCCTTCGCATCATCCCTTTTCACTAGTGTCTGTGCGTATATGAACACGAGTGCTTGTTCGTGGGTGTATGTACGGCACAAAGGAGAAATGAGAAATCGAAAGGGGAATCTCATCTGATTTACGAACGTATATCGAATAAGTAAACCTTTAACCCTACACGACGATCTTTCCGTGGCTAAGGAAATTTGGTTAGGTCCTCGCGATGAATAAGCCGTACCGGATAATCCGCCGGCTTCTAGAGTCGTAGACTCTACATCTCTGGTTCAGAATTAAGATTATCAGATTAAAGTTGACTAAGACCAACCGTTCAACCTGTTGGTTTAGCATTTATTATCCGGCAAGCGCAAAGCTGCTCTCGATGTCCATTGGATGTATGTATCTCGATATTGCGAGTCTCCTTGGTAAAAGTTACAGTATTGAATGAAGATTTAACGATCTAGAAAAGTTTTTCGGCATACTGTCAAGACGTGTGGAAAGCACGAGGCGTAGTAAAGGTGATAAATGAACAGAGTCGGAAGGTACGAAGGAAGGGAGGGCTGAGTGCTTACGGGGAAATACCACGCAACACCGAAGCCGCTCAAGATTTCTCAAAGGATGGCATCCCTAAAGATCCTGTATTCTGTGGCCCGCTTGAGTTTCCCAGGAAAGGAACCTCGAAAGAGAGATTCAATTGCTTTCAAGAAGACGAGGAGAAAGCTGATCCCTCATTACTCTGCAATGACTAGTCACTATTTGTCCGGATCGAAGTCACGGCAAGCAGCTGGCACGGGGCTTTTGTGTTCCGGGAGAGGAATCTCCGGGGGGTGCTAACGCTTGCGATGTGCTCTACGATGATAAACCGATAATAAAAAGAAAAGAAAGGAGGAACGATTTCAACCGGAGATCTTCCAGAATGATCTGCCCCGAAGAATAAAAGAAATATTAGAGCAAAAATACGAACCGAAGACATTACCATAAAAATCCGAAGAATTTCAAAGATTCTCGATTTATCTTCGGGCGAAGACGGACAAGTGCGAGGCAAGGCAAGTCTCGTATTACATGGATAAGAAAAAATGATTATTTATCAGCTTACTTGTAGCGAATTCATGTCCAACACACCTTATTTGTCAAGCATGAGTAAACGGGAATGGATTGAATCACTTTGAAGTTTGAGGAACTGTGAACATTGCCTCGCGAGATAGACTTTCAATAGGACTCCAATTACAGCCCCTATCGGGCAAATGTCGTTGACCTTGGAAAGACAAGCGGTTCCTGGGGGATTCTCGATTTAATGGGTCAGAATAGAGAGAGAAAGGAGAGTGGGAGAGTTTCCGGTGTTCCGCTGTGTCCCACAGACTCTTGAGTGGTACGAGGGGTGGTGGTTGCGGACAGGCCGTATGTGTAAGTACGTACTTTCGGAAAAGCGGCGATACACAAGTGCGACCCGACCTGGCTTTCATTCACCTAAGTTTACTTACACCCACCTCGTCCGGCAGGAAGGCTAACCCTTCGAGGGAAGAGGGTCTCTACCACGATCAATATGGGGGTCGGTACCTCCTCTCAAAGGGGTGCTTGAGAAGGAGCGAGGCAGAAAGCGGTGGAAGGCCGTTTGGTACACCGTAGACATACATATAGACTTTGTAGTGTTAGGAACGACTTGGTCTACTGGTAGATAGGCAGGCAGGCAGGCAGGGAAGTAAGCAAGTTGGCAAGGATCGGTGGAGGTAGGAGTAAAGCAAAGCAGAGCAGAGCGCAGAGCGCAGAGGAGAGTAGAGCTGATGGCGGTAGTAGTGACGGCAGCAGTAACAGCAGCAAGCGCCGAAGTGCAGGCAGAGATGGCGGAGATGGCGGTTGTTGAGAGGACGACAGAGCGTCGACTGTGGGGAAGAAAGAGAAGGGTGGCGGCGGTGTGCGTGGTATTGGGGTTCGTGGTTGGAGCCATGAGGGTGGTAAGTGAGTGAGCGACTCCTTCACCACGGCGCCTCGTCCCAACCTAACCGCTGCCACCCACCCAAACCACTAACCCACCCCCACCCTTACGGATATATCCCAAGCCACCAACTACCTCACCTAGCCCCACCTCACCTCACCTCAGCTCGCCCAACACATTCCTCTCTCGCCACCTTCCTCCTCCTATCTTCTTCCTTCTCCCTTCCTATTACCTTCCGTCGGCTTCCACCTTCCTCTCCTAGCCGTGTACTCTCTCTCTCTCCCTCTCTTTCTCTCTCACTTTACTCTGCTTACACTACGCTATTCTACCTCAACCAACCCGCACTCGCTGTTTCCCTATTCCTCACTCCACTCTTGTCGTAGCTACCTCCCCGAGAGGGAGGCTTACGAACCGGAGTCGCGACTTCCAAGACCCCACAAACCCCTGTTGGTTCAAGATTGCACCCAGTGGCTCTCAGCCGAGGTGACGAAGGCGTGCTTACGCGAGAACTTCTATCGATATGACGTTGGGATCTCTCAGGACCCTTGAGTCATCAGTTTAACATGATCTTACTCGATAATATTATGATAGTGGGAATAGATGTACGTGCATTAGTTTATTTTATTGTAAGATTTAAATCTTGCTTATTCAGTCGATTGATGTATCTGTGAATATTTAATTGGCACTAATCGTGTTCAGTTTATATGTCTACATGCGCGCGCGCGCGTCCAGTGCTTGGTATAACGCTGCCGTAATTGCTCGCTACTGCTTTGCCGCCACAACCTTTGCTGGAGTCATTAATTTAATTGCCGAAATCATAGCCGGAATATACTACGGGATAATTCATTGTGCAATACTGTTGAAGTTCCGCGAGATGCCGGTAATTTCGGCAGGCTGGTGCGTTGCCTGTCGCTCACTCGTGGATGCATGGAATTTTTAATGACCCCGGCGGGGATACCGGTTTCAGAAATCAACCTCATGTCACTGGGTTAGTACGAGCATCCATCACTGCAGCAATTAGGGAACGTAAATTTTTAGATTGCCGCTACCCATTTCGCCGCATACCTCTCCGTGGATTGCTTTTTCCATTCGTGAGAATCCGACAGCTGAAAGCGGAGAAATGAGGATCGAACCACCCAATCGGTTTTCACTTTACTGGCGAAAGAAGGAAGCACGCTGGAGAAAATTGCTTTTTCATATCGTTACGATTCTGTGAATGAAGATTCCGCCCTCCTGATTCCACTCGGATGTCTTTCACTATTACAAATCCTTTATTACTTTGTAGTCACGATTCTCTAGATATAATTTCAAACATTGAAAGACTGAAATTTGTTAATATAGCAGCGACCCGTGAACCGGGCCAATTGTGATTCTCCGAGAAGGTGGAAGCATTGCCCGCCCACGGTATTCAGTAGAGATTCATTAACATTCGGCACAATATTACTATTACAAATAGGTTCATAATCAACATGATAGCATTCAGTCATTATTTCCTGCTTGATTATGGTCCGCGCGCCATTACTACACAAACGGATGTAATGCGCTGTATGTTTTAATGAAGATAAACTTCATAAAGTGTACACAAGAATGGAGCTTCGGTCGGCGGTGGTCGCCTATCATACGTATGTTTACAGTCCGATTTCACTGAAATTTCAGGATTCCCCGTATCCGCAAATCATTCTTGTTACTATGAACATGTGCAATACCATCCAATACCAGACAGTCATAAAGCAGAGGAGTGCGCGAGGGATTTGTCACAAAAATTTCGAGCAGCATGATTTATAAATACTTGGTCAATAGTAATCAGTCAGCGTCCACACTATTCATACTGCTTTCCCTTGTATTATAACGATTCTGATTCTCCCCGCAATCTATGTATTTGCCTTTCCTCTATCTGTCCTTGTCCGCGTACCTCTCTTTTTCCACTCGTCTCGCGCCACACCCGTACACTTCCCGTCCCTCATCGTTGGCTGGGTCCAGCAGCAGCCTCCCGGTACAATTTGCATTTTTAAATTAACTCGCCTCTGTTTGCAGCTATCTCGGCTCGCTGCCGCCACCGTTGGCCCTGGCTCTACAATTTTATGCAACAACGCGCACAGAGAGTTTCGCCAATCCCCTCGCCCGGATCTTCCACTACGCTCCACACCCTGACACGTTCTAGTTCGTCCCCTGGCCCTCCTCCCCTCCAACCCCCCACCCCCTCTTCTCCTGCCCGCAACACTGTTTTCCCCTAATCGATATTACCATTACCGATGTCCTTTGATTGAGACATGAGATATCCTCATTAAAGTTATCGATGGTAGAAAGGTCAAGTACAGCGATAAAACCGTAAGAATATGAGCTATTTTCATGTTTCAATAGTCTCTGCCGATTTCAAGTGGCAAAGAATTCAATTGATTAAAGATCGGAAATAAAGCGATGCCCGGTTGGTGTCAATAGCCGAACTTTCACCTTCTCGACTAAGCAAGGCTGTCGCGATATTTCGAGGAGAGCAAGTCCAAGCTGAAGCTTGCTGGTAGAATCTTGATCGAGTAAGCTGCCAGATTTCCAACGCTTTCAATCGGTCGTTGGTGAGAGTAGCCTTTCTGGCGAGGCGACAATTTCTCAAGGATAGCCTGTCTCAGAGAGCGAAGAGCGCTCGTTGGCCGATGAAAGGAAGGCAGGAAGAAGTAAAAAAAAAGAGAAAGAGAAAGTAGTAGGGGTGGGAGCGAAAAAAAGTACGCTGCGATAAGAAGAGCTGATAAGGACAGGAATGAAATGTAGTTGTGGGTAGTTGGTAGAAAGAGATGAGAAGCAAAGAAGACAGAGTAGTCTAGTGTAAAGTATCACGATGTTGTACTCAACAGGCAGAGCACAGTCGGTGAAAACATTTTTATCCCAAGGACAAAGTAAAAAGAGAAAGGGGGGAAAGGAAGATCGAGATACTCGAGCAAGAGAAATTGCGAAGAAGGAGAAAATTCGGGGGAGGAAGAACTAAAAGAGGGGAGAGAAATCGTCGTAATTGAAAAGCTCGTGCCGTATCAGGATTGCCGCTTTATTTCGCGTGTGCCGGAGACAGACCCGGAGCGCTTCTCCCCTATTATCTCGCCGGTTCCTTCTTCTTTCGCTCGGTTCTCGCTCCAGCTTCGTGGTCCAAGAAAAACGATGGGGGAAAAAGAACTCGTAGATCCTGCGTGAAACGCGCCGCGACGAAGAAGAGGGAGGAAAGTTCTGGTAGAATGAGACTGGCACAGCCTGGCGAGGTAAGTGAATGTAGAATCCGTAGGCAAGGGCGAAGGGCGGCAGCAGGACGGAGGGTGGAAGACAAAGTGCCGAAGAAAAAGGGGAGAAAGGAATGAAGGTCGCAAGCAACAATGCCTGCGGAGAAGAGAGGTGCATTCTCGCGCGATTACCGACGCGCGCGCTTGCTCGCGTTGAGCCTCTAACGAATGGCTTCGTAAACCGTGAGGCCGTTTTAAGGTTATTACACAATGCAAAAAAAAGAGAGTTAATGGCCGCCGTCGAGCCGCGCCAACGGCAGGATCGTCCAACTAGAGAGGATCGCACGTGATGTGCCAAAGAGGAAGAGAGGGCCGTGCGGTCTGAAGCAGGATAAGAGAATCGGCTGGCTGCCTGTCCCCGATCGAACTGCTGATTTATAGCTGCGATATATTTAGCTAGAAGGGTGGTAGGATAGTCTTGTTGGAACTGTGAATACGTGGACCCCCAAGTACTGTATCCTTACCGGACACGTACGCTCGACTGCCCCTTCAAAGAGCCTTCTCTCAGATCGCACGTAAGAATCCTCGTTAAGCGCGTAAGGCTTGTAATTGTGTCTGTGCGATGCACGCCAGCATTCTCGTATATAGACTTTGATCGGAATGCGAAAACTCGTGAGAAAAATCAGTGGTTCGTGACGTTGACACGTTGACACGTTGACATGGAAGTTTATCGCAGCTCGAATCCCTTGGGTTTGCCAGGCTGACACGACATACATACGCATACGCGTTCAACACATTCGAAGATGGCAGCTATCGCATTTACGCTCATTAATTTCTAGCGGAGTAATCATACCGGCAGTTTTAATAACAAACTTTAAGTTGTCAATATGCAGGAATAAAGCTTCCGCCAGTCATCCGGGGAATTCTCCCCTGGTTGTTTTCAAGCGCGGAAAAGGCTTCATGGTAGAAAATTGTGCCGTGCGTGGTACAGCCGGACGATTATATTGTGAAATATACACAGAGCCCTAATTACGGGGCGTCGGCACTGGACTGGCTGCGGCCTGTGTTTTACAGCTGGCTCATTAAATTACAAACTAATTACGGCGCGGCGAATTATTAAAAAGCTTAGTTGGCCGTTAAACGGCGCTCCGCCAGTCGTAAAAGAGAGGTTGTTGGTTGTCGGTTGTCGGGTTATGGCTGGGCCCATGCTTCTACATGCACATTACACACCGGTTAAAGCTGCGAGCAAGCAGCGTGTCTACCGCAGCAAGAATATCCTTTCGAGGGTGGCTTGTAGCCGCGCGTAAACGGCAGTGATATTCGAAGGCGTGATTAAAATCAAACGCTCCGCTGCGGAGGATAGCACGTCAGGCGTGATATCAATCACTACGGGTGTATGCTTACAAGGGGAAGCGGGGCTCGGCAAGGGACGGTCAAGGAGATTAATTCAGCAGCGCATTTACTGTCCACGGCAGTTTAGTGGAGCGTGCATTTCCTGTGGCGGGTAATCGCCTCATAAAGTGGCGAAGTAGTAGGCCACTGAGGCCGGCCTGGCTCTCCCCTCGCCTCCTCTATCACGCCCCGCGTTCCTGCTAACTCTTGACCACTTGATACTATCGCGCAGAATAGGATATTGCTCGCCGGATCGCTCGCAAATCGTGGATTCGTTGGCACGCCGTGAACGCATGAATCAGCGTTTCAATTTCGCATGTCCGCCGCCCACTCAAAGGATGATGCTGCTGCTGCTGTTGCTGCTCTGCCAGAGCGCCCTTTATCAAGCCGCCCGACGCGGCTCGTTTCTTCCATAGCAATCAAATTAATGTCCCGCCACCAACGAGCTTTAGCAACGCGATCAACGACGCGCGCCCGTCAATATCGCTACGCGCATATCGAGATTAACGAATCAAAGCTGCAACTCCCAAATGAACCGATGCGTTGCTGTAGTGTGTTGGAAATTTCGAATCCCCGCTGCACTTTGCACATTCCAAACTTGAAGCAGCTGCATACCATACCATACCAGTAGGATCGGATGTGCGCGTCGAGCAGACAGGATGATCGTCGAGACTAGCATTCCACGGTCTCTTTTATCGGGAGGAAAATGGCCGTTATCGGAGCGGCTTTCTACGAAGGTGCCAGGCATTATCGTCATTTCTATAGGAATTCCAGGAGCGAAAGGATTCCGTTCGTCACGCGAAGCAGGTGGGATGAGGGAGTCTGGCAGCGCAGCGATGGGGGACGATGGGGGGACGATGGGGGGCGAATACCGGCAATGAAGAGGAGAACTAGGAGTAAGGGTAGCGGCACGTGAGGGGGACAGAAGACGAGCAAGGTTCCGAATGTCATTAAGGCGCCGCCGTGATGTTTTTAATTAATTAATTCGTGGAAGCTGCGGATTTACCTTCTCATAAATTCCAGCGGCGAGCTGGCGGCGGTGGTGTGAGAACTCGGGGGCTTGAATCCGGGCGAGCTCTCACCTCGACTCCTGTACACAGTCGGAAGCGATATAACGAAAGAGTAAGAGCGCCAGAAGGATACAGGGGAAAGGAGAGAGAGGGGGATGAGGGCGATGAGGGCGATGGTGAGGGGAAGAGAGATCACGCGGGTGAGGTCAAGAGGAGGGGGAGAGGCGAGGGAGTTAGGAGTACAGCAAAGTATTTAAAAATATTAAGTACCCTTGGTTAAGGCAGAGTGGCAAGGTACGACTAGACAGGGAGCGAGAGCGAAGGGTGGAAAGTGGAAGGCGCCTGGGGGACGACGGAGAGTCAGGAGAGTTATGGGATTGAAGCGACGAGGAGTATGAGGTTCGGAGAGAGGAAGGCCGAGAGACTTGGGGGTAGGGGAACATTTCAATTAGTAATTAAAACGTTCCGAGCTATCTCTAACCCCGCCCCGACTTTGCACGGTGGCTCTCTCCTCCCTGCCCCTCTTATACTGTGTCGACGGCCTCGTCGTCATCCTTCCTCCCGCCGCCATCTTGTAAATTAATTAATGCGCCCCTAACGAGATCAGAGGTGTCGGTGAGGCTGAAAAATCGCTAGTTCCCTCCTCGGCCCGTCGCGCATCGAAGGATGCCGCCGCCCTCCCTACTACTCCTGCCGCCTCTGGGGCTGAGCATCTCCAGGCTCGTCAGTAGTATTCTGGGAACCTACTCTCTTCACTTGGCTCGCCCGGCTGCACCCGCTTCATTCCACCACGATGTTATTGCATTTAACCGACGAATATCTCCTTCGAATGCAGTTGCATGCAGCACGCCTACACTTGCTGTATGTATGTATGTATGTATGTATGTATGTATGTATGTATGTAGCGGGTGTACTGGGTACTTCGGTTGGGACGCGGGCGTTACTCCGCTTCTACGTGCTTTGTCGCGCTTAAATTTGATCGGGCGCGCTCGCCCCTCTGCCCTCGTCTTTCTTTCATCCCTGACACGTCCGGGCGAGAGTGGCAATTAAAGAAACCCGATGAATATTTATGAAGACTTTCGGAATAACATCACTAAATAATTGGTGTCTGGGCGCCGACGGGTCAATGAATTCTCCACAGGCCGGTACAAAGAGCCTCTCGTGTTCCGAACTTTTGAAACGCTCAGCTACCCCGAACTTTGACCGGCGGTGAATTAGTCTGTTCGAGGGGTGGCCGGGCAAAGATTCAAACCGGCAAGCGAGGCTCATGCTGGCCGTAGCTCAGTGTCAGGATCCCTCGCCTCTTTCAAATCCTTTCATCGACGCTCGCCCGCTTACATAATGCCGGCACTCTGATTAAAATAAATTATACTCTCTTACCGCTTCGCTCTTTTATCCAGTACGCTCTCTCTTTTTTACCCTTGCCCGCCGCGCGCGCGCGCCCCCCTCCGACGCCGCCGCCTCGTATCCTTTCTTTCACCCTTCATGCTTTGCCGGCGTTTTTTCGCCACCGTGCCTGCCGTTCTTTTTTCGTGGCGCACTTTTGACCATCAGCCAATAGCCAGTAGGGGTAGCGCCAGGAATGCCGCCAACACTACCGCCAGCACGAGCACCACTTTCGCCAAGTGTACCATATTCCCAACCTGGCCGTGCTCTTTACTCACTCAACCCCTCTTTTGCTCACGTTTATTTGCACTTTATTCGAGATTTAATTTACCAACCGCCGGGGCGACAGGGCTCGTCGACGGCATGCGGTCGTCTCTCTCTCCGACGCCGATGGAATTAAAAGAAAGGAGTGGGAGAGACCAACGATGGCGGCGGCAGCGGCAGCAGCAGCAGCAGCAGCAGCAGCAGTAGCAGCGTGCGCGAAGGAGGGTTGCCGCCGGAATGGAGAAAAGTTTGAAAAGAGTAGGAAAAGCGTCGGCATTGCAAACATGGGGTGAGGGGTTAAAGGTGAGAGGCGGCGGGGGTGGGTCTGAGGGGCGAGGTCGGAGCACTGCAAGAGTGGTTAGGCCAAGGGAAAGACGAGAAGAAGAAAAAAAAAGGGAAGGGCACAATCGATATCACGGCGTCCTTATCCGCAGTTGCTTTTCAACGGGGAACAGTAAAGTTCCGGAACAGGACTGTATACCGAGATCGGCGGCTCTCTTCTTCCTGCGGAAAGCGGCTGAAGTACAATAACTCATTCCTGCCGGCCGGACGAGCAAGGATTCGCGGCTCTAACTGGAAAGGACATTGAAAATATTATTTAACGAATTAACCGGGAATAATATGGTAGATGGAGCTCTCTCGCTCTCTCACTCTCGCTCTCTTTCTCTCTCTTTCTCTCCGGTAGAAGTGGAAGGACGTGATCGATCGGGTAAGGTGTTTCCAAGCTCGCTGAAAGTCGTTGGGGTCGAAGTTAAAACAAAGTTGGCTACACCATTGGGCGCCACGAATTACACGGTCGTCAAAGAACGAATCGCTCTCTCGCAGTAAACTTCGTCGCCTTCGTTCCGGGAACGAATTAATGCGGCGCCGTTTCTCGAGTACTTTTCTCATTGCCGCCATTCAGAGCCACTCGCTCGCTCTTTCTCTCTCGCGCTCCCTCTTTCCCCCCCCCCCCCCCTTCTCTCTTAAACTCACCGGCGACAATTTGCCGCGAGCTACCCGGATCGGGCGTAAGTATCGTGAAATTCAATTAAGTTCGTGCTTGTGCAACCCCGGGGGACTCTCTCTTTCCCTCTCAGCTTCTCGGTGCTAATACGGGCTTCTCCCTCGCACTTTGACGGCCAACCGGCGCTGTCTTGCCCGCCGACACAGACTGCGAAAAAACTCTGTCCCTTGCCGACGGTGATAAATAATTATTTCACCCTTGCTTCCTGTTTACCCTCGTTAACCCCCCCTCTCACTTTACGATTTCTACTTGGTGCCGTCGGGGCTGCGCGCGCGTCGTGACTTTCCATTCTTTATAATTAGTAAGTACTCGTGGAATCTACCGTGTGACTGGGCAGAAAGACTGTTGGGCGCGAGTCGAGAGAGTCAGAGGCGTAAAATAAATTCTCTCCCTTTCTCACGCCTCGGAAGAAGTCCCCTCTGATGTTCCGCGGGTCTAAGTATTTCTCGAGTTGGCCGAGGGGAAGAGCTCGAGAAAGGCGGTGGGGAAAACTGGATGGGGAAGCAATCGCGGAAATCGCGGGCATGAAAGAGACAGTCGAGTAAACGCAAGGGAGAGGAGGGTGTGAACGGGTGGAACGAGCTCCTACCGGAAGTAGGAAGATGGAGGGAGCTTACCGGAGCGTGAATAATAACGCCCAGCATTCTCCTTTCTCCACTGACTGTCGTCGGCTTTCGATTTGAGATACGAGCTTTTCCCTCCGTGGCCTTCTTTCCTACCATTCCATTGGGCTTTCCCGTGGGCGAAATACGCGTTCCTGCTCTCTCAGCTGGCTGCTTTCATCTCAATCTCTCGATGCTTTCTCTTTATTTCTCCTTGCGACAATTCCCTCTTCGCCTCTTTGCATGCCTGTAACCGCAGCTCCTCGTCGATCCAATCACGCGATCCGATTGTAAGGGGTGAGTCGAAGCTCTGCTCGCTTCGACTTCCTTTTCGAATGCAGTCAGAGCCATGGAAAACAAGAGGCGCATGAGGGATCCAGGATGCGGAAACAGAAGTTTCATCGCAACTACGACTGTTCCTGATACACATACGTCTTCGTAAATGTGAAGGGACCAAGAAACTGGGTCGTCGGGAAGGAAACTATTTCTCTCTACTTGCTCGCTCTTACTGCGGTGTCGACTTACTCGCGAGCCAAGAACGCCTGATTATCAGCCCGAGTTCTCCCTCAGTTTTTCTACTCGCTCTGCTCGAATCCGAAGTTTTTATTACACCGAGTTGCTGGCAACCAGCCGGTTTTAACCCGCGTTAAGTAGCGGGAAAGTTTATCTCCAATTAAGGTTCTTAGCATGCTGTTAATAGCATTTTGTTGCCCATTAATTCGAAGAATGTCATTCTAACTGATAAACGAGGGAAAATAATAAAAGAAGTAATCGACGCGTCTCGATTCCATAAGCGGAAATGGTAGGGGAGCTTGAAAGTTGGTCTAGAGTGCTAGTATGGAAGCGACGAAACGGGGGCTTGATATTCCAGCAATCAGTAACATTATACGAGGCGACACGAGCCAACCACCCCATTAGCATTCATATTTCAATTTCATAGGGCAGAGGGTCGGTCGTTGCCGGAGGTTCCTGCAAGGCATACACACACACACACACACATATACACCAAGCGAACGCGAGGCGCGGTAAGCGGACGCTGAATGGCAGGGTTAGCACGAAAGGTTCAAACATGAGAGGGGTAATATACAATGAGGGATGAAGAGAGAATGGGAAGAGTGAAAGGGGTAGAGGGGACACTGCGGGATAGCAGTAGAATGAAGAGGGGGAGAGCGTGGCCGAGTAATGGAGAGCGCAAGGGAGGGAGGTGCCAACTGGGTAGGAGGGGAGATGTAAAATGTATTAGTTCAAATGGAGAGTAAGAGAGGTAATAGAGGGTGGACGAATCCCCCCACATTGGATGAACGAGCGAGAGAGCACGTACCATCCAGGATGATGGGGAACGTTCGTCGGATGGTGAGTGATCGAGATACTAAAGCCAGGAACAAGTGAAAGGGGAGGGGTAATACCGATGGAGAGCTATTATACATACTACCTTCCCACCGCTATGCCGATGTCATGGATACGCAACACCCCGATTATCAATCCGTAATAATTGTGCATATTAAACGGACGCTAATTATCGATTCAGCCGCCAGGCACGGCACCGCTCGGCAAATTGCGCAAGCCACACTGAATGTGCGTGCTGCTAAAACACCGGACGTAATGAGAGCGCGAAAAAGAGCTATGCGGAATAGATAATTACGCTGAAAATCATTCCCTGGAATAACAGAGCTCTTGATGAAGGCACCAAAATGATTGATAAAGTCGCGTAAACATTTTGCAAAATAGTAACTACGATAATTGTGTAATTTTCGTGATTTTCGACATTTCGATGCTTCGGTTTGCCTTTTTATACAAAACGCCGATAGAACACTGCTTCACATGTTACGTACGATTACAAATTCCAACTGTGAAAAATTTGATCGACAACGAATTCATTTGTTCCTCGGAAGATACAAACCACCAGAAGTTCCCGGCCAAACTAGGTCTATCCGCTCTGACTTTCCATTCGTCAGATGTTTAAGTAACGGAAAGTATTGTCGCGATCCAATCAATTTAATCGGGGTGGGCTGGCAGGGTGCACCGGCCTACTACCGTAAGCATTCCCGATGATGCGATAGTTTTCAAATCGATCTGCTCCGCTTGAACGTGTCATTATTCCCTTCCACCTACTCGTCGGCCCAGCCCTCTCTCACTCTTTCTCTCTTCTCCTTTGATCGATCGCGATATGAAGCTGCGGACCATTGACGATCGACAGGGGTTCAGGGAACAGTGCCCTCGAGCGCCCTTCAACCTTTTTCTGCTTCCTCGGAGCGCTTTTAATAAACGCGCGGCGCATCCACCACACGCTTTATACCGTGAAAAAGGTGAGGGGTAAAGGGTGCAAGTAAAAGAGGGCCAGAGCGAGGATAACGGCGGCGGAGGCAGGGGGTGCATTTGACGACGAGCTTTTTACGGCCCTGTGTCCCGGTGTTCGGGCTTTCACGTTCATTTCAGGTGTTCCCTTCTCCCTGTCGATTCTCGGACTTCTTTCTTTTTGCTCGCCAACGCATCTTTGTCCCCCTTTTCTCTCTTTCTCGCTCGCCCTTCACGGGCCTGTGCACTATAGTCTGCGCCGCCGGTAGCCTGCTCTCGTTTCGACCCATCCACCGCTGGCATTCCATCCCACGGTTGCGCTCGCGTTCTCATTCCCATCTCCAGGCCATTTCTCGCACACTCTTACCAACGCCCGCCTATCGCGGCACGTAAGCGCTGACCTAATCTCTTTTACGATTCTGAAATTTTACGCGACTCCCAGTTGTTCCCCTCAACCTACCCTCAAACTTCCCTTCTCCACTCGCAAATGTGTGCGAGCCACCTTTCTCTCTCTCCCTCTCTCTCTCTCTTTCTCTTTTTCGCTTGCCACCGTAATTCTATTGGCCAATTTTGTTAATCCAACTTTCATACCGGCGCGGCGGCGGCGGCGACGGCGGCGGCGGCGAGCTGTTAATTGCCGTTGAGCGAAAGGGAAAAGCGAACAGCATTCGACTTTCTGTGTGCTCACGCTCTCCGATATTTGTGAGTGCCGCACCGAACTAATTGCCTGCGTGCTGGCGATCAGATAACGGGCGCTAAGTACGATAAGAGTGATACTCGAAAAGTGAGAGAAACTTATTGACTCGATAAAATTCCTACGCAATCGGTATTGCTTAAGCGGCTTGCCGTTAATTAGCTATCGCCAAGATTGGATCGCAACACAACTTCCCAAGCGGAAGGAGCGCTTCGATTCGAGTATATCTCCTCTTCGAACAACAGTACGATAATCGAAATGAATCCGAACGAGACCGACCTGATTCGATTGCGATTAGTACATTTTCGCGGACGTTCACATATCGCTAATTGAGAACGATGAAAATCGATCGAATTACGTGGCATCTCAATTCAAACATGACAGTTAATGATTTTGCTGGTTACATATAAATTTTCGGGATCTCTAACTCGCCAATAGTATTCATTGTATAGATCGGCATCGACTGGCATTTTAGCTTTACATTGGTTGTCCGTATTATAATTCTATATACTTAATAAATTGATACTCACATGCCTCTCCTCAGCGGGATTGAGACCTGAAACAAACATGATTAGTGTCTTTAAATACAATAATTAAACGTTCACCCCTTTGTATGTTCAGTGCTCCAAATGATTAATTATTATTCTAATCGTCTTGAGGGAAACCTTAGTTACTAACTGTTCCTTGGTAGGTTTCTCTACTATTTTTAAATGGTAAAGAAATTGTTTAGTTTATACTTCAAACAAGACATCCTTTCTCCTGTTATTCACCCCATATAAAAGCTATAAGTCATTTCCGCTTTATTAACACCACGAGAAAGAGTTTTGCCGATTCTCGGTTCTCTAAAAAGGCTATCTAAGGTAAATTGGCGTCTTCATCGTGAAGCCGAGCAAACAGATCGGTAAGTCGATATGAATGTGCTGTAACTGTCCGCATTATGCCCCTGGCGCAGTAAGAATAAATCACATACTCCGCAGAATTGCCAATAAATAACTCGCCTTCCATTCACACCTTTAAGTAGCAACGATCGTCGGTGGTCAAACCGGATGGTCAAAGCGGTGGCGCCAAGGGGGTGGAGGGGGTGGGCGCGACGAAAATTATAGAACGGGTCGTTTATAAAGAAAGTAATTCCCGAGGAATGCATCGACTTTACGTGCCGATAAAATATATTTATGTGCGAATAGGTTTGGCGCGTGCTTTATGGCCGGCCAAATAAAGGGGAGAGCCCCCGATGGTACCGCACCGCCACCAGTGCGAGCAGAAGAATTTCCTCATATTTCTCGGCTATTACCAGCCCTGTCAAGAGGATCGTGTGCCAGACGAAGGATGGGCTTTCGTGCCACGGTTACACATCAGTTTTTCCACCAGGGGAGGAAGCAAAGGAGATCGACGGATCATTCAGCAATCCTTGCTGCGCCCTGAAACCTCTCTCTAATGCCACACCTACTCGTTTATCCTCCCTTGACTCGGAAAACCGTCCCTACAACCTTCTTTCTCTCTTCCGCTAGCCGTAAACGGATCCGGAAGAGCGCACATAATTTCCTACTAAAACGCGAAGTGCTCGTTCGCCACCTTGGGGAATGACTCACCCGACATCCATCCTGCATCAGGGGACATTTTAAGAGAGCCGTGGTGGGTGTGTATGTATTCGACTCTGTATTTATTAACGCGGAAAATACCGATCTTGAAATGGCAAGGTGAAGCAAGCAGTAAGAGGATGTTAAAAACCAACGAGAAGATCTACTGCAATCAACAGATGCCAGGTTTATAATAGTGCTAGCCAGCTGGTGGAGTATATCTTCCAGCTTTTACAGCTTAACTGGTAAGAGGAAGAACTCGAAGTTCTCATACAGTCGAGTACCGGTACCTAACTGCAATTCTTTGATTGCGGTAACTTTATGCGGGTGCAAGAGTTGAATACGCTGGCCTCCCACCGGAGGATCATTATTCCACCAAATACCTCTACGGTGAAATGGTAATGCGAACGATAGTGACTTTTAATCGTCCGTAAAAGAGTCGAGCGTCTTCCGGCGACTGGCAAGCCGGTAAATCGTTCCGGGAACGAGCGTCGAGAAAGAATCGGATGACTGGTGGAGACAGATATTATGTCCGACGGTCTCGACTCGGGAATGGGGAGTTTCCACCGAGCGGTGGAAAGGGAGTCAAACGATAACGGCTCTGGTGGAAACAATTCGCCCGAAGCAATGTTCCGGAAAGGAGGGAAGAAGTTTCAGTTGCCGCGACAGAAATAGTGGGCCATTACGGGCTCCTGGCTCTCGACGGTTATCCTCTCCAAAGAGTGTCGTGGCGAGATCCTCACGCTCCAACGAAAAGATACACCGAACTACATACATTCGCACAAGCCTGATTTTATGTCACGTCGTGCACATTCCAGCGTATAAAAATTGCAGTATATAAATCTCGACCAAATGAAATGAAAGATTACTCGAATAAAACTCTCATAAACTCGGTATTAGCCCAAGGACTAATACGGTACACGTAAATTTCGCGGAATAATCACAACGGAATGCCGAATAAACAGAAGGGACTGTGGAGGGCGGAGGTGTGGTTTGTCTGGCGAGGCGAATTATAGCGTACACAAATGAAATTGCAGCTCCTGGCGGAGAAGCGTATCTAACCAGTCCAGTAGCGGGCTTGATTGTGGCAGGATTCCGAAGTTCTAAAGCTAATGCCATATAGTCTATTAGAGGCTTCGCGTGAGAAAGGCGCTCAGGTTGCCGCATGGAAAGAGGGGTTGTGGGAAGAGAGGTGGTGCGCCGCCGGGACAGTAACAGTGCTAGCAGCAAGAGTAGGATCATTCGGTGGCAGAGATCAGTTAATATTTCATTAGGAGAAGCCGACAGCGCTTAGCAAATATGAAACACTGTGGAACAACTAACCGTGAGCAATAGCTAGCCGTTGGCAGTAATATAGTTAGAGAATAGTGCAAGTGGTTGGGAGAGACAAGGGTGGGCCAGAGTAGAACGAGGACGAGCGTATCGCGGCCAGGGATGGGCCGGAGGAGACAGAGGCGGTGATGAGGGGACGATAGAGAGAGGAGAAGAGAAGAGAAGAGTAGAGAAGAGAGGACGGGTGCTGCCGGGCGAGAATGAGAAAAACCCGCTGAGGGGCGCGACGGTTTCGAAGAGCCATGTAGAGGTGGATGCCACGAGGGCCGAGAATAGTCGCAAGTACTCTCGTGTTAAGAGGAGACGCTGAGTGCTCTCCTGAGAGACTAGCGCAGAGAGAGAAAGAGAGAGAGAGAGAGAGAGAGAGGGGTGGCTGATGCCAGCAGTGAGACGTTACCGAGTGTACGAAGCACGAGGGTGGAAGCGAGAGCGAGGGTAAAACGGCGCCAAGAGCGGCGAGGGGCGCTGGCCCACGTATGTGTGTGCACGTGATAGGAGAGTCACTTGAAACCCTCACGACTTTGTCAGCGCTACGTGAAGGCTAAGTGTGAACGTTCTTGCGCTTGTATGTCGCGTCCCACGTAGAGTCGAGGATCTACCGGGCTCGAACATTTTCGAGGTTAAGATCGGGCCTTCCACGAACGCCCTCGCGTCCGTTTACCGTTACATTTCCAAGTATTCGCAGCACCCATGATTGTCCTGTCTACTTGACCCTCCCCCAACCTTTTTCGGATCATATGTACTTTGAATTAGCGATTGCATATTGAAACGATCAGTTCAACTTTTGAATCTGGTTTCAGTGTCCAATTTTGTGGTAGTAACAATTTCTGACTGATTATCTTTTAAGATAGCGACTAGTGTGGAATTAGTAAGATCGTTTTCTGTTGTTCTGTGTTGTCCAGTTTGAAGTGCAAATCGAGGCTACGCCAGTCGTTAAAACGACGGTCATTATTCTTTCCGCCAAGACAATATCTTTATGGAACGTAGTAATCGCGGCCATTAGGCGTGTGCAATGGGCAGAAGCGAGTGCGCCGATTAAATTCCACAATGCTTATTGTTGCGCTTATTGTGAACACGTTAAGTGTACTATTTACTGGTGAGTCAGCCAGTGGATTATGAAAGGCGATATAGGCTGGGAATCGTCTCAAGGGGATCTGCTTACACGATTGTTCGTGGCAACAATGAGATAAGGGCCGGGGAAACAAGTGAGCGAGTTGTTGTCATGAATTCCAACGAACAGTGTGTGCGATAGTTTCCTCGAAGTAGACGGTTATCGGGGAGTTCGACTTGCAAAATATTCACAGACAGAGCGCTGTCAGGAGAAAATGAACTTGAGTGCCGAGGCCAGCGTCTCTTGTAAACTGAATCCATTCGCTACACGATCCAAGTACACCCTACACCGCGGCTAATGTATGCCCAATGACGTTTGATTGGCCACCACAAAGCAATGGCCTTTATGCACGAGAATTTAACCGCGATCAATGTCAATCGTTTCTGACGCGTCCTACATGGTCGTGTCAGGAATGACGATTGGCTTGCCGTACTGGACCTATCATTCGAGACTTGGCAAAACGAATCATAGCAAAGGTTTTGAAATATCATCATACAGACTTGATGAGAAAAGATCTAATACTTATGATCTAAATATGATATGAGACCTTAAGAATCGCAATGCATATTACAAAATGACTATTGCGCATTCGTCCAACTTATTGAGGTTATGTCTAAAAGTGAAGTTGCTGCACGAGTTGCCATTGATAGAATTGATGGTGAACTCGAGAGTATGTTGTTGTATAACTTACCACCATTAGGTTTGAGATCGTCGGGTTGACCCCGATGAAGGTCTGGTTTGGACAACATTGACAGTGGGTGTGCACCTCCTCCTCCTGCAGCTGCTGCTGCTCCCGGGGGGATACCCAAACCAAGAAGAGCCGCAGAGGCTGAGGTGGGAACCGGAAGTCCTCCTCCCGGACCAAGTCCGGGAAGTCCGGGAATTCCGGGATGTGGTCCCATCGCAGCGCTCGGCGGTAACTGTTGGGCGTGCATTTGTTGGAGAAGCCTTGGTAAATCCGGCCTCTGTTGCTGGAATAAAGCATACCACGCTTCTATTGGATTTTTGTTCGATAATAGAAATTGAAGGACACGAATATATTGCATAAACATTTCGTATCTCAAAGCATAATCGTTTTCTTTCAATTATGATCGTGATAATATTGAGATTTATTTACACAGTATTGCTGATAAATCACTTTTATCGTCATAATCGATTAAACCATTTAAATGAAGTAATTCTTGCACAGTGGCAGGCACAGTAAAGAAGGGACGGTTTCTTTGTGAAAGTGTAGTTACACTACTAGAGAAACTGACGCTTTATTGCAGTAATACGGTTGAAATTGAAAAACGGCTTTTTCCAATCTACCAGGCGAGCAGTTCACGACCCGTATGGCAGTGCAACTTCGTTAGAAGCGTCTATTTGTCGAACGTGAACTCACGTACCCAGTGTGGACGATTGCATAAGCAAATAAATTCACCTGGTACCCTCGCGCTGACGAGATTAAAGGTATGAACTCGCTCCTCGCCCCCGTTATAATTGGTCAACCAGTCTCGCATCCGGAGGAGTTTTAAAAAAGCGAGAGAAAACGGTGATAATTCGCTGGAAAAGCCCTGCCGCTTAATTCGAGTCACGTACATTTTTTGCCCGGACGAAATCCGGCCGGCCGGCCGGCTGGCATTCGCTGAACTGCACGAGCGACAACTTACCATTCGCAAAACACACAAATGGCGGGACAAACTTTGGTAAGCTTAAATAACCGCCTGCTTCAGCAAGAGAGAGAAAAAGATTGGCTAGAGCAAATTCAAAACTAGGAAACAAGTGATAAGACCTTTCGTCAGACTCTCAGAATTAAGTTCGGGGATTCCCGCAAGTAGTGCTTTTTTCTCGCAATTTTATATCTCTAGAAATAACGAAAGCGCACGCGCATGGTGGAAGTCAAGCCAATACTATTAATGTTAATAAAATATGACTCTGCAATGAGCGGCGTGGGTGCCCATACCTTTGAGTAAGTAATCAGGGAAATGAGGAGAGCCTGAGGCAAGACGGACAAAAGAGACAATAGGAATGAAGACGGAAAGGGGTGATGCGGAGGGCGCACTCTGTCGTCTCGCACTACCGTGTACACTCATTACGGAAGACTGAGGCGAATGCTACGAGTAGCTTGCCGAGATAATTAAATGGTTTAACGATATAATAACCCTGCGCCTGGCGACTGTCTGAGTCACCCACAAGGCTTACAAACAGAGAAGGAGAGACGGCTTTCAATGTGCAAGTGTGTCCGTGAGCGCGCGCGCACAGAAGCGAGTAAGATTCGTTGTAGGGGAAGATGCGCAAGAAATAGCGTAGATGAGAACAGACGTCAGAGAAGATCAGAAGGACCAAGCAGACATTTCTAAGGATTTGAGGAAACCTGAGACTCTCAGGAAACGATCTGAATCTCCATTCCCTGTACCCATGATAATCTTGACCCCTCAAAGTTATCTCTGTAATCATAGATTCAGCTATTAGGACTGACTTTACAATAGTTAGGAAAATCATAGCGATAACTATGCGACGCTCAAAATTACAATCTCTCCAAGCTGCTTGTGGAGTCAATTCCCCTAAAGCGCAACTCGGATACTCCTCGAAATCTCAGCTTGCGCTTCGCCGATAATTGCAACCATTCGATGGAGGAGACTGTTATGATTGGTGCGACAGTGCGAGAGAGAGAGAGAGAGATAGAGGGGAGTATACTCTGACAAAGTTGGAACCTATCTTTGGTATCTCTCAGTAATAGGTAAGGGAGAAGGAGTAGGGGAGGGGGAGCACGGTGATTAGCAATGTTCCCGACTGAGAAGAGACTTCTCACAGCACTTGCAGCTACTGCCAAGATTCCCTCTCAGCAGTTTCCACCACCGACACCACTTGCTGAATCGACTAGCCAGTGAAGATAGTGTCGCGAGACGATCCGAAGAGATCCTGTTAACCTTCTTCTAGTATACCACAGATCGTTGACAGCGCAAAAGGCACCCTCAGACGGAGAGCACCCACGCTCAAGATCACGCGCATCAGCAACATTATCGGTCCGCTGTCCAAAGCAATGTGCATAAGACGTATATTTATCCTCCAAACCACATACATACATATATATATGTGTATATATTCCCTTTTCGACAGACTTTCTATCCTCTCGAAAGAACGTGCACTTTTCAATTTCGTATCGACTCGCTTGGAGTAAGGCAAGCGCGATGGAAGGGCAACCGAGTGGCCAGATAAATCCAGTAGCGGAAGAGGTCGTCGAGCGAGCGAGTTAAGGCGTGCCGGAATCCGGAGGATCCTGCTAAGGATTTGCCGCACGTACCCCGACAACGCCGCGGATCCGTGCAAGTTTCCACTACCGACGCCAGACGGGCGCGGCTGGATGTGGGGGGATGAGCAAGTGCGGAGGAAGTGAGAGCGATTCAAGGGGTTGAAGGAAGCGGGGTAGCGGAAATGCTGATTAGACGGTGCTCGCGCGCCGTAACACTATAACCTATCCCGGCTGAAAACCAGGCAGGAAGACTCGGGATAAGATTCAGGGTGCAGACGGGAGTAGCCAAGCCAAGGGTGAGATGGGATGGGGTGAGTGAGCCTGTGCGACAGAGCGAAAGAGGGCGAGAGGGAAACAGGCGGAAGAAGGAAGACTGGAGACGAGGACGAGGGGGGCAGAAGGGGCGGTGGTGGCGAGGAGGAGGAGAGTTGGCACAGCCGACGAGCTCGGAGGAGAGAAGAGGAAGACAAGCAGGAGAAGTCGGCGGCTTAATAGGGAGGAAATTGAGTGCTCGAGCAATATTGGGGAGGAATCGCGATTCGCCAGGATCGTATCCACCCGTCTGCTTTCGGATTCCTCGGGCGTGCATCGGCTTCCTCCTGCTACCGCGCTCAGGGATTCTCATCCACCGCGAATGCGTTTCACCGACGGAAAGCGAATCGGTTGGAACGCACTCACCGAGTATTTGCGGCACCCGGTTTAAACGGGGCTCTCTCTCTCTCTCTTAGCAATACTCTCATAAATTTCCCGACCCAAAGGAATCACGAGCGACGAACAGTTTAGTTATATTGCCGATCGTGTCGGATTTTATATATCCAGTACTATCAACGTTTTTTTGCTCAGCAATGATTATTTCAGGAAAAAAGTAGACATTTAGGTGTATTTCAATACACTGACTATAAACCATATCTTTTCATAGGCACACGTACCGAAGTTTTCAATGGAATCACGTAGTCAGGCAAACTGTCATAAAGTGTAATTGGAATTTCGGGCAAGCGTGATACAACTCGCGGCATAGGGCTGTAAGTTGAAATGGACGAGATAGAGCAAAGTGCCTCTAACACGTTGTTTAATGCCACACCAATAATGTCCCCATTATATAGCACGAATCCCGCACGCAAATGTCATGCTGTAGGATATACATTGCAAAGAGCAATTTATCTTCCATTGGCATCCACTCACCCCGATAATGGCGTTGAGCTCGGTCATGGTCACTTGTTTGGCTCTCTCAACAGCAGTGGCAACTTGTTGTTGATGATCCTGGGAGAGGAACGGCAGGATCTGAGCGATTATAGCGTTTAACCTCTTCGCTATCTCTGTCTGAAAGTAGAAACGAGTATGACCGTTATTAAATGTTCAACCACTCCTCGTTCAATCGACGATCTGTCAGCATATAATTGAACGCGGATGGTCATCGTTCCATCTCACTCACACACGCACACGGCCACATACTGACTGATTTATCCTCTTCCTCAATTTTAAGATGCAACCTTAAGTATAACCATTGTCTAACGGCATAATTTCAAACTTTGATAGTTCACGCATAAACTTTATTTATATGTACAGATTATTCGACACTTTTTAACTGTGGTGTCGAACAACTTGTTGAAGAAACAGAATACATTTTATTCGTTCAGGAGAAAAGCTTGCGTTCGCAGAAGTATTAGGTTTGGTAGATGGTGTAAGTGTACGAGTACACGAACTGCTTTCAATTTGAGGGTATAGCAGAATAACGCTCCGGGCGGCTTGTTCCAGGTCGTTAAGTAAGGTAAGGGTTGGTGCCCTTACTGGAAGCGAACAAGTGCAGATGCAGGTGCGGCAGAACCGGTCGAGAGTGTTTACGAGGCCCGGCGGGCAGAAGAGAATGAGGGGAATTAAATTAAATCCGCGCGAGATTGGCACCGCCCGCGCTCCCTGAGGCTTCCCCTTCACCCACCCCTCAATTTTACAGCCCTCGAATGCAAAGGCGGCCCAGTATGCCTGTCTGCTTCTGATGTCACCTTCACCGGAAATTAAGATCGTCCCGTGCACGCTGCCAGATTCCCAGTGACCGGAAACATGCCCGCCGTTTCGGATAAGCAATCTTCCCAATCAAACCTTGGGTCGGCGCACTAAAATCCATTGCAGCGCATAATCCAGCAGACGGCTGCTATTTTCAGTTTCTATCGCAGCTGTAGATTTAATATGCGCGTGGTATAATCGGGAAGACTAATTCAATTAATGTACAATACAGAACACCCTCCGACGCTTTTACTCGCTGATCGGTTTTAGAAAATTCCCCGTACTAATTTACGTTAACTATATATAATAAAACCAATGTAATTACGAGCATTACCAGGGTTCCCGACAAATTGGAGAGCTGATCGCTCAGCCCTTCACTCGACGCGCAAAATGATACTACATAGTACTGTCGACGGTCATGCAGCAGTAGCAGCAGCAGCGAGAACCGCGTGAGAGAAAAATCCACTTGGAATCTCAAGGGTGTTAAAGCGCCAGAGTTTACGATGCAAATTTCGTGCGAGGTGTTCCCACCCACGTACGGAGGTGCACGAGCGGAAGTTGCCGATCCATTTTGCGACAGGAAGCAATTTCATGCTGAAAATGACAACGACGAGGTGCACAGAAGCACCGGTGGAATTTTGTGTGGCTCGTGGAAAGCCGACGACAACGGGAAGATATATAGTTCTATCCTCTGGCTATCCTCTTCCCTCTTTCAGATTCCACCATTTTCTCTCAGCCATTCTACCTATTCAACCGCAGTATACCGGAGGCACAAGTGCTAGCAAAGAGCAGGCATCTTCACCGTCGCTTAAACGAGCCTCGAATGCTAATTGAAATATCGCGCGCCCACTAAATTCCTTGGCAAGTTTCCCTCTTTCACGGGACGTTTCGTCGAGCTAAGAAGAACACAAGAAGCAGAGAACCGGAAGACGTTGTGCTAACCACAACAGCGAGGGGAGCTGGGAAAAGAGGAAATACGCCGAGTTGTTTTAATTACCCGTCGCAGTGCGAGTGCCCCAGTCGTTAGGTCACTAGTTATGCCACTCGCGCGAAAATGACTCGGCCCGCTCTTAGGAATCCGGTGCGCGTTTTCAAGGCACGAAGACGATTTCGAGGAAGAAATCCAAGGGCGCAATCTACCGTTGGAGGGACATGCATGTTCTCACTGCCGCGTATGACCAGCACAAAGAGACCAGCAAGGAATGTTAGCTAGAAAGAGAGAAAGAGAAAGAGGGGTATCATTGCAGACTCGCTTGTCGTTCGGTTGATATGGTCGTGCGAAATTTCTCGAGTGATATTACAGTATAGCTCTTGAGCTGCCACTAATCGTCCCCGTTCATTACCAGCGTCGGCTGGCGGAAGCAAACATATGTTCCACTAACGTTTAAAGAGAAAGAGATATGATCGAACCACACACACACACACACACGCCCGCATGCTGCTCGCTCTCTCCCTCTACAATCATGTCGCGATAAGTTTAAGTGGCCCAGCGATAAGACAAGCAGTGTAGTGTTCCAATTTTTTACCCACTTATCGTACTTGTAGCTCTCTTTGAAATCAAGAGGATCGCGAGTCATGCTTTCAACGTCGTTTGCTAAGTACAGAAGAAGACGAAAAGAGATTGCATTGGGCAGTGAAGGAATCTTTGTATGTAAGAGGCGACTCGCGAAATAAAAGGAGGATCACGTTGGAATGGAGTGGAAGCGCGCGAGCGCATTCAGAATGTAATCACGTTCCCACCTACTTATTAGTTTTTTTTAAGATGCGGGAAGAAGTCGAGAGAGAGAGAGAGAGAAATGGTGTCAGTGGTATGATGCACTGGTGTTCTCTGCGCCTGAGAAAAAAGGTGTCGGGAAAGAAGGAAAAGTGAGAAAGAGACAGTGGAGGGACACGGCTTGGTAAATTTTGACGCTGCGGGCCTTCATTGTCCTGGATTTCACGTGGCCCTGATGAAAACGTTGCTCAGAATGAAGTCTTCCCTTTCCCACCAAATTGGACCGCAAAGATTGCACGCCAGGTTCCTCCCTCTTTTTTCCGGCCGTGATTCTTCCAAAGTAATACATTTCGACATCAGAAAGCCGCTCGACTTTTTCACAAAAACGCAATTTTAAAAGCTATTTGTTTCCTTATTACCGATATTGTAAGTTTTTAAATGAACTTCTACGCTTTCGAGAAAAGTGTTTATTTCCAGACTCCCGAAACACACAATCAAGCGTACAAGAGATTTTCAGTTGTCGAAAACCGCAAGGAGCTTTAGTGAAGTGCTTGCTTCCCAGCTCGCTTTCATATTCAGGATTCCGAAGTACCGAGACACCATTGTCGGATAAAACACATACATTCGAAGCTTCCGTACACTACGACAAATAGACATACTCCCGGAAGTTTCACTGTGTATTTGTGGGAGGGTTGATCGCAGATAACTCATATAGTCTCTAGCTATTTCCCGTCTCTTTGAAGCATGGACAACGATCCATTGCAACAAAGACCGTTGGTGCGTGAAAAGCCACTGTTTATACCATTATTCGATTGGAATACGAGTCACTTTCAATGTTGATAACACATACCGAAGGGAAGTTAACATATGAGTTGACAGAAGCATGGTAAGGCTTGCAAGATGCAGGCTGTCATGTTGATCTAGCGCGGTGTAGAATTAAGCAGGCGTGACAGAGGTGCAAATATTTAATCGGCGAGTCAGCAGGAAGCGGCGGCTCTAAGTCGGTCGAAAGTTACTGCCGGGCTAGTAACGTGCTCAGCTCAACTGCAGCCGAGGCTGGAAAGCGGTTAAAAGCTGGGCGCGCACACTGGCAACACGGCCGGTTACTCGCACTAACGAGTAAACCAGCAGTTGCTCGTTGGACTTCGGCGGTATTATGCTGCACGAGCAAATAAACCGGCATGTTCGGCTAACTCTCTCCCTGGTTTCTGGTAAGCCCCTATACACTGGCTGCACCCGCTGTAAAGCCCTGGCTAACATCCGCCTGATTGCAATATTCCGCGGCCTGCTGAGAGAGTGCCGGATCTACTAGTCTTTACGCCTCTACTTCACCGCGTATCTCTATGCCATTGCACTCGCGCATGTACCAAGACAGCCATGCACTCCACGCAGAATCTCATTATCCTTCCCACGTGCCAGGATAATTTGGCCTTTGCTCGATATAACTATGAATGCCCTTACAAAGAAACAATCCAGCTAATAAATGAAAGCTTGGCAAATTTTTTATTCCCCCTTGTATGACTAGTCATTTAAATCAAATGCCAAATTTTCGTGCAAATACCGAACTTCGTGCGTTCCTGCATAATTTAATTGTTATAAAAATAAAAAAATGCAAATATCTTTGATTTTATTCAGCACCGAGCAGTGGTGATCGCAAAATAAACCGTGCGCTTTCAGAACTTAATTAATATCTTCTATATTGTTAATAATGATTCCATTTAAAAAAAGACTGGTATTTAATCAAAGGTTTTGAAAGGAAAAAACCAATATGATGATTCTCTGCTTTGATTATAATGGAACAGAATAAATTCCGGGAAGCCCGTGCATCGCTATTTTGGTACACGGCAAAATGGCAAGACGAGTGCCAACGAAAATCAGCCGCGAAAAGCACAGACTCTGATGTACCTGTTGGCGTTGATGAGAATATAGTCGTTGAAAATAATTTTGGCGCATCCCATAATTAAGCTCGTTTATACGGCTGGCAGCGGGCGCTAGACGCGTTGCGTACAAAACGTCGCTGCAATTACATTAGAGGTGAGAGACCGGAACAAATATGAACGGGCGAGGAAACGGGGAAACAAATAAACCATTTTCTGGCATCGCCGTCACGCATGACGAATATATACAAGCGTATGATTTATAGAGAAAGAATTCCAAGCGCCCGGTTCTGTGCACCCGCGGCAGAGGTCCCCGGTAGTCCCGCCGAAAATTGCCAGTATAAATATTAGAGCTCGTCATTGTCATTCGGTTAATTTTACGCGGTGTCGCTTGTATCCGCGCGGTCCATGCGAGAAAGTGAGATGAATTCCGAGGGAGATATCTCTTTCCCGATGAAATTTTCTGTGTCTCGAATTCTCAATACTACTCTGCACACGCGCGATGGTTCCCGTTCCTGGCTGCGTTTCCACAATGCTATTCCCTCAATGGTCCGTTGCGTCCCTTTGCGTCCACATACACTCGCACGCCCTTATCCGTCGCGTTATCTCTCACCACTCCATGTTGCCGTTGCACCAACCCTGGCGAATAACGAATGTGCGCCGTGGCTCTCGAACTCTGCAAGCGCACATAACAATAAATGTGCGCGCGAACAGGCTACCCGAATGAAAAAATAAAGTGTCGGATTTGGAACGCCCCGGCTTACCGCGGCTGAGATAATTGCAGTGGCGCGAAATAATAAAAGAAAGAAAAAAGACTAGCTGCCCTGGCCAAATGACGAATGTTATACTCTCGGCAAGAACAAACCAATGGGCGAGGCTTACGCGGCCAAGCATGAAAGAGGATAATGCGCGCGTTCCGCACTATCATATCAGACTCTGTCTATCAACTTCTAGCCGCCAGCTTAGGAACCTGACGCCAGCTTTCCGCCGCTCCTAAAATATCTACGCCTATTAGCAGCGCTAACACTAATAAGCACGGCTTCGGTCTCGGTTTAATTAAATTGCGGCCTCATACAATGTTTCCTCGCGACTTCGAGTGCTATCATAATGTAAACCAATGTGCTCGATGATATCTCGAGCAATTAGGATGAGTGACAGTTAAACAAGCGGAGATATACGAAGCTTGAAATTTATCAGAGTACTACCAGCTCGATAGCTGTTTCGTTAAACTGGGACGTGGTGGGACTTATAAATCTACGTTCGCCTTACTATCGAGAAGATCGATGGCGATACGAACGCTCGGCCATTCTCATGAGGCAGCTTGAGAGGTCGGAGTACAACGGAGCCCGAAGGTGAAGGGCAATCGAGAACTCGCAGAAGGGCCGACCATTATGTGTGAATGCCAAGGGTAGCAGCCTGCAATCAATTCGGTTCCTCGCTCGTACTTGCTCCCTACGCTTAAGGGTAACTTCGTGTAGTCCCCCTATGGAGAATGGCCATTTGCACCACACTCCATCTCACAATCAGTCAATGTACCCATATCAGTGTACATGCATGATGCGTCTGCTTGCCAGATGCGTAGGACGTGTTATACAATGGATGAATCTCAGTTATCCAAGAAAATGATCATAGTAACCTGGTTTTCTGACGAAGTTTCATAAAAAAAAGCTGAAACTTGTACCATGGATAGAGATTTTCCTGTTGTAGAAAATCCAATGAGAATAAGAAGGATGGGACTATATTGTTAGGGGCATTGCCACCGGCTGCGGAAGAGCCAAAGATAGGGGTTGAAAAGCGAATGAGTGCCGGCCAGTAGAAGAGGGAGGGGAGGAGGGCTGACTCGAAGTGGCCTTGCTACGAGATTGAAGAAGCAGACGGAGAAAGAGACGGTAGAGGAGAATAAGTGGCACTCGAGCTCCAATAGAGGAGATGGAGGACCTGACAGACGGCGAAAGATCGGAATGTTTGGATGTTTGAACGTCGGAGTGCTGGCTCAGCACTCGAGCTTCCGCCCTCCTTGGAGCCTGCCTGCCTTCTTCAAGTGGTCGAGTCGAGCCCGCGGCGTGCTTCGATACACCGGGTGTCCACCAGCAGTCTAGCGACTTCTTCATCCTTTGACAAGGGTACCGCTTGCAACCCAATCATATCTACCCGGTACCTATTCTTTCTGCCAATTCAACCGCCCTTAGTACCATTTTGTTACGACAGTATCTTGGCAATGATATCGGTGTTCGAGGATCGGAAACCCCTCGATCAAGACCCGCACCGATCCATCTCCAACTCTAATGATTTTTCAATCTGTAGAAGAGTTCTCGGTGAGATTGGCAATTTACGACTAGGGGTGAAGTAGCTATCGTGAGGGGAATACGTGTGTCCTACCTGGTACAAATGATTCAGTCATCGTGTTGTAATAAATCTCTTACTATTAGCGAATAAAAGCCAGATGGCTAGTAAATAATCACTGGCATAATTAATCAATATTCATGACATTGGCGCGACAGCGTGTAAAATCAATGCGACACATAAACAATCCACAGGCTGCTCGACGAGATCACTGGCACAGGCGGTTACTAGAGGACAGCGATTACCCTCGAGTAGAGCTTAATTACCCCTCTCTGTGTGCCTCGACTGGTGCTCCCAGCTACACACAAGCTACATATACACTCTCCTTCGTCTTTGCCGACTCTCCCTGCCTTCGCCTTTGGACGCTTCATCTTGCCAATTGATGTACAGAGGAAACCAGCAGCCGGGTATCCGTGGCATAGTAATCGATTAGTGTGACAGTAGATTACTGCCGGCAAATTAGCGCGACTCAAGATGATATTAGAGGGCGAGGAAATTCAGCTATATATGTACATTGGAGAAGATTGCACATAGGGAAGAAAATGCTAGTAGTAAATGGGAAGAAGCTGAGAGCATAGTGCTGCTGGAGTAACCGTAGCTATTAAGAGGCATGTACAGCTAGGTATTAGAGGAGGTTTACTGTTGCCGGTGTTGGAGCGTGGTGATTGCTCGAGCCAAATAGGCTTCCGATGAGAAAATCATGTTATCGTAGCAGTCGGCCCGGTTACAACAAATTACGAGGAGCGATTTGTCCTCCGAATAGCCAACTCCATAGGCGTGAGCTTGGGCGTCCTGTATCGTTCGGCTCGATATCACTCCGTCGACGAATATGACTAATGGACCTTCGCTTGACCCACCATTCTAATAACCCATTACTGCCAGATGATACAGAATAGCCACACGATACCCTAACAAAAGTCATTCGGATACATTGGACCAATGATGCTGAATCAGGCATAGAATGAGGTTTGCTCACCGGAAAGGAACTCCGGCATCATTACGGCTAATTGCCCCCGATGCGAAGAAATCCCGCTTGCATCTGGCAGGCGCCGAGTTCACTGGATTTTAATTACAAACGGTCCAATTACTGCTGGCTCTTTATGTAAACATTACAGGAACTCTGTTAACCGAGGTGCTCCGTCACTATTCTGCTCTAGGTGTATAAAGGAGCGGGGTGGCAACGGTGGTGGTGGTGGTGGCGGCAGCAGCAGCAGCAGCAGCAGCGGGAAGAGGAGATTACTCGAGGGAATTACCCTACTCACGCCAGAAACTTCGCCACGTTTTGACCGCAAGTGGGCGGCCAGGTTTGCTCCACGAGTCCGAGCGAAGAGGACAATGAAGAGGGAGATAGAGTAATTCAACCGGAGAGGGTAGATGGAGGTTAGGTAGAACGTTGGTGAAAGAAGGAAGACTAGAGAGTAGAGAAAGCATAGAGATAGAGGGTAGTAAAGCCAGGGGGTGAGCGTCAGAGAGAGATGGGAGAGCCAGTTGGCGATTCCGGCCGGAAATGTGAGCACGGCCGAGTGTGCATCTGGCGAGGTGGATGTATGTGTGTGTGTGTGTGTGCGAGTGGGAGAGCGCACGTGTATGTATAGTGGCCACTCTCTGGTCGAAGCGATGCCGAGCCAGCAGAGACCACTAAGCCCACCTGATATGTTCCACCCTCTTGTTCTCTGCTCGTATCTGCTTCTCACTCGCGCCGCCGCAAGTGCACGTACATACAAGCTCCGACGGCCCTTTCCTTTCCCAACGTGGACCAGTCCGCTTTCGAACCGCAAGCCGCAACGGGCTACTGCCTTGATTAAACGCGCCATAGACCGCCATTATCGCTGATTGCGCTAAACATTAACGGTCCAGCCGCCGAAGCCAACTACCTCTCTCATCCTGGGACCCTCTCCTTTTCACTCTCTCTCTCTCTCTCTTCTATCCACCTCATCCCTCGTCATCATCCTCTCGCGTCCCTCGCTGATTTCCTACCGTTCCACACTAGTCTCCGCCATCAGGTCACGCTTATTGGTCACTCGTGTGCAAATGAGTTATCCATGGCAAGTATCACGCGCCATGAGATTGCCAGCCACCTCCGGGCAAACACCGGCAGCAGGAGACCCACTCCAAGAGCGTATCGTATCGTATCGTATCGCGCCATTGAATTCCCACTCGCTATTGGTTGCCACTTCTTTTCCAATCTCGGGGAAAACTCCACTCGAACCAATATTTCGTGGCTACGTGGAATGTGCTTTCCCGCGAACGGAAAGGCAAGATATTAAATGAAGAAGAGAGAAAGCGTGCCGTGGCGTAGCTATAGTTTGGCAGGTAGAGAACGAAATTTGTATGGAGCTGCTCGAGCGGCAGGTGGGGTAGAAAGGAGTTATATGTACGTACGTACATACATAAATACATACATACATACATACTGCGCGTACACGGCTAGCATCGGCGTTCTAAGGCTCTGTATACGGTATTGTTCGAGGCATAGAAAATGTGCGGGGTTCAGCCCCACGCACGGAACTCCTTTCCATCTTAGCTGGCATAAATACGACCGCGGTAATTAACGCGGAGGCGCTGAAAACGCGAGGGAATGATATCCGTCGTGGCGCGAAGCGAGCAAATTAGTGTCGTAACGGGCAGCAGTGACGACGGCGTCGGCGGCACCGAGCGAGCGAGGCTACCCTTTTCTGGATGGTCTCGTTAAAGCACTCTCTCTGTTTCGCTCCTTTGCCTTGCAACACCCACTCTCTTCTTGCTCTCACTTGTTCTCACCCTCTTGCTGGCAGCTTCGCTCCCTATCCATATCTTCTCCATCTCCCCTCTCCCCTCTCCCCTCTCCCCTCTCTTTCGTTTCGTACTATCAGAGCGGTTGGGGTTGGGTGGGTGGGTACTCGCGTCGCCTCAGGGCCATTTGCTACGACGACGATGTCACAGACACGACGAGAATTCGCATTGTGAACGCGGCTTTACGACCGCCTGGCACACCCACCGAAATGCCGAGGAATTATAGTCGACGGCCGACCCTCGTAATTCCCCGATGAACACCGAGGAAAACAAGAGCTTCGCCGCGGCACCCCTCCCGCAGACCATAATCAACTTAACGCTAATTGTAAGGTACCAACCGACTCCGAACACTTTCGCCCGATCATTTCAGATTACGATCTACCACGGTATCGAGCAAATAAACTTCAATGAGAGCACTCGCGGCCGCCCTCTCACTGCTTGAGGAATAAGCCAGCCTGAAGGGATTGCAGGATTACAAAAGTAGAGAGAGCTACGGCAAACCCTACAATCAACGGGCGAATCAACTAAACTTTCAAGTTCTCTTTCTCCCCCCCGACCCGACTCGGCTCTTGAATGCGAAAGTTTTCGCATCTTCAATTTGCATCCTTCGTTATCGTAGTTACACCTGGCCGACGTCGGACGGTTCTTTCAGAGCGAATAAATGGGGTGTGACATGCTTCGACGTTATGTCTCTCTTCTCTTGATCGATACTTATGATCTTTCCATCTTGGCGAGCGTACAAATGGGCGAGCGTTAGAATGGTAAACACAGTAGCACATCGAACGTTAATCGTTCTAATGAGCGTGGAAGATTAAAAAGCATTAAGAAGGAGACGCGTTTGTAGGAAAAGCATAAGGTGAGATCTCTCAACGACTCCCATGGCGCACGCGGTCTACGTGGCCCTCGATCTCCATCTTTTTGTTGATAGCCAACATCACACTAACACCCTCGCATCGATAAAAGTTCCGGGCGAGCATAAAGTTGGAGGAAGAGGGTCTCGGGACTGGCGCGATCCTGATGCAAGTACATAAATATAATACCCACGGGTTCCTTCCAAGGATACCCGGGAACCGCTGGGATTAATTAAATTTAAATATTGGCCTTTCAACTTTAGCTTATGGTGCTTGAAATATGCATCAAAGGGAAAGGTCTGCATCGATGGTTACGTTATAACCACTCTACCATATTGGCAGATTTTTAAAAACCGACAGACAGACTGTGGATAATCGTAGTGTGGCAGATAAAATTATAGCAACCTTTGTAACAATAAGATGCGTACACAGGATGCGATCATCATACACATCATACACGCACTGGTGCTCTAGTCGTCGTTTAAATCGTCGTGTTAAGGGGGAAATATGAAAAGTGAGACATGAAGAAAATATTAGGCACGAAAGTGAGGGCGACAGGGAAGAAGGGCCGCTCTTGGCGAGAGTGAAGAGAGAAAATGGAGAGAGCAGCCATAAAAGTTGTACGGGTGATAAAAGTGATGCCAGCGCTGACAACGACTTCAGCCCCTGTTGCCAGGTCCCGAAGGCAGCCACGAGAGCGTCTACAAGGCACTAAAATCCCCGTGAGCATCTCGGAGGTACCACGATAGCACATCATGGACCCCTTCGACTTAACGACTGTACTCGGGGGTGGCTTTTACTTGTCAGGCCTGCAAGTATCCGCCGCCCGCACGAGGATCCGAGAATTAAGCGAGTCGTGTGGTTCTCCCAAGCGGTCCACGCTTTTACATCTCCAACCTCGTGTAAGGAGAGAACAAGGCTCGATAAAACATTCACGAGGAGTCGCACGACTATGTATACATAGATCCTTGCGATCGTGTCTGTCGGTCGTAAAGAATTTCATAGACCGCCAGTGAGGCATTTCTCTTTGATCCGTGGACAAAGTGTCGTTGCATCTTTTTACGAAAAATCCTTGTACCGAAAAAGCCAGATTTCAAGAAGTCACAGGATCTAAGGAAATCCAGAAATAAATGGAGAAAATCCTTAATATATTTAAGTCAAGAAGTCGGATAGCGGATCGAGCCGGAAGATCCGGCGGAGTCTGACTAGGAAGCAGAATTAGCACCGGCATCCTATTCACCGAGCTGGGCACGCCTCAATTCCTGCGGTATTTCCATTCGGGTGAAGCCGAGTTGCTCCGGATAAAACCATCCTCTCTTTCGACGCGAGCGTCGTCTCTCCGAGCAACATCCTTCCTGTCAGTGAGCAAGAAAGAGAAGGATGCGCGCTGGGCCGGAGGAGGTGGTGTGTACCAGTAGGTATGTACACGTACAAGCCGGCACAGCCAGCAACCGAGAGAAAGAGGATCGAAGCCGGTGCTGTTTGAAAGGACTTATCGCGTTGAGAGATCGCCCAACCAAAAGGAGAAGAGAGAGAAATAGAGGAAGGGAGAAAACGAACATGTATTGGGTATGTACATGGAACCCCATCGCTATCACAGAATCTCTCCACACTGAAAGAGCTACGCATACACACCACTGCTGGGGCCACCGCCGGGAAGGTACAACCTCTGGCATCACTGCCATGATACAGGCGTCCTCGCTCGCACACTCACCAACAGCAGCCACCGACGCCGACTCTACCCATTGACCAGCCGGCATCGTCCACGGGACGGAGACGAAAGATGTAGACGTAGGTACGCGGGAGTAGACACTTCCCTGTATATTTTATCGAGCACATATTGCGACTCGTTCTCCCTTGGCGTGCCAAGCCACACAGTACACACTGGATGCCAACGGGGCGGGGGGCGAAAGCGAGACGGAAAAGAGGGTGAGCCGCCCTCTCGTACATAGCTGAGCATGGGGGATGGTGCAAAGGGTGGCGGCTGTAAGGGCGCGGGGGTGGGGGAGGGTGGGTTAAAGAGACGGGGCGAGGGACGAAGAGGGTGGATGGGAATGAGGATTCAGGGGGGTAGAGCCGTGGCGTTGAGTGACGAGCAATGGAGAAGAAAATAGAGCTCGGTTGTCGAAAGGAAAGAGACAGAGTGCGGGACGGAGGGGGGGTTTGCGGAGGGTACAAGGGTACCAACATGTGTGCGTGGAGAGGTCGGCGGTGGCATGGAGAGCTCGATTTTTCCGATAGCGAGTTCTGCTCTTCGTTTTTTCCCCAACCACCTCCGTCATTCCGTTCGCTCCTCAACCCTTGGCGTGGCGCACTTCTCTCTCACTCTCTCCCTTTCTCTCTCGCTCTCCCTGTTCCCCTCGCGCCACGAGTTTCTCTTTCGCACTCTTTGTTCAGTTTGCCGCCACCGCTGGCATCCACCACTCCTACGCGCCCGAAGCCTTCCCCTTCCGGCGTGCACCGCGTTTTCCCCGGCGCCCCATTCGTTCTTCCGGTGGTACTCTCGACCTCACCCTCTTTTTTCCCCTACTCCCTTTCCGCACCGCGCAACGCCGCGCGAGCTCTTTCTCCGTTTCTCTTTCGCGTTCCCTGCCAACCTCCATCTGCTCTTGCGCCTCCACCTGGTGCAGAGCCCGCCGGGCCAAACCAGTGGCGCTGCAGACACAATAAAAGCTGAAAAAAATGATAGCCACATACATAGACCCTGGCGGGCGTTCGCCGCGAAAATGGAAGAACGACAGTAGAGGAGGGAGAATCTGTGAGAACGGACAATCCTCCCCGAACCGCGCTACCCCGCCTTACCCTGTCTGTTAAGTCGCGTTCACAGAGGCAGCGAACGAGAGAGAAAAAATCGCTCACGGTTTCGAGAGGGTTATTCATGAAGCGGCCGATCAAGCTTCTCGGTCATTGATTTTCGGCTTGGTTTTTGCATAAAGGATGTTGGAAATGACGACTTTCAAATTGACGTACGTCGAAGCCTCCGCAGAGCCAATGTACGCTTTTTTGAAACTCAAAATGAAGAAGTTAACGATCCTACTTGAAATGGCGTTTAAGGTCAAAATTGTCGAGTCAATAAGCGCAAAATATTTCGTGCGAGATATTTCGCAGACCGTGAAAATAACGTTATGGAGGTACTATAAAAAGAGGAAGAAAGCGGAGTGTGAGGGGTATGGATGCGGGATGGTAGGGGGTGGTAGGGGGTGAGAGCCGTATTTTGCAATGCTCTTTCACGGACGGATTCGCTAAACCGATAAATGAATAATGAGCGGACTATATGGGGTGGACATGGAGACAAGCGTAGTTGGGGGTGAGCAGGGCTGGAGAGAGCGGTGGGGGCGGCCGGGGTAACGGCGGCGGTACTGGCGGGATGAAGCGAAAAGGGGGTGGGAAGCAGCGAATCGGACAGAAAACAACGAAATCGAATCACTCGCAGTGGTCGCCGGTACTTTTCATGCGTGAATTTCCCGAGCGGCCGACGTGTACACTGCAGCTGCGGAATTGCCGGTATTAGCTTTAGTAAAATCGAGAGTAATGCCCGAAAACATTTACAATGCGCATCACTTCGTTCGCGAGGGAGGAAAAAACAGGCGAGTGAGCGCACGGCCAGGATAAAAGGCGGCCGTGCACCAATAAAAACGAGAGATCGTGTGATTAACGATAACGCGGCATAACACAATAATAACAGAACTGAAATAAAATAAAAAGCGAGCAACGCTGGCTATTATATTATCGATGCCCAGTAGCGAGCGAGCCATGAAAATCAACGAGTGCAGTGTATGAAATGACGATTGGAGGTCTAACGCACTAAACAAGTCTGTCGGAAGTAAAATAGCCTGCCGAGATTAGTCGGGATTGCCGGTTAATCTACGGTACCATATTAACGCACACGCTTACATAGAGCGGCAAAGCTCTAGAGAAGCGAAACCAGTAATTCGAGACGGCAATTAACGTACAGGTGTAACAGGAAAACGTAACAGGTCGACTGTGGCCTGATGGATGATGATGACGACGGTAATTGTCGGGAATTACCCGACGTTAATTACGAGCCGGCGAAATCGAGCAGGCGTTTACACCGCTATTCGCGGACACTTACCAGACCGGCCGAGCGAGTCGATCGCATTAATATACGCCCAATAAAATCCTCCCCAAATACATCCGTTCCTACAACCACCATCAAATCTCCCCACCTTTCCTTTCGCTAAGTTCTCAGCCTAACCACTTGATTTTGCTGCCATATCTTTTTTTTTCTTCTTCTTTTTTGTCTCGTACGATTAACAGTTCGGCTGCGGCTCATCATAAACGCCACGCCACACCACACCGCTTCGCCCGACAGATTAATCGGCCTAGCGAACTCGCACACCATGCTAGGATGGCAGTGGCGAATCGAGCGATCGTGGCAAACCCGCCCCGCCACCACTGCTCGCACCCTGCTTTTATAAACGCGATCAAGCACGAAATTGCTCGGCGAAAATACGATCGTGTAAACAGCTTCTGACACATTCGCCGTCGAATTTTACATTGGACAGCGGCGACCCTCATAATTCCGCAATCGAATCGGAGGATTTCAGGCGTGCGTAGTGCATCCGAGCGGCGGCGATCGCTCACACCAACTCAAGCGAACTTTTACACCGTGAGTCACGTTAACACCGAATCGAAACCCGATTATCGACGCGTTATACACATGCATTCACTATAATGAAATTCGAAAATGGTGCAGCCTTGCAAAAATACAGGTCGACCAGAAAACCGGCCGCACTGTAAATTCCTGCTGCTGAACGGGTTAGCTATATTTCACGCACCAAGTTGTAACTCAAAAGGCATCCGCCGCCGGCTGTTGCGCCTTTGTAAAGTGTGAGGAGCAGTAAAAAGTACAAAAGGCATTGGGCAACCAAAACACGTAAGCGGCGAGCAGAGCGGGAAAAAGTTTTGGAGGAAGTAACTGCGTTGACTTCCACGAGAAAGAAATCGAGCGTGAATAACGGGCGACGGCGAAGAAGACGACGGCGACGGCGACGGCAACTCGACATCACTCTTCGCACCTTTCCAACGGTGTTGTTCTGCTCCATCTTTCCGGCATAAAATACGGAGGGGTCCGCGTAAATCTTGGCTGGATTTATTCGACGCATAGCGCGCGCGCGTGAGCCGCCAAGAGAGGCGAGAAGGAGAGTGAAAGAAGGCCAGAGAAAAAAGTGTACAAGATCGAGGAGGGCGGGTACAGTTTGTGTCTTCTTCTGCGCAACGATCTCCGTTCCACGAAAGACACTGGGCGTGTGGCTTGGCTTGTACATGTATATATACACACAGCGCTGTAAAAGTTCGACTGCTTCCATTTCGAAGTGCTCAGCCGACGGTTAATTTATGAATTGGCCCGGCACACCATTTCTCCCGGAGGGACTTATTTTTCTCTTGGTCGTTGCCGCTACGAAGGTTTCCCTCGGCCGACACGAATCCCGATTTACGATTTGAGGGGCGCATCCGGCCGGAACGAGGCAAAGCGAGTCGAGGCTCCAACCGTACCGAAACAGAAAAGGGGAGAGAGTGAGATGAGCCGCAGGGGAGAGAGCCGAGTAAAAAGGACGAAATAACGGGACCGGCTGCTAAATATTCAATAAACGCGAGCATTATTCCTGGCACGTCGACGTGGGAGCCAGCTTGCCAAGAGGAGTGAGCGCAGGTGAAGGAGTCTGGTGGGAGAAAAATCGTAAAGGTGGCGCGCACAAGGAAAAAGGAGGCGAACCGGTGGAAGAGGAAGAAGGAGAGCACCAACCTATTTATCCCCTTGCTCGGGAGATTTCGTGATCGAGATTCCGCAAGGGTTTACGGGATGTGCGCTCTGGAATGTGTCTCACCGTACGTTCCTTTTTTCTCCTTTAATCTGTACCGCCGACGTCGCTGCCGCTTCCATGCTCCTTCTTCTCTCTGCACTCCGTTTGAAAGATAAAACTTTGCTTTCTTTCGCCAATTCCTTCAGTCCCCCCCCCCCATTTTCTATGTACGATGTTTGCATTCTTCGCAAATTATACCCTCAGCAGGTGAATCACCTTTATCGAGCAGACATTTTGCCAGGATGAAACTTCGTGTTTGCGATGGAAGTCACGATTGGGCACATATGTCGAGAAAAAAACGGCAAACCTCAATTGGTTGGTCGCTGCGATGCATATCGATAGGATGTAAGAAAAATAGCGCGTGGTAATCTTTCGCTGCGGCCAGATTTTCTACTATCGACCTCGGCCAAAAATAGAAGGGTATCTTCGCTCGGAAACCTTGCGAAATGTTCCTTTGCACGCTGGTAAAACGAGCCGAGCAACTGAAATCCTGTTAAGTGATTACGTCTCAGAAACCAGTGATCGTTTTCCGCTATTTCTGACTGTGTTTGCCTGGCAAACGAAACAGCCGGCCCATTAAGAAATACTGCGCCGAATCTTTTACGTCTCCTTTAGAAGTATTGCGCTTTTGAAGCACGTGAAATTTTAACCTCCTCTTTGTACCGTTTCGAAAGCCGTAAATATTTTCACGAAAATGCACTCGAAGCATGCCACAGCCAAGTTCTCCTAACGTCGCAATTGCGTGCGAAAATCTGAATGACGAACTGGTAACAAAAGCCTCAGGAGCGAACCTACTTTTTTCTCCTTCGAAACTGGTGAGAAGACGTCGCCCGGGGGCCTGCTATGATATTTGCATGTTATTACCTTGTTTACATATTTATTCAATAGCCAGGAACCCCCAAGGGTTGGGAATCACCCCTAATCCGTGCTTCCTCCTGGGCCCCGACCCTTTAATATCGGATAAAGGGCCGCGCATACGAGAAACCAGCCGAACGATTAATAAGTCAGCTCATGCCATTATGCATGTGGCCGCCGCATGAGAGGGAATATAAATTTCAATGAACACGTCAGTGTCAGGCATTAAGTCAATGAAGTAATTACTATACCAGTGCCTACCCTGGTAGAGGCGAAATACCGGTCGCCAACTACAAGCGGGATGTCGTTCAAGCAAGCGGTTCTTCTTACCGCCGGTGTTGAGCGAAAACTTGCACTTCCATTACCCCCCTTCAATGACAGTCATTTGAATTTAAAATTAATCGTGAACCTTACCTGCTTATGCATCTCCACGTTGAGGCCGTACGACATCTCGTAGTACTGGAAGAATGAAAAAAGAAGATTTATTAGGTGACATGAAACTCGATCCTCTATGAAATGTCAAGAAGCGTGTGAGCGTTTAATACCCTCTCAGCTTAAAATGCTTTCATCGTAGCCGATCGAACCCCATTATCTGCACGTTGCCGATACTTATTACGTACGTTTGCTGTGCACGAAAATCTTCACTCTCTTGCGCAAGTCCCAGTCAATGTGAAAGCATGATTGACTTATACGGATACTCGATGTATAAAATATTATTGATTCCAAGATTACTTCGGATTGGAGCATTAAGTTCATACCGTCGACAGTGGTAGCTAATACGTGTCTGGGGGAGCTGATCAATATAGAAATGGTGAAATAAATGGGAGAACTCTAATCGAATTATCGGGCGTTCTAAGTTGAGATGTTCCCAGAATACGCAATCACGGTGAAAAAGGAAGCTTGAAGTGAGGATCTATTCGGAGAAGTGCTGCTGACCCAAGATTATATCGATCGAACGAGATTACGGGATTACGAGGAGCGGACCAAATTGAGCTGTAATGCGAACTCATCTCGGAGGAGGATAAACCAGCACTCGCTCGCTGGCTCGCGCGCGCGCGCGCGCGTTCTCCGCCTGCCTGCCGGCCGACGAAAGTGAGAAAAACGAAGGGGAATCACTCTTCCCTTTGACTGCGGGGCGCATTTGCTCGCCAGTATCCAAGACCGGTTTCTCCGAACATCCTCTTGACATCGTGTGTACAAGGGCCACTCGAGGAGTTTGCTTTAACTAATTCACGTATCGGACCTCGACACTGAAATCCACCGGCGGCTCCCTACGGCAATCGCCGGAGAGCGTGGAAGGAGTATGAAATTCCAAAGCGGAAATTATCAGATTACACGGAACGAAGAGCTGGTAGGAAATAAAAATTCCATTCCGCCATTCGCGGATTTGGCGAACGACAATACCGCAAAAATTGGACGATAAAAGCGTAATGAGTAGAACAAGGTAGGAATGCACGGCACGGCGCGGCGCGCGCCAGGCATGTAGAAAAAAAAACAAGAAGTAAGCGGGCTAACTATGTGCTGGCGTAACGAGATCCGCGAATAAAAGGGATCCCGCAAGACGCGATTTTAACGAGAGCGTGGAATGCATCGCTCTCACTTTATACTCCCCGAACATCGATTCTCTGCTGCCTTCTGAAGCGCTCTTTACTGCTCATCGCTCATAAAACATACTCCACACTTTAATACATTGCCGCGGCTGCGCCAGTTGCACCAACTCTCGCCGCCTCTACCGATCGACACAAGCACGTAAAAACCTTGCGTCTGATATTGAACTGCAATAAAACTCGGCCACGGATTGTCCTGCCGGAGACAACAAATTTCAAATTTAATGGAACCCGACGGAAGTCGACCGCTACCCGCCTATAAACCCAAATCGTAGTACAATATTTATTGCTCGCTCTAATATCGAATGGGCATTGTTCTTCCATTTACGATGAACGTTGTCTTATCCACTATTCTCAGCGATAATTGTGTTATAAGCTTTGAGTTCAACCTGTTGGTAAAAGATAGAAAGTTTGATACCTTGACAGAACAGCAATTTTCACCAATAAAAACAGCAGCCTCGGCATTATTTTCACGCGGTATCGTTCTCGCGGGAATGATTTATGATTAATTAAGGTTCGCAAAGGAGTCGAAAGGATGCGAATAATTATGGCGTATCTGAAAGGAAAACTCGTGGAACTAGACGGCGCGGAGTGTTCCGTCGGGAACAATGGGAGGAGTGTAATTAAGAGGCGAGCAAACAAAGGGAAAGCATGTAACGACTATTAAGCGTCGCAAATATTGTTGCATCGGATGGCAGGGTGTCACGTTTCGTTAAATTTCAAACGAGTGCAGGTCTCGACCGAGAGAGCGAGAGGAAAAAAGACGAGCAGAGAGGGTGAGAGCAGAACGAGGAATTGCTGCGGTGCAGCTGTGTCGGATCGTTTGCTCGATGTTGGCCAAAGTAATTGGCCTTTAATTAATAGACTCCGCCCTGAAGACCATCGCTCGAGAGGTCAGGATCTTAATTATCGTGAGGCTGTAGATGTTACGCGCGCTCGTCACGTTTAATACGGAAACGGAATACCCACCGCCACTCGAGCCAATTAGTCGGACCAAGTGCTAAAAGCACTTGCCCTCACAGCGATATACATCCCGCTTAATCATTAAACCTCTACTAACGGATCCCTTCTTTCGCTAATCATACGAAGAGCTATAAACCCCATCCAATAATGCCTGGAGGAGTAATGCTCTCGGAACATTATTCTTTCTAGCTGCCAGTAAATCTCATACAGGAAATTCCTACATTGTCATGGGAACGAGAACTTGCGTGAAGCAATCCTTTTATTCTCAGATAAACCACGCGATATTGATCACGATTGATATCTACTCCAAGGTCAGATGTCCCGAGACTAATGGACTCTCTCTTACTCCACTATACCCGATCCTTTCACGAGCCCTTATCCCCCTTCCTATCTTCCCTCAATGGAATAACACCCCTTCCGAGCATACAACTTCCAATAGGGATAACAAGAAGGCAATGTGTTCTACCATGTGTACAACTTGCACATTTTGTTCACGATTTCACTCTCGCTTCCCGCTAGTCCACCCCTTCATTGAATTAGAATAAACATTTTGTACTGGGATGTTGCGTTAGTAGAAGACTAGTCATAAGCTTAAGACTGAAATACGTTGAAAGGGTTGAATGTATCACCGTGTTACGTGTGCAGGCATCTGAATATCCTGCTGGAAAATGAGCTCTCGCGTGTTGAAAGCTAGCTATAAATCCGTGGTGTTGGTTAAAGAGTGTGGTAGTATTATGTGACCTTACGTTAACGAGTCGTGCCAGCCACGCCGCAGAATTCTATTAACCCAATGCCGCGTTCTAGGGAGAATTTATAGCGATGATCTCTCGGACTCGCGGAAAACTCCAAACCACCAGGATTTAATGACAGACTTTTGCCACGATCATCAAAGGCCTTAAAAAATGTCTTGTTGATATCCAACTGCCAGATGCCAGATTATACAGAGCAATATTTTTCTGGTAACTCCAAGCTTCTAAATATAGCAAGGAAACTCTCGCCCCAATTTCACGCGACGCCAATGGAACACGAATGAGAGATTTTTTATAATGAAGTGCAAACGAGAGTGTACAAAAGAGGCGGACACATCATTTGGCCCGGGAATATTTATTGTGAATTGTTGACGAGCATTTACCTGCCACGCGGATGCCGAATTTTACGAGGATCCTCGAGAAACTCGAACGCTACATAATTTTTCCGGGTGGCAAAATGCTTTTTCCAAACTTTCATCTGCAATAATGGAATGCGCGGAGCGCTAAATGTTTATCGCTTCAAAGGGCAGCTCATTAAAATCCGATAATAATCAGCGCTCGTGCATTCCAACATTTTGTATAATCGAGAAATTGGATCGCGCAGCCTCGATGATTTTGCAGGTAGCAACTATAGATAAACGAAGAAGACGAGAGAAAACCGATGGAATAACGCGTGTTTGCCAGACGTATGTAACACAGTAAAATATTATTGTAAAGAGTAGAAAGCAATGTTCACCACATTTAAAATGTTGACAAAATTTTCAGTACAATCTTTCCATGTGTTCGATACTCGTTTCAGTCTTCTTCCGCCCCTTTCCTACATGTATTGAGGCGAACGACAAGTTCGACAATAATACCACATTTCCGCTCCATATTGGTGAATGTTCCCTTATGCTCGTCACGGTCGAGTAGAGCGGGCGAAGTGCTCGGTGGCTCGGAATCAACTAGCAAGTGGAGAATCGCATATCCCGCGGACTCCTCTCGGTGAGAGTCAAAAACGATCTTGCGGTCGAACGAGCTCCAGACGATCTTCTCGGTGCGAGCGAGCGAGCGCGCACACCTGTTCATAAAATTTCACGAGCTCGACAATTACATGAAAGTCTCGTAAAACCATAATACCCCGTGGCTCCGCAATATTGGCGTATAATGATGTCCTACGAACGTGTCTCGCACACCAATATACTCAGTATCCAAGGGGAAATCTACGTGCCCGCGGGAAGCAGAGAACTAGCAACGATGAGCAATTCAGTCGACATAATTGGCGAGGAGAATTTATCTTGGATATAGGAAAACGGGGAGAAGATGTCCATCCTAGCAGGTTCTTTCCGTAGGGAGAACTCGGTCCGATGTCGTTGCAAATACCACCACCTGCGCGTTTATATACTTTAGGTGTCTCTCTACCACAGGATGTCGCCATCCACTCACTCCCCTGACGGTTGATGAGCAACGAAAGACTCGGAAGTTTAGCGTCTAGTCTAAAGTCGAAACTGAGACTACCGCGAGGTATCATGATCTCTGAAGCACCCAGGGAAAACTCACCACCCCAGGAAGTAACGAGCGCGAAACAGGTATCACCGTGCTGGATAATCAAGTGGAACACTCAAGTACTGCTTTTTTTCACTGCTCTCGGCGTTAATGCTTCGAGTGTCTGTGCGCCAAGGGTGTCTTTCAGAAATGTGTTACTGCAATTAGTCCGAGTGAATTCATAAGACGCTTTATACGTAGATACGAGAGTACTCACGCGTAATACCTGTTGGCTTTCGTATTTAATATTACCAATGACAAATTCGCACGAGAAACAGCGACTACTTTAATAATGAAAAATCCCTGGATTTTTTATACTATTTAATCATTTGTTTTATCTGCTATAATAAGGATAGCTCTATTATAAAAATTAGATTTATAGAGATAATTCAAGAAAGTCACGAACCTTTCTTCTTCGTACATAAATGGTTTGAAGTGCAATGAGTTAAGCGATCGTTGCGAACCTGTTATGAGTGAAAAGTATCCACGTGCCACAGGAAGATCCTATCGCATAATCGGGTGCATGTACGATCGCAGAAGAATAATGTGTGCATCGCGCGAGCAGCATGCACACAACTGCATACGTCGCATAAAATTAAATGGCAGTTGCGCTGGTAAGCCGATCGCCCGGGGTATGGAAAAAGGGGATCGTGCCACGGAATAATCTATGAATCGATCGATTATGTAGCGATGGAACGGAGCCCGGGGGTGGGGCTTGGATCGAGAGCGATTAATCTTCGCGGTGCGTGAATCGGCGGAAGCGTCACGTTCACTCGAAGCAAACGGCGTGCATTTTCTATGAAGTCATTTGCATCGAACGTAGCCGCGAAGTGTGGCCTATAAATTACCCGGCTCTACCCGTACTCGTACCCGGTGCGCGCAACGTCAACTAAACACAATGGACTGGCATGCTCTAAACTTGCCGACATGCAAACCGCTTTTCTCCCGGATACTGATAGAGGAAAATCATTAATGAATTCATTGTCATTATCAAATCTTTGGTACATCATTGATTCTTAAAGGTTCCGTACAACTTCAATCACCCATTGAACAATTCACACCAGGCTTTCCTTCGACCTGAATCTGGTTTACCAGGATCTCCCTGTGTACTTTCTATCCGCATCCATAACGTTGAGAGACTCTAACGTGACATTTGAAATTGGAATTGTCGTCATACCTCAAGTTTCCAACTATTTGTAGTATATGTTATGGGAATGCGGTTTTCCTACCACGAGAAACAACCGAGTGTTAATAAGCGAGAATATGTCGGTGAACACGGAAATTGTTGAATTGAAAGACAATGGTCGGACTAGACTAGCAAATAGATTGTCCGCAAACGATTGAGTGTAACCGTTGCAATGTGTAACAAAACAACGGAGATATTTCGCACGTGGCAAATAGGTGTCGGGTTAACTCGAACGCGCTCTTAGACAACACACGTGACCAACAACCTTGCGGCACTGTACGAGACATGGTAATACCACTCGTTCCCCCTTTGCTGGCTAATGAAGACACACGCACTGCCGACGGACTAGCGCAATAATGAAGACATACGACGAAAATAAGCCGCGCCGAGGCTGACGGACATACGTGCACGCACGTGCTCTTTCACACCTATCGCCTCGCCACCGGAAGAGCGCTTCCTCTGCCATGAGTTACATAGAGGCGCAGGTTTGTTTTGCCAGAACTCTGGCAGGGAAGCAGAAGATCTCTAACAAAAAGAACCTTGATCAGTGTCCCGTGTCTGACATTCTTATTTGTCTCAACGCAACATTGTATTCACTTTTAATTGTTGCATTTTCATTATGTCTCGTAACTTTGGTATAACTTAATTGTCGACAGTATGAACTTTGATATGCTTTAAAAGTGTACAAGAGCTTTTAGGATGTACTCTTATTTAATGCTAAACCGCATTTCTGTTAGTCTTTTGACTGTTAAATTTTTGACAAGTTTGATTGTTTTACATTTAATTAATCCGGTTATTCTACGTGTATAGGTGGCAAAGCCACCTTGCTAGAGATAAAATCTATTGTATATTAATAGTATGTGACTCACCATAACATAATGACGTTGCATCTCGGTCTTCTCCTGGGCAAGTTTCTCCAGATCCAATTTAATACTAGACAGAACAAGTAGAAAATCACATGTGTAAGTCATCGTTAGTAAGCCTGGATCGACATACAGAAGCATGTACACCGTCTGGGACAAGTAATTACGGGGCTTATGTGGTACTCGTTATGCGACTCGCACGCCAGTAACATTATACATCTGTAGTTTGATATGAACTATGAATTAGTTGAAGTTCCACTGTAATTATAGACTCAGCATAATGGTTTATTAGACATCAGTCTAACTACAACAAGCATGTTTCCAGCGTTGCAAGCGATACGAAAAGTCGAACTAATGTTTCTCAATTCATTTCATAAAAGGAAAAATCATTGACTCGATCGACTGTTTAAATTATGGATATTGTAAATCGTTATGACAGCGAAATCAGGAAAATCAACACGTTGTGTTTTTTGAATTAATAAATTCAAAGCGAATAACAACGATATTTATTATACCGAACAGCAAACGTGTGCCGCACTGTGCATTTAACGGGCAGAAGGAAAGCATATAAATATGCCCTACTGATTCGGTTTCTCGGCAAAATCAGTGCGGTGAAACAGAACAAAAAAACTGGCGACGATTAGTTTTTCATGCTGCGGTGGGGGAAAAAATTGAATGTTACGCGATATTGGGGGAAGGATCAATAAACGCCGAATAATGGAGCGGGTCAACGCGGCAGAGCCTGCAGCGAGTGAGGCCGGCTGCAATTAAAAAAAAATATCTGGGAGCGGTGGATAATTTAAAATTTGATGTCACGAACGCGTGAATTGCCCCACCCCTCGACCGGCGGCAGTCACGTATTCATCGGGATTGATAAATATACCACTCGGAGAGAGCCGAGGTTGCGCGCCCTCAGCTTGTGCTTGAATTGAAAGCAAATAATTAACGCGAAATTACAAAATTTCCGAAAGCCTTTTCAACGAGGCGAATGAACACGCGCAACCCATCCCACTCGCACCCTTTTCCCATGCCCAAGCGGAGGATGCAAACGCGCCCGTCAGGGTTGTTATTGCTCGTCGGAAGGGTCAATCCGCGACAATATCGAGGCTAAATTTCGGTCCTCTCAATGCAACTGGATCGGTCCCGCCCTTACTAAATAATAGAATAATCGACGCGTGTAATCGATTATACGATTATACACGATAATCCCAGTAATCCAAAGGAAGGAAATGAAATTCGTATGGCGCAACCCATCCTCGTGTTGCATAAACACGCCTGTTTATGACGGTTATAATTTTTTAATGACAACCGGATGCCTGCCATATTTTTGGTGAACGGTCTCGCGACAAAATCGAGTCGGAGACACTGACTGAAAAACAAGCTTTCGACAGGACCACCCGTCAATAATAAATGTGTGCTCGTAATAGTTGAGTGCACCGATGGACCGTAGCATCTCTTGCAGAAAACGTGCCCTCTTCTGGTACGTACGTGCTCCTCTTCCTACCCACTCTCATTTCCTGCTGGATTCTGTTTGTATTTGTGCGTTTACGCGCTACGTGTTTTCCGACAGTATTTCACACGAATGGACAGTAACACACGTCCCATCAACATAATTTTTCACTATCGCCCTCCTCTCCTCTCTCACTCTTTCGTTCTGTCGGTATTCGTTATGACGCATTTGTTTGCACCGGAATTACGTTTTATCGTTTGTCCGGCCATAAATTACTGGGGGACCGACCCAGGCCCAATCGGTAAATTGGCTGCTGCTATTCGACATGCTAAACTGTGCAACAGCAGCAGCATTTCAAAAATAATGGAAAATGTTATATTTCTTTATTTACCGCATTCGAATCTCATTCGTCGATAGGCGGATATTTTGAGTGAACGACCAAGTCGGGCAAATTTTAATTAAAATCGCCAATGTTCGCGAAGCTTTTCAATGCCCGGTGGATAACGTAAACGGTGTCTGCTTTCATATAATTGATTGGATTGGAACGCGCACGTAATAATGTGCAACCAATACTGAAATACGGCCATTGTATGTGTATCTGTATGCGTTTGAAAACGCATTTTTCTACTTTCCTTCCTCCGAGCCCTTTCAACCTACAATCGGGTAATACCTTTGCATCAGTATTTTTCGCTGGCCAGTTTCTCATTGTGCAATCGGACGCTGCATGCAGGGAACAAAAGTATAGCACAAATATCTACCAGACCTCGGAAATTCGATGTTTTCGTGCTGGTCTACGCTCATCGCGTTCATATACATGTGCAATTATATTGAAGCACGTATTTACGCACTCTTCGCGAACGGAAAAATCAAGGGAAATCATATCGAGCAAGGGACTAATTACACCCATAACTCTTTCATCGATCAAAATATGTACAATTGTAGCTGCTTTCTATTATAAAATCGAACAAATTGTGATCAAATAACAAAATTTCTCTTTCGCTCTTTGCTTCGATGTGCCTCTATATTGAAGTTAATTATTCGCGTATAAGGATTTCGCAAACTAGCCACCAAGCGTGTTAATTATAGTCTGATAGTTTCGTTGGTTAAGCGAGGTCAGGCAACCTTTACGCTGGCGATTGTTTTAACGAAAATTGATCTACAACCATTGTTCTACATGAGTTCGCTCAAAGGAAAAGTTTCCCATCATGAAATCAAGAACAGGCTAGAAACATTAAGCGCGCGCATGTACGGAGTGATGCAAACAGCTATGTCGATTTTACCGGTTGCAGGTTTTATATTTTTCATTAACTTATTTGTTCCTGGAATGGTAATTTATTTCTTCTACTAGGAACAACGCGTTACAACCAGGCAAAACACTTATAAATGCGCAGGATAACATCGACATAGTAGACACCCATATGTATCAACAGTATCCTGTACATGTGAACTCTTATTAAGCACACGTGTGCAAATAAGAAAGTAAAAGTTAAGAACAGAAGGTAGCCACATAAGTTTTCACGCGGTAATAAAAATGTTCATCTATCAGAAATTGCGATTCCGCGAAAAGGCTATTCAGAGAAACTGCTCTAATGAAAACCATATTATACATACAGTCATTACGATAAATATTTCAACTATTAGCGATCGCTAAAACGCTAATTCTCGTAACTCTGTCGGCGTGAATGTCCATTAATTATTCGAGAGTGATATGTGGCAGCGATTTGTGAAGCAGTGAATCGGGGATTATGTACGCTACAAACTTAAGTGACGTAAATACACAGCATATGCATCATTTCCATGTCCCCATCGGGGAAACGGCGTTGATGCATAATTTCTAAATTTTCAAGCACCAACGTATTTACGAAACACGATCAGGCTGAAATGACATGTTTTAATGGAGAGAAAATCATTCTCTGAAATCCGTACTTGCTGCATTCGGTCCAAAAAAAAACAAACAAACCTATCACGATTCTCCTCGGGCGATCAAGCGTATAATATAAACAAAAAAAGAATTATACCATTCAATCGAATCGACTGTCAACCATAAATTTTTCCTAGTAAGTACCATAATTATTTCTCGTAATCTACTCTTGAACGGGCTCTGTCTCTTGGTAGATTCCCGGCATTCTCGACACGCGACGCGCATCGATGTTTGCGAAAGTTGTAACTGTCGCTCTGAAAAAGGCACCTGCAAAGGTACAACATTAAACTCGCCTTATACGTTTCCCACCGTATTATGCACCGTCGTAAAATTCTCAGGTAAACCGGAGAATAGTGTCTCTCGCCGCGAGTGCATAATCGCGCATATACTCCACAAAAGGGGGGGTCCGGTGTGCATCGAGTGCAAAATTGGCTACTTTCTGACCGGCTCGTACGCGTATATGTATACTACACACGTCGAAATGCCGCACGCGACTCACGTACTTCCTACCTGCCTCGGCCTGCTCACATATTTATGCATGTATGCGCACTCTCTGACGGAGAGAGAGAAAGAGAAAGAGAAAGAGAGAGAGAGAGAGCGACCACAGGTCGTTGTGTCCCGTCGACTGGTGTGCGCCGCAGTGACACGGAACAGCAATTTAAGTTTCCGTCCTCACTGGAAATCGTGTGGCACGTGACGTCGCGAATTAACACGTTAAGGGGGACCAGACATAAATTAAGGTGTCAAGCCAGCCCGATAGGAATCGGCCCGAGCCCATGCTTAACAGACACACACAGTCGCGCCTGCACAGGAACACACACCGAACCAACGGACAACGCTTCTCCATGCTACCCGGTGATAGAACTTTCCTTATTTCCTTTCCTTATCCAGCCATGACTTTTCTACGTTCCTTGGCTACGAGATAAATTGCATGCTCGTCCTTCCTTCCCATCTAATGGAGGGCAAGGCGCCTGCTGTCTTCGCGTTACTTCATTGCATGATTCGCCTGGAATTCTCTTCTAAACGTGGCTCGTCCTTATTTTCGTGCGACGGTGTGAGATGTGAAACAAACGCGCGTCACTTCCAGTTGACGCGTATAATTGATGGACGGCAAATGAACTTAACTTTTGGAATTAATTGACAAGGTGAAGAATTAACATTTCTTTTAGGGAAAGCAGAGTGTCGACGAAAAGCGTGTACCTGGACACCACAGCGCTCATGCTGGGAAGGACAGTGACAACGACGAACGCACGCACGCGCGTTCACGAGTATACAAATAATTGAAGCCGGCAGCGGTGCACTGCCTCGGGCTATGTGCATTCTTGAATGTACATAGCTGCCGCTTGGACAAACAATTATCTGCCTACGTCCGCCGTTGGTTTGTCTGCGCACCCACGCGATATTTACCAAGCCCACTATTCCCCGCACACAATGCCAAAACCTAACTGCGATCGGCGCGATTTATCACCACCGATGGAAATGGGATTCAAGGGCGCCCCGGTGATTGATTGATTCTGCTTGTCCACGAGACTCGTCGGTGAATATCCTCAATCGAGGGACACACGCTTATGCGTAGGGATACCTACTCTAGTAACAATCTATACTGTTTCTATCCAATGTGCGAACTGAATTGAGAAACACGCTGATTGCCACTTGATGTACCAGAGGAATATCCTTTGTACACCATGTTTAATTTGAAAATACGAGAGGAATGGCGGAGGAATGAGGAGAAACAGGGAGAGAGAAATACCTGTGATATTGGGTCTGCAGAAAGTTGAATTCCTCCTTGATACGATCACAGGACTCGCCAACGGAGAATTTAAAAGGTTGCCCAGCCTGTGGTGGACCCTGAAACAGAGAGGGAACACGAATGAAGTGAGCTCGTCTGGAAATTCAACGTTTTAGGACATCCACTGCCTTACAGTCAAATGAAATGCTCTATGGTTTCTATGTAAATAGTACTCGAGAAACGGACAGACAAATATTTGCACATAAATTCCTTCCTTCTTTGACTCTAGCTGCTTAAAAGACGTCAGCTCGTAAATTAATTTTCTCCCAGTTGGTAAGTGTATTTCACAGTTATTTTACTCAGAAATTAAAAGCTAAACATGCTGCAAAACTCATCACATTATACCAAATAGTACAGGAATAATATGATGATATAGAGACATAATATAGATATACCGAAATATCATAGAGTACGATTTAAGCGACCATAATAACTGCGAGTGTAATCAGGCATGGCAACAGCGTTGAGTGCGCACGGCAATTCTTCAATCTTCCGGATGTAGTTGTCACAGCCCACGTAAGGAGCCACATAAACGAACAGCGGAAATCATGGCACAGTGTTGCACTGACTTCCGTTACTCCTCAATTACGCTTTCTTGGCACACTAGTATACTACATATACACCATACACCCTTCATATATTATACTCAACTATGACAGGAACAATTTGAACTCATGAAAAATGATGAGAAATGGTTGTATGCACATGTGATAATCATCTAGTTGAAGGCAAGTAGTGCCAAGATTTTCCCCCAAGATTATAATCTATTAAATAAATGTTATAAGTATCTCGATAGCTTTTACAAAAGCGCATGTCAGTGCCGCTTGTTAAAATATAAGGTTTCTTTAATTTACCTTTAATTATAAGCAAGTTCAGACATGAAGCTCGCGTTCTAACATCAAGCATCGGGGCTTCGAAAAACTGTCGAGCGACACATTTCAGGAGAGTCATAGTGTGCGCATGAAAGCGGATTCAATCATTGCTCGGAAGACATTTGAGATCGCATTGAGAGGCTTCTCGATCAATAGGAAGTTACGCATTTCCTTGTGGCTCTCCGGAGGCAAGCTGGCCAGACCGAGGGAAAGTGATAGGTGTATGCGGCGGAAATACGGGCATGAATTGGGTTTCGAGTGGCGAGTGGGAAGCCCAGGCGTACCAGGGACTTTGGCGGCAGCTGGACCTGCGCCCACGGTCGTAAAGCCACATTATTACCGGTAGTACTAGTGGTACTACCACCCACCTCCGTATACCTGCCGGTAATAACGTTACGAGCGTGTTATCGATCGTTTTGCACGTCGTACCCAGCAAAACGGATACACCGCGACGGCATCGTAAAAGCTGAAACAGCTCTCCCTCGTCCAATCCTGCCTCTACCTGCTTGCCTTTCCTCACTCCACAGCTCTGCGCCTTCCTTCCACTTAGCTGCTCACTGCGCTCTCTGAGCCACTCTCTCTCTACCCAGCCGAGGGATTACCTATAATAGGACTATCATTTCCCAGGAAAGCCCGCCACAGCCACTACCAACGATGCTTTCAGAAAAATCTGTGTGCAACGATCGATTCCAATATACCTTTGGGCGGGATGTCTGATAGCCACCAATGGTCAATAACAGTGATACATCGGCACCATTGAAATTACAGCATAGACCTAGATGTATTAACTCCTGTTGTGACTGGACCGATACTCTGTACAAATCAATCTGACAACAAGTTGACACGTTGATATAAGCTTTACAAAGGGTGAACTGTCTGCTAATGAAAGAACGATCGACCGACACACCGTGACTGGCGTTTGTGATGGTATATGTATCGGCAGTGATTTACGTAAAGTAGCAGTAGTAAAGTAGCATGGGATTTCGGTCATTTTATAGTAACGGATACGTGTGTAATCCGCATTCCGGAGCGCGCACGAGCAAGCAAGCAAGCAGCTAGCCTCGAGCATTCCCGTGTCGGCGTAATGTTTCTCGCCGGCATGTCTCGCTCATAGCTGCGAAGCCGTGCGAAGTTATCATACGGTATATCTTATTTAGCATATGTACCGCGTATACGAGCCAGCGTATACCAAGGAGAATGTAGCTTAGAAAGTGGTGTATGTTTGCGCGTGTGTGTGGGTAAGCGCGCATGTTTTTTTTTTTTTTTTTTTTTTAACGAAATCGGACACGTGTAAACGCGTTGGCTAGATCCGATCCGGTTAGCGGACGGCATTAAAGACCGACTCAATGAGGGTAGGAAGAATCGAGGGATTCCGCGCGCTGCTGATCGGCAAAATCGTTGATCCCATTTGTTCGCGCAAAGCCAGCCGCGGTCAATCCAATTAATTTATTGGCTTTCGTCGTGGAGCACGTCTATACTCTTCGGTAACGCTCGCTGCTTAACGGGACGAGCTTCCTTCGATATAGCTCCGGGCGGCGACCTGCACGATGAAAGGCAGCCTCGAGCAACCGGACAGCCTCTCGATCAGAAGCTTCCCCCTGCTGTCGACGAGGGAAGAGCTTCCGACTATCGACTTATTTCATCCACGATATTAAGAAGATTACGAGAGGGTGCCATGCTGCTACGGACTCTATACGATTTGGCACGATGCCTGGTACACCAAAAGATTCAATGGCGAATGATGCTTGATAAAAGCTCTGGAGGAAATTACACATGGACATAGTGCTCCTGTCCAATTGAGGATAAGGTCGAGTATCACCGAATGACGTGAGTCTCGAATAAACGGAGGGGAATTTCAAGCCGAGAATAACCCGTCATGTAACCCAGCGACTAATCTAGGGAAGAATGATTTTCCTGGATTGATCCATTCAGCCGTGGACTGAAAAAGTATCGTGTTTCCAACGTACCCTCCATGCAAACACTCGACTTCACCGAAATTCGTAGTTCATTTATTTGCATTAAAGCATCACTCAGTAACTCCGGGACTACAAATTATCTTTGATTTTCCACAGGGGTTAGGATAAAAGAGTGGCAGCAGCCAGGCGAGAGGCGCGCGTCATCTTCGGTGTTGGCGGGGGCTCTAAAATATTCATCACATTAGGGTGCTTGAAATTTCGGGACTGAGGGTGCTGTTGGACGAGCAGAGATGAGGGATGGAATGGTCAGACAGTGCCGGAAAATGCGGTTAGCTCCCACCGAAAAGCGAAGCGTGAATTATGCCGCTTTGACGAATAATAATGAGAGAGCGCAAGCGGCACACGTCAATCAGTGTCCTTTACGTCCTGCGGCCGATTTAATTATCCGGTAGTTCAAGCCTCCCCTTGCCCCGCTCTATCCCCGTCATATCCTGTGTCCACCCTCGGCGCTCTGTTTCCCTCCGTTCTCCCTCATCATCGGCAGAGAGAGAAAGAGAAAGAGTGAGTGCGGGGAGCGCGCGCCTCTTCATCCCTCGTTCTCTTTGCCTTTTTCGATTGAGAGCAATCACAATAACGTGGTCAGTATTCAAATAACGCTCCACCTGGAAATTCCCGTGAAAACGGAGCAGCCAACGCGCGTCCGTCCGTCCGTCCGTCCGTCCGTCCATCCACCCGCCGCCCTATCGTGGCTATCGCATGACGGCCTGAAAAAGAATTAATATCGAAACGCGCGGCGCTGTCCGTTGAAATAACGGGGATTTCGCCAAAAGGTTGTGCATATTTTTCATTGTACCACTCTTGTCAAACTGATCGCTTACCTAGTATTGTAGCCACTAGATTACGCTTTATAGAGTTTAGCACCGACTGCCCATGAAATACTTGGACATACGCACGGGCTTCATGTTTCATGTTAAATTCGACAAAAATAGCTCGCGCAAACCAAAAGCTACGAGTGTGAGACGAATTTACACGTATACCCTTCTACCACATGGATAGGAAGAGTACCGATGAATTTAGTGACCGTAGAACTAAGGCCAACTGCTGCTATTCTGTTCTACCCGTTTACTGGTAACTCTGATCCATGACTTAACACGCAACAAAGTGTATTATGCATCAGAGGTGGACACCACGCTAGCCGGCATTACATCGGATAGTGGCAACGGAACCAATCAGTTGCGTTTGCAGCCACTCAAGTACACTTAAGTGCCACGTATCGTGGCCCCTAATTACATTAGCTCCATCGATCCTGACGTCCACTAAAGACCCGATTATCAACACGCATTATCGACCGAGTTAACGGCTCTATGTACCATCCTCGCGTGTTGCCCCTTCTATAAAGGCGGGAGAGGACACGTGCATGTAACTAGCTAAGATATATGGAACTCCCTACCAACATGGTCGAAATGGCTTTGCCTTCGGAGAGATCCTGATCGATCGACCTACTCTCTCGGCGTCCTGCCAACGAAAGGATATACATACATATGCGCCACATTCTCCAATTGTCCTGCAAAAGCAATAGTACCCCTATCTCGCTATAGGTCTTTGCAGAGATTTGTAGATTTATATCGTTTCGACTACTGGCGAAACTGAGACCCTGAACTTGATACGTATACTGGATAGCCTTAAGGAAAGTCAATGTAAAGGATGAAAGGGACGAGAATCGAAGAAGAACTATGAGGGGCTAGTAGTTTCGTACCACCTGTAATTCCTGTCGGAAGGCCAAGCCGTGATACGTATGGGCCTTTGAATGGCTTCGGAGGTAGAGGAGATGTGTTCTCGACGGTCGGCTGTATGGAAACGGACTATCTAACTCAAGCGAGAAGGTAGTACAGAAGGGCAGGGCAAATAGAGAATGAACGAGAAGAGCTTCCAAGGCTGGCGGTTTTCCTTGTACCGCAAAACCACCGACACGTGGCGTGGATTCCAAAACCACCCAACGACCAGGGCTGACCGCATTCGCCCTATAACTGGACCAACTTGCACACCCCCGGCGCACCTTGCAACCCCGTTGCGGTGGAAAGCTTCTCGTGTCGCACTCTAACTTCTTTAACTAGATACATAGGGAGAGAGAGCCGTGCGAGTATCTGCAACTGCGTACACTGCGTCAAACACTTCTTCGCTTCGCGCCATCCGATTTGCCAGTTAACAAATGATGCTCGCCAGTTTGCAAATTGATCTCAGCCACCGGAGAACAGTCGGAGGGAATAGTCTAGGGACAAAAGGACTGGCATATACAGATAACAGAGGCGCGCGCTTGCATGTAACTCGATTTGACAAAGGCGGCGGCCCATACATTGCCATAGAGCGCTCGACTTCTACGCTTGGAAAGTGGAGTTTCGGCGAGGCCTAGATGGTGCTGCTGACGAGCTCTCCTCGCTTGAATACAAACGGATTACTATTCCAACCCGACAAGCCCCCGAGCAAGAGCGAACACGGAAATTATGCAACGCGATAACAGTCCCCCTAATATCAGCAGACAATGCGCCGGAGAGGATTTGCATGAAGCACGGGGAAACCGAACGAGGCGAAGGCTGTGCCGCCGAAAGAAGCTGCGACGAAGACAGAGAAAATGAGTGAGCAAAGGCCAAATGGCGGAAGACAGAGAGAAAGAGAGAACAAGAGAACGAAAGAACGAGAAGAGGGTGGTGCAGGAGGGAAGCGAGCCTGGCCAACGGAGGGAAACATTACACGCCTCGTCGGCGACGGCGTATCTTATTGATCATTATGATTATTCCCTGGAGCAGATTGCGAATTCAACCCGAGACTGCAGAACGCGCCCGCGCGCGCGCGACCGGAATTTACATAAGCAATGCATTTTGATTCGTAGACCCACATTGTACGCCGAGCATGGAATGATATACATAATGCATGGCGTAATGATCAACGCCCCACAACCTAGCCTCCATCGCAAAGCGAGAACGATTCACGCGCTCGTGATTCCTATGCGAAATCACTGACGATCGCCTCTCCCAACCCCTCATCCTTTCCAATCTCGTTAACCGTAATAGGCACACCATTTTTAACAAATCTATGCCCGAGCGTGTTCGACTATTCTTGCAGTACTCCTATTAATAATATCATCCGGGTAAGCTTAGCTCTTGTCCTATGATTCTATATTAATCTTGCCATTGAATATATATCATTCATTGCTGTCTGGTAGACACGACTATTTGGGCTTTCGGCTCATAAAACTTTCAAGCTCTCACTAAAGACGATTGGGTAACATGGCGCAGAGGATGGGGTTAATTCGAAGTCGGTTATGATCGCAGTTCAGACGAGGGAATATAATAATATCGATAAAAGCGGCCTTCGCGGCTTAGCAATGTCCTCGAAAGTTGGGCTGCCTTATCAGTCCATTACGTGTGTAATGGTAGTGCTACTCCGGGGCGAGCTTTCGAGAAGCAATTCTCCACTTTAGATAAAGCGGTATCGATCAGTCGCGTTTACGGCGACACACGTAGCCGTTCGTCATCCTTTTCGCGATAATGCCGAATCAAAGGTGAGTGCTCGCGACAAGCTGTGTGGGCTGCTCGACGACATCCAGGCAAGGTGTACTCGCTTCTTTTTTTTCCTACTCGTTTTTAGTCGATGCAGAGGGAGGAGAGCGCCGAGTGAATCGAGCTGAAAACACCTGACACACTCTCACATAACTGTCCGGTGCTCGTACAGCGGAACAGGCCTCTCCCTTTCTGAGCAAGCAGACCTCTTCCTTCCTCGCTCGTTCCGCCCGGCGCTCGTGCAGATTCGCCGATAAGAGGCGGCCGCGCCAGTTTAACCCGCCGAGCAATTAAGGCGATACAATCGCTACTCCCGTGAAATAACGTCACACTGCAGAGCTGGATACGCGGATAAGTGCTCCGCCGCCACTGTCCTCCCCCATCTCTCCATCGTTCCATTCTCCTCTCCCTTTCTCTCCTTCCCACTGCTAGCACCGCTAGATACACAGTCCTATCTTCCAGCTACAGCTCTCTTCCTCTTTGCATACCTATATACCTCTCGCTTTCGCGCTTTCGTGCTGTCGTGTTCCACTCGCTCACGTTGACGCGCTTTCCTCCGTATCGGCCACTCGTCGCGCGCGCGCGCGCACGCCTCTGCTGCTGCTGGGTGCACATTTCTGTTTACACGGCTATTCTGCATCGCGCTTTCGCCCGCACATACACACCCTCGCAGGAGGACACAGGCGCACAAGCGAACGCATACACGCGAGAAGGGCCAGACGGAGGCAGACAAATATGGGAGAACTACTGACGCCCCAGTGCGCAGCGATGACGACGTTCCGGACACACTACCAGCTGTGCTCCCCTTGTAGGGATCGTTCTGCGAGTGACTTAATAACAGCAAGCGCGCGCTCGTGCGCTACAAGTAAATGTAGCGTGCGAGGCTAACAACGCCTTTTCAATGACCTTTCGACTCTAAATAAAAATTGAACACTGAGACATAGTTTAGAGACGTCAATGACAAATGCTCGCTCTACTTGTGAGTGCATTGCTTTGGACTGGTGTGGTTTGAAACTGTGAAAGTTAGTGCGAGCCGACATGAGAGTATTTAAGACAAGCAGGCGGAAAAGGAACAAAGACGTTAAATGAACGGAAGCCGAAGCAAAGGAAGAACCGAAGTCAATGGTCCGCCTGCTGGGTAATTGCTGGGCGGATCTCCCTTGTCGCGAATCTTTTCCAGCTGAGGTCCTGTGCTGTGTTGAGTGCTGTCGCGAAAAAGCACCAGCAGATAAAAGCGTCGAGAGAAAACTACTCCGCGGAGCTACGCCAATGGGGCGCGGTACTTTAGCGACACAAAGGGAGCTCAAATATCGGCCAACTGTCCTAGCCCGTTACCTCCCAGGCCCTCGAACAACTTCTCTCTTTCACTTCATACATTTCCCTCTTAGCAAGGGGGCCGTGTGCCCGCGCGTGTGTGAGTGTGTGTGTGAAAGAGTGAAAGAAGAACGACATGCAACAAAAGCATAGCTGCACAAAAGCTCCACGATAATAGGAAGCGCGGCAAGAACCACCCTGGTAGTTCGGCCACCTAATCTGTTACAGTCATAAACTCCGTTTTCGCCCCCCGTTGCAGCCTTTTTACGAGCATCACATAACCACCTTTCGACTAGAGCACAAGCGCTTATCCTGCCGGCTGAATTTTTTCCTCGCGCCGTTCTCATTCCCGGTGACGTTACTCATGCCCCTCTTTCCTTTTCTCTCTTTCTCTCTGTAAAATTATTTCACCATTCTGTCCGGTTGAGATACATAGCAAATGGAATTAAATCTTGGGCGTAGCCCAAAGCTTTGCTAACGCTCGGAGGAGCATGCTTGCACGTCAGGAATAACGTTCCGTATTTAACATTGCGTTACACCGACGCTAGTGAGACATAAAATAGAATGATGTATGCAAAGTGAACCGGTTGCTGCTCTTAGTTTAATACAGTTTTGCACCCTGGACGAAATCTCATTTTTGAATTGTGATGCGATGGACTGGTAAACCATTGAGCTTTCTGTCTTCTCGAGTGAAAGGGCGCCACAATGTCCAGGCTCAGCTTTCAACAAGGGTTGACTGCACTAGGGGTGAATGTGCTACAATTACCGGCATACCAAACGAACTTGAGAGGGGCTTCTGGAAAGGAAGGGGTTACCCCATTCGGCTCTCGACACTTACGAACATTGTCGCCCCTTTTTGATCTCCTGGGGCCGATACCACTTTTTCATTCTCTCCTTACAGTATACTCACGCACACAAGCCAGTAATGCCGAAATGAAATCGCTCGGAGACGTACCTATCCCTCTCTCTCGAACCCCTCCTCTTCCCACTCTTCTCTTTCACAAGGATCTCGTTATTGGCCATTATAGGGTGACTGTAAGTTCCCTTGTTGCGGCCCTTCCTTTGAAAAGTACGCGTGGACAATGAAATGCAAGCGTGCGACCAATCCACTCGTGAACATACAAACAGTAATCATGATCTGGAGTAGCTAGCTCATACTTTCCTACTCGCTTCATTGCCAGTAAACACTGATTCGTGCAAGCATGGCCTTGTAGATACCTAAATAGATGTTTCTGGCGCAGTCATAATTCAATTCGGATAAAATCTTAACTCTCAATCTTTTAATCCCAACCGCCAACAGTGCACGCTCGACAGATAGTTCGGTGGAACCGTTGGCCGTGGCTTAATAAGGCGAGAACGTCTGTACGATCCATTAGCTTTCATTACAAGAAACGTCCGGGAAACGGAGATAGATCTAATGCTGGACGCGGCGAAGAACCTTCGGTTGCGCTTAATTCTTTTTCTATGTCGGGCCGACTCCGAACCTGTTTCTTCGGATCACGATCAATGGTGGTGGTAAAAGAGAAAGAAAGAGGGAGAGAGAGCGAGAAAAGTAGCAGTTACGCAGGAAATGAGAGAAAAAGAGAGAGAAAGGTTTGTCTCTCGTGTCTACGACATGTCCTGTCATTATCGGAGCTATCTCGTGACAACTGGCCGAGCGCTTTTTAAGGGCGTGACTGTCCTTATCTGTGAACAAGCTCGAGCTAATGTCGGAAGACGACCCAACTTCTTTCGTTATCACCGTTCCAGGTTAAGTTCGAGGAGCCGTTCTTCCGCCTGCGTTTGGGCAAGAAAAAGAGATAGAGATCTTGGTGGTAGTGAAGCAGACAGGCAATGTGACAGTAGGCTGCACTCGTTAAAAATGGAACAGATACAAAAACTTCGAAGTAACGATATACCATTGCTTGAGTGGCTCTCCTTATCTAAAAATCTCACGCACTAGGGAGTTCTCGGACCTTTTACGATGACCCAACTAATCTGCAGGAATCTCTGTTGCTCGGACAGTGGATCAAGACCGTTTAGATTAGAAACGCATTCTGTTAGAGATCGGCGTGACCGCTGTGTATTTACGCCACTGCTCTGAGTAAGCCGAGACACGCACAAGAGGCATCCGCTTGTAAAAGGCTCGCTCGACTGCGCTCGTACGTGTCTTGTATTTCTGCAACAAGTCGCTTGCACGCGCGTTTTCATCGGGTTTCCGTCTCCCTGACGCGCTCCGAGTGGTGGTGCATGTTCATGTGTGTGGCCTTCCCAAAAGCCAACGATGCGTGTGCGAACTGGTAACGCTAGTAGCAAATACCGGTATCCGCTTGAGCGGCTACGAATCTAGCTGCGAAACGGTGCTTTGGTTACACGCGTGCGCGCGCGCATACACATGCGAGCACGATCTTCCCTTCCTGAGGCAACCACCAGCGGGTATGTGCATGTGCCAGGAACCACTTCATCTGTCGTGTATCGGCTGCGTACAAAGTGTGAGGAGTAAGCAGCCATGTATACACGACTCAGTGCACGCCGCTATGTCCCAATGCAAATCAAGCGCGCGCGCGAGTACGCTCGATCTTTAAGCATCGTGGCTTCGCGAGGCATCCGGCGGTTCGCCGATACTTGTTCCACTTGAAATTATAAGCTTTTCTCGTTAAGATATCAGCTTTAGGAAACAGAGCCACAGTAATGCGCACGGCACGCGTGAATCACGCCAGTGGTAGCTTGTCTTTTAATATCATGATGGGGAAAATGTTTGCTCGGGCTTACATCCGTGACGGGTCTACGGGGAATTAACCTACAGATTTAATTACCCGCATCTTCATATACTACGCCTTCATAATAGCAGTGTATAAGGCTTCATGCCATTAGCACGGCTGGGAGTCGAGAGGAAGGGGAGGGAATTTATCGCGAGCAACAATAAAGCCCAGGCACACTGGCGAATCTAGATGAAAGAATGTAAGGTGTGTATGTGTGCGCGGGAACTTTCTCGCGTGTATGTGACTACCCGCAAAGCACGGATATCCCGCAGATCCTTAGATTATACTCGACTGAAGAAAGGAAAAGCTGCTAAAGGAGCGAGGAACCAGTAGGTAAGCAGGAAGGAAGCCATGTTCGAGAGAGATTGCAGGTGGAGTATGGGAAGAAGTGAGAGGATGTGGCAAGAGTAGCCACAGATGGGATCGAGCCGGTAGTATTCGGTAGCTTCCATGTATATCATTAACCTCATCCTCGTTTTTCGCCTGCTCTCCGTGAATCCCTTCCAGTATTGCCACTGTCTCCACCTCCGGCAAGGCGTAACTTGAATATCCCATGTGTCTCACTCTCACCCGCTCACCTCCCGTTGGATAAGTCTTCCCCGAACGATCTCATTCGTACTACAGGAATCCTCGACTGTGTGATTCGCTCGCGCTCCATTCCACTAAGCATATATACATGTACGAATGTCAGCGTTCTCCGTCTCTCGGTTATATTCGCCGGGCTACTCTCGCTCTCTTGTGGTCTGTGCGCCTTCCCATCCCACTTTCTCAAGCGTCGCTGCTCACCAATTTACCTTCGCGCTTCATCCGCCTCTCCCGTAGTAGCTGTCGGCCCACCATGCACAAACGAGTAATTAACTATCTCCGTGTGGGACACGTGTTCCCACTGCACTCGCTCCACCGCCCCTTCCATCTGTCTGTATATACGGCTCGCCCGCTCTCTATGTCGCCGGCTCCCGCAGCTTCTCTCTCTCCCCCATCGTCAAACACCCTCTCTCACTCTCTTTCACGCTCTCTCACTTGCCGGCCGTGTTAGCGACGGTTGTCCTTCTTGTTCCAGCAGCTTGTCCCGTCCCCCCATGCCACACTGCTGCTCGTTCTTCCCCTCTCAGGCTGTGCTTCTAGTGTGCGAGTCGTGGCAAGGCCGTTCTGTTTGCACACACGCTCTTATGTTAATTCGGCTTAACGCCCCAGAGCCCTCGAGGAGGGAGGGTCGGCTCGGCTCGGACTCGCTTCCAAAAATTACGACTGATCACGAAGAGGGAGAGGCCAAGCCCTCGGTGGCCCCGAGGTGGTCACGGACGACCTCGTGGAAAATAATAGGGACGGTCGTGTTGTTATAAGGGGGGAAGGAGATGTGCACGAGGGTCGCTTACCAGTTGGGGCTCCGAGCGATTGTCGTTCGAATACTTGATGAGCGGTATGAAGGCTGGATTAGATTAGACAGGCCTTCGGGTTTCACGCGTGACTTGACACGGCAATAGTAAACAGCAGTTTGATAATCCGATCGAATACTTTACCAGATCTTTGAGCAGCATCGACCCAGCCAACCGAGCCGGAAAGAATTACTACTGCTCCATAGGCATACAAACCTTGAGCCGTGTCTTCCACCATAAAAAGTCAAGGCCGAGACTGCGTGGCATATTCAAGTCGACTTTAAAAAAGTTTCGGAAGAAATAACTCAAGAAGGATCGGCCTATTCCGCCCGACTAGCACTTTCTACTTTGTGAAGCCTGACAAATTTCCAATAACCAACCAGCCAGTGTTATTGCGACACACAGTTGTACGCCCTTGCGTACGAATTAGTCCATTTTGCTGAAAGGATCGTGGCTTAATGGAGCTAGAGACAGGCCAGCCGGTCGGAATGGATTCAGAATTAGCCAGCGCGAAGGGGATGCAAGCTGGGCAATAATGGATGAATTTGATTACTATGCCGCTGGCTATACTAACGAAACTAATGACCGACTACTACACGCCCGCAAACTATAGCACTGGTATTCATTTTCCTATTAGATGCAGATAATTTTAAGACGATTGCATTGTAATTTTTCAATGGTACTAGCTGTAAGCTGATTACTTGAGGACGATGACACGACTATTGTGCAGTCATGACCTTTATTTTAGTTATTCACTTTTCTGCATGATCAACACCAATACCGAAATAACACTCAGCAAAAGCCTCGCAACCCCAATTTAGTCCTTACGGTATACACAAATTGCTGAAGTATGCTTATACTTCGTTTGATCATGCAATTTTAAGCTTGCGAAACGTTTTCCTAATCGACAGAATATAGCGGTACGTTCGGTCAGAAGCCTTCGGCAGTGTCACTGGCCTCGCGTCGAGAAGAAACTGATTAGCGCCCGCGTGCTAGTACCAAGCCAAATATTTGGACATTTCTTCGTCCTGCTTTCCTTTCTTCCGCTCTCTCGTCGGCGGTATCCATGGCGACGTGGCCTAAGAGAGGACTAGGGAGAATGGCAATAGGAGAGAGCGCCAGTACCGACGAACGCCCAGCAAATATTTGCACGGCGCGGCGGGTTTGCGGAAAACCAGTGTGCCGCCGGCCAGCCAGACGTATTCGCAAAGGAGCGATGTGGTATTTCACGAATTGTGTGATTGCTGTGAAATCGCTCAATCGAACTGAGTGAAATAACTACCATCAGTCGTACTTCCCTTGGGAAATCTTTAAAACTGCTTGTCCGTTTCGGATTTCGCGGAATGAAAATCTATATTGTCAACTCGAAGTACAGAATACTGTCCACAAATATATATATTAAAAAAAAAACACTTCACAAGTTCTATACTGTATGTGTTATATTTTCACCATTCCACTGGGCTTTACGTTGCTATACTGTCTACAAACTACACAATTTGCACATTTTGAAATAGCACCAAGTATACGCGGATCTATTAGCGCGCATTTCCGGGAGTGGCAATAGCCGAGAGAGGATGATAATCCGTCGATCTAAGAAATTACGGTCCGAGAGCACAAGGATTAAAGGACAAAGGAGCAATTTCGCGAAGGACGACCAGTCGAGCGGAGCGAAGCGAAGAAAAGGGGAGCGAGTGAAGGAAACGAAAGACGAAGGATGAAAGCATGAGCGAGATAGAAGATATTGAGAATACTCGTTTAAATACAGCATGTACTCGAATATCGATGCACATTGCCAGAAGCGATAAGTAATACTATGGTCGATTTCGAGCTTCGCAGTAGCATGGGAGCCAGAGGAACCGGGAGCAAAGTGTTTGCAGTCACGGAAGAAGAATTGTGGAAGCGAAATACCGCTCGGTGCGTTCTCGTAGTGTGGACGCAGGAGGATCGCGGTAAAAGAGGGGGGAACACGACAAACTGCCAAGCCTAATGCCAATTAGTGCCATTCTCCCGTACGAGCAAGTCCGAGGAGGCTCGAAGGGGCTTCCTGGGACTTTCTTTTTCCCTCCTTCTACCTTTCAGTGTGGTTTACAAAGCGGTTAGGTGTATTTATCGCGCTATATACGTACGTACATGGAAGCCTGTATTTCTTACAGAATATGCCTGCTGCATACCCATTGCCCATCACCCTCTAGCCAACTATCCCGACGCATTATTCGACGCGAACGTGCACGAAATACCTATGCATGTACATACTCGCACATTTTCACACGGGAAAGATGCACACAAGCTCGTCCGGCAACCTCGCCGATAGGTAGATATCCTGCAGACAGCCGAGAAAAGCATCTCCTTTCTTTCTCTCTCTTTCTGCCTCTATCCATCTCCTCTGCCTGCCTGCCACGTACTCGAGGCAGTTCGAATCATAAAGCCGTAACTAACGAGCCGTGAAAATTCTGGTCGCTCTTTCGCCCCGAACGCGTATTTCACTCATACCGAGACAAATTAGTAGTCCGCTCTTTCTGCCGTCGGCGGGCACGTATCTAATTACACGCGTAATCACGTCAAAACGGCGTTGCGACGCTTTTCCTGCATTATGCTCGGAGTCAGACAGAAGGGTATGAGAACCGCCAAATAATTACTGGACTGCGACAATTTTACACAGCAACAAAATTTCGTCGTGGATAGAGGAATCGCGCTTATTAAATTTGTAACTGTGAATACCGAATTGAAATTCTTGTATGGCGAAGCGCACTTTAACTGCTGTAAAAGGGTTTTGGTTTTCCAAGATTTTGGTACTTTTGGTATGAGACTCAATACGTGTCGCGCACCTCAAATTGGGTAGAGCCAGATTAATCGTGATAGAAGCGAGCGTTGAATAAATGCCCAGACGAAATTTTCGAAGCAACGTAGGGGAAAAAATGGTCTCGTGATAAAGTTAAAGCGAACGACAAGAGCGACAAGTATTTTGTGGGTTGTTTAATAGGAAACTCGAGGGAGAGAGACTGAAGGAGAGCTCCACTCCATTTACAGGCGCATGTAGAGGGAAACACAATTGCCTGTATACATGCTTCATACCCCGAAGCTTCTGGATCGCTTTGCTAACACAAAAGACGACTGGCACAAGCATTCCCAAGGAATCTCAAGATAGTACAAACGGATATTACGCCTCTGAGCATAATTGTCATAGCTAGAACTCAAAGACAGATATTTCGTCTTCGAATGATATACAAGGTGAAAGCTTCTGCATGTTATACATGACAAACAAATTTGCAGCTCATAGTCATGGAATGTACCGCGACTAGTAGCATAACATTTCAACAGTGTCTTGTTCCGAGAAGAGAATGTTCCTCATAGATCACGGTCTTTCAAGGGTATGCTGGGAGAGTGTAATTGGCCCACCCGGAAATGGAGCGAGGATTAATGAAGCATGCCGCATAATTGAAATGGAATAAGAAAGAATCGAAGGAAGTCTGGCTTCGGTGAGGAAGTAGGGCACTCCTTGGCCGAGCGGAAGATAGAATTGGGGAAGGGTGGCAAAGTAACCATGAGGAGCCGGTGGGTAGGGTGGCACTCCAACCCCTGCTTTGCTCTCCTAGTGGACCAATTTACGGCACCCTGAGGACTCGAGTATTACGCTCCACGCTCGAGGGCTCGTTTCTGGCCATTGTTGTGCCAGTCGGAGGATTATTTCAGCACGGGAAGGGGGTGCTTTGGAGTTGCAGCCGTTTCGTTTAGCTACCATCTCCCTCTTTTCACTACCCTACACCCATCCCATCCTATCCCTGCCCCGCCCCGACCGACCATCCGCCACGGATTATCCGTTCGCCGAGCACCTGCAACAAAATCATCCCGCCGGCTTGCTTGTCCTCCTTCTCTTTCAGACAACGGAGAAGTGACAGAGCGACTAGAAGGTAGCAGAAAATACGATACGTGTTCATACAGCTTACTCTACATGTGCTTGGTGTCAGCAGCGATTTGATTTAGCAGTCTACCCCTTTCGTATCATCGAGAATCGTTTTATACACAACTTGTGTCGCTGCAAGCAGACTCTGAAGCAATTTTAAATGTACAATACTAAAAGCATTCTTCCAGGCGCGCGCGATGGATATTAGTTTAGTCGGTTAAATGAATAACAGCTGGCTAGACCAGTGCATTGAATCGGATGTTTCTGAAAGCTTTGGTTGTTAAATGTTTCACTGTTAAAAAGCGCTGCGGGGTAGCGGTAAATTTAGACGGGATGGTGTGATAATTGTATTATCGAGGAAAACTCCGACCCCAGGGTCCGTAAAATTGCCAGTCGCAACAGCCAGTCGACACAAGTCGACTGTGTGGGAATAATGGGCGTGAAGAAGAAAGTGACGCTAGAAGCAGCGCGGCCAAGACAAATGGAAATTAAGACAATCGAGTGCCTTGCTCTCTCGGTTCCCCCTTCTTTCCGGCTCGACGACGTAGACGCGGTAGCATGTAATTACGGCGAGTGAGATCGCGATCTCCCTGCACCAGGAAACGTATAATGGGAGTATAATGCGTGAAATTTACCGAGCGCATCAGCATAATGGACGACACGGCTCTCAAGATATCACCGTGATTCCATACTTCCGTACCAACACAACGGTGGCGGTGGCGGCAGCAGCTTGAGAAGCCGCTTCGCCTCATCTCCTCTTCATTTAACTCCGCACGATACTCTCCTGCCTCCGGCATAGAAGCCTGCGTGCCATCCCGTGAGATCTGTTCATCCTCTCAAATTCAGCCGCCGTTGTTAGTGCAGCATTAGCGCAGTCGACGCAGACAAAAATTGCCCGTAGAAATCTGGCTTTGTTGCATTGTTCTAAGAGTGAAGAGGGAAGAGACGGCTGATGGAAGGGAAACGAAAAGCAATAGCATGGACGGGCTGTTTGCGCGCCGAGGCTGAGATTCTCCGCTATTTTCCCAGCTGCGCCGCGCCAGCCAGCGGGTGAGCTTACACTGCATCGCGGCGCAAACCAACCGATTAAAAAGTATCAATATTTGCCGAATCGAAGTCCGCCATCACAGAAAACGTGAGCTCGGCGAACGAGACGGCCAAAGGTTTTGCGCCTTCGCGATGCCTCGAGTGCAAGTGTGTCTGTATATACATACAGCACTACGTTGATGTGTCAGGCAACCGATTATTCTTCTTCCATGCGTCAAGTTCCCTTACATACCGACAGCATTAGGCCTCGCTCAACCATCCCTTTTCCCCGAGCCTTGCTCTCTTTGTCCCTCTCATCATTACTCGGGGCGCTCTCTTTCTCTCCCGTTCTCTCCACACCACGTGCTACAATATTGCCACACCGCATCCGGAGTGACGCCTGTTATTAGGGATCCGCCAGATGAAGCTTTCATTATTCCATTCGAGCGCTCCTTCCCCCGGGCCACGTCGCTATAGCACAAACTAACGGGCGATTCTTGCGTTCTCGCGTCTGATTATGGTTTATGGTTGTCGACCAAGAGGGTCTTTAATAATACCGAGAGCAGTGCGGCTTTTTATTGTACAAACAGGAAACTTGAGCGCAAAATCGAGCTACGCGACGATGCACCTCAAGATGAAAATGTTTCCTTCACAGCCACTTGATGCGAGGATTCTCAAACACACCTTGATATGATTTGATTTATCTTGCTTGGCTCGTTTGCAATCGGTAAAACGAAACGCAATTAGATTTACAAGTCTGCATTCACGCATCAGCAAGTAAGCCTGACTCATCGGACACTTAGAAACATCATCTATATAACCCAGGAGACTATTGAATATGTGCATCAAGTCTCTGATTTCACGGCGACGAAATTTCAGCAAAAAAATTCTGCATCTTTGCTTCTTGAGGCTAGCTTCCCAGTCAGACCTTCCAAACGCAATGAAGCCAAATTGCTTCTACCGCCACGAATTCCCAGCAGAACCGCGGCAAGTTGCGGAGAGTGTAGCAATATCTGCTGAATTGCAACTTAAGAAAGAAGGATGCGCCGCTGCTATCTGAGACACAAAATGCTTGCAGGCTCGCAGGCCTGCTAAATGCATATCTACATACATCTACATGCATATCTTAATCGATGCGAATAGTGGGAGACAGGTAAGCATGTTAACGATAATCCCAGCTCGCAGAAACTGCGATTACTGCATTACCGCAGCGTTAGAGAAACCTGTCGGACGTCGACCGAGTGTTTTGACCGGTGGCATTTTATTTCATAATTATCACGCGTTCGAGAAATTCTATGAGGAGTAATCTGATCGGCGGCTCAGAGGCGTTACACTGGTTTCTGCGCTACTGAACGTGACCAGAATTGCGAACATGTGCGCGGGTGGGAGACGGTGGGGGGAGTGGCGGCGCGCACACGAAACTCAAGCCAACTCCACCTCTGGCCAGGGATCGGCTTACGAAGTACAAATCGCTGAAACCGGGTGACAAGGGCGTAATAGAGCGGCTATCGCACCACGCAAAGTATAGGCATAGAAATTCCCTGCGCCTTACTCATGTTTGTTCCCAGCAGCAGTTTATCATAATCACTTCGATGTTTTATTCAACCGTATCCAAAACACATGCATACACACTATTACACTAAAAGTGTGAGACATTTGAATTCGTCGAATTGAATGATGATTGCAAATTATAGGTGATGGCGTGAGAATTAGAGCTAGAGTTGAGCGAGAGAGACATATGAGCGCGAACAAGCGGCAACGACAGTTACAGGGGCGGGAAGGGGAATACAGGCAAAATTTTAGTCATTATTTAAATTAAACTGCCTTCGCATTATCTGTAACAAAAGCTTTAGCTCTCGAGTATCCATGACATACGGTTATAATGCATGGGAATTAAGACTGCACCGCTGTGAATTACGTATCAATGTGACAGGCAAACGGTGGGATGGAATTTATGCGCTAATATTCCATCCCCCACCCTCCACGTGCTCGGCGCTATTGGCGTAAGTATAATACGTAAGTAATTTCCGCCAGGAGTAAGAGCAATAGTGATAGTGAGAGAAGGAGCAGGAAGAAGGCGATTCGAAGGAGCCGCGGAGAACTAACTGGGAGAGGCGCAAGCAGGAGGAATGCGCAGAAGCGGAAAGAGGGAAATAAAGAGGCACGAACTTACCGGATGCCTGGCAGCGGCGGCGACCACGGCCGCCGCGTTGATTCCTGCGCTGGGATACATCTTGTCTCCGTGGTGCTTTCCGTACGGGGGAGAATGAAATCACCGTGAGATATGTATGTGTAATAGCTCCTCAAACGACGCCGGCGGCGGAGGGACGCTTCATGACACGCGGCACAGAAACGGCACCGATAGGGCACAATAGAGCACGAGGAAACAGATCACTGCGCGCGGCGCGAGTCGGCCGCCGCGTGGGCTATGAGGCCGATCGAGCCTCCTCGCGGCTCTCTAAACGACCATCCACTTTCCGGGATTCGCTCGAATAGCTCCACGCCTCGATCGCTTTAGGCTGATCCATCGGCCTTTGCTCGCCACTACCGCCTCGGCATGAGGAACAAGCTCGTCCCTTCGAGCCTTGTGATTTCGTTCGCTGCCCAACTTCCTCTTCAGTCTGTTGAGGTTATGCGAGACCGACGCCACGAACAATTACGAGGAGCGTGCTGGCATGCCCCGCTTGCCGTCGGTAAAGCAGAGAAAGAGAAAGAGGGGCCGTGACGGAGAGGGTGAGTGAGAGAAAGAGGGAGGGAGAAAGAAAGAAAGCGTGTGAACTGGTAAAATGCCAGCGTAGCGCAAAACGCGCCTCCAGCGGGTGCCGCAAAACGCGGCGGGAGAACTGGTGTCAGACCTTTCCCCCGCCCTTATTTCACCGGTACAAATACACTGTTACACTGCCACTGCACTGAACCGTTGTTTACTGGCGAGGTGGTAACGCGCAGCCACTTTAAGGTTAAGTTTACCACCGCGAACAAGCACACGTCCACCGTAACCAATGTGCCGAAGGCCCGACTAGCACCAGCGAGCACGTTCGGATATTAGAAGCGGAACAACTGATTCGTTGAAACCGGTAAGTAGAACGTGTAAACCACTGTGAAATATTAGCCAAGCGGAGAAGCAGCACGAAGTATCCTCCCTTGACAACGGCCTCGGAGCGACTGATGGACGATTCAGTGGTGGGGGTCGGTCTCCCCTCCAAAGCGGTCTTTCCCTTCCCCCACTATTTGTGCCCGTTACTCCACAGTTAAACCCGCCAAGCACCCCTCGAATGTCTCTCCTCGTCCTCGACGCTCGTATTAACCGGGGCGATAGCTCCTTCACAATTAAGTCGCGTTACGTAAGGGTCTCGAAAAGGCGAGCACGAAAATCACGGCTCGTTAAAACGTCGGTACCCCCTTCCCTCCAACCGGTCTCTCTCACTTGCTCGCTCGTTCGCTCGCTCTCTCTCCGTCGGTTGAGCGCGCGCGCACTCTCCGTCTTTTTCTGTACGCTTCTCCTATCGCTTTTTCCTCCTCCACCGCCACCCCCGCGTCCTACTTATACTCTTTGCTGGCACTCTGTCTCTCACAGCACCTGTCGTCCTATCGTGCACTTGATCTGCTTTATCGACCAACGATGAAACTGGGGAACGTCCACTGTGATTTCGACACGGTGTTGATATAATGACTGACCGAAGTATGCCTTTAGAACCGTTTTAGTTGACCGTAATTAATCGGAATTTAAATGAACAGTTACGTTCGCATGAAGCGTGTGCCGCAATCGGACGATACACCCGATTCTATTAGGCGCGAAACTACTATCTAGTGTGCGATAGATTCACGAATCCGTCCGGGCCGGCGCGGTATTCCCGCGATATTCCAGCGCTGACCGCTCACGCAAAATTTTCTATCAGCCACACATACTACCACCCTATATTAATAGTGAGTGACTCAACGCGCACGCATTTATCAATGCTGATTGCGTACGTTTTTTTCCGTTCCTCCGGGGCTATAATCGGAGATAGCGATGTGTGCAAATAATTTTTGTTGACTATAGCCGGCTACCTTTGGAATCTAGACAACTGAAAGTATCAAGCTCGAGATACGAGCGGTGACTAAGGGAGCGCTTCTCGGAATACATTTTTCGCGCAAGTCAGTTATCGTCGCTGGTGTTTCGCTCGAATTGTCGAGAGGGATAGCATGCTTTCCGTGCTACCGATATTGCAACGCGAATTGTACGCACCAGATCGGGTGCACCAACCGATTTTTGCAAGTTGAGCCAGGAAGGCTGGGACCCCGAAACTTTTCAGTAACGTGGGTATGGTTGAATAAACGAGAGGATAGGACGCTGAACACGGCGTGCCGTGCATACGCGTAGGTATTAGTCGCTTCCCTCGCTTCGCTCAGCGTGTACAAACAAATCGAAAGTTTTTCGCAAAATGGCCGTCACGAGGCTGACACGGATGTCCGCATAAACTCTACTGTCTGTCCTCTACCCTTTTCTCTCTTTTGCTCTACCCTTGACGTATCGCGCCCTCTCGCTCCGACTCTCGTCCGCTTTTACTGCTTTCCTCTCTTTTTCTCTCTATCTACGTCTCTGTCTCCTTGTACCCCCCAAGCGTCCGCGTCGACTGGCTGCCTCTCTCGGCACTCGTGATTTCCCTCGCTTCCCACACCACCACAAATATGGCGCCACCGCCTCCACCCGCTTTTCTCAACCCCTACAGAGCCTGCCTCCATAAAGCAAGAGCGGGAGAGCGAGAGAGCGAGAGAGAGAGCGAGGGAGCGCGCGAGAGTGGAGTCGATGGGTGTACACACGCGCCTCGGTTGCGCCTGTGTTCGCAGATCCGTGTGCAGCTTGTACGACTCGGAGAGCGTGTAGTATAAGGGGGTGGCGGTGTGGCCCCTATGTGAATATCGCGCAGCACACAGTCCCAAGCAGTTTCCTACTTGATTGCCGCTATCGTCCGTTCGCCTCGTAAAGGAACTGCTCCGCGCGGACGCCGATCCTAACCTCGACCAACCAGCCGACTTCCCTTCGACACTTCGCCAATCCCAGCGCAGTCCTCCCCACCGCCGAAGTCGAACCTCGGAAAGAGTCGAATGAAAATGCGACCTGGACCAATGAGAGGCCAACTTTTTCCAAGCAACGCGTGGATGTTCCGTCCGCGCGGACTGCCAGCCTATCCCCCACAGACGGACCTGTACGCCTCTACGGAATGAAGGTGCCGCACGAAGCCGCAGCGAAACATGAAAAATAGGGGGCTACATGAAGAAAAACACGGACCGGGTAGGACGGAGGAAGGCTCTGTGGGATGGATTCTACAAACCGAGACACCAAAGGCTGGCGCAGTCGAGGCTCTGGGGCGGCCGAGAGAGAGAGAGAGAGAAAGAGAGATGCCGAGGATGAGAATGGAAAAGTAACATAACGAAACGTCGATCCCATTACCTGAAGCTCTCTCGCCATACCGCCACTATGCACCGAGCCCTGCTTTCCACCCTTAATCCAAAGGAGGATTAGAAAACTCCATTGTCATGCTTCGCGGAACGCGGGATGGGATCCATACATACGTATTCTACGTATGCAGAGAAAAGCTCTACGCACAACCTTGGCCGTCCTGTGGCCTCCGTCAGTCCCCTTCTTACACCGGCGTCATCGTCACCTTTGCCTCGTAGAAATGGCTAGCGGCTGTGGTGCGGGATAGCCTAATGAAATAAATAGCTAGATAGTGAGAGCATGCTATGCTGATTCTGTTAAGCGGGGGTTGCGCGAGCTTTTTGCGCGACGCAAAAGCACAGGGGTTCCGTGCCGTCTTTGGCGAGCATAGTCCTCTTTCAATCCACAGAGGATGGCAGGAGCGTTTCTATCGAGCGGGCAGAGCGGCGGCGCGGCTCTTTATCTTGCTTCCACGGGGCAAAGATGGAATATAAGGCAGTGCCGTGGAGTGTTGGCGAAGCTGTCGGTCGCGCTTGGTCGGCTGCGGTTTATGTGCAGCCGCCTTGCCCGCCGCCTTGCCTGCCGCCTGCCGCCTGCCGCAGCCGGTTTGCGTGTTCGCCCGTGTTCGCTCGGTGGATACGTGTCCTCGGTGCGGCTCGCTGCTCACCGAACGACCACGGCCAACCAGCCAGGGACAGTGGATGAGCGGAGAGACCGTAGCCAAGAGCCGAGAGCGCCGAGAGCGCCGAGAACCGAGAACCGGGAGCCACGAGCAACAGAGAGCTCTTCAGCCGGAACGGAGAAAGCCGAGTGCACAAGCTGAAGGGAGAAAGAGCTATACTAGGGAAAGCGATCTCGAGCGAGACGGCGGCAGGCGGTAGAACCAGTCGCTGCGGTTACCGCGGCTAACCGCCCCGGTGCTCTCAACCCGCGGCGACCTCACAACCACATCGAGAATACAATCTCTCCCCTTCCTTCCCCAATCGCTCCCTCTCCTCTCCACCCCTTTCCTCTCCCCTTTTTTGCACGCTCCTCCCGCCCGATCGCCTCAACTTGCTCAGTCACCGATACTAAAAACCTCACTTTTTTTTCGCCCCGCCGTCGCCGCCGCCGCGAAATTATCTTTGTTGTATGTATTGGAGATATATAATTCTCCCGGCTCGTTGCTGACATTCTATACATATGTTGCACTGAAACGGAAAAGTTCTATGAACCACTCCTGTAATAAAGATATGGAGTGTTCAACGGGAAACATACGGCTATGCTCATTTTTGAGTTTTCTACGTCACCTTTAATGACCCCGGATATATTCTTGCGAGGAAGTCACTTGCAGTGATGCTGACACCGCACCAGCCTGCTGCCACCTAGTAGCTTTCCTATTTGCGAATGTGGCACGCGAGAATTTCCTCCACGTAAAATTGGCGGCAGCAAATGTCCACGGTTTGGTATAGTTAATTATAATTGAGCGACGGGCGTATTGGGCAACCGGCACTTGTCGACCGACGTCCACTTTATCCGGCGGCCAATTGGAAAAGATCTAAGAACCCGTCTTCTGCTTGAATGAGCGAGTATGCGCGTCTCGCCGACTTCAAGAGGATTTGCGAGGATGATCGAGCGCTGCAGGCTAGCCATTAATATATTTCATTGAAGGAAGCAGCACACTTAGCAGGAGGCTTTGAAATAACTGTATTTCGAATCGCTGCTAATATTATGGAAGTCGCGCACACTCACTGAATAACGCCTTGAGCAACTTAATTGAATGAGATATCTGTAGAAGGCAACTGCAGGTGTTCGTAGAAATTGCCAATTTGGCGAGCCCAACTTGATAAAATTAAATGATTTAACTTTACGAGTGCTGGTCGACTTGACTCTTAGGCTTTTGCCCGCTAATAGGGAAGTATGTGATTTTGATACTAAAATCCATCGAGTTCTGTCCCGCTTTCGCTTTTTACGTTATATGTATGTACTTACATACATGATCATAGTGCAACTAACACAGTAGTCTATTTTTAAGATCTCCTTCTCGGCTCAACTTAATACATGTCCGGCCGATAAAAGCTTTTCATGGTCACTACAGATCTCTGTGGTTCATGCCAGACTTTCACGTACTATCCCGACTTATTACCTACCACTGCTAGACATTTCCGAATAGTCACAGACCTCTCCAACTCATCAGAGATTGTGGTAGGGGGAGCGGGCTCTGGAGTCTGGAGGAGTCTGGAATCCGGACTCTGGACTTTTGGACCTGGGTTCTCGGGACTGTGAAGGTTCGGGCAGATCTGATATGATTCCGAGTGGTCCAGTAATGGTTGGGGTGAATTCAAGTGATCTCGCCAGGGCTGTAGAAGTCAGGGACGGTTTGGCACGTTCTGTAAATATCCGCGACTATAATCAGAATACAAGTCTAACTGTAAACGGAAGAGTGTTTTGGGTTTCCCCGAATTGCTCTTTGTACGCTCTTACGCATGTGTATGTTTTAAATTAAAACATGGCAGTTTATCAGACAGCTCGATAAGGACATCCTGTACAACTCGTGAAATTATATAGCGCAAGCGTAATTAATGGGCGAAGCTAGTAATTACGAACAACTCCAGAGGTACGAGAGAAACGTGAGCGAGAATACCCATGGCTCGAAAACATACGGTCATAAGCGCGGGGATAGAGTGTGAGAGGGTGGGCACACAGGAAACAGGGAAAAAACGCAAAGCGGAGATAGCGGGCAGTATTTTGGCAAAATAACGCATTGCGGTTTCACTCGAAACGAATCTAGCAGGGCACGAATTTCGCCTCTGACAAATGTCTTCCGCGTCTCTGGCGGCGGCGAAACGTTATCCAAATTACAAATAACACACCGCCGTCGACGTTTTATCCAACACCCGGAGACAAATTGCCGGCGACTTGGGATGGCTCGGCTGGAAATTATCCCCACCCTGTTGCCACGGTGTACGGTCGTGTCGTGGACTTCGTTAATACCGGTAGTGGCTCGGCCCCTTGCTTGGCACACGGAATTAACACGGCGAAGTGTATTTATGGATCCGGCCCTAACCAGGTAACCCGAGAAAGATCCCGCAGAGTACTCCTTCTTCCCAATCCCCTTCCTCAGCCCCGACACCCCCCTAGCCGCCGCGCCGCCTCTTTCTTTCCACCGGCAGCTCGCTGTCTCACTTTTTCTTTTATGAAGGAGGATTAATTAATGAGCTTGGTCCAAGCAATACTCGCTTTACCGTCCCGGTGCATAGTTTGCGAGGTGCACTGGCGTGGGAACGCTTCCACCCAATTACAATTTTGCTAATTGTTTGCTCGGATAACGCTTTCCACTAAACGGAAATCTTATTACCACTGACGACTCTGTGAATGTAGTGTGGAATCGTGAACCCATTGCACCTTGTTAAAACGAGAGTGGGCGTGTTTTCGAAATAAGTTGGAAAGCCCCTTTCCTCGAGCAAAGCTTTTTATGTTGTTCCCGCGGTGTGTTGCTCGTTTTGTTCGTCAGTGCTTTAATGTTATCCCTCGGCGGGAAACGGAATAATTGTTACTTAGAGCACACAATTAAAATAACGCAACCCCCTGCTCCACGCCACTGGCCCATATCCAGCGCGCACGGGACGTGATACACGTGTACTCACGGCATGTTACGCGTGCTCGAGTACAGTATTCGCAGTCTGCACCAGCGCGCCCGTCATGGCCTCGCAGAGAGTCGTGTAATGCACATTTGTAAAGTTACACGGGCTTAACTGCGCCCGGACGTTTTTCACCGCTCGCGGCAAGTTCCTTAATTGAAACCTTTTGTCGGAAAACAAGTCGGATTCTCTTGCAACGGTAGAAAAAAATGTGCAGTAATTTCGCTTACGGGCTTAGCAGGGTGGATGCATTAGAGCGGGCCTCCTGTTTTAGTATGACCGTGGAAAAGAACTGCGTTACTCACCGCCGCGACGGGTCGGGCTAAACTTTATTAAAGTTAACTTTCCTGTCAGCTCGAGTGCGCCCACGGAAACGTAGAATTTAAAACCAAAATTGGAACACCGATAGCGTGTCAAATTAGTACTTAAATCGTTGAAACAAGTGAAACTAAACTGCCAATTGTAGGCCGAAGCTGTAGGGCACTATTTGCAGATTTACATTCCTGAGGCTTTTTTCGGCAAGATCACTCCTTTCGCACTTCGAGCGGAAGTGATGATCCGCCGAGGGGGGAAATGAATGAGTAGGTCACGGTATTTATCCACACTCGACGTGACTCGACTCGACTCGACTCGACCAAGAAGGAAAGGGGGGGGGGGGGGGGGGGGGGAAGCATGGAGAAAGAAGGGTGGGTGTCTCGGGGAGATACGCGTGGTGACGTCGAGAAGATAGGAGCGGCGGCGAATTTCGTCACGGTCGTCACGGTCGTCACGGTTCGCACAGGGAAACTGTTAACAGAATTATACTTGGGGGCCATGCAGGATTTTTAACGGTCGATTTGCCGCGTACCCAACTCTGCTCGTGACCGGTGGCGGCACGGCCAGCGTCTCCCCGTACGGCTGGCAGCAACCAGGAATTGGAATAGCAACACAGCCCCACAACGAGCTCACCCTTCGGGCCAGTTAGTGCCCTTAAAGCACCCTTACTGCCCGGCTCTATCTGCCATTCGACGTTTCGTCACGCCGGGGGGTCAAAACTGGCCGCAGATGTCGGCCATAAACCTCTCGGCCCCGAGAACGACCCTGATGCTCACTGACACTCCTCCCGCCCGCCTGCGCCCCGGCCTCCTTTCACCATTGTATCTCCTGCTGAATACACGCCCTTAAATAAATCCATCTAGGCTCCCGTCTCACGGAAACCACCCCTCACGCTATTCCTCTTCCTACTCCTGCCACTGCTCCTACCGCTGTTCCATGCTTCTGCTTCGAATTCCACTTGCCCCTACCCCCCATCTCGCTCCCTTCCTCTCTCTCTGTCTCTATCTGTCCGGCTGTCTGCAATCCCTATGCACTATGTACTTCGAGTCTCTCGCTTGCCCAGATTAGGCGGCTGTTTCACATGCGAGGATTTATCCCTCTACCCTATACTTAGTGGTGGACACGTACTGGGCGGCTCAGGAAAAGATGACCCACGTTTGAGATTGACAGAGAGAGAGGGAGAGGTAGGGGGAGTGAGTGAGTGAGACATTGGAAATGGTCAAACACGCACTCCGCGAAACTGTATCAACGTCCCACGATAGCCGTGGAATAATAATGAAGACCGTAAATTCCGCATCCGGCGGCGTCGTGTGTGTGAAGATTCGAGCGAGATACGCGCTAATTAAGGCGAGAAACGCCTCTGATTAGGCAATAGATACTCAGTTACCCACCGACTAACAGAATTTTATCTACTTCGTGCGATTGAGCACGGAACGATTTTATCTGCCTAAGCGTGTTCGCTACTTCGGGCGGATTAGCGCAAAGATATTCGTTTTGATCACTGACTCGCAGACAAAAGCACTTCCCAACAGTATCGCAACGTTTGTAGCCCCGGAAACAGGGGGATTTTGTGTACACAGATACCTGCATAACATTGATGTCATTGTACAAACGGATTAAGACATTATCGTCACAGTCATCCTGATAATTGTTTCGCCGCTGAGATCGTCAATATATATCTGTATTTTGACTCGATTGCTTCATGGCTGTGTGCACTGGCGCTGCTCCAGAAATTAGTAGAGCGAGGTGACAGGCACATTAGAGGTCAAGTAATCCTTCCTCGGCGACAATGAGCGCTTGAGACCTATCAGTGACGGGTGGCGGGTATAAATAAAAAGGGAGAGTATCGACTACGAGGGTCACGTTTCAAGGGATGTCGAGGGGCCCACAAAGCAAAGCGCTTCCTGAATGCAGGGCGTCGAGTTGCGAGAACTTATGGGCGCCAGGCTGAATTATGGCGCGAGCGTGCCCGGGCCGATCGATCTGGGGGTGCAACAACCATGACACGCTTCGAAATTCCAGGATCTTTAACGACAAGGTGCGCCGGGTCATTAACGATAGCTTGTCGACGTTTAATTAGCCTGGGATCGCGATTACAGGTGCAGCATTGCGCAACAAGGGGTCCCTTGGTGCTTGGTGGCTGATACCTGGTGCAATCGCGACTCTAACTAACTAATACACGTGCTCGTAAAAGGCCAATGACGAGCATCGCGCTTCATCTTCGTCGCACGCCGTTCTGTTCCCTTTTGCAGATAACTGATAATCCCCTTCTCGCTTCTAACTGCAGAATTATCTTTATCGCGCCTGTACCCGTGACCATTCCCACTAACTTTTTTCATCGCGCTATCTCATCCCGCCACCCTTGCACCGAGGGTGAGGGAAGCAGGCGATTTGCGACTCCTTTACTCTTGCGGAGAGTTGAGGCTCGCACGCACTTGGCAAATCGTCGAATTACGACGATTGAAATTCAATTGCGCGCCCGATCGAGCGACTAATTAGACGCAGTGGGTTGCTGCGTCCCGCTTGACGACGAGCAACGCTGATGTAGCTGGGCCGAGCCGAGCCGGGCTCTCACAGTCGCCACGTGTTGCACCTCGAGCAATTGCATCCTGAGAACGTAAACGCTCATGTCGCAATCCTCCTTTCGGTGGCTTACGTATATGTGTGTATGTACATGCTTCTAAGGCACCGGCAACCTTTTTTCTCGCCTCGTGAGCACGACAGTGGTACGTGCGTTCACTCACCAGAGGGAATGCGGAATCTCAGGAAGCCTGTGGAATTTCATCGGCGTTAACTTGCCGTAACACTTACTACCGTAGCTTCTGATTGTGTTACGGTCTCCGGGAGTGTAAATGCTTCGGGAGGGTAACTGTTATGGGTGTATTTACCTGCCATGCCGACTCGTTCCTTGTCGTAGCCTGCAGTTTCCCGTCGCCCTTTTCGTATCTCTGATCTCTGACAATATCCTTTTCACCCATTCCGAGCCCTACTTCAAGCTTTCGTCATTTCGATCTATCATTATGTCTATGCGTATGTTTTTACATGTATACACATATGAGCCCTGTAAGATGGTAGATTTACTGGTTCATGCGATAGAATCCCCTTGTGAGATGTCTTGCCTCGCTTTTCGAATTAGACTTTAATGTATACAGTTGGCAGATTAAACTTCGTCGTGAAGCCGTACTTCAAAAGACTTAATCCGCTTTCCCGTTGATCCGAGACTCCAGCAGTGGAGGAACTGTAGTCTATGTACGTACTTCTTAAGTACAGACCAGTACGAGCCGGAGATTATAAGCCATAAGCCACTGACCTTAAGCAGACCAGAGCGATTAACACCATTGAGCATGCGTGCATTCTAATTACCCATATGTCGCGTTCGTTGTATATTCTACTAACCGTAGCGTGGTACGACACCGATAACTTAAATATGAATGCGTCGACTACCATTTGACTATCATTACTTCCATTTAACACGACGGGCATCTACCACTGCTATTATACATGCGTACATCATTAACAATTCCGTAGCAAGTTAAGCAGTTTTTTTTTCTCCGCGATTTGAAAGTAAATTGGCATGCTCTGTACTGCTGGAGCCAGCGATGCCACTTTAAAATTCTATGAACGATGGAAAGAGAAAACCTTGTGTACCGTGTGTCACGTTCATCGTAAAAAAAGAGTGTCAAACTCGGCCGTGGCATTAGTTTGCAAAGCGCCACAATGGATCGCGTTGTGTAACGTGTTAACAGCAATGCTCTCTTTGTTTGTCCTAACAGTGTCTACATCATTGCGTCAACATCCCATGTGAACATCTGTGGTGCGCGCAATATTTCTACTCGGCGAGGTAAGGTCCGCTCAGGAAGTAGAGCTGCGAGAATTTAGGTGGGCGTGTACAGCAGGAAGAGATTTCCTCTGGAATGTTGGCAAAATAGATCGCAGCCCGACGATACTTCTCTCTGGCGTTGGAAGCTGCTCTCTCTCTCGAGAGAGAGAGAAGTATGGTCTCGCTGACGGCTGAGAGTGTCTTGCTTGTGCGAGAATTGTTTCCCCCTAATTAGCCGAAACAGGCATACCGAGAGCTAGACAATAGCGGGCACGCCTCACGTTATTATACTCGTACGCGTGGTTCGTTGAACGAGCGGCCGCCACTGTGTTGCTCCGGCCGTGCAAATTAGGCCTTCATTTAATCCCTCGCAAATCGCAAGAAAAAAACGTGTGCGAGAGGTTGTTAGTTAGCGCAAGTCTCCCTGAGAGCGGCGTGCCGCGCGCGGACATCAGCCAGTCGACTTTGCCGGTAGGCAAAAGTAGCTGCGATTACTCGGACACCTTCCGTGAAGGAACGCCGGAATCCATTTCGCGGTAAGTGAGCGGCCTCGTACTCTCGCAATTAGTACTCGTAAAACTGCAACGGTGTGCTGCTCGCCGAGGGAATGTTTCACGCGCCGCGCTACGCCAGCCTCGCTGAACACATACAGGGTGATGCGTTTGCATTGGATTCAACGATCCCAGTGTTACTCAGTGTGCGAGCGGCGTAAAATATATAACATATATGTGTCGTAAATGTTTGTTTTCGGCAAGCGATAGTCAGTTAGCAGTTGACGCAAACAGCCTCACAAATAATATGCAAAAATCAATTGAACCAAACTGTTTTATTTCATAAAATTGAATGCGGCTGGAAATGCTTACTGATTCCAGGCGAAACGTACCACAGATCAGTTTTGAGATTCGAGAGTACAAGATTTTGAAATGCAGGATTTACTTGAGATTCTGCTTTTTATTACCGAGCGATCGAATCAGGACGAGATTGGTCTCTCCAGCAAAATCCGAGTGCTCGGCGAGGCCTGCCTGCTGGCATTGCCCGCCCTCGGATGATCCCCCGGGCTTTTCTCTCCCTTTTTTCCTCGGTCACCCATCATACAGTCTATTGTGTTATTATTATCCCACTCTACGACGTGAGCCCGCGTCTACGCTGTTATTATTATCCACGAGTGCAGGAGGTCGTCCGTAACTATCGACGACGCGCGCTGACTTAATAATACTTCGCTACGTTAGCCTAATGGGGGCTGCTGAGCGTGTAAGCCCACCAATTTACCGTCCCTTTTCTCTTGGCCCCACGCTCCCACCTTTCTCTCATTGTTCCCACTCCATTTCTCTCTCTCTCTCTCTCTCTCTCTCTCTCTCTCTCTCTCTCTCTCTCTCTCTCTGTCTCGATACGCCCGTCTTAGCTTCTTCGTGGTTGTATTCGCCCGTCCACACACACACACACACACACAGACTGCGCGCGCTCCCCTCCACGCGTCGTGCTACACTACTCATTCCTTTTTTTGTCTCGCCGGCCTCTTCTCCCTTTGTCCGCGGCCACCAGGATGAAGGGCGCCACCCGCACTGGCCGCTACCGGCTCATAAAAGGTGCGTTAAGCAAATAAATAAATTCCACATGGTATGGCGGCTGATAGCCGATGCGCCGCTGGTGCACCGCTGGTTCCGGCTAACAGCGCTTGGTTTTGCGAGCTGGGGTAGATGAAAGCGGAGATTCGTAGGGATGGCAGGCGCCGGCATTTTCCCTAACGCCAACTTTCGTCGAGAATTTATAACGTGACTCCCGCTTTCGTCGTAATCGGATTTACGCGATCCCATGGAGAATACGCCCAGGGTGAAGGAAAGGCTCGAGAGGGAACTCCTCTATTCACAGGATTGATGTTTTTTAGAGCTCTTCAAATTGAAGGCAACGATAGCTCTACTTTCGAATAACACGTCCCAACATACGCGGTAAGGGATATTAGCGAGCGAGAGTGTTATTAGAAGATAAAGATATGTGATATCCGGCGTGAAGGTACTCCGTGCAAGGTGTCTTCGAGGAATTTATGTTTTTACGTGCAACTGGAAGCCTGGATAACGGCGGCTCGGCTCTTCTAGAAATATCGGGAATGGCCGCGGTTAACGAGCGGCACAGATAACTACATTATGAATGCAAAGCGACTAGTCACGGTTTGTAGGCAATTCGATAAAGGCGAAATGCACCGGTGGAAGCGGGTGATGGGTGAATCCATGCTTGTCCGCACTCTCCCTCTTCTCTGACAGTAAGTACTTAACGCTTTATCGAACACAACGAAACGTCGGCTACTCGCTCTTTCGAAGGTCTCAAGTACCAGGGGGCTCTCGATAACGATCATAAAATTTCCGCCCTCGAAGCGACAATAGTGTCTTTCGGTGTTTCTCTGTTCCACCCATTCTCTCTCTCCATCTCGCTCTATCCCTCTCGCTCTGCTTCTGGCTTCACCGGAATAATAACGGTGTCTGAGGTATGCTCAGTGTGTACAGCGTAGGCTTACACGGGGAACGTATACTCCCGGCAGAAGTCTTTCAAGCGAGCATAATGGCTTCAACACACCTACGTGTCCCTATCTGCATACGGGGTGAGCGCGCGCACGGCAAGAACGATCGTTGCCTCCTTGAGCGAGCGGCAACCTGGCCAACGATTCTCCTAGTTGCTCGCGTATCGAGACAATACGCCGTTTATCTTCGATCTGGCAGAGGAAGGAAAGAGTGGTCCTGCTCGTACATCACGCCGCTGCTACAGCAGCCAATAAATTACTGTTAGGAAAGCCGGTAAACGGGCGAGGAGTGGCATGCCCGCCTTTAAAATTGCTATTACGCGCGTAATTCTTCTTTCCCTAGGGAACCGACAGCAATAATCAATTCTTTTGGGGTGCGGATAGGCGCGACGGAATTGCGCGCCATATGCAATTGCAGCATTTCCATGAGCGCAACAGCATAATGCGAAGAATGCTGAGTTATCAGTTTGCGACTGCTAAGTCATGAGCTGAATCGTTTTACTACTGCGGTGTTAATGTGTCGTCGTTGATGCTATAGAAATGTGTGTGTACTAGTAGATTTAAGTTTATTGGGCAAAATTGTTGTCCTTGTTATACCCCGGTTCTTGGGAAAAAGGGCGAGGGAGAGATTCGGCTGGTTTATTGGATTCGATGCGATTTGATTTCACATCTAACTGGGTCCGGTGGCTAAGCTTTTGCCGAGGTTTCTGCGGGACCTTCCTTTTTCTTCGAATTCTTCTCGCCGTGGCGCGCCGGGCTCTTGTGAACCCTCTGCTCAAGAAGCCCGGGGGAGTAGCTGAGTCGGATGACAGTAAATAACGAGAGGTCCTCGAGAAACTCGAACCAGCGAGTTCATATACTTGGACGTATACGCAATCGACCAGCGGAATCGAAATTCGATATCAAACTGTACACACGCCCTTGTGTTTAAAGGCTGTTTTCAGGACGAAGTGGAAGATAGAATCGGGTGAAACGCATTGGCGAACGAGAAAGAAGATAATGGTCTCTTCTCGAGTTTCCGCGTCTAGCAAACCTCTCGGTTTTCGTCCTTTTCCTTCCATTGTACCAAAACATACGCCGCAGCGTGCTCTTATTTGTCTGCGCAACCGCCGCCCAGGAATTTTTGTCGCGTCTATTGAGTAAACCACTGCGGTTCTTTCTCCAGCCACACGGAATTTCAGTTAAGAGATACACCATTGCTCGTTTTCCTACTGTCTCAATGAAACTATCACCGATATTTATTTCGCAGGTTATGTAACCTTGCCGTCCAAGATTCACAATTAGCTATCCTAATCAGGTAAAACTGGCCCTAACCGATTATCTCCCAAATTCAATAACAAAGTAATCATCTTTTAAATAGCCAGGAGCAATTACCAGCCGGCTATTAGAGATCGGGTAACGTAGGATATATATGTTCATAGAGTGGGTTTCATAAGCAGAGATCAACCAGCTATCTTGCTGATTTGCTTGTGACCTATCACAAAAAAGGTTTTACATAGTGTACCGATTCACCATTACAGAGTTATTAGGGTAGCTGGGAAGATATATGAGAAGGTATAGATACGTTGGAACCGCGTAAGCATCGATACTCCTGCTTCTGCGGTTATGTACTGCATCCATTAAAGCCATATGCACGTGCGAAGATACCTATGGTGAAGGCAAGTTTGTAGTTACATGACGCTAATACGTTCGCCTCGCATCTGCATAAGGCAACACCGACTTGAGTGAGAGAGCGAGAGAGAAGAGAATGATTGAGGGAGGCGTTGGAAGAGAATGATGGCACAAAGTGCACCGGCCGCTACTAATTATTTCGCGTTTCTTACACGCTCGTTAGAGTGTCCTTAGGTTAGACGCACACCGAGCATAAACTTGCCCGTACCTTTTTGTTTTTTTTCGTAACACAGCCGACTCGTTAAAGCCTCCGACCACTTTGTCCAGCTATTAATCTCTCGCTACCAATGTCTAGGTGCAAGGTACATTTTTCTTCATTCTGTACTACTTATTTCACCATCCATCACTGCCGCCAGAAGTAGATCTACTCTTAGATATTGGATATATCCGAGTTTTGTCTCGGCCTCGATATATGTATATCTCATCACTGAATTGCCTTAATTGATTTTAGCAAGGGCATACGGCCTGTTTTATAGTCGCTTTCTGGCAAGTTTCTCGCTGATCAGGCGTGTGATCAGAAACGCCTGAAACGGCGGTAGAGGGGAGAGTAAATAAGCCGCACGATTTCTTCAACCACTCTGTCATTTATCGGCTTCCCATCCTTCCTGCTGGGCGGCGTGCGGGTTCTCGCTCTTTTTTCGCATGGCGCAACAGTAATTATACGAAGAGACAGAAGGTTATTAATGAGCGATGCCGCGATAAGGGGGAGCGCTTCGATCGAATTAACGATGTTACACGGCCAGGGCGTTACACGCGCGCATACGATGGGGAGCGGGCACCCGGTATTTGCCGGTACACACACACACACGCGCACACCCACACACATACAGCCGCCCGCCGGCGACGTGTTAAAGTTTTCTCCATGCAAAAGTTGACACGAAACGGTTTACACGCGCGGTATCGCGGCCGGTATTAATGCTTGCGTATGCTTGCAGCTCCGCTCGGCGCAGCACGCTCGTTATCTGGCGCACTACGCCGCACCGGTTCACATGCAAATCGCAATGTGTGCACCGACAGAGTGAGGGAGAGAAAAAGAGTGAGTGTGAGAGAGAGAGCGCGAAAGAGAGAGTGAGTAGCGCCCAGGATGTGGCGCGGTGGCACTCGTCGTGTAGGAAAATATAGTAATCCAGTACCGCCTGATAAATTGCGACGCGGAGCTACGCTGTAATCGCCCGGGGAAAATAATTAATGCGCGCACTTACGTAAAGTCGAATGCGAGCGGGAAAGTCAGGTCGAGGGAAAAACGTCGGGATTAATAAATTTCGCCAACAAATATTGCGACACGGCTTGAGAAGATGCTTGCATCCCTCATACCACCCACTCATACATATACATATAGACATATTCACGGACTTAGAGTTCCTGGATCTCTGATGCGATGGTAGAGATTAAAAATCCGTCCACGGATGGTACAATGATCCCCAAGAGTTTCTTCCGTCTTTAAGCTTAATTAAAATGGAAACAACAAATTGCTGGGGCTATCTGGGAGACATCAGATTATATTGGAAACATCGACTATATTTCGCAGGTGCAACATAGTACTTAACGGGGAACATGTGAGTAAATACGCTCCGGTCGACAGTTACGCAAAGAGAAGCCAGGAATGCCTGTAATTAAGATTCCCTTGTCGCGATATTCTCCGAGTGTGCCTGATAATGTAAGGGGTAAAGGGGCGATAACGACTCATTTCACGAATTAAACATTGACATTGGTGTCAGCATGAAACACCAACTCGCGAGGAAACAAGTGAAACGACTTTCTCGAAAGCCCATCGCCACTGGCTCTGCTAACTTTACCGGTCTGGGACATTTTTGTAATTGAGTGCAGCGCGAGACAGACCCCTAATGAATTCCAGCGCGCAGGGCATTAAGAAACTGGTGAAAAACAATCGGGCCAAGTGCGATGAGGAAAGCGGCAAAGGGTCGGCTGAGAGGAGTGGCCGAGAAAACCATGCCGCCTCAGTGGAAATGAATTTTTCATTTCGCGCTAAGCTCGCGAAACGGTTCCTCACTCAAAGCGAAGATTAAAGGGCGCGAGCGTGAATCCCTCTTCCCCTTTTCCTGCTTCCTCGAGAATAAGAGGTAACGACTGGGGCGGCGCCACCCCATTATTTTTCATTGCTCGCGAGCCCGCTCCTTTTCCATTTTTCTCTTTCCTTCCTTCCTTCCTTCTTTCCTTCCTTCCTTCCTTCCTTCCTTCCTTCCTTCCTTCCTTCCTTCCTTCCGGATGCTCGCCTTCTTTTCGAGGAATCATTGTTTTTTCTCCTCTCTCATAAGCTCACGGCAGGTCTTTCCTTAAATTTGTATTACTGTTGAGTTATGGGGGACCAAGCTGCCACAAAGGAGCAGGAGCCCAGTGGATTATTCAATTCGACCGCACAATTCGTTTTGCCGAGACTGGGAGAGAACTGCTCGGGGGTTACGTGTCGTATCGTCCTTCCAGGTATCGCAGTCCTACGACAAGCATTGTGTCAAATCCAGCGGAAAATGTGCCGCGGTGCACAATCGCCTCCGCTTGCTACTCTTACAACTTTAGAAAAGGAATGCTCGATAAATAGAGAACAAGCGGGCGAAGTAAACGGCCATTTTTCCCGGTCACCGTTTTCGTTGCTGTTCTGCCGACTATTGTCCAAGGCTTGTTTGACATGCGATGCATTTTAACGCCAAGCGAACGAAGGAAACTGGTACTATTCATCTTTGGCGTACTAGCAAACTGGCATAGACGTTCGACCGGCGCAGACCAGCACCGACGGAACTAGCCTGGTAGTTAAATTGGGTAAATAAAATGGCAGAGCTGGCAAACGCCGTTAAGTCGACATGAGTTAGCTGATCGCGTAAATTGGCACGACATTCCTCGGCAAAGGAGAGGAGTAAATACTTAAGATGAAAAAGTGCGGACGATGATTCGACCGCTAATTGAAAGTAAGAGTCGCTCGGCACGGGATTGTCTCGGCGAATTAAATGCTGCGGCACTCGACTGCTATCGACCGCATCCATAACCGCGAAATTACGCCGGTATATTTCTTCGAAACTGTCGTTGCACACGTACTCCCGGCCAGATGCCGTCCTTCAGATATCGTCTTCCTCCGGCTTTGACCTGGGTTATTACTTATAGCGTGGAGCGTCGGCGGTTTATTTTGCCGGGGGACGTAAGAGGACGTCTGGGCGGCTAAGGCGGGCGAAAGGAACGCCGGAAAGGAAGTAATAGAGAAAGAGGGTCGAAGGGTCTCCCCGCAGATTAGAGCGCGAATCAATATTGGGCAGTGAGGCGAGGCTTTTATCGGTGCTGAAAGAAATCCCCTCGCTTCCTTCTTCGAGTGGGCACCGATTTCCAAGTGGCGGCGTAGGAGGACCGCCGGAGAGAAAGAGAGAGAGAGAGGGAGAGCGAGAGAGGGCGAGGCGTGGCAACGAAGAGACGCAGGGCCACCGGTAGATAGAGTGATAGAAGGAAAGGGAAGAAGTAATCCCGTATACATATACATATACATAGTATTCGCGAACCGAGAGTAGGTCGAGGTGGGGAAAGAGTGACGGAAAGAGAGGCTGGTACCAGACGAAGGGCTGCAACGAGGGAAAGAAGAGGAAAGGAAGAGAGCGAGCGAGAGAGCGAACGCGATGGGGTATGAGGAGGACTAGCTAGAGGATTGCAGAAGGAGGAACGGACTTCAAGGTAGAGAGAAGTAAAGAGAACGAGGATTCCGTTCAAGCAACTTACCGGACTTCTGCCTTCTCTCTACGGTCGAGGATTTACAGATTACGCTCTGGTAGACCGAGCTCCTGAGTGGAACCGAGAAGGGGCGATCCCGTGGAGAGTGAGGAGTGCGAGAATCAGAAGAAGTGAGCGAGACCACCTATTTATTGGAAGAGGAAAAAGGAGGGCGACCATCATGATCCAACAGCGGCGGAGTGCCGTGGTGAAGGAGCGTGAGTGAGGAAGAGGGAGAGAAAGAGAGTGAGTGAGAGAGAGAAAGCGCGAAAGGGGAAGAAACGAGGACGAACATGAGAGAGGGATACTTGCCGAAGGAGAGACAGGAAGGGGGAGTCAAGCACCATCCGGTGCGATGAGTGCGACGAAAACGGAGCTAGCAGCTCGAGTCCGCGCGGACTCGATCGCTGCGCAGGCATCGACGAATCCCAGCTGGATTCCGAGTCTCAGCAGCCAATGACTTGGCGCCGCGGGTATTACACGTTTATTATCGCACGGGAAAAAGAAATGACTGTTTATAAATAATTAGAGAGGTTTTAATTAACCCTCGGGACGCGCTCGAATGGCCGGAATCCACTGGTGTTTTAATCGTCTGGCCGGTCTCGTTCTGGACTCTGGACGACGTTACCGCCGGCTGTTTCGTTTGCCCCTTCCTATATCCAGTTCTCGCATGATATTCGTGAAAGTAAACGATCGATCAGGATCGATCGTTATACACTGGCGTTGTTCTCATTTTCCTTGACTGCTGGATACCATACGTCAAAGTGCGATCCCCTCGTGGTAATTAAGTAAGCCTATAGAGATAGATGCTTGGACAGGTCGAGTGAAGCATCAAGCCTTCTTATTGTCAGATACCGATTGCAGGCTCCTCCGGACAGGAAAGGTTACAGCGCTAAACAATGGAATATAATATTATTAGAAAGTTTCATTTTACCGAGCGGACCCAAGTGTCGAGCCAGTCACTCGTGAATTCATGTCGACTCGTTTTACTTCAAAAATTCATTTCCGCCCCTTTGACAACCTCCGTATATTTCCGACAAGTGTCTGCCTTCCGCTAGATAGAATAGCGCACGGGTTTCGACCTTTTTCGAAAGACTTCCAGCGGCACGGCAACGTGACAAAAGGGAAACCAAAACGACATCGAGCTGCTGGATTTTACGTGTGAATGCCTTGCTTTCGCAGTGAGGCGTCTCCCGATTTTTATTCCTCCGCTATTCTCCGTTTGTCCTCGGTCTCAAGAATGAAGCATTGCTAGTATCTATTGTTACCGTGTTCCTGAGCGAAGTGCGACCCGAACTTGCATCAATTTTCCAATCTTCCCCAAGTTACTGCGAGAGAGCAGTTCTAGCCGCAAAAGACTAAACGACTTTTGAATACCTGACAGCTGTCTGCCAAGATTCGCAGCACAGGGTGCTTAACGAAAGCTTCGAGAAGACTTCTTCGCCTCTCGCACGCTGCAAGATTCTATTTCCGCCTACCTTCTCAACTTGTTACATTGTCTATTAAGAAGAACAGGAGGTTTGTGCGGCGATGCTCTTACTTGCTAGGTGCGCTTTGTAATCCATACACGTTTAGGTCGTCAGTTCGAAATCGCTAAAGTTGTCAGGACATAGCTCAAGAGAGAAATTGAACGAACAATTCCCAAGAATTCCTATGATTACGAACGATTTCGTTACCCCATAATATTAGCAAACAAAGTTTCGGGCGGTAGTTTAACAGTCGCCTGGTATCACATTTTAATTCTAATAAAGCTCTCGCGTGATTATCGAGAATGCGAAGAATATTCCAACAATTCTGCTGGCTCACCCCCTGCGCGCGATCCCCTATTCCACCATAATCGGCCATTGTAATAATCAATTCTCTTTTATCATTAATGACTCATTTATAAATGATATGTCGCGAATACATTAAATTGGCGAATTATGCGAATGGAAATGTAGCCATCGAAACGATATCTGATTGTGGTTAATTATGAATTGCTTATGAATTTACAGGGGAATTTCCCGGGCTAAAAGTGAATCCTTTGTTGCCTGTTCCGCCAGTGAGTGTGTATAACGTGCGCTGAACTTTTGAGTGCCACCTATGCGAAATACTCTGCTCTAAATGAGTTGTTGTCGGTCCTGGCAGCACGGTGGCGGCATAAATAAACAGTATTATTGAGCGTTGTCAAGCGAAATATTTTCAAGATAGAAATTCCCACTAATACTGTGAAAGATTGACAGGGACAACGAGGAGTGCGTGCAAAGTTGGTTTCGGGTCGGATGGTTCGGTGAAATGATCTGTTACGCCTTAAAGAGGAGTCGCATTGACAATGGATGGAGGGCAGAAAGGTTACCTGTGGCTATCCCAATCAAGAGAGCGTGAATTGGCACCGGAAAGAATGTGGATCAAGGCTCGCATTCAGGGAAGCTCTATTGTTTTCTTTGTCGGACAAACGAGTGAACGAGAGTTTAGCCAGGTACTCTGTTAATGTCAATGGATCATGGAAAGCGGTGTAATTATATGGGTGCCGCTTGCCGCGCGAGTCAATCACGCGATCGTAATCCATCGAGAGCAGATGGAGAAGGCCGATATATACAGTCTATGTATTCTCGAGCCGGATGCGACTCGTTGAAAGTCCGCCACTCGCTTATGCCCTCCCGCCGGACACAATGAGATCATACTCGGGCGATAATGAGTCAGGATCGAATACTTATCCAAATAAAGCTTGTAGCGCGCTCTTAAATATAGCTTCCGTTGCTTGTTTTCTGATGGTCTCGCACACTCGACGACTCGAGTGTGACAGTAAAAGGCTGGCTGCGTGCCGGCACCCGGTAATCTTATAGTTGATCGCCTTAATTCCAGCTCGCAGGGCTTTCAATCGGCCGGGCCTGGCCGTCCTGGGCCGGATCGGCGTGCGAGGGGGGAAAAAAAGCTCGAGGCGCACCTCTCGATTTGCGCGATTAATAAATGTACAGTCGTTGCCGGCATGCATTCATCCGTGGGCGAGTGTAGCCGCCACTTTATTTTAATATTGGCCCCTGGCAAGACGGCCGAGAGCGGGGAGCGCGATCGACGACGCTTCTTCTAGTCGATCTACTCCTTCCCATTGGATTACGCTAACGAAGCGTCAAAAATCGGTTTCAGGATCGCGTGCGCACGTACAGAGGTTGTCGGTGTCTCGCAGCCCGAGGTTGATATTATTAGCGTGGAAGGCAGTCGGCTAGAAGGCACAATGAAACCTACATATGGATGCTCTTGTACGTTCACATGCGAGAGCGCGAGGGTAGGGACCCGATTAAATAGGGGTTACGTTGACATTTCGGGGTGGCAACAGCAGCGACGTCGACATCGGACTTCTCAATGAGTTCCTAAATCGAAAGTAGTTCCGCCCTTCCCTCGTTCGCCGTACGCCACCTCTCCCCCTCTCTGCGGATTTGGCTGGGGTTGCTACCCTCATATAAATCGAGGAACCGGTATGTTTGGAGAGCTCCCTTTCCCGTGGGGTGACACTGCTGAAGAGGGAAGAAAGTAAGAGATTTCTCAGACGACACCCTCCCTTTCACGCGAGGCGCATCTCCCTCTATCGCGAGAGCCATCTTGCCAAGGGTGAAAACGAAGGACGGCAGAATTTTTTCTCGCCCAGACCGCCGTAACGAGAGCCAGCTCCGAGTTCTTACCTTGGCTATTTGTCCTCTTTCCGCCTTCGTTCTTTTCTCCTCCTTTTCATTCCCGCCTCGCTCCTTCTTGCCCACTGCTTAAGTGCGGCATTACTTTTTCGCCGGCTTCCAACATCCCAGTCTGTATGTGGAGTGTAGCGGTAGGCACGTGTGTGTAGTGGTAGGTATATATGGGCGCATATGCGTGCGCCAGTATATGAAAGGGGAAGAGTGGAAGAGCCCGGTGGGCAGGCTGTTGTGTCAGAGAGTCCGGACCCTTCAACCCCAACTCTGCTGCTGATTAAGGCATAAAAGCCTGAGGGATATACCAAACTGCGAGCTAGGGGGAAAGAAATTTGTACAAGGGTTGGGCGCCACAAGATGGGGCGAGAGGAGCAAATACAGCGGGAAAGGATACCTAATTGTAAGTACATTATACCTTCAGCCCTCCCCGGATTATACAGCTGCTTCTTTATTGCTGACAGTGGCGTCTTTTATCCGTAATCCCGCTCGCTCGTTTCGATCATAGCCTGGTCCTCACCTTCCTGCCTCGCATCAAGAGAAAATATTTACTCTGTTTTTTCCTCCCGATTTATGCAAATTGCCAATTTGGACGATATCGCAGAGTTCCTGGATATCGCTAACAGGAAAGAATACCGTACTTTGGAAACCAGGCAATATTTTGGTAGGTTGCATTTTACGGGAGAACAAAGAAAACTAACTGTAATAAGTGGAAAAGTCCAGCAGAATTTGATTGACGGATAAATAATAAGTACAGTGCAACCTCGTTGAATGGCGCGAAACCCTTGCCACAAAATGAGAAAAAAAGAGAGTATATATCTATATAAATGTATATGAACTTTGTAATTCTTTGGAAAAAGAACCTGCGGGAACGTAATGTTAAAATCAATATTTTTCAGATTGTCCACTTGTGTTCGTACCAGCAGTAAACAAGAGGAATAATCACCGAATTAAATTAATTTATTCAGTTACTAACGTTTTGCAGTATCATCCGCTTCAACAGCGGAATTTCCAACTTAGCGCACTGTATATTTTTACGGAAGACCGTGCGATATTTTAAAAAGCTTTTAATACTGTAGTCGATAATTTAATTCGGTAACCTTTTAATTCTGGAGCTAATAAATTCCTTCCTTCCGGCTCCTCAGCAGCCGTGCGCAGCTACTCTTCGTAAATCATTACGGGGTTTCAATTTAAACGGGAAATGAGTTTGCTTTTTCCCAAAGTTTTTTTATTCTTTGATATTGGTAAATGTTAAACGAAAGATGGCTGCTATACTCACAACCGGTTGGAAGTTGGAAGTCGAGTCGTTAAATGCGTGAACCGCCCTATGCAGAATTGTACATGCACTGATAGCAATATTACTAACTGTAGAGATCGAAAGATGCACGTGCAAGAAAAGAGGATCCGTCAAACTCATAGCATATTCTTAACGCTGTTATCACTCTTGGAGATCAGGTCGGATAGAGATAGAATAAGAGGGGTTGATGGTCTGGTTCAATAAAAAGGAACGCCCAAGTCCCTTTTTCGTATTCAATGCTCAGGCCAATCTAATAGCGTACGCGGTAAGATAGCAGCGGCTTGATCATGTCGATCTGTTTATCGAAACGTACATTAACGCCCGACATGTCCCAATACACGCATGCATCAGCGATAAGTCTGATAAAATAGAGGCGCCAACCAACAATCAAGTGTGTCCATATCGAGAGAGCTGAATTTTTCGCAATCGGCCGAGGTAGGGAGCTGCTACTTTAATTGGGACGATTTCATACGCTCTTTCTGCCTTCGTTTATGAATAGTGTGCAGAGACAATCGGAATTGCTCGCTTGAACGGGTTATCCGTGATAAACCTCCATCATGCTTCCTCGCGTTCGAAATGATATACCGCGAGGGGTAATCGGCCATTGGGGAAAAAGCGGTAACAGCGCCGTTTTCATCGAGGTTCTCGGTCACTTTCACTCGATGTACTAATCATCTTGTTTTACGGCGCCCCGCACTCGCCAAGATGCTTCCTTTACACGGGTTTTTCTTCCTTTTCCTGTTCTCGATCGGTACCCTCCCTCGGTCTTTATCTTCCTTCCCTCGGGTCGAGAACACGCGTCGGCCAGACTTGGGGCGAGCGGCAAAGTCAATTTCGGGGCGAGATGCCAGGGGGTTAATGGGCCTTCCTTGTCGTAAATTCAGGCTTTAGTGTGAAAGCTGCCTAAACCCATCTTCTCCCTTCCCTCCCGCTGCTCAACATTCTCTCTCACCACCCAACTCATCCCGTCCCGTCCAGTCCCATCCCATTCCATCCCATCCCCTTCCTTTCCCTTCCCTCCCCGACCCGATCCCTTCCCACTCATCTCCCGTCTCCCGCCGCTCGTCCTGCCCCAGGCAGGCACGTCCCCTAACAAACAGGATGCAGGTACTTCGGACTTTGTCTTTTTCTCCGTTTTACCCTCTTCGCTATTTCTTTTTATCTTTTTGACCCGCTTACTCCTTGTGTTACCCCACTTCTCTGGTACCCTGCTCGTCTTCCCTTACCTCAGGATCGGCCTTTTTCTCTATTTAGCCGGCTTGTTCTACCTCCATTCTTCCCTTCCTCGCCCTCGCCCTCACGATTTTGTCCGCGCTCTGTTCTTCCGCACAGCAGCAGCAGCATCCTTCCTTCTTAGTCCTCTTTACATCACTTTTTTCCCTGCTTCCCCCACTCCTTCGACCGCCCTCTCTCCCCCTCGTGCCGCCGCCATCTGTCGGTATCGTCTGCTTCAAGCGCTTTCGGCGATTTATTATCCCACCGCTCCAACTCGGTCAGCAACCTGCTTAGCCGCTGTTTTTGCCCGATCGAGCGAGGGTAGGGGGTGGGTTGGCCGGCTCTGCCTAGCACGGCATCAGAGGAAGGCGAGGAAGCAGACAGCTAGCTGTAAAGTAGTGAAAGAAAAAGGAAGAAAAGCCGATGAATCGCGATGAGCGCCGATTCGAGGTGTGAGATTGCGCTGTTCTCGCTCGCGAAAGCTTGCGTCCACTTGGATCAGTGTATTGAACAGGCTCGTATATCCACTTGTAGAAGAGCTCTCTTATCGTGTCGCTTGAGCGGTATGAAGCGCTCGCTGTACGAGCAGCCGGTGACAGAGAGACGGAGAGGGTGATAAAGAGAGTGAGAGAGTGAGATAGGGCAGGGGGAATGTAATATTAAAGTTAGCGAGTTATGACGTATCGCGTCGGATAAACCACTGGCATTTCCTACGTTGGCGATCCTCCTGGTAGAGAATGCCGGTAGCAGTCGGGAACTCGGAGAATTAAGATTATTTTATTACCACTGGCCTCGGCGGCAATGCCATTAGTGTGGAATGTTAATGGCCCGTTATATTGACCGAGCGGAACGAACGATTTGAGCCGACTCGAAGCGTAGTGAAATTTTTAATCGCCATAAGTTAGGTATGTTGCTGGCGTCTAATTTGCCTTAATTGCCGCGCGGCTAACGGATCCCCGGTGGTGCGGCGCGGTGCGGCGCACCAGTGCGATTTAATTCAGCCTCTTTGCGCCACGCGGGATCCTGCCATTATATCGAGCAGAAAAATACACCGGGACTCGCCCCACCGTCGAGAGTGTTCGGCCTCTCGGCCTCAGCAAAAACAAACGACCCGGCGCTCCCAAGTGCGATAAAAACGGTCGGTCGGATTAAATGCTGCCCTCTTGAATGGAGACGTTTTTCTGTAATGGAAAACAGGAACGCCGTAAAGGGAATTCAAGCACGACTGATCGAGCACCTGCCATCGCGCGGGGGACTTACAAAGGGCTGCCGGGAACTGGTGGAAAATAATTCCTTCCTCTCTCGGCCTCGTGCACGGGAGTATTCGGCTACGAGCAGGTGCCTCTACCCTGACCTTTTCTCTATGGACCCCGTTTTCCACTGCCTTTCAGCCCTGCCTCCACCCCCCTTTACCTCTCTCCTAGTCCTATATCCGCTATCCCCCTATTTTCCATTTAATCAGTTTCCACATCAGTTTCGACGCACTCGCATCTTAATGCATGCGCTTATCCGAATATACGCGCAACCGCGTTGACTCGCTTTAGCACGTTTCTTGCGTGATAATCAGTCAGCCGTGGCTCATGACGATAATTACCATTTCCAGCTTGCTTAAGACTAATAAGACGGCGATTGTAAGAAACTGAGGTCTTTGCGGTATGCGTGTTTCGTCAGGAATTTCATGCCAGCAATAATGTTTCGAGCCTTGCTATTTTATAAACGGCCTAATCGTAAGGATAATAAAACAATTTTGCATGCCATCGCAACACGTCGTAGTCGGAGTGACGCAAGCAGGGGAACAGACGACGCATGGAGGATGTACGCTCGGCTGTGGATTCAGGTGTTGGTTTGAGCGAAGAGGGCTTATTCTGTGAGAGAGGGAGAGAGTTGCGTCTTTGTAAGGAGAGAGCCCGTAGAAATCCGTGTCTACAAGCGTAAGCCTCGGCACATGCGCCAGAGTTACACGTGTTTGCGGCCAGGCAGTGGCTTTTGCGAGGTGTGAAAAAAACGCGTGCGAGAGTTCGGTTAATTAAAATCCTGCACATTCGAAGTGCGGCAACGGCAGCGAGAAAGTAGGCGTGTGACTACATACTCGCTCGTGTGCAGTATCGTGCGTGTTGATGCGTCCGAATGAAGCGCCTCTCGCAACGCAGAAATTTTGTTTGTAATTTCGCCAACATTCTACCGCCGGCTGGAGGACGCTTTTGTCGATTCCTTTGAAATAGCCGCGCCACGAGACGTACCGAATAATAAAATTCTCGACTTGTTGACGGAGCGCGCATAGTATGTATTCCCACTTGAGCTTGGGGCAGCCAGCGAGTTTTAATAAAATCTTTCCATCCTCACCGAATACCAGCTTTTTTATGCTAGCTCCGAGAATGTTTTTAAACATGGAGCATCCGACGGAGAGATGCGAATTGCGATAGGCCTTCGAAGCTCCACAGATATAGCGCGCGATCGATGTAGACATCAAATGAAGTAAACCTTTTGTTTAATCAGAGTAGGCGATCCACGAAGCGCGCGTGCGCATCTCGCTTAGCAGAGAAAAATAAATTTTCCGCCTCACTCCTACAGATTGCCTCGACCGGTGGAGCAGCCATACAGCTAGAAAAATGCAATTGTTTTTGCAGCATGCGACCACATACGAGTCAGCGTCGAACGTGAAATTCATCCAATCAATATTACGTGCCGCGTCTACGCACGAAAAGCCGAAGACCAATTGGAAAGCAAAGGAAAGAAAACCTGACGGTGTGTATTGGATCTGTCCACTGTTGCAAGAATATATATATGCAATTCGATACCGTCGTCGTCGTTGTCGTCGTCGCTGCCGTCGGCTTCACCAACGTTTCCTATCAATCGACAAACAAATCAGAGTGTGATTGCGTACTCAGTCGACACGGGCGGATTTCGTGTGTGTGACTCGACATTCTAATCGGCAGAGTAAATCGGACGTAGAGAGCACTCTCGGGCGAATGCGAGTGCGAAGAAGAAGCAGAGTGATCGAGGGTCGAGAGCGGCGACATAAATATTTGCCGACGATAATTCTTCATCCCCGCGCCCCTAATTACCCGAGCCATAACACTTAGCATGCATGCTCGTCACGTACTAGTTATAAACAACGTCTACGCCTGCAGGTGACTGTAACAGCGCCGAGATAATCAATCCTGAATACTGCATCGTGCCGTAGCCCACGTGCAAATATCTCGCGCGCATTAATGACTCATTATCGCCGTACCGTTATGGTCTTCGTCCGTGCTTGCAGGCAATGCATTACCCCGTCGGGAAATCTTTTCATCGCCGTGCCAGGCTCGCGTTCGCACAGCCGACATTTAGTCGAACACGATCCCGATCGGAGAAAGAGCTCGGCTAGGCGACAGGCACAGATATATCAGAGTCCCAGCTTGTGCCGGCTTCATCTCACATTCGTGTCATAAACCCCCCCCTTCTCTTCCCTCCTTCCAACATCGCTTTTTCCCTACTCGCACTATAAATCACTCTTAATTGCCCAATTGCGCAAGTGCGCGCTGTTTGCGACTGCTTGGGGTGTAACTTACCTATCACACCGGTGCTATTAGGAAAGATAACAATTAATAATACTACGACCGCATGCCAGTTAATAAGAAACTCGCCAAGAACATAGTGCCTGGTATCTACCTCTGGATACACGCATATATATATACACACACACACACACATGCCAACTGCTCGTGAAAGTGGGAGTATGTAATATCCCGTTCCGGTTCATTACATACTGGCATTATCGCTCGCGTGTGTAAGCGAGCGGTGTTATCTGTGTAATTATTGCTCCTATTAATTGAACGAGATGCACGTGCAACGCTAGATTAGGGCCAGGGCTGATTTAGTTGAACAGTTTTCCGTCAAAAAACTTGTACTTGCCGGAAGCTTCTAATACCACCGGTAGGCATGCGTAGTGCTTTTTGTTAATGTGTGAAATTACATCCACGCATCTCTAATGGCTGGTTGGTCTAATAGCGCCCGGTAATTTAAAGTAATGATGCGCATATTGTCATACGTTAATAGTTCGACTCGCGCGCGCGCGCGCACATCGAACGCTGTCTACATCTACATACATACGAGCTACTGCTCTTAACGCACAGAAGCCGTGGATACCGGCAATGCGTTTGTATCCTAGGATTTCGAAATAACATGCAAATCCGGTAGCGTACGTACAACCAGCATATAGGACACTGCATATGCATGCCTCAATCCAGAACGCAGCCGGGGCTGCGTGACTATGGTTGCTCATATTAAAGAGCGTCCATGTGATGCCTGCACTCGGCGAATCTTTGACCTCCCTGCTCGAGCATCTATGAATATTGTAATCCTTGGTTGGAAACTCAGTTAACCATTCGACAAGAGTGACTCTAGAAACGGCGAGAAAGAGGAAAGAAAGAAAAGAGACGGGGATAGTGTCTGCTTGAAGGTAAATTTAACGTAATTCGAACGGAGATTACAGTTAATTGATAGGAATTCAAGTATGAAGCAAAAATGATGGGAGCACTTAAGAAAGCTAACGGTTGATTTCTTGGTTGGATGTTTGAGTGGCAATACCTACATCGTTCGCACTCGATCGAGCGGACACGCTGGATAGCAGTGATGGTTAGCGCATTACTTCGACTCTTGGAAACTTTGCTTATTGCTGCGCTACTGCGAATCACTGCGACTGCCATTGTCACGCTCTAGAGTCCTTTAACATCCTCTCCAGAACGGAAGGGCACTCGGCATTATGTATAGGCAGCCCCACGTCGAGGGCACTCCAGGATTCGTTTGCTCGGAAAAAATTCATTTGCGGCCCCCGTTTCCCCTTTTACTCCCGCGCTGGCATCGTTTCGCTCTTTCGCTCGCTCTTCCCCTCTCGTCTGCCTCGGCCTGACTTCGACCCTCGAGAACACTTTAACCTTCGAACTTATCAAGTTTCAAGAGTCCAGCCTAAATACGAGCCAGGCGATTCGATGGCGGGGGCCGGGAGAGGTGCGGGCGGAGAGCTGGCTTATTGGGAAAGCAGTAAGAATAATGAGGAGATAAGTCCTCTTGCCAAAGTAGCCCTCTAATTGCACCGTAAGGGTGTGGGATACTTTTAATAACCACGTGGTATTGCGCTCCGGTACTCTACCTTATTTTGTCTTCGAGTAGATCATTTCTGGCTATTGTCATATTTATTCCACCCCAGTTATATTAACTCCCGAGTACTTAATCGCCAAGGGGAACTGGCAGACGCAAGCGCATATTCTAGTTACTCAAAATGAGTGGAAATATGTAGAGAGCGAGGAAGTGAAATGTATCCACTTGTATACACGAGCGAAGGTCGTATATATGTTCGGAAGGGCCAAACAGTTCTTGGAGGAGGGTCGTCGTTTAATTGGAATTTAGTTAGCTTAAGACTTCCAAGAAGCCACCGTCTTGCTGAGACCATCTTAATCATAAACTAATATTATCTCATCATAAACCAATTAAGTAGACAAGTATCTACAACCTATCAATTTCGACAAAGTACGATTAGTACTCGATATGTGCCAATCTTTTTTATAATTCATGATGGTCCGCTACATTCTAATTCAAATAGTCTGTCGCACTCATGCACGCTATCGAACGTTTAAACGATGCCAGCATCAACATTTTCCATCTCATTTGTGACGAGAGAGAACCTGAAAGAATTAGCAGAAACGGCTATCCATTCCAATTAACTCTACCCGCCAAGAAGAATCTTTATAATTGAGGAACCAGTAATATCGTCACGTCACCAGAAAAAAAAAAAGAAGTGAGGATATGATGATATCTTTATCGGGATTCAGGGTTCATCTTTGGTCGGTCGGTTGCTCGCTCTCTTGGTCGACGGCACTCATTTCAATTAGGTTAGCGGCAATAAAGAAGAGCCAAGGCTGAGTGGCCCCTGGTTGCGCGATGGCCTGCAGCTGGCGGTGGTGGGAGGGGATTTATCTCACCCTTCCTAATTTCTTTAATTAGTGCGCGGAAGTTGCGGCAGTCACCGCCGCGGTGAGATACGGCGTATCTAACCGAGCGAAACGTTTCCAACCCTCGACGAGGAAGACTACCCTCGAGCCTTTCTTGCACCAGCATTCTCGTTCCAGTGTGGTTCTCCCCTATCTCTCGATCACTCTGCCAACCCCTTCTCTTCTTCTCGCCACTTCCTCCTTCCACCCACTCCTCCTTGCGTCGTCGATCTGCTTTCTCGACACCTCAGCCCCCCCTCACCACCATCCTCCTTGGAGAACCGACGTGACTCGAGGTATCAATCTCACCCCCGTCCTCGACCCCTCCAAACGCCGTGTTGCCACTTCATTACCTCCTGCACTAGTATAGCACCAAACTGCAAGCACAGCCTTCGAGAGAAGTATATAGCTTACCGTAAAAATAAATCTTCAAAATCGCATCGACCACTTGGAATTCTTTAACTTAAGAGGATATATTCGCTGATTGCGTATTGATGTTAATAGTTCCAACGTACTCGAACTCGAGCTCATGGAGAATGAGCTTTCTCGTGGAGATGTATCTGTTGCACGATTTGCTATAATGATTTGTGAGAACGATTGGTTGGTATAATCGTTGTCAAAGGAAAGCTGATATGATTCTGGCCGAAATGTGGTGTACTTACCATCCTGATTTTCATCAGCCTGACGAGTCCCTTTGTAATTAAAGCCTGTGGCTAACGCGGCGTTTGATCGTTAATCGCCGTCAGCTTAATAATTAGGAGTTGGGAGGTTGCTGAAGTATCATTAGTTCGCCGAGGGAAACAGGGACATATTTCGGTATTAATTCATACTTAGCCGTAGCAGCTTTGAGCCGGTAGTCGATTTCAAGGGCTGAAAGGGCTTTCGGTCGGACGATCCTTGCGGCAGTAGTTCTCTCCCTCTCTCTTTCCACTCTCCCTTCGAGTACGGCAACCCGATGGCACCCTTGAGAAATTAATACTCGTAGCACGAAAAAGTTGGCAGAGGACAATTTTGTCTCTCTCCCGTACGAGAACCCCCCACTCACGTAGGGGCCAATCGTCGGGCAATTTGTCGAGCGGCGACCATTTCCGCTTTTTGGGGCTCACGTCCATCGGGCTCCTCCCCACCCCCGAGCTTTTGTCGGATACATATCTGCATCTGTGGTCGGCTGAAAGGGCGCTGACGGTGTTGGTGTGGCGCAATAAAATTCATGGTGGCAAAGCACCGAACTGTGACCTCAAGAGCGTGCCGAGTATACGAATACCATTGCGTTTACATCCGATACTAGCCTCGTGGCGTTTGTGAAATTGCGCGGTTCGGCACATTACTTTAATTAATTATTCTAATGGCACGCGCTTAATGAAGTTTTGATTGGGATACAGAGTGCCTCTAACGTGTGTACCTTTCCGATTTGATGGCCAATTGAAGTGCATGGTTGTTTTATGTAGCGTGATTCGCTCCGGGTAATTGATAAACGCAATAATGTGATTTGAAGTGGCGGAATCTACATTTAATATGTATACTGAAAAATTGGGAGAATGTGCACGCTTTCACGTATACCTGAGTGGGTTTAGAAGCAAAAAAAAAAGGTAAGCGCGAGCAGTGCATTTTCAGTGATCACGCCCTGCAGACAATAGAAAGTCGGTCGGCTGGCTCCCTTATGCCTGGCTTCTCTAGGGGGAGAAGCCCCTCGAATATTAAACCTACAGAATGGGGAGTTCCCGTGTCCATTGCTTCTTTTAGCTCCTGGATCGTACCCGCAAACACGTGGCCCCACTCGATGCACATACCTCGCCCTCTATTCATTCAGGAGAATCCCCTTCACTCAAGGTAATCGTATTACAGAGCAAGGGGGGTTGCACCATCCTCCTTTAAGGTCTCGCTGACGTAATGCAGCTTTAGCTTTCGTCTCTTTCTCTTGGCAATATTCGCTCCTACCAGAATCTAGTGACTAGATAGTGAAGCAAGTATGGCCCCCAAAATCGCGGCGGTGCGGTGCGGTGCGACGCGACGCAACGCGACGCGCCGTAGCAGAAAAGGGGGTCGGTGCTTGTCGGCGTTAGGGTGCTCGCTAGCGGCAGGAATCAGTCTAAGTACGTTAGGCGTTTGAGGGGTGGTGGAGGATGAGCGTGATGTGGCTGTTGATACAATCACGGGGGCGACAGCCGAGGGAGGCTGTTGCATGGCGTAGCTACGAGGAGCCGGCAAGGGTGGGAGTTGGTAGGGATGGCGGTGGCCTATTACCAAGCCTGGCCAACATCCGGCAAGCTGGCATTAGCTCGACGAACCAGAGCTCCACGGTCGCGTCGCTAACTGTGTGTATGTTCAACATGCGACCCCGTGTTACCCCTTCCATTAGCCCTCACCGACTTACACCTAGACAGAGATCCCTCTATGTGTGAACGTGTACGCAGGTAGTTGCACATGGAATACGTTTCTGTGGCTCCCTCGCAGTTCACGCAGAGCCCGTTAGCCGGATCACCCCGCGCATAACTCGAACATGCTGTCACAGAGGCGTCGAGCACCTGTTTCCTCCAAATTGACACGTCGCCATCCCATGGCCGACACGCCCACCATCGACGTCCACGTCAACCAACTGAATCGTGCTCATCCCCTGTCGGCGATCCATCCTAGTCCTCGTCCGCACCTTCTCGCGCTCCTCTCTCATTCGCCTAATCCTAATTGTCATCATCTTCCTTGCACACAATCACTCAATGCTGCGCTACATTCATGTGACCTTGTTATATTTCAGACTGACCATTCCAACATTGACAAGTCATCAAGAACTCTGCTACACATCCATTTCAAGGTTAAAGTTTAAAAGCCGCTGGGCGCTTTTCTTGTTTAATTGACGGTAATATACTCGAATAGTAGGAACATACTCAATTTCACCCGACAAATAGATAGTGTAATGAAATAATAGAGTGATTGTTATAATTCAGTTAATGGCAAATTTTCATGAACTATTATATTCTTACGTCGATATGTTCAACAGGCGGCATCGTTAAACAAATGTTAGAAGTTTTTCTTAAGTCACTGATATACTATAGTCATCCGAACGCGAGTAATTTAATTAGGGAGATTACATTCTCCATTAACGAGCTCGTCAATTTTAGCAAACGATTTTAGTTCCCGTTTTACATTCCGATAAAGAGCGGCCTCCGGCGAAATGGGCCGAGCGCCCAAGCGTGTGCGTCTCGTTGAGGGCTTCCGTCACCGTTAGTAGCAAAAAATATGGGGAGTTGGAAAAACAGTCGGTCGTCGACTTTATGGATCGCGTTGAGGTCACTCGATAAAAATAAAGCGTGTCGCTCACCCGCTAAAGTTAACGACGTGTGGACCTGGAATATGGCAGTGGGCTATGAAACTTTTATGGCGAAGTAAACCTGGATATTCTAGGCCGTACTGGAGAGAGGGCCGGATTACCGAGAAGCAGCCAAGGGGGAGCAATTGGAAAACGGACGAGCATCATGGGGCTGTTCATTTTGATCTCCTCGCTCGTCGTACTATCAGAATTGACGCAGCCCGCCTTCTCCCATATACATATCTATATCAATATCGCGCACCTATCAATATTAAATAGCGATCGATATTGCTATGCGTGCCTAGGATATTCCTGCTTATCATTTCTTCACGTGCGCCATCACGCATTCAATTCTCATTTCCCTTGGAAAAGTTATTTGCCCGTTCCTAGAGACGAATAAGCGAGGTCTATTATTTTTGATTCATTGTTTGTTGATCCTATTCCACTTCACAATCGCAGGTAATTTTCGTATATGAAATATTCATCAATTATCTTCCTCTCCTTCGCAGAAATCATAGTAGTGGAAAGAAGGTATTGCGCTCTGTATTACAGCAAAGCAGGATATGTTATTGGAAAGTGCGCGCCCCATTGAGAACGATAAATCAATCTGTCCGGACCGTTATCGACGCCGTTCACAGGTTTGTTTATCATTGCACATATCTGCCAGCAATATCCAACCTTCTGCCATACTCCATTTCGGCTTTCGTTCCTTTGTTCAGGCGATCCTTCTATCTATTGTTTCTGCCGATTTGTTTTGCCAAGATATGCTAACTGGTTGCTCGGCACGCGTGGCGCTCTCGCTTTTTCATGCGGTCTAGTGCCGGCAGGCCCGCAAATGATCACCCTAATGCATCCTTGACCGGAGCTCGTAAACTGATGCGGCTGCCGAACAGGAAATGGGGCATCATTGACGAGCAGTTAGCTGGAAAGTGCTATTGGCAGGAGCGTCAGGATCTATAAGCAAGCCTCTGGGCACCGGAACACGGTGCGAGCCGAAGAAGATGAAGATAAGATGTGGCCCCGCGAACGACGCGCATACTCCCAGCAAAAGTTTACGGATTTTATCGACGAAGGGAATCTCCGCGTAGGCGTCGGATATATAAAATCCTTACACCCCGGTCACAGCTGGCTAAGCCACCCCGCGGTACATAGAAGCGAAGCTTGCAAACAACTTTCGATGTCGATGTAACGAAGTGAAATAAATCGCCTCTCGAAGGCAATAAAAATCCGGCAGTTCCTCGATCGGACTTCCCTCATGAACGGCCATGATTTATCGGCGCGAGGGTTGAGAGAAAGGGAGGTGAAAGTATCTACCCCTGGAGGAGCAACGGAAGCGTCTGGAACGGGCAGCGAAGGGTGAGAAACGATCGAGAAAAGAGGATCAAGAGTAGTAAAGTCTTGGGGAGGGCGGAACCCAGTAGCCAGGGTGGCGCGCGGTAGGGTGCTTGAATAAAGGCGAGACCTTCTGAAAACTTAATTACCTGTGTAGGTTCTATCAATTAATTTTCCTCGATTCCCTTGGCTTGCCTGGGTGAGGCAGCGGGTACTGCCGCCAACACAGCCTACCGCCAGCGTACCACCATCCCCCATCTACTCTATCCACCTTTCCCCCGCTCCGCCCGCGCCCGTGTAATTCCTCCGGCATTATTCTCAGCACGTCTGCCGACGGTCGGAGTCGCTCTTGTTCGCTCTCCCCTCGAGCCTGGCATCCTCTTTCGACCCTACATTTTCCACCCTCCCCCCCCAGCCGCTAAAGGCGGGACCTTTGTTCCTCATTTACTTTTTATCACGACGGCACCGGGAACCGGGAACCTCGGCCATTCCGTAATACCCACCCCCACCCACGACCCTACCCGACCCGACCCTGCGGCCACCCCACGCTCGCGTCTCTTGAAGCCTTCGCTCTTTTAATCTCACACCGCATCCTTGCCCGCGCCTCGCCCCTCTCACTCGCTCTTTCTCTCTAACAATAACTTCTCTCCTCTCTCTCCTTCCTTTCCCTCCTCATCTTCTCACCACCCCGCTCATCCCCCGTCGCGCCGGCGCAACTACCACCACGTATGTAGATTGTAAATGGACGGTGTCACGTGCACATTCGCCGGCTTAGACCACTCGTATTTTCGGGACGTGCACCTGTAACTGTAAGGCTATGAAAATGTTTGTGTTCGATGCCAATATCTTTTTTGGTAGGATTCCGGATTAGATTTGACCCTTGGACGGAATGATTGAATCGAATTTGTAATTTGTATATCGAATGATCGAAAATAGTACTTGGATACGAATAGGTATTCTTTCTCTCGTTCTTATGTACTTTCCTATTGATGTCTCACACGGGTTCTACAAGTTTTATTCAGTTTGCGCGCTTCGCTTGACAGTTCTTTGGTCCTATTTCGCTACAATTAAATTAGGCATACGCGCAGTGTCGCAGTCACATGACCTTTACTCTAGAACCCCTAGTAGATGCTTTCATCTCCTCCCAGCGATCACCAGTTTTATCACCGTAGCATCCATTCGGTCCGGGTACGGCGGCGATGCTCAATTTTATTTCGCAGAAACCGCCGAGTATTTCAGGAATCGTGCCCGCTCCCTCCTTGGGGGATATTATGTGATTCCGAAGAGTGTCTATCGCTCTCGCCAGCGTCACCCTCCCAACGGCTCCTAGAGAAATAACAAGCGTCGTCTCTCGTGTATTGCGCTCTACTGGATGGGGTCGTTCCTGGAGTTACAAATGACAGGGTATCGAATTGCACTTATCCAAGTTCCACGAGGATATGGGACCCCCGGGCACCGATACGCTCGACGACACGTTCTCCTTTAATATTCCATGTGTTCGATATGTCTCTCAGAAACACTAAATAATGTCTCCCGTTTCGCTTGACGAACAGCATGCAGATTGCATTATGTAGCTGAGTTACCAGACACATCGTATTAACTCTACCTCCGACGCCTCACCTCGCAGTCACCTGAATTCTAATGTGTCTATGGACAACGAAGTGACATATCTACAAAATTGTGAAATCCATGTTATAAGCTTGGATATACTTTGTAGAGATACGATTAATCCCAATCGCACGCATTTCTATTAGTTTGCCCAATATTTAGCACCGATAATTTAGAATCACAGTTCACGTAATTTCAAGAACTTCGATTACTTTCACCTTTATCATGTATCCGATGCTATGACTGGCACATAAATACTAGAAGCCCCAGGCAAGCTCTAATACGAAGAATCACTTAGTTCCCTGTAGATTAGAATAAAATCATGGAAAGTAATGGTAGCGAAGAGCATCCCCGTGTCCAAGTTGAAAAAGGGAGGAAGCGAAGTAGGGCTGGAGCAACCGAGGGTGAAACAGCGGTTGTAATGGGGCGAAGGGTTCGATTCTCGAATTCCCAGCCCTGAAAAGGGTCATCAAGGTCTCATCCCTCAGATCGATCTTTTCCAGAGGGTAGATCGCTCTCTAATGCTATATGATAACCGTTAATTCGATCAAATTTAACCACGGGAGCGTCGGTCGTCGGGGATTGGTGGGGGACGCAGGAAGACCAGGTATGGCCGTACATTGATATGGTGTGTACGGGATTGTGGGACTAAAAGGGATGGGGCGGATAGAGGGTCGAAATCCGCGGTAGTATCCTCGCCGACGCGGCGCGCAGGGTGGAGAGAGCTCGAAGGGGGTTAAATACGAAAACAAGGGTATCCAGCCGCAAGAGCCCTCCACTACCGCGTCATCGCTAATACCCGGCTCTATGTCATGGTGCGAGAGCTGATGGGCGTCGGAGAGCAATGGCGTTGGTGTCGGCACCACTGTCGGTGGCGACGATGTAAGCAAACTGCAAGAGCGACGCCGGCTGTGTAATCGTGCTTGTGCTGTATTACTGCTGCACTTGTAGCCTCTTCGCTCTTTCTCTCTCCCCCTCCACCCCCTTACCTTCTCTCCCTCTCTCCCACTACATTCCCTCTTCCTCCCCCTGCCGACCTGCCTGCACCGTCCTCCCTGTACGCGCACGCGCGCCCGACCTGCTGAAACTTTCAGTAATTACTGTAATTAGTCCAATTAACAGACTCGCTCGGGCGGCCCCTCTGGCTCTGACCCCTCGCTCGCTCCCTCTCTCCCTCGCTCCCTCGCTCTCGTTCTCTGTTTCCCTCTGGCTTCCTCCCCTACGAGCCTCCACGAGTGTAGTCTCTCTCGCGTCGTTACGCTACCAACACCACCGGCAGTGCCGACATTCCGGACACGGTGGTAGTACCAGCGGCACCACTCGCGCCACTCTGAATGCCTGCCTAGCTGCGCTTGCCTTGCCTCCCGGTGCGATCTGCCACCTCGCTTTACCCAACTATATGTATATGTACTCCTTCCTCACAATCAGTGTGGCTATACTTTGCTTTCCTACATGCCCTCTACATCTACATGCAAGGGTGGCGCGAACTCTCCCCGCTCCTTCACTTGCCCCTCTGACTTTGACTTCTAGCCGGGCGGCGAGTGTGGCACATCACACGTTACGTACCAGCACTCGTAAGCCGAGTGCTACACCCTGCAAACACCGAGACACATAATACAAGGTGTGTCACGAAGTTTTTACTCGAATTTCTATTCCCCTGCCATCCCAATCTCTTCCATTACTTCAATTTTTGTGACATTGCTAATCTTTCTAGGTACAACACGCGTGTATTATGGAAAGATTGTTTGTGAATGTTGGAAATTAAGTGTTATTATTATATTAACATATTCATTCTAATCCTTCGGCGCCCAGTGTTTGACGTATGATTCTATTTCGCTCGATTTGTATGACCGTATTCATGATAGGGTAAATATCTGTTGTATCTGTTAACACTGTTGATCCTGTTACCGTCATAAACTAATAGTGTACACTTCCAAATATAGAATCGAATCACGTTCCGATTGCTGCGCATCGATGAAAATGTCAATTCATAGTGGGCCTCGACTTTTCAATGCTCCGGATATACCACGCGGCGCAAACCGCAACACATTTTTCTCACTAAACGTCGCGCGAGGCTCACTATCGCAAGATACATATATTTGTGAAAGCCGTGGAATGTCGAAATAAATATAAATCCAGTTCATCACCCATATATACACATTGGACGCTAATGATCGAAATTCTTAATTGATCGAGTTGCTTTCATTTGCTTTTCCCAGCTAACATTTTTTAAAGAAAAGAAAACTAACGGCTATGAGGAAAACATGTTCCAATGCTAACGAAAGTGGGACAACAACAACGTGATACTAGGGGTGATTTATCGGACTGATCGAGAGATGGTGCCGGTGACATAAAAATAGGTTTAGCCGATTGTTACGAAAGAAACACACTGTAGATGGCTGGTCGAATGTTGTGCAATGAGCGAAAAGAGAGAAGGTCGTGCCGAAGTAGCCTGAGGAGGGCGGAGGCGGGACAGGCGGGTCGCAGGGGCTGTCGGTAGAAGTGGATGAGGTCGCGTTGCCATTAACACCTCCGCCGGTGGCGCAGTGTACTTCAAACAAATTAAGCGCGCCCGTAATTGCGTTACGGCTGCGACGCCGAGGAGTCTCTCTTTCGAGACCCCAGCAACGACCCCATCCCCCTAATATGACGGCTCTGATAAACAAGACTGCCTACTCGAGAAAGGGAGCCGCCGCCTGTCGTTCCGCTCCGCTGCCAAGCGATGAAAGCTACCAGGAACCTCGTGGTGTGCTCCCTGCGCGACATCCACACCCACCAACCTTTGAATCTTCAATCTTTCACGGTATCCCTGATATTTTGGTTAGGGGACGACTCGCACATGGTATGTACTCGTCCTCTCCTTTTCTACAAGGCAACCTATATATATATGTATATATGTGTGTGTGTGTATCTATGCTCACCCACATTCACAATCCAATCCTGCCGCCGTTTTATTGCCAGTTTCAACGCTCGTGCACCGGAAATTGAAGAGCAATTTAAGATCGCGCAATAATGGATTGATGAACCCATACACTTGCCGCATATGGTCTTGCGCTGGCAAATTTTTTGTACGGCTTTCCAATCAATTTCGTTGATGGTTGTGGAAAAAGTCTAGGGAATCTAGTTTAAAATCTGGTACGCGCGACTGATCCACCCACAACTGGAGCTGTGTTGCCTATATGGACATATGTATCGGTGGTTTTGAACGATTCCCGCAGACGATGTCAGTTAGTCGTGTAATTGATTAGTATCGATATCTGTAACACGAGGCTGTTTTACGGAATGCGAAACCGGGACCGCCCATGGCTATCGGGCTTCGAGTGATTGTTATAAACATCGATGCACATTGTAGATGCCTATCGGTTTCGCGCGTGTACACGACTACATTATGTATGTATGTAAGTGAGGATATGTTGGATGGCATTCGATGGAGAATTCACGATCTGGCAGTATTGTAATCAGGCTTCAGTACCGAGTAATTTCCGTCGCCACATAAACAAGCTACCTGTACTACTTATTTTCTCCTTATTACCGGCGGCGTATCTGTAAATTTGATTAAGCAATCATTCATCAAATTGAATGGAAGCTGCAAGGGTAACGTATATGTACAGTCTGGCACTGTCGTCGGTGGAGATACAACCGTTTTCTAGACACGTCCAAAATACATCAACCTCTCGGAAATGATGGGCCATCCGGGGCGAACGGCACCGAACCACACGTTACGTTCACATCCTACAGAATCACGTATCAATGTAACAATTTATCGGCGTGAAATAAAAAAGACATCACCGGACACGGTTCGCCCGCTCACCAACAGCCCTATTAATATCCGACATCTACCGGCCGGAATTCCGGCTGGAGCGCCGGGACAGTGTCGATTACGAGTTACGTGGCTCAACTTTACATCCTAACTGGATTTATTGGCCGACATAAAACCTCGCGTAATATTTCTAGGGCCGAGCTCGTAATCGGCCATGAAATATACGTACATGTACGCGCACGCCAATTCGGTCGGCGTGAATTCGCGGTGGCAGAGGTTCATTTCGAATTCCCAGAATACGCGGGAGCATACGCGGCCTGTAAGTGGGCGAGGGAACGATGGGAAGAAGGGCGTACCGGGCAGGGGAAGAGACGGCGCGGCGGGGTGATAGAAGGACCCGGGGATATAGGAAGAAATCCGGGAAGCTTGCTCGTATATTTTAATCAGAGCTGTATGGCTGCCATTCTCCTCTTTCTCTCTTTATCTCCGTCTCATCCAACTACTCCCGCTCGATTCCTGCTCTCTTTTGCCTCACTGCGCTACCTTTCTGCCTTGCTTTCCGCCCTTCCTCGAATGGCCGCACTGCCGCCGCTGCCGGAGGGACTTATAAAAGGGGAAGAGAGTGAGATAGAGACAGAGTGCGAGAGGCGAGAGGGCAGGGCGGGTAGTGGGCCATAGCAGTGGAGGGGAAGAAAAAAAACGCGAGCTCACAGCCCGCTTGAAAGGAGCTGAATAACTCCAGGATAAAAGCCGAATAAATCTTTTTATTATGCCCCGTACCCGCGTCTGCTCGGGCCTAACCCAACCGCCTCGTCTAAGGCTCGTTCACACGTCTTTCTCGGCTCTCTTTCTTATTTCAAGCCCCCAGTCGCCTCATTTTACTCTCCTGCTCCTTTCATGCCGCGTTCAATGATCGCCACCTTCTTTTCCCCTGTGCACTTTACGCTCATTGCGCACTGTCCTAGAACTCGCGCCTCTTTCCCTTCCCCCCTCCTTATTTTTCATCCTGTTATCTTGCAGTTTCAACCGTACCGGATTTCGATCATGCTCGAACGTGGGCTACTGGGAATTTCTGTGTTCCGCGATCTCATTAAGAGCTTTAACTCTCGCACGATATGCATTACCGGCTGGTATACGGGCCTGTCCGATAAATGAGCTTATTTGGGTAATAGGAGAATCCGCGATTTCATACTACATATTCACCTCTACGTTTCTCGATATGCGCCGACAGTATTATGAATATCCGTTTACATTGGTTAATATGCGGAAATCGAAGGTAGCGATATTAACGCACCACATAAATGCTACTATACTGTGGACTACAAAGCTGCGAGATTTGTGAGAATCGGATTGCACCCATCAGCGGATAGATTTTACTCCATCAGTGAATCTGGATGCTGAGAACAATAGAGAATGCTGCAAAGAAGACTAGCAATACGATTCACCAAGAATTTCTTTGGTAAGGTTGATTGCTTGTTGCAATAACGCCGGAGTGAGAAAAGGCAATCCATTTGGCGGTCCTTAATCCGTTCGGAAGGCTAGCTTTTGGTTGGAGATCGTTTTAATTCCATTAGCGCTCTAGCGTCTCGTGGCCGGTATTGTGTGTATGGGGGAGGATGTTTTAGACAGGCCACGCTTCCCCGCCCGAGGGTAGTAATAATCGTACGGGCTACGCGCGGCACGTTTCATTTAGCAAATTGGCAATAAATGGCGATGGCCATCGGGTGGAACTCACCCCATAAACGCAACTCTGCCCTATCCTCTATCCCCTTCGTTCTCCCGCACTTGAAATGCTTGATACGCCTATCCTGCTCTGACACTCTCACCCTTCGGCCTGGGTCCGGCCAGCAGTGTTCTCCGTCACCCTCGGTTGGATTGGCGCGCGCGTACCGCTTGTCTTTTTCTGTCCCTCTCCGGCTTGCTCTGCCGCTGGCGCTGGCTGGCGCCGACTCTCGGCGAATTAAGTTCCAAGAGGAAAACGTGCCGGGGTGTTTCCGGAGAGAGTTTATGGCGTTAGGTTGCCGTGGCCGGCTTCAACCCCCGTCCTACAGAGATTGGTATCTACACCTACCGTGGCGAAACCCTCTCCAGCCCCTATCTCGTCCCTTGGCCTGGAATATACACATACTTACGCACGAGTGAGTGTTGGCTGCCGTTTTGAAACTGTCGAGAGCACGAACACGCGGGCAACGTCCCTGTGTGTGTGTGTGTGTGTGTGTGTCGGCTGGAAGAGCACGGAGGGCTCGATTTAGGCGGGCCAGTGCGCGTACTGCGTGCGATTACGTAGCACGCGATCGTCAAGTCGAAAGCCATAAACATAAACAAGGGTTGCTGGGACTGCCTTCGGCGAGTGCGGCCACTTACAATCAGAGCTAAATATTTTGCACCCTTCCCCAGGGTTTCTCAACCGCACACTATTCGCTCTCCTTTGACGAGTGCTTTTTATCGACTATACATATTTAACCACCCTTCCTTGTTACCCTTCACGCGAGCAACACTTTTAGCTTGGTAAGCGAGATATTCGGAATTTCGTTGAGCTTTACGAATGCATGTCAGATTCGGCCGATAATGCTAATACATAGGAGGGGTTGCGAACCACAAGGAAATGACTCTCTGTTAATGATAGCACGACAACGGTCCTCGACAATTAATTAGCCCGGTCAACAGATAGTCAATCGTAATAGCGCAATCTGCCACTGTCATGGTTTCTTAACCATCGGCTGAGCTCAAAGGGGGGAAAAACTGTGTTGATTCACGCGTCCGTTAAATCAACGAAATTACTCTGTGGAGCGCATCAGTTGCACTGGAATATTGACATTTTTATCCGGCTGTCGTAGTTGTTGATTTCAGCTGTGCAGTCATTTCATTGCCGGGCAGTGGTTTGGCGGAGCAAACGAACATGCAGGGGTTTTAAAGCCATCACGAACTTCACAGCCACGGAGTATGTGTATGTTGTACATCGAGCTCAATTCACATACTGATGTGTATATCAGCGGCATCAGACCGATGTAACAAAGCCAATGGCCTCTTTTCAATCGGTGAATATCCATTGATTAGACTCTCGTTGCTAACATGCATTACCGTAATTACTCATACGCCAGTAACAATCCTAACATTACTATTGTTAACCGCATTTTCTCATAACTGAGATAATCCTACATTATTCTGACATTCATCCGGTGCAGGACGGGTGAAGGAAGGATTGTGATTAGCGAAGCATTTGGAATAGGTAGGTGGTGTTGCCGAGGGTGAGGTATGATAGACGTGGCGACCCACCTTCTGTCTTTGAGAAGAGGGCTTTACCTTGGGGAAGGAGGAGGACAACGAGGGCGAAGACGCGGAGAGTGATGATGACTATGACATGGAGCGAGCTGGCAGTGGGGTGGCTCGGTGCCATTATATTAATCCCGAAAGTCTCGACGAGCGCTCTCGGGAGCTCTTCGGGGGCGCAAAGTGTCACGGAAGTGTCACCTCCGACGCTCTCTGCAAGCTACACGGCCAAGTACCACCTGCACACACGCGCACACACATACACACATGCCCCTATTATGGGAGAGATAGAGATAGGGCGAGCATGCGAGCATGATAGAGGGGTGGGAAAGGCGAGGAGAGAGGGCGTAACGTAGATATGCAGATTAAGTCACGGCCGTACACGTAGACGCTCTTTGGTTAGACTCAATGTATATATACGGCTTCCACTGATGTACCAAGCGACAGAAGCAACGAGGGGTTGGATAGAGCCTTCGAAGATCAAAGGCGCGACACGAAGCGCTGCTGAATAGTGCAGTGGTTTTACGAAACGCGCTACTGAACAGATGGATGAAGCCGGTCTGAAAGGTGCCGAAGCAACGGAGCGGCGGCAACGGTATGCTCCAGACTGAAAATCAGACGATGGAGAATCATAACCCTCCTCCTCCTCCCTCTGTGTGCTCGCCTCAAAGCAGATACCACCGTTGTGAAAAAAGTTTCTGCTACTCCACACTCGAGTTAATGGCTTCGCCCGTTTGGCACGAAGCTTTCTTATAGGGCGCCACTGCTCCTACTCCGTGCTGTGCTACTGTCCCTGTTGAAATTCAGCAGACCGTGTAATGTACCGTAAGTGCCCGGTTAGCTCAACTGTTCATCTGTAATTCGCGTCAGTTTGTAAGGATACCTTTGGAAGTATTTGGTATGTTGGGGTATAAGTCACCATGTGATATATGTTTATCCACGGGATGTGTCTTTCTAATTCTATTAGCCCCGGAAAGATGCTTGCATACAATAAAATAGAATTTAACCTTTGAAAATATCTTTCGACAAAAATATATATTTCGTGACCTGTTAATACAGACTTCATTCGCTCCAATGTATAAAACGATAATGTGGAGCACTATTGTATGAGAAAAGAGGACACACGGACAAACAGACATTTTGCTGTTTCTTCCTACTTTATGCCAGAATAAAGAGAACTTTTAGAATTTCCATGAATTCCGGCAGTGAAAGGACATTAGGGGCTTCTCGGTTGCATCCGCGAGCATTATCGGTGCTGCTGCTTTCAGAAGGAATTGCGTAAATATAACTGCTCGCTTTTACTTCAGCGCGTCTCGCAGTCGACTAATGCACGCGCACGGATTGAAATGTGTTCGCCGGCGAAACGTACGCAGTGAGTAGAGCGAACCATTAACATTTATCGGGTGGACAGTGCTGCCGGGGGTGAGGCGGCGCGCGGTGTTAGCGCGCTTACGAAGATAGATGAAAGTACACATTACACATTAACATCAGCGGTGCCGCCCAATTTCAATTTCGGTTAAACGCGCCCACTTCCCATGTAATTGAAATCACGCACGATGCATTAATAAACGCGCGGCATCATCCATACTAATAGCCGCTCGAATAACAGCGCTTCATTTCCCGGTAAAGCGCTCAGCGCGAAAGATTGGAAAATTACGAGCGGGCCGAAGTTCTATTAACCCTCGTTAGCGTGCGATCAAACGTTTATCGTTTGATGGCAGGACGGAGGATGGGCGGGGATGTGCGAGGGGCGAAAGAGGGAACGAGAGAGATAGAGAAAGAGAGGAGGACGAGGTAGGAAGCGACGCGGTTGGCGTATAGAGCGTCGCTCGAAATATTCGCAAAAAGCGGCGCGTCACTCGGCTGGCGTGTATGTATCTCTGTCGTTTATCGGGCGCGCAGAGGCGACATTTGATAACAGTGGCGCGGCGCGCGAACCTCTCGGAAATAGCTTGAATACGCTCGGCCGCTCTATTGATATGAAGCGCGCGCGCGCGAGCTTACGAAGAAACAGGTGCGCAAGCGAGTCACGCTTCGTAGGATGTATGCCCATGTCGCCTCGCCACACAAAACCTCCAGCTGTGCCAGACACGTGAAAAAGTCGCGCAGGGCATTTCGTATCACTGATTCAGAGCTCTCCGCCATGACGCCCGACGCCGAGGCAATCTACGGCGCTATAGGCGTACAAAAAGCACCAAGGAATTGCTTGGCCTGGCCTGGTCTGACCTCCCACCCATCCTCCCTTTCCTTCTCCGTCTGCTGAGAGCGCAGTCTTATTCGCTTGTGAATGCGCCACCGGAGACGTTTATTAATGCTGGGCCGTCGCGCCGCACCGCCGCCGCCGCCGCCGCCGCCGCCGCCGTCGCCGCTGCTGCTCGTCTTGCCGGGATAATGACGGGGTAATGCCGCTGATTACGACGTTAACCCGCGCAAATTAAGACCAACCAGCAAGCTCACTGCCATCTCCGCACCGCCCTAAATATGCATCACCACCAAAGACGACTGCCGCGTTAAAAACCACTACTCTCCGCCAGATTATAATCAGCTAGCATTGTACGGCCGTGTGAACTCCCACTGAAATTAGAATGCAAGATCGCTTTGTTGCCTGGCTGGAGGAAGATAATGGGCTGACCTCGTTCGCATAATGTTAGCCAGGTGCGAACGGTACCGATCGTATGAATCAAGTGTAAATGTGAATCCATGCTACTCAAATAGAGGCTCGCATTAATCATATGCCAGCACAAGTTCTTGCATCGATGCATGTCAACTGAATAACTATTAACTGTTCCGGAGATCCTTCGTGTATTAGTATTTCCAACGTATTATAATTAAATGAATATAATTAGTAGCGGAATCACATTGACCCTTATGCATTCTCTAACGTATCGGCGTCAATTGTAATTATGTAAATGCAAGCCGCACGCTGCAACCAGATACACACCTAATTAAGCTTGGGCCGAAGTTTCACTCTGAATTTCGTGGGAATGGTAAGGGATTGCTGCAATTGCGAGGCGCGCGAGCACCGTTTATGATTGATTGCACACATGTATTTCATTTAAATTTAAAGCATAGTTTGCAATGTAACAACAACAAGTCTGATTGTTTCAGTTTCTGTATTGACCCTCTTTAACCATTGCAGTGATATTCCTCATACAAAACCTTTTCCACATCTCCTCGGTTGTAATAAACCGGTGTAATTTACACGCAGAACATCATTAACACTTCCAGTTATCAGATTCGCGTGGCTAACAAACTGACGGGGCTGTTGCAGGAAATCAAAGTTTATTCACTTAAACCAGCATACCCGGTTTTGGTGATTTCACCAAGCATAATGACACGAACGAGAGAGAACTGCGCCGGCAATTATCACGGAGCAGGTGCGCGCTTTCAGGCAGAACTTTTGATAGTTTAATGTGCTTCGCCAGGAAACTTTTAAACGGCGATTCGTGCTATTGAGCAAAACGGCCGACAACAGACAGATAGGCAAGCCGAGGGATCGAAATAGTGAACTCGGTGGTAGCAGAGTCGCAGGTTGAACGACCCTATAATGTTACTTGCATAGGTAGAAAGCATATCTATCGGCAAGTAAGAGTATATAGATAGGCGGGGGTGGTAGTCTCTGATATGCAGGCGGGAGTGTTTAAAGTTCCGCTTCCACTTGGCAGACGATAGCCGGCAGCAATATTGATACGTGATATCATATTATCACTCTTTATCTGCTCTCGACTCCGCCTCACTCCGCTTCAGTTGGCTTTACTGTGAAAATCGGTAACTTGCGTGAGCCGACGACCGGTAATTGCAAAGATAAACACTGCCGAGATAGCACCAACTTGTCTCAGTGAGTTTTTTTAATGTTAACAAGTTAATCCCGCCCGAGAACCGGACGCTGATAGCTTCGGCAATTTCCAGTACTTTAAATCGTCTACCGGCGTTTGGTGAGGATTACTTTCGCCTTGGCCATGTTGGTGTACCATGTTCCTAGGTAAACGGAGATAGCAGAAGGAAGTTTCGCGGGATAAGTTTGAAATTGAGCCAAGGGTCGTTTGATAGTTGCAGATGGGTAAAAGGGCGAATGGATATGTACTTTCCAAGAGGGATATAAAGTCGTTCGATAAAGAGAAGAAAGATGGGTTAAGACGGGATGAGGCATTGCGGTGAGACATCCGGGGTGTCAGTCCGTTGAACGGCTGGGCAGAAAAGAGCGAGGGCCAGCCGAGGAAACTAAAGCGACGGCGAGCGTGCCGTTGCCGTGTGGAGAAGTCATAAAAGTTCGAATGAAAAGTGACTCGGCTCGCCACGACTCCTTTACCGCACCTGCGATTTATTCATAGGCATGGTGAAGTCGTGCTCGTACCGTGCAAGTACATATGCGCTCTAACTCGTGTCCGAGAAGTTTCTCCAGACTTCGAAATATTTTATCAGAACAGGGGAGACTCGCGCATCGATTCCACGGATATTTTTGTTCCTCCCATTAGAACTTCTCGCCGGGAAAAACGCTGCCGGTAGCATTGGATCTGCTGTCTCGTGTTGCGAAGATACAAGCTTCTAGCGACATTACAAACTTCGATCCAAACTTTAAAAGTTTTTCATTACAATTCAACCAAAATTTAGTCAAAATGCATACAGAAAACAAAGCCGTAGCGTAGCAACCCTCGTGTATAGTGAAGGACTGAAAAAGTACGGCCAAAAAAAGGCTCGAGACACATTATGGTCCTTCATTCGTAATCGCAGACTAGGGTAGTGTCGCACCCTCCCGAGGGGTAGAGCAGTCTCCAGCGACGTGTCCTCTTTAAGCATCCCTCTCAGCTCTCTCGCGACTCTCGGGACGGTGTGAAAGCCACTGTCGTAAAACCGCACACTTAATTTGCCTTGCAAAATTCAACCCCTCTTTTTCTCCTCGCATATTCGTAGTCGCTCGATGCTTCCCCCTTTTCTCGCTCGCGCTATACCGCCTCACGAAACTCACTCGGCTACACTACTTTTCCCTTTTTCTCTCTCTTCCACTCTCGACCACCCGCTTTCCTGCTCCCGGCTTTTCGCCAAAGAGTCTTAGTTAGGGTGGGTGAAAGAACTGGCTTCCCTGTCTAGGAGGTTTCTGCCGCGCGAGGGAGACGCTCGGTCGGAAAGGAGGCAAAGAGGAAAGAATAAAGAGGGTCGAGGGTGGTTCCGCGAGGGGGGGGGGGGTTGCTTGAGGGAATCGGTGAGAGTAACGAGAAAGGGAGAAAGCAAACGCGGCGCTGCAAGCAAGCTCGGAGCAAGGTGGTCGAGGGGGGTAAGGATCGGGGGGGTGGTTGGGGGGAGGTCGGGGGTGGCAAAGAGCGGTGGAGAAAAGTGTGCTTAAAATATTAACGCCGCAGGCGCACCGCGAGCTAGGGTGCAGCGTTCTTTGTTCCACAGAGGTGGAGGCAGGCAACCCACCCCGTCGTCCAAGGAGCGAAGGGGTGTAGCGTGAAAGAGGGCTGCGCAAACACCCGCTAGCACTGACGTTCACTCCTGTTACGAACCATCCCCGTCCACCGCGCGCTCACCCGTTCGCTCACCCGGACCACCCGCTTCCGCCACCCGTCCCTTCCGTCCCACCCTCAACCTCGCGCAAAATAATATATGAAATATGCGCCGCGTCGAGTTTTCCGCCATGCGGCCGAAAGTTTCTCCTCTCCTCAGCGGAGGTGTGGGGGGTGTGAAGGCGAGTCTCGAGTGCCGGGGTAGCGAGCGTACGGGCAAACGAGGGACGCTAATGAAAAACCTTGAATTTTCCATGAAGGAATTACGGCTTTCGGTATTGTGTATACCCTTCCTCTTTGCAACCAACCCTTCCTCTCACCCAGATACTCTCTTTCTCTCTCTCACACATACACACACGAGTACACAAACACACATATACCTCTCCGCTGCTCTCAGTTACTATCTTCCTTTCCAGTGTAGCAACGGGCACCCTCGCAGTGGCAGCGAGGAGATTATTGTCAGTCCTGAATCCCTTTACCCTTTATGCATCAATAAGAAAGCGGAATGGAAGTGGTGAGATATCGTCGCGATGGGATTGTAGTCCGCCTATACTGGCAGCCGTTGTCACGACACTCAATCGATGTGTCCCACCAAAAGTAATCTGTGGAAGGCTTTGCAGTCTCACTCCACCTGGAAGGGAACGCAGACCGCCGCTTCCGCCGACTCTCTCTTGTCCACGGGGCTGAGCACAAATCTCATTAAGATTCATGCGTCGCTAGATGGACGGGAAAACAATTAGTACGAGCGAGCAAGCGTGTGCAGTGCTTGGCGCTACATATTTTCGTCCAATTAGATTGGCCGAATGGGGCGCAGGGCGGCGCGACGCCGCAAGCTCGCAGCAGGCTCATAAATACATACACGTAAATAGAAGCCTCGCACACGCGAACACCAAGCGAACACGCGAAAGCACACATGTGCGGTTGTAGCCTCGCACGCAAACACCCGGAGCGCTGGGGGTCACGGAGAGAGCCGTGCGCGCATACCCAGGCAGCACGAAATATTTGAGTTGCTTGACAAACACGCGAATGTAAACCCGACGTTTACATTGTCGTTTACTTTCCCCTCCCCTCGAGAGCTCCCCTCGGCCCTCTTGGCCTGCGCACACCAGTAAGCCTAGACCGAATTCTCGGTCCTCGTGTAGCTCCGGGCGAGAGCAGCGGCGCCGCCAGTAACGTTAAAGCCGTCGCACACTGTGCTTGCCGCGGCGACGCGGCGAGTAGTCGTAGGTGCTGAGCTAGACGGAGCTAGAGAAGCGGGGCCAACATTGGAAAAGGAGAAGGCTGTTACTGCGATCGCTGAAGCAGAGGTGGCAGGCAATGCTTGCACCACCGAGAACTCCACTAACCGTCGACTAACCGTCGGGCAAATATTGACCGAGCGGGATATTGCCCCCAATGCTTGTTTGTTTATTTCTGTACCCGTGACCGATGTGCTGCTCGCTAGGGAGTTCCTATGTGCACAGGGATGCAGAGGCGGCCGGAGGCAGAGAATGAGGGAGAGAGAGAGAGAGAAAGAGAAAGATAGAGAGGCAGAGTGAGGCAGTAGAGAACACGGCTGAGACGTAAATGAGGGTGTACATGCGTGCTCGACTAACTTCTGCGCAAGCACCGTATTCGTATCAACGAGAGCCGTTATAGACGAACAGCACACATTTGGTTTTTTTTTGCCCACGGGACTATTTATGTTCGGTTAATATACATCCAGTTGGAAGTTCCAAGTTGGAACTTTTTTCTGCCGGACTATCTATCGTTCGATGTCTGAACCGGCGTGGATAAGTGTCGAAACAACTTTCTCCTTTGATCGGACTCGCAATGCTCTTTGCAGAACACAGAATACTTTTCTGAGAAGTATGTACCTTCTGGTCGTACGGAAAAAGAGGTCTTGGCATTGTTTGCGCTAGGTAGATTGGTGCGAGCCAGCTGTGATTATCTGGAGACAAGGCTCTATTGCGGAATGTTGCTTTTACTTTCCGTGAAATATTCCTCCAGCATGTTGATAAATCATTGCGCTAGTGGCCATGCGTCGTTTCTGTTCTCGTGCCAAAGCAAATGGATACGTTGCTGTTGTACGAAAGATACATATCGAGTCGGGAGAATTATGCCAGTTTGCGAGTCATGCGAACTGCCTGGTAGGATCAAATTTTGCGCTTGGCGTCACGCGCTGTCCTTTCTTGACGAGTGAGCGAACTTTCACGTGTTTGGAAAGTCCGATAAAAATAACCCCGCGAGCTATAGACCGGCTACTTCAGCGAAGACAAATATTTAAATTTCCTGAATACCAAGGCATACCCAATCACTAGCACAGTCATCAAGAAAAAGCATGTCCCTACATGTGCTGAACTCAAACAACTTACCCAATCTGCTTATCTATTATATTTCTGTCGCCGGCTATAATCACATCCAGTTTAAATGACGGGACAGCTACTCCGATTCGAATAATTTATCATTATGCAAATACCGGTAACGCGCGGTGTACGGAATGGAGGAAAAGGTCGCGCCAGCAGCGGAATGAGCAAACAGTATCGCTTTACAAATTACAACTATCAGGCGAACGCAGTCATTAAAATCCGTCATTCCGAAAGTTGTCGTTCATGCGGGATTTCCAGACTTCCAGCGATCTTTGTTTTCAGCAGAGCGGATATCTCCGGATCGTCGCACTTGGCAGACGACACAGCAATGCGCAATGATTCGTCGTGTCTGCTTGAATTGAGGCACCGGACTGAAAGAGCGAGACTGCAAGTTTGCCGGGCGTTTGTTAAGCGGTGCTTACTTGCCAGCATTCAGGAAGCAGATAGGTAGAGCAGAGCAGAGCGGAGCAGATCGGAGCTGAGCTGAGCTCTCAAGCGCGAGTGAAAAGAGGGAAAGGATGGTGTTGATGCGCTGTGGATGGAGCAGGAGGCCGAGCCAGAGGCAGGCAAGAGGAATGAGCGGGACGCGAAAATGAACACGTTACCGATGTCGAGCGACACGAGCATCGAGTAACCAACGGCACGTGCGCCAGTGAAGGAAGTTATACGTGGCCTCTCAGTTCGCGCGCACGCATCTGCGTGGGTGTCGATGCCACAGGAACGTATGCTCTCTCGCAAGTAGCCTATGCGTAATAGCAGGCCACGTGACACCGCGCAACATCTGCCTGTGGACGCACGTGTTTTGCCGGTACATTCATCTCAGTAACTCCGTACAGAGGATTCCCTATCCTCACTGCTACTTTCCGATCATTCATCCATACTCACACAACTCCTTCACACTCTAGTTTCAAAAGCCCAAGTGTCAGAGCCAGATTGTACTATACTCGAGTTATGGAGTGTTTCGAACGACTCGGCTAACAATATTTACCATTCTGTTCTTTTTCCAGTTCTCGATTTTATAATCATATTCCGGAACTGAAATTGATCCGTTGAATCAACAACTTCAGGAAAAGTCGTGCCAGTATTGCGAACCACTGGCGAGCACTTGATTACGTCAATTCAGCGGTCGTGGTTCAATCCTGGCTGCAAGCTAGCCAACCCCCTTTTCGAAACCACCCAGATAGTGAAGGAGGATGGGCGACTTCCTCTCTCTGTCGCTCCTTTGGCTTCATCGATCGCGCCTTCTCTCTTCGTCCCTCATTCTTTCTCACTCTAAGTTCCCTTTCTCTCTCTGTCTCGTCCTTTCTCGCTTCATCGTTTTGCCGGGTGTGCAAAGCCGACGCATCCGCCTCGACACGCTTCGCCCGTTGTTTGTCGGCACCCTTTCCCCCCGTTTATTCCGATTTCCCTGATTCCTGGTAACCGCAAGCCCCCGCAGCTTGCGCGCACTACCCCAAATGGCCTCGCACATTCACGGCCCTTTCAGCTTCCAGCGTGTCGCTTGCGAGCTCGAAGCCAGTTGGCTTCTAACGCGGCTTCCAGGTACTAAACGTAATTAAACGGATAGTTTCCGCATTAGCCGCGATTGGATAATCATTCATCGATTATCTTCGATAGGTGGGGTGACAGAGAATACGCATTGACACTATGCGCCTCCCTTCTCTACACACATACACTATGTGTGCCCACCTGAACAAAGGGTGATTGCAACCCTTCCATGATACGAACCTCGGCGTTTCCCTCCCCCCTTACCGAAATCTTGCGTGCTTCGTTATACTTAATTAGGTTAATCGACTCATTCCATTCGTCAATCCTGTAAGTCAACCCTCTTAATTATTGGGGCTTAAAATTCTGTACTTTTAATATTCAGCCCTTCGCCTTGAGGGTATAGTAGCGCCGCCCCGTCGGTGTCTCTTGTCCAAGGAGTAGGCTTTTCTCATGGTGTAGAGTGTACACAGTAGCAAGGAAGCAGATCGGATGTTTTAATCTGCTCGTGCGAGGAGGGAGTTTGCACCCTTGGATGGAAAGACACGCTCAGGCGCGCGTGAAAGGAAAGGGCACGCGTTGGGGAGAGAAGCACGGCAGTGGTCAGGTTTGCGTGTCAAGGATCGCCGCGGTCCGGTGGATACGTGCGTGAATGCCGGCGTGCGAAAAACAATCTTGCGCCGAGGTGTGCCGCACGAACACCCCTGCGAAAGGATGGCCGACGTGCGCGTTATGTAAAAGCCCGGCTCGATGTTCGCCTCATGAATTATGCAGAAGGACGGTAAGGCTCTTTAATTAATTCCGAAGTTCGACTCCTCGTGACCGTCTAAAAAGGAGAGTCGCTCGTTCGTAACAGTGATTTGCTCTTCGAATACTTCGACCACTTGCACGCGACGCCTGCCGCGGCCTCACTGCTCCTACTAACATAGACGGAAGGTGGGAAAAGGTTAAACGTTTCGTTTCAACGATCGAAAGACGGATTTATGGCTCTAATAGCGGCTACTTTTTCTCTCTCTTTTGCATCAGCCTGGAATCCTAGCGAATCCCACCGGCAGTAGCAAGTCAGTGCTACGGATCCGGAAATTCCCGATACGATATTTCCGACGAAACTATTTTATCTTCGCTGAGGTGGATAGTGCAAATTTTGCAAATTTACTTTCGCAGTAATAAAGAAAATGGAAGAAAAATGTGGTGAAAGATGAAAATGTATTGTGAGAAAAGTCGGGAATAAATGACCCATTTCAGTATTTTCCATCCTCTCGGGCAAACATGTTTCATCCGCTTGTTATGAGATAGATACATAAAATGTTTTGGTATGGGAAAATACGCGGTGGTTCGAACGGGAAGGAGGAAAGTGTAGTCGATCGGAAACGTCGAGAGGTTGCTTTCCTCCTACTTTGTTCTCTCACCCCTGTCGCCACTTTTCTCTAGCAATGTTTCAGAACTCAAGATGACCTTCGGGCTGATTTCACTTAATTTGAAACGAGTGTACGAGTTATCGAGTTTCTCGAACTTTTGGTCATGATGCATTTCCTTAACTTGTTTCACCAATATACCAATAACAAACAGTATCCTTTCAAAAGATTTAGAGAAAATTCTAACGAAACTGACTTTAAAACGATATAAAATCACACGACTTTAAACAGGCCACGAGTAATCGAAATTCACTAAGAATCAAATTGAAGAAAAACCAGGAACCAATATTCAAAGTTAGAGCGAGTTCTTTTGGTATTCCATTATCATACCGCAGCCGCAACTATTTCCAACATGCACTGGAATGATTTGTCTCGGCTATTACACGCCCTTCCTGCAAGGGGCCCCCGCAGTCTATTGTGAAGTTTCGAATCGATTAACTTCGTATTAACGATCAGAATCAAGGCACTCACACGCTCATACCGAAACTCCAAACACACAAATGCTGGATGAATATGCAATGCCGTGAAGTGTCCGGCGATGATGCGGGAAGATTAGCTGTGCTTATATCCTAGAAGGAGTTTGGAGGGGCTCGGCACTCTCGACGGTAACAGCAAGTCGATTTAGGGGAAAGCAACTGAGCCGAGTACGAGGGAAGTGAATGCCGTCCTACGTATTATCGATAATTACTGTCAGTCTGGCATGGAATGACGTTCAAACCATCGACAGACATTTATTAAACGAAATCCTGGCACACCTACAATCTGTGTGTGTGTGTGTGTGTGTGTGGGTTCGGTCGCGATCGATTACAGTCGTAATGACGGACAATGCACACGAATGTTTCGGATGATCGCAGTGGTCCCCCCCGCTGTGTATATACGGTGGTACAAAACGTATTTGTGGACCAGTTCATCCGAAAACCGTTGTTATCCCACTTCTAATTCTTCCCACTTCAAGTTCAATTATTACTGGACGAGCGATACTTAATAGGAATATTTTATATTGTTATATATACTTGTTTATTACTACGCGAGCTTTGTTTGAACTTGCGTTAAATCGACGGGCAGAGTTAATTGTATTTAATGAAAGACACGCGAGATGTAATAAATTATTTCGCGTGGACCGAATCGGCTTTTACTTTAAATAAGTTTAGTTTAAATTGGCAAAGTGAGGGGGTAGGAGGGAGGAGGGAGCGGTCATGATATTAAAATTGAGTTACGCGGCCCGTTTGAGAGCCACAAATATTGCACCGAGATATATTTATTAAAATATGCCGGTACGAGCTGGATTTATCTTTTGAATCAGTAGCGCGAATGATACACCGAGCATTCATTTTTAATATCTTCCCGGTGACGTATATGCCCGACTGTCGAGATCAGCGGGACATTAATAATGTGTATGGTCGAATGGAATCGTCAGAAGGCAATAATTGGCATCGAAGATAGGGGAAAAGGGTTGGGCGACGTACATCCCACAATAGAGTAGCCAATTACTGTTAGATACGTGCTTCTCTCTTTTTCAGAATACTCCCCTTCCACTTTCGTTGCGGGATACTCTGCGTCTCTTTCGCGCTCACAGTGTCGACCGCTGCTACTCGTCCGTCCGGATTCTGTGTGACGTGTGACTGTGTGCCGAGCGCTCGCGTGTTGGTAATTGGAAATTTCGCGCAGCCAACCCTGTCCACATATCCGCCACCATGCTATTAATCCGCGCCCGCGGTGTACATACGTACAAATCGCATGGATGGGAAAAAGTAGAAATGCCAGCCGACCGAGCGCCATCCAGCACGAGGCCAAACAATTTTACGGCCAGGCAATTGGATCGCTCTTCCTGAAAACTATATTTAAAAATAGTTACTGCACGCTCGATACTTTTCATTAAGAGTATAGAAGCCGACCATTTTTGTCGGTAGATACGTTTAATTTAGTGGCACCGCGATGTATCCAAAACGGGCTAATCTCGGAACTGTTCTCCAAACTGTACGAAATGCAGAACGGCTATGTACCAAAAAACAACCTCGCTACATCAGGAAAAAGAACTGCAGAAAAAATTTAACTTTCGATCTAAACTTGTATAGTGATATATCAGAATAAATAATATCACTTTAACACCGGTTAGGATATCAGCATTAAAAACAAATTAGATACACGTTTACTTTTACATTTTTAACCGCAAACATGTTAAAAGTTTAAAATTCCCAATAAATCTCCCCTGAAACACAGCACATGTCCCCATTTGACGAGACTTGACGAGAATATTAGTGAAACTTCTCAACATCGGCGAAGAAATTACTTTCACTAATTCTTGCTCCATTTGAACTTTTTGCGTGCCTTGAATTCGAGTGAAAGTATAGAGGAAAGAGGAAATTTCCTATAGATATAATCGGCGGATGTATCGACAAGTGGAATCGACTTGTGCGAGTTGAGGAAAAAAGTGGGGATGGGATTATAAACGCGTGTATATATATATATATATGCCGGGATGAGGCCGAGTGAGAGAAGGACAAAAGCAATGCTGTACTGAGAGAGTGTGGAGGCAGGCGGCTTTCGCTATGGGTGCGAATGGCGATCATTAATAATATCCCCGCCGGCATCTCCATTTTACGCCCCTGACAATGGACAACTGTGTAACAATAATGTTCCGGGTTGGCCGTGTATGACCACGAGGCGCGTCAGAGTGGAGTGCGGAGTGCGGAGGGGGTGGGCGCGCGCGGCCACGGTGGGCTGTGGGGTGGTTGGCATGGACCATCTACCTGGGCCGCAGTCAAGTAATGAAATTTGACTGGAAATTAACCACCGCGCTGCACACGCTCCAGCCGAGCTCGGGAATGGTGTGCGCGCACACCTCTATCCAGTTTGGTGTGCGGCTCCCAACGCGCCGCCGCTCTGTTCCCTGTTTGTGCGTGGTTGCACGCGCACACCACCACTATCTTATAGCTCGTGGCTCGTCCCTGCACTCCTACGAATACCCGTCAGCGGTGTTGGTGCGTCAATGTGCCTGCGCGTCGGCGCGCACTCGCGCTGCCCGCTGCGCGCAAACAACACAGGCCGTCGCGCCGCGTCGGCCACATCACGTACAAGATATTACGGGAATCGCAGGGCATCATCGGGGGAAAGTAATGACCAACCGTTTCATGATAACGATGAGTTAGCGTTGCACCTCGCTTATACATGCGTATATCATACCGACCTCCTTCCCTCGCTCAAACACCTTCCCCTCTTCTCCTTTCTCACCTACGCATACGCTCCCAATTCTTTTATTATAGTTCTACTGCATTCTTGTTGGCCCGGCTGTTTCTCTTTCACATATTTTTCCATTCGTTCGATATCTGGAGCGCAGCCAGCTTCCTAAATTTATTTACCCAAGTCGGAAATGAACGGAAAGGTCAAATGTAATTGATGAGGGACACGGCAATTCAGGTGCTTGGCTTTAATACTGAAATGCAAGCGGGTGAAAAAGCTCGCGCGGGAAACCGGGTGGATTTGGAAATGTACAACAATGTTACCGAAAGATAACGAAAAGCACTCGAATCCCCAATACGATGACGTGCTGCGCATTATCGCGCAACGTTTTCGTCCCTTTTATCGCCAGGAGAACGCGCGACGGGTACGCTTTTAATCGGGATTATCGCTCTATTTCCGCGAGCCCGCCCGCTTTCCCTGGGGAGTATCGATTCATAATCGAATTGGGTTAATCCATATGTACCGGGATCAAAAACTCGGGGATTATCTGAAAGTAATTTCCCCAGGCGCAATGCGAGCCGGGCCATGCATCCTCGATCATCAATCCAATGCTTTCGAATCATTTGCAGGGATTGTTTACAATTACCCAGCCGAATATTGCGGCCAAACAACATACAGCAAAAAAACCTGGTATCTTCCAACCAAATATGTTGGCCTAAAACGATCTGAAATTTTTGCTAACATGAAGTCCGGATCCAACCGCGAGATTCATCGAGTTTTATGTCGCTCTGTACTCCATCCAGTGGAGAAATCGGTTCGAGCTATTTTTCCGGAAAAGGAATGGACGTACGAAGCGAGGAGTTTCCGGTGTGGAAAACGAGACGTAAATGTAAAGGATCGTGCGGCTCATTCAATCTGCGTTGCCAGCGGATAATTCGTCTGGGAGGAGGGAATTTGGAGCGGGTGCACTCGAGTCCTCGGAATTCAGGAGTAAATTCGAAGAGTTCTTACATCGTTTGGGTGAATAGTCCCGCGATTTATGCCCTCCCTCCGAGCCGAATGCTCCAGGGACGCGCGCTCCCGCTCGCGCATTTCCTAGAGAAGCTGATGTGCGGTTCACTTGCACTGCGCGCGCAAACCGGCGCCGCTCTTCTCATTATTTTATGCAGATGCTACGTGATGCATTACGCGCCGAGCGCGACCTACATTTCAACAATTTAACACGTTCGCTCGCGGTAAACCCGCACCCGCTCCTGCCGTATGTATTATCATTCAATAAAAAGCTCCGATCCACCGCACGGCTCGCTTCAATCTGGCCGGGCGCGCACTCGGAAAAAATGAAATGGGTTACCGCCGCGCTTGTACATGCGCCAAGTTATGAATTAAACAAGTCGTCGAACACTCCCGAGTTATAATGGAAAAAATTAATAGTCGCTCCGCTCTACTCGGAAACTCGCAATAAACAGCGAAAAAACCAAGCCCCGACAGCCACGCATTACACTTGCATTAATCATAAATACATGGCTCGAAACTACTCGAACTCAGCCTTACACATTGTACGAATGTATGTACAGTAGTGTGCTTCGTGTATTTTAACCTAAATACCATGTACGTTTTCAGTGGACGTGAAAGCGAATTTTGGTAGAGCACGCGCCTGAAAATTCGACTTGTGGGAATAGAGTTCTCCGAAACAGCAGGGCTCCAATGAGAAGGTCGTCGTTGGTTCGGTATCGACCATCCTGATAGAACGTTTGCCCTCATTTCCCTTATTCTCTAGAAATACATACGGTGTCGTAGGATTCGTATTGCTAAGACGAGCTCATCATGCGTTCAAAAGCAACGAACCAACCCACATTTGCATCACCATTCGTTATTTCTCCTGGCGTTTCCGTCATTCTCGGTCGCGCAGGTGTAACATGTCAATAACCTTTCTTTTGCAATTTGCCGACTGTGCTGGGTCGCGAAAGGGGTGTGCGGAGCGCGCAAGGGAGGAGACGAGGAAGGAAGACGAGGAGCGAGGAACAAGAGGAGGCAGCCTTGTCGGGGAAAGAGTGGCGGCGGCTGGAAAAACGAGAGCGAGCGGGCGGTGAAGGGGGTGAGAAGAGCGGGAAAGAGTGGCGCGTAACGTGGTAGCTATGGCTGCGGCTTGGGATGCGCGCGGGGATAGTTGGGGGGTGGTGGCGGCGAGAGTGGTGTCGGGGCGAAGCGAGAGTTTGGTGGGGTTGGTGGCGGTGGGGTGGCGGAAGTACAGGCCGTTTTATTATGCAAAAGCTTTCTCGGCAGTTGGGTCGTTCTGGTTCGGCGGCGTTGCAGCAACAGCAACAGCAGCAGCAGCATCGAGCCGGAGTCGGTGGCAGCGGTGACGGCGGCGGTAGTACCGACGGCGAGATAGCAAGCTTGGAGGGTTAGAGGAGGGCTGGAAAAAGCCTCCGCCCCCGAATCGCGTAAATACTGGCAGCCATTTTGCGATAAACTTTTTTCCCGAGCTGCGCAGTAGCAAGAGCAAGGCAGAGAGGGTGAAAAGCTTTGGACACGCTCTCGAAAGAGGAGTAACGGGGCACCCACTACGACGCTCTACACCGAACCTGTGGGCGAGAGTTCTCGCTGAATATGCCAAGCAGAGGGAAAGAGAAAAAGTGAGCCTGGGCGTGGAAATGTAAAGAAAGAAAGAGAGTAAGAAGAACGAACAATTAATCTTTCATGGGGTGCCTGCCAGCGGTGCTCAATCTTCGAAAACACTTTTTCGCCCCGACCCTCTCTCTCTCTCTCTTTCTCCTAGAATACTCCGTAATTAATGAGCTGCCTGATAATTAACAAGGCAGCCATTCTACAATTCCTGGAAGAAAGCAGATCACTATTCATAGAATAATAATGGGTAATATTATATAAATAAGGTTCGAGCGGAATTAAGAAAGCATTTCTTGCAGGCATCAATCTTAATGAGTATCAACATTACAAGTTGAAACAGTGAGACATCGTTATTCAACATGCTTCACACGCAGACCTAGTTTGAACTTTTTGAACGAAACGGTATTTTGTGCCACATTTTAGAACTTGTTCACAAATTGGCTTTCAACCTACTGAAAAGTTTCCTGCACGATGATTAAAAGAGTCTGCGTCTAAAGACGTACATCTATTTTTAGTTACTCTCCTTCATCCAAGCCTTAAAAAAAGGTACCGCGTTTGCGTTCTATACGCGGTGATTATAAAGGCGGCGCCTTAAAACTCGCCTTTGACCACTCAAATAAAAACGCACCAAGGTATGCTTAAAGCGGCGTGTTTGCGATTCAGGGAAAGAAGTGTGTGAAACATGAGTCATGTCATTGCTGACGATCGAGAAAAAGATTATGCAAGATAGAAATCGTCAAAGCGGGACAAAAGTGCGAGGAAAGAATTGTGGAGACAAAAACGTAAGTGAATAGAGGTGCAACTGTTCATTGGACTCTGGGCAGTCTATTCATTACAGCTTTCCGACGGCACCAAGCTCTCTAAGCGGAAGCGATATCTCAGAAAGCAATGCATCCAGCAGTTGTACGGCAAGGAGACTAAAATATTCAGTTTCCCTAATGCCAGCAGTTCGCTACCGCGTAACTAAAAAAGAAGTAGGACCAAACCGAAGCGAAGAGAGGGTTCAACAGGCGCCAGAGCGTGGTTTTGCTCCGTCTTCCACGAAATGTCGCAGCCCAACTCAGCGTGGGACGGGAAGAGATTTCGTCCGGATAACAGGCACTTTTCAGGTAACCGAGCCGAACCGTCCTCCGAATTACTGATCGGTTGACTAGTACGGGGAACGCTTATTTCGCGTTTCAAGCGGGCCGTGATCGGAACAATCCTCCCTCTTCGAAGCACACGAGCGCAACTTTATCTCTCACGTCAATCGTGCAAACACCTTTGAGAAGAAGTTTTAGATTTCACGAAAGCCTCGTATTCGAATTTGTTCTATGCGGTTAGCTTGGACGATACATTTAACAAAGCAGAGAGCAGCGCTAGGGCGACAGGAAGGGGGGTGGGGACTAAGACGATGTCAGCTGAAGATGAAAAAAGGGAACGGTCGGTGGTGTCCAGTGAGAGGCTAATTTCCATCGTGCCCGATTCATTACTGACCGACCGCGCGGGGATGTGAAGCGGACGGTGGGGCAAGGGATGAGGATGAAGATGAGGATGAGGAGAGGAGGGTTAGCCGAGAAAGTGGAAGGAAGGCGGGTAGGATGGAAGTTGGGAAGGAGGCCAGCGGGGGCAGCCAGGCCAGACAGAAGGAGAAAGAAGAGGGAAGTCGGCGGTGGGCTAGAAAAGGGGTCGGAAGGGTAGGATGGTGGCGGCGCATTATTACGAGGCCGAATTACCTAATTTCGTTGGTCGTTACGTTGTTTCGACGAGCCGGAGCCCCCCGGGCCTGGTGGGGGAGGCGTAGAGCTCTCACGGTGGCGGGTCCTTCTGGCACCGAGGTTCGCGTTAAACCACCCCATTTGAGCGTTTTCCACCCCGACGACCTTACTATCGGGGTGGCCCGACCGTAGCCCCAACGCCCTCGTCCCCATCCCCCCTGCGCCGCTCTTCCATCTGTGAAACTCCACGCGGACTGCTCCGCCAATGTAGAAAGCGACAAATACGACTTATCCAATAGTCACTCCTCCTTCTTAAGCAAAGATCCCCTCTTTCGTCGTGTCCGTTGGCGGCTTTTAAAAGCAGCCAATCGGAGAACAGCCGCGGCCAATGAGCGAGCTCGATGATGCCGGCGCGCACTGAACACGAGGCAGAGAGCTCTGCTGACAGCCAGAGATCGAGTCCGCGCGGAGTACGCCGCGCCGTAAAGAGGTGGTGGTAGGTGGCTCTGCGGCGGTCGAGCAGGGGTGAAACTATTGGCCACCCACGCCTGCTCGCTGCTTGCTTCTTCACTCTCTTTCTCTCGCACTCTCTTAACCTGCCTCTCTGCTTGGTTCTCTTCAATAAGAGAGAATGAGAGCGAGAGAAAGAGGGAGTGAGAGAGAATGGTAGCGAGAAAGGAAAGGGGAGCGTGGCTAGAGACGGGCGAGAAACAGAGAGGAAATGGGCGTAGAGGTCCGGAAGAAAGAGGATATAGGAGGCCGTAGTCGTCGGGCTCTCCTCGCTGAGCTTTTTTCGCTCGACAGGGGTGGATGGACAAACGGAGAGTTCTTCCAGACTTCTGTCCTCCCTAGGGGTGCGCTATTACGGCATAACAAAGTCCGGTCGTGTCGCGTATATCGGATCGTACGTCAATATACCGCCGAACCAGCATGCTCAGTCTTTTTTCCTCTTCCGTCGCTTGCTCTCCTCACCAGCCCTCCCGAACCCCCTCGACCGATCGTTCCCCTCCGACCCTGCCGCCCTGTCCTACGTCCTACTGACTTGTCGTCTCTCCTCGTGCACAATCAGCCTCTTCTGCGCCAAAGTCGAGTGCTTCGGTGATACGTTATAAGTCGGGGAATACTAGCGAGGTGAAGGCAAGGTGACTCGCTATTGTCTCCCGGTACTCTTTCCCGAGAGAAGTAGTATGCGGTATGTGTATGTGTGTGTGCCGATTAAGAGAGCTCTGTCAAAACTTATCGAGGGCAGTCGATGACTTGCAGAGAGGCGAGGCGGCCGCCAAGAGGGTAGTGGCGCGCGGCTTGGCGACCCTCGGTAAATTTGGGTCGTGTCACGAGGGTGATGCAGCCAACGTAAAACACGCTTGACGAGTGACCCTGATTTTGCGGATTTCACATTTCTCCTTGGTGATGTTAGAGCCGATTACTCCCCTTCTAATCGTTTCGGCGGTGACCTACCTCCACGATAGAGCGATCCGGCAATTAGCGAAAACACAGTCTACCCACTCGACTCAATGTCCTCGGTCTATGAAACCATTAATCACGCTTGACGACATACATTAGCTCGCGATTATTTTTTTATCTGGCATCTTATTCGCGTTGTCCCGGGAACCTACTCAAGAGTATCCAGACAGTTGTGCCATTCCATTCGGCTTGGAAAGTGATGCACTGATGACTGTTCATGCAAGCGCGCTGACGGGAAAATGATTTTTCACACGTTGCCTCAATAGTTGGATCGGAGTTTCGTAATGAGAGTGTAATTACGAGGTGCTCTGGACGCGCACCTATTATTACTGCGATCAATTACAGGTACAAATATCGCCCACACGAGTTTCCCTGTATGTTCTTGCTCGCTTCAAGCATAATGATTTTACCTCTACGGTAAATAAAGTAGGACCGAGAAGTAACCGGTAAACAGAGACGGAGCGTGAGCCGGCTATCATTCTCACGTGCTAATCCATCGACTTGCGTAGTCGGGCGCGTTAACTGTAGTTTAATTGGTATAAGAATGCTCTCTGTATACCGGCGATCATCGGTGAAATGAAGATTTAATTGCTTCCCCGCGGGTGCTCCTCATTTCCCGGCGCATGTACGAATTCGCGGGAATCTCGGCGGAGAGCCGGGCGAGAATAATCGCGGTCGCAATCATAAATGCTTTTTCATCCGACTGGAATTTGATTTGGCGAAAGCCGAGAAAAAAGGGGCGCTCGAGTATAGGGGGAGAGGAGGAGGAAGAATCGTGCCGGACTGTCTGATTGCTCTTCTCTTTCAGCCGACACACGCACGGACCGACACGCATACGTGTGCTCTCTCGCCTTGTGCTCTCGAGGCTTGCTTGTACGAGGGGGCACACACGTGCCGGGGTGCTTCGGCGATATTAAAGGGATCTCTCGCTGGGGCCGAACATTTCCTGCATCGAGAAACCGCCAACAACTCTCTCCTCGCTGAGACTCTTTCATTCGCGCTTACCAACCCTTCTCGCCGGCGACCCTCTTTTTCTCCTCGAGACTGCTTGACGCCTCTCTTTCCTCCTCTCTTTTCCTCATTTCCCGCACGCTCTGCCGAGCGCGCTCCAGTCAACTCTAGCTGGAGGTACTGGGCGAGCATACCGTGTGCCGTGTACCGACTTGTACACACATTCTCCCGAGGACTGAACCAGGGGTAGATATCGGCGAGCCGAGTGTGAGAAAGAATAGGAGTAAAGAGGCGCAGGAGGAGGAGATGGAGGGCGAGCGGGAAGTGCAGGGAAAGAGAAAGTGGGAAGACAGGCTAGATAGGGGAGCGGGAGAACGGGAAAGCAGAAGCTGGAGAGTGGTGGAAGGTGGAAGAGGAAAACGGCAACTCGAGGCCACTGAAACCAGCTGCATTCCCGACCATTAGAACTCCGCACGGTAGTGAAAATTTACTGTCGTAACCCAGTCCTAATGCACTGCACCATCGCGCTTGCAGAGCTCCGGGTACGGCTCTGACTCCAGCACCGCTGCCGTTATGGACGTACCGTCGCGTCGGAGCTGTTTGAGCTCTGCCCTGTGAACATAGCCGTCCTCTCTTCTCCTCTCCACATACCCACCCACCAACACCTACCCACTGCGGTGTGTGCACCACCCGAGCTCCGCGGGGAAGGACGCAGTCGAGATGAGGACCTTCGTTGTGTGCCTCTAGCTATCTACTACTCTCGGTGCTTGAGTAGTTCTAGCAAGAGCGGTGGTGTCATGCAGCAATGTTATCCGCCACCCTGGCTGCCTCACGGGAGTGGGAGCCCGGAGAGCGTCGGGCGTCGGGCGTCGGGCGAGCAGAGGAGTCACGAAGAAGAGAGACCTCCGCAGAGATGGAGAGATGCCGAGTGTCTGTGCCTCGCGGTAATGGCCTATTGCCAGGGCCGTAGTAATCACGAGGCTTCGCACTTGAATATAAATCGACTTCGCGACAACCTCCCGCCGATTTCTCGAAAACTGTTCGATCCTGCTAAAACAGCGAATGTAATCCTCCAGTACTCGCTGAACACGTATTCTCCAGACGACAAACGTATTTCCTTTCGTTTGCACTGCGAACCCAAACACCAGTTGCCTTCGTTTCTTAAGTACCCACTGCAAATTATTCTCTTCCCTTCTCTCTTTAACATAGAAAGATTTATACGCGTCCCCGCTGGCGCATCGATAAATCGAGCGATCGTGAAAGTGACAGCCATCTATGCCTGCCCCTCTGCGCTTGGTCGTTCGGGGAAAAAGAATAGAATGAGAATCTGCACTCTTGTATTCTTCTCAATGGTCTAGGACTAGGAAGGTAGCCGTGGAAGTGTGCCTGGAAACGTTTACCAGGCGTCCCTCATAAATAACTGGGGAGACTGACAAGGCGGAGAGTAGACCTGCTCCTCGACGAAGTTTGGCCTTCTTTTGAAAGGGCAGAGTGGTCTTGAATCAGAGGGAGTCCTAGAAGACGGCTACTCGTCCCTCAAGATCACGGGAAAATAGCCGCATTTAGCCCAGATCCACGCTGATGAAGCTGTGGACTTCCTTCTTACATTGCTACTTCACAATTGAGATACCACTGACGATTATATCAATTTCGGTGTGCCGGCCTCTTTACGTCGGATAAGCAGGCTCTCGCTATCAAGAATTCCGATGCCAGACGCTCCGAAGCTGTTAATAATGTTAATATAAAGAAACAAACAACATATACCGCTCGTGATACCGAATCTTTCGGACGAATACTTGGGCGCAAGGCTCCACGCGATATTACGTTTGTGAGTGAAAAGTGGCTTCGGTACATTAATGGGAGAGTATTGTTCGAAGCGCGGAGAGTGCGTAGAAACGGCAGGCACATCTGGATGAGATATAAAAGGTCGGGCGACGTATAGTACATATCTTATGCAGCGCGGCGTATTGTCGCTCTATCAGAGAGGCGACGCAGATAAAATAAATGCAAGCGGCAGGAACGATATTGCGCTTTATGCGGATATTACGGGAGCGTTTCGATCGCGTGCAGAATGCGATATACCGTAAAGTTTACGCGGACTACCGAGCGCCATTATCCGACTGTGTATGCGCCGGCGGTCTTCGAGGCTATTGAAATTATTACAGCGCTTGCTCTCGGCCTCGTGGAAAATTGAAGACCCACGCGCTCACTTCCTTCCAAGTGCAATACTAGCGAGCATCGAGCGCGTGCGGAGAGAAGTTTGACGTGGTACCATTCCACGGGAGAATACATACGTCCCTGCAAATGTGAGCGGGAGGCCCTCCTGGTAGCTATAGTCGGCAACTTGGCGTTTATTAGTGTCAGCCAGCGAAGTTGGCTGCCTGGCTGACCATCCGATCGTTCGAGTACCGCGCTGCACCAGCAATCCCACCAGCAACATCGGTACCGCTGCTGACGCTATTGCTACTACGACTGCCGGTGCAGAAATCGTCTATTACCACTACTACCACCACCACCACCACCAACAGCAGTAGTACTGCTGACAGAGAGCGAGGTCGTCTACCACTCTAACCGAGCAGGAGTAGCACGACCGCCGCAACCAGCAACAGTCACTAAACTCGAAATGGCCAACTGGCTCGTTCCTGCATTCGCCGACATTCGCTTCAATCCCACATCCTGCTCCTTTCTCGCTCTTTCGCTCGTTCCATGTTTTACCTTCCTGCCTTGCATACTCTCGCCGACTAACTCTCGTGCATTTAGCATCTCTCGATCCCTCTCTCATCCGGCGAACACTTATTCCATGCGATACACGCGTATGCACATAACACCATGCTAGCCGCGTTTGTGGGATCGCTATGAAGCTGGGATTAGCGTTAAGTCGACCCTAAGTACGGGATCTGGGCCGAGATTATCGTATCGGTCCGCTATTAGCACCGATATTGAAATCGCCTCCCGGAAAGCCTGCCTGTGATTTGACCGCGCTACATCGGAGATAGGTGAGTCCCACTAACGGAGATGTGAATGATAGCACCTGGGCTGCGTGATAAGTAGAGTGTACATCTACAATCGGAGTAGCAGGCAGAAACATATTGACATAGATTGCAGGAACACGGAAAACCTACTCGGATCAGGAAGGAGCACTCTAGCTGGACGAGCGAGTGGGAAGAAATGATGTAGGAGTAAATACCGATAAACAATGTGGAAGTGGAGGCATAAGCAGTGGAGCCGAACTGTTAGCTAGTGGCAAAACTGTGATCGAGCTTATGTTGGTTTATAAACGCGACGGCAATCTATAAACATTAATCGATATGACACTAGTGCATATGCTTTCCAAGGAAATCGTACACATTATCGCGAAGTTCTGTGACACGATGATAGCGTTCAGTATACTCCCACGAAGTACATACTAGGCATTGTGCATTGGCCATTCCAAGTCAGCCGGAATCGAGTCGCGTCTGTCCAGTCATGTTGGTAGTTTTCCTTGTTAGGAATCGAAGCGGACGGAAGTTGGAATGAGTGAAAACGATTTATTAATTAGAGCATTCGACCAGCCGGATTTAATCGAGGGATGCCATGATGACTATTAACCGGATGAACATATCAAGGTACGCCGACGTAGCCAAGATTAATCAAGATTTCTTTCTTCTGTAGGACACACCGCGCGGCGGCGACGACGACGGCGGCAGCAGCAGCGGCGCTCATTAATTCAAAAAGGAAGGAAGTGAATGGCGAGCGGCTGGACCGGCAACGCGCTCCGCCAGTAGCGGTTGCATTTATCTGACGACGAGTTGGGCCCGACGATACGCATTGGAATAAGCATCTTTCGTAAGTGTCTCTACCAAGAATTTCTCCCGACAAACGTGTTCCGATTCAGCAATCGGCACCGATCGAATCGGCCGTCTGGGAGGGACGTTTCTCGAAATGCTCAATTATCTGAGTCGGAGCCGGATACTGGGCGATTAACGGTCGTTCGGTGTTTCAGCAATTAAGACGAATCGATAGCGTGCGCGGCACTCGTTGCATTAAGGAGGACGCCGAGCTCGGTGTTGGTGCGTGTATAGGAGCTGTAATCCGCCCGATACTTTCATACGGCATACGGCCAGTGCAGAGAGCGAGGGAGCGCGCTTAATTAAATACTGGATTTTTCTATGTCACCCTGGACCGACTCTAATCGCGCGATGCCTCTCTCTAATCAGGAGGTGCTCGCTTGTATCCTGCAATCCGCACGCTTCACTCTCGCTCTCCACCCTACTCTCTTTCTTGGCTTCAATCTCTCTGGTCGGCGCCGTTCTTTCTCTCCGATTCCTTCTTGTACTGCCCCCTACAGGGAGAGCGGCATGCGGCAACGAAACAAATACGTGAACAAGCTACTACACGCACCGCTCCGATGTATCTTGACGATTCGACTCAGGGAACCCTAGTGAATCCTACCGGATAAACTTGATGTGCCGACCTCTCTCGGCGCTGCCTGCCTTCACTGTTCAAATGTTGAGAAGGAAAGCTTAATTAAGCTATGCTATTTCGCCCGCTCTCCCTTCTTTGCTTCATCACCAACCTCCCCCGCCCTCTACACGTGTTTCATTTGAAGATTTAAATCGATCCGATTGATGACTACTTACATGGAAATACGGTTTATTCTGATTCATAAATAAGCATAATGTACTACTGCAATCATACATATGCATGCATATATGCATCTCTCTTATTGAGAGGATCTCGTGCTCTAGAAAAAATGCGTGACAGAATCGTGCAACTTGCTGTAATGATATCGCGTAACCACTGAGGTCAAAGGAAAAGTGGCAAAACACGACTCGACCGGTTACGCTTTTGTGCTGATGATTAATTCTGTGTTCTATTGCTTGATGTCATTCGACTGGAAGGCGTTTTTGCTCGCAATCCCCTCTTATCGCGTTGAGAAAACAATCTGTAGTCGAAAAACCAGAATTCCCTGAGGGGATTGGTGTTATATCGAGGTCCATGGAAAGCCAATATAACTGGTGGCAGCTGATGCAGAGTGCCATCTCGGGATGCCTCGAGGTTAGAAAAGAAAAGGAAGCTCTTGCTAAAAGAACGGAGGTAAACGGTGCTCGGTGAAGGATGACGGCGAAAGAAAGAGGGTTGAGGTCGTCGAGAACACTCGACTCCCTGCTTTTGTCCCCGCCGGCGCGAGATATCTCTCTCTTTACTGGGATTAAGAGGCGAAAGGGGTCAAGACTTCGAGATTAATAATTTGTCCGAGACAGAAAGCAGCGATCGCCTCAACGTATCTCCACGAGCGCACGTCTTTCTGCCACATCAGTGTGCTGCTTCACCGCCGCCCTCCCAATCTCTCTCACACTCATCCTCTCGCTCTCACTCTCATCCTTTTCTTGTGCTTCTTTTTGCGCCATCGCCGGAGTCCTCGTCGGCGTCCCCGTCGTCGCCGACGTCGCCGATGCCTCCTTCTACTTCTTCATGTCCGTCTTTTGTCAACGACAGAGCCACTCAGGAAGGTCGAAAATCAGCGAGTGGTACTGGCCGGAGCAGGTGAGAGACCGAGTTGCAGAAGTGCCACCGGGAGAGAAAGGGGACTTGTGCGAGGAAGGATGGTGGCAGAATTGTAGGCAGAAATACGGCGAAGCCGAGCAGATAAACGACGTATCGAGCGCGCCTGTTGAGAGCGTTTTCGTTCGATAAACAGAATAATTTGGTGTCGTTGTCGGTACGATTGATAAAACCGGACTACGCCGATGGAAACGCGCTCCGGAGGCAGCGACGAGTGTTCGCCCCGAGATAATACACGCTCGTTGCGGCGATACGCCTTCGTCGATAATTTATACCGGCTCGTATGGTGTCTAGCACTGTGTCCTCCGTGTAGTATGGCATGCGTCGCTTCGCCTCGATCCGGATCGCTACGTACCTTCAAATAAAGCTCACTTCACACTACATACATATAGAGTCCTGAAACGGCACCCCTGCGGCGCACAAACTCAACGGCCCATGCGTTTCTCCATCCGAGAGGCAATAACAATTTTTCCAACTGAAATCACAAAAGAATTTGCATTTTACTCCTAGAACTTTTATCATCAAAGCATCTTCTCCACAACAAACGACGAAGTCGCCAGCATCGACGCTATATTAATTGGGCGTGAAATAATGATATCGATGTTGTCACCTTCATTAACGATGAATATAGAAACCTTTCTCTTTTACCGTGGAAGGTTTTTATCAGACAGCATTCTGGTCTACACCTATCGTTCTTCTGTAATCAGCTTTGCAACATTCGTCGACGAAAAATGCTACTAATTGCTTTCCCTATGAACCGGTAAAACACAAAAATTGCAACATGAGTTTCAAATGATATTTGCATATGCTACTTTTATAAAGGGATCCTGCCAATCTCTGGTTCGTACACTTCTCCATTCGGGTAATGGATTTTTAGATTCTAATAAATTTACTTCAAAAATGCCTATCCCAGTGCTATTTAGGGGACCTGAAAATTGGTCCATACGGTACAAAAAGGCCAGTCAATGAATTTGGCGGTGTGTACAACCGCCAGTTGAACGATATTCGAGTAAAACCTAATCTGTGCGCGCTTTAACCGGGCTGCGGCAGCACTCTGAAAATTCTGGTCTCAAAACCACAGGTTATACGCGCGGCAATAGCAGCGAATACTCGGGAATTTTGTAGCAGGGCTCCGGGTGCTTTCTCACCTGCCTATAGGCCAGAATATACACGGACTACCCTTACCAAGGCCCATTGTGTATAAGCATCGTGTATTCACGGCTCCGCGAGACAAAAGAGCGTACCTCCTTACGTGGTTCGGGGCCGACTGGTCCTGGTGAGACTGAGAGATGAGGCGAGCGAGGTTCAGTCTGCTAGTAGTCGAGCGAGGATCACGAGCGAGCATGCTATTGGTGCTGAGCCAACTGGGATTGGTCGGCTGCGCGTTCTCTTGTACCGGGAACTCCGCGCGGACTATCTACTCTGTCCTCCTCGGACTGAAGCGGGCACGAGGTCGACCTCATTCGCCCCAATGCTCCAACCATCATCCATTTCGCTCGCTCCACAGCCGAGATATTTGAACGTCATTCTCGCACTCCTGATAGACACGATACCAACCACGGCCGGCTGTTCTCCACTCTTTCTCATCTTCCTCCAGCCTTTAGCTTTTCCTTGCCTCTCTCGCTTCTTCACTCCTTCTTTCTCTTTCCACCTTTTACCCCTTCTAGCACTCTCTCACTCTCTCTCGCTGCCGCCTGAAAACAGTCTCTCGGCAGCAAAGCAGCGAGATCCCCCGGACGAGATATGAATTCACGTTCCTCCTTTTATATTCCACGCTCGCCTGCCCTCCATTTTGCTTGCTCGAGTCCCCCCTTGTCTGCCTCGGCGATCTGCGACTACCGTATGTGTCGGCTGCACAGCTATCTCACAGGTTTCTCCTCCGCCCTCCCATCTCTCTCTTTCTCGCTGCAGCTTCCCTGCCCGGATCTTCAACTATATACGCGCATGATCGTGTTGTTCCAAAGCCGTCGGCGGTGAAGACGCGGCGTCGTCGTCGTCGTAGTCGTCGTAGTCGTCGTCGACGACCTCCTCTTGGTCTTTGCCGTGTCGTCATGCCGCTCTCTGCAATAGACATGTACGGGTACTTCGCTCTCCAGTGGAGCGTACGTGTACAGATGGCATGAGAGGAAGGAACGCGGCTTGGGCTCTGGCTGGCTGGGGCTGGCTGACTGTTCGTAATACGTGGTCAGCTACCCACGGCGAAGGGAAGGCGATACGAAAGAGGATCGGAACACGTCTGCTTGTTATACGAAGGAGTGGAGAGAAATAGAAAGAGTGAGCGAGAGAGAGAGTTAGTAGAGAGTTGCTTGAGGGGAAGGGGAAGTAGTGAAAAACAAAACGATCGAGTTAGGCCAGCCGGCGGAGTGAGTGAGAACCGGTAATGCCGACCGGCCGTCCGGGCAAGGAGAAGCGAAGCGTTAAATATTAAAAACAATCCATCAATTAGCGCTAATGCCTGAGCATTAAGCGAGCCTGCTAGCCTGCTGGGATGTGGCGACACGTGTTCATGTGTAACCGCGTCTCGGCCTGTGTCTACACAGCCGCGATATAGGTGTATACAACGATACGACGACTACTGGTAGGTATCATTTCGGTTCGTTAGGCGCGGCCCGCTGTCGTATAGGCGTTACGCAGTGTACATACGTCGTGTGCAAGCTATACATATGTAAAGTGTACACACGTGCGGTTGCATATGCCCCATACCCTCTTCCCCCACCCATCCCCTTCGACTCACGCTCTCTCTCTCTCCCTCTCTTTCTCCCTCGACACATTCAGCATAATGCGCTAGCGCATGCATACATATAAGCACATACATACATAGACAACTATCGCCGAATGTGCGGACGCAACTCCACGTGGTCATTCCTCGTCGCCTGATGATTCCTCCTGTGGGAATGTGTTCCCTCGTCCCCACTTTCATACTTGCTCTCTCGGTAAATGCAGGTGAGTGCCTCCGGTATTTATAAGGGTTAATTGTCTAACCCAAGTTACGGATGAAGAACACCGATACCCAGGCGACCTGGTGGCGAGTGGAAAGCCACAGTAGAACACCTCGAGATGGTGACATCTACTATACCGCATTCAATATTACTTAACACTCTTGCACAATTACTTTAACGTTAGGTAAGAAATTACTTGGTCCAGTTGCATCGCTTCATTATTTAAATCGTAGTTATAGACCACAGGGTGATACTTTTGCGATAATCATTTCAATAGTCTCACTGCGTTGATTTCGGAGACAAAGCGGCGTGTCGCAGTCAATCATAACAGTGGTGGAGACAACTAACAAGTCTAGAGCCGTAGCGCACAGATTCCGCAAGTAATCACGAATGGGTTGAATGGTGAAAATATGATGGGCAGTATAACTGGTTGGGCTAGAGAAAATAGCATAAAGATTGATGGAGGAAGAGAGCTAGAGAATTTGCGAGGATACTTTGTGCCTCGAGCGCGGCCAGTGCAACGACATGCATCGGCCGCAGCAGGGGCGACATTATCGCCGGTTGCAGAGACCGCGCGCGCGGCTGCGGATGGTGCGGTATGGTGGTTAGGGGCGGTTAGGGCAGTGCACCACAAGGGTGGTCAAACCGCAAACGAGACCACCGTCCTGGCTATCTGCTATCTGGATAACCACTGCCGCCGCCGCCGCCGCCACCGGCGCTTCTCCACCTCCAACTTCTCCTCTTCTTCCTACAGCTATCAACCAACCCACCCCCGCCGATCCCTCAGACTCACCTACAATCTGCGACGACAAGGGCGGCCTCACCATGACCTAACAACTTATCGCGCTAATTCTTATTTCATCAATCCTGCACAAGACCGTTTGACAGTTCTTCTAAACTCTTGGATTTATCTATCTATGTATGATGTGTATGTAGTCCCTATCGCGCCGTCAAAGCTCCGGACAAACATCATTGTTAATTGTAGACATTTGTCGATTCAATCCTTGCAATAACCTGCCACCGTAGCCCGCTATCAAGTATATTGTTTTATTAAAACCAAGAGCCCCCCTTTTACATTGCAGTGGGCCACGTAAGGATTTTTTGCTCACCAAATACATATTGCTGCAGACTTTCGAGAGCATGTCTGCCACTTAAGTTGCAGTCACGGAAGGAGACGTAGAAGATTGAATAGGGCAAATGATATTATACTGCACTCCGAAATGTGATGGCAATTAGATCGAGTGGCGAAAGCCCGATCGTTTCTCGTAGCCACCGCTCGGATTCGATCGGATTTCGTGGCGCAGTTGAGGAACGACGGTGGAAGGTGGACAAGGGAAGCGTAAGTAGTGAAAGAAGCAGGAGTGCGGCTGCTATCCTTTTGCACGGTGCGTCGATCGATTAAACGAAGGGAATAAATTAAGCGGCAGTGGATGGGCGTCCTTTGTAGGAGGTGCAAGGATAAAAATCTCTGGTCGCCGCGTGCTATTACCTCGGCATGTAATTGCAGCAATTCACTCAGCTGCGCAGAGTGGGCCGCGCGCGATAAATTCCTTCTTCTTCTTCGGTTTCTCTCTTCCCCCCCTTCGTTTACGAGCCACTACCGAGAAATTTAAACGCGCCCGAGCCCATCGCTAAAGCGACGCGGAGCGGCGCCTGTATATTTATGCAACCCGCGCAACCAGCACCGACTTTTATATCCGTGCACATGTTTAGACGTATTAACGAGTCGTCGGCGCAGCTGCTGTGCTACTCGATTCTTCGCTGCTTACTGCTTCCGCACACCTTTTCGGAGTGCGGCCTCGTGCCTGATTCTCCTCATTCGAGAAGACTAGTTTCAACTAGACTATAACGACTACTGCAGATATAATGGTCAAACACAAAAAATAACTGGCTTGCTAACATGAAATGTTCGCTTCTCATGTAAGGTGGAGGGGCTGAAACTATCAGATGTCTACTGGCAATGAGACACTGGGCTTGTCTTCGGGAAAGCAAGGCGTGTTTTCGTATGTCGTAATATCGATTAATCAAATGTTCCACCGGATCTTGATCGTGAATACTCATTAGTTAACTTGGAAATTTATATACATACAGTGATCGAGATAAATAAGGGAAAATCTCGCTCCAGAACACGAGTTTTGCGAAAGCGTTCTGCATCATTCAAACAGTTGCGGAATCGAGCGTTATTAGCATACCAAAATTGCATTTATTTTGCATGCGTCATTGTTTTAACATAAGGTAAAAGCAACTGCATACGTGTACTTTCAAATGTAGTCAATGTAGTCAATGTAGTCAATACATTTGATATTCACGATCATAGTTCGTGAGAAGATTGAATCGATTGAATTAAAGAGTAGCTGCCCCAATATTTCTCGAACGGGGACTAAAATATCTTTAAAGAGTATTACAGCAATAGCGAGTGCGCAATGAGATCAAAAACAAGAAAAATTGAAGTTCATATTACTGGTGATGATTTTATCAATCTATCGTTTACTAATATTCGTTCTTCGTGGCCAAACTACCTTTGAAAGTCGCTGCTATCCAAACCAAGTTAAGTTTATTGAACTGGCGTTATCGGACACTTTATCTCACTGGTCTTTCCCAATTGTTGACCTTACATCGTGTCCGGTGTCCCATTCAAGTAATTGCGTTCTTATCAACGTGTTTTCAAGTCGGCCACTTTTGTTTCAGTTGTTATCTCCATTATTTGTTCTGTGTTCCATTTAAAGAAACGCATTCCACACAAATGGCACGGTTTGCGACGCTTCTTACGTTTACATCGCGGCCAAAAGTCTAGTAATTTCGAAAAATGTCACAATCACCTACGAATAATCCTGTTGACAACGTTACTTACCTCGAGTGCTACTGAAATTGCTCGCAAGCTCAAAGTGCCAAACTCCAGTTTGGAAGCATGCTCATTATGTTTATATTACCGCTGGGAATGGTTTCACTGGTGCGCGCGCTCTCGCGGATTCTCCGTCACGTTTGCACCTCTGAGAGTGTTGGAATGAGGGAAATTACGCGAATAAAACACCAGTTCCGTGTCTACGTGTCTCCAGGGGCCGGTGATTTTCGCTTTTCCTCTGGTTGAGCTCGACTTTGCATGCGGACATCGTGGATATCTGGTGCGCGCTTTCATGGTTGCAGATATCGCAAGCTTGTCGGAAGGAGAACGTGATGTGCGTCGGCCGAACGGGAAAGCTAAGCCGGCTGTGCCGGAGTGGTGAGAGACGGATGAAGTAACAGGGAATGCAGAACGGATGGTGGGAAAAGCGACGCCAGACGGGGTGAAGGATAGCTTGGCACGTTTATTAGCCTCCAATTGTGACGAGACAGGCAAAAAGAGACGGGGGGAGACAGAGAGAGTGAGAGGGGGGTTGTGTATGCAGGAGAGGCAGAGGGAAGGAGGAAAGCGAGCGCGTGAACTCGCTCATTTGCGTGCCTGTTAATTTGCCAGGTTTGTGTGAGCAGCGGCAGCGTGCGCGCACGGTTGCCGCTGACGGACAGAGAGAAAATTAGTGCTTTGTGTTTGAGTGCGTCTGACCGCTTACGCATCGCTCGCTTGCGCTTGCCTTGGCTACCATCCTCTCTGCTTCCTGCACACTCACCAGTTCCGTCCGCTGCATTTTCACTTGCCACGATAGGTGAGTGGTGTTCGCATACAGGTGCGTACGCGCGTCGGTCGCGTATGAATGCTGGGTGGTCTTGAATGCCGCTTGGAATAAAAGCTAAGAGTGCTTGCCCTTTCCCTTCGCCGGCGAATTGGGTCCTCGACGAGGCCTCAGTCAGATCGTAACCAAGATCGAAGAAGCGAGCCCCGTACGTATCGCTGCTGCATTAGTTTCAGTGGATATTAATCGGCGAAGCGCGCGGCACCCGTTCGGACATTGTAGAATCGCGCGGTGTGACGGCCGATCGATTATCCGGCTATCGCGTGCGCGCTCGCCGCGCACGCCAAGCGACGACACGCTCCGCTCGTTAATCACATTATCCCGGCGAGCTTTTACGCAGAATAGCATTATTGCAAAATAAAAGGGCGATGCTGAAAATAGTGCGGCACTGCGATCAGTGGGCGCACGTTACTTCGGCCCGACCTGTTAATCCTCTTATTCTGCGGAAGCAGCGGTGCTGCGTGAAGGATTAAGGCAAAGACGAGGAGACAAGTGTCTGCTCGGCATGGTGAGATCGAACTCGACACACCAACATGTCGTAGCGGATAGATCGCAGAAATAAAGGCCACCGCCTTCCCCCCCCCCCCCTTCGGCGCCTACCCAGCGCTACTCACTTCGCACCATTCACTGAATTAACCGTAATAACTGATGCATTTAATCGCGACATTCAAAACTCGTGCACGAAACAACGTTAGCGCTCGGTCGGTCTCCTCTCCTGCGGCCGAAGCCGACGGCCCCCTTTCGCCCCCCGCACCACCCACACGCCAGCGCGCGCTTCCACCAACGCTGGATAGTCCTGTCGCTCCGCATAGTATTAACCATGCAAATACGGCTGGCGTGCGACAAAGCCCGTGTAAAACCCCTACTCGCGTCCCCCCTTCCCCCTCGCCCCTCGCCCATGGCACCAGCCCGACCCCTACGCATGCCCCTCGCTCGTCTCTTCATTATCGCTTCACGGCTTCGTCGTTTTTGCCCTCTCTCTCTCTCTTCCCATCACCCACTCCCTCTTCCTCTTCCTCTAGCCCGAAGCGGAGAGCCCCGTCAGTGTTCCCGCGCACCGGTTCTGTCCGCCCCGCTGGTGCGCCCAGGTACCCAGTCACATATGCAAAACGTGCCGCTATTATAATAACATTACGCCGATGAACCTTCCATTGAATACGCGGCCCGGCCCGTGCACCGTGCATCGCATCGCTAATTATATACCGGGTGTCGCGATTCGCACGGCATGCATCCGCTTTTGCAAGTCTGACCGCCGTTGTTGGCTCTCTCGCTCTCTCTCTTTCTCTCTCGCTGTGCGTAGCGTATAGTGGAGCATCGCTCTGTCGCGTCACGCGCGCCACTCTACCTTTTTTTAACTGGCATCCATACCACCGCTCTCCCTCGCCTATCGCAGCCTATTCTCTCGCTCTCTTTCGTGTGCGCAGCACGCTTGTGTTCCCCGCAATTTGTTTCCGCGAAAATCGTGAAACTCGAGCGAGCATGGCCGAGCGGCTCGCCGCCACAGCTGGACACGAATAGCCGGTTGCGCCGCTCTTCCTTTTTTTTTATCGACGGTACAATGTCGTAATTTTCATGACACGATCCGCCGCGCTCCGACTAAATATTGTTGGTGCCATCACTTCCCTTTCTGCCGCCGCGCACTGCCCGCCCTTTCCCTCGCACGGGCGCGCACCTACGCTCTCGCCGGCCGTTGACACGTTTATGGCCTGGAAGTAACGGAAGGCTCTTGTTTTGTATTTTCGGTGACGCTACACCACGCGCCCGCCGACATTGAATAGCAGCAGTACACGTACACACCCGCCGATGCGAAGAGCCGACCAAATTTTCGCCATTTTATATCCGGCCTGTAGATTGGTGGTATTTATTTGTTTGCTGAACTTTTTTCGCACTCTACCTCACCGTGTTCAGCCACCCTACCGTTCACCGCTGCTTTCGGCCACCTTGTCATCATCCGCTGTGGCTGCTATGTACTGAAAAGGGTGGGATAACACCGGTTGGGTGTCAGGGTGCAAACACAGAGTCGGTTTAATATCGAGTATCACTTTTTATTAACTGCCTCTCGTCGATTTCCTTGATCGTCCGACTAACTTAGACATTATTTACATTCGTGTCAGTTGCGCCGCCTCCCTCGAGTGGGACGTACAAAAATATGACGATATGCTTAAAGATCGATGTGTATGTATATACAGACTGTACAGGTCCAGCGCCTAATAAGCGCAATTGTTCACTGTCGTAAGAATAACTGTGCAAATTGTGCAACATCTCACGTATCAGTGAGCAGGGTTTTCACGCAACGAACTGAAGAAAGCACTCGGCGATTACGATATCCCGTTCTATTTGGATTTAGATGATCGCCATCATTCAAGGGACGATCGTACCGTTTTCTCCCTCGTTCAGTCCATTCCTGCTCGCACCATCTTTGTCAGAGCAACAACAATAACAACAACAAAAACAACAGCAACGACGTCGCCCGCAATAACATTTGTGTCAACTATGTACACGCACGGTGAGAAGAGTTTCACGGGGGATTGGCCTCTCTTGTGCCGTCGTTTCCGTACACGACCTCGTAAACAGTCGCCTTCTTGTCACCGGAGCCGGTGACGATGTACTTGTCATCGGCAGATATATCGCAGCTCAGTACCGACGAGGATTCCTTTGACTGAAAAAGATCAGGAGACACGACTGCCGTGTGTTAGGCGCTCTCATACAAAAGCCTCTTTCTCCAGGCAGTCTGAAGGACGCGCTGAGCAAACTCTACATGAAAAATGTCATCGAATCTAGCGCGACCTTCGACAGGAAAAAGGAATTGAATGCGCGTCCACGTGTCCGTAGAAGAAACGCGTAGAGAATGAATTGATCCGATAGTTAAGTCGATAAGAATTAAGAATGCAGCTCGTGAAATGGAAATTGATGAGGATTCTGTGGCTTACCTGGAATATCGATGCTCCGTATGGTGTGCGCCACGCATTGAGAAGGTTATCCTTACCAGTGGAAACGAACCACTTGCCGCAGGAAGCAAAGCGCAAAGAGAGGACACAGGATTCGTGCAAATGCAACTGATACTTGTCGGGCTTGGAAGTGTGGAGGACTTCGACGTTGGAATTTTCCATGCCTACTGCCAACCATTCCCCAGTGGGACAGTAGCCCAGTGAGAATATCTGGGAGGTGAAGTCGTGCTGTTGGAGCTGTCTGCCCTCGCGGAGGTCCCAAAAGCGTACAGTATTGTCGAGGCCGCCGGTCCAAAGTTTCGAGCCGTCTGCAGATATGTCGATGCAAGATGCGCCGTCGGTATGCCCTTGGAATTGCCTAACTAAATTCTGGTTTTGGAGGTCCCAAACGGCTATGGTCCCGTCACTGCAGCAGCTGAAGCAGACCTTCGAGTCCGGAGAAATAGCCAGGGCATAACAGGCTGGAGCGGCCGAAGTCAGTTCGGCCTTGATTCTTGGCGTTGGACTAGCTAGATCCCAAATACTTAGTTGACTAGCCTCGCCTCCCACGATGAGGGTCCTTCCATCCGGTAGTAATTTCACCGACCTGTATCGCGCGCAAACTTTTAGTCAACCCAACCATACTCCGAGAATTCTCTTTCCTTACTATAATACTAACTTCCTAATCCTCATACACCAATTGTCAAAAGCGACGAATACTGTTTAAGCTCTCACCGCCCCCCCCTCCTTTTTTTACTTAAATTAAGTGTTTCATCAGATTACACGCTAGACCGGTCGGATTTACCGAAATTAAAAGCGGCACTTACTTCTTTGAGCGCGCAGCGCATTAAAATTGCACGAGTGCGCTGTGGCGATTAGCGACTGCGATTGATGGCTCACCAAGGCCTTTTTAACGTAGAAACACGGGCGCGCGCGACCGGTGGAATATATTAAATTTGCCAGGGACCGGCTGCTAAAAAATTCATACACATAAAGTGCAATTAACCCGTACCGCCAGTACTAACAAGCGTAACACGAGCCTCTGATTACACACGCTTTGCATTACTGGAGCGTATCACGTTCGTCGACGTATTCCAGGAATATTTAACCGAAAACAGCACTCAACGTGTGCCAGGACCGACGCTAAACTCAGCAAATCCATTTCGCTCAGACTTTTAAAGGATTCGCATGGAAAGCAGTCGCGCAGTTAGACTGCGAGACTTCACAGTCGTAAATTGTACAAAATGCAGAACATTAAGCTTTAACTTCCGAGGGTAATTTCGTAATCGGCACTCACACGAAATTTTCGAAATCTCCGCGTCATTTTACTGGCGTTGAAATGCTTACCTGATATAGTTATCACTTTGAAGACAATCCAGCTGTGATACAGGCTTGGTACTTCCCGTGCCACTTTGGCCTATGTCCCAAACCTTGACACATCCCTTGCCGCCGGTGTAAACGTACTTGGTTGGATTCGAGATGGTCACGGCACACACGACCTCTCCATGATTGAGGGTATTAATTTGGTGTGCGAGCCGCGGTATCCCCGGTCCCATCAGCGCATCCGGCGGGAAGAGTACCGGCTGCATCTGACCCTCGTTCGACACATGGAAACTGTACGCGCTGCAACACGAGTAAGAAAAATGCGATATGCCAGGAGATAGTAAGGCACGAGCGAACCCTGATGTTCATACATATGTATATCGACTTAAGAACCGTTTCCACTTGATCGGAATAACTTCGCGGACCATCTCGTACATATTCCGGAATGCATGTTCGATTCAGGAAAACTTGAAGTTGCGCAAAGTCTAAAGAAACGTCTCGAGCCGCGACAACCGTCTAAGTACACTGAACGTTGACTTTAGCAAATCAGTTTACGTATGATGTGGAGATAACACGATGGAAGAGTGTTTAAATTAAAAAAGAATCACGTGTATATCAGGAATGTAGTAACACCGGTAATATGAGAATTTAGAGGTCTAAAATGAGAAAGAACGCTAAAATGTCGCCAGTGTGTTACCAACGTTCGTGCTGAATCATTAGCGACTGAGTAATGTTATACCTGCCTTACTGGAGACATAATCTATTTATTTGAAAAGCTTGTAGCAGCGATGCTAGTATTTTTATTACACTGTCCGACTCTATCAGGCATCATCGCGCGCATTAATTCTATCGCGCTGACATTTGCGTCAAAACAAAACTGCAAACAACGGGCCATATTTCAACCTTCTAGTACAATAAGCAGCAGGGTTGGTCTCCATACACATATCTCGCGATTCACAAAATTATCGATGAATCATGCCGAAGGCACGATAAACCAGTGTTAAAGAGAACCGCATTGTTGCGCAGACGACTGTCAAATGGCGCGATATCTCATCTCATCGTAAAAAGAACATCTATTTATTCAAGAATTATCGAGCGCAACTGTTCCGTTATACCTGCGCAAGAAATCTCCCTGGACATTGGTGCTAATCAGTGGATACATCTGTATGAGGATGACATTAAAATTCTTGCCACTCTCTATGAATAAAAGCGAAAGGGTGGTTTATAGCGCGTTTCGAGAAATTTGAACTCTGAACAGAGGACTGTCTGGCGATCATTAGAATTCCCCGAGGTGACTAAGTGTCCGGAGGAAATTGACAAATAACGATAGCTGCCTGATAACCGATTGACAAACGAGCACGAGGATGCGCGGTGAGTTAAGCGTACGACAGCGAACAAGGACCGTCGGTCATGGATAAGACAGGACATAGAAGCTCAATTTACAGTGGACGCGGCTTAAGCGACGTGGTAGGTGTGTGTGTGTGTGTAGGTGTGTATAGTGTGTATATTGTGTACTCACGGTTTCCCTCTGGGCACGCCAACCGACGCTATGGGAGCCCTCATGGCGACATGGGGATCGTAGAGCTGCTGCAGCGAGGGTGGTGCTCTAGGCGCCGCGTACCCATTGTAGCCGAGCATCTCGACATGAGGATGCTGAGCAGCCGGTGTGAGATGGTGGGAAGGCGGTCCGGGAGGATAATGCGCTGGGTAGGCTCCCGGTACACAAGGTGGCGGAGGTCCCTGAAGTAGTTTCGCCGAGCCCGATGGCTTCAAGCCACTTCCACCGACAGCGGAAGCGAGCGTCGGCGTTAGAGGCTTCGAAATTGGCGTTGTCGCCTTCTCTCGCTCTTCCATCTTCTTGGCGGACGGTGTACTGGCATTGCTGCTGGTGCCGCTTCTCGGCGAATGCGGGGCCACATCCTTTTTTCCTTGAGCACCGGCGCTCATCGGCTGTACCACTTTATCTAGGCCATTCTCCCGTGGCGAGGATCTGCCGTTTACAACTGGGCTCGTTGGACCCTCGCTCGCGTCATCCACCACCAAGTCCTGATCGCTCTTCTCGCCGTCGCTCTATTTCGATCGGTCATCAATGCTTTGCAAAACTTACGGTAACGCTAAGGTCTGTTAGGTTAATAAAATCGATCCCTTACATGGCCCATGTCTTTCTCCTGTTCCTTCTTCATTTTCTTAATGTGTATCGGGTGGTCATGGTGGTTTTGAGAGTGATGGGGGTGATGGGTCTCTTGGGGGGTACGCGGTCGACTGTACTTGTCGCCGGGTGATATCGAACTTCTCTGCAACGTGATCGAGCGACGTACGTTAAGTAACATATGAGCTTGGCATGCCGAGACGATACCGAGAGATTGGGTCGTTTCGATCCTATCGTGTTAGAAAAATGTCTCTCAGCTCCTGGATCACTCAACCATGCGCCTTTGATTTGGCCGAGCGATTACGCCGATCAAGCGGGGATTGATCGAAGGAGGACATGGGTTACATATGTATAACGACGATACTCGGTGAAGATTTGTATTCCAATATACATTTACAGCGGTTAATCTCTAATCAAACAACAAATATAGCGCACCGGTTGAACACGACATGACAGAATTATAATCGCTTGCGTTTACAGTTACTATCGCGCACAGTTTGTTAGTTGACGAATACCAACAGAGCAAACTGGATAACTCTTTTTTTGTACTATTTCTATATACATGACCGGTGGCGTATATGTACATATACACTATCGTCGAAGTTACAAATTCCGGACGTTGGGGAAATTCTTTCCCACGAGCTGTACACTGTCGGCTGGTACACCTTGAGGCGGCGAAGATGGCACGCGACCCATCTCCCGGAATGGCGCGCTTCCCCACACGGCATAATGGAATATCCACAGCGACGTGTGTGGGTGTGTGTTGCAGCAAGTGTAGGAAAAAGAGCAGTACGAGGAAGCGCGCCCGAGGCGACCGAATCCGAGAAAGGGGGGACAAGGGAAGGGAAGAGAAGGGAAAAAAAAGGTTCGGGACTGAAGAAGGAAAAAAAGTGATCGGTGCTTGGGGAAGGTTGATAATGATTATAGAGTAGACAAGGTACCGGGAGAGAGTGAGAGGCGTAGAGGAGTTAGGGGGAGAAACGGCCAAGAGAGAAGCGCCTGAGGACGAGTAAGCAGAGAGGAAAATAGAACGGCGAGAAAGAGAATGAGAGGGCGTCGATGGGCGTTTCGCGGTCCCGCGATGATTACAGGCTCGGCAAACCTATAATACACGGCATATCCCCCGTCCCCTTTTCTTTATGGAGTCTCCTTTCTGGCCATTATTATTTTTTTCACCCCTCCCTCCCGCTAGAGCCCTTTCTTTCTCTATCTCACTCTTTGTCGCCGTCCTCTCTCCTTCTGTAGCCCCGGGAAGATGGAACATTGCCTTCTCTGCGGGGCGAAACACGTCATCCAACCGGGTACTGTTTCACAGAGGAGCGCCTCGGTACCCAGAAAACTTAATTGATGAGCAGTATGTATAGCTCAGTATAGAATTCAGTTTGATTCCAACTAGAATTCTCGCTGCTCCAACTCTCACTAGACTTCTTCACGCTGCATATAGCGGGAGAGCAAAAAACCGAGACACAAGTTTCTGATGCATTCGGAGCAGCCCTAACTTCGACCTAGCCTTTTTACCGGCGACACTCAACGCCTCACCTATGTAGGTACAGCGAAACACAAATTGCACGTACAGTAGGTACTCGTGGCTGAAGTGTACTGAAGCACTCGTTCTATGTACCCTTCACGCGCACGAAAAGTTATGCACATGTAATGTACCTGTAGTACACGAGACCGTGTTACGAGTACTCGCGCGTCGAGTACCTTGTACATGCGTTAAGTTGCAAGTTCGGTGTGCAGATGTGTCGGCGCACTTGCAGGAGCATCGAGTGGGGAAGCCGAAAGGGCCGCAGCTCGTGTCGATGGAAAAAGTATTCAGCCCTACAGTTGACAATGGAGTCTAACAGACCTCTTGGTATTTCTCGAGCACGCAACCCATTTTCATGCCGGCATAACGCGACTGAAACGAGGCCAACAGGCGAGCCTGGTCATTTTGCAGCAACAGAACAAATATTTAAGGAAATACTGACTATCCGCTCGAAATGAGTTATTTGCAAGTGTACCTTCCTCGAAATTCCAGATAACACGTGGCGGCTGACACCCGCCGGTACGATGAGCAATAGAAATCGTAATGGTGCATTTATTTATCGACTAGATTACACAGAATCAAAACACCCGCGGATAATCCGATTGTAAACTCGACATTCCGGTAAATAATTTGTCTGCTATTTTAGTGGAGAAGTATTCAACAGCGCGAAAATACGATCTCATAAATCTAGACGGATATTTCTGCCACGCCCTCGTGATGAAACATCGCTGTTAATCTAATTGTATGTGCGCAGCAAACCTTTATTACAGCTCACGGCGAATAAAATGTTTGGCGTGGATCCCCGAAAATTCTAACCAACCAGCGGCCGGCTGATATTATCCAACGACACAGGATATTCGTGGCGCGTGATTTTTATTTGTTAATGACATGTGTCGGCAATGCCGGTTCGCACCACATCGGACAGGCACAATTTCCGATTTAATCATCGAAACTTCATTTCAGAATAGAGTATGACCCAACTCTCAGTGCACATCTCGGACGATATACGTCAAAGAGAAACAGTTATAATACATGTATATGTCTACTCACGTGTCTTTCCTCGGTCGAGCTCAGACCTATAAGCAAACAAAAGCAAAGACGATTTTCAGTCTACGTATCACCCCAAGTGGAGATGCTTGGCAAAAATAATTCAGGCGCGTGACGCCGATAGGGTAAAATGAAAAAGAAAAATGCAATCCCAGTCACCGCGAGTCAATATAATGTTAATAACATGCTTTGAAGGAGAGAGAGATAACCCCAGCCGGAGGATGGGGTGGCTTCAGAGATGGTGCAAGCGTGAGGGGGGTCCGCGCGGATAGTGGAAGGGGCGGGGCGGGACGCGGCGCGGCGCGCTCGTATAAATGATCTTCATGCATATTTATGCGCTTTTCGCTCAAAACCTTCAGTGTCCACTAACAGGGTGACGCAAACACGCTTCCCGCCGAAAGCCCATACCCGAAAAGCGCTTTGAAAATTTCCACTCGCCGAGCACCGGGCCAACAGCCGCTCGCTCACACTGGCTCATGACTACATATTTTTTTTACCCTTCCCGCCCTGTCTAGCCTGGCATCTCTCTTTTGCCCTCCGACCTCATCCAACTCGTGCCACCACCTTTTGTCTCTACGCCGCACCCGCTCCGCCCCGCCCCGACCCGACCCAACCCGACCCGACCCGCTAGGCTGCGAGAGTGCGTATTCAAGCCGTATTGGGCGGTGCACTCTTTTTTCGGAATATCGCAAAAGTGGGATCAAACGAACGGTGGCCTCGACGACGCCAGATTGGGTGGGCGGGAGGTAGGATGAGGGGGGGAAGAGGAGGGTTGGAGTTAGGGAGGCAATTCGGTGAGTATTCGGTTACGCGTGGGCGGCCGTGGGTGCCACTCGTTATAAAGGCGAAGAGGGCGCGCGGGGCCGCCACTCGAACGTGTCCGAGGGCTGGAATTTCATTTAATTTCTTTTGCCGCCGCCCTGACCACAGAGCCGGCAATTAAAATCGTGTGAAAGGTCTGGAGGGTATGCATACATATAACGAGCATTTCCCCAGTTTACGATTCTCCGGCTCGGCGAGTCTCGAGCGGGAATTTTATTGCGTGAGGAAGGAAGGAGCACGGCGAAGCAGAACTTTACGATAGAATCTTGGAAGCAGAAGATCAAATCGAATGACGATCATGCTTTAATAGGGCGCATCGATTAAGAAACTACTTTATGGCACCATCGACATCAGCATTCCGCACTTTTATAGCCAGGACTGAATGACACATTGTGGCTTTATGTTTCGTTCTCTCTTTCTCTTTCTTTAATTAAGAAAAAGGGGACTGCAAGTTTCTGGGAGACGAAGTAGATGAACGGAACGTACCGCCGTTACTCTTCAAGTCGTCGGGTTGAGCACGATGAAGCTCCGGCTTGCCGAGCATCGAGAGGGGATGCGTAGCCGTACTACCGGCTGTGCTAGCCACTCCGGGTGTTAATCCAAGGCCAAGGAGGGCGGCGGAGGCGGAAGTAGGCACCGGAAGGCCACCAGTTGGTCCCAACCCCGGAAGTCCGGGTAGTCCTGGATGAGCACCGATAGGGGCTCCCGGTGGTAGTTGCTGAGCGTGCAGTTGCTGCAGCAGTCGGGGTATATCAGGTCTTTGTTGCTGTAACACGCAACCAACAATCGCGTTTCAACAAAAGACGACCCCCATCTATACAAGAATGATAACACTCCAATGCCTCGCATAGTCTCGATTCTTCCATTAAATTCGAAAAACTGCAAATCACAAGTCTTCACGGATAATACGACGATAGCTATCACAAGGGCGCGTTATTACAGTTCGATGCGGGTGTGTCTGCATAATTCATAATCGTCGAGATATCGATGGTACGCATGAAAGTGAAGATCTTACAGAGTAGAGGGCGCCCTCGTAAGTGTACCAGCATGGCAACTGCTGAAGTAGTATGCAGGGAGTAGGGGTGGTCTCAGATCCGGATAATAAATAGGCCGCACGAAGCTGAATCATGGGCAAGCGGATATAAAAGGATGGTACGATACGGTTGGATAGGGCTCGAATAAGGGACTCCCATAAACTAGTTATCTGCCCGAATCATGCTTATCAGGGATTTCACTTAGATACTTGGGGTTCGCTCGATAGAGATGAATGAAGCGCCGTTCGGACGAGGGTTGCGCTCGCACCACCAAGGGTGCATTGTGCGAAATAACCCCTCTCGGGGGGGCAGACGATTGTGTGCGATAGTTATTTTCCTAGCATGTCCCTGAATGCGGTAGGGGGCACCGTTTCAGCTGACATTCACATCCACACACGCCTAGTACGTCCTTCCTGTTACAACGCTTAACCCCTGGGGATGTATTTGTGGCGGCCTGCGCAGGTGCACCCACTCCACGGATGAAGACTGCAATTTGCCTTGCGGGTACTCGACTTCCGGCGAGAGGCTTTTGACGCGTAACAACTTTTTCTATGCGGTGCGGGCTTACAAAATGAAGTCTGCAATAGCATGGTTGAACCCACCAAGAGAAATTCTAGCAACTGTCATTGTTCGGAGGCGGCGGGCAAATCAGAAAAGTAGGTGCCCGCTGAGGACGCAAACTACGCAAAGGCAATTCTCAATCCTGTTAGTACAAATGAGTGTTGTCGTGCGAGTTTTGAGAAATTTTTCCCCGCCAAGCTTAAGCTTTCTGGCCCAAGTTTCTCGGATAATTGAGATTTTTTCCTGTTTGGAACACAATGGCCAATAATCCAGCAGTGATTTCTGTAGCAATTTCTAATTGCTCTGCGATACATCCAAATTAACACGCTTTATACATATAGAGGAGAGGCAGCAGAGACTGAAAGGATAAATAGAGCAGAGGGCGCGGGTATCCTGGTGGAAAAATCGGCTGAATGGCCGTAAGCCGATCGACGAATAACCAATAATTCCGTAATACGGCTTGAACGGGAGCGAGTAGAAAATGCGCCGGGCCAAATGTTGTTTTCATCCGAAATCACGTTTCAGCGAAACGATTATCCGGGGAGTGGAGAGTCGGGAAAAAGGGGAGGGTAAGTACAGACACGAAGCACAGATAAATACATAGATACACATCGAAATTCGGCCGGTCCCCCGGCCCTGCGGCACTGCTCGGCATTCAATTCGTATTCGAAGCAACGAACGGGAGCGCGCCATTCGTGCACTGCCAAACGAAACGTAATAGTCCTAAACGAGATTTAACGCGCCGTGAATAATACGCGAAAAGAGGGACGGCGTGGCATGGCGTGGCGCGGCGTGGCGTGGCGCGGGTCTGAAACGACTCGGCTCGGTTCGGCAGCAGAGCGAGCGCATTGCCCGAGGTGCGAGCCATCCACATATATATATATATGTATGTATAAACGCGCGTGTTAAATACATACAAGGGGCGGGCTGCGCGAATCTATGCCCGCGGACGCGCGCGCGATCCTTCGCACTGCTTTCCAAATCCATGTTCGGTCGAACGGAGGGGGGAAAAAGTGAGATGCACCCTCGGCTATAAGCGAATGAGAAAGGGAATGGGAAAGCCGCGCGAGGGTGCGCGCCCCGGTGGAAAGGGGAGAGATGCCGCAAACTATGTGCGTGCACTGTTATTAAACGAAATATTGATTCAACCCCTGTTTACCCAGTAATACATATTCATGGGGAGTGCGAGAGCCAGCCGAGACGTCGGAATGGGGTTGGCGCGATGCTCCTGTCTGTTTGCTTCTCTCGGCTCTCTTCAGCTTTCGAAGTCCCCCTTCGGCACAGTTCTACCTGACCGTCCCCTCCTCCTTTGCTATCCGTACTGTCACGGTCTCATCTTCCCTGTCATTGTACCTTCACCCCAGGAAACTTACACGTATACGTGCCCCGAACACACGACCAATGTAACTGGTAAGTGAGGGTGAACGGGAGCTGATCTGGTGGCGCGCACGTGTCGTTCGCCAGTTCTCGCCATGCGTTGTGTGCTTGGTCAGGCACTGGCCTGTCTCTTACCCTTGCCTTCACCCCCCTCGGACGCATCGAGAATGCGTGTACCGATTATGTCTCACATGCCGATGACGCGCATTACGCAACTGCAGATTGCGGTTTATGTGGCGACCTCGATCAGACGATTCGTGGCGGCGTGTTCCGCTCGTTAAATCGAGGCCGGTCGATGCGACTGGCCTTTGCTCCAACGATACACACCGTTGCTGCTGCCGTTAGCAGTGAGTGTGGCGCAACAATAAACTATCCGCGCGTAACAGGACACGGACGAGCGATTGCTCGGAATATTATTTGCTCCTCGCATATATACTGGTCTCTCTGTGTATATATGTATAGCGTGTGGTGAAAATTCGGCTGGGATCGTTTCGTACGTTGGTCGGTGGAATGGGAGTCGCGAGAGCACCGGCGAGTGGCCCTCTTTTGGCAGGGCAGACGGTTCCGCCGCGACTCGAGGAATAATTCAAGAGAAGTTGGCTCTGGCGACGCGGGCCGCACATTTGTTTCGTCGATTGTGTCCACGGCGCGACGCGCCCGAGGAGAATTATTCAAGTCATGCACAGGAGAACCAACTCGGGACTCAATTATACGTGGCGCGACGGCCGAATGCCAATTTCGTGCCGGGTGTGCTTATCGTCGCCAATATACGGTGGCTCTGAAATAAGTATGAGGAGAACGTTTTCCACCGGAAGCCTGTGTCATGTGATATGGTATACGGCGAAGGGATGCGCTACGTTGAGACTATCAAGTTTCTCTCGTTTCCCTCCCCCCCTCACAATGCCAAAGCCGATTATATCCACACACGAATAAACCTGCGGACTACTTGTCCGCAGTTGCAACGAGAAATTCAAGCTTACCCCTATTACGGAATTTAGCTCGGTCATCGTGACCTGCTTCGCCCTGTCGACCGCACTGGCAACTTGCTGCTGATGCTCCTGAGATAGAAAGGGCAGGATCTGCCCGATAATGGCGTTCAGTCTCTTCGAGATTTCCGTCTGTGAAAGAGAAAAGAAGAGGGATTCATTGACACATCCACTAAAACCGGCTTGGCCAACTAGAAATCGGGGTTAACCCGACAGCTCCGTTTCACTTGACAGAGGAGGTAATCACTCGACGCGTGAGAGCGAGGCTATAAAACGTTTCCGTAACAAAGTGCGTAGGGGAGAGCGCGGCGTTTATTTCGTTTTCACGACGCGCACGTGCTGCACAGCTGTCAGAAGCGGAGATATTTCTGATCCCTTTCGGCAAGTGGGGCTATTAACTAGCCAAGACAGTCATCGCACCGAGACCAACAAGAGCTTATCCTTTCCATTAAACGGTTATTAACATAACACGATTCTTATTTAATTCTTACAAAATTACAAAGAATTCAGATGCAGAAACACACCAAAGTGCGACTTTACAGCACTCGTGAATACTTTCATGAATCCAATATAACCAGGAATGCGCGATGGTCGAGATCGACCTGATTGCATTACACCCATTTTCACTTGGAAAACAATGAATTCTCGATGAAGACGTTTACGATCTGGCAAGCATGCTGGCAAACGCGGAGTAATTTCCTGCAAATTACGTGTATCCGGGCTAAAGGCAGTAAGAGTGGCTACTGGTTCGTCGAGACAGGGGCAGAGAGACAGAACGAAAGCAAGAAAGAGAGGAACGCAGCCAGAAAAAGGGGGGACTCGGTAGAAGGAAGAAAAGCAAGACAGCTTCTGAGAAGAGCAGATGCAAGTGTGTAGCTCATCGAAAGTGGCCGCTCTCATATACCACTGAATTTTCTTGTAACCTCGCTCATGTTGCCGAGTCATGACGGCAAATGTTTATTCATTCGTACTCGCGGGACAAACTTATCCCGCTTAATGACTTTGGCAAACACGCGACAAGCTAGCCGCGCCGCGCGTCTCGCAGCTGCGAGTGCGAGGAAATTAAGTGCGTCCACACGAGGAAGAAGAAGCTGATAGGAATTAACGGAGATGGAAGAGTTCCTGTGACTCTACCGGAAAGTGTGAACTCGACGTTGGAGCTATAGCAAATGTTCCTCCGAGCGGCCTTAGCCGGTTAACATCAAATGCAAGTGGGAACTTACCTGCTTGTGCATTTCCACGTTTAGGCCGTATGACATCTCGTAATACTGGAACAAAGAAGAAAACCATGCTTCTTAAATGATTAAAGTAAGTCACGAGCTATAATCAAATATAGGATCCATGTTTGAGATAGTGTTTTACTTGTGTTAGTTCTATGTTTAAGAGTGATTTTTAATTACAGATAACAGGGTTTCTACAAATGATCAATGAAGAGTTTTTGAAGTCGTATTAAGTGAAACATAATTCGTTCTACACGCAAAGATTGAAGGATTGTTATTTAATAGTCCGTTATAAAAGCAAGGGGGAATTTGACGTTGCGGCACGCGATAGGATTAAGTATACACTCAACGAACTAGGGATTCCTGAAACCGAACAGCAATCTCGTCTTCGCCTTGTTATTCGATCAGTGAGTGCAACAAAGTTGCTGAAACCGAATAAGAGTTTACAAAATGAAGCGCGCCTTCCTTCGACAATCAGCGAGCGGTCGTTAGCGAAGCCGTCAAGAAATTAACGTAATTGCGGCAAATGGCCATTTTGCCACGGAAACTTGTGCAGCATCATTATTTCCTAGTCAACTCACATCTTTCTCACCGGCCGTTGTTGATCGTTTAACTCGACTGTCCGCATAGATGCGACGGTACGATGTCATCTCTTTATCATCAGCGATTCAACATGATTTGTCAGACAGAGCGGCATTATCTCGCAGAGTTGCGTCGTCATTTTTGCATGGCTTGCTAGTTTCCGACAGACCTTTGCCAGTGCAACGCGGTAATTAATCTCGAAAGCGTGTTAAAGCGGGGGTGAAGATTTCTTTTGAGTTTACTCGCTCGACAGGTAGTTTCGTACAACTACTTGGTGCAGTAAGTTAGTAAGGCGTTATTAATTATCGTTAATCGGCGGTAAACGCGATCGAGCACAACACGCTCGATATCCGGTCTGTGCTTCTTAATTTTACGGGTCATTAGCCTGGTAATTGCGCGAGCGAATTAATTGCGCCGTAAGCAAGTTATTCTCGTCGGGAGGCGCGTGTATTCGGTGATAGAGAGTGAGTGAGTGAGCGAGCAGGGATAGGATAGATGGAGGAGGTAAACGGGTGGCGTTACGATGGAAACGGAGATGGGAGTGCGAGGGCAGCAATGCTCCAGCGAACTCTGTAAGGAAGATGGGGGTAAGGACGACGCTAATGGCGAGGGAAGAGGAAGTGGCAGTAAAGAGGCCGGGAAGCGGAGGTTGTTAAAATCAACTACGGCAGCAGGAACCGGCAGGGACGATCAGCGGCAGAACCACCATCAACAGCAGCAGCAGCATCAACGGCACCCAGTACCGGCATCTTCCCTCTGGCGGCAGCAACGCGCTCCGAGGCAACTTCCGCGACTCATTATGGCTTGCATAACAAATTAACGTGGCGGACCTCAACCCCGGCGCCCACCCAACTCCTTAACGTAGCATTTGTTAATGAACTCGGCAAAGAGAAGAAAAAACGGCCAAGTCCACGGCGCGCGAGCCAGCGGGCGAACTCTCTCGATTCGTCGGCGCTCCTCCTTCGAGGTAGTCGCCCGCCCTCGAGCGAATGCCCCACTGAGATGCACTTCGTACACGTCGTTTAAGCGAGTTAACAAGCGGCCTTTTGTCCGGGGCCTCGTCTTTTTTGCTGCCGCCGGGTATTATTGGTCGACCGGCACACCAAGAGTTCTTGTTAAAGGGGAGAAACGATCGGGACAAGGCGCGCCCCAAGTGCAATTTGGCTGCCAGCTACTCCGCCTAGCACCACTCGCACGCCACACCGCGCCGTCGCCCTACGGAAGAATCGACAACGCACCCATCGCTCCATTAAACCCTCACCTCGCCCTTCCCCATAACAATATTCACCGGATGGTTTTTCACCTGGCACTCGATGAATGGCCAGCCATTCTCTTTTTTTTCAATGCAATACCAAAGAGAGGAGACAAGTGTCGAACCATTAAACCGATCAATGTAAAGACAGCCAAGTGGCTAAAGAATTAATGTTAAAAACTTCGGACTGTTTTGCGCTGAAACAAATTAGCCTTCGATGCGGGATATGTAAAATACGAGCAGCGGGTAGCAGCTCTGACATGCAGGGAGACAGAAAAAAATCCGGAGAGGCAGAAAACGTGCGAGGTATGCATGGAAAATTGAAGAATTTAACACTGAATATCGCATTTACCATCACATAATGTCGTTGTATCTCGATCTTTTCTGTGGCTAGTTTCTCGCACTCCAGTTTTAGCCTGCAAAGAAGAACGACTCGCATTAGACCAGCCTTATTTTAAATCTATACATATTTATCAATCATTAAATATGTGCATAGTATTTACACATGGTGTTTCATTTATCCAATGAACATGTCGCACTTTGTATTCAACGCAAGAGCATTCCAACGCATCGAAAGTTTACCAGTGTCCCCAAAGCATCGAACATGTATCGAACGAAAAGGAAGATACATATATGTATATAGAGGGTTGCGTGTTTGGGAAAGTGAATAAAAAAAGAGGGCTTCCCATGCTTCCGGCAAAGGACGTTGAGAACAATGAATGCTTCGATCGGCGAAACGTTGAAAAATGCAGGAGGCAGCCCGTCGGCTTCCTTAATTTCGTATTCGCGGTGACTGCCGTGCACGAGTGTCATTATGTGTCTACCGATACCCACATTGTCGTAAATCACTTATGGCTTTTGTGGATCGCGTGCACTCAAGGAAACAGCTGCCTCAATTCCCAGACTCTCTTGGCGCAAGCAAAGTCTCGCTGCTATAGTAAACTGGCATCCTCGATATAAAAAGAATACACCGTAAAAGGCATTGAGAAGCAGATGCAGGTTGGAACCGCCAGTAATTTCCTTTTTTCGTTCTCCTACTTTTTACGAGTTTACAATGTTTTCTTAACAGTATGTCAAAGGTGCATGAGAAACTTACGTGTGATATTGCGCCTGCAAAAAATTGAACTCTTCTTTGATCCTGTCGCAAGACTCCACGACAGTGAATTTGAAGGGTTGCCCAGGCTGCGGTGGACCCTGAAACACAGATGGATTGGGAATCATTAATTTCAATGTGCAAGGAATTACACAAGTCAATTCGTATAGACAATCTTTTACATTTCATTGTTGTGCTTTAAAACAAAGAATACAAAATGGTAGAAAGATCTCACTGATGCTTCATAAAATCAGATTCAACAAGGTAGTTTCATCCAATTATCTATTGATTTGGAAACCAGCTTTCGATTGAAACGGAACAGTGTACTAGAGCCGTGAAAAGGATATGTTCCAGAGACAGTATAGCAAAGATAAGTTATCACGTGTCAATACTGAGTAGACAATCAGTATCCCCTGAATGCTTGATCGATACGAACTTACAAGCATTGTACCATCGAGTATGATAACGTGTGCATCGAGATTCGGGAAAAAGCTCGAGGATTCCATAAATACTAGGTCACACCAGTGGCGTGCGAGAGCAATAATTAACACTATAAACTAGTTAGTCGAAATGGGGCGCACAATGACGTAGAAAATGATGGAAGATACCGCTCGCTGAAACAAAAGTTGAAAGAATGCGATAGGAGCAGGGTGCGGCGAGAAAGAAAGAATGCAAGAGAGACACGCGGGCAATAGGCAGTAGCGTGCACATGAATGGGCACGCAGAGACACAATTAGTCGGTGGATGGTGCGGTGGTCCTGCGCGACGTAGTCTGCACGAGATCTGGCCTGACTGGAACGGCCTCGTAGAGAGAGAGCAAGTGTTAATTACATGTTTGCGGTGTCCGAGAGGATTACACGGTACAACCGAAACTATGAACTTGCGATGCGACGATATAGGCGGGCGGGCACGTACAGGCGAAGGCGTGGGTGGGAGCATGTAGAGGGTCATGTATGAGCGGAGGGTGGCATTCTGTTAACTGGGCTTGCAAGCCCTCCTCCCCATGCAGAGCTCGGCCGACGACCGGTGGCGACCGGCGATGTCCTTTGGCCGACCTGTAGATCGTGTCGGATAGAGAGAACCGTACCGTAGTCGGGTTAAGCGCGAAAATATCTCTGTTGAAATCGTGAAAATTAATTAACGATACGATGCTATCGGGGAGACGGTTTTACCGGAGATAAGCTCTCTCCATTTCAACGGTCACGAGAGGAAAATCAGTGGCCGGGAGAGTTTTCGGTAGCGGGAGTTCTCCCAATTACTCCCCCGGTAGCTCTGAATGTCCGCTTAAATTAAGTGGGCGCCTCTCGGTACGACTCAATTATTTGTAGGCTTCGCAGTTCCTCTGCCAGCTGCCGAGCAAAAAGACCGCTCTGATTAATCAAGCTCGCGCGCCAACCTATTGTTCCCGTCTCTATCCCTGAGTGTTTTAGACCAACTTTCCCTCGAAGGTAAAAAGCTTCAACGGAGAATAAGAAGGAAGGGAACAAGTTCCTTGTTAAGCTGGTATTAAGTTAAAAGTGCAGAGGGTAGCATACCTTCTGACCCCAAATCCAATCGATCCAACGATTTTCCTATGCAACGAATCGAAACTCTAGATTCAGTCGTGCCCATTTCCGCGGCTCAGCTCTTCGATTAATCATTCGATCGTGATATCGATTTCTTCGTTTAACAGTAGAACTTCGGAGCAAGTCGGAATGCCTGATTGTCCGCGTGGTTGTAAAGAGGAATACTTTAATCGTTGGTAATTCTACTCTTAATTCATCATGTCTGGCGTGATTATTGAACTATTCCAGACTTTCCCCTTAAATTTTAGAAACTTAGAAATTCATGACTCCTCTCTTCCAATGTACCAATAGTACTTCGGTATATCTGAGCTGTTCAGCACAGAATACGAAAAGGAGAAAGAGCGTCTTGAGATTGTGATCGGGCGAGCGATCGGCAAGATAAACTTAATTATGTACTTAACCTGCGGCAGGTGATACACAAATTGAAAGAAAGGATGTCAGTGTGATGGGAACGTTAAGAGAGGTGAACACAGACTGATGCCAGCACTCTGCGGCTGTTAGAGCGTTTCGGCTAATGCACTAAAATGCACTTCGTTACGCTCTGCACCGCAATGCAAACCGGAATGCGTGGCCGGCGGTGCGTTCACTCCGCAGCTGGCGCGATAGAAATAACGTGCAGTCACCAGGACCAGGCATTTTCGCAATCCGTGCACGCAAATTTGCACGCATTGATACGAATTCCCTGGAAGGGAACGCGGCCGAAAGCCTACAGAGTGATATTAATCGGGGATATTCACAGTCACAGTTTGTTGTACTACATCGGATCCCAGTGCCAATCGGATAAAAGAAATCGCTCGCACACAATCGGCCGACAGATATTATTTAATTAATCACTGTCAGCCTATTGCAATTTGTCGCATTAGCAGACTGCCACGTGTTGCCGTTTTATCAATGTTCGAGGAGACAACACAAAACGAGTATCTACTAGCGAGAAATTCCACCGTAAGAAAAGGGATCGCTGTGTTTCGAACCACAGATCTTAAAGCGTGGAAAATTCCAGTGATTTTTTCTTTCTTTCTCAGGCTGAGATATACAGCGGTATTCCAGTAATCATGAAAGTCCGTAGATCTTTTGCGGAGAGAAAATATGCGTGGCGGCATCGGCTTCCCAATGCGAGGGTTTGCGGCGGCAGGTTACACCGTGGAAACTGGTAGTTGCTAAATTCTCAAGATGATACATTGGAGGAGACGGCGGTCTGAGGGGAGTGGGAGAGAAGCAGAGAGGAAGAGAGATAGAGGAAGCAGTTTGGGAGTTGCAAGCAACGGGACTGAGAGAGGGAGAGAGAAAGAGAGGAGAGAGAGCGAGAAGGATGAAGCGAAATTGCAGGGAAAGAGGGGCAAAGGTGGCCACGGATGAGGGGAGTTGCGGTTTTCGTGGTCGTCGCGGTTGTGGCTTAGGCAAATTGAGATAGTTCGCAAACCACCGACCAGCTGACCTAACCGTCACGCCAGGATGCTACCAGGGCGAGGCTCCTACGAGAATTTCGCAATTCGGAAGGAAGCACTGAATGCAGAAGGCTCGTTCCCCTCAGCGAATCTGTGGTTTGAAAGTAGTCCAACAAAAAGCCCCCTCCGATCGAAATGTTCGGGGAAAACGATTCTCCCAGCTGAAATGCATCCCGGCGCCATTGAACTAGCTAACACAGATATATATATATACATATATACATATTACACTCCTTTGTATTTCCAAAATGTAAATTCGCTTAACATCCGAAAACGTGTCGTTTTGATATTGTTACGCACAGATTCGCGAAATCGAAAGAGTAATGCAAATAAGTAAAGTGAATGCTGTTATTACAGGCAGACGAAGTGTTGCATAAATGTTCTGGTATTAATGTGTTTGCCTGTTATCCCGCCAAGTTAGTTGGCAAATATTAGCGTTATTCGATAGATGGTTCGCGCGTCACCAAACAGGCCATTGGTAATCACAAGGGGATTTAGTTGAAACGTCGATAAGGTATCAGATAAGACTGGTTTCGGCAAATACCGTGTGTCTTCGTATAACCGCCAGTTTCTGATGGGGGATCTCTCTCAAGTAGACGACGATTCTACCAACCCGGCTCATTCATATATGATTGAATTGAACTGGCGGTTACCGGCTACCAAAATATTAGCCTTTCAAACTAGAACGATCGCTCCGGCGCTCATTAGCGTGATTTCACTGTACGCCGATTGGAAAGAAGGTGAGTAATATTAGTCGCGCGAATGGTGATTACTTTCCGGGATCGCTAACGGACCGACCGTTCGATCATCAATTCGTTATTAAACAAGCGCAGCCCGTTGGAAAAGCTGCAGTGTCTCTAGTGTTTATCTATTCGAAGCGAGAGATGCAATTACAAACGGAGAGCGGACGAGCGGACGAGAGCGCGCGCGCGCACACAGTCGGCCGCTTAATCATGTCGACTGAGCGCCACTGGCACCGGGTAAACAATACTGTATCGTATTTGTGTGCTTAGCCCGGCAAATATTAGCCACCATATCGCTTATGGTGCTTGTTGAGCGAGGGTGATGGTCGATAGTTCACTGTGGTGGGAGCGGTGAAGAGGCTCCGTTCGTGCTGGCCACGTACGTGTGGGAGATTCGGTGTGAGTCAATGCGCGCGTGTGAACCACCACACTCGCGCGCGCGCGCACACACAGACACGCACACGCACGCGGTAAAGCACTCGCTCCGCACGTGTGCAGCAGACATGAGCAAACGCATCCCCAGGAAGGGTGATGCGGTGTGTGATTCGTGGCTGAGTGTGTTTGTCCATCCGTCCATATAGGGATGTTTGTCCTTGCTCTCCTTGTTTGAAGAACGTTGGGATCCTGGTCTGTGCAAACTCCTCATTATTGCCAACAGTGTACACGGGCTATAGCGCGTGCGTGCTTACATGGCACGATGTATGCGTCTCTCTCTCTCACTTTGCCGGCGTGTGTATGTGTATGCGTGTATCTGTGTGCCAATGTTACACGTGTACAACTAGCGCGAATGTCGTTTGGACGTCACACCCTACTTTTTCAGAATTCAACATCCATGAGATTCTTCTGTGACGGGGCTTCTGTTAGAAAGTATGAAATATGAGAATGTAAGGAGAGAATAAGGAGAGGGCAGGCAAACTGAAAGTTTTCCGTGAAGTTCCCCCCTTCAGGGAAAACCCGGGACACGCAGGGTGTCATAAAACCCTCCAGTGGCCAGGTTGGCGAAGGTGGCCCAACGGTGTCCCTCGCCGAGGAAACCACTCTTACTTTGGACTGTTCAAGGACAAGTTTATACGAGTCATCTTTTTTCTTAAATATACTTTAACGGAAGATTTGAAATTGGTGTTCGTCTTACATTTGCCTGCTTCAGTGAAAGTTTCATTTATGAGAGAAAATTCGTATTGACGCAATTTTAGATGTTCTACGTAGCAAGAAACTCCTGGTTCTTCGAACCTGGTCTCTCTCATTTTTAAATCTAGGAGTAATAATTACCCTAAGCTGTTGGCGTAAATCCACGTTGGCTGCAGCCGTGTAATTGATATACTAGATGGAAAAAGCCTGTGGCGAAGTCCCTGGGGGGGCGCAACGATATTTGTAGAACGGGACACCGACAGCCGCACATTTATAGGAAGAAGGTAGGGCTAATGGTTGAGGAGGGTCGAAGAGCGCCGTTTCCCGAACTCGGCCATTAACGCGGAAATTGACGGCAGTTTTAGGGCGTTCCGTTCCAAATTGCCCCGAGCCCTTCAATTTCCTAGTCAATTCCGTCCCCTTGCAATAATCCGCGCCGGCAGCCGGTGCAGAAGAGAACCGCTCTATAGTAAAAGCCAGTTGTTCTCACCTACCCACCGTACTTAAAACTCCCAGGCTTAATCCCTAATTATATAAGTGGAGGAGCCAGGGCAAAAATACAAGGTAAACGAGACGGACCCTCTCTGCCTTCATCATTGCTTTAACGATAGCTATCAGGATCAGAAGCCGACGGTTGACTTGGATATTCCTAGAAGTTATAATAAGAACCTGTTAGTTTTGCGAACGAGACCCTGCAATTCTGCCAGGTCCTTCTTCTTCCCGAAGATCAACAAATGAACATCCAAGAAAAAGGAGAATAGCTTTGCGTGACAACTTCGGCAGCGCTAGTAACCATATTTCGTAAGTGTCACAGGTTTAATATAACACATTGATTAAGTCTAATCAATGATTAATATCAGTTCGGTTTATAGTCAGTCGTCAGCTTTCCCCAATTGTTTGCCGAGCAATTGCGGCACAACTGTCTGACCTCCGAAATTAATACGTAACCAAGAGTGAAATCAATTACGCCTGTCATTCAAGTGGACGCACGAAGAAAGCGATTAATCAATGTTGTTTCCAATCGAAAGTGAGAAGTTACTAGTCGCTTGTCTATCTCGCGCATAGTTTGCATTGCTTGGAGTATCTCTTTATACCTTACTTTGAGATCGATCGAATCCCGTTAACTTTTAATCCCGAGCACGATGCTATCACGAGCAGAGTAATCGTGCGATACGCGACGCATTTTGAGTATCCTATTTACGAAAAGGATCACCAACACAGAAACTCCGAGTGTATCTCTTGCTTGATAATAAGGAATGCGTACTCCAACACGCTCTGCGATTACAGCTTTCGAAATAAGTTATAAAAAGATTTGTTTTCAAATAGCATCGAGTTTAAAAGTGTCAAACATTCGATAACTTTACCTGCAAGTACAAGAATACATGCATTCTTATTTACATTATTTAGGTGAGATACTTTTAATATATCATTGCGATAAATTCAAGATTGGGTGGGGTTGATTATTGTCGCTTCCCCCAAAGTCATTTGACTGTATCTTCACCTCGCCCTATCTTTATACACACATCTCTACCCCCCAAAAAGACGACGGCGCTTCGCAGCACGAGCACAGCAAACCAATATTGCAAAATCAATAGATTATTTGTCAAAAGAAATAACAACTACGCAATTTTCGAAGAGAGATTGCCGCGACACGCCACTATGCAAAAAGCATTGCAAAGTTTCCCAGTGCTAGTGAAACGTTCAAGAACTTCAATATTCACAACATGAAAGTCTATTCAATCAGTCCTTCCAGAGCACGACAAGAAGGGCAGAAACTCTTGTTCAACTTTACTCACATTCTGTAATGTTCCTCGTTAAAAAAAAATGTGTAGTTAGTACACATAGTTCAATAACTAGAAAACCGTAGCGGAATTTTAATGGGAATGTTCGAGCACCCTCGAAAATATTCGCAAATGTGGATGCATTCGCGCTCTGAGTTTAGGGGGCCCATTAAAAAATAGCGTGAAAATGGTGGTGAATTTTGTGAACGCCTAACGGCAAGGATCGAGTAGAAGTAGATCCTAGTTTGAGATGAGAGGCACTGGTTTTACAGGGCGAGGCAAAGACCGAGGGCCGAAGGAGCTGTTAAAACTTTCCGCCTGGAGTTTCGTAATGATCGACGTGCCGGTTTGCCCGAAAATAATATTTGTACAGCTTGTACGTAAACAACCCTGGCGGCCCTCCAGAGCGCCAATAACACCGCCTGTGTCAACTCGGTCAAGCACCGGTGCTCTTAAATGAGTCACGATGCGAAGAAGAAGAAACCTATAACTCTCCGGGGTTCAATTGATGCCGAGAACGAGAACGAGAACTGTGCTGGATAGCCTGGCCGATCCTCGAGTCGACAATGATCCATCTGCGGGCGGAAAGCGAGCCAGAATTCCCCTCGCCAGGCTTTTTGTACGTCAAGCTTCGCCGTTACTTTGTATAACACTGTCAGTGCCGACGTGTCTATTCTACCGCTCGCGCCTTAATTACCTGGGAATATTTAGAGCCACTGTAATTGCCGCTTGGACACGTCTCCGTCGCGAGAGCGCGCTCGCGCGCAATTACAAAAATACAATTGGCGTTGTTCCAGAATTATTCCAGTTGTCGAGCGCGACGAAAATAATTGTCGACCGCTGAAAAATCGCTGGATACGCTGCTGCCGGTTGCCGTGCACAGTTTAATGCAGTGTGTTCCATTTCGCGTGCGGCTAGCAGCATTCGATCGACCGGGGACAAAAAAAAAGGCTCGAAAGAATGGCGCTGGCTAAGCTCGCTGGAGAATTAGCTGTAACGAGCATCGGGCTCGACGGGAATGGAAGTGCCGGCCTATTTGCAATTTGCACATCACGAGATTTATAATGCGCGCCAATTACACGTAACACGCTTCGCTCATTCCGCTCTGTAATTCATCTCTCGTAATCACCAATGCATATTCCACTCACCACGGCGGCTCGCAAACTGCCACGAATTCCATGCGATAGGAAAGGTGGAGAGGTTTGCAGTTAGACTCCTCCAAGGTTAGCACATTCCATCTTGATCTTATGGGTATCTAAGTACTTACTACCCGTCATATCTCCAACTTATAAACTTAATAAAACTTTCCGTGCTATACTTTGCATCCCTATACTTTCCAAAATCTATACCTTCTTACCCTATATCGTTACCGTTGCAGTTTTTGACCAGTTGCAAAATAATCGGAATCGAGTCGACCGTTGTTCAGTATCCCTCCGTTTTTGTAAGGGATTTTATGAAAAAGTGTACTATGTACTCTTAGAGAACAAAAAGAGGTCATGGGAAAGCACGCACACCCAACTGAATAAGCAGCCGGAGGGTGCGCGATGACAATCGCCAGTAAACATGACCGGCGTCAATCGGGTCGGGTCCCGGCCAATTTTTTTTTCATCCCGAGAACCTGGGATCGGTATTTACTTTGTAGGAAGTCCGGAACAATTCCTCCGGTACACTGTAAGTCCACCTGCAGGCTGTGAGTCCAAATGTTATGGTGTTGTCCAGGTAATAGGATTATCAGACATCGGAACCCTGAACCGTTCATAAAAGCTAACATCGAGAACTGAGAAGGTAATGCAAACTTAGCAAAGCCTATCCACCAATCTACATCCTGGATTGAAGAATTTAGCAGAAGTACCGAATCGAAAATACATGTTTCACTATAAAGAGGTTGTTACTTCTTCCCCAATTATTGGTGCAATTCCAAAGCGACAAATTGTGTCATCTCCCTACACCGTATGGATGATAAACTATGAAATTGAAATTGGGTGCAATTCGGTAGGGGCCGACAGTGCGCATCAGCCAAAAGGGAGTTTCAGCGCCAGGAAATCTGTTCTACATTCGATAGCGCATTGGATGGTTTCCAGGGCTTGAGAATCTCCCGCGTCACACTTATCCTCCTCTTTCCTTGGGTTCTCCAGTTTCTCCCCCATTTATCCGACGCTTACCCGACTCTGCGACGTGTATGTATATACAGCCGCACACACTCCACCTAATGTAATTGTGGATGAGAGCCATTGGCAGCTTAGTCACGACACGCAGATATTTTCGGGTTCGTTCGGGCTTTTACGCTCGAACTCGCGCGCGTTGTTTACGGTCGAATGAAAATTCGCTCGTCGGCCAAATATTTTTCAGCCGACGGTTTGGCTCCGAGATTTTCAGCCAACCAACCGCGGTGATGTGTTTCCCGCTCGCTTTTCTCTCATCCATCAGCAGGCCTGTGCACACGCTCGCCGTACCAGCCGAGGAACGAACCGGCCGGCGTAAAGAGTAGCGCAGTCCGAGAGAATTACGATGAGAAATACCAAGAGGTAGGGAAAATTCACTCGTAACGCGACGGAAGAGTAAAAACCGGAAAAGAGTTGGCGTAGCATCAATTTCATTTGGTATATATGTTGTACTCATACACACGGGCGTTCAAGTACTTTAGTCATTTGGTGGATGGACGCGCGTGCAAACGATGTGCCGCGCACGTGTTAAAGTCAGACTGTTCGCTCAATCTCCTAGCATACAAGAAGAATTGAACTAGCGCAGGCATCAAAGGGATCAGTAACGTTGGTAAACTATCGGGTGAAAATAAATACTGAGAACGAAATCACTCGAGGAACGATCTATGAATCTGTACTGTTGCGACGCTCGAGTCCCGTCGGCATGGCACATCATCGCTGTCAGCAGGAATCAAGCACACCTGACAATAATACTTCTCATAGTCGCCCTTTCATCGTGACAGGGAGACAAAAGAACTCGTTCGAAATTCACATGATAAGACCGCTGGCAGTTTCCCGACAGTTCTATAGTATAACTGGAATTAGCATAATGTTTTCCTGTGATCGCATTCGATGGACCAGGAAATTCTCTGTTCGATTTACAACTGCCTACGTATTCAACAAGGTATATAAAATGAGAAAAAATGTTCCAGGGAAAGGGAAAATGAGAAAAATGTACCAGCGAAAGACTAATCACCCATGCGCAAATAACTGGTCCGAGTCAGAGAATAAAGCGCAGATATCGTGTGCAAAATAATGCTCGTTACACACACGCAAAGGCGTGAATAGGTGTATTTTGGATAATATCTAAAGAGTTATATCGAAGCAGTCATCATTGGTTACTAAGAGCGAAGATAAGAGGAATCAACGGAATGCGGCCAAGAGTCTTTTTAAAGCGTGAGTTCTGGATAAGTGGAAACATTAGATAACAGCTTAAAGTGGCCGCTTTGTTCAGGTGGTTGTCAAAGAACATTATTGTCCGGGTTGTGCGGGCTTAAATTTGAGTTACCATTTACAGCCCGCCCGCCAGCCAGCCGACAGACAATTAAGTTTCACGATAATTGTCGCAAGCGGAGTAACAAGCCGGAGGGTGGTGAGGATCGCTCAATGCCAGATCTCCCCTCATCTATCTCATAAGTCACGTGTGGCCTTTTTAACAAGTGGAGACGGCATAAGAAGGATCTGGAGGATGGGAGAAAAAAAGGATAAAAGCACTTACTGGGTGGCGTGCTGCAGCTGCCACAGCCACAGCTGCCGCGTTCATGCCGGCGCTCGGGTACATTCTGTCGTTCGGACCTTCTCTCCACGAGGTTGCCTGGCCCCCTTCTGCTCCCGAGACGTGCACCTCCTCTCAGGAGTACCGAATGCTGTCGCGTTATCCTTAAGTGTATCCAACAGTATTCCAGCTCATAGCACGCGCACACTCTTACTTATCACCAAAAAGGAAACAAAGACGGCGTACGAAGGAGTCATCCCCACTTTCCACTTTCATATACTTAATGCTCTTCAACACACATTACAGGACTGCGTTGCACAGGATATAACTAGATAAATGCCAGTAGTGTAAGCGCGCGCACGCCGAAAAATGTGTAGTTGCTTGTATTTCGAAGAGAGACGAGAAAAGGATTGCGCGTGAGAGTGCCCGTTCGGAGGCAAGAGCGAAACGGTCGTCCCTCTACGACGGTCGGGTATCAACTAATCAAGCACAGAGACCCGAGGGCCGACTCGCTCGCCTCTCGCACCACCGCCTGCCGCGCCATGCCGCCTCGTTTGCCACCACACCACGTGGTCTGCCCCCAGTAACGTCGCCTCATCTCGCCTTGCCTCGACAACCACTCACCAACTCACTCCCTCTCTCTTTCTCTCTCGCTCACTCCACCGCTATCCCTTCTGCTGGCGCGCACTCTGTCTGTAGCACGCCGAACTCCGCTCTACCTTATTGCATTTAGAAGCGCATTCGTTCCAGCGGATCTTTCCCGCATTTTTGTTCGAACGCAACCAGGTTCTGTTACGTATCTCTAGCGGTCGGTTTATATGTAACGGCCAAGCGTATCGAATTAGCGTTTGCATGGCTACCAGTGCAGACAAGCGTGCATGTGGCCACGCAAAATGCCATCGGAGGATTCATTACCCCCATTACCATTATTATCGCTTTCTTACTGCTCGCCGCTTCTAGCCGAGATTAATTCTTGCGCGAGGAAATCTGTTTAATGCGGCTCTTCCCCTTTTGATATTGTAATTTCGTTTAATGCGCATCCGGAAGCTTCCGTGGCCCGTTGTTGGTCGCATGCCTTCATTACTGTTTCTGCCCTTTCCCTTTAGGATGGCAGGAATTACGTATAATCAGGCCTTTTAACCAAGTTTCACTTGGTCGGTGGGAGGCGTGACTCTTCTAAATTAGGGTTCGCTCCAACACTCGGGGCGTCGTCTGTCATCTTTGTCATGCTCCGGTCGGCTTCGCTTCGTTTTATTGTCGCTCTCTCTGTGTCGTGTCGACGTCCCTTTCATCCTTGACCTCGCATTGCTACCACACCCTTTTGAGCTCCTGCACCGCCACCAACGATCTATTTTCTCGTCGTTGCCTTCTTTGCGTCCCCTTTGCCTTCCACCCTTGCGACGCCGTCGTTCTAACAACTTTCGACGACCCTTAAAACTCGACTTCCTATAAACAATATTATTTGGCCCGACTTCGCACCAGCCAGCCCTTAGGCGCCGACACTTGATCTCGGCGTTCTTTCGCACGAAACGGGAAGCCTAAACGCACACTTTGGCCGAGACGCGGCCAAAGAGCAAAACGAAATTGGCGCAAATAGTGGGAGAAATTAGAGATTACTGAGAGCGAGCGGTATCACAGGAATTTGCCAAGACAGGCTTGCGACAGAGGCTATAATTTAAGATAATTGTGACTATCGCAACGAAGGGAAAACATGCCGCGAATACATGCCCTTGTACACCGATGCTTTCAGCGCTACCCGGAGATAGGAAACGTACCACACGCACTGTAAATGTTCCATTGCTTGGGCATGTATGACAAGGGAATACTGTAAAACAGCGAACGCAATCTATAAACTAGCGGTTGCGGTTTGCGATTAACAAGCTATCGCGTACAACTTAAGCAGCGGGAGCTGAGCCCGCTAATCCAACACTCTATCACTCGCTGGCGAAGCCAAGTGGATAGATTGATATCGGTTCCGTAATCAATGTCTCGCTATACGGGTACATATATGTCTATTACACATTACGCCCTTGAGTAGAAGTATGATTGCGTATGAACGAATTGTGCTCTCAGCGGGAGCGATAGGATAGCGGGATCCAAAGAATGGGAGCGAAGTTTCTTTTGGACCCGCCAGAAACGACAACAGTGCGGAGTACAAGCGTGGGCCAACGTCAAAGGTAAAAATAGATTGACCAAGTTCAACAGATCGAAATGTGCGCATGACATGCCTCGTGAAACCTAGGACGTAGGACGTGACTGCATCCCGTGTCGATGCGTGCCTGCCATGTATGTGTCCGACTGTGTATATGGCCGCTTTCATGTACGCCCAGTTGCCCCGTTGGAAAACGTGTTTATTGGTTAATTGCATCATTCTTGCCAAGTGCTTGGCTGCCAATTGGCTGGGCCATCAATCGGTACGCGGTAGGTGCGCGTTCGCTCGATATCCGGCGAAAGCATTTCGGGCTTCGCAGCCCAGGGGCGTACTTATGTAGCCAGTCTCGCTCCTCCATTTCTTTTAATACCTTTTACTCATCAACCTTCCTTTCACGAACTCTCTACTTTCTTCTTTCTGGAATTGTTAGAAGAAACTTGGTTACACACAAATACTTGGGGAGGGGGTTCCTTACTTTATTCAACCAATGCTTCGACGTGTGGGTTGCCGTAACCAAGTCTATAGTCGGTTACATGGCATTTAGTATGTGGAACCAAGGGAAGCAGCGACATTACACAGCACCGCCTTTGCTGCAGTCTCTTAATGAGGTGCTCTGACGTTGCGCTAAGTGCTAAATGAAAGAGGTAGAAGTGATAATATTAAAGAGGGAAAGGAGGAGGAGGAGGATTGGCGCGGCAGGCGAGAAAGAGGCAGAAGGAAGGCGAGGAGAAATTGGGAAGAGTGTTTTCATCCCAGCATCCGGGCGAGGTGTAATGACATTACGTAGTGCGGAGGCGCGATGCAGAAGAAGCTCTCAGACCCCAAGCAATGCTTCGCACCGCTCGCCGACGGCAGCGACTACCGCAAGACCGGCAGCTTGCAAAAAGCTTGCTTTGAAAAGCTGCTTCCCTGATCAAATGACCGGACAGGATTCGAGCTACGTGATTACACGCGTGCTGTTGGCATCCGCATCCACAGTTGTCGGCAAAGGAAAACAATACTTTAGGCGTCATTCTTCGAATCGATGGTGACAAACTAACCCTTGCGCCAATAAGTATTACTGACACGTTTCAGTGTTTCACGCGATGTCCAGCAATAGCTACAACTGTAGAAGCCAGTTATTCCTGAGGATTTTTGAATAGGAATTTGAAGGATAATGAATTCTTTCACCATATATCCACACATTATAATCTCAATTATTTGATTTAAAGTATACAGCTCCAGGGTCTGGTTTCTTTTGCCCAATAAAGCATTATCAATGTGTGCGTACGAATGAATGTATATACGGGTCGTTCACTGTTTTCGTGGGTTTCCCTAGGGTACGATCTTGCAAAGAGGGTTCCCAAGGCTTTCGATCACGTAATACTTGATGCTAAAGAGTATCAGAAATTGCGCACAAGCATGATAGCATGTTCAGTAAAATTTCTCCTGACTTCCCAATGATGAGGTTTCACAAGAAACGCTTCAATTTTCTTCGAACGGTTAAAATGAAGCTTGTTGCGGCAATGTCTGATTTGAAAACTTCAAATGTCTGAATGAAAAAGTGTTGGGAAAAAAGTTGTTGGTAAAAAGGAGATTGTTAACGATACACATTGATATGCCTGTGATCAGTTATGCTCTGAAAGAAAAGCAGAACTTGCCATTCACGAGAAGAAATCTCGGAAAGTTTTTGGCAATGCCAACGCGACTATTACACTTCATTCGGCGAGACGTAGTCGAACTGGACGCGCTGCGTGACGTAGAATCGCGCGAAGAAATTGAGAGCAGTTGACAGCTACTGGAGAAGCACAGACTCGACGGGGAAAGAAGGACCGACAAGGAGTGTAGGATAGGTAGGAAGGATAGCAGACTAGCAGTGATGAGCATATTCGACGAAGGACGAGCTCGGTAGATGGAAAAAGGAAAACGAAAGAAGGAGTAAGAGGAAACTATGGTACACGGTGCGAAATTCTCTCCACTGATTTCCTTTTCTAAATATGGCCGCCTACATACTGCCTGTCTCTTTCCATATCTCTCTCTTTCTCGCGCGCGCGCGCGCTTTCTCTCTCCGTCCCTCTCCTCATGCATACAGAGGTATATACGTACAAATCCAGCACGTACACACGTACACCCAGACCGCTGCACCCCCTCTCGATAACCACCCATAACCGCCCCTGCTTGCCCGAGGTTCTACTTGATTGCCAAGGCATCTTAACCTCGGCCTGACTCGCTCCGCGTGGACTCGAATACGATCGCAGTCTAGCAGCAGCCAAGAATAACCTATGAAAGTCGGAGAACACTCGGCTCGGCCAACCTGCGTGAGGAAAAATCCATGGCAACGCCCAGCTCGCGAAAAAGAGGCGTAAGCGAGAACGAAAAAGACCAATGGTGCTGGAAGAATACAGGCGCTCTGTCCAATCGGAGGGCTTGCTTTCATACTGACTGGCGCGCGTTAAGTCCGCGCGGACCGCTCGCCGACCTTTATTATACCTTTCTCCGTGCAGGCCTACGTGTGTATAGGCGCGGACACAACAGCAAGCTGCTATGCCTTGGTTGCCCTCGCCAATTCGAGCTTGAACTTGGGTTCAGGCTCGAGCTTGACGAGCCGCGTGCTGGAGAAGGAAGAGATTACAAGCTGAAAGTTGACCGAGGCAGGCGGAGGGAAGAAGATGGAACGAGCCGAAGGAACATTTCCGTGGCACGGACCGCAGGAAACCTTTGAACTAAGAGTGCTATACACACTATCTCTAGCGGTGATGGAGCTGGAGCCGTGTCTCGTGTCTGTCGGTGGTAGTGACGATAGCCCAAGTACCAACGGCGGCACCGCTCCGGCTCGGCTCCGACTCCAGCAGACCCGGCCACTCCACACGCTCCGTCCAGCCAATTAATACCAACGCCTTTCGCTTCCGAACCCCGAAAAAAGCCTCTTGATTCGGCTCTCGACATCGAACTACCATGGGCCCATTCAATGATAGCGCTTCTGGTAGCCGAATCGTTTCGTTGACAAGTGCAACGCAGGTGTTGCCGCGCGACGCAAAAGTTTTGTCGATCCAACCACTCTCCCTGGCACCGTATAGCGTTTTACTGCAAGCACTATAGTATAGCTTTAAGTTTTCCATCCTCCATCTCTCCAACAATATCGTAAAAGAGATATATAACGTCACGTCAATTACTTCTCCATAAGGCGCGACGAGTCACCCTTGTGTGCATATGGACATATCTGTGTGATGCAGTCTTCATTGAGAATCGAAAATCGTAAAATTAGTATCCTATGCAGAAACGTTCAAATAATGACAAAATTATTACAGAAACACACGTGACGTATTTGACGTATTAACAGATTCTACCAAAATGACGCGGTGAGCAATATGTTAACCAGAGGCAGGCGTTTATGAGGCTCAGTATGTGGTGGCGGTTGCATTGGTAACAATACGAAACCTATGGCAATTTCTATGAATATGTACGAAAGCATACATGTAAGCGATGGTTCGAAAATGTTTGTTGCTCATAAAAATGTCAAGATCAAATTAATAATAGATTTTACCAGCAAGCAGTATATTATCGTAGTACAATACGTACAATTATACATACCACTTTGCCACGAAATTACTGCCACACAAATCCTTTCACGGGAGCACTGCTAAATTGTTTTCGATGCGGTAGCATTTGAACGAAAGCCGTAGCAACGTAGACTCATCACACTTAATGATCGCTTCGAAAACGACAAGGACGTCATAATTTCATTGCGACTTCACTCAACGAATACTCACGTTGTAACGGGAGACGAGAACAATTATTATGCACAAGCAGAGATGGAAAAAGGAAAAGGTATAAGAGAAGGGCGGCAAAATAGGAAATGTAAGCTGCTTGACTTAAGAGTTGAAATGGGGAAAGCGGAAGGAAGGTAAAGTCTCCTCTGATATTGAAGAGTGGTACTTGAAATATCGACAAACACCTATCAATGAGTAGCAGCTAAACCCAACGAGCACCGGGCAGTAAGTTTTCCATCTGTTTGTAACATTTAATTATCAGTACTCGGTGTTTTTATATTATATTTCGTCAGAGAGTTTTTTTTTTCAATAAGTTTCCTGCTAATTCATTCTGCCAAATGAGGAATTACATCGTGCTTTACACTTTCTGCTCCGAGATATGATTTCAGCTGGGAAGCTACACAATAAGCCGGTTTCTTCTGAGTACTTCTCCTATCTTAATGTGATGTAAACTTAGTTCAAGTTTGATACACAAGAATGTCTGTTCTGAGGTGTGATTAAATTTTGAAGGAAGTTGTCGCGACCATTTTTATCAGTTGACATCACTGATATAGATCATATCTCATAATAGTCAATGTACCTATCGCAGCGGTAAGCGCACTTCTCGTGTTAGTCAACACTTACCGCGTCGACAAATTCTCACTATTAAAATTTAAGTTCTTCATATATTACTGTGTGTGTTAATAAAAGTTGACATTTCTCAATATTTTTACTTGAAAAGACTTTATTTACAGATCTTTACGTATCTCAGACTTCCAGTAGTAAATTTAGTAGTATTGAATGCATAAATAAAATTCGAGGGCAAACTAATTCTGCCTTGCATAAGAGCAATTGTGAAGGATGTTTTTTTTATAATTCTCAGATAAAACTTACCTGTTTTTGTTAGAGATTGCACTCTTACAAGTAAGATAAACACGCCTGCTTCATGATGGCGCTTGTGGCACACCTAACATATATAGAAATAAATTTGATTAATAGCATCTGTTAAAATGGCTTTATTGCATATTGGGAAATCTGATGTTTTAGAGATGATTGTTCATTACACAATGTTGGAATATCAATTATTAGCAGCACCTATAAGGCGGGATATTATTAAAACAAATTATAACATGAAATACCTGTATCACATGAGAAGTAATCAAACTAGCCCCTGTAATATAGAAATCATATTATACAGATGACAGTCACTGTTTTTTTGGAATTATAAGGGTCTTTTTAATTGACAGCTATTAATCATGTACAATTCGAAAATTCTTAAGCTCTATGAAAATCATGCGAAATCTGTCAACACATGGTTATCAAAAAATCATCTATAAATAAAGTACAAGGAAGTGCAAAGGTCTCTTATTGGCTACAATATCCTTTTAATATCCTAAAAGTACAATACTAACTATTCAACATATTTATACATCGAAAAATGGTGTCACCTCATACACTTATGAAATAAAAGAAGATTAAATATTGGTTAAACAAATTAAAAGACCATACAATCTTGTGTTGCAGTGTCCTTGACAGATGTTTGGAATTTATCAAAACTATTGTTATTATATTCCATTAAGCAGGTGTAAGCATATATATATATATATGTATATATATATATATTTATATATATTGTAGTACTAAATAAATGATATTCATTATGGGCATATGTAGCGTGTCACTTGTTCACTGCATATTCATCAATTTTATACTATTAAGATACTTCTTTGTAGGTACTATAAGCCAAAGTCGATCATGATTCCCTCCCAATCGTATTATTTTGGTGGCCTTTCTTGTTCTGCAAAATATTTGGTTGCATTAGGAAAGCGCAAGGGATCTGGAAAATCTGGTGTTTCATATCTATGTGGGTGCAGGCAGTCTCTAATAGCTTGGCCGAAAGCACGCCTAACTCCGGGATCTGCAGCTGCTGCTACTGCAGCACCATCAACCTCCTCAATGCCTGCACGGTTAACACCTTCCCGTATCAAACGTTCCATTGATGTCGTTATTGCCGAATGGTTTGGTGTAGGACTAACTAATAGCCGTGATTTTTGCTGCTCAATTATCTTACGGCGCTTTGTAGGAAGCGCGCCAAGGTACGCGTCGCTAAAAGTTGTCACTCTACCGCTTACCATCCCTTGTGTTTGCAATTGGCGCCGCTGCCTCACATTGTCACGAGCAATAATAGGTACCCAATCCTGTGAAAGAAAATGTTGAAAGATTTATAAAACTATTGCAATTCTTCTGGCTTTATTCCATACTATGAATGGTAGCCGAGAATTCATATTGATATTGTGTTTTTACCGGAGGCAAAACTTCGTGTCCAGGAAATGTTTCTGAAATCTCCTCTGTATCATCCGCTGTAGTTGCTTCATAGGTTGTTCGCTCTTCCGCTGCTTCTGTCTCCATGGGCTAGAATAAAAGTAAATGATAAAATATATCTGTGAATACATACGTACACGACTCTGTAAAGGGTCATTTAAAGAATTATATTTGTGACTATACCTCAGGAGCAGATTCTTGTGCTGCTGGTTGTTCTGCAGGAGCAGATGAAGCGGGAGTTGTTTGACGAGGTGCATCTTTATAAACTAACAACGGGATAATCTCGGAATCGGGTGGTTGTGGCATACATAGCGAATAGTTGCGGAAATACAATACAGCACCCTGTATTACGAAAAACCGTAGACGAGGGACATCACTCTCCAAAATGTCGGACTGAAAATGTAAAAAATGCATTAGATGCAGTTATGTACGAAAGTGTCTGGCTATCCTCATACTGCATAACTAACCATAAAACCGGACACTAAACGATCTAATGCTTCTTGCCCTCCTCGAACAGAATACCGAAGGACGGCGCATAATTGCCTTCCTAAATTGTTAACGCTTGATACCATCTCTTGTCCAAATCTCGCATCATCGATCTCTAAACAATTTTCGAAGACACACACAATCAGTAATGTATTCAAATATATCTTAAACAAGCGAATAACTGTGATACTCACCAGTATTAAAAAGATTTCGTAATATATCACTGACATGACGGCGAACCAAAGATTCAACTGTTGCACAAATATCTATGCACTGACTCTGGCTGATTCTTCCAAAATCTCCCTCCCTCATTTGCATAGATTGTAAATGAGGTCTAAGTTGCGATAATAAAGTATTCAGCGTTTGTTCTTGAATTACTTCTGGTGTTGAATTTTGGAAGCAAAACTGAAGAAATTCTTGAAATGGTCTTCTTAGCTGCGCTATTGGTTCAGACTGTCCAAACCGAAGTTGATGAAATCCTTCCAGTGTAATATTTTGCACCTAATATCAATGACTTTAGAAACTAATTTGTGGTATTAAAAAATGTAGTGACATAAATTGGCATGTTATTACCGCAAGGACCGATAAGTTCACTAGGATATTGTTTGCTGCCGTAGGATCCGCTGACATCAGAGTGTCAATTTGAATACCTCCATTTGCTAATAAATCAGCTAAAGTTGACCGTGCGTTTGGATTAGGGCCGCTTCTAACATAATTTCATAAGTTATTCACACTGATCTTATTATTGATTATCAGCATTTAATATGCTTTAAGGGTCATGAATGTACCTTTCACCGCTAGTTCCATCTTGCGTGTTATTTCCTCTAAGAAGTTGCATTATGCTCCTAAGTGATCCAGCTAAATTCCCATCTGCATCACAATAAGATAAATTTTTTCTCTCCCAACATAATCATATTTAATAACAATATTGGAGCATTACTATTACTGCTGGCAGCGGCAACGTCTGCTTCAGGTTGGGCTGTTGTATTTCCGAGAAATTGTTGTAACAAATTCACAAACGGATTAGCAGAGTTTCCTTGTGAAGGTGGGGGTGGTGTAGTATTTGGTGGGCTAGTACTACTTGTTCCAGTCGAAGCCGGTGCTGAAAATACGTTTTATAGTAACTCTAAACTCATCGAACACTATTTAACTTGATCGTAAATTAATTACTAGAATGAGACGGTGCTGGTGTGTCGGATGAAGACGTTTGGGCCCCTCGCGTTCCCTGTGATGTAGCAGTGGCGTTACCGCCAGGAGCATTCGAAGAACGACGAATATGACGCGAGTTGCAGGGGAGAAATGGATCAAAATCTAGATCTTGTCTTATAGACATTGCAACATCTAGTGGATGGGGCTGTTGATGGAATATATGCGGCCTGGATGTACTTCTTGTTTGCGTTGCTGTAGTAGGATGTGTTCCCACGTTGCTACTAAAATAATGTCTTTAATAAGTAATGAGATATTTAGATGTACTTGTAAAATAACGTAAAATAACAATCCAGCATACCGAGCTTGTGTACTTTGACCTGAACTTGTACTTCCATTGTCAATTGTTGTACCATGTGGTTGTTGCCCTGTTCCTGTTGAAGGTGGATTACGGGTCGTTATTGTTGTTGTGGTTATACCACTCTGTACTACATGACCGGCAACAGCCTGCATCAAATTTCGTATAAAGTCAGGTGGCGTCGATGCACCCCATGGAAACATGCCGGAACCATTGATTCTTGCTGTAGTACAAATAACACATAAGTTACTCGTATTTGTTACAGTCATTAAGTTACTTATTAAAGTAAATTGTAAAAGTCAATATAAACGCACCACCATGGCTGTGATTATTATTTGTTTCTCCAGGTTGACTTTGTTCACTACCTGCCGGAGCTTCCATATTGCCTTCAGGGCTAACAACTTCCATTACTACCTCTACATTGTCTGCTAAATTAAGAACAGCACCTGTAAAGTTTAGTAAAACACGAACATTTAATCAAAAGTATTAAAGAACTTTTATAGAGGTAAAGTATCTATCTACCGAATGGTGATTGCATCTGTCGTTGTTGTTGTTGTTGTTGTGGCTGTTGTGGCTGTTGTTGCTGTTGTCCTGATGGTTGCTGATTGGAACTTTCTGAATCATCTTGCTGATTGGAGCTTTCCGCATTACGCTCGGTTTGTCCTCTTGTAGCTGTTCCAGCCGGTGCTTCACTTGACTCTTCATTTGCAACATTGTTATTCGAGTTCCGGCCATGTACGCTTATGTGAGCCTGATAAACGTTATGGCAATCATCCAAATTAATGCACAAGGTACATGACTATTCGAATCAGATAAGAATTTTCATTATTATTACCTCAACTTGAATTGGTATTCCAGGTTGCAAGACAACTGAATGCTGTATGAATGTTGGCCTACACCTCAGATTTCTTGGTGGTTGTTGCGACATATCTACTATTATATCACTTAATGCATGACAGGCATGGGACATAAAATGTAAACACTCGCTAACACCATCTACTATTCTTTGACCTTCTTCTACTCCAGCTGGCCCCGGCTATATCAAAGAAACCAGCAAAGTAGTGTAATGCAGTGTTTGGAGTAAATAAATTGTTTGCTTTTCATAAGAAAATATACTTACACCCGGCTGCAGTACTGGATCAGTACGCATCAAGGTACTATAACGTTCCAAGAAAGGTCGTAAAGAATCATGAGTAGAAATTAATCTTTGCAAAACATCTGCCACTTGTGGAGGCCAGCCCAGCCTAAAAATAAAATACATTTATTTTATAGTAATAATATTGGTTAAGTGATTTATGAATTCTAGTTTTTGAATCTCACTGGGGTGTTGATCTTCGATTGACTGGTCCTTCTGCTGTTGATGTAGAACCTTGTTCAGATTGTGGCTCTTGCGGTGGTGGTGGTGGTGGTGGTGGTTGCTGCTGCTGCTGCTGTTGCTGCTGCTGCTGCTGCTGCTGCTGCTGCTGCTGCTGCTGTTGCTGCTGCTGCTGTTGCTGCTGCTGCTGCTGCTGCTGCTGCTGCTGCTGCTGTCTTGCCTCTGCTGGTGGTTCGCTTTCATTAGCTACAGATGGTGCCTCTGCTCCATTATTTACATCTCCTAGATATCCGAACATTGAAAAAGAAGTAAATATATGCATCAAATTATCTTAATCACATTGTATTAAATCTGAATTTGATATACGAACTTCTCAGTAATATGACATTGTGATCAATTGCGGATAGGGCAGCTGCTATAGCCATAGCGCTTGCTTCGGGTAAGTTATCAGATCTTCCGTTATTGTTGCTGAAAGAGACAAATTCATGTAAAATTGTTGCATCAGCATTATTAGAATAATTTTATGACAACACAATATACCGTTCTTGATCCGCTTCTAATTCTTGCGGTTGCTCTTGCTGAGCTGCTGTAGACTGAGTAGTCTCAGGCTGAGGTGGATTTATAGGAGATGCTGGATCTTCCAGCCGTGTAAGAAGATCATTTACCCTATCTAACATTCTCCTTACAATAGCCAAGCGAGTAACTGACAAAGTATTACTTAGTTGAGGAACGGGCAAACCTAAAGTAGGATATGTTAAATTTATATGTTAAGTTTAGTATATTATAAAGAAGCAGGCATATGAAAACCTGAATAGTACCATGGCCTTCAACAATTTCAGGAGGCATAGGCATAGCACCGAAATACATAGCATTACCATGCATTTGGGCACGTGTAAGTCTATAATGTGGTCTTTGTGGGTTTGGGAACCCGAGGGGATGATTTTGTCCTTGGTTTTGCCCATTACCATTATTTCTTTGACCAGGTTGTGGTGGTGCACGTTGCACCAAGTGAATAACTTTTCCATTGACATCTAAAATTCAGTTGCAATATCAAATAAGTCGTTGTACTTAACTTTGAAATATCAGAATAGAATTGATAGTGATGAGTGTATTACCATAATCATTTAATTTCTTTTCATCTTGAAGTACTCTACCACAATAAATAAGTCTTTGAGAATCTGCTGGCACAGCTACAGATTCTGCTATATATTCTTTAAAGCCGCGAACTGTAATTTGCTGTTGAGGACAGAAGATGTTAATTTGATTGAGTGTGGTAGTGCAATTTATTCTTATACATATATTTTTTACAAAATCGGTTAAAATGGCTAAAATTCGGAACATGGCACGACCTACATCTTGTTAATACTAGAATCATCTACTTCTTTCTTAATTGTCTTCTTTCTAAGAATTTCTTTACTTTACTAGGTTAATTTTGAATGTTTGGATGGGTATATAATAAAAGGAATTTCGTGCATCGGTCAAGTGATGCAACAAACAAATTTCTTCCTCATAATAAAAATGACGGCATATCGTATGCTGGTCATGGCATGCCGCTGATCCATAAATGTGCCATCGAGATCATTCCATGCAATGACACTGTTACACTAGTAATACTATAAGATAAGCGTCTAGTGCTAACCAGATATTACGGAAAATAGACTTACGTCGTCTTCCAAAGAAAACGCATGGTTTTGGGAGTCCAAGGTCTTCACCGTGAGATCAATCATTATTGCTCTATTCCGATTGCAGCACTTAAACTAAAACCGCAACAAATGCAGGATAATATTGGAGGTTGGGCGTGTATACCGTCGAATCCAGATTTACACTCACGCAAGCGAAGATCTAGGTAACAAGACGGTCAGCGGCACTGGCTGTTTGTAGCTGTGATCGAGGCTTGATGTCCGTTTTATTCAAGCCAAAACTCACTCCTTGAAACGATTTTCACGATTAACGTAGAATAGTTACGTGACGAAATTTGGTCACAATATTCTCATTATATTTATCGGCTTTTTTCGATCAATCCACGTATGAAGTTTTATAGAAACTTGCAATGACGGGCGACACGACACTCACATCATTTTACCCAGAATTCGCTTTCAGAGACCCCAGAACAATGTGGCAACAAACTAGCAATAGAATCCCTATACTACGAATTCCTTGCCGATAGTTGTATGCAATGCAAAATTACTTCTTTTTAGTGTAGAAATAATTTCTAATCTCATAATTAGTTCGGATAGCTGTATTAACACGCTTGTTAACAATGAGATTCTATGATTATGATTAAAATGATCTTTCTTAATGTCAACAATTTATTCGAAATTAAATTTGTTGCTGTCAAATTTAAGTTGGCAGGTTTTTATATACATTTTTTATTCCTGTAGTAATAAAACTATATTTATTTACATTCGGAGCAATTAATTAATGCAACTCTTCTGTGTTTCATTTCGTGTATCATGCGTCGGTAATGTATGTTTCATAGAAGTATCGTAAGATGACACTGCATATCTCGTAGAGTGACGTGTACTGCCATAATTACACTATCCACTTTAAATACACCTACTATATACATAAAACATAATCAACTAATAAAATATTGAAACAGTGTCTTCCGCCACTTTGACCTCATTATTCTGGTACGTGCAATACTAAATATTCTCACAAATGTAGTGTCCTTGGCGAAGCACATAAATTGTTCGATGTTCGGCTTCAGATACTTAGAAATAAAAAATAGTCATTCATTATTCCGGGCGCATGTTAAGCACTTTAACTTCATACTTCACACAGAAGCTCTAAAAGGCTTTGACGATGAGATGACAATAAGTATCCACACTTACTCAGTAAACATTAATTTAAAAACCAAATCAGAATGTGTAGCAACATAGTTTTCCTTTATCATCGAATCAGTTATTCATTCTCGGTCAAAAATGCATAGAAGTGAGAAATTCAAAGTGTCACTTCAATGCCAATAAATGTTATGTAGTTAGAAAAGGTGAAAGGAAGGAAGTGTTAGGAAGGTGAAATATTACAACTGAGTAAAAGTGACGCTATGACTATTCGTATTGTTTTATTGAAATTAGAACACTAGAAGAGACATGCGGCTCTACTGGAGAATATATACGTATATATATTTTAGAGTGCGCTTATAAATGTATGTATTCATACATACACTGACAAACGATAATGCGGTTGATCGTGCTGCGCAGTAGAATGTTAATCCTTCTTTGGTTTTGTATGCAGGAAGTGATGGAGCGTTTCATCTGATACCGTAGCAAGGCCCGGCGCCCGCAGTCCCGTCAGAAAAAGGCCCACGAGACCGATGCCATTGAAAAAGTCAGAGGTTCACCCATTTCGCATGCTTGAGGGACGATGGAGGGATGGTGTTTTAAATCCAATGATAAACATCGTCAGAGGCTCTCAACGCTTATTGCCATAAAGTCTCTTTCATATCAAATTTATTTGATTGTTATCTTGTATGGTATATCCTGCTTTCCAAATCGTAAAATATTCATACAAATATACGCCTGTGCAGAAATAGACGATTTAGAATTTAGTATATTTAATGGGTTAAGGCATTAAATAGTTGATCATACAAACAATACAATCATGTACCAAGTTTTGGATAATTAAATATTGTAATTGGATAGTATCTAGATGCAAATAATCTAGTACATTTAACATATTGCATTAACATAGAATTTAATTATCTTCCATAGTATACCCATTACTCGGTGGAGAGGGTATTTAAAATTGATAGGCAAATGTCTCGTTTATCCGACAACGAGTGAAACGAATGATGATCACTGTTTGGAATCGACGTTAGAAAAAGTAAGAGTTACGTCTTGAATCCACCGGGCAAGAACTAAAGGGGCGTCAGCCGGAATCGCAGCTTCGTAATGATGAAGCTATCTCGATCTAGCTCATCTTGTACTCTTGCCGGTTAGTAGGTACTTAACTTACTTTAATCACGTGTGCTTTTGCTGCTCTTCTCGTAACACGACCCGGTCACTCGAGTTTACGCCCAAGAATAATAATAGGGTAGCGGTTCTACCACTATTCCCGCGGGAAGAAGAATATATGAACTTTGAGAGGTAGAGAATAAGTGCAGGCTTATAATCAAGGTTCAATCAGTCCGATAATCTTAAAGAGGTGGAATCCCTGTTATCTCCAGTTACATTGAAATTTCTGTGGTTTTTTTAAAGCGTCTAGCATGCGCTCAGCTTCTCTCATGTTTTCGTTTTCTTTCTGGCGTGGCGCTCCCCCCCTCTCTCTCTCTCTCTCTCTCTCTCTCTCTCTCTCTCTCTCTCTCTCTCTCTCGCGTTCCCTCTCTCTGAACAAGAAAATGCCACAATCGCGTGCATGTGCCCGGCGCCGTGCAGCGGAGAGATGAAGGAAAGTCGAGATACACGAAACAGAGGAGGCCGGTAGCGAAGAGTGCGTGACGCGTCGGGCGCGTACGTATCCGTTGGCGCCAGGCCGCATTCTCGCATTCGTTAACTAACACATCAAGTTATGTAGTTACTACGTAGCTCGCTCCTCCTTTTCCCGTCGCCCCCATACACCGACGCCGCCGTCACCGCCACCGCCGCCGTGCTTTTAGAGAAGCACTTACCATTGCCGAATGTTAGCACTCACCAAACCCTGCACTCCACCATCCTTTACCCTTGCCCGTACAAGGGTGCGACCAAGAAACCTACACGCCCACACACTCACATACCCATGCAAGCCTCCTTCCACATAAATCTATAGCTATTGATATGTTGATAGAGCCAATTAGGCCAGGCGGACACTCCTCTCTACCACGGCAACAGTAGCCACTCGTATCATCCATAGCTTTCTGTTCCGGTCGATGCTGATATCTTTACATCTCATACTGATAATTCTACCAAATTGTCGGCAACTCCTAGATTAGTATTACATATGTCTGCGTCGAACTCCACGTATCCAAATGGGATATTATTATTTCCTGCAATTCGAAATCCACTTGGGCGTTCCTCTTCTTATTTTACACTTGTCACAGAATCGGGAAGCAAGGCAGTTGGAGTTGTGTGGGATAAATAGACGAGGGATGAGGAATAATAATAGAGAATATGTCAGTCTTTTTCGGAGTTCGGTATAATCAGAAAAATAGTGATAATTCTTGCTAAAGCTCGGAGAAATACCGGCCAAGGAACTCAATGAAGATCAGTGAGGAAATAAGTTTTCTGTTTCACTGTCAACTAAGCAACACAGTTTTAGTAACGTGATGGAATAGCTTGTAATGTGCTCGGGAGCTACATGACTTCGGACAAAATCCGAGGACCCACTCCCCATTCTTAATGATCGAGAAATCAGATATTAGGAAGTTTGTCTTGGGGTCTCGAAACGGCCAAGTTAGTACGGCATAGCCGGAAAAGGAGAAGGGCAGACATGCCGTTGGAGAGAGTGAATCGGAGCGAAAGTGGGAGAGAGAAGGACACAGATCCATCAGTGAATTATCTGGTATTTTCTTTCAGCCCGTGGACCCCGGAGTGGCTAAGCAAAGGTCAAAAGTTGAGCAATGCTCTTCTTATCGGTGCAAACACCGCCTTCGCATATGCAGTGCAGCGGCACCGAACCATCCATGGACTTTCTGCTTTACGCTCGTGAAAACCTGCACAAATCCCATACACAAAATCAATGTCCTTGATATATCAGATTTCCACAAATGATCTTGGAAATGTTTTCCAATCTCTGTTTAATAGAACGCACACGGCCCCCACAGTTAGAGTTAGTACGTGACTTTAAAGACACACAATGCGACTGTGAAGCGAATTCTTGCTATATACATTAATTAGATAAGTGCAATATTTCTCCCTCGGGGGATTGATGAAGCCTTTATCTCTGAATCCACCTGCTACTCGTGCTCGCAAATCATTCGAACTTTAGTTACTACTGGTACATTCCAGTCAACACTCGCTACACTCCTATGAGAATTAGTATAAATGAGAAGCCGCAGTTTGCTCTGAGTCTTGCTACTGGATCATACAAGGAAATGCTTTCGAAGGCGGTTCAAATAACTGAGAACAGTATAATAACCTCATAACTGTTGAGGAGGGTATCCTTCGAAGCGGCAGGTGGTGCAGGAAGCTGATGGATGAAAATTCCGCAGAGTGAGGGAAGATTAGAGGAAAGAGTGAAAGAAAAGATATAACAGTGGAATTGTGTGAGTAGCGAGGGTTGGAAGTTACGATGTGGCATAGTGAAAAGATGGGTATGGTAGCAAGGGAAGGCAACGAGGAAGGCAAAGGCAAGACAAGGCACGGAAAGCAAGGCACGGCAAGGAAGGCAAGCAGGCAGGCAGGCAGGCAGGCAAGCAGGCAGGCAGGCTGGCAGGCTGGCAGGCAGGCAAGGCAAGGCACGACACGACACGACGTTGCGACTATAAGTAAGTCTCGCGCGTCGCGCCGCGGCTTAATGCCGTTGCCGCGTTCGTGGCGCCAAGAGGAGGGTCCATTGGCGACGATAAGCCTCCTTCGTGTCCGGAACGAATGAGAGGAGGAAAGAGAGAAAAGAGAGATAGATAGGCGTCGACCAGCTTTCACCCGCGTTTCAGCAGCGAATATACATATATATATATGTATATACATATACCCCGTCGGGGTGTGGATCGCGACAGTGTAGATAATACGTAGCTGTCAGTCGTTACCCAGTGTTTGATGAGAGCTAGTGCCAGTGATCAGCCCACTAAGTGCTATTTCTCAAGTACCCTCGTTATTACTGGTGTGCATCTCGCGAGGCCCAAGTGCACCCTGTCCTTACCTAGCCCTACCCCTCCTCTTACCTTTCCCTTCGCTCTCGCGAACCGTTCTATATCGTATTTGTAACTCTCTTCTCGCCGAGACAGCTCCGGAATCCTTTAGTCCTCGAGCGGAACGAGGATCGGAGAATCGTGGTACCGCTGTTTGGTGGATCGACCTGGCCCAGTGTTAGATAGAGTTAGCCACCCCATGTTGGAATCGGTGCACTGGTAGCTCGAGTAGGGACGAGGGTCAAGCGGATAAGGGATCGTTGAGGAAAGGAGAGAAAGAAGGAAGGTGCGAAGAGGAGCCCAAGAGAAAAAGGGGTGCTCGGAATTAAGGGGGTGGTGGTTGTGATCGCAGAAGTGCGCATGGCCGGGTGAGAGGAAAAGAAAGCGGAGCTGTGAGAGTTTGTCGGCACGCGGTGAATTCCACTGTCCCAGTGAATGGTGATCGAGAGGGCTGCATTTTAACCGTACGATCGGGACTATGTCGGGTCTACTTTATACACTCCTAGGACTCGCTGCGAGTACCAGCCTCCACTGTGCAGTAAGGCGAGAAATAAGTCCGTGCACCTGTCGACAGGAGGAGTTCTCCAGTCCCGTTATCAACCCGGCACAGGCCGCGGCGGTCGCCGCTGCGGCCGCGGCCGCTGCTGCAAACAATGCCGGCCACCTCGCTCATGGGGAAAGGATCGAGGTCGTTTGCGAGCGTATGGACTCGTTCGATCAGATCGCAGGGGCGTTACGGGGTAAATTCACCCCGGAACAACAGATCACCCTAAGAGTCTCGCATTCGAACCTAAGAGACATATCGCGCCATGATTTCAAAGAGTTGCGGATGTCCATTACCAGGCTTGAACTCAACCACGACCATTTGGGGTGAGTGTGAGTCCACTTACATTTAGTTATTGTGTACCTTACTTTACTGACCCTCACTGATTGCTCGATCGGCTTCCTCCGGTTACAGCTTCATTTCAACTGGAAAGCTTTCTTTTTCCTATTCCATTGATTTTTTAAGTTTACCAGTCGCGCGTGTAGTATTTCAAAAATTAGTTCTGCATGCCTCCCAACTCTCCGGCTGATTTCGGTGCCAGTTACGCGAAGAGATTGTTTACGATAGGAAGTGGCAATTAGCTCCGGAACAGATCGGAAGTAATGCTTACTATCGTGATCAGAAGTTTGAGGAATCCTACTCGCAATGCGGCGTGAAAAATGCGCTTTCGAAGAGATTCTACAAGCGCGTCGTTGATCACGAAAATCGTCTGACGATGATAGTGACGCATGGACGAGTGATATCAGTCACGGTTACTACACAACACGCGTCTACATTCGGTCCTCGAGTTATCGCACTTCCACAACTCTCTGTTCTAGTCTTCATTCTTACTCTCTGACTTTCGACGCCACCTCCGACTTACCACTACATTTCCTACAAACTCTGTGCTTAGCTTAACTACGCGTAGTTAGAACGAGATAAATCGAAGTCAATGTTATTTAAACTTCGAGAATACTTTAGACTTTCCGCGTACGTGTTGATTTTTGCAAACGAGCTTAGGAACATAGCAAGGGCAGTGTGTAAAGAGTAAACGCGCAGCGTGATTGGATTCTGCTGGTTATCTTACATTTTTCTTGCAATGACATGGACTTGAGCCACTGTCAATGCACTTCCCCCCGGAGGACTCGAAGCGATTCAAGGAGAGAACAGAATAGTACCTGTGAGAAATGATGGAAAATTGGAAAATTTCCGCATAATCGCCGATTGTTAGACTCTATGCTGTTTGCAAAAGTGGTACGTGGACGATAAGAGTGGAAATATCGTCGTACGGGTCATCGACTGCTATTGCGGCCATTAAGTGTTGATGCAAAAAGAATTGTTTATCATTATAATAATATTGCTAATTCCGTCGCATGCAATTTACGTTAATTAACGAGGCACAAGTGGTAATGATTTCCCGAGGACAGTGAACGGTGGACAGGAACCCGATGCAGAAATGAAACTTAATCCTCATTCATGCTTTTTCTAGCATATCATTCAAATTAATTGAGCAGTACTGACCGTTATGTGTATAAAGGAACTAATTGCAATTATATCGCCATTTCAAATTCAATACCTGTATCAAACAAAAAAATCAATGTGTAAATGTAAATGTAAATATCCTGAAAACGATATTTGGTATCCAAATAACGATTAACAATAATCGATATAAGGAGAACAATGAGAGTTATGTGCAATTGCGAGAACTCGCCCGACTGATCAACTATTCACGAGTTTTTACCTTGTTCTCTCGGTGCAAAATCATACTTATCGTAATTGCACCGAGCATAAAGGACGAATACCAGTCTCCCTTGATCATCGGGATGTATGTACTCCACAAAAGCACAGAATACGAGAGTCCTTGAGGAGCAACAGCTCATCGGGAATGCGACTCTTTGCGAAAGAGAGAGTAGAATACATCGGAGAGTGGCGAGAATGAGAGAGCATCAGCTGCGAGCGCGAAAATGAAGTTTTAATCGTGCCTGACCTTTCCGGGCGAGTTATCACGCAGCCCTGCGCTTATCATTTTGGAATAATTAAATAACGAAACACTGTGAGCCAACAGTATGTGAATAATCAAACGATAATGACCGTACATCATCGCATTCTATTGGTCAATTGCCCTGACGGATCTCTTGATAAAGATTCGTACATTTGACAATGTATACATACATATACTTCACTAATCACACACATCTTGTCTTGGCACAGTTCGCATGTGGTGACGAACTAGTTGAGAGCTCGATTCAGTTGAAACTTATCTCTCTTGTATTGGCTGCCCCCTTTTGCAATGCAACAGCAGTAGAGGAATCACGCCGAGATTATGAATTGCTGTGCAACGCGCCACGATAAGTTCAAGGAAGTACATTAAACTAGTTGCAACGAAACATGCCGAGCTGTAAACATGTTTTTACAGCACCGTATAATGGCCGATCGTCATTCCTGAGCGCACTTTGGTAGAGTAACTACTCGTAGACTGCAGTTCTTAGGCCTTACAGTGGCTAATGAGACCAACTCGAATATACTATTAGCTTGACTTTCCCTTATTAAACTTCCAAGTTGGACTACTATGATATTCGTAGAAAGATAACATTTCTTTTCCTTCGTGATATTTTTAAAAGACGTGTAGAAGCTTCCCTTTGATAATAATGATATTATGTTGATTAATAGATGGAGAGGGTTGGATAGAGAATAGGATGTTTAAGAATCATTATAGCAAGAGATTTCATTGTGTTTGTTTTCTTGGGACAGTCTGAAGAAACATAAAGGAATTAAATCTTTTAGTTATGTAGACGGCGAAGTATTCGCAGGGCTCGGAAGGACTCAGTACCTAAGCCTTGCGGATAACGAGGTACCCTCGATACCCAGGCACGTTTTGTCCCACCTATCACTCTTAAGAACTTTGGACTTGAGTAGAAATCGTATAAGTCGGATGGATGCCGATGACTTTAAGGTATGTATATTCATTGTCTGCTATCTACCACGGATAGATAGATGATTAAGCAGGCGTGTTTGTACACTATTCTTTTTTTTCCCCCTCTCAACTCTCACATTCAATTGGTGGCTCGCGTTAATGTTTTACAATTGCTTGTCTTCTACGCCGCACGTAGCAGCCATACGACACGTTACTCATCGGCGGAAACAGTAAGAAAGATGCGGAGAGCAAAGTAGCGTTCGGTGAAGAAACTCGACGCGGGAAACATGCACGTGATCGGTCACGTGTAGAAGACCGCTTGCCAATCGTCGCCTGCATGACGCAGATTACGTGCGGGATTTTCAATGACTGCCTCGTGTTGGCCGTAGCACGTTTTACCGAATCGAAGAATACAACTGCATCCAATAGCAATTTTAATCATTCTAAACCATCAAATCGACAGAAGGCTAAATTCATTCGATTCAATTTATATTCGTAATAGGACGAATCTTGCAATTGGTAATTGAGAAATTTTGCATGAGTCGACCAATTTTTATATATCCATGAGGATTCGGCAGGAATCCTTCCCTTTTTTCTATAGGAATATTGAGATATTGACAAAATTTTTGTTCCACTTTTCAGTACAATCCGACCTTACAGCATCTCTCTATGGCTGGAAATGCGATTTCAGAAATGGTGCCGGGTTCATTGCCACCTTTGGTGAAACATCTTCATGTCGGACGGAATCACCTCCAAAGCTTGAATCGGACTTTACGGTACGATTCTTTGTATGCGTGCGATCTTACTAGCGCACAGCAGGCAGCAATGGCCCAACTCTCATTTATTCATGAAGCATGAACACGCGAGTAGACGTCCTCCTTGCCATTCGAACGATGTCCCTCATTTAATTACCTATATCGACTATATTGATGTTAAGAGCAATTCTTTCGACAATCGGGCAATTAAGCAAACTTGGATAGACATTACGTGTGGAGGAGGGAATAATTATACTCTTTATACGATGAGTATAGCGAGCGATTAGCTCTCTATGCTTCTCAAGCTTACGAGACGAAATGGAGACTCACAGTCAGCCAATAACAAGCCATTATCGGGATCCGTCTTTTTCTTCATTCACGGAAACCGTCGCTCTTGATAGCCACTATAATAGTAGGGGAAATTCTTATTTTCTTCCAGAGACTTAAATCAGCTGGAGTGGTTGCTCATTAATTCGAACCAACTGACGTCCTTGGACGGCGAACTACCATCCTCGGGGCATAATCTCAAAATGCTCTATGCAGTAGATAATAAGCTAACACATCTACCGACAGAGTTTCGATACCTGCATCGCCTGGAGTCTTTGTTCCTTCAGCACAATAAAATTCGTAGCCTCGGCGGCACTCTACAAAAAGCCCGGCGCCTAAAGTTTCTTGAACTCTCCTATAACGACCTGCAGGAGGTAACGCTAAACTTTAGATCGAAATCACGCGTCAGCCGACATTATTCTCTAGCACTTCCTTCACATTAGAACCTAATAAATTAGATACGAAATTAAACGCAAAACTACAAAATCGGACCACAATTTTGTTTTTTCTCCATTCAATTCATTGTTACTTGAAAAGTTATGTGTGTAAAGATTTATATTTATTATATCGCGATGTTTGTTATACGGCGATAAATTTACTGTCTCATGCTTACGCGTATATGGATTAGATTTTTATTGGTATGGACAGGTATTCGTTCGTTGGACTTCTCTGCGACGCATTTCACTGTCCGCCCGGATCAGTCTTAATTCTATGGGTTCTAATCGCAGCTTGGACAGCTATTTAGCCTGACATAATCTCATTAATCTCTTAGAGCAAGAATGCAGTGACGATCAAGAATTCCGTTCGAAAAGTTGTTTGTCGGCTTCTTAGATAGATGCATATAAAGAGCCTAGGGTAGCCCTTATAAAGTGCTTAAAAGGAACAACGGTGTAAAATGTAGCGTTACTCTATTAGTTGAGCGAGGAAGATTTCATAGAGGCAGAGATGCTGGAAGACCTCGAACTCGGGCACAATTCCCTGAAGTCTCTGGGTGGTGTGCCTGGTAGCAATGCCGACGGAAATGGGGCCAACAGTGCCCTTTACCCCCTCAGATCTCTCAAGTGCTTAAACTTGACACACAATGAACTTCGCGAGTTCTCGTTTGCTGCGTTGCGCGGCCTGCGGGAATTGCGACTGCTCGATCTTTCGAATAACAGAATCGCCCGGTTACACAAAGGAAGAACTCCATCCGAGGTATGGAAATATCCTTTTCATTCAGCTATCCCCGCGTAATCCACACCTACGCGTCATACAATTTAATCGTTCCTTCTCTTTGATAAAAATGTAGAATTTAGTTGAGGAGGAAGGCGAGGAAACCGCCGGTGGAAATATCCAGGATATGAGATTACAGCACAACGAGCTTCGTAGTTTAGATGGATCTCTATTTTTGGGCATGAAAGAATTGCAAAGGTTAAATCTCAGTCACAATGCTTTAGGCCCAACAATAGGCCAGCGAGATCTTCGCGGTCTGGATGGTCTGCGAGTATTGGATTTGTCTTATAATGAACTTACGACTCTTGAAGACACGTCCGAGGTATGTGACATGTCAATGAATGTCGACAATCTCTTTCTTAACTCTAGTAGAATTTAATAATAATGATTGTACAACCTAGACTTGGCTTCCCTCCCTCGAGGAGTTAAATGCTTCCAACAATCGTCTGGTTACACTGTCGGAGAGAGATTTCAGAGGCTTTCCCGTTCTCTGTTGGGCCGATGTCAGTGCGAATCTCATCCGGACTTTAATGCCAGAATTAGTGGCGAATACCCGGTGTACGGTCCACGGGGTACCGGATGTACTTCGCATATATCTTCAAGGTAAGACATATTCCAGTACGCTTTTATCGTAATTTCGATCGACAGCGGTCATAAACTGTTATTTCTCTGTAATTGGAATCGCGTATCATAACGACACAACTTAGAAAAGTGCGCGATCCCTGAACTCGTTTTACTTGAAGCTACTCATTGCTAATACGGCGAAAGTCTGCCAGACACCAGTATTTATAAGGTAGGAGTTAATACTGATAAGGAAGTGAAAACGTGTCTGGCACTGGCTGCCAAAACTAGGCAAACTTCCGTCTGGCCTTCATATCTTGAATCAGCAAATCGATAGTGGATTCCAAATGCTTAACAAATGCAAACATATTGTGTTTGATCAGAACCATTGCCAATTCTGTATTATATAACCACGTAATATAGCAGAGGAATAGGCTATTAGTTCAGCAAATGAAACTCATAGAAATTGACATTTTCAAGTAGATAGAGAAGACTATCGTTTCTTTGCCGGAATTTTATTTGTGACTTTGAAACTTTAATGAAAACACGAATTGTTGTTATTGTAGCACAGTAACCTTTAAGAAATAACAATGCTCGACTAATCGCGCTGAATGGACGCCTGTGCGTAATTAATAAATACGTTATTGAGTGTCGCGAGGCAGTTAAATGAAAGAGGAGGGAGGAAAGAAAAAGAGCGGGGTCAGAAGGGAGCGAGCGCCAGTAGAAAATACATAAATTACTCAGTGATAATAGTGTGACTGCTACTCCATACGTTACTTGTAATAAGAATTACACTTCGCGCGATAACCCCCGCCATGGCGCCATCGCACATCATGTATTGTAGACTGGCGTCAATTCATACCCTGTTATTGCCATTAATATGTTCTCGAATGTGTCACCATTGTCCCCAATCTTGGTATTTTCAATGGTGTTTCGATCTCTTGCTTGTATACTCTTTTACCTTGTCGCAAGTTTCCCCATATAAGAAGCGATAGCTATCCCATTTCAATGCTTTTGACTGCAGATAATCCGGTTTTGTGCGATGCCGGACTAGCCGATTTAACAGTGGCCCTGGAGGTGAATCATGCTAAAGTTTACGGTGTAGCAAACGACTGTCCTACCACGGCTACAACGGAAGTTGAGCAAACGTCAGCCATGCCACCATTACCACCCACACTTCTGTTAGCCGCCGCTGCAGCAGCATCGGGTGGCAACGTTTCGTTTGCCGCAACCCTGGAATAAGCTTTCTAAGGCTGCAAGGATCACGCTCAACTGATCCATAAACACCTAGAGTACAGTACTGCAGTTTCGCTCTGAAGGTGCCAATAGATCGCAGTGAATAAACTTGCGAATGCAAAACTCTTTGGCGCTTATAGCAAATGTGCTAGACACTCTGCAACAACACGTAGTAATGGATTCTAGCGACGGCCTGAGCCTTTCCGACTATTTCGTACACTTTACACGGGCGTTTTAGTTCGTCGGGCGCAGTTATATATTATAAAGGGCACAGTAAAGGACAGAGTTGGATTAGAGTGCCATGCTAGACATCACTCAAGTAGTATTCTTTTCAGACGAAGCGTGTTTGCGGCTCTGCATGCGATTTGCTATTGTTAAACTATATGTATATTTGTGAGAATATATCTTCACGGTGCCAACAGGTCCCCGGTGCTCTGTATGTACATCGGGCTGCCGCTACAGAGAAGAATTTGCAATTTCCTTTAACATTTCGAAACATGTATTTATTTTTGCGATTATTATGTTCATGAATTGTGAGGGTAGCAATTGTTTCATTGGTGGCCTGACCGAGGAGTTTGACTTTTCAGACAAACACCAAGCGAAAACAATTTGCTACTCGTACAAGCATAGGCCAAAGTAATTCACGAACGTTAAGCGTTCAATGACTCATACAGGACCATCTATCGACCCTAAGTCTAGAAACGGCCTTTCTACGTTTCTGCTTAATAATAGGAGACTTTATTTTATATGTTGTAAATAGTGTCCAATTCCAGGACTACTCGAAGTTTTAACGTCTATATAATAGTAGGATACAGTTCGCATTACGTACAAAACCGTATGAACTAAGAAGTAAAAAAAATCGTTGAATTCGCTTGGAACGAAACGATCGGATTTTCGTATTTAAGATGATAGATTCTTTTTTTTATTGTCAGTACACGTGCTAGATACTTATAATTCTAACAGCACCTTTTAGCCGTATAGAAAAAGTCAGTGCTCTTTGTCTAATTTGAGATTGATCAAACTTCACCATAGCAAGAAGATATCATAATCATACACATTTCAAAGTATTATTTGTAACGCTTATACGAAGTATCGTATGTACTAATATTTGTATTTCGAATGATCGTGTTAGACTGTCAATTAGAAATAAATAATCGAATCATGCAAATGAGGTCGGTTTAATAATCACGTATAAAGTGATAAAGAAGCTTTTCCAAGTATTTTTCAGTCTGGTCTTATGAAATACAATATTGCATTCAATGAAAAATCATCTACTACGTTTCATGCCTACCGTGCGTGGTCGGTTACTCAAACTAGACGCGAGTAGTATACAATTCATCGATTCTCATGCAAGATCCTTCGATCTTTAATAAGGTTCTCGAATGATTGAGTAAAGCAACGACCGGGCGGGTCAATAGAGCAAGTAAAAGCTGTTAAGTTACGTTGTCCTCGCGATATAGGCTGATTGGTTGTGGGCGATCAATTGACCCTCTCGTTAACTCATATCAATCGGGATGAATTGTTATTAACGTGCAACTATGCATACATAATAGATTGGGTCTTTCCATGTAAGAGTAAGGCGTGTGAATATTCCAGATATAATTATATTCGTATTACCTATCAAGCCGATTAACTGGAATCAGAGGAGGCTGCGTGTCTCGCTTATGTTTTTTGTATGAAAATGAATAACCGACCACTAGTGTAAAATAGCAACAGATTAGAACTTTTCCATAATGCTTCAACGCATACATATAAACGGTAGCGATTAGTACCGACAGCTAGCTTGCTTGGCTAGAACCCAGAAAATCAAACTAATTTATCAATTAAGTATTTCGCCCATGTGTGTTATGATGCATTTTGCGAGAATAAATACTTGTATTTCGTAAAATATAAGATTTATTTTGTATAAATTCTGTGTTTTCAACATCCGGCCATCATCTTTTAAAGCCATTCAATCAGCAGAACGTCATAAATCTTCCTATGTAAGTGCCATATACAAATAAACTATTATACATTCATTATATCATTCAACCTTATTAATATAATACTTCTTAAATATGTTCCTGAGACGACACAGAAATGCAGTTACATTGTTTATCTTAAATGTATTGGAAGTGTCTACAATATCCTTCAAATCCTTAAGGTATTCCTTTTTTAGTATTGGATGAATTTGCGTCACTAAAATCACAGATCCTATGTTCATCGTGCTATAATTGCATTAGCACATTTTTATTATTATGGAGATATTACGTACCTGTCCAGCAATTATCATGATGAGAAATGTATGCATAAAACTCATCTTTGTAATTTTCATTGTGTATGAAAAAAGACACTTTAATATAGTCATCCCCATTAACTTCCTCTAAGTGTATATGGAAGTCTAGGTTTTTACTATAAGTATAGCAACTTCTTTTAATCGCATCCCAAGTCAACAATTTCCTTTTCCTCCTCTTTTCTGATTCTGGAAATCGAGAAGAATTTTGGAGCATTGAACCAGTTATTTGTGTTGGTAAAGACTTCTGTAAAAAAATCTAGTTTTTACTAAATCAACACATACCTAGCTGTAAGTCGACCATTTCGAGGTGGAGACTATCTCTGTGTTCTTTTAATGCATCAACTTCTTGCATCAGTTGCTCTTCATCTTTTATCGCATTACAAATTTTCTTGTCGAGTACCTTCTGTTGTAACTTGGCTGTGTCTATTTCAGTCTTTAATTTTCCAATATTATTTTGAAGATCCGTAATCTTATTACTGGCAGCCATTCTCTTCTCTGAGCATCCTGTGCTTAAAGAAATCAAAAGCTTCAATTGTTATCTTTTATACGTTTTTAATGTTATACAAAATTTATCATTTTTACAATTCTCATTTCGAGAGAGTTTAAGAGTCTAATGTTATTTTTTAAACTCAATGTCAATTTCTCTTCGTACGAAGCATTGTCGATAACGAACAACATTGTAACAATTAAACAACAACTGATATTACAAACATACCGTGCTCGTAGGTAGTCAAATCTTCGATTCTGGCGGCAATTTCTGCACGGAAATTGTAACATTGTGTTGTTAACTTTTGTAGTATACTAAAATCGCCATTTTGCAGAACATACGCTATATCACACTTAAGATCGTCCATTCTTCCGTTCTACTTCTTGGGCGATTAACTAACAAATTATATGTGCACAATTAAACGCTGTTATTTATGCAGTAAACAGTAGTTAATTTCTATCATATCTACTTGGCAGGGCGTCGTGCGTCGCCAGCCTGTCGCTTCCTTGTTTCGTTACAAATATCACCAGGATTTGAATCTGTCCCAGGGGAACCAACATGACAAACATAAATTACTAGGTTCCATCAGGATCACCAATGCGTGCGTAGTAGTATTTTTATTTAAATCTGTGTAAATATAGATGTGAATATATCTAATACTTTTTTGTTAGTTAACACATATCTGTAATAGTACATATGTTACATATTATATTTATGACCAATAAAAGTTCACTTCTCATATGATAAAATATAACGTGCGGGAATATTATATTATATATAATTGTTGCATGGGGACTAGAAATATTTTCGGGGCCTGTAGAAATCAATTATAGAGTGGAAAATGATTAATTCAATAAAAAAAAAATACAGAAAAATGTACTTTTTGCTGTATGTTCGAGGAAAGCCTATACTCTATACTATAATATATTTTAATAGGTATAATATTATAATAAGTATACTATACTCTCATGATTTGTATTTTCAATAAGTCATCAGTATACTCTTATTCTCCTAAAAAGGAAATATTATTACTATTTATTAATAATAATAGTTATACTCCACAAAATGCCCTTTGACACAGAGTCGACGGCAAACATTTTATTTCGTATCGCTAAGTTATGCTTATGATTAATTATTCATTATTATCGCAGAATCTGTCTTTCGTACGTCATTAGTGACACTTTTCTATTTTTTTTCTAAAGCCAAAAAGCGGGCCAATTCATTAGATTGAGCTATTCAAATATTTCGAATAACACCTTATTCCGCATACGTCATTTATATATTAGCTAATCCGCGTGATTTTTATCAATGTAAAGTATACATCTGACAGAATATTTAAGTTAGATAATATGGCAGGTGCTTTGTGTAACGTGGAAATGAAAATGAGCAAATGTTACGCATGTATTCGTCAAATATTTCCGCGACTGCTAATGACCGATAGGTCCCCTCCAATTTTGTTGATACAGTTGTGACCCATATCAGCATAGTGCTACAACATTCTATATAAATTAGAGTTAGTTGCTGATAGATGCATACTCTCCAGAGACTTCCGAGTGTTATTTACTAACATTCACTCCAAAATGGTCGCCGGACTTTTTAACATTTGCGCTTTCCTCTGCATTGCCGCTGCATTGGTATGTATTTTTTGCGAACAAGATTACAATAAAAGTTACGCTTCCTTAAAAGTGTAATCACGTAGTTTCATGTAGCTTTAAACGCTTAAACTTCAAATAACAATTGTAACTTAAAGTACAGTCAAGCAACGAAAAAAAAAGCGTACAATATATAGTACTCTGTGCCATTGTTAAATATTAAGGGCTTATACTTCTACACGTGTGTAATTATATAAATGTACATTCCAGGCCGTACCAGTGCCAGAGGCGGAAATCGGGCGGTATGACATAAAGGTAAATTTAATACAAAACAATTTGGGTATAGTTAAAAATAATTAATAGTTCACGTAGTGCATTAAAGCTTGGGAAAATTTTAATTTCTTAAACTACAATTGTATAACACCTTACGTGTCTATTAGGTGCCCAGGAATCTCGGCGAGGCAAGGATTCTGGTTAGCGGTGCTGCTGTTGCTGCCGTTGACGATGCCGAACTCAAAATCAAAGCTGCTCTTGGGGATATGTTTGTTGAAGCCGAGGATGCTGTAAAAGACATTGAACAACGCAAGGATGCAATTCTTAGCACTTTGGACCAAATTACAGACGAGACCGCCAACAGCTTGGACAAACTTAAGGAGCAAGTTAACGATATCGACAAAGTTGAATACGGCATCGTCGAACATTTCAAGGAAACCCTCGACATCATCTCCCAGAATGTATTAGAGTCAGTCAACCAAATCGTCGATGTAGCCATCAGGTTGGGCACGAAAACTCTTGACAGAATTTTCAAACATATGGGTGAAATTGCTGCTGGATCTGCAAAATTGGCTGAGGAAGCTGCCAACAAATTGCGCGAGTCACTCCATGATTCCGAAAGGAGCCTGCGTGCTGATGCATTGGAAATTAAAGGATGGATCCAAAGAGACATTCAGATCGCAAAGGAGAGCATTGAAGTAAGCTTGAAAGAAGCAAAGGGTGATGTTCGTGAAGCTGCAAATGAAGTTCGTCAAATCATCTTGGAGCTGATTGAAAAAGTAAAGGGCAACGTCAAGGACTCGCTTATGAACATCAAGGGTACATCAGGATTCCTCCTCCGTTCTGTTCTTTCCATTGCCGACGAAGTTTCCCGCGAGTTCAGAGATGATGTTAAGAACCAGCTTCTTACCGAAGTGAAAGAGAAGGCGAAGGAAATCATGGATGAAACTAAGAACGGCCTGAAGGACCATTTGGAAGCAGGAAAAGAAATCCAAAAGAAACTTGCTGAAATCGCCGAACAAATAAAAGAGAAGGCCCTTCTAGTTAAAGAAAAGGTCAAGGAAACTCTTCGCAAGGTTGTTGATGGAGTAAAGCAAACTGTTGAGGATGCTGGAAAGAAATTGGGTGAAATTCGCGAACAGATCGCTAATGCTTTCCGCAAGTTGGGAGCCTTCTTTACCAGAGGCAAAAAAGCTATCGGAAAATTGGATTGAATACCAGGTATGGGTAAAATTATTTATACTTTCTTATTTTTCAATAAATATGTTATTATATGTATCCTTCTCTGTACAGGACAACAATGAAGGGACACAAAAGAATTGTAGAACTTCTTTAAAAACAAAGGAGCGTAACTGCATGCACACATCAACCGCAACTACCGAACGAACGGGAATGTGAAGCTGCTGAAGAGATATTGTGGAATCCGGAAACATTAAAACAAATATAACTATAAGAACTGTAAATAATATTGTCAATCCTTTGTCTGTATGCAGTATTAATAAAACAATACGCTCAAAAATGTCTTGGCATATTTTTTATAAATAAAAGACCAAAATTTCTTGGCATATATGGACTATGCCAAAGGTCTTGGTTTAAAAGTTATAACAATTAAGAATCGGACAGGTATTCGCAAATTCTCGACAAGGAATCCTAGATGTTCCTATAAAGCACTGTTATAAATACGTGCACGGCGGGAGAATAAAAAAGTTTGATATGAAATAGAATTCTCTAGCGCGCTCTGGTGACGTGAATGCACAATTATAGTTACACAATAAAGCCGCAAAGCCAAAGGTTTATCTTTACATTCCTGCAGAGTAGCGTGATCCCAAAAGAATTTACCCAGCAAAATATGACAGAAAGATAGCATAAATGTACATTACCGTAGTAATGTTGAATTGTTAATGTATATACTATATTGAATAAGTTTGGATAGGTATATTAGTTTAGTAAAGTTCACAAAAGACGGGGACTCTCTATATTCTAATGCGTAAATACATTCATATTTATAACATTTGATAGTTAGCGTCTTATTGGGTGGAATTGTCGTAAAAGGTTTCCAAAATCACATGTTGGCACTTTTCGCATTTTAAATGTTTTTACGAGTAAGTCTACGATACATACATTTTTGTTTTACATTTCTATATTTAATACATATGAGTAATAAATTTATACAATATAATATTAGCATTACTAAGTATACATTTACTGTAAGCTGAATTACAAAGGAATTACAGATCGCGAAGATTATGGGCCATAAATGTACATTCTCAATGTGTCTTTGAGCGTTAAATATCACTCTAGGTGGTATTTATTTATTGGCTGCCGGGTATCTAATGTTCACAACATTAGTTAATATTTGCACAACTATAAAAGATCTGTCATTTAATAAACTTCTATATTCAATGCAGAAAGTAAATTAAATATAACCAAAAGACCTGTGTTTGAAGTTAATTGTTTGCCAAATCAAGCTAACTTGTCTGTGTCATCTCATGGCTCTCCATGACATAGCATTCCGTCTCGCAACAAGTAATTGAAACATATTGAATAAGATTGAAATATTGTGATTTAAATTGCGGGCATTATATGTCTGGTTTCTCGACCTTTATTTCCTGTTTTTTGATATTACTTTCCTTCTCCTCTCCTTCATTTTTCAAGTTATCCCTCTCCTTATCCTTTCCATGTTGCAGTTTCTTATCTGAATTACGGAATCGATCATAACGCGAATCTTCATCATCACTACTCTTTCCTCCAGCCTCTGTTTCTCTCAAGATGTCACCTAAATCTTTGTCTACGTCATCCCATAATTTGTCACTACTGTCACCCCGGTAGTCGTCGTCATCATCCTCATCGACTCTTCCATTTTTGCTATCCTTCGAAGTTTTCTCAGCCTCACTAGCATTACCTTTGATTTCTATGTTTTTTGTCGTGTCAGTAGTATTTGTAGCATCGGCTATGGGAATTGCCAAAGTGCTTGTTGCAGTCGTGGGTGAATCCGAATTCGCTACAGGTGACTTTGCATTATCCGATGTGATAGTAGTATTTGGAGTAGCCCCCGAATTTGCTGATGATGATGTTTGTAAATGTATTCTTTCAGCTTGCCGACGCAAAGCTTTATCATCATTATTACGAACATATCTGAGGAATTACGAGATTTCATTAAAATGCTTCACTTAACATAATCTTTTTAAAAAGGTGTAAAAACATACTGTTTGAGATGAATGCGCTTTGAACAATGAAGTGCTATTGATCTTTCACTGTTCTCACTCTTTGATAGATAAACTTTGCATAATTCACAATATTGTACTTCAACTCGTTTTATGTACTCTGCCCCCACTTTTATCATTTGCTTATTTTTTGGTCTCTTTTCTGCCTCGATTGTACCTTCACTTTCAGTTTTATCTTTCTTCTTTTCAGTAGATTCCTCGTCTTCTACTGTAAAATTAATTAGTATGAATATAGATCAAACCAGAACGAAAAACACTATTTTTTAATATATGCATATAGAAAATATTTGTTTAATTATTTTATACCGTCAACATCACCCACAGAATCCAACGTCATAAAATTGTCAAGATTGACTTCCTTATCATCTTCCTCAGGTCCAGTTGAATCTGCTTCAGCCTCGCCATTTCTAGCAGTCATCCTCTCTCTCAATGCACTCTTTCTCTGAAAGGAAATAATTAGTACATTGTTCTAGGAACCTTAAAGGCGAAAGCAATATATTAGAGAATAGTACCTTAATATGATCCAAGGAACATACGTGAGTCTCGTACAACATGGGTGATTGAAATCGAATGCGACATATCCGGCAGAACGGCATAAGAAAACGTTTCATTTGCCGATGGGACTCTGACAGCTGATGTATCGCTTTCAAAGAACGATAGTTAAGTTTGCAAATTGGGCAAAACATGGTACGGGAGGGCAAAGTTCCTCGTGCTGCGTCACGGGCTTCAACACGACGTTGTTCTTGTCTCTGGAGAACGCGCATACGCGCCAATGTTGCATTGTGACGCGATGCGATTTGTCTCATAGCTGCACTATGCCGGCGTGAATACAAATGCAATGAATATTCTTTGAAAGTAACACTGCGATGTGCACAGTGAGGGCAACTTAGTTTTATAAATTTCCTGCCATCTCTTCGACTTGGCAATTCATCAGAATCTGCAGTCCTGCCGTGTTCCCCTTTATCGTTTTCATCTCTATCTTCATCTTCCGCATCATCATCTTCCTATGATAAAGTTAAAGAAGCATTGTTACACACGAACTTTGTGCAACGTAATCATTTTCTCGACTTACTTCGTTTTTACGATCGTCCTCATCCTCTTTTACCTCATCTTCCTTTTCCTCCTCGTCTTCAGTATTTTGTCGTTCTCTATCTTGCTTTTCTTTCTTTCTTTTCTCATCTTTTGTCTTTTTTTCTTCATCTTCATCTTCTTCCTCATCATCGCGTTCATGCGGCTGAATGAATGTTGGTAAATGTTACAGTCCTACTTACTTCTTTCGAGCATGTCTTAGGTGTAGCAGCAAAATGTCTCTCATAGACGATTGTACGGTTATTACCTTCTCATCATCATCCCAGTTACTTTTGTTATCCTCATCTTCCTCATCATCATCGGAAAATTCCGCGTTTATTGCTTTGGTCATCTCTCTATCCTTGTCCTTCAAACTGGTTCCTGACCCTGACTCCTTTTTACTTCCGGATAGCCTAGTAGTGCCGCTACTAATGACACAGCAATTTTGTTTTGACTTATATTATTTCCCTTTATCTCGTTCTCATTCCTTTGTCTTTCATTATATCATGGATCAAAACTTTCTTAGTTGACATACATTAAATATCGCGATAGTACTGGTTGCAGTTATCCCCAGTAATGAATGCATTTCATATTGCAATAAAGGTCAGAGACTGAACCCTTTTGCATCGCATTTTGTCCTTAATGCCTTCGCATTTTTTGAGCTTTAAAACATACTCAAAAAACACTGTCCTTATACTGGTCTGAGACATTACTATGTTTAAGAACAATTAAGTAATGATCTCATAAATTACAAGTTTTATATCTCTCACGTATCAAAAGTAATTACTTCATACTTCAATGATACGCACACGTCACGTTTATGCGCATTACAATCAAATCCTTCTGTATTACAACCCGGCAGAAAATTTGCCTCTCGGCACTAGAATATTCGTTTTGATGTAATCATTTGTCTCATGATTGTTTCTTTTACCACTTATATTTATCATGGCTTTGACATTCGTGTCTTCGACACAGTCAGTTCATGTACTGACGGATAAGCAAGCAGGCTACTAGGACGGTATTGCGTTTGGTAAGTGATTTATTAATTAATTACCTCCTGCGTAATTTGGTACCAGTCATGCGTACCCGCTGGATGTAGTCTCGTGATCGCGAACTTAGCAGCTTGCGACGGTAGTCGAGCGAGTGCAAGGTACGTTTGCGTGCCAAGATGACGTCCGATCGTGAGCTCATACGATGAAATCCACCCCCTCGGGTAACGCCTCGGGTCGAAATCCGACCTCTGTAAGTTGTGCTTTGGTGCGATATTCGCCCTCGACTCGATGTATATCTTTGCGTCGGGGTTGACATCTCGCTAATACGAGGGGGTGGGGGAGGCGCATAGCTCCTCGAAGCTGAGTGGCGGTCCTCTGAGCGATGATAAGAAGATGCTCGATCACTCTGTCTCTTGTCTTCGTACGCGCCTGACGATGACGAACCCTTATTCTCATCATAAGGAGCTGATGCAGACGAGCCTCCGTACGATGAGGAATACCTCTGCGAGCTGCTGCCGGTTCCGCCACCCTGCCAAATCAAATTCATAGGTGCTCCTTCCGATCCTTCCTTCTTTCCTGCTCTTTGACTCTCTTATTATATAGCTTATGCCTCTCCCCTTTGGGCCCTCCTATTATACTTCCTTCATGTGTTTTTGTTTTATTACCAGTTAGCTTTGTTTCAAATAATGTCTATATCTCCTTATTCTCGTCTTCCAACGTTTTTTTGCATTTGTGCATTTTACTTTTTCGGTCTTTCGCGCTTTGCCTTTCGTTACATTTCATATGAATGCCAATCGTTTGCGTAAAATCATTCAGCCTTGCCTTATTACAGCTGCTACACCCATTCCCATCGGATCAGAGAAACGTGGAATTAATTCTCTAAGTTTCGAAACGACCTACATGATGCTGGCATGCTTAAATTGCAAATAATTCTGTATGCTGCTGTTTTTTTCTAATTATCCTTGCATTTATAAAATTATAATTATAGGCTTGTGGTTTCACTCATCCAGGCATTCTCTAGTTAGTAGCTAGAATCAGTCTTCACCTCTTTTATTATACACAGCAAACTCAAAGAGTAGAATTCTTTCCATAGACCTTTCCAATTTAGTAGCCAGCAGTAGATATTACCAAGTAATTCTGTATATGTATACAATATGCTTCCATGTACACATCTAGGTCTTTCACATAAAAAGCCTTCCTTCAAGTTTTATCATTTGAATAGTTAAAGAAAATTAAATACATAATCGTACTACAGTACAGTTTTAGAAAATTATGGTAATCCAGAGCATATACACATATATGTGCAGGCTTTCGGTTTAGCTTCGGGTATAACTTTAATTGTCATGCATCTATTGTAGACCTATAAAGAATGTTCGGTGATTGATAATCCTGTATTGTATGTATTGTACATTTCTCTCATTGGAAAGGTCTATATGCCCGCACTATCTTTTTGCTCTTATAAAACTGTTTTCCCTGAAGAAGCATGTTTGTCATAAATTTAGAGGGTGCAGCAATGTAAGGATGCTCCAACTTTTCAGTAACTGATCTGTGCATTATGCAGTTGGTTGTTTTAGCGTCATCTAGCGATATTTTGTAGGGAAGAACTGTTACGTTTGCAATGCCAGTACTTTAAAATTCGTTCTTGTATACATAGTCATCCGTTTGTTCAAATGTTTTTTTTCCCTCAAGGTTTAATGCAACTATGTGCAGGCAATGAGTACCACTTAGGTATATTTCATCTTTTAGTTATGTCATGTTTTCGCAGTGTTCCACCAGTAGTGTCCCAAAGCAAAAAGAATGGGTGTTCAAGTAGCCGTTGGCTCGTCGCTTGAAAGGAAAGCATGACAACTTATGAATGCCTTGCTTATAGAGAGGGTACTGGTATTTGTAGATTTACGACTGTCCCGAAAGTTGGCAATTTTAACAAGTAAACAGTAGCTCAAGTTTCTTTCATTTCCATAAACTACTACCAGTACTCCCAAGGACCATCGTTAAACCACATGACGTTACAATGAAAGTTTAAGGTAGGGAAAAAGCAGGGCTTTCAAAATGGGAAACACTCCTGGGCCACAGCATGGCAAAAGACATCAAAAGAAAATGAACTAAAACTTTGTGAGAATTTCTCTCTGATAAAAGTGTCTCATAATTGTTTCAAACTCTACATACCTGGTAGGAATCACTTCGAACTCTTTTTCTTGCCGAGTCACTTGATGAACGGTGCTCGTCCCTACCAGAATAGGAATCCTAGAAAAACCCTTTATGTTGAAAGAAATAGTTTCTGGACCATGTACAACAAATAAACTACTGTACATTATGATATAAAATATAAATATATTAGTTAGCAAATGAACTATTGCTTACCCTTGGACGTTTATAACTGTTGGAGTGTTCTCCTCTTCCTCCTCTACTGGAGTATCGTTCAGACCCTCCTAAGAAATGTTTGCTTTTTAATATTCACATTTTTTCTTTGTCAATGTCGAATTTCATGAAAATTGATCACAACATAACAAAAACTCGTAATAAAAAGACTAACCAGAATTATATTTCGATCGGGAATCATAGCTGGTAGTAGAATATTTAAATCTGCCTCCTCTTGAAGAAGAATATCCTCCTCTTCCAGCCATATTTCCCCCAGATCCACTATTCCAATCATTTCCACTACTACCACCACGTCCTCTATATGAACTACCTCCGCGGGAGCTAAATCCACGACCTCTTGAGCTCATGGTCGTACTGTTATAAAGAATAATTTATTGATATCAATAAAACATACATGAATCTTGAAATTAGTATATATAACATTTCTTTGTAATAGCAAAGATCACAAATGTTACATGGCTGTAACTCTAAGTAGATGAATACAATTATTTTTGCAACTGTACCAATACTAAAAGCTTGATAAACCATATTGATCACACGTTAAAGTATAAAGATAGCTAATTGAACTGATAATATTATTCCGTTCTATTAATATCTTGACTCGTATGTTGGTAATAATGATAACCTTATGGCGAATAAAAATATAGTCAAACAAATATGAGAGCTGTATTCTTTTACAAACCTGTATTTATTATAGCCGTAACTCATGATTAAGATATATTGTTGACACAAAGATGTTGGGTATGATGTCAATTGTCTATAAAATAAATTAAACCTTTTATGTAATGCTGCATAATATTAGTGAATATCATTTTACGTATATGTATGTGATACAACATCCCAAGTAAAGCCCATTTATTATTTGTCATGTATAAGTAGCATATCAAGATAATGTTTGCATTACCACCAATTACTCTTCATATTTTACTCCCATTTGGAGATCACAAAATTTCTTTAGTCATATGAAAAATAGTCACATTTATTATCCATATGCAGTAATAATTAAAATATACAATTGCAATGTAATGTAATCCGTGAGTTGCACTTTCCCGAGAATGAATCTACAATAAACGACGTACCATTGCTTTCACGGTTATCAAGCTTAAAGACACTATATAGCGTAAATATGCAGACGTGTGTAAACGAACATCTCTGAAAAATTGTGTACAGCAAGAACTTGAACAGGTGAGATCAGTAAAATTTGGTAAACTTTGGAGGCGGTAGTATTCACTTCCCGGCAAAATTCTAGGAGGATGGAAAGATCAATAAGTACAATCTCGTGTTTCGCAAGTAAATGGGTGCACTGTGCGCAAAATCAACCCTTGTTCCAAATCAGAAGGACACATCGAGCATTATAGTAAATCTTACCTTTGGAAATATCCGTCTTCTTACACTTTGCTAATATACGCAACTAGAATAGAGTACAAACGTGGGTTGAAACAATCGGGTGACATGCCGTGGACGCGCGGTTCAGCTAAAATGTCGCCGAGGTCGCTTCTCGAACCATGGCGTCACTTTTCTTCCAAACACTATTTTACAAGTGAATATCCGGTACACGGGAATTGAACCGGAAATTCTGCAGCCATACTTAATCGAGATTTTACTCAAATGCTTTATTTTTCACAGAATGTAAAATATAATACACTTACAGCATAGGTATATTAAAAACGTTGTAAATGTATAAAAGGTACTCAAATAAGATAATATAGATTTGCCGTTTCAATAATTCGATTATATTAAACATACAGTTCAAATGTGTAGTACATTGTTCTTGAGGGATATCGGAAGATGCCATTTGATGAATGACGGAACATGAATTATGAGTCATAGTCACCATTACTCGGGGTTGAAAGTTATTGCATTCAAAGAATTGCACAAAGGGCTATTGCAGATATATTCGTTGTTTTCAGTGTTATTACATCATACTCATAGCAACGATAATTCAAATATTTACTTTGGCCCGAGTCTTGCCAAAATTGGTGTAGCCAAATTTAGAATCCAATTATTAGCCGATTTACATTAGTTAGTCCACTACTTGTTTCATATATTGGTTTTATTACTGTTTCAACGAAATTTCACTGTTAATGCAGAAATATAAAATGTGTATAAATCTAACATAACTTATTTTTAATTTCACTTGTTGTCTTATGTACATACATGATACCTTTTACAGCATTTCCACAGAAGTTATTTGTTTAAACAGGCATATATGGAAATAAAATGATACATGCGTTGATAGGAAACATTTTACATACTCGCAAGAGATTTAACAGATCCCAGTCCTGCAAAATGAAAGACACTAAAATAAATATATGTTGTTTTGGGCTGTACCTTAATTGGTCGCAATATACCACTATTATATACATGACTTAAAAGTACGCTTTAATTTGAAATGTAATAATTTCTCGAAGATTAAGTGCAAACATTGTTTTTCATTACCTCACAAATAAAAGGTACCGTAAACTGTCAAATATACTGTAGTTGAGTACACATTCACGTTATATTTACATTACCTACAATCAACACCGCAGCATAGAATGTGGTTATACATGTATACACTCGCTTTTAATGCCAAACACACAGAATAATCTACATTGGATGATATAATGATTGAGTTATGACAACGAATCTTAAATTTTAACTGTTCTCGCTATAGCCGCCATCTACTGATGATTGTTGGTGATTTGCATTATCGGTGTTGTTACTGTAACGAGAACAATTATCGCACACAAACTGTGCAAGGTCCTTTATTCGCTCAAACGGTCTTGGATCCAATATTAAAGCATTCAATTTTTCAATTCCACTTTCCTTCACAACCAAAGAGCAATATTTGTTTGCTGTTGTAAATAAATAATGACTTTGTTTAGTATGCTTCCAATTTGTATACATTGCAAATGTACTCGGAATGGATACTTTATAAACTAAAATATACATACGGTAAACATTTGTTAAATTTGCGAGAGCCCATACTGCCCAGTATTGGCATTGAGGTGTGTGATAAACATCCAGTAATCGTAATAAAGGCAAAAATGAACGATAATTAATATTGCGTTCTGCAGAAATATTCCATTTTCCAATAGTTTGGACCATACATTCCAGTATTTTAGATCGACTTGGCTTATCTATGGTCCAAGCTTCAACACCATCAGATGCTATGTGTGCGAGAATACCAGCCGCATTATACGACACCTGCAAAACAATTCCATTTGAGAAATATCAATGTTTTCTTTCTCCAAGCATGATACGCAGAGTGTACCTACTTCGATCCAATCTGTGTCGAGTCGTAATAAGTTTGCAATAACAGTGATATATTGTTCTTTCATGAAGTCTTTTCTCAAATATCCAACTTCAGCTACGTTTCCAAGTAAACCCATCATATTCCGCAGTAGTTCTTCCTTCTGTGCATATTGCTGTTTGCAATAATAACAGATTATTTCATAAGCTCTGAATAAATATAATACCATAATGTCTTTAAATTATACTTTCGTACTGTTACACATTTAAGAAACAGTGCCATTCCATTTTCTTGCAAGAATCGTACACAATTTTTTGGTGTTTCATCAGTCATATTCCACATTGTTGCCCAGGCTACTTCCAAAACCTCATCATAGAAATTATTATCTACTCTTTGCTTCACTAGCTGAAGCATTACTTTAACACATCGCAACTTTCCTAGCAAACGTTTCTCTCTACCCTCAACTTGACATGCTAAAGAATTCAAAAGATGTATTCCAATACGCTGAACGATACTTTCTGGTTGTGTGTGTCTAGCAGAGTACAATAATACTTTAACAAGTGTCTCATAATTTGACATCTAAAAAAAAAACAAGTATATAATTAATTGTATAGAATATACATATGTTTCTGTCACGGATTGTACAAGCAGAGTTTCACAGTAAATTAGAAAGGGAAAACACACCACATCTTGAGGAATACGAAATTGGCATAGCGCCAAGCAACCATACCGCATTATATATTCCTCATTTTTATGAATACTCATTGCAGCAAGAAGAACGGTAATTATCCTTCGTTTCATACGTACTTCTAGTTTACCCTTTTCTTTAGTATTTACAATATAATACAATGTAGCCCTGCGTTTAGATTGTAAAGCATTAGATTGTTTATAATCGGACTATTAAAATAGGAATATCGAGTAATCCTGATAGTAATGTTAATCATTCGCAGAATCCCCATAACTAAAATTACTTACGATCCAGACATTTGTATATGTTTTTCATTCGGATGTTTTTCCATCGCATCTAAGACAATGCATAATGCCTGGTCCATTCTTTGACAATTTTCATATCTACACACCTCATACAAATCGTTTAATATCTTTTGGAGAAATTCAGGTTTATTGTCCATACAGACATGAGCAGCAATTAATATTTGATCTTCATCCGCATCACCTGCAATCTGCAATAAGATTAATGTAAAGACAATGTCATCGTTACAGTAGATTCGTTTAATAAATTAACAATAAGGGTCTTACTACTTTCGCGGGTATACCAGAACGCTTACAAGCTGCATGAGCAGTACCATAAAGGCCTAAAAATTGTAGGGGTTTATCCATTCTAGATATGAGACCAGGTATTCCACAAGAAACCATTTCACAATTCTTTGCAATTGAAATACATTCGACAGATCTCACACCAGCCAGATTTGTGCCACTAATATCCAAAGAAACAAGTTGCGGTAAATCAGTTACTATGTCAGATAAGAATTTATTAGGATTTGGGAATGTTGCACTTTCACTATTTGATTGAGAAATGTCCAAATGCCTGTTGAAAGCAAAAATAATTTATACATCTGGATGATTTCAAACGTGTTTGTATAAATTCTTTCTTTACACGAAAGAACATACCTTAAATTTTTTAATTGGCAAACACTTTTAACAAATATTCGTGGATGAAGGTTCACATTGTATAACGTTAATGATACTAAGTTGGGTACCAGGATATTAAATGCCAAGTAGCCAACGCCATAGCTATTTGAAAGTTCTAAATGTGTCAAATTAGATAAACCTGCTAATAGCAGATGATATTGAAATATAGGACTTAAGGCGTATCCTAAAGCCAAACGTTTTAAATTCGGTGCTTGAAATACATATCCACGTTGCAAATACTCTGGAATAGAATCATAAAGATTTGACAGGGTAAATATCAATCTTTAACTACATTGTTATACAACAAATTTGTTCAATGATTTGTTAACAACTTATGTCAATTTAATTGTATACATATTAATGATTATGTTCATAAAAGAGGTTAGACAATTGACTTGATAGCTTACCAGGACCCTCCAGCTTGAGTACCGAAGGACAGTAACATACAAGACTTTGTAGATTTTCTGAATATGCGTTTATATACTCAATAGCATCTTGCGTGAGATACGCGCAATCTCTGAATTCTAAATCAACTGGCTTATGACTGGCAATTATTCCAACTGAGTTGTCAGTTAAATTGGACCTAAGAATCTTAACATGTTTCAACTTGGTTGCTGTGACACGTTCAAAGATAGTGAAAAAACAATCGTGATCTTTAATAGCATTGCTTCGTAAAGCATGCTCAACAAATTTGTCACATATTTCACTTGGGAGAGTCAATCCTTTCTGGAGGAATCTATAATCTGACTCTTCATCCTTCACCGAAATGATGTTTAACTGATCACAGATCAGTTTGTAGCAGAGCTCTGTCAGGGATTCCGGGCCTACATGGTCATTTAAACGAAACAAATCATCCAATACCGCCATCCTGCACGGCAGTCTTAGTAAGTTACGTTGAAATGTTCATGGGCAAATAGTGCTTAGCACAATTACGCAATTCCAACTGTCAAATATGTTGAGACGCATCAGCTGGGACATTGCTACCCAACACTTCTCTGGACAAGACGGACGGTCACCTATTTCAGCCTCATCACTCTCTTATCGGGGAGGAACAAAGCCATTCCGTGCTTCTAGAATGCTCAACGTATGCGTTCGGAACTCACACTTATTTTTTGACTGTCGCGATATTATTGTACGCACGTACAATTAATTGATGCGCGACCGTCTGCGGCTACTCATACTCTGAGTTTTTGACATTTTACTTGACTACCGTAGTTGACTAGTGACGCTCCACGCTAAATCTGCGTTTTGACTTATGTCGAGGACAATAGCTATCTATGTAGACAGACTTGCTTTCCAGCACAGCTGCAACGAAATGTGTCTACCCAGTCGCTGTCAACTGTTGGTCACTGCTGGTCACTGATGCTGGTGACTACCAACGTACTCACTCCCATGTGCTACCATGCACCCCCATATGCACTCCCCCACTTTCGGTGCCAGCTAGGCTGCATAAGCTCAGACGTAAATGAATGCATTAAAAAGTGGGTGTATCGATGCGCAGTAAGTGCGGAATAATAAACTCCACACGCCCATAAATATTTGTCTGCAACAGCTTACAAAGTTTTTGAAAGCATTTTATAAGCGACAGTATATATAGTTTCACTCCGCTTAGGATTTTTAAACTACGTTTCCTGACTATTATGCAAGCAATTGTATTACACTGGAATAATTGGATGTGGATGTAAATACAAAAGTTTTGTCTAAACCGATATCATTTTTGAGATTAATGTATAGATTGGAAAAAATAAGAAACAGATCGGGAAATTCAAGTTTCCCTCTCTAGACTTGCGCACTTGATCCGCATGTTTTCTTGGTCCCGAGAAGTTTCGACCTGTGCCGAGTGGTCCCGATTGGTGCCGACTCGTGCCGACTGTACCGACAGACATACAGCGTGTCTCGCTTTTTTCAATGGGCCATTGTAATGCGACGTGCGTCAGCAACACATGGCGACGCGAATTGGAATGCGTTGTACATTTATCTAGCTAGATGGTGCACTTGTTCCATTTCATGCATTTTGACAGATGGGTACCAAGTGGGAATTCCCGTTTTGTGCATCATACGGTGCATCACTACCATATGACGTATATGACAACTAATTATGCTGCCAATTGTTACTAGTTGTTACTAGGAAAAATCAAGCAGTTGTGTTTTTGAAACGACTACTTTATCTCACTTTAAATCGTGTTCATCTTTGAGTACACTTTGTTGCATAAACCTTGCATGTGCATCCAATGTAGTACCAGTGCGTAGTGCGTGTCATGTGGTAGTGAAAATAAAATATGTAAGAATGATAGGAAGTGTCCTGATAATACAAAGGAGAAACGCCCCGCCCGGCTAAAGGATGCGTAATACCTGTAACATGAGTAAGAACTGTTAATGCTATTATAACAAGAGTTTGAAAACTGAAAATGGATTTAACAACTGACGCTCGAGGGATTCTGCCCGCAAATTATGACATCGCGGAACATACATTGAATACACACATTTTAAATGCAATTGAAAGTGATCTTGACATTGCCGAAAAGATATCTGTATTATTCCTTATGGTAACAGATTACAAGACAGCGTTCGATACAATATGGGATTTGTATAAAAGGTGTGAATGTAAAGAAAACTCATACGTGCTCACCGAAGTTGTGACTAACTATGGTAAACAATGGAAAGATCCTTTATTGGAGGCCTTGTGTGTAATTCAAAACAAACAAATCATAAGAAAACTTGGCCTATCCTATAATGAGTTAGAACCACTATATTTACCAAAAAGTAGGCTGTGTTCAAGGAATTTTAATAATACAATGAAATGTTTATATATGATGTGTGAAAGTCTTACTGACTATCAAATAAAGCAATTGATTGAATCAGTCAAGAGCGATATACAAGAATATGAAGCAAAATTGAATAGTGTATATATTTTGGAGTTACATTTATTATACTGGATGAAAAAGGAATACATATCAATCTCTAATGGTACGTTACAAAGTAAAGAGATTCCAGCTGTATTATACGAATTAATACAAATCTGTTTTAATCCAGGTGGTAGGACACATCTCAGAAACTTATTAAAGCATCTCAAAAGATTTGAAGATCTGGAGCTTATTTATTCAGACTTGAAGAAATCTGAAGGCCGTCAGAATGTCTTAGATACATACAACATATCTACGATGAATAATAATATGCCTCAAAGTTTTTCTTCAAGTAACGATAATCAAGCAATGTCATATTCAAAAGACCAAGGTCTCAAGAAGATTCAGAAAGGTTTATGCGTTATCATAAGCCAAGTCTTTTTCTGGGGCCAAAAGGTAACTCTAGCTAAGCTAGTCTTGATATACCAGAAGATACAACGGTACATGTTTTAGTATGAAACAAGATTTGGAACCGCAACTGACTGTACCAAATTGAGTGAAACTTTCAAAGGATTTGGATTTGAAGTTGTCATTTATGAAAATTTGAAGAAGCGTGAATTACTCGATAGACTTGAAAACTTACCAAAAGAATTTGGTACAACTTACGATTGTATTTTTATATGCATATTAAGTCACGGATGCAGAGGTGATATAGTTTGATTACATTTCTACTACAATTTTGGACAATCTAAATAAAGTGTTATAATTATTTCAGGAAAAATAATTGCCTGTGATGAGGAGGAAGTGCCTATTGAAGTAATTGAGCAAAAAATTTGTTGTATAGAGTTTACAGATGTTATTAAAATTGTTGTTATACAAGCATGTCAGGGAAAGCTTACAGGTGATTTATATTTGCTATTATTGGGTAACTTATACGAGCAGGATGTAATGATTTCTTTTTGGAACAGGTCAAATGGATCGCTTGGAAACTACAGATGGACCAAACGAGTCCAATGTAGCAAACATTGCGTCATATAAGAATTTTTGTTTATTTATGTCCACAATACAAGGCTTTGTATCTGTACGACACAAACTACAAGGTAAACACTTTATAACTCATTCAAACATTTAACAAACTTGTACTTGTCTTATTCTGGTATCTTAACATTCGCAGGCTCGTGGTTTATTCAAGAATTTTGTAATACTTTACAAAACGAAGGAAGTGATCTGTCTTTCTATCAAGTAGTGGGAAAAGTTATGCAATCCGTTGAGAAGAAAAGAGGTAAATTGGATGGAATCGACGCTGTAGCGCAGTTACCAGAATTGCGATCGTGTAGATTGCTTTCAGATTTTCAGTTTCCGAAATACACAGCACTCATGGAATAATTATGTGAATTATATAGTTTTGTTACATCAAAATATATGAATAAAATATCTATTTTTTTTATAAGAACTTACTGATATGTTGATTTAATCAGCAGATCTTGTGATTCCTCCATCTCATTTCTCTTTTTTTGTACATGCATCCACAACCACTCGTATTACGAAGAAATGAATAAGTTCATACACAGACAAAAGACTGAAACCAGCAAACAGTCCTAATAGACCACCGAATGATGCTGAAAAAATATTGCGTCTTTACGAAGTTCGTTTATTCGGCTTCCTCTTTCTACCGTAGATTCTTACCGAAAAGGTTCCGCCAGTTATAGTGAACATGTCGACGGTATTGCTTGGATATTAAGTCACCAAAAAACACGTGCAAAATACTATGGTTTTCCAAGCTATGCGCATTTCTGAAACACATCGGTCGTCAAGATATGTAATACTCAATACGTACGTGTAATAACCATTTCTATAATCGATTGAAATACGTATGCCTACATAGGATCTTTCGAGTAGCTCAGATCAACGTAATATACATTCCCGTCAAAAGTTCCGTGAGAGATTTCTACTATGTATCGATCAAAATCGCAATCTGAAATGCAACCACATGGTCTCTTCGATAAGTCGAGAGCTTTGTTTGATAAAATACTATGTGTCAGCTCCACGCCCGGCCACGAAGTATCATACCAATCTAGGAGTGTAAGCAATTAATGAGAAAGGAGTAATGTGTTATTAATATATTATTCTTTGTTTAAACTCACTTTTAAACGTCTGTAAACATTCAACATCTCGTAGAGTACATACTTTGGTGTCTGCGCGAAAAAAGGAATACAATATTGGCAGTCTCGTTTAAAACATTCGAAGAATAATTATATGTTTCAAATATTATTAATAATTAATACACTTACTGTTTTGCGGTACATAATAAGGGATGCATCCGCACTTCTGTCTAATAATCGTCGCTCGGCATTCCGCTAAACAATTTATGTACGAATATGCTTGAAAAGTGAAGTTCCTATTTTTCAAAGGTTCACGCAATTGTGGCGCTTCATCTTGAAAAATACAGTTTCTCATGGAAATTGCGAGATCCCTCACACCTGCCATCGAATATGTTGTTTCTGGTTCAATTGTTACAAAAACCTGCGAACCCATTCTAACTAATTTACGGGCTGCATTGTAATCGGGATAATTATACGGGCTGTGTATTAAAACCTGTAAGAAAAGTATTCAGTGTGGCTGCATGATGACAGAAAATGTATCCAAAAGTTACTAATTATGTAAATAAACATTACTTTAGCACCGAATGATCCTAAAGTACTCGCATGGTAATCATCGGGACGGAATTTCAGTAACATACTTATACCCGTTTGGTATCCACAAGCTGTCACTCGAAGGGGTTCAAATCTAGCAAAAATTATACATATATATTTAATATTAAAGATGAATAATTTTCTATATAGATCATAAATAAACTCGGCTCACACACTTTTTTGGATCATTGTTGTTTTCCGAAGCTATGTAATTAAAACTGCAACAAAGACCAGCTCGTGATATACTGGTTGCAAAAAATTCACTGCAACTTATTGCACTTCCTGCCCATTTACATGCTTCGAGCAAGTCTTCGCAACTTCTTGTCACCTAAAATCACTTATCCATCAAATCTAGTTCAAATGTTGTACAGTTCAATTATTGTGATTGTAATATAGCAAGCATACCAATCGTATTACATCAGATATAGTTAAGCCGTTCTCATCAATAATATTTTGTAATCGCGTAAGATTTTTATGAACGTCACGTTCAAACATACCCGGCTCTAATAGTTCATTTAGAAGTCTCATTTCCTGCACGACAAATTCCTTCGTCATATCTGGCGGGAGTTTTCTTTGACAGAGAATCATTTTATACTATTATCATGCATACATTGAACTCGGTGAAATTTGTCAGTGCACTTTTACAGATCAACACTTACAGCTTTCCAACTAATTGCTGTGTTAAACTCAAAGATACACGATTAATATCGCACAACGTTACCGCTGGGAAAGGATAGTTCCAAATTCCGTGATGAGTTGACTCAATCACTGTGAGAGTGGGATGAGTAACATAGTACTCCCATGTCAGAAACATCAATGCAATAGCGCAGCATAATGAGACTGATACTATTATTGCCCAAATAATTCTGGGCCGTACAAACATATGTAAGTTTTACGTACAAGTATTGTAATGACATTGTCAAATGGCAATTATACCTTTCTGTCTTCGAACGGTGAGCTTGAACGATGTATTTGTAACCGTGGAGACCAGTTTCCAGACAGAATTGAGTAGCTTGCTTTTTCAAAATGTCACGCCATTTCGATTCCTTCTTTATTTCGTTACTTGTTTCCACGTTCCTTTCCAAATTGTTCTTGACTTCGAAGTTTGAAGGCATATCGAAGACTACAGATTTTTCGAAGGGTGCCTTCCGCAACGGTGGCGCTGGTTTGACTGTCAGCTTGGAATAAGTGTGAGCACTCAAGTATTCCGGGATATTATCCATAGATAACAAACGGGACATGCGAGGGAATCATGAAAAATGCATACGATTTACTGTTGATGGTTCCGTGATAAGTACACTTTTACAGAGCGCCGTTTTGCTTGCCGATTGCTTAATTATTAACTATCGAGTACATTGTCAGATGACTAACTGTTCACATATCACGCGATATTCAATGGAACCATTTATCTACAAACCTAAAACTATTTCCTTTAATTATGAAATCATTATTATAAAAAAAAGTATTGTGACTCAATCGCTTTAGAAGTATTTCTATTATTTAGATAATTCACCCTTCTAAAGTTTCGATCATACAAGTGTTACGTTGCTATCGTTGGTTTGATATTAAAATGAAGTCAAGTAGACATTGGTACAGCCCTTTGCCTGCTTGAAATTTTTGTCGCCTACTGCTGTTCATCTTTTGGACCTCTCCACTTTCTATATTTCCGCCACTTGGTAGATATGCTTGTATGAAATGAAGGCGCGCACTCTCTCTCTCACTCTCTCTCTCTCTCTTTCTCTCTTTCGGCACCCGGAGACACTCGATTTGGCCAGGGTGAAGGATATTGGGCACGGAATGCTCCGGTTAGAAGTGTATACTCGAGGAGAAGAGTAGAAAGAGTCCAGGAGTAGATGGCCGAGTGACTCGGTTCTTCGGATATTAAACTCTGAAGATGCCGCACTTCGGCGCGGCATCTGACTCAGCGAGTGTCATTAATAACTTCGAGGAGGATAGATAAAGTGCTAAACATCGTGAGCCGTGTGCTCGAACACACATCATTACCCTGACTACCGGCATCAGCGGAGCTGCTTGATAAAGAGCTGTTAATGCACCGGCATCGACCTTGCCGAGGTCGGTTCACTTTTTCAAAAATGCCCCACTACGAACTTTCCTGTTCATTCAATTCTTCATTCAGCTCGGTGCGCTTCCGGGAGAATTATATATCGCCATTGGTAATTGCACTGGCATGCTCGAGCATCGTTCCACGACATCAAGATTCTAGCTATTCCCCTTTAGCGGGATCGTGACAATTGTCACGATATATACAAATGTCAAGCAAACCAGACGGAGCGAGTTGAAGTGTGAGTGAATGCGTGTACCGAGCTCTCGCAATTTCTGGTTGTGTATGTATAGCATGGTAATTTTAATTATGAGATAGTTCACCCTGATGTCGGTTCCGCATAGGGAAAATTACGGCTGGTGGAAGGGGTGAAGCTGGTGGATGGGGTAACAATGTATTATGCGTCCCCCCTGTCAACCCCTCGCGCCAACCGCAAATCCCTCCTATTCACCCCCAACAATTCGTTAACTGCTATCGAATTGACTTGAACTAGCGCAGCGTCGGAGTGAAAGCTTGATACGTTCTTACTGTTCGGATCGTTTTGATTCCAAGTCTGTGCTCATTCCTTCTCATACAAACAATTTATACTGATTCTGCCATCCTCCCTTATCGCAGTGCCCGTTTCACTGAAATCAATGAAGTCCTATTTTCATAAGTGAACGAGCAAAAATGGCTACCGTTTCGTCCTCCCTTCTTCCCTCTCGGCTACGATAAGTCACTGAGAGTTTCCTTGCCATTTACCACGATACCTTCCTGCGTTGTGCGTTCACATACGCGGGAAGATGCCTTTCCGTCAAGGACTTTTTCTCATACGTAATATCAAAGTAATTCTCACCGGATGCTCGTGTTGGTTACTACTATCGGGGCAAAGTGAACCGAGTCTGCGATATATCTTAAGGGAGCGAATTGTTTAAAACTACCCCTGGGCGAGCCCACCCTTGCCGACGTGAATGAAAAGAAGTTATAGATATAGTATAGCATTTCCCAGGGATTTGTACCCATCTAAATGACATCGGTATTATGGGGAGGATGGACATGGGGTGGCGTATTTCGCGGGACATTGACTCCACGGACTTTAAAACACCCCTGAAACCGAGTTTGTCTCCACGTACATCTGGAAAGCCTCCACTTCCCATACCCTTGGCTTCACCCTTCTTCACCCTCCTCATATTGCCTTTATTGCGAATTCGATGCAATTCGAGCTAAATTTTTAACTGCGTGTATAGTTAATTAAAAGGAGTGTTACGAGAATGTTAAACAATCCAAGAATTGCTGCATAATTACTAAAACAATGTATTGTTATTTTCAGGATTGAGTAAGAATATAGAAAAAAAAGCTCGATATCGTACAAGTTGCATAGAATAGGGGTGTTGTCTTGTCTGTCGTCAGGAGTATTGGCACGAGCCGGTAGGACACGTAAAAGAAGGGAAGCATATAGAAAGAGGTACATAGCGGGCATATAGGGGTTTGCACGCTGGGAGAATTTTATGGGGGCCCCAAGTATATTTCCTGATTGAGCGGACTAATCCACGCAAAGGAGGTTTTATCGTCGAGGTATACGTAATCGAAGGGGTCCGCTACACGAGGATGTCGCATCAAGTGGGTGTACTATCAAGAGACATATAGAAGACATTCCGTTTTCACTTTAATATTTTCAAATTGACTATCGTCCACTATGTTGAAACTATATGTATTAACTATATAACTAGTAATATATCTATTCTTTTAAACATCCGCGGATTTTGATTGTTCTCAATAGCCTTTTCTTCCTCAGTTGTATACGAGTTCGTTGGGTGATTGCGCTTAAAATGTATTCTCTTTCGGATGTACCACTTTTCCGTACTTTACGGAAGAACCGTTCCCAATGGTATTTACGATAAGCATAAAGCCAAGCCTTCGTCTTGCCAATGCAAGAAACTCGATGGCCAGGCGTACTCTGACATTTACCTTCTTCGAGAGATCGAATTCTCGAATCATTCTCCATCCCTACGCCATGATCGACGAAGACCTTCGCAGAAAGCGGCGAATTCAGGACATGGCCTGGGCGGGCCTGCCGTGCGATCTTTTAATCGTAACTTGCGGTTCAACCGTAGAGTGGGTAGAGCAAAACGATACGAGAAGTCTAGTTTTATTGTTCCAACGATAGTACAGCCGCGTCTCTTGTATTTACGGGGGAGAGTGGGGAAGCCGATGAGATTTAGAAAAGACTTTGTATGACCGGACTGGGGAGTCGATCCTTTTTGTCCATTTCGATGCTAAAGGGATAGACGATTCGATTTGATTTCTACGATTGATTCGATCTTCTAATTGAAAAGGCCATATTAAGAAAAATGAAAATGCGATTATATGGCAAACTTCACTAGAAATCTCTGCGATAGGAATACGATAGTGCGGTGGATAGCATTGGTCAAGAAGAGGGGGTAGAATGTCTGTCTAACAAAAGCTGTAAGGGCGTTACGTTAAGCGGATGGTCAGCCCGGCGCTTAGCCGAGACTGGCTAATGTGTGGACACACTGGGTTCGCGACACTCTGGGAGCAAAGAATGAATATTCAACAGTAAACACCGGTAACGCTTGTAAAGGGTTCGTACGAGGGTATGTATGGAGATAGAGGAGGGAGAGCAAAGTGGCGAGGACCCCCTTTGGTTGGTCTGCTACGGAGAGATCTCGTGACTTGTGCAGATATGAACTCTGCTGCTGGTTGAGAGGGGCATTGTTTACGGTATTACATCTGTAATACCGGTCAAGTGGAGAGTGTCCAAGCACGGCCGTAATCTCTTCCGTGCCAGGAGTTCGTTCCTGACCAGATACAGCACGTTGACCGCTTCTAGAATCGTAATGATCCAATGTTAGGAGGTGTACAGAAGCCAGCCAGTATTCTCGCACATGCTCTAGTAAAGCGTCTATACTTCTCCCACCTCGTAAGTGTATATCAGCTTTACACTATATTCATAAACCCTTTACTTATCCACAGGTACTACCTAATTTTCATGCTGCTAGAAACCAATACTTCGAGCTACTTCCGCTTCCAGATAAACGGCAGTTCTTTCCTAATTGATGCCACGATTTTGCCGATACAAAACGGCTACTATGAGAAGACTCGGCCAGAGGACAAACATCGTTGTACCAAGCAGGGGGAGGCCGGTGTTTTGATTCTGGCTGTTATAGGGAAGACATATATCACTGGTCCACCCCATTGCTATAGATGGCTGTAGTTAGGGCGGCAACGCTGGGGGCCCGATGGACACGCTGCGATTTATTGCTCCTTTCGATATATATGATTATTTAAATCTTTCTCAAGTCGTTCGGTCATTCTTCGCGTGTCACTGTCACACTAGGACTTCTATGTCCAGTTCTTTTGTCGTTGCATAGAAAATATAAAACGCCGGAAAATAGCGACAAATATTGGTCATTTTGCGTAGAAATTTAATATAGAAATCTGTCTTTTTTTTCGGTGATGAACTGTTTGAAAGCATCGATTAGGGAACACTTGGAATGCGGGTATGAAAAACATGTAAAGTCTGCGGTTTCTTTTATGGAGATTAGTTTTAAGAGGAGAGTACGAAGAGTACATTTCCGTCTGAACTTCTTTCAGCGAACAGATTATGATTGACAGACTTTCCAAGGATATCGAAGAATCCCTCAGGTGTAATACTGGACTGACAATCAATTTGCATAGGTCTGTCAATGTTCTTTCTCTTTCTACATTCGACTTTTGATGGACGTAGTCATTTAGTGCCGTTTTCCTTAAAATTTGCTTTTTATTAATACAATTATTATTAGTAGATCGAAAGAAGAAATCGAGCCAGGATTATACACGCTGTTGGACATATTCGTTTTTGACATACCGATCAGAAATTCACTCGAGTGTAGACTGTCTGGAACTCGTCCCCCGATTCGGAGGTGGTGGCTCGAAATAAAATAGTTACAGGCAGAGAATAGGCATAGCGAATGCGAAGTTCGCGGTGAATACAAAGTCGGGGAGAATGGATCATCTAAGCCGGTGTCTGACAGGAAAGTAGGAATCTGCCGGTGGCAGAAATATTCGAAGCACACGGCGTATTTCACGCCTAATTTCCCGCGAATTCCACGCTGAATATTCCTCGTTCTCGATCTCATGCGGGCCACGTGCCATTTATCTCATAGGACGTCCAATCTTTGCAGCTTCGTGCTCCGATCAGCCTTACTTTGCCAATCCTTGAATTAATTGGGAAAAAAATCATTATAACATATTCTACTTACTCATTAATTCTATTCTAAATTCCGAAGAATTAATTTTCAACCAGAATGAAAATATCTCTGCTTATACTACATGACTGTGTATGTGTGTCATGTTCTCACTATATTTCTCAGACTCCTTGATTCCGTTTTGCGGAGACTAAAAGCGTTAATAGAGAAGATCTAATAATGGTAAAGAATCTTAATGAAAAGCATCGACGAAAAGCCAATATCCCATTCGACGAAGGAAAGCGTATCATTGGGCATATCGGACACAAGTAGTCCGTATCAACATATACGGGGAGAGAATACGGGAGAGTCAGGGCCGATCATTAACATGGATAAGCAAGAAGGGCACTCACCGAAGAGCAGATATTTCGGGCAGGATTCGCGTTGTACTCGGTGTCGTCGGTTCAGGCCATATTTCTTTCCGGCCATATCCCACATAGACGCACACGAGCCCAGAAATTCATTAGGGGTATCAGATATTTCTGGTGGGTGCTTCGCGCCGGAATAAATCATACGCGCGCGCGGCTCGCTGGAAACGTTTTGCCGGTGCGCGCCCGTGTTTCTTTCCCAGTGCATGTGCGAATCTATCCGCTTTATCTGAATCCCATGCGGGGCGGAGGGGAGGGTTTGCAATCGGCGGCAGTAGCAACGAGCCGTTCCTTTCTACTAGGAGCGATCCAAGCGATCCCGTCCTGGAGGGTTAAAAGAAACAGCCGGAAAAGTGGAAGGGAGGAAGGATAGAGGCTCGATGCACAAGGCTGGAAGGAATCATGGTGAGCGGTGCGGGCAATGTCGAGAACGAACAGGAGAAAGGAGGCTAAACGCTCGAACGTGATCCGAGCTTAAACCGGCGGTGGACATCGAACAAATCTCGTTACGAACTCGACCACTCCCAGCTAGCCAGATCTTCAAGGGGTAGTTTATATATATTCCAGTCGGCCCTAGAGATCTAAGGAGTTTCGCTCTACGATCCGATCCACTCAATCTTACCGGTATTCGTGGCTACTGAAGCGTCCATTCCTCGCTCGCCTTATCGGCCACGAAGATTGAAATTAATTTTAGTATTTGCGCGATTGAAGACTCGTCGTCCTACTGGCTGCCACACTCCGCTGATCGATACTGAGTGTGGCCTGCCAAATTCGACGAAAGAACCAAGTGACTTCATCATCGTCGAATTATTGTCTTTGATGATCATTTCTGAGTTTATTTATATCCTCGACTAGTTTTAGAGACAAGTTCGTATTTATTGTCTTCGCAAAGTAGTTACCAGCTTGAATTTAAGCAGTTAGTTTGGAAGATGACGCTTGGACCCTCACGAATTATTCGTATATTACCGAATTCAAATTAATCTCGTACGCTGCCTCGTAAATCAAAGTGCTCCGCTCTATAACGGGTGAGCTCTAAATCACGACACGGTAATTGCTGCACCGCTCGCCCGGATCTGCCCACGTTATACGTACCAGAACTAGCTAACAGATGAGGGTATCGAACACGTACTCTCCGGCGAAAAGCGTTTAAAGCTCCCAAGATCTCTTGGAGAGTTTCCACGAGGTGGAAGAGGACAAAGAATCCTCGATTTTTCACAAAAATTTTCTGAATTACTTCAGAGTCTTTGAAACCAGTTTCTAGTTTCTCCTGAGACAAATATAAGCGATCTTAGCTTGCGTAGGTTAACGAGTAGATGGTAAAATTTAAAGCCGGAGCACGTCTAGCTATGTTCGCCGGCATATTGGACGGGAAGTCGGGTCAGTTTCTAGAAGAGGCAAAGAGAAAGCGGAGAAAAGGTAGGAAGGCAAAGGGCCGCGCCACTCAACAAGGCTAATTTTTGCGCAACCCCTCTGCATCGAGATCACGTATGCCCTTCGCCTTCAGGCACGATTTCCCGAGAACATTCACGCGTCATATTTCCAAATCCCGAAGGATTTCCTACACTTGGCATATCGTTGAAAAAGAATAAACTCTTCCTACAATTCTAACATCGCAGTTATTACCAATACTGTATGCGTGCGACAGAGTAGTTTGCCACTACCAATAAATGTTGGATGCACATGAGAGCCCATCTTAAATTCGTTTAGCCATGGAAGGATTCGAATTGGCTGCTTCTCCCTGCTGGACTCCCAAACAGACGTCGTGTGAGAGTGGAATCCGTGCGCACTCGATGCAGTCGTCAGTCGGTCAGGATTGCCTGAGACTCAATGACGACTGACGAGGCCATCGGCGGAAGGGAGGGTGCCGAAGAAGACAGATAGAGAGTGGCCAGGGCGGAGAGGCTGGCTGGTAAAGGGGATAAAAGAATGAAGAGAGAGGCATGCAGACGAGCAGATAAGCTGAAAGGGAGCGCGCGCGCCCAAGAAAGAGAAAGAGAAAGAGAGAGGGAGAAGGATCGAGGGAGAGGAGAAGAGTGTGGCTAGTGATTGGATTACAGTCAGGGAGTCCCCGTGGACTCGCCAAATGACCGGGACAAATTGCCCCTCGCCTTCGGGAATACTTATATATCTAGGAGCGATCGAGCTTCACGTGTCCTCTGAGGTCCCGTCGCTATTCCTCCAGTACACACCTACTCGCACACTTGTACCCTGCGTACAAATGATGGCAATGAGTGCGGGCATCACTGCCTTGTACACTGCCTTCGGACCAGTAGATTGAGTCCTCCTCTGGTCAGCCTCTCAACCCCTCAACATCGACAGCCTTTCACTCGAGGAACTTTTAGTAACGCAAGGAAGACCATTCGAATACGAACATAACTTTTATGCACTACGAGTTTTCTAATTGATATACTTTTTTCTTCAGGACTCGTGTCATCCGAAAAAAAACTAACACTTGTTTAGCTGTTTCCGTAAGATTGTGATTCGAATGGACTAGGATACAGTAGGATAGCATTGCATTACAGTTCTCCCGGAGAGACATGTACGTTGCTGCACCACCCTTTTGCATTGGCGAGGGGAAACGGTAGCGATAACGACTCTCTCAGGGGTTCCGCCCGAGAGCCAGAACGGCGAAACGCTGATGGTCTTTTTACATACTACTCCCGTGATACGCGCCAAGAAAAAAGCAATGGCTCGCGCTACCGATTCTACGTGTCACATAAAGTGCGAGATATACGTGACGTCACTGCATCCAATTATCGCTGGCTAGTTCTGAGAATAGGACGGTATGTACGTCAGTCTACCCTTGCCGTAAATTTGTGCAAATGTTTGAAATATCAGGATGAGTGTATCTGAAAATGGTTGGAATCGTTCTGCAATCTGTGATGCTTGATCGTGAAAAGAGCCGGGGAACGAGAATCAGTAGCGGTAGTGTGTCTTTAGGCAGAGTTAAGGTACCAGCAGCGATTAGTCCGGCCATTAAAGAGAACCAAGTCAAGGAAACGCTACTACCCTCTGCAGGAATCGGACGCGTTATCTCCGCGCTCAATTAGACCCGTAAAGAATCGCACATAGTCCATTGGCTCTCTTTTGCTTCTACCGCGGCCGATCGACCAAGTCCCTTTTTTCTCCCTTCGTTCATCCATTTTTCTCCAATGGACCATCGCTCTGCTTCTCCCTGAAATATGCTATTAATTTGACATCGTCGCAGTAGAGCCATAATTCTGATAAACTCGCACACACTCTTATCTCATGAAATGTTGCGATTATGTTTGCATCGAGTAAGATCAAGGATTCTGGATATGTATGGCTAGTCGGTGTAAATGGAACAATAAGATCAGCCCTGTCGTTGCGCCCTTCCAAGTCTCTGCCATCTCGGAGTGGCGGATATACAAGACAGGGTTACGGGAAGTTGAGATGCAAGCTATCCTTGATCTGATCGTTCACGGATACAACGACTGGCATCTATTCCCCTACACACGTCCCACGAATAGATATTATCCGGCTTCCCAAGAGGATTTTCCCGATCATGTAACGCGCCAGTCATATTAAGCGGTTGTTGTATTAACCAGTCTATTAAACAGTTAGTTCGTGATTATATTTGTGATTCAATATAATTCCACAGTCTCCTGCATAAAATCTTGATACAACCCCATGGTTAGAGAATGCAATTAAAAGCAGAAATACGAGTGTTACACTTATCGTGTGAAACTCAATTTCTTCAAGTTGTCATAGATTTCAAATGACTGGAAACGTGAGTTACTTTTGACAGGAGGATTCAGTGTGGGCGGTCGGGCATTACAAATCATGGTTATCCAATCACTCGAGCAAGGAATCGAGCTCGGACAATTAAGTCGCAGGGTCCTTTCCGTCGTGGGGCTAGGATTTACTGCTGTTTAACCCCCGGAAACTTCTTCGATAAATAAGCTATACAAGCATCCGCCTCGGAGTGTCCGGGGACGAAAGAGCTAGATGGCTGGTGGGTGGAATGGTTTGTTGGGCCAACAGAGGCGATCTGATTGCCCGTTAGCGGAGTCGAATTAGCGCCAGTTCTGACTTTCGTAAGTCTTCATGAGGTAGTAGATGGAGGAGTTTCTGCTAGAAAGAAAAGGAGGGATGAAAATCCGATGGGTGGAGTGGGAAGTGCTTAGAAAAGAATTGCTTCAGGAGTCTTGACGGAGATCGAGCGAGTGCAAGTTCCTAATTAGTAACTCCTGGTGTTACTTAGAGAGGAACAATGACCGTCTAATTTATTACATGGTTATTGATCTTTCATTGTGACTCTTCTCGAGTATCTCACATTTTTTATGATTGCATTACATTTGCTCTAGTTATTTTAGAAATGATTCATCAATTGTTATCTTAGGAACTTTGGTTAGTTAATTCATCGCGTTGTCAGTTGGCAATTAATCAATTCAACTTCGAAGCCTGTTGCCCGATCGTCGTTTATCTTGGATGTTTCCCTTTTGGTCCACTGTGAAAGGGTCTCGATTCCCCAAGGTGCATTACATAATTGCTTCTCCGATGATTTTCCAGCAGAACGATCGCTGGATAAACCGTTTTTCTTGCAAAATAAAATAGCAAGATTACAAAGAGTAATGGAAGATTGCTTTCTTTATTCGCGGTGGTGACAACTGCACATTATCTATTCTATTTTATCATAGTTTTACCAGCAATTCCCGCTACACTCAGATTACTATTGACAACATCACAGTTGCAAACTTAGAGGTTAAAGTTACCATGAGACATAAAGTTCGAACTTTGTACAACTATCGTAAGAGTCTAGTTAAACGGTTCCGTTACTCGTTCTTCTCAGTGATCGTTATAGTTCTCAATAAAAGGGGATCGATAGCGTGGAAAAATAGGGCGCAGTATGAAATTCGTGGCCGTCTCTCACGAAAAGCCACCGATTGGAACCTAAAATATGTCTGAAGCAGTAAATCCTATCGCATCCCCCGTCCAGAACCTACCCCCTGGCTCGCTCAAATCGTATAACTGTTCGAGGGAGAGTTGACGTGTTTCTGAGAAAGGGCCGTCGCGAGCGTATGTACGGCCTTAAAACTTGCAGGATAGTCTTGAGACGGTTTTAATATGATGCCAGTCTCCTCGATTCAAACTTCCACTAACTTATGAAGGACAATATGCCACCCGAAAGAGTATATCAGTGGCATGGTACATCCCCTAGAAATACGAATGTCACGAGATCTTTTAAAATGCTTTGAAGAGCGAAGAATGTAATAGAACATAAGATTTACTGCAGTGATTTAACGGAGCTATTGAAGAGCTTGTTAAGATGGGGGTTGAAGCTTGAGCTCGTCTCTATCGGTACCGGTAATCCGCGCGCAGGTCAGTCTTGACACTTTCCATGAACTTTTTCAAGTACGTATGGCAGGTGTAGCGCTTCGGACAAAAGAGCAATACGCTTGGAACGACCCTGATAGCGTATTGTCACTTGTCGGGTGCAGCGTGTATTGTCCTCGCCATGGAGGTCCACTTGATCACGATCCACCGGCACTCGAAGCTCGCTCGTGTACCAGATAAGATGTCGATTGAAATTCATGCAGTCCTCTCCCCACCGTGGCTCACCTATCGCCAGCACAAATCGCTCCTTGTATTGTTTCCGGCCGAATCTCGGATCAAGCCTCGGAGTGTCGAAACAACTGCAGGCGCACTCGCCATCCAAGAGATTTGCATTTCTCGTCATGCTCTGATCGTCCCGGCTTTCCAACAGTATAGAACGTCAGCCAGATATGCTCAACAGCAGTTCAACTTCTGTTTGTTTCGAGGATTCGAGCGTATGGAAGCAGCAAGCTTTCCTCCCTCGACTCTATTAACTTTCATGACGCACGAGATCGCTTTCAATCGAGGCGAGACTTATTCCCGAGCGAAGGACTCCTCCTGGCGATTGTACAACCCCATCGGCATTTCGTGAAGCGATTCCTTTCCCGAGAGCGAGTTGCCCAACAGACGTGGAAGTGCTCCGATAACGATTTACGTCGGGCCGTTTGAATGCAGCAGCGGTCGATCAAAAACCGTGGAGAATGAAGGAGAAGACGAGCAGCTCGCTATGTTCTCAGAGCGAGACGCCGACAAGCTTTGCTAAGCGAAGTTCCAGGTCGCATCTTGAAGGAGAAAATAGGAAGAGATGGACAGCGATGGAGAAAGAGCGAGAGAGGTGTAACATCCCTTCGTCTTTCCTTCCTTTCTTCCGTTTCTTCCTAGCACATCCCTAAGGAGTAACTAACTGAACGAGACTTCGGATAGAGGGTGTTAAGGTAATGCCCCATTAGTATGTGCGGCTCGTAGTACCACCGTAACACCACCACACGATGGTCAAACTGTGGTTTGTCCCATTCTGCTGTGTCCCAGGCTCCTCGCTTTTTACGTCTTCGCCACTCATACCCCTCCTCCATCCACACATTCACCCATCCTATATACTTTAGACCTACACCTACGTGCCGCGCGTATGTAACTGCGGTGGTGCGCGAAAGAGACCTGTCAATAGCCAGCTTGTTACCGTGACAATGATCGGCTTAACCAACGGGAAAGATCCACCCAGACGTACTGGATTTTCGGGAGGAAGAGGCCACAGGATACCGTGTCAACATCACTTCCCGCTCGCCGCGCCCGCCAGAGATTCAGTCTCTGATTCCACTCGTCATCTCGAAAGAATTTATTATTAGTCCGAGTGGGGCAGATCCACGATTTATTGCCAGGATTAAGCTAGCCTGACAATCAAGCACACCTAACGAGTCCAGAAGGGACGAACGAGTATTGTTAATCTCGAAGTTTGTTATAATCTTTCTTTGCATTATTTAACAAATGAACGATCCTTGTAGAAGAGAATTAGAAAGACGAGCAGGCGTTTTGTGATTACCAGTTTCTAAGAGTCGAGTGTGGATTGTGTGATGCGTGGGTTACATGAGACGCGTGCGTGATGAAAACCTAAGTTAGTTATCGCCCAGAGACATCGAGTCTCGCGAAACCATGCTAGCCATCTTTCTCGCATACCTTCTGAGAATCTTTTCCGGCTATGTTGGTATGTAATAGTATACGTTGTAACGAATGTTTTTTTTTTTGCTTCGAAGCGCGCTTTTAACTTAGTGAAAGGATGAGGATCGGAAATAAATTTCGAGATTTATCACTGACGTGATAAAGTTTAATTCACTGAGGCAGCTTTGCCGAAAGTATTTAGGTTCTTATATAAATTGAATAGATAGAAATAGGACAATTTCGATGATAATGAGCACTGTTAAAGCCTGATGCATTAATCTGAAATTATTATAAAAAGTCTTTTACGGGTGGCTGCGATATATTCTTTCGAGTACCCATCCACTTATCTCGGTTCGGCAACAAGGATGCAAGTCATCTACCCCGTAACCGTAGGAAGACGTTGATGTGAATTAATGGGAGCTTAGGTTATAGTTAGTGGGCAAGTGCCGTGCGTAACAGGGGTGTCGGTAGCGCGGTATTAATTAACGCGACCCCAAAATCTCTTCTTAACCCCTGAACTCCCGTCTAAACGGCACTGTATCATGGGGTTGTTCTGGCAAAAGGGGGGAACGAGGGCTTCCGCCGCGACTCTCCAACGGGTACCCCATAAATATTATCTGCTACCTCTCCGATATAAATTTCGACGCCTGGCATTGCAACGATAGCTGATTAAAAGCTTTTCAATCCAGATAATAATACATTCGGCCGAGTTACTCACATTAAAGATTAACAACTATTCTACGCGTGTCACATCGAAAAAATAAGCTGAAAGAAATTCAATTTATATACTTCTTCAGGAAAAAGTTTGCCTCCGCCCTTTGGAGTTCCGGGGCATTAATATAAAAGGTAGTAGAAAGTGAAAGTCCAAGTACTGCTTAAGAAAGACGAATGGGTTCCTCGTGAGTACAGATCGAAGCTGGGAAAAGAATTTCTTGCGACGATGGTGGAGGAGGAGAAGGATGAGGAAGAGGAGAGGGTGCCGGTAGAAAAAGCGAAATTTATAATCCGTAAAAACAATTATAGAGCCACGCGGTCGAAGGCCCGCGCAGCTTCTGGCAGAAAAACGCCCAATATCTCTCGTTTGATTTATACGACTGCGGTGTCCGCAGTCCGCCAACTGTTAGGGGCTATCGATATTAAATAGAATATTAAAGATTTACCGGCAGACAACACCGAGAGAAACTACTACGGTGAATCCCCTGTCGGCGAGCCGCACCACTTTGTGCCAACCGATCCTAAGAAGTTCCGGCTGCTCGCACCTCACATATCTATACATATAAGCTTTCGCACTTACACATATACTGAATCAAGCCGGGGAAGAATGTTCAGCCCTGCTGGATAAGGGATGGGACGAGCCTGGCCATTTCAATAAACTGACCGCCATAAATCGTAAGTGCTACATACCATGTGCTCGCGTATATCTGCATGTGTCACAAGTTGTCGTTACGACTTGAGCGTCTTATGGATACTTCCTGCCAGAACATCCGCGTAAGCTTTGACAATTTTACTAAACCTTCAACAGAAAATAACTAATCCTCTGCGGAGCTACAATCGTGTATCATTTACAATCCATGGATGATTAATTGCAAAATGACACTAGATAAAAATGGTACGAAAGTCTGAGTCACATGTCTTTGTCTGGACTCCTTCTTATACCTCGAAGTCGTACCTTTGCGTCCTTTCTTTTGGCAAAGCCCCTTTGCGGTCGCGTAATAAAATCGGACCGAGGGCAGTTTCGTCCAGCCGGGACGAACGCCTTATTGCATGTAAAACATTTATGTCCTGTGGATATTGGCGAACTCCCGTAACGCACTGATTCCCCGCGTACTTGTTCGATTGTGCACGGAATATCAATAATATTGCGTGTCGCATATAATATTGGCCAGGCGTAAGTTGCACCGTAACGAACAGTGAATGTGAGGAGATCCCATGCTAGAAGAGTGCGAGGCTCCCTTTCTTCTCAAGATGTTACAGTGGCACGCGATAACGACTCCGATGCTTCTGAGTAGTTTATTTTTAGTGGCTCGAGTATTACTATGACGCAATCGTGAATGTAACGTATACCGATGCGATAGCATTAGCAGACTATATAGTATTACGTCATGTCTATCGTGCTCCGCACCCCTGAGATTCCAATTACCCTCTGGATCAACATTCCTCTTGTTGTCATTTGCATTTCCAAGTCTGCGATGGCAAAAGTTCAGAATATCAGAGATGCTTGGTAGAAAGCTCTTTGGCTTTCTGGCTCTAATACGAGTAGATCGATATAGTAGATCGTGCAGGTTACCGAAAATTATAATGAGCAGTTTGATTGTAGGGCGGAGCAGTGGCTGGGAACGCGTAACGCAATGCATCGTGTCAACGTGACGTTCAACAGTTGTGTCGTGAATCCTGAAGCTCGACATTAATAACGCATCAGGACGTGACACGGGATAGCCGTCCGCTCTTGGCTCGTGACAAGCGTATTAGCCTCGTTAAGGGTGACCACGGTGTTTCTCTGCTTCTTGCTTCACCATTCAACGTGCCTTGTTACGCCAATCCACCCTCCAGTCACGCAGCAACGCATACCTCTACTTTTCTCTTTCATACATGCATGCACACTAGTGTACTTTAGCGAGTACCACTGGAGAAACGCCAATCACAGACTGACCTAGTCGAGGTGGCTACATTTTCCTATTAATTAAATCTTTCGACCATGTGAGAAGAGAAAGTTTCTTTTTTTTTAAGAGGAATGTTCAATTAGAATTTAAAACGCTGCCCTTGCGTTACGGTACGTGTGTGAAATCGTGGTCACGCGTAAGCAGTCACCCCAAGCGTGCGTCAGGATTTACACGCCTGAAAATTCGATTCACTTTAGAGTCGGCATCCCCCTATCTTCAAAGCATATCGTACCGTACGCTTGGGGACCGTTTAAATTCCCTTTACTGTCTATTTTAAACAATTCGCTTCCCCGAGAGGTATCAACTGCAGTCTCGTAAATTTACCGCCGGACGATATCCCCATCGAGAGTGGCTCTTCATCCCAATGATGTTCGATCTATACTAGGATAATAAGATCGAGACAGAATTTTGAAAATGATACCAGCAGTGCTAGCGTTATGCATGATACTTATGTAGAGAAGGAAAAGCATTGATGGTATTAGCTGGTTCACTCGGCTTTAGACTCGTTTACTTAATAATAAAATATGTCAATACCTTGGAAAGCTTGCCAGTTCATGAACTAGCTTTATACAAGTCTATGTTAAAAGCAGTGAACTCGAGCCAACTATATGATTCTTAGAAAGGCTGTGGTTAATCCTTTGACAGTTTGACTTGTACAGTTGAGTAGGAAAAGCACTCAGCTGATTCGCGACCATTATCATCAGCTGATCGGAGGTGCAACACGACGTGTCAAGTATGATCCAATTGACGATGACCCTAGCCTAGCTAGAGCCTATTGGTATAATAGCAGTAAGTAGCCCGCAGGCAGCATCCGATACTATTCCCAGTTGCGAACACATAGTAGGGCTTCGATTCTGCGGTAGCAACGTTGGTGGCATAGTCCACGCACCCTCCACCCTCTACACCCCCTGTACCGTGTTCGTTGTGGGGCTTCCACGGTCGACTCAATCTGCACCTACTTAACCTTATTTGCCCAGCTGTAAATTCTGCAATCCCTCTCTCAAATGGGAGAGGCCGAAGAGCTCGATTTTTTTAAGGTCGCCATGTCGGAATTCGAGAAGGCGAGACTGGAAGCTAATGTATCGCAAGGTTCCGACGACCGGTCGCCTCGCTTCACTAAATTTCGTTTTATGGCTCGAATCTCTGACATCATCGACACCCATAAAATGCTGGGCATCCTTCTTACGGCACCGAGCAGCTTCCTGCTTGATGTGTCTTCCTTTTATCAGAGCGACACCGTTCTCCGGTTGGACTATTATGCCTTTCCTACTTCGTCACTAGGACTCTCCTTGGCCGATCGCATAGCTTATTCGCTTCAAGGGAGGAAATAGAGGTGGAGAGTGTACCATCGCTCGAGTATGGCCCGTAACGTTTGATCAAAACTCGATAAAACCGAGAATTCTTACTACTTCGGCTCGTTCCTTGGATCTCGAATATTTATCGAGGAATTGATAAGAAAGGACGGTTGAATCAAAACAGTGTATAGATTGCAGTGTCAGAAAGATATATGATTGTAAGAGCTATACTCTCCGATGATGAAAACAAGCGTCCTACCAAGATATACGTTTCCGTGGGTTCTTTTAACCAGACATTTTCAAAAATCGATGATTGGAGGCCAATCGAGTCTCTCAAAAAATTCCAATACACTTTTCTCGAGTTAACTTTCAAATTTTCGATCCATGACTAAATTATTCTATCAAACCTCAACTTAGACGCGTGATCCACGTGTCCAAGTTTAAGTTACAACTGCATCGCAAGATAGTACGGAAAAGCTTTGAAAGCTCGGAATGCAGGGATATGGGTGAATAGTAGAACATAGGGGATGCTCATCATTATGCTAATGAGAAACTTCCTGACCAGTGAAATTGGCAGTTGGTAGGACAGAAGCTGTACTGTGACTTCCTTCGTCTCTATTCGAATACCCCACTACCACATTCCTTTCCCGTTTACTTCGTCTTTCGAGGGGGTGGTCAATGCGGCGATCGCGCAATAATACTAAAAAGATAAAACCTCCGGCTGGGAAGAAGAGGGGGCGGTGACGGTGGCGGTGGCAGGGTTGTCCACCCTTCGAGGAACGTGGTCGGCTATTGCTCCGGGGCTAGGTGGCCCATAAGCTACCGACCTTACGTAGATCGACTTAGGGGCGAAGCTAGCTCTTTCTTTAGTTCTGTCTCCGTCGATCGGGTACAGCTTCTCCCTGGACCTTTAACTTCTCTTTCCTACCATCGATGCCTCTCTCATCCTTCTCTCTTCTACTAGCCACCACACACAGTCGTATGTAAGCACCGACAATGGCCAGGACGATCTCGTAGCGCCGTTTGTGTGCTGCGCTAATAATGGGCGGGCGAACCGATCAGCCAGTTGACCGTGACTAGATAAAAAATACTGCCTGACAGCCGTCCACCCTCTCCCATGGCCTCGACCCTCCAGTTACTCTAGATAGGCGCACGCATTGAACCAAGGTCTCGTAACAAACTGCCCTGGCTACTTCGTGAACCACGTTGTCATGCTAATCGCGTGCAGCTCCGCAGGGTTGCGATCGCCTTTCCGCGCTCGTTCACCACCATCACTACTATCACCACGTGCTGCTTCTTTGCATAGATTTTTCCATTCCTTAAGATTCGAAGTCTCTTCTAAAGTTCATTGCACCTGACATTGGAAGCGTATATTAATTATGATCGTTTATAAAATTAATATAGCAAGTATTGTTCATTTATTTTATTCTTTGGGAGTGTGTAGTGCCATTTTTAGAAAAGATATGTCTGTCGATAAAGAATCATTTATCGCTCGCAGAGGAAAACTGATTAATCGAGTGTTCTGTATCGGCAGCTGGCAAGGGCTGGTCAAGAAATGGGCCAGTACAGCCGGACCTCGACCATTCGTACCAAAGTTATGTAGAAGTTTGACTTATGAATTCTCGTGGAGGATGGACGATGGGCAGCGGACTAGCGATCTAATAAAATAAACTGTCAGCAGCAGGCAGCATAAAAATGCTAAAGAGGCACGCGGTCCATATTGCTCTTGCATGTGCCCTGCAGATGTTATGCGGGGTGGACTTAGGGTTGAAGAAATCTCTGGCCTGCAAAAACCAAGTCCATAATTATTTTTCACGATTTTTTTCTATCTCTTATTGTGAATTCTTGGATGTACTAAACAAGGGATGTATTATCACTGCGAAAGTAACTAAGTGATTCGAGCTATGGTTTCGGTAGTCTTAATGTGAACGGTCATTGAATGTCCAGCACATTGATGAATGCATGCCCAGATAGATTCGTATCTTTCTGTTGTCGCCCCTCTAAATCATTGCCGAGACATTTAACATTCGCATGGCTCGATATGCCACTGAAAGCAAGTAGTCCCGATCCATCCACATAATGACCATGAACCGACTCTATCGCGTACATGTAAATGTTCAATCCCGTAATGCCGGGTTCACGATCTACGAGGAAACGTATCAACGTTTTTCGAAAGGAACTATCGAAGCCCCATCCGCAAACATACTTCTTTACCTATGATACCATTATATCGTATTCCCCCTACATAAAATATTCTCAACTCTAATCTGATTTATTTAAATCCACCAACACATCCAATAAATATCCCTCTCACTTTAGCAGCTCAAACACTACTTTTGTCAAAGGGATGCCATGTGACACCGGACATACACGTGTTATTAAAGTCAATATTATTATCATCAGGAAGAAAGTCCAGTCGATTCATCTCCGCTCTAACGGCATACGCTAAATGGCATCGACAGAGATATATCAAAAATATAAGAGTTTAACAGATGGAATCAAAACGGCGATAATCATTGTATTCCAACTCTTAACTCTTAACGCGTATATGTCAAGCTACGGAGAGTGAGTTCGACGTAGCTCTCGGGACAGGAGTGTTGGCCGAAGGTGGTAGGACTAGGTGGTAGGTAGAAGGGGTGGCGGAACAATGATAATAATAACTGGCCGATGTGGGTGTAGGTGGATTGAAGGTTGTATCGCGAGTAGGCGGGGCAACTGGCGCCAGGCGCCTCGATTCCAACGAGGAGTACGAGGCCGACCATACGACTGGATAGGTATTCCTCGTACCATGGAAACCTCATAGAGAGCGACGGCGCGAGAACCGCTACCTCCTGGTCACCACCCCTCCTCGCCAACCCTCCTCCACCCTGCACCTCTCTTCTACCCTTCTCCTTCCCTTGTTCACTCGCACGCTCTTACCTCTCTTCATCCCATTTTCATTGTGTACTCCAACGTCTCGTACGCCCCTGCACTTGCTCTTCAAACGAACGGGTTCCTCTCTACCCTGGAACACCAACCGTACATCTGCATTAATTGCCCGAGAAGCCGGCAAACTTAGTCCAACCAATTCCTATTAACACGTCCAACCCGTCACGGTGGCGACGACGACGACGACGACGATGGTAGATGGGGATTCTAAATATTAATAATCGCATTGGACGGCTTAAGGTTTGTGTGTCGGGTACTAAGTTAAATATTGATCAGCACGTCGTGCGAAGTCCAACGGTAGACGTCTTAATAGATATATACATATCGAGAGCATAGAGCTCTTTCGAGGGACGCGACAGGGTATCGTTTAAAGTTAAAGCAGATGAAAAGCAGGAAAAGTCCAAGTTGAGATGGCGACACGATGTGTAACCCGCGTAATACAAGGGTGACGGGTAACAAGATTATCGCAGTTGATCGCACGCGCCTCCAAGGGGCCTCAAAATCGTTAACGATATCACTCGTCAATCACGCTGATGACTGCCGACTGATGCGTAAGACGGTAGGAACCAGCTGAAACTAAGGAGGAAGGAGTTACGCGGCGCAATGCTGGAAAACACGATGAAATCTGGCTTTAGCACGGTGAGCGACTCGGTTCCGCGGAGCAGCTCGCATGAGCGGCTGCCAATCGAATCGTCGTCTAAAAGAACGATAAAAGTAATTCCATCTGACCGCGCGGGAGAGAACTCTCGTATTGCATTCACCATCCACCCTGCTGTGAGATGTGCAGGCTTGAAGGGTTGAAGGTCGATCCTGATCAACTCTCGCCAATACCAAAATTCTTTGTTAGTTTCTGGACTCCGTACTAAAATTCGATCTATCATTATCGATCATTTGATACGAAGGATTGTAGGAGTTAATAATAGCTATTTGGAAGTGGTGAATTTGGAAATATAATATGCGTGGAAGGTCTTGAATTCTTTGCCGTGATTTCAGTGAGGCTTAGGCATAGGCGTCATCTGCGTCACCCTGAGCAATCGGCTCGCCCCTTTTTCTCGTCGCCGCAACCAGCATCGTCTCACTCTCGTCGGCGGTCCTCTTAACTGGAACGGGGAAAAACGAGTGGTGGCACCCCAGAGCTGTTTGACTTAATTTTATGAGGGGTCGCCTGGGACATCGAGGGCGGTACAGATACCCCCCTACGTCGCCCCTCACGAGAGCAGTTACTCGGGTGTGGGGGCCGAGCTGGAATCCACGGTGGCAGGCTTAGCGGATAAAAATTATCCGTTTAAAGTCGAGAAGCGCTATAAAAGTGTAGTTAAGCTAGCGCCTCAGAAGCGGGGCATCCATTACTTCCTTCTCCTCTCCTCGTTTGCCAAATACCCCATAACCGAGTCATGATTGGTAAATAGCTCCGGATTGGACTAGCTCGCCCATTATATACTTCCCCTCCTCATTCTCTTGCATCATCCTCGCTAATTGATAAAACGTTAGAATGAGGGATGAAGTGTAGCTGGCTTGCGATATTTAAAGCTAATCCAAGTCGAAGATCTGTTGGACGAAAAGTTAACCCCGGGTCACTCAACTTCCTTTCTTACAAGGGTAGAAGTCACTATGGTTGCACTGAAGTATGGAACCAATGGGACTACGCGCCTCTAAAAAAGAGTAGCTAATATTTATGGTCCAACTGATCGGACGCTGGTCTCTACTCGCAGATCGGATCTCACTAAATCACCGTTTGGTGTACGCCTAGGAAGGAACTACTCCCCGGCCCCCGTCGCGCCCGGAAGATGACCGTAAAGGTCCAGCGTACGTTTGATGTAAGGGCGAAGGATGAGGAATAACAGAAAAAATCGATCGGGGGAAACTTGTGTGCTTTTTCTCGAAAGTAGCTCTGTCTTAACCACCCTCTGCTAAGCGAGTGTGTCAGATGATTTGTTGAAATCTATTATCTTAATTCCGGCGTATTTATCGCAACCTAAGAAAAATGGTCCAACGTGGAAGACTTTATTTCCCAACTATACTTTTGTGCAATATTAAATATCCGTGTGATGATTATAATGAGAAATAAGAAATACGAGAATCATTCATTTTTACCAACGAACAATTGATGTCGGTGAGAATGAGTGAGTATAAGTATCTCAATAATTTGCGAGCTGTGAATGCTAGCGAGGGATGTGTGGTATTCATCGAATAGCGTCACGATCGACCACGCGGTCATCCAGTAGACGTAAGAAGGGTGGTTTGATCTGATTAGCGGCTATCGATTCTTTTTGAAGACCCAACAGTCTGACTGGGTCAGGGTGGCCTTCTTCAGGGTCGTTACACTACTTCCATCAACGCAACCGTATGACATGCATGTTGCAACGACAAAATAAGTATGGAAATTGTCAACAAACCGTTAAATATACCAACTCTTACAGAAATGTAACTGATATCAATTAATGTTTGCCTTATTGAATAATTGCCAGGTAAGTATAAGTGTGGAGAATGCAATGATTCCGAGTGAACTCGGTCTATGTTGTGTTTTGTCGAAAGTTGATCGGCCCCATTCGGCACGCACTCAACGTCGGTCGTATGGGACTGGGTCAAGGCGGTCGTCTTCGTGATCTTCTTAGTTCCGCGTGTCTCCCCTCTCTCGCTCTCTCTCTCATTCTCTCGCAGGGTTTCGTTCATTCGCTCAATCGGTGAAGTGTGCCCGCGCTCGTCTCTACACACATGCACCCCGCCATATACTTACATATGCGTGTAGGAGCAGATGGTTCTATGTGGGTGTGGATATAAGCTACGTGCCGCGTCATCAACCACCGCGAACCCACACCGTCATCAGAAGTGAAAGATGCTGGCGTCGCCAAATCTTCCCTTTCTCCAGAGTCTGTACGCGGCGAGAGTAAACGTGACGTCACTGGACTTAAAGCAGCCAGACGAAATGAGCAGGACCGATTGATTTGGCCTCTTCGTTTCGTTCACCTTGCCCTTCCATACTTCTATCAACATTCCAATATCTGATCTCGATACAGCCTCTTCTTAGAATCTTGGACCCTGAAAACGGCACGCGTGCCTCTCAACGAATACTTTCACAGTTTGCACTCTTACAGATGTTAGAAAATCAGAAATAGGTATAAGAATGCGTGTGTAGAGCAAGCCTCGTGGATGTTGTGCAGGGTACTTCTTCACTTCAAAGAAAGCTCTGGGTGTCATTCACCCCCAAACATGGTCACGCTGAGATAGGTAACCCGACGGCGAATAATATCCAAGAGCATCTTGGACTGACTTCAGCCTTAACACCAGTGTATTACTAATCTTCAGATATCAATATATATGTGTTCCACACTTTATTATTTGAATTCTTGATGATTCACATTTATTTTCGTGTTTATTTATTATGTTCAATTAAAATGACTAAATAATTAAGATCACAAACAATTCTGTTCTCTCTCCAAGTTGTTGCACATAAAAAGTGGATAGAATTGCTTGAGCAAATCATATACTTCTCGATAGCGCTGCTTCTCTATCGTATCAACATTCCATCGTCGATATCAGTTATGTCCTGTCGCGCAATTAAAGCTCACATACATATTGTCGTACGCGACCAAACAATGACATCACACCAGCTAGTAATACTTGCATCGGAGAGCGGTCCAGCCGTGCATGATACGTGTGTGGTCTCCGATAGGATAAAGTTACGATATCACTCCCTCGAAGGAAGTCGCGAAGATTAATTGCTGTAAACAAGAAGTAACAAACAATCGGTGACGAGTTACTAGATTACCAGCAGCGATCATCATGACGCTATGGTAAAACACTGAAATTCAGTCGTGTAAAAATCACCTTTGATTGCCAGATTAACTAATATTGAACACAGTATTTCTCACCATTCTGGTAAATCTCAACTATCAGAAATCGAAGAAATTCCATATAATTAGCTTTAATTTCGATACTAATTCCACAAAAGGCCAAAAGAGCAGAATAGAAAACCCCTAAATCGGAACCGAGCTAACCTTCGAACTGCAAAGTCCTCTGTATTTCCTCTCTGAAATAAACCAGGAAATCCAACCCAATCAGTGCAACGGTGATATTTGAAATTCATTAGAAGTATACATTTAACAGAGAAGAAAGGAAGTTGGGGAAGAAGATGTTGTAGAGAATGGAGGATCGGCTGTTATGAAGAAAGATAGAGCGAGGAGACGAAGCTACGTCACGGAGACGAGAGGACCGGTGTGTTACAGAGGGCCGTCGCAGAAGGGGTGATCGTGGTAGATAGAGATAGGCCACGGTGCCGGCGTGACTTGACAATAAAGCTCGTCTCACCTCCAAGCTCGTTCCAGAGCCCCCTTTTTTCCTCTACTTCTCTTCTATCTCTCTTTCTCTTCCTTGCACACATACACACACATACACATACAGACTCACTTGCGAATCGCCGTTTGTCCTTCGTGCCTGACGCAGCCCGCCTCTCTGCACTTGGTCCATCCGCTTTTGCTCGACACCCTTAGCGCCTAGCAGCCCCTTCCGCCATTGACTACCTTGCCTATCGCTTGCCAACTGGCTGGGTACTTGAAGCTTTATAACGTGGCCATAAGAGTTATAAAACGTGAAACTCGAGCTGTGAAACAAGCCTGCATTGCCTCCAGCTCTTCTTATCTACCTTGGAGAGAGAGAGAGAGCGCGCGCGGAATGATGCCAGATCCATCCACATAGACATCTTCACTTCCCCGTTGATGTATTGCGTCAAGCTTCGATCGCTCTGTTCTTACAGAAGAAAGCTTGGTAGTAGATAGAATTTTTCTTCTAATCATTTTCTGTATATTTTTAACTATATTATTGTACATCAATTTGTCAATGATGTTGGCATGCAAGCTTTTTCAGTGTTATGTTGCAATCAAGTATTTCAAGTTCGTAAAGTATAAAGATAACTTTTCATACAAAGTTTAAAGCTAGCAATGACCCAATCCTTTTCTTATGGGTTTAACCTAGACCACTTGAACTAACGTCGAAGCTGTGGAAGTGCTATACAGTTTAATATAGAACGGAGAAAGCTCAAAGTCGACGTTGTACGAACTCGCAGCTTAATCGGTCAGCCAAGGAATAGAAAACTTTTCATAACAGACATACGAAAGGGTTTCTTTTTCCCCCGAAGTTCTGTACACGTGTAACAATCAGGCAAAAACAAAAAGAGAAGGCGCTGGTTATGAAAGGAGTCTGGTGAAAATGAGAGACAGAGAGAGAGAGAAAGCGAGATCACAGTCAATCTGTCAGCGGCGACGAACGACGTCTGTTCAGAGGGTAGCCGAGGGTCGAAGACAAGCCCCATTGTCAAGCGACCCCTACGGACAAGTCAGTTAAATCCTCATTAGAACTTTATCCACCTCGCTAAGTGACAAGCATTCGAGCCGCGTGTGACTTTCCCTACCGGTGACTTACAATCTTCATCCTAATTCCAAGCGCGCCGTCTCTCTCCCTCTCTCTCTCTCTCACCTAGAGTAATTTCGTCCAGGTCACATGACCTCAGTGTTAACGCTTGAAGCCGAACACCGTGCGATTAATTGGGCCTGATCGATCGTTCGATTTAGAAAGCAGGTTTATAAACATATGACACTAACATCGCCATACTCGAAGAGGAGAGCACAATGCGGTTTTGTAGTTAGTGCATCATGTGCAGTCTTATGAACCGACCCGCTCTCTCTCTCTCTCGCGACGAGGTGCGGATTTCGACGAAAGAGGTGAACGTTTTGTTTACCGACGTTCCATCTCGATGGATTCATCGTCGAGCGGCACTGTCAGCAGAAATGGCGTTGCAAATAAAGTGAGGAGTGAGCGAGAGGGGCGGAAAACGGGGCGAAAGGGGAGGTGAACGGTGAGACAGAAAGAGAGAGAGAGAGCGTGAGAGAGTGGACGATAAAGAGGGGAAGAGAGTGGTGCGGCGTTCGTTCATGAAAACTTGCGCCGGTGTTTCGCATTTCTAGCACGCGAAAGCCAGCCAAGCTCTCACCGTTGCGAAGGAATCTCGACGATTGAGCAATCCGTACACTCCGACTGTCCTTAATTTAATACGCTCACTTTTTAAGGGAGGTGACTCTCTCAATTCTACCTAAACGGCATAGCAACAACATTTGTTGCTGGATATTTAAGAATTTCTAATTGCTAGCCAAAATTTGAAACGTATTATTAATATTGCGATACATTTTTTTTTATTAATTATATCGCACGATAGTTATTGGAGGAAGAAACTAAAAGTGTAGTTAAACGACGCTGGGTGAGTTAAGACGAAATAAAGGCCTATCAGGTGCGGAAAGGTGAGGTTTGTTGGTGCATAGAAATATGAAGGGGATTGCCGGATCCAATGGTCGTCGGTGCCTCTTAAATGAAGTGCTGAAGTCGCACATTTCGCGTTACAGCTAGAACACCGGCGCGAAATGCGGACCACTGCTAACCAGAGCTTTCCGTCCCACGGCTCTCTCTTACCTATCGGCTTCCTCTCTTGCCAGCCGTCCCCGCCACCCCCACCGCCGCCACCCCCGTCGCGCCACTTCGCCCGTTCTATGACACCCTCACCCATTTTAATTAATCGTTTAGCTCTTCTCATTTTTTGCTGCGAAAAACACTTCCACGAGCTGCTCGAATGTGGAAGGCAGAGAAGGGCTGCTGAATGGCGAACCTTTCCACCCCCGGCGACGCACACACTTTTCCTATCGTGAATGGATTTTAATGCCCACGAAACTATGTCGGATATGTTGCGAGTATAACTCGCCTGGTATATATACTATGATGGAGAATAGTGGAAGGGATTTGGCTGTTGCAAGGGATTCTCAATGGTTCGGGAAAGAAAGTGAACTTTGTTGAATATATCTGAAATTGCCAGCATCGGCATTTATTTATAATGAGAAGTATAATAATTATTTTATGTACACATGAGACAATGTAACGGGAATTAAAAGAATCTCAAGACCTATCGAGCACAGACACGCCAGTGCGGGACAACTCGCAGCAATCGAGCACGACCAAACAATAATATATATATATATATATATATTTATATATATATATATGCGTGTGCCTTGTATGCCAGCCGGTGTCGATAGCGTAACTTTCGCGCGCGCTCATCCATCTCATGGGAAGTATCACTTTTCTAGCCTTATCAAGTGCAAAGAAATCGTATGAAGCTTTCTTAGGCCGATTTAGTCTCTGGACGAAATTACGTGAGAATCTACTCTCGGACGGATGAGTTTGGCACTGCGAATTGCGCTTTCGTTCACCGTGCAAGCATCGCACTACCTTTCACTCAAAACATCATCAGCGAAAAGAATTGAACGGAAGTGTTAACGTTCGGCTAGAATTTACAAGGGTTCCGTATACAGGTCGTTTTTTGTGCCATAAGTACTAAAATGATATATCACTGTTCGCTTTATGCTAGTACAGAAATGTGTACCGTGACACCTTTCAATGCACTTCTTCTTATTCGTCTTCAAGTGCATTGGACTCTCTCACTCACCAGCGCGTCGCCGACGCCCGGTTCACTCGCAAAGGACGTTTAACTTGTACTAAAAGCGCAATTCATTGACTCTCCAATCATCTTTGGACTGCGATCAACATTACCGGCGCATCTATGCCGTGTGTCGAAAGAGACCACCACAAAACATGCTTTGACAAAATGCACTCTCGGAAAGAAACCACCGCGATTACACTTTCAATGCAGATATTTTGCTCGTACCGTTCATGGGATGGAAAAAAAACACTACAAACTCTCTTCATAGTCAACGAATTTAAAGAATTCCATTTTAAATTGCAAGTGTGATTATGTACCATTGATGGTAGAAATATTTCATTGAACGGAACCTTGACAATACTGTCCTCATCGGCGAGTTAACATAAAATAAAACGAAGGGAATGTAACAACGACCGAAATGGATAGCTATCTACCGTCTTAATTTACCGATGTCTAAAAGTTCTCGCTAAAACTACCGCCGGTTACGAATCGCGCAACCATTTGGGATAAACGTCAACCGAGCTGCATACGCACTAAAAACTTAAAGAATATTTACGCACGAATGTAACAGGGCGCACCAAGAACTGTCGGTATCAGTCATACTTCGAGAAACTCGAATACGTGTAAGACTTATGAGGCTTGCTAAAAATTAAATAACAAATAGGACGAATTCCTTAACGCTATACGTGTCTTGACGTAAGGATCCTCTTCTGTTCTGATCTCTCTTTTTTGCGCTACGACAATTTTCTCATTTCGTACACTAGCTGACGAAACATATCGTCCAGTCTACCACGAGAGTGTGTACATTCACGTTTACCTACGAGGAGATTACTAGTTACCCTTTAGTCTAGTAGTGCTTTTATGCACCCAGCAAACTCCATACGCGATTTACAGAGTCAGTTTCACAGTCAAGGCTTTGGCCACGGTGCTTAACAAAGTTCGGTAAAGAAGTAAAACTCATTTCATTTTTTATATACAGACTTTCGCGAGAGAAGAATGGCGAGCGTAAGGGCTTAAGTCTCGATTGAAAAACTGCTTCTCAAGGAAACCCCCTTGATTTCCCGCTTGCTCTTTTCGATCGACGATCGGATAGATCACTGTAACCAAATTTCAAACAATATTGTTATGGATAACCGATTGCATTCAAAGAATTTTGTCGATTCTTTTTCAATCCAGCCAAGATTCGAAGTCACAAGGTCATGCAATATACACATCCTCTTTATTACAACAACTAATTCCATGAAAGTACGGTGCGTAGGGTACTCGAAACAGCCTGACAATTCGTCAGACACACACACACACAGAAAGCCATAAGGTAAAAGGGATTCTCATTATTATTCGCGGATTACCGAAGGATTAGAGGCTTTAGCCGGTAATTATAATCCAACTTGAATGCACACTGTATATTACGCTTTCGCGGGATTAATGTTCAAGCAAGACATATCCCATGGTAGAATTTACTCTCGACAAGAGTATTTAGCCCGGACGACATTGAGATTGGTATATTGAAATTGAAGATTGTTAAGTGTTACTCACCGATCAGAGAATCGACAGTGCGATGACGGATAAATCTCCTCAAGTCCAACAAGCGCCTCCTCGGCGCTGTCGATGTCACAGATAAACCTCGCGGCTGGGGGGTGCCGGTTGTTGTTGTTGCTGATGATGTTGCTGTTGTTGCTGTTGCTGGGGTGGTTGAGCTTGGTGCTGTTCTTGCTGCGGTTGAGGTTGCGGCTGTTGTTGCTGTTGCTGCTGTTGTTGTTGCTGTTGTTGCTGCTGTTGTTGCTGCGGCGGTGGCGGTGGTTGTTGCTGCCCGGCCTGTTGTGGATGATGATTATGATGATGATTCTGTCTGGCTCGAAGAATCTCGCAACGCTGCTTGTACATGTCGCGTTCCTGCTTCACGCGGCCCAATTCCAATTTCACATGCTGCAGTTCATTCTGGAGATTTCGATTGGTCGTCTCGAGATCATGACGCTGTTGCAACCGCTTGCTCCGACAGTTCTGTGCGTAGCCACGGTTCTTCAGCGTCCGTCGCTTTTGCTTCAGGCGCACGACCTGCGGGCACGGGAAACACTTCTTTCGATTATAAAAGAAGTGGTTCGACGAATCGCCGCGCTCGCCGCATCGCTGAACAAATTGTCCATTCACTACGCGCAGCCTAATCGAGAATCTTTCGGTGAGTACTCACTTAGAAGCTCTAACACGAGCGTTAAATCAATTTCATTCATATCCAGAATGATAACTGTCTCGAAATGAAGCAAATTGATAACGTATTCCTTAGACTAGGCTCTGATATACAATTCTTGATTGTACACCCGAATACTTGCTATTGTTCGATTGCGTAATAAAAACTTGCCAATAACAGTGTCTAGTCTAAAGCTCACAAGTGAGTATCGACCTTTAAAGTGTGCTAATTAGAAAAGAAAAAAAAAATGCTAGACAGCAAGTATCGATTATAAGAAAGAGTGAGTGGTTGTACGAGATTGACAAAGTAAGCGTTAAGCAAAATAAGCTCACCTCTTCCCGCGGACAACCATGGAGACGCTTGTTCAACTCGCGCACAGATAGAGACATCAAGAGATCATCGTTCATAAGCTCGTCCTGAGCATTACTATTACTACAGCTGGAGTAAAGTCCATTTCCAGCCCTATGCACGGGACTCGGTCCACTTGCTCCGCAGGAACTCACAGAGCAAACGCTCATTGGCCTACCAGGTTGCATTGGAATACTCTGCATACTTTCATCCATCCCTTGCATGACACCCCCGGCTGCAGGCAACATTCCACCACCAGCACCCGGACCCCCATAATACTCTATGTGGCCGGACATGGTGATGTACCCACCTGGGACATAACGCGGCGAGACTATCTCTTAATCACACAATCTTCCAACTCAATTGGCAATCCGCTTTCCGCAGAATATAATACATCATTAGATGGGGCGAATATCGAATCTCACTGTGAACTTTATAGTTAAGGTCAGAATGTCACTATGCTGGAGTTATTTAAGTGATAAGGCTTCTAGAGTTAAACGATCGTGAACGGTAATGGGTATTTAGTGAGTCAGTTTTCAGGGCAAGGCCGAGATTTGATAGAATTGGTATAGTAAGAGCTCACCGGTATGTCTAAGGTGATGCCGTGGTAATTGTTGGTCCTGAAATTGGATATGACTCTGTGGTGATGACCAAGCTTCGTGATGGGGGTCTGGAGTTTGTTCTTGGGGACAGTGAGGCCTGAGGTCGAGTGGTTCTTGCCTGAGGGATTGCGTGAGCCAACCCATACCGCCGGAACTCACTTGCATCTCTTCTTGGACGAGAGAACCTTGTTGTTGTAAGTGCAAGAGGAGACCACCTCTTTCACGAGGATCACGTTCACCACGATGCAATGGTAAAGGAGAAGTCGAAACCGGTGGTGTATCTGGTGGTGTTCCTGGATGAGGAAGAGTTGTCAGGTGGGATGCTGCACCTGGTGGAGCCTTCACCAAAACACCATGCTGCACTTGTATGTGTGGTTGACCGTAGAGAGGATGGGGTTGTTCCAGTTCGTGTGCCGGCGGCGTCAAGGGTGCAAGAGCCAAACCCTGGCCCTGCACCTGACCCGGCAGTTGCACTACGCTACCGTTCACCATTACTGACGGGGATCCGATTCGTACCTGTAACCGAAAGGCCGCTCACATCTCCACGCTTTTATCAGTATTCAGGAAGTGTGCGAATTTCCTAGTATTACTAATGGAATTCGTTTTACAGCGTTAACACTTTCATTCGACCTTTGAAACGTTTACAATTACCATGAGCTTCACTAGAATCCTTTACTATCACGGGCGACTAACTCTTCGAACGAATTATAATAGACTCACACTTGTAACTTTTTTTTTCACACAAAAAGACAATCGTAGTAATAAGAAATCGTAATTTGTTAATCGCCAAGTGCGCGCGCTCCAATAAGAAGTGATTCCTTTCAGCGAGTAAAACATCCAACGACAAGAACACGCAAGTGTACTGCTAGTATTACGCGATGAAGGAACAAACTTCACTTGTAAAGAGCGACGTACACATTATGCATCATATGCATTTCCGCGTCGAGCGAGCCCGTGAGTGTGTGGGGATTAGAGTGTGCGAGATAAAACTCTGGCGGATTAAAATGTTTCGCATGCAGTTGAGAGAGGGAAAAAGCGGATGTGAGAGAAGCGGAACTATGATGTACAGACCTCACGCTTGACGTCGGCGGGATCGAGATGATCGAGGACGAACTCCTGTACGTATTCCCTGGCGAGGTGATCCTCGGCTTCCATTTTAACCTCGTCGACCTCTGCCTTCACCTCCTGCGCCTCCACCACCTCTATCGTATCTCGGAGAGCTGCATACGTGATCTTCGCTCCTTGGCTACCGCCTCCTCCACCACCGACGTTACCGCCTCCACCACTACCTCCTCCTGGACAACTTCTCACTATTTCTTGCGTTTTGACCACCTTCGATTATAGTCCTCACCAAGAGAACAATCGTTTTCCCCTTCACCGCGGAAATCAACCGCGCACCCGCCGATACTCTTCTATCACTACGCCACGTGAACACCCCCGAGCACCGGAATCAAGATGTTCCACGGCTCAACGAGGCCATTAAGCCCTCATACTTGCGAATTCAATGTAAGATCCACGAGAATAAGACTTTTTCTAAGGGTTTCAGTAAGACCTGTGAACCCAGTCAATATCAAAGTCCAAGCAATTTAGCCAGGTTGAATGATCACACCAAGGGTAGCCAATCTTTAACAGGCCATTGCACGTACGACATCGATGATCGACCGGCACCAAATGACACTGTTACAAATTCCAGATCCGTCTTCCGGACTTGTCTCTTTCGATAATGTTAAGTATTCCGCTGATGAGTATGTTGTTCAGCAGCACAATCACTTGTCTCGACACAGAGCGGACCTTCCCGCCAAAACATATACTAGAGGGCGGGGGTGGGTGGGGGTGGGGTGGTTCAAGGTGAGGAATGGTGTTGGGGGGGTTGAACGAAGGAGACAGGTGACGTACCAAGGAAAAAGGGCCACCGACAAAAAGTAGAGAGTGCGTGAAATGCCGATAGCCCGGTGCACTAGTAAGTGTAGTGAGAGTATAGTGAGTGCGCTATCGGACGAGGGGTGGCTGCGTGCCGATGAGGAGGCGATCGGGCGATAGGAGTAAAAGGAAGCGGGCACACGACCAGTTGTAGATACGACGTCTAAGTGGTGACTGGCTCGCGAGAATGTAATCGAGAAGCCGGTCTATGCGCAGGGCAAGCGATTGCGATGTGTAGGCGGAGCTCGAGCCGAGCAACCCCCCGCGAGCAAGCCGGATTGGCGAACGACGAGTGGAGTCGCCATTTGCACGGATCCTCTCTTTACCCTACCACCTAGACCACCGGAACCCTGCTTTTCTACCTTCTCTCGCTCTCATCACCCCCGGAGGCGCCTCCACCTTCTCCGCTTCTGGGCTTCTACCATTAATTTCTAAAGTGATTATTATAATTTTTCAATGAGCCTGATGCTCAGCCTGCCGGACCCTTTGCATCCCTTTCGTTCATCGGACCTCTTCTTCTTTGGTGTCGATGCTGCCACGCTTCCTCTTCTGTTCGATCTTTTTCTTTCTCTCGCCCTCTCTCTCTCTCTCTCTCGGCGATTTCAATTTAGGACCAGTCGAGAGTGATGACCCTTTACTGTGTGGCCTCGATCTTTTGTCGCAGCAACTACTCCTCTTTTAATGAGCACGAATGTACTCGCAATACTGCTTATTGGTCGTCGAGACAAATCTAACCGGGATTCCTTGGTTCCCATCCACTTTCACTGATAGAGTTTATTGTGATAGACGTATTGTTATTACAAGGCATTAAACTATCACTCGCTTCTTGAAGTTTCTACCTTCCGAAGTAGACACTGAACGTGCCTGATAAGGCAGTGGTAGTATCTCCTTTCGTCAGGCAGCTCTCTTCTTGTATTACGCTGCGATCTGCGATATTCCATTCTGACTTCAGCCGAGGACTTGCTCTTCGTGCGAATACGTTAGTTCCGCGCGAATGGAAAACCTTAAGTTTTTCATGATACACCAACTGATCACTGTGAATAAATAGAGCTTGATAAGCTCTAGCGTCATTAACCCGCCGTTACATCACGTATCACTGAAGAAAGAAGAATCAGACTCTGCAACATTGTGCAAACAACACGCGGGCAAGAACATACACGATAATCTTAACTATTCACAGAGTTTCTACAACCGGGCAAGCGCCGTATGTTAAAAGCAATTTTAAAGAATCAAGATAGAAAAGCAAACACAGGGCTTTCATCGACAGAATGGCCGGAATAAAGCTTTCGGATAATAGCTAATTCTGAGGAAGCTTTTTCGTTCATCATAGAGATGGTTATGCTGTCTTCAAATAAATCTGTTCATTTATACTAGAGAAAATACCAAAATTATTTCGCGGAATTTAAGAAATAAGTAAATGTAACGTAGGAGGAAGAAGTTGAATGAAGAAGAGTATCGCTATTAATAGGAGAATAGTGAAAAGTCTTGAGCGTTGATGGGAAAGGCGCGAGCGATGCTAGCAATCAGAAGTTGGCATCTAAATAGGTTTCTGCGAGCCTTTACGAATCTACCCCTGGTTAGCAGTCTACACTTTCTGCCCATTTCTCCGATGGCACGACTTTAAAATGCTTCATGAATATCAAATTTTCCGTCTCCCGCGCACTCCGTACCACTTCCTTCCTTCGCCCCCTCCGCCGCCGCCACCCTCTCGGCCGTGCCACCCCCTCGCCACTTTTATTTCTCATTCGCACCCGTTCGCGGCAACCGGGAAACAAATTTGTCGCGTATGCACAAATCCGCCGCCCCTGTTGTCTCTTTGTCAGTCCGAATAAAGCCGCCACCCCTAATGAATCGATCTCGTTCCCCTAACAGGCGAAGAATCATCGTTCGAATCATCGTGTCCGATTTATCAGGTTTTCGCGAGAGAGTAGCTCGAGAAAGTGATAGTGATTGGAAGGTGCGAAAGGTAGTGCTTGATCGAAATGTGAGTCCGAACCCTTTAAGCTCTATCCGTGCTTTAACCCGACGGGCCAAGGTGACAAGACAGCCAGAATTCTGTTGGTCTAGACGGCAAGTGTCGCCGTCGACTCGAAATAGAGCAGAGGACAGCGACGATAGGATTGGCCATTTTGTTGAGCGAGGAATTTGTCGACGCTGCACCTCGATATCCTCCACCTCCAGTTTTCTTTGCATTCCCCCTGCGTCCTCTACCCCTACCTGGATACGTGTGCGGCGTACGATTTCTTGTCATACTGGAGCCGAAAAATTTTCCACTCCTCGTGCGATTCTGATCGGTAGAATTTATTTGTTAACAATGCCATGTTGCTCGTTATATCATTTTTATTAATGAGAGTAAGAGTGTATTTCTACGAGTAATATTATTAATTCTAAGAGTAAAGGGAAAAGTAGTATTTGAAGTTTTATTGGATACATTGAACAATGCTTTTTACTGGCAGAGAAAGGTGTTGCTGATAAATACGCGTGTATTTGATAGTGGTTTACGTCGGTTACTATTACATTTTTGTATATAGGAATTGAGAAAAGGGTTGAAGGAATGAGGGTCTACGGATTTGATCTATCACATCTGCTGGTATGTCTGGCTAGTTGGCGCACAACAAACTTTACCGCGAGATTTACGACAAGCAATTGCATTCGAAAGCCAAACAGGGAAGTTCCAAGATCTCTTGCCCTCTCCCACCCTCCCATCGGACGCCGAATCCGTCGGAACGCGTTCTTTTGATCTTAACTACAATGCCAATTTTGCTCGTTTATCCATCTCCGATCGATTTCGTTCGACGAATGACCTCAAATTACTGATATATCCAAACTTTCTTCTCTTTCCGGCGTACTTTCTTTTTAGATGAAATCTGATGCTCGTAAATATCGGCGCATCTGTTCTATGATAGTTTTAAATAAGAAGAGAACTGAATGATGTAAGAATTGTTACTCGTTGTTGATAAAAGTATTAATTTATATCGGTATTAGAAGTATATTCGATTTTTCATCAACGTTACGTTTCATGCTGTTGAAAATCCGAGTGGCATTGCAATTCATGATGATCGTACACGGCGAAACAATAATGGAAAGTAGCCAGAGTTTTATCAATATGATATTATCGTGACCGGATAACAGAAATGGAACGGCAATAACATTCGGGATGCTTTTAACAAAATAGGCAATAAAACAACAGGCTACCACAAAATTCACCGAGCCTTGCCAACTCTCCCTTCATGATTCGTTCTACGTGTATGCTGTGCGTTAAACCGTGATACAGATAAGAAAACAGGACAACCAAGCACGAAAGCCATGTAAACGATTTGAGTCATCAGCAGGGTAAATAAACTTACTGAGCTATTATTAAAACATTCAAAGCAAACGCAACAAGAACTGTGATGAAAATTTTGCCATACATCATACAACTCAGCATTCAATATATCATTTAAAAAAAGAATAAACCTTCTCACCGCGCGTAATTTGACAACATAAAACAGAAAACAGAATTTTAGAAAAATCAGACAAGAAAACATAGGGAAAGTGTAATATTCCAAACACTCCTGTTTCCAAGAAAATCCGGCTGGTTGCTCGTTGCTTGGAGGGAGGAAAAATGTAAAGTCGCAGAGTCGTCATCGAGGTAAACGACCTAAAGAAGTTAATGCGTAAATAGAGGCGAGATGCAAATTAAAAGTCATCAGGCCCCGAGACTCTGTGGTCCTAAGGAGGCTAAGTTTATGGACACGTTTCGGGATGAGAGCGAGACTAAGGGCACACTGTAGAAGCACAGGAGTAAAAGGTGGTGGTTGCAGGAGGGAAGAGGAGGAATGAGGGAGAGTGCTGAGCCAGCATAGCCGGCTTGCCAGCCTGCACATCGATACCAACCAGTCAGCCAGCAAGCCAACCTACCAATGAACCCAGCTACAGTCGATAGGAAACTTTTTCCTGTGACGAAACGTTGCATGCACGATAATTCCAGGAAAATTGAAATTTGTCAGGTGAAAGAAATACCGGTCTGTTGCAGACACCACCTGTCGTCCACGAGGAAATATATTCAAAGGGATCGATGTATAAAAATAGTGTCTGTCCTCCTTTAATACATCTTACTATTATTTATAGACAGCTTAGTAAAATGGGGATAGAAACAATCTGCTCTCTCGATTTTTATATAAAATATTACATTTTGCAAATCTAACAAATGGTAATAAAAACTCTGTACATAGCCATGAGAAGCGGAAGCTGTGGAAATGGTAGTTCCTACGCAAGTAGAAATGGTCAGACTTTGGTCAGACATACATGAAGGGAGTAATACCGCGCTGTGACTGACTGCTGACAATAAATACTTTTTACAGTGTAAATTCCAAGAATAAAACAACACAAATAAAATGTTTCGATTCTCAAATGACAGTTGCTTTGTTCGAACCTACATACCAGTACAAACGAACCAATTTATCCTTGAAAAATATAAAAAACCGCTCATGAAGTATTTGCAGTAATCACTCACAGTATTCCACTACCAAAATAATGTCCCCCGATTCATTCAGTGATAAAGAATGAATGATGATGAAGTTCACTCAAACAGGAGGAAGCACAAATAGCAGGAGAAGCGTTCGAAATAAGAGAAAGAGAGAAACGGGAAGTGTTCGAGGGATAATCCTCGGAGTCATTTGTCTGTCGGCTGTTGAGACGCTCATTTGTTCGTGGTGCGATGACAGATGACAATGAAGTTGAGATCGTGCCACGGTCATGGGGAGCGAAGTTACTCTCTCTTTCTCTCTCTCAATCTCAACCACTGTCTCTTTTCCTCCGCAGAAGTACAGAGGTGGTGGAGGCGGACGGAATATCAGCACCCCTATCAGCCAGCAGATCTGTTTGCCGTTCGTGCCTCAATTATTCTCGGATCATCGCTGTGTATCGGCTCTGGGAACAATCGAATCGCGGTATTTGTGTCGCTGTGATTAAAAACATAAAGCCCCATTTCGCGAAAGCAAGATAAGTCGGTAGAAGAGGCCACTGGATATACGTGCCACCAGGCAACAGTGATGAATATCCGAACTCCTGGAACGAACGAATCCTCTAATTGAATTAATGCACATTCAGCCACTTTACACTGTCATATATTCTCAACAAGAGGAATAATTCATTGGTAACATGTGACTTTTGGCAGCCAGTGGAGAAATAAGTATTTATGATAGTCCATCCAGACTCCTCCACACACTCGGAATGGACCGAGACTCGATCGCATTTAGTGGTTTCCGGTCAGCGTCGGAAGTTCCGACATATTTGTCACCAGGCTGTTATTAATGGTGAGCTTTTATTGTTTCAGTCATCCACTGGGAAACGGGCGACGACAACGACGACTCGCCGAGAAGAATGTCTCTTTCTTGGCTATTAAATTTAATAGCCAATGCCTCTACCACCCCCGCCACCGACCCTCATCCCGCACCAGTTCACCATCATCCCTTTCTACCAGCACTCTTTATGCCTCCTTGCCTGTTTATGATTCTTCTCGGATAGGGTCAGTAAACAGCGATTACTGCTATTGTACCTGATAGCTTCGTCATCGGCTGAGACTCTGTTCAATAACTTCGAGATATGCTGGATAAAATCGCCATTTCGATATTTCGGATTTCGATAATCCTCGCAATTACTACCTTCGTCGTTTTGCGAACTCTGGGCGTCGCATGAATTTCATAGGTGGTTCAGATTTTTTTTAATTATTTCATGTTTCATGACTTTAATTCTATAACAGCTCTCATTTGTTTGGTAACTGACTTGTTGTTCGTGCGTAATCCTTTTGGAGCATTATAATTGATGATGCTGTGTAGTAGAAACTATCGGATGCGTTTGGATACTACTCAAGAGAAGTATGATCTTTGTTAGTGACAGAGTGAAGTTGACCCTCGAAGACGCGCATAACTTCATGAATTTTTGTTCTTTATGGACACTGATAGCAATGATCGTTGACCTCGTAGGACGTTGATGAACTGGAGATCTTGATAAAAATGACTCATCGATAATGATACTACATAGTGTTCCATAGTACATGCGCGTACAACAGTTGGAGCGGATCTCCAACGCGCAGTAGACGCTACGTGACCTTTTATCGAGTGACTTTAAAAAAGACATTTTTGTGTAATAATAGATATTCGATAAATCTACTTGTAGAATCCTCGTCTTGGCCTTTTGCTTATGGAAGCAAGGAAAGTGGATTTTAAAAACCATAAAAAGATTTGATGTTTCTAAAGAGTATAAACGTAGAAGTGGAGGCTAAGTAACGCGAACCTGCGAGTTCTATTCCGCAAGGAAGAGAGAGAAGTTGGGGTGTCGGATCACATCTGGCATCTGCAACCAACACTCGTGGACTTCCAGTGACGTCACGTCCGGTCGTCTGCCGAATAAGCAGAAACCGCGTAACCGGACTCTATCTACGGGAAGCGATTTCGAAAAAGAAGAAGAGCCACCGACACACAGAGCACGTGTCCCGTGGCAACGAATGCAAAATTGCGCTCGACCCTCCAACTACCGTGAACACCGGCCACGGCTTTCCTCCTATTCACGCGTCGCCCCTCGATTGCCAACTTGCCAGATCACGTGTAACATTGGAATTATTCTCCCGCCTTTTTTATTTTATTTCTAACCCTAGTTTCCCTAAAAAGTAAAAGGAGCTTTGCTTCGTTCGAGTAAAACATATAGGATGTAAGTTCTGTGACTATCACACTATCGTTACTAATTATGACGGTACGATTAATAAAACCCTTGGCAGCAGAAATGAGGAACCGCTTGGTGCTGCATTTAAGTATTGCTGAATCCGTTATGTCTGTTAAGTAAGCACGCGATAATTATACTCAAATTCTGCAGTCGTTATCAACCTGATAACATAAGACACATGAAATGGTGTATAGAAAAGAGTTGTATCGACCGATTTTGCGTAAGTTTTGTAATTCAAAAGCGTAAGATGAAAATTACATTATCGACAATAATACTACTCGTTGCTCAATGCGTTCGATAGCCGTAGAGAATTATGTTGCACTTGACACGGATAAATAGTTGCATTGGTCAAAGGTTATCATTTAATGATTGACATTACGATGTTTTGACTGATCTACTTTCGCTGATATACGTACAAAGTTGCTGCTGTAATATTATTATACAAATTTTCCACATCTCCTTTTAGCTGTAGATAGAAAAGTTTGATGGCGTAGAATTTATACGAGACAAGGTATATTTTCGAAATAGTACATCTCCCTTTGCTATGATGGCAGGGAAGCGGAGGAGCTGGCGAGTTCGGCGAATGAAGACAGAGCAAAAGGGTTGAGAGCAAACATCGTTAATTCGCACGCAGAATCACGGCAGGCCGCCGGTGGAAGGCAAAAGGTCAACATTACCGCAGAATGTATATGCTCGTCAAATACTCTCCACTGGACCGTGTAATTCAGATCCACGGTACTTACGGCACCGAACTGTCGGTTGCTCGCACACCCGGAACCCTTTCGGCCGACCTAATTGTCTAATTGGCAAATAAATCCCATTGTTTTCCAATGGCGCGATCGATATGTGCACCGCGGGGCAGGCCTTCATACATGTCGGGTTAAATTGACACGTTCTAGTCAGCCGTTTTTTCCCTGCTTACTGCCGAATGTGTATTTGACACCGTGGGTGTCAATACTCATGTCAGAACCGTTCTGCGTACTAACTTTTTATCCTCGATCAATGACCTTTTATTCCCTGGTGCCCCGGGGGTCACTTTGCTCGGTGACCCCCGCATCAACCGCTTCAAGGTGCTCATGAATTACAAGGATTTTCCGAGGGTTCGAATGTAATATGTATGTATACCAACGCCATACGGTAGGAACGAGTGATTGCACCCTTCAGTGCAATTTTTATTGTCCAACCGAATCAAACGCGAACAATACTTAAGCGAAGCCTGATTTAATATTATGTAGATAAAATTTGTTCTTTTACCAAGCAGACAACGTATCATTGGCAACTATGCCGTTGTTTCGAAGTAGGAGATTAGGCACGCATGGTTAGCGCAGTCGAATAGCGAACTGGAAGGAGACAAAGTCGAACGATTATCGGACAATAGTTTGTTAGTAGGGTTCACCTGCTGTATTGTACTCGGAGAAATGTGGATTCAGCTCGAGTTCGCCAAGCGTACCTTCTCCAAACGTAAATCACACTATACATACCCTGCCGAAACTCCTTTACTCTAAGGAAGATGTATTCTCCTATTGTAACCGAGGCTGGCTAACCGATGCAATTAGGAAATCAAGACGAACCGATTTAGTCTCGACATTAGCACGCGCTATCGGGCGTCGGAACAAGCGTCGAGTATGTATGTACTAAAAGATTCGGCTTACGACAGTTCGGGAAGAAAACACAGTTCAAATTATTATATACATATTTATTATGAGCACAGGAAATATATTTCCTTGATATTCATATCAAATTTCCTTCAACACATTACGTTACATCTTTACTGAAACATTGCACAAGCATATATACAATCTTCAAATATCACAAGTGTACAAGTGGCTTCGTGGGCTACATGGTTACACATACACGCTAATGTAAAGTAGCATAATTAATGAAGCGCAGTATTTCACGATTATTTCGCAGTCTGCCAATTATACTTTCCAAGGCCCCTCTGGTAAGTAACGATCCGGATAGGTCAAATTATGTAATACTTCAAATCTATTACTGATCCAACGTTAACCACTTATCCGTAATTTGCTCTATTTGCTTCGTTAAAAGAGGATTTCTCACACGTAATTTCAGTTCAAGTTTTCCACCAACTGCTTTTCTACCATCCATCAGCTAAAAACAATAGATTTAGATAGAATACAAGAGTTTTATTCCTTATTTTGGAATAATCAAATAAATGTTTTGTTTATGCACCGGAAATGAGTCGTGAAGCACACATTGGGTTTCTAAGGGTTGCAATTTCAGTGTAACCGTACCCAAAAGCGTATCGCTTCGAAAAAGTCCTCTGAAACATTTGAATTGAACATTAAACAGTTATGTCAGACTTATATAGAACAAAGAATAAAGTTTGACGTTGTTACAGCCTGCTCGTGGAATAATGAAGCTTTCGGTTCAACGCAAATGTATTGCAAAGTATAAAAGATCGGTACAATAGAAATATATCTACATTTAGCTACACAATATACTTCAGCTTTTCAACGCACACAGTAAAAGCCATATACTCGATACATGAAGAAACCTTGCGTACCTGGGATCAGTGCAACACAGCAAAGGATTCAGCGAGCATCTGTAAGCAACGTACTAAACTATTTACTATAATATCTCGTGAACGAGCAGATTACGATCCCGAGTTTGAAATTAATAAATATCGTAACAGGGGTTACACTTAAGGAAGCCACCAAATATCAAAAACACCATATTAATATTTAAAGGGGAAGACATCAAAATCTAACCATGTCATAACTTAGAATTAGTGGGAGAGTTTTAAGAGGGTATGATAATATATAATACTGTAATTTCGTTGCACATATTACCCTTTCACCCAAACTTGGCACTTGAGCGCATGCCTCTTGAATACACGCTGACATTGTCTCGAAGATCGATCTATTACTCCACTTAACGGGAAAACAGCTTCATACTCTGGGTTATTTGTCCCTTTTATCGTGGATGTTCTATCCGACGGTGGATTCTCCGAAGGATAAGGGAATTCAAACATAACATATGTATCAGCTTCCTTAGAATAATTCACTCCCCTTATGATTGAAATTTCTATGTCGCTGTCATTTAAGTCTGTACAACTCCTAAAAAAATATCAATAATGTTACAATTTCCATATTAAAACAAGTATGATTCTTGAGATACATTCAATAATAGCACTAACTGAACTATGGCATAAGTCTTTGTCTCGTAATGGTGTTGTGGCGGTGGTAGCATATCACGTTTCCGAACTCTTAACATATCCAAATCTCGTGTATAGCCCAATGCTAGGCGTTCCCATCTATTATATCCCGGTACATCACCTAATGCTTTGCAGTGGTTTCTCGTAGATAAGCACCACTGAAATAATGTTGTAAGTATACTTATATTATCTAACATGTTGTCGCAAACACTAAATACCACATCATATCTACCTTGATTTGTTTCGTTAGCTGTGCTTCCAGGTTTTCATAAATTTGCTCGTCTGTTCCTTCTGCTTCTTCGATACAATCTTCACTGGACACTAGTGTGAAACTATCCTCATCTGGCACAGTTATATTGTGCGCACTGAGTTCCTTCTTTGCAAGAGGAGACAACGGTATTGAATTCATATCAACTGGTAAACCTCCTTTGCTAGCTTCAATTAAAGGTTGCATTCCCTTCGCCTGCCTAAGATAATCGCGTGCTAATTCCAAGTCACCATCTTGCTTGGCAGCGAGAGCAGCTTGTTTTAATTCGTGGAGACGTTGTTGTAACATTTGTAATTGCTTCTCAGCACGTGATGTTATTTTCTGCCCTGGCTTTTTTCCTGGTGCAATGAAAGACAATATTATATACTGCAGTTTATATAAATTAAGTTAGCGGGTCTGAATAACAAATGACGTGTACCAGGTCGTGACGGCGGAGTCGGTGGTTTCGGACGTTGTGGTACAGTATTACCCTGGGGTGATCCAGGTCCTGATGTCGGTGGTGTAGGCTGTGGTACTTCTTTTGGTACTTCGGGCGTAGGACCAGCAGATGCAGAAGTAATAAGGGGTGGAAATCCGGGTGGTACAGGTAATTCATCAAGGGGCACAGGCTTTCCGCGAGTATGTAACTTGATAGCATCTTCAAACTGTTTACATATCCGACCATATCGTCGAGCCTTCGATGTATTACCCTCAGTTTCTGCTGCTGTTTTTGTACGCCTGTATACTTCCAAACGTTCCTTCAATGCTGTGCCCAAGTCCTTGGACTCGACTGTTTGAACGTCTGTTATAGAATTTGTTAACTATGTCAGTTACATTGTTCTAATATTCATTCAATGTTTTAAACTGTACAGGAGTTAGACAAATCTCACCTACAGATGGCGTTTCTGCTGATGAACTCTGTTGTACTTCACTTTCCTCTTTTTCTACTGGAGCAGGTGTACTGTTATCATCATTTAATACGAAAGAAGATGGCGATGGTGGGATTTCTCCTGGGTCAATTACAGCCCCTTCAGCCGCCGCTGCTATTGCCTTATCGAATTGCTTGTATATATTCATAAATTGAATTGCCTCTGACATCTTTCCAGACTTTTTCGCTGATAACGCAGCAACTTTATACTCCAATTGTCGATTTTTTAATAAATCTAACACCTCTTGATTAACAGCTGTGGTTTCGGATGGTTCTGGTGGTATTTGCTCCACTGCAGCAGGCATAGCATCGCTTTCAGCTTCAGGGATACTTTCTTCCGCTATAAAGGAAGAAGTGAAATTCAGTTTTTTACAGATTAAAATATCCCTTTTATATGATAAAAGAAATACCAGCAGCAACAGGCTGTTCTACTATATCAGCTACAGCCGAAGGAGGTAGTACTGGTGGGATGTCTCCTTCGTTAATACTCTTCCCTGCTTGAGCATCATGAAGTAGTTCCTGTAGGGTTTTAATGCCCCTATTATATCTTCTAACTTTTCCTGCGTCATTCCTCTCCTTTGCTTTGCTTTCAGCTTTCTGGTATAATACTAGTCTTTCATGTAACATCTTTACAATCTGTGAATCATCTGGTGATTCAGGCTTTTCTTCGGGAGAACTTTCAGTAGCAGAGTCAGCAGTTTCTCCAGTAATCATTTGAAGCTCATTCTATGATGATATAAGAAACATATAATATTAGAAACATAGAAACATGAAAACTTATTCAAGCTATTATTGAGCCTCGCAGCTTTTGATACCAATAAGTCTGGATCGTCCTCCCCATCAGATGCATCATCGTCCAAATTCACATCTTTCATACTCTCGGCAACCATAGCATCCAAATCCGCTGTGGGAACTGGTTTTCGTGGAGCTACAATATAGTGTACAAAATATACATTACAACATTCGTTTGGACAGATGTCAAAGTAAATTAATAAGATTATCGTACCTTTACGTTTTGCCTTTCCACCATTTGTGTCAGCTGTCAGTGCAGCTAATTCGGCTTCCAAATCATCGTCATTACCATCATCATCTGCTCCAATATCGTCGAGATTGTCAGGCACTTCGAAAATTCCATACTTGATGAAACAGAGACAAATGTCATATTAAATATCACAAATTTTCATTTGGGGTTAACATTGTTGATAGGCGGTACCTGCGCTAAGCTGCCTGCAGGCCTTTGCCGTTTCGGTTTTTCTTTCTTACTGAACATATCGCTATGTTTAAACTGTTAGTACTTTGGCTGCTCAAATAACAATCGGATCGAGTATGATGAATGTAAAAGTATACGTGTAACGTAGATATTTTTTAAAGTTTCCAAATGTCAGTGTATCTAATCCTATACTTATCAACGTTTACCAACGACAGTGAGTCAGAGTTGCTCGAAGCATAGTACGCCGAATTACCTATAGATGACTGTAGGGTCAGCTTCAAGCGTCAGTGTTTAAATTTAGAATGCCAGTGATAAAAGGTCATAAAAACGAAATAGAAGCATATCCTTAAAAATCGGATTTTATTTTAATAAGTCACACTATATTTTTACATTCGTGTAGCGCACACTGTAACATACTGCTTTGTCGGACCGGTTTGTGCATTCTCGAGCAACTTGTTTCTCGAATAAAGTTGCTCCACCCGAGCAGATTTGCATCTCGTTACACCTTTCCCGCGTTTCTCAATTTGCTGTAATTCTAGATTTTGAGAATATCGCTTGGCGATGTCCTTAATGGCTGATGGTTTCACCAAAGCTTCGTCTCTTTCCCCGCTCGATGCAAAGTTCGTTTCTTCCGTCAAAAAAAGTCTTTTGGTTTCTTCAACCACGCATTTTTGCATTTCATCTTTACTTGAACCATAACCAGAATTAACAGCTCTCATCTGCACCTCCTATAAATATTATTTACTTTGTTTACCGTGTGCGTTTGATTGAAAATAACAGTAAAGAAGAAAAGATCAGATTAGTCATATGACATCTTTCATATGAAACTCATGATTAAGCCATTCAATGATCTTGAGTTTTCCATTAGCAAATTATTCTACTTGCGTAGAGGATTTGGCAATGTTACCAAGTCACACATCAACATTCTATAGCGCAATAACGCAAAACCGCAACGCTCATCATCTATTTGACATTCAATGACCAACTAATCTGTTGAATAGCTTTTACCATTACGGCAAGAGTTAGTGACGAAAACGTACGTTTGTCGAATCCTCATTTCTACCTTGCAAAACAACAGTCTGCAATGAGATAGTCCTGGATAAATGATCGGCGTCATTTGACTTGGATACAGGTTCCCCTTCTAATAGATCATCGTAAGATAAAAAACGTTTGGCACTCCGTTTACTTCCAGCTTTCTTCCATTTCACCACGGAACTCAACAATTGTTTGAAAGACTTCTTCCTACTAACTTTCTTTCTATTATGACGCTCGAGTGTCGCACAGCTACTACTTTGGCGACGAGTGCAACTTGGCTCGCTTGCTTCATTATCGAAAAAGAAGTCGTCGTGCCTTTGTAAAGACATCTTGTCAATGAATTCATAGTTCCGGTGATTGCGTACTGGAAAATCATCGCCTCCATGAAACGTTTCAGCAAATGTTGAGTTACTTTCTGTTGCCTTTATATCTTCGAAATCGCGTTGAAGACTTCTTTTAATATACGTTCGATATTTCAAAGGGGGAAGTTCTTCTTCATCCAAAGAGCGAGAACAATCTTCCTCCGACCGACTTTCCCTGCTATAGTACTTCGTTATGAACTCATTGTCAGCTTTGCAAGCAACATTCTTTTTTTCGGAGCTTGCAAAAATTCTCTTCAAGAACTCGTGCGATTTCGACCTTGGTGATTCTTGCCGTCGTTCGATACTTTGAACTTCGTCCACAGGTTTCTTTTTTGTCCTCGGCGAATCCTGACAATTACTTGTGTTTTGTGGACTTGACACAGCCCGTGTAACACACTCCGAGAATTCTTCGTCATTTGTGGCCGGTTCATTTAAATAATTTAGAAAATCAAACGATTTTGAACGACAATGCTTTATTTGAAAATTCATTTTGAGAAGTACGAGCAGTTACAAAATCTGTATAACAATATGAAGTACAGTATGAATTTCTAGTACGATTTAAATCACGATTTTACACTGTTTCAACAATTAGTTCGATATTACACCCTGACATATCTTCCCGAACGATTACAATTGCTTCAACGATGATAAGAGCTGATTTCTGACAGTTGAAACTGTACTGAGAGCCAGCAATGTTTCTCAGTCTAATCCCAGTGTTTATGCTATTCGCGAGAGCATAAACATACAAACGGTCGATGGACATCGATCACCTTGAAATGGAACGTAAACCTAAATCACTTTTAAACTCCCTTAACGGCAAGTTCACTAAAATTGTGAACTCTATAAGATCTGGAAGTTCTAATAAACATATACAAATTGCAACGAACTTCATCTTAAATTTTTACGAAGAAATCAATGATCACCACAAGATATCTCTTTACGACTATTTATCTCTAAATAGTAAAGAAACTGGTTTCATTCGGGGTGATTCTTCGCTCGGAAGAAATAGAACAACTTCCTTGGATATTCAGTGCAAATAGAATTTTCATTTCTAATCTTTTTACAATGGACGCCTTCGTAAAACATTCAGTGCATAGCGAAGGATCGAATTAATATCTACAACATTCTTACGTGCAAAACACGCTGCTTTGAAAAGGTCAATGGATAAAAAGTCGTGAGGGACGTTGATAGACGTGTTCTCGGTAAAAAAAAAGTAAGCGCTATTGTTTTGTCGCAGATTTAAAGTCCGTTAAATCTGCCCGCAAAACCCAACAGGTTTGTTGATGTCGCCGAAACGTATACATCGAGTAGAGTTAATCATACGTGATTACAATTTAGTCTCGATAAAATTGTACAATTTATATTGGTGCAATCATGCAACCGCAAATTCATTCAATATACAGAATATTCATTCTCCTATCGTAATCAAACTACGAATATGAAAGACAATCGAAGTGATAGCTTAATTAATAAAATGGCACATGGAGAACTTGCTATCACTCTAAGATAATAATATATCAAAAATACTCTGTCTTTCGCAAAATCTTCGCCATAAATCGCAAAATTTGTTCGAAATATAACATACTGCAAAGGCAAGCGAGCCTTTCTATTTACTATAATCATCGGACGCTATATCAGTAGACTCATATATTAAGCAAGTGCAAAAATGATACGAACTTTACATGATTTGTCGTACTCGAAATATATGTTCAAACTATTAAGCGAAACACTGTTGCACTTGCTTAATATCGATACATGCAGGGCCGTTTACTCTTCGATATTCCAAAACCGAACACAACAAAAGTAAAACTCGCCTATTTTACCCAATCAGCTAAACATGGGAAAAACTTGAAATCGCGTCTCGAATTGACTAAAAAGTGCAGTATGTAATATTACGGAAAATGAACGAATGTAAGAGGCATACGACAAGAACCCTAGACAAACTAGAGCAATCTCACAACCGTACAAAATATCACAACGAGAAATAGTCACATTTACAACAAAATTAATCTTCTAAACCAAGCCCGATATTAAACAAGTACACTCTTTAATCCAACCATCGTCTTACGCCTGGATGATGATTTCTTCAAGCGACTGTCCCTGCTGTCCGATCCAGAGTCATCGTGTTGAGTTTCCTCGGACCAGGTGTCATCAGCCATCGAAGATTTAGACACGTTCCGGTTAATGGATCTGTCTGAGTAGCCGGAATCGGTAACCGCAGTTTCGTCAATCCGAAACAATTTCTTAGTGATGGTATTCTTCTTGTAAGTGGCATTCCAAGTTGCAGGATTTGCACACTCGGAGGAGTCACTGTCGCTTTTAATAGGACTTACGCAAGGTGACTGGTAACCATTGGTTGGCAAGCGTGAAATCACGCTTAAAAGCGAGCTTGTTCGTGGTAATTGATATCGGGTGACAGGTATCCAGTAGACCGAATCTTCTTCGTCAGTCTGGCAGCTTTTACCCAGACTTTCCACCAAAGTTTGTCTGCTAGCCAAAGTGCTATAATCGAACTGACTTTCCTCGTCACTCTTAAGAGTAGGCGTTCTTTGGTCACTGTCGCTGCTATCCGTATCCTTCAAAGATATGGATGTTGATAACGCTACAGATTTTCCATCAGATTCACTGTAGCTCTCGATGTCCTCCTCTAACATCGATCTTGATCTATCCAATACGACCTTCTTCGCTTTTAAGGTGTCACCCTTCTCCAATGCACTCACAACATCCTTCACGTAATTCTGATTAGTCAACTTCACGCGATTCTGTCTCAGTGTCCAGGTCTTCGATTTCTCGCTGAGCTCTTCGATAATACCTCGAACCACACCGTTTCCTCGAGTCGACTGGGTATTCTGGACAATGTTCTCCAATTCGGTTGACTTCTTCTTCGAATAAAAGAATCTCGTGCAGGGTGACGCGCTCTGGACATCCAACTTCTTTTCTAATTCTGGACTTTTGCGAGATTTACTTTGAGGATCGAATTTCTTGGCGATCTCTCTCACGGCGATGTAGGATTTCCGAGGGCTCGGAGGAAAGTTTGCATTGTTCTTCTCGAAGACAATGGGCTCGAGAGATCGAAATTTGTTCACAAGGATCATATGAGCATTGCTAATTTTGCGAGGCGTTGCAGCATCGTGGGTATCTTGTCTCGGCGATGGAAGCAGCTTCTTCTTCGATCTTGGTGCTCCATCAGTAATGGTTTGCTCGGAACAATCAGCAGGCGTACTTTTCTTGGGAGAATCTTTGATAAACGTCTTCTCAGCAACAATCTCACTTGGCAGTCTTTTCATCCTCGGAATCTCTTCGAATATAGCCGAGGAAAACAAATTGACTGATGCCTGCTTTGGGGTTGAAACTGCGCGCACTGTGAAGCTGCATTCCATATTTCCTGTTCTTAACGACACATCGCAGGAATCCGGGGAGAAGGTGCGAAAACTATAGTTAGCATAACTTTTTGTCGGTGTAGAGCAGGAATCATCATCTTTCTCTTGAACGTCGTTCTCCTCTTTGCTCTGATCATCATATTCGGGTGTCGGCTTCTTTACTACGAAAGTTTGATATTTCGTATCAGCAGAGTCCGAATCTTGCACCGATGAATTTGAAATGTCAAGTGGTGGCCCAGGCGGAAAGACTATGTTGATATTCTGTATTTTTCGAGACGGTGATACTTTTGGGAACGTCTTGCTAACGTGTGTTGGCAACTTCAATTTTGGAATGTCAGTGTTCATTATCTCTTCCTTCTGAATTCGTCTCACACGTGATGGTGATCTTCTTGGAGCACGGTTTGCCATAACTAGCTTGATTTGACGTGAAACCTTGTATGTTCCGGTATCGACTACGTTGTTGTTATTAGTATTGTCGGCGGCATTGTTTCCGTTACTCTCGGATACGGCGCAGTACTCTGGAATTGTATATACAGAAAAATTAAAGGATTTACTCATTCGGCATACTTAAGATTTACATTCATTACATATTATAATTGCCAGAGTATAATTTCTATGGACTACGAAATCTACGAGTCAAAGTCAAACAATAACACTGCTTACCGGTAAACTGTTTACACGTTGTATCAATGCCAGAAGGTCGTTTCAAGCCAGGATTCTTCCAGGATGGTGGACGGCAATCGATCGGTGTATCATTTCGTAATATCTTCGGGGGATTCGATTGCTTGTTCAGATACCAATCGGGTATCGATAACTTCTCCAACGAGCGTTGTACTCTCAATTCTGCATCGGTGAGCTTTCGTTCCTGAGAGCACAGAAATGAAAATGAAATATTGAGCATTTCATACGACCGGTAAATTTCATCATTTGGAATATCAATTGGTTGTACTTACTTGCTGTTCGACGGTTCCCAGCATATTGTGCCGAATCCAAATTGCAGACATCGCCATCGTTGATAGTGAAGATACCAAATATTAGTTCACTATCTTGCAATACAATTATTGAACACTGTTATTCCGGAATATTTACTATTCACCACTATTAAGTATGATTGATCCGATTAAGCCAACATATTCTTTGGCGTAAAGTGCGCGAGCGGACGTAGACTAGTAAGTTCAAAGAGTTCTCCGTCAATCATTGTATAGATCTGACTGCCACACGGGTTCAAGAGCAACTGAATTTCGGCAATCTTCTACCACCTTTTATATACCTGCTTGAGCAACCCCTGCGCTCGAATACTGCGAACAACCCCTGTAGAACGCTTACCTACCCCCTCTTCGCCAATTGCCATGCGCATCTCCCGTTATTCAGTCATCCAGTACATTTCTACGAATTAACGCCGATTTGCTAAATACTGGCTGAGGAATTAAATTATGTTATCTTGGAAAAATAATTGTTACCAGTTGATTTAAATAAAGTATCTGTTATAATTTTTTTCCAATATACATGAAATAAATAAGGAAGTAGTTAGACATGAAATGCTTAGAAGAGCCATAAATTTTAGCAGGCCACATGCAAGGATCATTATATAAATATTATAAATATATGAACAGAAGTAGAATTTTGATATTAACGGTTTCTAATTGAGAATCGATGTTGGCAACTCCGATCTTTGTTGCTTTACCTCCCTCGAATTTTTGTAATAGATATATTCTTGCTATTTTTTGAAACTGCCAAAAGTTTTGCAACCCACAACAAGAGTAGTATTGTCGCTTTTGTAAATTATTCTAAATGAGATTTAATATAATCTCTATGATAAATCGTATTTCATCAAAGACTTCGTTCCAATCATAATTTCTTAAGTATCCCTCGATCTTTGCAACCTTTCAATTAAAAAAAAACGTTGCAGAAATCGGGGAATTTTGTATAAAGCGCATGATTTCGATACAAACATAGTTAACGAGTAACAAAACCGCCCTGATAGCAATTCGTTACTATGACTTTCGAGTGGTTTCCCAGTTAGTCGCTGCACGGTAGCAAGTTCAAGACTTTCGCTTATTAAAATAGAATTATCTCGAGAATAATGATACATCAGCGAACACGATAATCACTGCAAACTGTGTGTTAGCATTTGGTGAAAGTGAGCGGCGATGCTAATGGTAGTGGAAAAATTTCCCTGCCCGCCATATAGTAGCTTCCGAACGAACAATAGAGGCGTCAAAGTGTCCGGGATTAAGTACGGATGCATTGGTTGTAATTACAAGCGAAGAAGAGGCCGACTCTAGCCAGGATAATCAGGGTGACCATAGTCGAAGAAGGTACTGTCAACCTACTTGATTCGGGGAAAAATCTACCTGGTCAATGACACGGAAGTTCTTGCTAATTTCGGTGTACCGAAGCTAAAACCGAACTATTTGACCATTTACAAATATTCTATCACCAAAATGATATTTTATATTCGAAATACAATATTCCTATTTCAAATCAAAATCAAAATATCCTAATAAGAAAATTCAAGTATATAGCTCTAATACCGAAGAAAGTAATAGTCTTTTCGTAAAAAAAAATGGGTTATAGTGGGGCGGAAAAAAGAGTGCCTCGTAGTAATCGGTGTACGTTCGAATCGAACGAAGAATTCGGGGCCGTTAACCGAGGGAAGGAGAAGGTACAGGTGGGGACCATGGACTCCTTTCCAAGGTGCCTCTTCATTCTCGGAGCGTCTTCAACCTTGTCAGGTGCAACAAGTCGTATTTCGTGGTGCACACCCAGTTCCTCCACACCGGATGTGCTTTTAATTAAAACTAAATTGAAAGCACCACTAATATTCTTGAACGTTGAGTGCATGTTTTTCCGTGAAAATGGTGTCGTTCATGAAGTTGCATTACACTTTTTACCTGCGCTGAAGTACCGACCAGATAACGGGACGTCGACCCGACTTACCGGAAAGGATAATCCGGGCAATCCACAGGGCTATCAGGTAAACTGCACCCAACGGACATTTCCCGCCGGTAGTTCTAACAATTGTCTATGGAAAGTCTGTGTTAATGTGAAACATTTGCGTTGAAGTGTGAAACGTCAAGTGCAAGTGTTTGCTGTTTAAACATACCGCAACCTTCGCCACATGAGTACTGAATTCTAGCAGGGGTTCAAGAATAGAACATGGAAACTCTTACTTTTGCAATAATAGTATGGTGTCATTGCATACCATTGAATGAACCTTGTTCGGTTAAGAATAAATAGATGTAAAGAAGTACTAATGCAATAAAGACTATGATTAATTGTGACATCTTCAATGGAAGTATTAGGATACGTGATCATCATAGAGCTCTCGATTGATTCTTATTCTGCGCCGTTCAACCATGTGCTGCATTACAAAATAAAGAGCGCATACTGCCTCCGTTTGCCGAATACGGATCTTGAAGTGAAAGTAAAGTTTCCCTTTGAAATTGTTCCTAAATTGCAACCGAGGGCAATCGACTTTGGCAATCGACTTAACTTTAAGGGGGGAAATAGTTTCTAAACAAGATATGTTTTCGCACATGTATTTGAAATCATCAAATTGTCAATAACATTCTCATTCTTTAGGATGAATCGAACCTTGCCAGTTCTACAGCGATGTCGGCTAAGAAATATTCAAGATACCACTTGCCGTGCAATGTGCGCAGGTATTAATGATATTCAAGAATCTGACCAGAATTCTAATTATCTTGCTCGGAATGGAAAGGCCGATTTATAAAAATAGCAAGTAGTTCGTGAACTCGTCGTTTTTCAATCAGATTCATTAGCATATTACTAAATTGCTCATCTTGAAATTTGTGAATAAAGAACTAGAGTCTATTCTAGATTATAAATTCTAGGTGCAGCGACGAAGGATTGCACCGCAGCGGGAGAAGTATCCTTCCAGGCAAGACCTTACGAAGAAATTCCAGGTCCTAAACCAATTCCAATCCTGGGAAATACCTGGCGGCTCGCACCGGTAATCGGACAATACCAAATTTCCGATACCGCGAAGGTATCGCAAATGTTTTACGACGAGTATGGGAAAATCGTACGCCTCACTGGTCTTATTGGCCGACCTGATCTTCTCTTTCTCTATGACGCTGATGAAATTGAAAAGATTTACCGTCAAGAAGGCCCTACGCCTTTCAGACCATCGATGCCTTGTCTTGTACACTACAAAGGTGTAGTACGCAAAGATTTCTTCGGCGATTTGCCGGGAGTCGTAGGAGTGTAAGTTGATTTCATATATTCTCTAAAAGCTTTATTAACATTGCAAAAGATTTGATATGATTTTTATTAAAAAGTATTATTCAACCTATTAGAATATATAACGAGAAAGATTTCTTTGAGGAATCAAACTCTTATTTTAATTATCCGTGGTAATTCCAGAAGTGAAGTAAAACCGTAGTGATCCGTAACGTACAAGCTAATAATGAATTTGTCGGTTTTTCGCATGGCTAAGTGGACAGCCGGTTAGGCAGTATTCACATAAGCGGAACGAATCCGTGAAATTTACGACTTAATCTTTCTTTTGTCCCGATGATCGTTGTAATAAGTAGCATGACCGTTGAATCGTCGAAGCGTACCTAACTATTGAAGGCGGATTTTGCAATTCGGCTAAGTCAAGACCTTTCTTCCAAGAATGAATGTTCATTTGCTATATTGGTAGAAACGGCGAAGGATATACTTATAGAAATGAACTCATAATACATGAATTGAATGTTTCAATATTTACACTCTTTTAGACACGGCGAGCCTTGGCGAGAATTTCGTACGCGTGTTCAAAAACCGGTTCTGCAACCACAAACGGTTCGGAAATACATAGGACCGATAGAAGTGGTTACAAACGATTTCATCAAAAGGTACAGATCCGTAAGAACGTAAAAGTGAGACTTCCAGATTTACGGCAAATTATTGTAAAGTGCATTTCAGGATCGAAGAGATCAAAGGGAAGGACGAAGAATTACCGGCTGATTTTGATAATGAGATTCACAAGTGGGCTTTGGAATGTTAGTAGACAGTATTACTCACACTTACGATTTTAGTGACAGTCCGATAGCTCGTCGACCTTCGTCACTTTGTCCAAATATTCATCTTATTTATATTCAAAAAAAAATTAGCTAAGTCATTCGAGAGAAATTAAAATTCTTTAGGCATTGGACGAGTGGCCTTGGACGTGAGACTGGGTTGTCTGGGCGGAACCCTATCACCTGATTCCGAACCCCAAAAAATTATTGACGCAGCGAAATATGCTTTGAGAAACGTTGCTGTATTAGAATTGAAAGCTCCCTATTGGAGGTACATACCAACGCCTCTGTGGACAAGATATGTTCGAAACATGAACTATTTCATCGAGTACGTATCGCGAACATTACTAAAAATATTACACTTCATCGCAAGGATCAGAAAAATATATTATTCCGTTCCAGAATATGTATGAAACATATCGATGCAGCTATGGAGAGGCTGAAGACCAAAAAGGCTATTAATGAAGCCGACTTATCATTAGTGGAAAGAATATTAGCCAAAGAGAATGACCCTAAGATGGCTTATATATTAGCCCTGGATTTAATATTAGTCGGAATCGACACGGTATAATATACAAATCAATAATAATTATTTATTCATAATCTGTGAATATTTTACCATGAACATATTTATTCCTTCATCAGATATCGATGGCTGTCTGTTCGATTCTATATCAACTAGCAACTAGACCCGAAGAGCAGGAAAAGGTCTATCAAGAGTTATGCGAGATACTCCCTGATCCATCGGTACCTCTTACCACGAATCACCTTGACCGGGCGGTCTACACGAAAGCTTTTATTCGTGAGGTTTTCAGGTAAGAGCCACTTGAAAACCTGTTTAATGAAGCCGGAAGAAATACAGGCTGATATAGATGCATATCAATTTAATATGTCACTATTAGCTTCTCATTAAATAATTCAATACTCGCCAGTAATTTAATTACGTTTGCAAATGATAATATAGGCATAATTGATACATTTGTATTTATATCACTCTGTAACATGCTTGTATTTATAGCATAACTAATGATTAGTTATTGATTATTAATTCATTATTTTTTGCTTCAAAGGATATACTCGACTGTCATTGGTAACGGTAGAACACTGCAACACGACACTATTATCTGTGGCTATAAAGTACCAAAGGGCGTAAGTAGCTCGTATTACAAATCAGAATACAATCGAAAATGCAATCCGCTCGCCGACATAGGATTTGCATAAAACAACTTATATGATATCACAGGTGCAAGTTGTTTTTCCTACTGTTGTGACGGGCAACATGGAGGAATTTGTGACAAACGCGAAGACGTTCCGACCAATGAGATGGTTAAAAAGCGACGGAAATGAGAAACTTCACCCATTCGCATCTCTGCCTTATGGATATGGTGCGCGGATGTGTCTTGGTAGAAGATTCGCAGACTTGGAAATGCAGGTCTTGCTGGCAAAGGTAATACTGTCAACTGTTTCGTAATAGACTTAGTAAATCAGTTGGCAATACAGCTTCATCAAAAGAACCACTTTTATTATTTCAGCTTATACGAAATTATAAATTGGAGTACCATCATGAACCGCTCAAGTACAAAGTGACGTTTATGTACGCGCCTGATGGCGAGCTTAAGTTCAAGCTATTACGAAGATCATAAATGTAATTATACTATAATTTGGTATTTGACTAATCCAAGATGCGCTTTGCTCTTTTGTACAGACGAGTCGTGGCCTATGAGAATAAATGGACTTACAAAATTAATTATCCTTGTTTTCCTAAACACACTCAACACGTAATAGCAATATTTACGGTAAACATGGTACTAATAAGAGAACAAACTTTCGACAGGTTAATAAAATAAGAAAATGTATTTCGCAATGCGTGACACACATAATACAAATTCAATTCTAACTATACATGTGAAACGATTAAGAAGCAGTCTATCTCTCAGTGAACGTAAAGTTCAGCGGTCCCTTTGGCGTATACATAGGATTGATGTAGTAGTCCAGTTGCTTGTGATGATATTCCACCTTGTAATTCTGAAGAATCTGAAAGCCACGAGAAAATTGCATCTGTGAGTCATAATAGCGAGAGATTTGTGCGCGCATGCACGTCTCTGTGTATAAACCGCAGAGAGAAATTGCAAGCGGAAAGTGTGTCTAGCTAGAATCTCATGAATTCCCATTTCCAAGATAATTGCACCGATTTCCATTGGGTAACCGAAAGCATTCGACACTAAATCCAGCGGGCATTGTACGCAGCGAGCCCTTCTAAAATAAATATTTCTACTTCCGATGCCCGGTAATACTTTCGTACAGTTATAATGAATTATGAGTGGAACAGACGGATAAACCTACAATTGTCCGAGTGCATCTACCGTGACTGGCAGACGAGCCTATAACGGGCAGAGTAATTACACTGGCCTGTAAGATTCCGCAATAAAATCCCAGGTAGTCTCGGATTTCTCTTTCACTCGTTCCTTCTAGCTAAGCTATAATACTTTTCGTCTACCTCGTCAAACAACGCGTAGATACCCAAGCTTTACTATTAAGCGTATCATGCAATCTATGAAGTAACAAATAGGAATAGTAAGTGTCCGAGTACATAAATCTCATCGATCCTGTGTGAAGGTAGCTTTAATGCACATCGGACCATGAACTTGAACTCAGCACCGTAAGAAAACGGGTATAGCAGAGCCGATGTGAATGATAGACAAAATAGGGACAAAAGAAAATATAGCGAGTTGTAGGTATTGTTATGCTTCAGTAAACATGAAATCACTTACTTTAGTAAGAACAATCAACATCTCGAGTTCGGCAAAACGTCGCCCCAGGCACATTCTTCGACCATAGCCGAAGGGAAGGGAAGCGAAACTGTGTCGCACACCGTTTTCCTGGAACCATCGTTCCGGTCGAAATTCTTTACTTCTTGGGAAGTACCTGTCTTGATTACTTATAACATAGTGCTGGAATACTACGTGCACCTGCATGGGTCATAATTTTCATTAGAAGAAGGATGGGTCATAATTTTAATGATTTCAACCGAGGATCCGTCGGACTTCTATGGCACTTTCTTCCCTTGGCACTTTCCCTTTTTTCAAACAGGGACTTTTGACATTACTACATTTGCCAAGGGTATCAACATATATATTATAATTATATACTAACAAACTGTTACTTACGCCTTTTGGCACTTGATACCCGCTAATTACTGTGTCCTTCGTCATGCTGCGACCATTACCGATCACCACTGGATACATTCTAATACAATTAAATCAGTCATACATATAGCACGTTTAGTTATTACTAATTAAGAAGAGGATGAAGTATTGCGAACCTCAATGTCTCCTTGATGCATGCACGAACATATTTTAAATTATCTAAATGCTTCGCTTCAAAATGCGCACTCTTATCTGGCAGAAGCCTGGAGATTTCTTCGTAAGCCAATGCTTGCTTTTCCGGATGCAATGCTAATTGATATAACACTGATGCTACCGAACTCGAGGTCTGCATTAAAAGAATTCGTTTTTAGATATATTGAAACTATAGTTAACATTTAAAGTTTAACAAAGTCGACACTTACAGTATCGATACCGACTAAAAATAAATCCAATGCAAGCGTTGTCGCGAGTTTCGTGTCACCCTCTTGTGCCAATATTCGTTCCAATAATGATGGTTCTTTCTCGGGATTCGTAATTTCCTTTGACTTGGCTAGCGCGGCATTCGCGTACTTTGACGTTGTTCCGACAATGGTATCTAATGCATTCACGTATTGCAACCACGTGGGAGTACTGAAGAGCTTCCAAAAAGGAATCTTGAGTTCCAGGATTCCAACGTTCTTGAAGAACGTTATAACAGCATTTATTAAACGTTGCGTTTCCGCGTCAGCATTGTCGTCCAAGCAACCCAAACGCACGTCCAATGCTACATGCGCAATTGCTGCAAAATAACTCAACATATTAATATTAAAAAAAATATTTGAACTTTGTGCATCGATATTTAGATTCTTCCAAAAATTAGTCCCTCTTCTGTGATCCTAATTATATCTGGACACTCAATGGTTCGTCTGTACTATGATCGGAACTTGTCATTTCATGTTAATTAACTGCGTTTGCATATGCCAGATGGAGGACACCTATACGGAGTTACTTAGCATAAGTGATTACTGAGGGTCCAAGTTCACCGTGAAGTGTCTATATAATGTCATGCGATGGCATGTTTGATTTACAAGGTAGTTGAAGGAGCGACGACGCATCGTTGAGTACTCTTTGGTACTCTCAGACTCTCGAAAGATTGATATCTCATACCACCTATTATCTGTTATGTCTACATTTACCGAAACCACTTTCTTTCTATCGTCTAAACAAATGCACTGGAATATTGTTTATATTACGCAGTAATGGCTGACGAATTTTTATTCGGACTCACATTCTAGTGACCATTTGTGTATCTCGTTCAGAAAGTCACCGGGTACTTGGTTGTCCGTGTCTCGTATTTTTGCTATCCTGAAAGACATGGATAACATTGGAATGCTGGAACGTGAGGGCAATTGTGGAAAGCGCAGACATGGTGCAAGGATGGTGAAAGGAACGCGGGTAGCGTGGAAAAGTGATAGATAACTGGGAAAGATTTGGGTAATGCTTACCTCTGTAAAAAAGCCATACTGGTTTCTTCGATTGCACTAACGTACATACGCGCTGTCCGTGGTTGCAACATGACTTTCTGTACTTTGCTTCGAAAATTGTACCAACTCTCACCATGCCTGATACAAACCATGCGAAATATTACTTTTGTACCATTGGTAATTCTCGTGGTTGTTTTTTTTGACTTTACAAAGGCTACGTGAGTGACATCGTTGAGTGAAAAGAAGTGGGCTTGGCACAAAAGAAGAAAGATCTGATAATCGTAAAGCTCCGTTATTCTTTCTTTGGCCGTGTCGCATAAGAAGTTTCGAAAGGGGGCCGCTCTACTTTGCTAACATAACTGTTGTCGCTTCGTTAATTGTATTCGTAATTGATCCGAATCATTTCCCCTCAATCACGAAGGGGTATCTTGCATGCAAATGCAACTTGAGCTGCAGCTAGACTACTGAAAGTGGTGACAGCGAGTACCACTATACTTTCGATTGCGCAACTTTCAATTTCGAAAGACACGTCGAAACGTGAGGCATACAAAATGCAACAAGAGAGCTAAAGAATTTAAGAACACGGTCAACTTCCTATTTGATAATTCAAATTTCTTTTATATAATGGCTGTTAAGCATTTCGGTCAATGTTAAAACGAAGTTGGAAAGGACAAGTGTTCACATCGGACACGTCTAACTTGGGTTCATCATTGCAGTGAAATATCAAGCCAGTCATTAGAAAAGGTGAATAATAATTTGCCAGGGGGCAAGTGACCTTACACAGCTATTACTCCAGCATTGCCCCGAAAGAAATCTTTTCGTAAGACATGTTTGTAATAGTTAAGTGACGGCATCGAGGGTCTAAAGGGCATTCTTTCTTCCTGCCTGAATATCCGCTCGATCTCCCCGGCATCATAGACGAAAATCATATCAGGCCTGCCAAGTAGCCCTTCGATTTTCACAATATCCCCGTATTGCTCGTACAATCTCTTCGAAACTTGATCTATGGCCTGAATCTTAAAGTCGCCTGAAATGTAGTGTTGCATAAGTAGTGACACTTTAAACTAGTTTCAGTATCGTGCATCAATATCCTTTGGCCAGACAACTTGTTTTCTTTCACTTTTACCCGATCTGGCAGTATTTAATTTCGTGGGAAGTTAACGACACGTAACATCGCGTGAGACACTAAATAGATTCTTAGAAAAAATGCGCTTGGTTCCGCTCTTAGGTTCACGCGAGACTTGGATAATTGCGTGGTGTAAATAGAAAAGTCGAATAAATACAAAGTAAAAATGCCGGTTTCATTAGGAATGATTCGCACCTATGTAAGGTATGAACCGCCAGGTGTTTCCCAAAAGAGGAATCGGTTTTGGTCCAGGTATTTCAGAGTATGGGCGGTATTGCGACAAATCCTGTTCCACCAGATCTGTCGCCATGGTTTCTAATTTTCTAACAGTATTATGGAAGTCCTTGGCAGCCAATGCTAACTGCCTCACGAAAACACGGCTCAAAGCAGGCATTTTGATCCTAAAACTGAATGAAAACTTTCATCGTTAGAGATCCGTTACAACACACTTTTTGTACATATGTAGAATCGGAAACCAGAAATCGAAAGTGGAATATCTATAATTTTAGAACGTGACACGCTCTGTATTAATAATTCCGTCTGGCTCTACTGGAAAAAGTCGATGAATAAACATTTCGTGTTATTAGCCCACTCAAAAGGTTACATAAAATACAAATTCCGCTACCCGTGAAAACGCAGAGCCAATCCTTAGGTATGCCGTTGACTGAAAACATTCAAATTTTGCCTATCAGACAACATGCATAAATTTGCATTACTATTCATACATCGATTCGTGCCATATGGAGGACCGAATATTTTTCGTTTGGCACACATACTTTACTAATTACTAAGAAATAACTCGTTAATTTAATACCCTCAATTGAAGATTGGGCAACTGGCCTAACAAGCACCGAAGTATTTGAGCGGAACGTATCAAATACCAGACAAGTGACGAAAGAAATAGCACGTATTGACTTACGAAAACGGGGTGGTTCCCAACTGTTTACAACTGGAATTTTTATAATATATCCAATTTAATAAAAGCATTATCTAACATAACATACTTTTCATCTTGAAATACACGTGAAGCGTTATATAAATTAATGCGAGTTGGAAACAACAGTGTTTGAAAACATGTACGACATATCGCAAAATATACACTTTACTCGATCAATAATGATCAAAATAATAAATTCAAATTTTCTGATCAACTTTGTTGAAAATATGATGTTAGATTCCAAAGCGAGGGCAAGTACAATAGAAAGGTGGGCCGACATTTGTTTAACAGTCAACCTAATCCCTTGTCTATAATCATTCTTTTTATAACTCAAAAGTAATAACTTTAAATATTCTTCATGCATAATAATAATTTTCATATGCTTCAATTATAAAATTTCACATTTCTTTTCACCCACAAAGATTTGATTAAAGTCTAATTTTACGGTAAAATAACAATGACCACCTATCTTACCCTTTTCAACCCTTATAAGTCCCCAATCAGATGTTAGATGCAACACTTTTTGAATCCATTTTTTGAAAACTTGTAACATCAACCAGTCAATGCAATACCGCGACAAAATGTTTACTTTTTAATTCGATTTATTTTATTCGAGCACATTCTCATAACGAGCACTCACTATGTACAACGTAATCACATTACTGTAAGTAGAAATGTTTAATTCTATGAAAATTTGTATTATTTTTTTAAGTCAACCTGAACGCGATCGCCGGCGTCAGTACTCTGTCTAATCTGTCGGTGAAAGTGTAGCGTTCGCGCCAACGGGTAAAGAATTTAAAGACATTTGGTATCTCAATGAAAGAACCATGGTGGGAGATATGTCTGGAGGTCTGGAGTGGGGTAGACTTCATTAATATCTATGCATACAGAATTCACTGAGGTACCACAACAAATGTATTTTGGAAAGTTATTTACGACAACTTAAACTGCAATTTATTAGACGCTGCATATCGCAATTGTCAAAATTAGTCTTACAATTATAAGAAACCGTTAAAACTGGTAGGGAAGTATTCACTTTCTTATTCGCGGTATTGTACTTTTGGTAATACATTGCGTCGACATTGTAGCACAGGAAAAATAAAAATTGTCATTAGGGGATGTATCGTATATATTTAAATAACCAGGCACTACAAACATGTGAATTTTATGTTTTTTTATTTACAATAATAAATTTCGCTTCTTATAACCACGATCATATCCTATTATGTATCGTACCATTTTGATTTCTTGAGATCCATGGACTGTAACTTATTCTTGTAATTACTCACAAGCTTACTGAAGCGAATATCATCTGGATTAACTTTTGCACCTTGTTTCACCTAAAAAAAATAAGGAATTTATGAATTTGAACGAAACGACATAACAAACTCTCGTGCCTTACTTTAGGTTCCTGTCTCTTCTTTGATGCTTCTTCCTTCTTAACTTCTTGTTTTTTAGCAAATTTCTTCTGTTTCTTTGCTTTTTTCACAACTTCATTATGTAACACAGCTTGCTTCTTAAGATTGAATTTGGACCTCAGTTTACTTTCACCCGCTTTGCCAATGGTGCCAGCGAACGATTTAACATCTGGCTTGTTTAGCTTATCAATTTTCGGTCTTTTTGACAGCGTATTTTCACCTTCGTCTGCATTTTTTCTTTTGAGGTTATTACCCGGCCATAAAGGATTATGCTCGCGACTTTTTTGTATTCGTTTTTGTTTAGCATTTATCATGACTCGATTTTCTATTGAAAAAGCAACAATGGGACGCTGTAAGAAAAGTCGTAAATTAGTTGATCGAAGAAGTAATTCTTGAACACGTTGAAAAATTCTCATTATGTTTACCTTATTAGCAGTAAATATATTAGGGTTGTTGTTCACGCTCCTTAAAGCAGCAAGTGCATCTTCATGAGTAGTATATGAAACAAATCCATACTCCTTTGATTTTCCTACTCCTTTTGCATCCACATTTCTAAAGTCGCGCATAACCCTTGCCTTGAATACACAACGCAATATTAGCTTATATTAGTATATATTACTTTATATTACTTCTATAAACTCATACCTCTCGGATAATAGCTTTGGAAGGACTATGGCGCTCAAAAATTTTCCTAAGTTTAATATCATCTACCGAAGCTGGCACATTATGGACAACAAGCCTTGATCTTGCAACAAACATATTTAAGTTCCTTAACATTTGAGATTTCCATTGCTCTAGTTGTAAACGCCTAGCCATATCTGTGGCAGATACACCATTGGCAGCTGGACTTCCTGCTAGTATTACTAAAAATATAATGTGACTATTAATATTTATTTTGATTTTAAGTCTCAGTCCATCCCCTAATCATTCATACCTCCCTCCTTGACTAAATATAAGTTCCGGGAATCTTTTTCCCTTCTCTGTTTATCCCTTGCTTTATTTTCTACTTCGTCCCTTTCTAAAGCTTTATAAGCTTTAAGTGTTTGTCCTTCAATTTCCAATACAGTGTCAACAGAAAGACATTTTTCGGCATCGCAAACATACTGCAATAATTAAGAAAACATTTTCAAGATAAATCTCCTCCTTCTATAGTAGAATTGGATAAAACCCTGCGGTAAATAACTTTACCTTAAACTTAACAAAGGCAGTGCCTTTAGAATGTTCAGTGAGGGAATCCATGCAAACGACTGCATAACATAATGGTCCAAACTGTCCCATGTAGCTCTTGAGTTGATCATTATTTACAGAAAATGGTACATTTTTGAGGAAAATAGTCTTTCCTTCGCCAACATCGTGAGATGGCTGGCGTAGGTTTGCACCATCTTGTTCTTCTCCAACATTTGTTTCCTCTTCATCATTATCATCTTGTTCATCCTCATCATCATCAATGCTTTCATCTTCTAATGCATCGCTCATATCCTCGGACGCTTCTTGTATTTCTACATCACTATCAATATAATAAAATAAATATCATTTTCAGAATTCAACACTACCAATCTTTTAGGAATTAGAAAGCATTGGGGAATGTATATATCAATAATATACTCACTTAGGCGAGTCCTCCACTGATTTATTCAAAGAAATATCTTCTGACCCCACAGAATCATTTTTATTAGTATTTTTATGTTCTACATCACTATCCATTTCCTCCTCTTCCTTTATTTGTACCGCATCAGTCCCATTATCCTCATTATTGTTCGTATTAAACTTATTTTTTGGTACTGCCCAGTCGACTATAATTGGTCTTTCACGGAGTGGTTTTAAATTTGCATGATGTATTGCTTTTGCAGCACTTTGTACCAGTTCGAATTGAATAAATGCACATCCTAGTTTCCTGCCATTCTCCTTGGTCAAAACTTGTATATCTTCAATTTTACCATATTGTGAAAAAAGCTCATGTAGATGTTCTTCGGTGGCCTAAAAACAATCGTAGATATCTATGTATCTTTATACAAATGGAAAACTTTTTAAGTCCTTATTTATGTACAATATTCACTTGTCAACGTACCAAGAAGGATAAATTCCGAATTATAATTCTTGCCCTCTTTTTCCTATTTTTCTCTTTCTGAAGTTGTCTTGTTTTCTGTTTTGTGAACGAGTTTGACCTAGGAGGAACTATTTCATTGTTCTCACTATCATCATTTTGTTGCGTGGACTCAGCTTCGTCATTATTCTCTTCGGTAGTGGTTTCAGTTTGGTTGTCTAACTTTTCGCAAAACTTAGATTTTGGTATTGCCCAACTGCTATTTATAGTCCTACCTAATAAATTACAAATTTTTAAACATATTACTAAGCAAAGTATCTCTTTCTTTGCATGTAACACAACATACCCAGGAAGTCTTTTTTGTTTGTATTGAATATTGCTCTCGAAGCATCTTCAACTTGCTGGAATTGAACAAACCCACATCCAACGGGAGTGCCATCAGAATGTTTAAGAAGGTTTATTTCTTCTATTGTACCAAATGGGCTATACAGCTGTCTAACATCATCTTCAGTTGCCTAGAAATATGCAATCGGACCAGAGACAACAATATAGTATTAAACAATTTCCAATTAAATTAATTTGGTGAAGGGATTCTATACCTTAAACGGTAAATTGCGAACTATAATTCTAGCATTCTTGTTTTGCGATTCTGTGTTATCACTTTGATTTTGTACTTGTGACGCATTCTTCTGTAACCGTTTCTTCTTTCTGTAGATCCATGACACTTTCTTTCCATCCCTCCGGTTTCCTGACAACATAATTGATTACATTAGATGAATGTGTCACACAACGAAAACGCATCAATATTTAATACTAAAACCAACTTAATATACCTGAATTGTAACTACGTGTTTTATTAGACGACATTGAACTTAATCAAGATAACATACAACCACGAGAAATACACTGAATTGTATGAAACTTCACTTATTTATTTGATTAGAAATACTTCAGAACTGTAAAATACACATGCTGGCTCAAAATAAGTTTACAGGTTATATTGCCGCACAAATACGCGTGTACCGCGTGTACTACTTCACTCCTTCACTCGTACTTCACTCCGGCTCCAGCCTCAACCAGGCAATACACACTGATACACACCAATGCACACATCTATACAATCCATACAGCTGCACGTGGTGCGTGCAGTATGTAGATCAGAGTGTACTTGTGTGTGTGTATGTATTTGTTTCGTAAAATCAATTAATTCACGGTTGCAGACGCCGTCCTACCAACATAATTTCTTATCCAATGAAGAAGCGGCAAATTTGTATTGTATGAATGTATATTACATTTCTTAAATATTTAATGGAATATGTACGATGCTTTAACCAATATCATATCACGTATGTTTCACCTTAATCAGTCAGTGCATGCCGAGCTCATTTTTGGCTTATCGCACACGATGAGCATCAGGCAAATTAATTTATTATACTTTCAAAATATAACGTGAAGATGAGGGATTGCCCTTTGTCAAATAATATATTAAATACAAGCAAACTGCATATTTCATTAGATCTAATTAATTATAGATAAACAAATATGGAACAATAAAAACTTGACAATTATTCGAACCTTGCGGTTGAGGAGCAAACGGAACGTACTTTCTTAAATCGAGCGAGAGCACAATCGATCTTGTAAAATTCGATACTCTGCAAGTATATATGGTCAAAGCGGATTTTCATTTCTGCTAAAGACAAAACAGCAAACAACACAGTGAACTATTATCATGACTGAGTTAAAAGTATTTTATTGCCTCCTTTTATTGACATTTTTGGAGTTGACATCACAAATCCGACCGTCCTTACACGGACACAAAAACGGTGAGCAAGAATTTACGTTGTTTTAACACTTTTCATTCACTGACAAGAATGTGCTTAACGAACGATGGTTATGCACTGTTATTTAATGTACAATGAATCGATCATTTGATGAGAGAAATACACATCTACGATGAATTCAGTTTTCTTTTCCCTGTGTCTAGTTAAGCGTTCCATTTGCCTGTACTTCTAAGACTATCCCTCTATTATGCTTCATTGCTGGCAGAGATTTGTCATTAGTTTATATTAGTCAACAATTTTTGAGTCGTAGCAACATGTCGAAGCACCTAGACAGTGACAAGGATATTTACTAAACGACATTGAATGGCAATTTTTCTAAACGAATATATTTTATTGCCTTCCTCTCTAGTTCTGTTTATTTACTGTTTTTATCAGCTTATTATAACCATGAATACACATTAAGACAAAAACAATTCTTTATACTCACTTATTAGTGTAATATTATAACTTATTTGCCATTATATTGACATTATTACCGTTATAGAAATATATTACACAGTGTCTATTTCACTTCAAATTTGTAAACAAAACAGCTTTGTTAGAGCTATCATATAATGACTACAACAATGACAAGTTATATTATGTCGATTTGGGGGCAGATATCTTTTTAGAAACATTTTTAACAGATTATGGAGTATTTGTAATATATTTTGTAACGCCTTATTCTACTATTAGGTGTACAATGTTACAATTCATATTTCTGTGTGTAAGAGCTCTTTAGAAGCAAACTTTACCCATCATTATTCTTATTTTACAGTCTTTGAGCAAGATGAAAATGATGATCTGTATCTGGAAATCATATCCATGTCTACACATAAGGTGCATTATATAAATATCAATATATATTATAAATACATATATATATATATATGAATATATATATATATATATATATGTATAGTCAAAACAAGTTTAAACATTTTAAATAATTTTATTTTGCATAGTTTTTCTGATATTTGTGTACTACCAGACTATTCCTGAGATGCTACTATATAACACTAGTTGCTTACTCTTTAATCTATAATTCAGTAAAATATAGTATCAATCTATTTTGTTTTGTAGGATTTTACTAGTACAGTACATGGGGCTGGGTAAGCATTATACTCTTTAAAATAATGGTGAGTGGAAGTAGGAAAGGTATTAATTATAACTATTTTCCTGATATTTTAATATCTTCTATTAGCAGTATTCTTGGCTATATCGGACCTCCTTAATAAAAAGAAATGAACTACAAATCTTTAATACAAAAAATGTCAGCTTAAATAAACTATAGCTTAAACAAATTGCTTTGTATCTTTGTTGTCAAAATATTAATATTATAAACATATTATCTAATAAACATGGATGTACGTCTGCGTCATATAACTCATCCACATGGTACAGTCGAAAAGCAAACTTTTCTGATTCCTGCTTTATTAATCCTCATAGCTTGAAACTAATATTTCTTATACCTTTCCTATTTTCAATCTTCAGCATTAAAAGCAACTAATGAGCTAATGTTCTCAGAGAAAATAATTTGAAACTATCTTTAAGGGATACGAGTCCGGATGAAAATAAAACACAAGATTCATTACTACATGTTCACTTTGAACCACAGATTCTGGATTTCAAAGAAAGGTACATATTCTTCCAGTGGAAATTTTTCTTAATTAAGGTGCATTAGTTATACTCATATATGATGTACAATTTTTTCTCAGGCAACTTGGTGTGCCCCACCAGGAAACTGTGATGCTATTTAATAAAGATCATAATAAAACAATTCATCTTTTATTAATTTCTGGAAATACACGACACTTTCATTCATCATTCTTCCAAAACAAAGTAAGTTAATGTATGAAACAGTATATAGCAATTTCTCTGAAACTGTGTTACAATCTATTATGTCGTACTTGTTAAGAGACTTTACTGAGTCTTTCTTTAAAGGTCATACCACCTCTTGGAAATACAACATTTAATGTTGTGTTTCTTGGTAGAGAAGAAGGTGAAGTCGATACACATCTTTTAATACATACAACAGATGGCACAATAAAGTATCAGGTATTAAAAAGAATTGAAATGCTTATATTTTGAAATTGTCAACAAACTATGAATTATTAAAATGGCCGTTTGTTATTATAGGTGAAGGGAGTAAGTGTTAGTAGTCCATATCGGCTGCGACCTATAGTAGGTGTTAAACTACCATTAAATGCATCTTTCACTCCTCTTATATACATGCACAATCCTCATCCGGAAGCTTTACAAGTATGGTACTAAAGTGTAAATAGATCTAACACCAATGTTCTTTTGTTTGAATTATAATTCTTTTCTAAAGGTAATTGAGGTATATAGTAGTGGTGGCGAATTTCAATTGGAGTTACCATCAGGAGAAGCAGAAGGGTCCCGTGAATTGTGGGAAATACCACCATATCAAACTAAGCCTATAATAAGACTACATTTCAATGCTTACACAGAAAAACTACATACTACATACATTAGGTTTGTAATTTTTGTAATATCTCTAATATTCAGCAAGTTGAGCTTCAAATATGGTCATTTTACTTTGTATTACAGACTTAAAATAAATAATACTGCAGAAGTTCTTGTAGTAGCAGTAGAAGTGGAAGTAAAGAGTGGGGCTGGTCTTCATTGGGGTGGAAGTTCAGGGGTGATCAATTTAGGTATGGGTGGATCATTGCAACCGCCTATACAGTATCCTATTGCTTTGAAAAATTCTGCTAAAAAACCAATCAAAATTGTGGTAGGCAACATTTTTACCATTAAACTTAAAAGGAGACTCTACGCACTGTTAGAGGTTTTGTGAAAAACTTATTTATTATGGTTGCAGAATATAATCAGCACTCCTGTCTCAAGAGCATTAAGACTTCATTTTGAGCCAGCAGTAATCCCAGGAGATACTGAAATCCCAATAGCCATTGGAGCTTTGGTTTATGATTGTAAGACAATTTGCATTCATGTTATGTATGCATCCAATACCTTCTTTGTATGATTTCAGGGAAAACGGGTTTAGAGTTACAACATTTTAAAGGGAAATTAATTATAAAAGCGATAGGCCCAGGAGGCACTAGCCAGAAGCTTGCAATTCCATGGATCGCACAAGTTTTACAAGGTGGTTTAGAAGTAAATGCGTCGATTACGCATTACTGCTCTCCACAGTCTAATCAAGCACGAAACTTTAGTGTTGTTAATAAGTTTAAATTGCCATTAGCTATTACCAATGTTACAATGTCGCCTCACGTGAAGTCACTTTTTACGGTAAATAATTCATATCTTCACATTTAATATTTACTTGATACATTACTGGATACATTCATTTACCTAAATTGTAGATTAGAAATTTTGTTCCAAGAGTATTAAAGCCGGAACAAAAAGTCAATATATTTTCTTTACAACTTGCGAAAGACAGAAAGACAGATAATGTGAAGATGGAGTCTTCTATTTTAATTCACTCAAATGTTTCTGTAACGGAAGTCCCACTACTCAGTTATGATGGAAGGGTGAGAAAGATCGTACCAGGAGAAAAGGAAAGTGATAAAGGCACTATGCATTTTGGTACAGTCGGAAGTGGTACCGAAAGTGAAGCAATTTTTGCTTTGGAAAACCAAAATCCCATAAATATAGATTTGCATGGATGGGGTGTCAATATGCCTGGGGCAGTATTGGAGCTAATGGGCTGCCAAAATGGTCCAACAGATTTACAAGATAAAGATCTGCACAACATTACTGTATGCAGTCACACAGGCAATGTAAATGATTTAAAACTAATAATTCACTTACCATTAGTGAGAGCATTACTATCATAATTTAAATTTTAGCAATATATAAAACCGGGTCATTTTGCAATCTTTAAAATTAAAGTAAAAACTCCAATGGTGGAAGAAGATACAATTGTTGGTGATGTTTTTGTCAGAACAACATATGAACGGTTTACCTTGCCAGTTTACATGCGAGTAGCACATGGACGACTGTCTTTAAAGAAACTTATTTTCACCGATTGTTTCCCTGTAACTACACATTTTTGCATACAACTCTGTTTTAGATTTACTATCCTAATTATAATTCTAAACAATTTAATTTAGGGATCTGTTTGCGTGCAACAAGTTAAAGTGTATTCAACATTCGTCAAGCCAATGCAAATAACTCATATTTCATCGCTTAATAAGGATACAAGAATTAAATATATACCGTTAGAAGAAGCATCCATGCCGGTAATTTTCAAAGGTGAAAATCATGTTGGATCAATACATGTTGAACCATCTGTTACGTGCAAACAACATTGTTACCTGGGGTTAATGTTAGATAGTAATGGTATGTAAAACATTTTAATTTTTTCATGATCAGCTATCAATATTGCAATGAGAACATATTATTTTTTAAGGTGGGAAGCAGTGGTTAAATACCCTGAGTTTACCTTCACACACTCGTGATACTGATTTAAATTTACTAAATGCAAGATACATGCGTTACATGAATTCAACCAGTGGTCGTGGTTGGAACAATATTACAATGCGGTTGGATACCACCGAAGTTCGCGGTCACAAGTTTTATCTTAGTATAAAACCTAATTGGCCAAGTTTGTTGTCTAGTACTTCCAATACTAAGAATAAAAGTGGTTTAATATTTCCTTTAACTCAAATTGGGAATACAACATATAAAACATTAAAATTGCATAACCCAAGTACAAGTCAATTGGTTATTCAACTAGTGATGGATTGGGCATATCCACATGGGGCGAGACTTTATCATTCATTGCCAGCAAAGTGCGTACCGTGTAAAAGAATTGAATTCTTTTGTAATCTAGATGTGTAATAGCTCACCGTCATGAAATGTATAATATTACTAATGCTGTAGATTTAAGACAACTTGTGCTGGATGTGTATCAACGGTCCCAGGAGAATTCAAATTGCAAGAAAGTGTAGATGATCGGGAGTGGTTTCACAAGGAATGGAACATAAAAGTAGCTCCCGAATCATTTGCTTTTAACTTAGGTCCATCTGGATCTAAAATCATACGTATATCATATACCCCTCTCTCACCTTCTCCATCATCAGCATTTTTATACATTAGGTAATTTTTTATACACTAAACATTGCTTAAACAAACAGTCATTATACAGTGTCTCTTGTATCTTTTATGAATTGCAGAAACAATATGACAATTTTGGAAGTACTGCGTGTGATAGGTCAAGGCGCACATGCACAATTTAGATTTGGAAATCGGAAGCCAGGATCCAGTACGCCTTTATTGTTTGAGCTAGCTGACAAACATCTAAAAGATTGCGAACGTATGTAGATACCTGCTCTACAGGAATAAAATGATTTCCATATATATTATGTCAGTTTATAACTTGATGATTTTTTATTAGAGGGAAAAGGCGAGAGAACACCGGCTCCGAATTTGACTGTGAAAAGATCTTTCATTGCTAGAAATACAGGAGAATTGCCGATTGATGTTTATGCATTTTACATCAATGGTTTACGCTGTGAAGGATATGGTTTTAAAGTACTCAATTGTGGTCCGTTTAAGTTGAGCCCAAACGCTACAAGGAAAGTGGAAATCGCTTTCACCCCAGATTTTACTTTATCGAGAATTGAAAGGAAACTTTTGATATCGACGAGTTTAGGGCCAGAAAGTGGTGACTCCGAAAACGGCATAGTGGTACTTAATCTTTTGGCGACACTTCCAGCACATTCGCTAGAAACTTGTGCTGCAGCACTTACAAGACCAGCTTGGGAACAGGCAATCCACTGGGGAGCTATAAGCCTTACATCTATATTATTAATTTGTGTGCTGGCTGTATCGTTTTTGGAAGCAGATCGCATTTTAAGAGGGGCACTTGCGAATTTCTCGAGAGACAGTCCGGTTCAACCGCCTCTCGATTTAAGGCTACTCTCACATATGACACCTTCCCCATCGCAAGTCACATGCATGGCAAAGGAAAAAGTGAGTCCCGATGAAAAGCCAAAGATTACCAAAAAAGAGGAGATTTATCCCGACTGGGGATTGATGAACGTTAAAAAGAATAAAGATAAAGACGCCCAAAAAGGATTGAAAATTCCTGACTGGTCGATAGAAGAGGAACGAAAGTTTAAACTTGATACAGAATCGAAAGATTTACTATCTTTTAAACGGTGCGATGACTCATCAATGGATACCAATAACAGTTTAAACAATAGCATTAGTGTTAAAAGAAAACCTAAGAAACAAAGTATTGGACAAGAAAGTCAGAGTGAGAATACAATAGTAGAAAATACGCTTACGGATGCACAAATACTTCCATACAGAAAGTACACAAATAATGCGTATGCAAAGACAAGTCCTATAAGCAATAGGAAAATTAAATCAAATCACACAATAAACATCAAGGAGCAGCCAAAATTGATTGACCATGAAGTTCAGGTTGATGCAACAGGATTATTGAATAATACCCGGAGCAATAAATCCGATAATAAGAGAAAGCAATCGATGACTGCAAATAATAGTGTTCAAAATAATGTACCCACTAAGAAGCCTGAGGGTAACACTAGTCAAAAAGGTATGCACCTTTCAGAAGAAGATACATCGTCCACAACCACGGAGAGTTCTATCCACGACGAACCTGCCCTATGCAAAGTATGGACTACACGAAATATTTCTTTTTATGTTTCTAAGTACAATGAATTGCATTTGTTAAATATAACAAAAACATACACATCAATAAATCTTTCAGAATTTTGAACAATCATGTGAGAAACAAGAGAAACTTCAACGAAAACCTACAATCAAGAAGACCAAAGCCGAAGCAACTGCTATTGGGCCCTGTACAGATTATAGAGATAACTATGAGGGCGACTGTGATGATGATGAGTATGATAAAGACAAACTTAATAACCCAAATAGGTGGAAAACTAGTACTACTAGGTCCACTATGAAACATCATATTCATACCACGCGCACAGTGGAACCATCCTTTAAATTATCGCGGCAAAATAAAACTGCTCCCAAGAAAGAGAAAGCGTCACAAAAACGACGTAGCACGGATAAAACACATACAAAAGGTATACATTATTTCTCTAGAGATTATATACTATTAACTCGTACGTATAGTATCTAATATCCGCTATTCTTTAGCTACTCTTTCAACAATATCGGTAACCAGCAATTCCATCCAAAAAGAAGAGATAAATCGTGCGTCAGGGGCTGCACCCGCACCCTTACCGCCACCACCTTCTTGTTGGGGTGAAAATAGGGCTAGATTCAGCGACGTGGTAGCGCGCAGCCAAGACAACCTCTCAGCTTTCACAAATATAAACAAAATTAATAAGAAACAAGCATCTTCGCATCACTTACCTCTGATTTTTAATAATTATACCAAAGATGCAGAGAAACTGAAGCCAGACACCAGTCAGAAATGTTTACAAATCACAAAAGAGTATGCAGCTGTATCAACATCCTCATCTTTATGTACTCAATCCATGGATAAAGAAAAGTTACTTGAAAAAAGCTCCACAAAGACACAAGGAAATACACATCAGTCAAACAGTTATTTTATTAATCCGTTTTCGGAGCCGGCGGTATGTCTAGCCAAGCTACTCCTCGAAAATATAATTAGAGCTTTCAAGTGATGTACATTAATAATAATCTATCGAAAATTATTGTCCACAGTTCGAACGTGAATTGGTGCCATATGATGATCTCCCAGAAACTGATGAACCATTAGTAGAATTAGAGAGTCCCGAAGAGGACACACGATGTCACTTATGGGAAGATAATAGCCCCATGATTAATTTATTATCTGACAGTAGTAATGGATTTCAACCAGAGTCATCCAAAGTGACGGAAAAGCCTTCAGTTTTAACAGACACGTTAACAGGTAGTTTTTGAAATCAATAAGTCGATAAATAAATGCAAGGTTACATCCGTATTAATGATTTTATAACATACTATGATAGATAACTGGGCCTCTGTTAAGACAAATTGGGAACCTTTGTATACAAGAGCAGCAGTAGGCGAAGAACGTAGTGGAGTGTGGGGATTAAACACAGGAGGTGTATGGGCGGCAGCCCCGTGGGGTGCAGCGGCCCAACCCATAGCTTCATTACATTGTGAAACGGAAACACAAGTAATTAATACTTTCAATCGTATATCCTTTGGCCTACTACTTTTGTGGGCAGGATATTAGATATTTGAATGAGAAATACGAATTCATAATGTTTCTTACTCGCTTACAGGAAAGATCAGGTTTCGACCCATTTCGTTCTCTCAGTACAATCTGGACGCCATCGTCAGCAGAAAGTTGGAAAAAGAAGCATGAAGATTAATCATCTACGAATTTTGAATGCTCTCACTTGTGATATTATAGACTTGTTTGATATTTTTTTCTCATACAAAACGTAATAACCTATTTATTAGCCACACTATAAATGTGATCGACAATGCTTAAGAATATTGATTTTGTTTGTTTTCTGTGTTTCTCTCATATTTTGTGATATACCATCAAACGATGCCTCGCATAATAATGTTAGATAAGTTCGGACCAAATTCGTTTGTATTCTAAGCTGTTTCAAACTTAAATTTTTATGTGATCATTTGTTGACTTGTATTATAATCACTATATGAATATTATTATGTAAAACTCATTCCTTAATATATATTTCTGTTTTCTATTTATATACCTGTCCCAGCTGAAAATTTTAATAAACTACTGATTCCGAATTTAGTAGAGATCATATAAGAATTTAGTAGAGATCATTGGTCATATCTACGATTCGAATATCGCCACGTTATCAAGAATAAGAAATTCTATGATTACAAAAAAGTTAATCTATCAGCAGGCTTGTTCGTTGAAGTAGTCACACAAGATCTCGCTTGCTGGATTCTTCGTAGCAATAACTACAAGTATTTTCGGAATATTATCAATTGCACTGAAATTACAATTTTTAGAGACATTGCATACGTCTGTATATTTACCATATTGTCATAATCTATCTTCTTCTGCTGTTTCTTTCTATTTATTGCTGAGCTGCATGCTCTAGACTGAGTTGCTCCATCGCAAAGAGTTTTTTCCCGCGGCTTTTGTTGGGCCATTATCTTCCTAAGAAGCAATTGATTCTCATATTCTATCCTGCGCACTTGGTCATCTGTAAAGGTCATATTTTTCCTTTTGCTTTTCAAATCTCTCTGTCCTATTTGTTGTTGCTTCTTTTCGAAAAAGTCATTGCCAGAACAATATGATGACGATCGAAGTGCCCGTTTTTCGTCTGTGTCTTGTGTGCTATTTATACCAGTTTCAATAGTTGGTATCTTGGAAGTAATTATCCGTTTTATATCTTCTTCTTGGGAAATGCATGATAAATTGTCTGCTAATTGTAGTGTAATATTGGCTGTTTCGGATTCGTCTGATGAATTATCCGAATAAAAAAATTCACTTGCATACGCAAATTCGTCATCTTGGGGATTCTTTGATTCTCCGTCATTTGCATTAGAACTTTTTGTATTTGGATCTTCCCGATGATAATTGTTTTGCTCTTCATTGACCGTATGCATGCTAGGTACATGATTAAAATTATCCTTCATTTCGGAGACTTGTCTTTGAATTAATTCATCTGTCAATGTAAGCGTGTATTGACATTCACATCCAGATCTGGTATTTTCCATGTCAATATAAAAATATTGACAAAATAAAGAAGTGTAATATTAATGAAGACAATTAGTTGGTGCAAGTTTTAATGTCTATGATATAAAGGTTGATGTTGCAGGATAAGTCATGGAAACATGGTAACCATGTCAACAAACTATCAACAAAAGAGTGCTAAAATAAAAATGAATGCCTTAATTTAAATCAAGAAGAAATAATGTTATTTGCTTTAGATCTGAACGACAAATTATTTTCGTATCCAATTTTTTTTTTAAAGAATCCAACTTGAACATGTGCTTTTGCAAAGTCTATTTTCTGAGGAAATATTCAACTTCGCAGGTTTCAGGTTCCATCAAAAACAATCATACAATTACTTTAGAAGTATTTAATTATAATTATAAAAATATTTGTTGTAACCTAATCCTAATCATTGGCAAATCCAAATACTTTTAAGCTGCCAGCATCTCTTTTTCTGTCATAAGTATCTTTATCATCACACGCATAAGCTAACAAATACTGCTTCGGATGCCAAGCGACAGTAAATGTTGCTGCTTCTACAGGTATGTCAGCTATTTTTTCTCCCGTCTCCACTTCACCAATATCGATAACTAAGTCTTCCGATGCAGCAGCTAGTAACTGTCCATTATAGGAGAAAGATATAGTTCTCACAGGCCACTCCAATCGAGAAAATGTCCTCAAACAACATAGTTCTTCCGCATCCCATAAGGAAACCAATGCGTCAGCGGAGCCAGTAGCAAAGTATCTGCCCGTCGGATCAAATTCGATACAAATACAAGTTCCCGGATGTGCTTTAATTACATGCAATAATTCTAGATCCGGATAACTCAGAATATGTACACAACCCTGCCCATTGGTTAGATAAAATGTGTCAGAGTCTTTATTCCACGAGATTTCATTCACTTCGAAGTTAAATTGTTCTTCGGCACGAATTCTCATAACTCTCGCATCTATGAACGTTACTAAGTCTTCTTTATTCCCCACAGCGATAGTATTTCCATCAGGCGACCAGGATATGTTGATATTTTCACCTCTTGTACTAATATTTGCTGTGCACTTCTGTGTCCTTGTGTCCCATATACGAACAGTTTTGTCACCACTTGCAGTAGACAAGAGTTCTGGATAAAATGCATGCCAGCATAATTGATCTACACTACCACCGTGTCCTCTAAATGTTGTCTCCTGTTTCTGTGAAATTATTGTCTATTATTATTATCGTTCTCGGTTAATGATCATCCTGAGTAATAATACACAGTAATTAATGCATCGACCGGTACCGTTTTATTTAATCACTTAAGTAAAAGACATTTTATTATATATTGTTGATTTACCAAACGGTCAGAGCCTAATGAAAAAATGCAAACTGATTTATCAAAAGAGCCAGATGCCAGCAATTTTCCGTCACAGCTCCATCCAACGCTGTGCACTTTCGCCGAATGACTTTGCTGTTCTCTAATTTTGTTGTGCGATTTGAAATAGGCAACCAATTCCTCTACCCGGGAAACTGACATGATCCTCTTTGTTTATGTCAAATTCGCGGGACACCCGGCAAAACCTGTACCTGTGATACTATCTGTATACTTTCGCACGGTCAAATATATATCTGCTCTTCCTGCGGTTCATTTCTAAGAACCTTAAAGTAGTCAAAGTCTTTTCATGAAAGCAGATTTCCATGGACAAGAGTCAAAGTTGACAACCAGCCAATCAGATGTTCGATACTGTTGATTCGGGGTTATTGATTGGCTGTTGTCTCGCACCACATTTTTAACTGACAATTTGGACAGCCTTGAGTTGGACAATTGACAGGTATCTAGTTCATCTAGATAGGTGCGTATCTTTAAGTAACAGTTGCCTAGGTATCGCGCAGTGATGTACATTTGTTTGGCGTAAACAAACTGGATTCATGACAAACAGTGACAAGTTGAGTGATTGGCAGTATAGAAATCAATTGTCTGTGGTAGTTGGCATTATTATTAATGGATAATATGACATCACTTGATTTAAGGCAACAAAAGCTAGAAAAACAGGTAATAACATTGTTGTTCTGAAATATTTATAACACTAGTCGCAAATGTACCTGCTATTTCTAAACATTTTAGTCGTATGCTGGTGTTTAATTGATTAAGTGGATAAATACGATTGTACTTGAATTCACTTAGAATTAATTGCATATTCCTTATCCTACAGTAAAATTTGGATTTTACATATTCTAAAATATTTTTTTTCTAATTAAAATTATACTTTACTTTAGCGACAATTGATTGCACAAAAAATGAAGCAAAAGAGACAAAGTGGGGCGGCTGGAATGGTACAAGCATCTAATATATCAAGTACTCAACTTACAAGCCATTCAACAAAGTGGATGAATCCTAATAAACAACTTCAGGGTATACAATGACAATGTTTTAATATATTAAACAAGATATCTGTATATAAAACTCCAAATGAAGATAAAATATAATAGGAATTCGTGCTAACGATAGTTTCATTTTTTAGGGTACGATAGTCCATTACAACTAGATATTTCGCAAATAAATCATGAACCAGATGCATTTACGCAAAGTAAGGATATAAAATATAATATTCATTGGTATCAAACTTATTTTGTATTAAATCATGGTCATCGTTCTTCTATAGAGAGCAATGACGGAGGTTTTTACCAAATAACAGAAGGTGCAGACTGTGCGGATGAGGAGTCATCACCCATAGAGCTGCATTCTACTTCTGAATCTATTCCATGTCCTTCACCTATTAGAATAGCACCATCGGATCAAGCAAATACTCTCATAAATCGAGATACCAATTCTTCAGTAAGTAATAAAAAAACATTTTAACGCTGACACTGTAAATTGCACATATTAATTACATGGATTAACATTTGCTCGATTCCTTTGAATGTATTCAAATCTTTTGTTTAAACGAAACAACAAAATGTTATTACTTAGAGTCCAGAAATAGAAGGCAACGTTGAGGGTAATGTAGAACAATTTGTACTACAACCCGCAAATAAAAAAATGCACTACAAATGTAGAATAACAAGAGATAGAAAAGGAATGGATCGGGGGCTTTACCCTACATACTTTTTACATCTCGAACGTGATTATGGAAAAAAGGTATAGTTTCCTTTATTGTTGAATTGTAATTAAGATCTTTGTATAATCATAAATGAATGTTAATATTTTATATTCATTGCTAGATCTTCTTGTTGGCTGGTCGAAAGCGGAAAAGAAGTGCTACAAGCAATTATTTAATTTCGACGGACCCCACTGACCTCTCAAGAACAGGGGAATCATACATAGGCAAACTAAGATCTAATCTTTTGGGAACACAATTTACAGTCTATGATAATGGATACTCTTTAATGAAGGATGACAAAAGAGATGATCGTTATAATCCGAGGCAAGAATTGGCTGCAGTTGTATATGATACAAATGTATTAGGATTTAAGGGACCACGAAAAATGACTGTTATTATACCAGGCATGACGTCTGATCAAAAACGAGTGGAAATATGTCCCAAAGATGAGACAGAAACGTTACTTGGTAAGTATTGTGTTTCCATCATTTATCAGAAAATTTTAACTCTCTAATTTTAAATCTTTAACTCTGACTCTACCTGTGTCTTCATCAGAGCGATGGAAGATGAAGAATATGGATAACTTAATCGAATTGCATAACAAAACGCCTGTATGGAATGATGATTCGCAATCATACGTATTAAATTTTCATGGACGAGTAACTCAGGCTTCTGTGAAAAACTTTCAAGTTGTGCATGATAGTGATGGTAAGATGCAATAAAATCTTGTTGTAATTATGTCAATAATTTTATACAAGTTTAAGTAGTTATTTTTTGTGCAAGATTTCCATCACATATATTAGCTGTATTATCGTGAATCTAATATTTGCACTTTTTCTGTTTAGCTGATTATGTCGTCATGCAATTTGGACGTGTTGCGGAAGATGTATTTACAATGGATTACAGATTCCCTCTATGTACGTTGCAAGCATTTGCTATTGCTTTGAGCAGTTTCGACAGTAAATTAGCTTGTGAGTAATAACCATACTCATATTAGCACCTTAATGGTGTCTTGCCATTATATTGCTCCATGACTAAGCCGGCGAAATCTACGTGGTACAATCAACAGACGGCGGCATTCTTTTAAACAGGTCCCATAAAAGTACGTCGTTTTATCGATATAACTAATTGTAAAATGTGTGTTCACTTTTCTTATGTGTGAGAAACGCATTTCAGTATATGAATATTGTAATTCTTAAGCTCTAGCCCCATAGAAACAATGCATTATGAGAAGCTGTGTGTGAAAACTATTAGTGTTACTAATACTGTTCAAAATGTAAACAGCAACTGTTTACTGCCTCTATGAGAAATGTTCTAAAAAGCAAGATATTTGCTCTCTGTTTAAAGTACACTTTGAAACAGTCTTCATTTCAGCATAAAAAGTCTGCTAATCGTAAGGAGGGCAATAATACTAAACAGTTAAAGTGCAATGAATACTTGAGATACTTTGCGTTAATTTATAAAAATGCAAGGACTTTTATAGCGCTTCTTCATTGTAATTGAACAATGCAACACATTATTTTTATAATTGTTTACTGTGGCATCAATTGGTACCAGATTATGGCTGATCCATGAATCATTCAAATTCATACTCTCTGCTCCAAAAGTCTCACAACATTCCATTAACTATAATATGCATGTTGTTATTGTATATTCATATCAGTGTTTAGCTAAACCATCCAACAACACAACATGTATAATCCGAAACAATGAGTAACCATTTTAATCTCACATATCACGATTGTATTGAGTCAGGGCTCAAATTGGAGAATCTCAACTGGATTCTTAAAAAATGTAAGATATACCAAAGATGTGATTATATCCGATGGACAACTAAGATGGAATATGTAAAGAAGCATGTAAGTATTTTAACACTGTGCCTTCGTATAATGTTGATAATACGTTTAAGTAGTTTAATATCGCGTTAAATGATTTGTGTAAGATAACAACAAGCTGCAGAATATAAGGCAATTTCAAGGAAATCAGTATTATGTTATAACAAGACTTATTTTTATTGGTACAGTCAAATTAAGTAATAATAAGTTCTGGCAAATCAGAAAGAAATACTGCTGAAATTTAATAATATTTTTAATATATTATTATAACACAAAGCTACAATGGGGGGTAGCGCGCGAAGCATGTAAACCTGAGAAATGTATTTTAATTTTATAATTGCATTTTACAAACGGTATCAGCATAAAGTTGTATGCAGAATTGCGATCTTCTTCACGTTATATTTGTATAGAGAATGTAATAAATGATATAAGTGAATGTTCAAATGTATTGATATGAAATTTTTTCTTTTGAACTTCCCCATCCTCTAACACGAAACAGGATTCATAGAATCAGTCGAAATATCATTTAAAGGTATACACAGGTGCTGAACTAATTTTGCATTAATACTCCAAACATTTTTTATTTCATGCTTAATTGAAGTGATCACATCAAGTTTTTACAGCATGTTTCAGGCAGTATAACAATAGAATTAGTGAGCATGTCTTGAATTCTTATATCTACATGTAGTTACTGCTTGTCCATTCCTGTTGGGTAATATAAGGCACTTAACTCTTAATATTTAAAAATATAAATACGAAATATAACATGGCTTATTATCTGTAATATTTACAAATTCCTTACATATATATAAATTTATCAAGAATTACTTTCTCAGCATGAAAACGAAATTTTCCAAAGAATATCTGTATGATAAATCATCACCGTAGTTCTCTTAGGATTATTACACTAATAGGTTCGCGCAGAAACACTCAGCAATTAACCAATAAACAATAGATTCTTGACGATCAGTTTGGGAGATACAATCTCATAGCATCGCGACTTAAACTATTTTCAAATACGCATTAAGGCAAACTATGCACCATGTAGTCAGAAGTGGAAAAATATTACAACGGCTGCGATTATCTATGAAAAAGGTATGCAGGGTCCAGATAACTTATAAGAATCCTGCTCGTATTACTGCTATTGTGATTTCCAATATTAAAGAATTATCAAAAGTTGTAATAGTATAACATGAAGTTTGCGGAAAGTATTAAATGTTGCTAAATGTTGTAAATATTCTAATATAAATTAACATACCGTGTAACAATGTAATCAGCATGATGTTGTGATAAAGTTCGTATTTGAATTTGCTCATGCATTGGAAACAGCCTTTGAAATCAATTACAAACTGGTACCAATTCCCTATGTGCAATGATATGTAATCCTGAATACTCTATTATCATTTAAAGCAACGTCAATAAACAGCAAGTTTTGCAAAATTCATAACAGTTCATAATAGTTTATAAACTGCTATTGAATCGGTGATATGAAGCTGTTATACAATAGTGTCATATGTGTAGTTTCGTTATTCATTAACGATTAACAATTCAAATAAAATAGATGCTCTTGCTGCAAAAATGCGGAGGGAAAGAATATAACGAGCAAACGCATCAAATTACACCGTTGCAAAAAGTTCGCTCGATACTACATTCTTAAATATTTCTATTATTTGCCATTCTTTTATTGGAACATTTTAACGTATTTATCACAAAAACTTGAATTGTATGATATATATATATATAGCTGGTTAATTTTATATCTTTTATGTTTTACACTCTCACGGGAAACGTCATTCTATGCAAGGAGAATTTCCTTCACGCAAGTACCCGATATTTATATTGTATCAGAAAATATCCCATAATTGGTATATTTTAAAAATGTTGATGTTATTAGAAAAGTAATAAAAATGGAAACACGTTTATACATTTAAGCCATTGCTACTAGTATAAAAATTTGCAAAGATATTGCATTGTATTTCCTCCTAAGATTTTAGGCTTTCATGATGCATAATGCATTTCGACGTTTCAGGTTTATTCAACTGTATTTTAATAAGTTATTCTACTATCGAACATTTCTTCATAATTTTCTAAACGTTTTCACCCAATGGCAATACTACCTACATGAATGGTCATACATAATTGCTTACTATTATAATGGTAAGACAATCGTTTTAATAACGGTTTCGCTGTACTAATACGTAGTTTTTAAAAACAAAACTTTTCAAAAATTGTTAAACGTAATCGTCGTGATATAGACATTTTTATTAGCACTGCTTTTAGTGACGCGTTTTATATGTAACAGTAAGTATATCAGATAAAATTGTATCAATAACAAAGACTTTAAAATTTTAAGAGAGTGACCATCTTTTGACAGTTGCGCAAAGCATGAATATTTGCAGTGGAATGTCCCCAATTGAAATATCGTGTGTATTTATGCATAAAAATTGAAGTGTTCTATCTGATTATATACACGTATTTGCATCAAAACAGAAGCTTCATAATACTGAATTAAAGTAACCACGGTACGATTCTATGAAACGTGACGAAATTGGGGTAAATAATAACGCGAATGATAATATTTTGACCATCACACCGTATTTTCGTTTGAAGATTCATTATGCGTCCTTACCTTCTGACTGCATATTTTTTAAAACTGGTCTGGTATACCTAAGAGCTGGAATACGTGAAGGTGGTCGAGGAATAGCACTACCTACAGTTGGACCTCGTGCTCCCGAGTAAAAATTGGTGGGCAGTCGCATCTTTGATTTATTGTCACAGCGCACAGTTGCCTTAGTAATGTTCTGTAAGATAAATGAAATTTTATTTACTTTATTGTCACCAGTTATCATAAATAATCATAATTGAAGCAAGAATGAAATAGAAACAAAAGTTTAATTATATACTTACTTCTGATTTTTTGATTAATGTCACATCGTTACATTGTTTTAATGGACCATCCACTGCTTGACCTGTAATATATTCTTATGTAAACAAAAAATCCACATTGCCTTAGTCTACTACCTGCACGCTATGCGCACTGCCAAATATAAATATGATAATTTACTGTCAGTATTTATTGGTTGATTACATCGACTGGGACTTAATAGTGGGGAACTTGTCTTGATATGCTCTACAGTTGACGAAGGAGAATCTTTCCCACTATGCTCAACACCGTTCTTTAAAATAGGAGAGGGTAAATTTTTCTTCATTTCAATCCAAGTATTTTCTAGGACCCGCCTGTTTCCCTTAGGTGTGGACTCTTGTCTTAGGCCTTTTATAACAGAAGAAAAAGTACTAAACTTTCACAGTTAGTCACAACACTATCTTACTTGTTAAATTTAACTTAAGATACTCACTCTCATCTTGTAATCGTGCTATCTGATGTATTCGTTCTACATTCAGGAGTTGAGTTGCATATGTATTATGGCTGCTATCTGAACATACACTTAATCTATCATCCAAATCCGGGGCACTGTGAGCACTCTGCGTACTATTTACGCTATCTGTAGATCCCGCAACATCTATTGGTTGAAAGTCCATTGGATTTGTATTTAGTTCGACAAGTCGTTGTTCAGATCCACTTCGCATTTTTCCCAAGTTATATTCTTTATTATTGAGTGATTTTTCCAGCCCTTTCACAATATTTGGTTGCGAGCCTTTCATAAAAGTTATGTTTGATGCACCACTACGACTATTCAATCCAATACTTTTTGAAGAGCCAGAAACAAGATTTGGATTAGATTTTTGAAGAAATTGTGGTAACTTGGAAAATGCTCTAGGCATATTGGTCTTTGTATTTCTTCCTTTAGCACACGGCTTGGTAAATGTTGTATCACCATCATCCAAAGGCTGTGCATGCCCGATATCTAATACTTCGTGTTGTGTATTATTTTTTTTTGTAAATGTATAATATTTTTGATCCGGAGCCTGCTTTAAAAGAAAGCTTTTTTGACTTCCATTTGGGGCCACACTTTGAGTTTTTATATGGTCTACTGTCACGTTTAGCTGCTTAGTATCAAATTTACTTTCTAAGGGAATATCAAGTTCTATGTCCTCCGTAGAAGTAGCACTATATGTTTCTATTCCACCACAATTTATATTCAGCTTATTCCCCATACATTTCTGCATGCAATCTAATCTATTATCTTCACTTCTCTTTATTTCTTGTAACAGTTCTTTTCTCAAAGATGTTGGTTCCTTAATATTGGGGCAGCCACTATTACTGTAATTTTGAGCTTGGTCAACTTGATTCATAATAATATTAAATGTAGAATTAAGATCTTCGGGCATCGTTTGAACTGATGGAGGGTTCATTGAACAAGGTAGTTTAAATGTCGAATTAACACCTTGATCATTTGGCACAGCAAATAACGAATTTACACTGGGACTAGGGCAGTGTACAGTTTCCACGTTAATACATTTATTTGTTACAGTCTCTTGAAGTATATTGTCTTTAGATAATTTCTTTAGGTGATCTTTCTCCTGTGTTACAATTCCAACAGCTTGGTATGTCCTGTCCAAAGCTGCCGAATTATTTTTCTCAATATTTGATGACATATAAGTAGCATTTAAGTCTCTCGTCTCCTTGGGCATTAACTGCGGCACTCTTGCAGCATCGTTGCATTTATTCACATATGTTGAACTAAGATCCACGTTAATACTTTCATGAGATATCGCTGTTAATGTATTTTCAGCGTTGTATGTTGCATTTAGTTTACATTCATCGAGAGGCTTGAGATTTGTAAATGTTTGATTTCCTTTAGTTTCATAAATGCCCATAGCTGACATACTGGTATTAGGAGTTCTTGAAAATGTTTCATTAACATTATTTGTATTGATGGTCAACGTCAGATCGTTAATTGCTTGCGTTATAGTATGCGTATGATTAGCAAGACTGTCTGTGTCATCATGATCACTGTTTATCAAAGAGTCTTCTCTAGCTAAAGATGTAATCGACGAATAAAAAATTGATGGTTGGGATATGTTCATAATTGGATCACTAAATCCAGGTTCTGTCAAATTAATGAACGAATCAATGCCCTTGGAGTGGGACATATTTAAAAAGACTTCCATGCTCTCTTGGCCTGATCTAGAACCACTTTCTTCCAACAGAAAACCATCTGCGATACATTGAGATGGCAAAGTCTTTAACATCGGTGGGACATTGTCTTGTTTGCTTGCAACTGCACTCTCGCTTTCCGCTGCATTCGCGGACTTCAATGGTGCCATGGCTTCAAACAAGACCTCAAAACTTGCCCTGCTCGATTTCTTTTTAGGTCTGACAAATGTCCTTGTGTCTATACATTTTCGATTAGCTATAAATATTCGAAAGTTAGATTGTATTACTAATAAAATTTAATGTACATAATAAATGAATATAGAAAAAGTCTATCGTACAGCTATCAATATTGGGAAGAATAGGCTCCGGTTGATCTCTTAACCATGTATATAAATTATACACTTGTGACACCCTCGAGCACTCTGGTATATAAAGCCTGACAGAACAGATAAGGATTTCATTTGAAAAAAATCATGTACTTTGTTTTACTATATAAATTGACAAGAACGTCAAGAAAAATATTAAAGAATGTTCATTAGACATATAAGGATTTTGTATATAATTACTTACCACTCATCACTGTCACCAAAATTAAAACCAGATACATCAATAATCTCATCTTGGTCAATGAGGTCTGTTCCATCAGTTACCTGTGTTAACACTAGTCTTTTCGATTCCAGCTTTTGTTCTGACATGTTTGGCTAGTTTATAAAATTAAGCATTGCCATACACACATATTTGGATGCTGGAACGCTGCCCGAAGGAATGAGTAATATTGTTAATTTAAAGGAAGAGTATGTTTTTATGCAAGTCATATACAGTATCTGGTCTGTATGTACAATTCAACCGAGTTTGCGTTCAGAAAGCAAAAATTGACATTACAGTTCCTATTACAGATGCCTATTCACACATAACCGTAAAAGTATTTTAAATACACTGCAATGTCTTTAAAGTTGCCTTTTATCAAGAACGAATGCAACACACATAGCACTTTGAAAAGCACGTTTATTTATTATCTTTTTATGCACCTCACTATAAAATATTTATTTCTTATGGTTTTGCCGTAATTATATATGTATACATGCATAATGCTTTGGATATGTTGAAATTGATAGATATATATATATATATATGTATTGTTCACCGATTTAGTCACCTTACGTTGCTCAACTGTTGACGCTGTTGACTCAATTGCTGACTGCTGCTGACTGTCGCTGACCTTGCTGACAAGTTTGACAACGCCGACAATTGCGAATTGTGGACCAATGCGGGAAAAAACAAGAATATAAAGTCCCAGTGATTAAAATACGAATGAGATTTACAGCAGTATAGATATGATTTTTTAAGTATATAAGTGTTTAGTGCTTAGGTACGTTTCTTTATGTAATTGCTGTATTAGTATCGATTTCACCGAAAGTAATCGAAATCAGAAATGTAAACTATATATTATTGCTTTATCAAAAGCATATTATATAAGAAAGAAAGTGCTGTGTAACTTGCATAAAGAATACACAAACATGAAACATTATAGATCCTTAGCTGCGCACAATGCTGCATGCAATCCAATATATTATAAATATCAAGATTGCATGGACGAGGTACAAGCACTACGAATTAAGGATTTGATTTGATCTTTCACCTAACCTAAAACGTTGCCGCATGCTTGATTTTAGCATAAATTTGGAAGATTTCTTGGATATTGCAGTGCACTGAACAAGGAACTCGAGTTGTGCATAAGAGAACAGGTAAATGGAATATTATTATTCATTATGCAGTTTATTGGACCAAGGAAATTGAAAAGTAAATGTAAACAAATCGTCTTAACTTGGAACAGAGAGAAATCAAGCGAGAAGCCAATCTTCAGCGTAAAAAGCAAGACGCGGCAAGGAGGAGGAGTGAACAGAGTGAACAGAAGGCGAATGAGAAATCATAGTATTATATAAATCTCATATTTATGAATATGAAGATTGAAGAATACAATATTGGACTTGCTTGACATACTTCTTTTTCTTGAAGATTCTATGTGAAATTATTTCCCATTTCTTTCAATAACGAATTCAATGTTCGCTCATATGAACTGAAGATGAGTTATGACACAATTCATGTTGAGCCAATTACTAAAAAAGTAAAGGTATCGAGCCCACCATTAACAAATGATGGGTGTCTGACTATTAACACGTTAACTCAGGATATGGAACATTTTAAAGATCACAAAGATAAGAATGAGATGTTGTCTGTGTCCATTTATTCTGATTCGTATCAGGATATAATTGCTGAAAATGATAAAGATAATGAGATTCAGTCTTATCAGGACAAGGAAGAGGAGGATGATGATCTGTTTCCATTTCCAACGGATGATGGTGTTACAGATATGTTAAAAGAAGTAGAATACACAGGGGCATTTCCAACAACGACGGAACGATATTTTACAGCATACTATAAAGTTAATGTGCAATCATTTGCTGATGACATTTGTATCTTATTGCATAGTAATCGAGTCTGTATGCTATCATTAGCACCGAGCCATGCAGTTCTACAAAATAAGAAAAGAATTACAAAAGTAGACTTTAAAGTAAGTGAGAAATTAGATAGAGCCATGAATAAAGTTTCTGGCAAAAGTAAGCATGGTGCTCAACCTCTACAGACCAATTCTAAGATTTGTGTGATTCATTGTTCAACTGGTGAAACATACCCGATTAAATGTTGTATGATTGGAAAATTAGTCGAAGTAAATGAAAAACTTCTAAGCAATCCGGAGTATCTATTACAACCACCTCACAGAGGTGGATATTTAGCCATAATTCTACCTAATATAAAACTTTTGGAGAAGATGAAAGAAAATTTGTTAACTCAAGAACAATATGACTCAGCTACATTGAGCCGCAATAGTACGTAACAAAAAATTGTACTTCATAAAGTACGACAGATGAAAACTCGTTATGTGCTGATGTTTAATAATAATAATGTACTGACAACATTTTGTATTGATGGCAAAACTGCATAAAAATGTCTTCATTAGATACCATGGATGTTACTTCATTTAATATTATACTTTAGTTATGAAGGAAAAGTGAAACTAAATATACACAATTTATCTTGTTTCAGGAAGTTTAAAAAAATTACACCTTTGCCCGGGTATAGCATTTATGTATTTTTATTAATGTATTTACAGTGTCCACAAACTATTTAGTCTTTGGTCTAATGTGTAAATGTCTTTTTAAATTGTATTGTGTAAGTGCAGAAACTCACAGTACGCTTTTAGAGTTATAACACTTCAATGTACTATTCGTTTTCAAAGCTCGTTGACTAATCTATCATAACCCTGGATATGGCACAGTTCTATAGAAAACAACTTGCGCATTAAAAATGCTGGAACCAGCCAGCTATTATCCCATAAAGTGGCGGAACAGTAAATGACATATTTACTGCTCGCGCGATTGACTAAACTACATTGCATCTCCTTGTAAAAAGTCGTCTTTTAAGGCCCCACTATTGTGGACAGACTTTTTTTCCTTGTCTTTATTATCCTTTTTCAATAAATTGCCAAATACAATACCAGCAAATAATATTAAACCGACTACATGATTGGAGAGGAACTTCTGTGCACAATCCGATGGATTGTCAATATGTAAAGTATGTATCTGGAAGGCATAAAAATTAAATATATATTCCCTAAATTATAACTACCTTCATATAATAAAATAATAAAATCCACTAAAAAGCAGCAGACAACTTTAACATTATAATACCTGTTGAGTTAAATGGCCACTAACTAATGCCACTGCTGTGTAATATGGCCATGTTTGCGAATCTAAAACTCCTGATACAAGCAAGCTTGTTATCATTGCTGCACTGAAGCCAGACAAGTACAATTTCGTTCTATCGCCGAATCTTAATGCTGTTGACTTTATTCCCACAATCATGTCATCCATTTTATCCTAACACATGCAAAGAATTACTATAAATGAAGGGTGCATATATATCATTAATGCATTTGCATTAACAATTCTAATTGCAACATTTGCAATCACTAACTCACTTGATGTGCATATATGGTGTCATATACAATCGTCCAACAAATTCCAGCTGTATAAAGGGGTAAACAGACTGACCAACAGCAGGATCCTTGTACAGCCGACCATCCCAAAAGAGCGCCCCAATTAAATGTCATTCCCAAAATTAGTTGTGGCCAATTCGTTACCCTTTTCATAACTGGGTACATTATCACTAAAACTATAACGATGCGTTAAGAATATATTTCTGACTAAAAGAATTGTCAAATCAGATTTGAATGTTGACTCATTATTCGACAATGGGTCAATATTGAAACTTGCTACTTAAACTGCCAATTTAATAGGATACCTAGTGAGCTTGTTCCCAGTATAACACTGTACCAATTCATTTGCAAAAGCACAAGTAGACCTAATGTTAATTGACCTCCTAAGAACATAAATGATTGCAATGGTGATATTACCCCTGTTACTAACGGTCTGTCTCTTGTTCTGGCTACCTGACAAGTTAAAAACTATTCGTAATATTGTTTAATAATTAACGGAACATAAATATAAAAGATATTACCATTCCGTCGATATCTTGATCCCACATGTCATTAATGGTACATCCAGCACCACGCATTACAAATGCCCCTAGGCCGAATAAGCCTAATAAATAAGGGTCTGGCAATGCACCCGCTGGTGATGCCATAGCTATACTCCAACCACAAGGCCAAAATAGTAACCATGATCCTATTAGTAAAGAACAAATGTAATTCATACTATGCTACTTAGTCAATAATAAATATTATCATGTTATACCACTTAGTCAATAAATAATATTATCATGTTATGGTACTTAGTCAATAATTAATATTATCATGTTACTGATATCAGTGCAAAACATCCTGATTCAATGATTTATTTGTAACATATATTTTTAGTTCTTTTGGAACTTGCATTCTCTTATGTCAAAAGAAGGGTATTACTGGAAATAAAGATCCGTTTGTTCTGTGTTTACCTATAGGTTTATCTATTCTGATAAGCCTCAAATAAGGTTGAATCTTCGGTGGTGTGCTATTCACTAATCTAGTTGCCAAATTATAAGACTGGTTTGGCGGAACTTTACTCATCACATCTTTGGTACTAATTTCTATCTTTGAATCTTTTGGTTGATTATCTTCATGAAGGCAATCGTGCTTATCATATGTGCATGCTGCAAAGTGGATCCGTGCGCATTTGTAATAAGAACTTGCGGCATATTTTGACTGACTAGATTGTACGTAATATCTTAAAGATTTGGCACACGTCATTAACCGCTGGCATTCCCGTAGCACTGTCATTTTTGCTTTTATCTGTGAGGAAATGGGATTGAGTAATTATTGATTCTATTTCGCTAAGTCATCAGTCAGCCGCAAGCTGTGTCAGTTAAGGTCAAGTATCAACGTGTTTGTCGCCGTACATCAACTTGTGATATTGTTACGTACTTTTATTACCTATCATTTGTAAACTAAACAATATCCATTTCTTCAGCACTACTTCTACCACGGAAGTTCATACTAACGTCGTAGCCCAATTTATTTGGCCGGCATTCTTACACACATATGTTACTATGTGTGTGTATAATTGTATATACACTACTTCCGTATTAGATGCACCATGTTGCGCCTCGTGGGAATCTCCAAATGCTTTTCTTCCTTCAGGCGGCTTCAGAGCAGGGTCCACTCCCGTGGAGCGCTAATAAAGCACACTCTCCTTTCGGATCGCTTTAGGATCACCGTAGTAATTGAAGTTCAAAACAGAGAAATTCAAGATTAACTGAATTCTTTATTTCGGAGCACAGACTGGCACGTGTGCACTCTGAGTGATCCGGGCGAAGAAGAGGAAGCTTTCCGTCCTCAACGTACCTTTTTATAATGTACAAAAAGTTATTATCGAACATATTCGTGATTATATAGCGTCTCGTGTTTGTTTTGTTTTGTTAAATCGATTATGACATTTCGATAGCCGCAGCGCAAGTTCAAATGGTTCGGATATTCCGCAATTTTCAGGACAGTCAGAACGGACAGCGCTTACCGCGACATCTAAACGGAAATTATACTACACGTTATACTCACAGTCACACAGGTATCGTGGATACGTGTATGTGTCACATTGAATTGCTGACGTTGAAAGCCGTGAATGCGAATTACAATGGTTTTAGCTCAAATTTGCTGATGTATAAACAAGTTTTGTGAATTATTACATTGAAACTATTTAAGTGGCGTTTAACGCCATATCGGCTGAATAATGCACTCCGTTTTATCACGGGCAAACGCTATTTTAGCATATACCCTCAGTGTTTCAGCTTGTCTCACGTTTTGCTGTTTCCTATCCACTGTATTTATTGATTATAGGGCAAATGCAACTTTAGATACTGCTCTAGTAGTCGTGTAAGTATTTTATGAACATTGTTTCCCTTTGTGACGTGACTGTACGGCAAATGTGATGAGTACTAATACTTAATATTGAAAAATATCAGCACCATATTTTACCGACAGCATATTGATATCGTCACTCATAGAATGCCGGGGAACATTAAAAACAAATAATACTTTTGCCGATTAGCCCGAACATATTATACTAGTATTAATTACATAGTAACAAGGTGTTTAAACTATATTCAATAACTCTTTCTTTCAGAAAAAATGTACCAGATTATAGTGCCTCGAGGGAAAAAAATGATCTTGGCTATGTAATGCTCAATTTACAAGCAGATATCCTTTTTAATTGTTGTTGTGCTTACTATAATACATATAAGACACATTTAGTACCGTAACTTGTCATAAAGTTACGTTATTATATTGCTAATTGATTATTCCTTACATAAAGTATACATCTTACTCCATTATTCAACTGGAACGTTAAACAATTATTTTTGTATCTCACTGCGGAGTATCAAACAGAAAATAATGAGTTCAATCAGGTAAAGTGTACAATAATATTGCACTATGATAATAAAAATGTATATGATATTCTCATGATAACATATGGTTACAGGTAGTTTTATGGGATAAAATAATACTCCGTGGAGATTATGCTGTATTAAACTTTAAGAACATGAACACAAAGTATTACTTTTGGGATGACGGCAATGGTCTTAGGTATTAATGCTTCAACCTACTATAATGGAATAATCCCAAGTATACAGTATAACACAACTGATTGTAAATGATTTCAGGAGCAACAAAAACGTTACTTTGACATTATCATGGAATATAATACCGAATGCTGGTTTATTACCCAGTGTTACTGCATTTGGTTCTCATACCTTTGCATTTCCATCTGAATATACTACACAACGTATATAACATGTATGAGTACAAATGTGAATTCTGGACGTTTGGTGATTGAGCAAAATCTGTATTGGTTTATCTGAACTTACAGATTCTATACATAAATATTGTTTTCACTCGATTATACAATTAAAACTCAATGATTTTTTAAATAACTGCATAGTAAATTTTCTAAACACATACCTAATCCAATTTATTATGCTAGTAGTTAGATCTTAAACGATTAAAGTCACTTCACGATTTCATTATTAGTTTTTTGTTACCTGCATTTTATTACATATTCAACAAGAGATAATCGTCTGTTTTACAATGATTTCTGTAAAGTAGTAGAGGCATTTCCTTCAGTCTCACTTACATCTTCATCTTCTTCATCTTCATCCTCCTCCTCCTCCTCATCATCATCATCGTCTTCATTTTCTTCATTGTCCATAGCATAACTTCCTGAACCATATGTTTCAGCTTCATTACCTGTTAGTAAAATATAATGCAGTGTACCACAAACTATGCAATGTTGAATAAATATAGAAAAAATGATTTTAACTTGTTATGACGTTGATAAATTTATGTAACCATATATCGTACCGTAATATCCATATCCATCTTCATCATCGGAGTCATATGTTCCTGCCATGCTTTGTCTACCAAATTTGTGAGTCCTCGCTGTCAACATATATACAATTAAAAAAATACTGTTTATCACGCTAAAGTATCAGTATAGGGTTATGATTCTTACTTGACATGCTAAGATCTTTGGTTTGTGAGGTTTCAAAACCACACTTTGGACAAGGTAGAGCTTTGTTCTTTTCATATTTGAAACCTTTCCTTCTCACATGATCCTCGCAGTAACATGTTTTACATCGCAGACATGAGTATTGTCCTAACCGATTACACGATTGACCTACAAACCACATTAGTAATAAATCGAACATCCGTCTTAAAAAGTATTGATGCAATTATGTGCGGCATTTTAATTATTACTGTATGAGATGAGCAAAATATATTACACTTGAAGTTTTCAGCTTCCAGTACTTGACACGATGCCTGATGCTCAAATTGGTCATCTTCGCATAGAAAACAGTCGCAAAATGAACACCTAAAAATTCTGCCTCCATGATCCCATACCCCGCGTTCACATTCCTGGCAAACAGCATCCATCAGTGGGCAAGTACAAGCGTGTGTAGTAAGGCAACGTCTTCCATGACAAACCCATGCTTCGCAGAAGTCACATATAGCTCCCTAAAAACGGAGTGTATAGTAAACGAGCAAAGTAAATTCATCTTGAACTGGACAATACTAAATGGTATTACTTACCACCATTCCTAAACCTGTTGTAAAAACACTAAGATGACGCACTACGCAGTCTCCTGTCTTGAGCATACATTTTACTTTTCCACAGTGTGCGCACATAGGTAACCGTTGAACACTTTGACAAAAATAACAAAAAGCTCTGCTCTTCTGCTTTTTGCCGCATTTATCACATTCCTTTATTAACAAAACTTTCGTATCAATCTTCATTTTATGGAAAAATACAAATATTTAGTATTGTTTATAAATTCTTACCATCACTGCATTACAAGGATATTTGGCTAAGTCTATCTGTTCCTTAGCTGTTCGGATTTCTTTCTGCCTTAATTTTTGCTTTTCAGCCTTTCTTCGTTGACCCGTTTTCTTTTTCGGCATGTTTAGTTTAGCAAAAATTTAATTAATATATCTAGTGCTACCGCTCCGAAACGTGTAATCGGTTAAGCGAAGGACAGCCAGCTGGACAGCTACAATTGTATTACACTACATATATCTATACACTGCACTTCACTATTCATATCTACAGTCCGAAACTGCCATAGTACACAGCATAGAGATTAACCAGTAGGGTGCTGCCGTAATTGTAAACGGTACTACATACCAGTATGTGCTTGGAAGGTTAGATTAGGTCGTCATGGTACCGTACACAAATTTACTCCCGCGCACACTCCGAATCATCCGAATTACCCCGAACTGCTCCGAAACGTAACGCCGAATGCCGGCGTGCTTGGATCCAGATTGCTCACTTGTTGAGATTTTCTTCAATTAACACCGTAAGTGCACATTGATAATCATGATTATTTACGTAAGCTAGATAATTAAGATTTACTGCTTTCAAAGTATATTTTTAAGTGTTGAAATCTTAATGATATTCCCTCTAAAGGATGTAGGAAGGACGCTTAAGTTTAGGGTTGTCATGTCGTACGTAGATAATAGAAGAATATTGGTGTTTTTAAATTGTAGGACAATACGATGCTATTGTAACAAGAAAATATAGGCTTTATATTTACAAATTACATACAACAGTGGCACAGTCATAACGGGCAAGTGGTGTGTTGGTAACGATATTAAAAATCTCTTTAACTTTCGCGAGATTCTCGTGGTTGTTCGGCCGGCACTGTGTCACTCAAATAAGTACAATATTACAGTTCGCATAAGTTAGTCTGTTCTTTGGAATGTTTCATTATTGACTGCATAGTCCGACCCACAAATGGAAGCAGCAAGCATTAACGAAACCCTCGATTAAAGTATAGATATCTTCCATTATGAGCGGTGTGTTCATTATCTCGTCGGACTTACGGTAAACGGCACAAAGGTCCTGAAAATCAAGAGAATTAGTCAAATTTATTGATTATAATAATATTACTGTTTAACAGTAAACCTACCCCCCTTGACGTGTGGAGATCAATAGTTAGCATCATGAAAGCATGAAGAAAGCGTGGAGGAAGTATCAAGTGATGCGTAACACTTCCATCCGGAGTATTAAACTGCTTATGATGCTCCTGATACTTATTCTGTAAAACTTTAGACAAGGCTTGATACCATGTGATAGGCTGATTAACAAAGGGATTGAGCCTAGGGTCCAAATTGGACAGGGGCTCAACGTGAGCCAGTCTACAGAGTTCAGAGAACTCAGCATAATTCATGGGAGGTTTGTTTTCCAATAGTTTGGTCCATAGCAGATCTGTCCTGCATTCCAAAGCACCTCTATCTATCATATCTAGGATGTGCTTTCGAGCTGCATCTGCCTGTGACATGATCATCTGTTGCATAAGTTGTTCGTGGGATGAATAATAACCCAGATAATTGATAGATTCCTGTCTAATCTGAACCAAGTGTGGAGAAGAGTTTCCGAAGGCATTAGGTGGATTGGCATGTTGGGCTAAAGGCGAATTGGGCACAGGTGGTGGCGTGGGTGCTCCAACATTGTTGCAATTGTTATTCACAATATTGCTTATGGCCTTAGATTCATTATCTTTTGTTATACTGTTTTGTTCCGGACTTTCTTGGAGGTCTGAGGAACTATCGGTCGAGCTTCTCTTTGAAAGTTCTAAACTAGGTTCAGATATGTCTGCGACTGAACTGGTTGTGGACTTCTCGACAGTATAGACGGTACGGAATTTCCCGAGCTTGTTATTTTCCACTTCCCTCTTTGGATATAATTCTCTTTTACTTGTTAGCATTAAATAGTACTTTAAGGTGATCTCACTCCTTTCTAACTGGGTTGTTTGCTCTTGCCTGGAAACTATTAATGCCACATCAAAGTCATCTGTGTACCTGGTGTCCTGTGCATCACAGTAACTGATCAGAGGTGTACTCTTCAAGTTTACTAAAGCATATTCGCTCTCCTGTGGCTCTGATTGATCATCAGTCATTTGGAATACACGCATTCCATATGCTTTCTCATGGGATAATAAATAGGAGTATAGCGTTCTAGCAGGAATTACCAGATTCCGAATAGTTATTACATCTAAAATAAGATAAATTTATCATATGCAAGTGCACAGGTCACAAAAATTAATTTGTTCTTATTATAAATGACTATTGTCTTACCACTGTAAACTAAATTTCTGGCATAATTTGGTGCCTTGGTATAGTACTTATTAAAATCATCAAGGAAATGCGTTAAATGATATCCTTGCTGCAGTGACCACGCACCGGTTCCTGCGATGTAAGAATGAATGCATCGCAAATGAAAGTCATAGGTGAAGGAGTGAAGGTGCATATTTATCTTAATCTTATCGCACGTGTCGACGAAACTTTGCACAAACTGGAAATTAATTGAATTAATAGGTTTCTTAATTTTAATTTCCTGTATGGTTCAAATTTGTTATGTCTTACTTGATTCACCATGGCACTAGAGTTCTTTGTCTGCAGTCTGCTACATTCAATAATGTGCAGCTTGACAATGAAGAAGGGCTGGGACAAATCAATCTCAAATAACAATACACCACCCAACATGGACTTTCTCAAATAATAAGATTGCTTCTGACTTTCCTCTTCCTCACTTTTGTTGGGTTCCACTTGAATTGGATTGAATCCCAAGATCTGGAGGTACTGTTTGTACTCGGATAACATTGAGTCACAGAGTTCTTGATGCCACCTGACTACTTCTTCTTTGCCATCCTGCCTCGACTGTACTTGTTGGGGCAGTTGTTGATGGAGAGAATTAGTATTCATACTAATAGGAGTCTGTGCAGTTAAAGAGTGATCCCTCGTCGCTGCTGATTGAAAACGCCAAGAGGGTAGAAACAAGAGGGGTGTGTGGCAAAAATGGATTAGTCTAGAGTGCTGTTTAAAGGTATTTAAAGCCGAAATGGAGATAGGAATATTGGGGGAAGTACTACGATTCTGCCACATCGCGTATAGTTTGCTCAAGTCCTCTGCAACAATAGAAAGACAGTTACAAGATTAATCTAACTAAAACTATAAATAATTTCAATCTTTTACCTTTCGATTTCTTCTCACGTTGTCTCAGATCATGCACCCCATGAATTGCTTTCATTACAGGATCAGTTGTATTGTAATTATTGTAATTATTCGGTTTTGCATCGCGCATTACTTGTCCAACCAAGTGATTTAAAGAGATAGGATTACTCTTGACTGCCTGAGTTCTGTTACTCGATCTGGCCCAGTCCTTCGTTTCGTTATCCGAGGAGGAAGGGAATTTCGCGAGGCTCTCGAGATCATTCATTTGGAAGTACTGGCAATTACTCTGTTCCCTCATATGGTTTGGGTGATGATGGAATATTCCCAATTTCTGCATTATTATATTCGTATATACACCTGATCTACACGAAAGCCATGCGCCCAGGCCCGTGGTATTTTTTATTAACTTTTCTGATTTCTCTTTCGACCAGTTGTACATGTAAAGAGTTATCTAAAAGAAAGATGAACAGTAGCTGGTGATAGAGATATATCAAATAATGATTCGACATTTTATAATTATGAGCCTCACATTATCACTTTGCACTTCTGCAAGTAGTATCCATTGCCTTGGTATGAAACTCGAGTCCAGGACTTGGGGATTGAACTTCTGTACAACTTTCTGGTCTGCAATGCATCAGAAATATTGCTAAATTAACTGTAACTTTTTACATCCTCTGCAACTTCTCATTACCTTTAGGAGCGAGTTGATCCGGGTCGGTTTCTTTGCTGAAACAAGCTTTCCACTCTCTGAAATTCCTTGCAATCACGATGCACTTGGTATAAGTTCCTTGATCGTCCTTACTAAAATCGTACGGCACATATGCTGGCGCGTTGTCCCCCTCGGATGTTAAACTATAATTCCCATTCTTGGGGTCCTTCGACATCACGAACTTCTCGATAAAGGGCTGTTTGCTCTTTAAAACAAAGACCCTGCATGATGTATCGGGTGCCTGACTATGAATGAGACTCTGCAGATCCCTCACGATCACGGGGATTGCATGTCTTTGGGACAGGATGACTTGGTGCTTCTTAACAGCAGGAACTTTAATTTCCAAAGCAAAGCGGAACCACTGTGCCAATGTGACTCTATAAACTTCCTGAAGTTTCCCTTCCTCCCCTTCTTTATAGCTGCCATTTGGTAGTACATCTGTACCAGATACTTTTCCAGGTTTCGGAGTATTTATAGTCTCCACCGAATTCCCCGCTTTATTGTCATCTAGTGGTTCGGTAAGTGGAGTTGATAGGAAATTGTACTCGGTAACTAAGTCCCAGATGGCATGTTTCACGGCTGAAGAGAGTTTCTGAAGAAGAGACTCCAGATTAACACGACCCTGTTTCCATATCCTGAATTCTATCAATGGCGGTGTCTCTTTATCAGTTTTAGTAAACACCGATGTGGACACTAGATCCTCAAAGTCCTCTATTTGGATAGGACGCGGAAAGCTTGGCTTAGCCGTATCGTCCTCGAGAGAACTAACAGGTTCACCCTTCTCATTTGTGATCGCCAGAGCGATGCAAGCTATTCCTTTATGGCCAGAGGAAGGAGTTTGATTGTACAGGAATATATTGGATTCCGACACCCTTTTGAGCGATCCTTCCGGCTGGGAATAGTCCTGAAAGTGATAGTGAGCCCTGCTATCGGTGTATTTCGGCGTGTAGAGGAACTGAAGTATGTTTTGTCGCAAATAAAAGCCCAATGCGACTATGTATGCCAGGCAGTGGTCCGGAATTCGAAGTTGTGTTATGCATTCAGGTGCTTTGAAAGGTTTCTGAATGAAGTGAACATCAGCTGGTGTCAATTTACACATGGGATTTCTTGATAGCATCACAGATAGGACTTCCAGGACAGCATCGTCTAATCTGTTCTGTAAAACTTGGACCAAATCACACTTTACTTCCGGGCCAGCATCAGAGATCCCGTGGACCATGAGTACTATCGAGTCACCAGACTTGTTTAGAATATCGGACTCCTTCTCCCCGAAGGATCTAACTCTAGGTCTTGTGTCACTTGTCAGCATATTATCATTCATCTTCGCCTGTGACAGTGAGACAACACTGTTACTTCTAGAGACAACCAGTTTTTCATCACTTTCTGATAATTTATTCTGCAGCGATTTTCCATCATTCGTTTGCTCGTGGAGTCTTAAGTAGAAGACGTTTTTGTTGTTTTCCTGATAGACAAACATATTGTTTCGATTATTGACGGAGAATCGATTGAGGACTCCGTGTAAGGCCTTGATCCCTCGCGAGAGTCCCGATCTTCCTGAACCAGTCTTCAGTTTTGGATGCAGGCAGAAAGGATGCTCCCATATCACTGGACACCTCAGCATACCTGGTATCATATTTTGCACGGGACTAGGATTTTGCATAGAGTGACCCAGTTCTATTAAAGAATCCGATTTCCAGGTGTAGTCCTCGTTCGTCTCGGTTTCAAGGAGTTCCGAGCATTTTCTCGTGTCATGAAGACTTTGTAAGAGCAAATATTGATTCACGCGACGACATATACCCTTTATTTGATTAATTAACATTCTCTGAGCTTGCCAGTAACGATCTACCTCTGATGTCGAGATCTCCAAGAATCTGCAGTGGAAGTAAACGTTAACATGATCGTTGTCGACGTTTAAGATCAGCCAGAAATTAGGGAGAGATTTCCTGCGCTTATCCAGATCGATTAACCATTGGAAATCATCCTCAGAGTTACTACTACCGCCCTCATAGCCATCCTCAGTTCCTAATTTTCCCTCGACTATGCTGGAAATTTCAGAGAAACAGCCCAGGGGTTCGTCAGTATCCTGGACAATTACTCGATGTTCAAATTCCTCATGTTCTTGGTCCAAATTTTCAATATCATCCTCTTTACTCTTTGAATCTTCCACTTCGTTAGGTTCTCTTGCACCAACATCAGTCTCAGTGTCTTCATTATGCTTTATGAAGTAGAAGAAGCTTCCTTCCTGCCGAATAAAGTATCTGTCGATCTTGAGTTTCCTCAATTCCTTTAGGAATTTTGGCCTGCTGTCCTCAGAAGAAAACACAAAATGCAATGAGACTTTCTCCATTTTGCAGCTACTTCTTTCACTCGACTCTGCCACATGATTTGAGACGAATTTTAAGATTTCTTCGTTGACTATCGGTTTGTCCAGAAAGGCCGTACAGCTTTCATCCTGCAGTAACCATTCTATTTCGCTAGTTAAATTATTTATGGCATTTTGCTGATTCATCGGCAAGTGTGAGATCCTTTCTTGAAGGGGTTCGTTCCTGGGATTATTACTGGGACTACTTCCGCTCTCAGTTCTTAAACTACCGAGTGGCGAGCCACTGCAGAAGGACGTTGTCCTCAGTGCTGGATTTCGCTCAAGGTTTATCTCAAGAACTTCTCTTGGCAAGTTTAAGCAAATTATATCTAAAGTTATCTTCAAATTGGCCGGATTTAAATCCGCCAAGTCTTTCTCCTTGTAGTCATCCATTCTTTGAACGATCTCGGTGAAACAAGTTGGCAGTAATTTGACCGGAATACTGTTCAAACCCGATCGAAAGTGGATCGAACAGCTCAGTTGAAGGAAGAGCGGCTGTTCCCGGCCATAAATCTGTTCTTCTTCTAATTCGCTGATGGAGAATTCCGTGGAATCGTGGCTCGTCATTTTCGGGATGTTTCGGGGATTGGTGGCAGGCCACGTTATATTTCCTAATTAATTTTATTATACTAAAGTTGTTGCAGAGAGAAAATAATTACAGAACTCTAGACAAACCTTTTTCACAGGGGCTGTCGTACTTGTAGTCGATGATTTCAGAGTGAAATGTGAAGTCTTGTAACTCGTCATCGCTGTCTGATTTAGGGGATTCCAGGGTGTCCTAAGAGCAGTAAAAAAATAAACTTTTATTTCTTCCTTCAATAAATTACTATGGCACACTATGTATTATACAGATAATTAATTACCATTTTATCGGTAATCCATGGTGGAGAACAGTAATAGAACTCGGGATGAGCCGGCACCGGTCGGAAAGCTACAGTCATTATCCTCTCGAACTTATCTCTAATTAAATTGTGCAGAGGCTTCACGTCATTGCACGCGAACACCATCAGTTCGTTCAACAACTTCCCTTCCGGCAATTTGCTCAGGTGCCTGCACACTGATCGCAGATAGTTCGTAATGTTAATCTCAATTAAATTCTCTTCACATTGCTCCACCGCAGCCTCCATGTCCTCGTAACTCAACGGTTGTTGAAGAACCAATGATTTGTAAACAGCAACCACATAACAATTGCAGTGTGCAAGACTGAGGAACTTGCAGTGTTCCATTAGACTTCTTTGGTCTACCAAAAGAATAGAAGAAAGAATTATCATGCAAATTAGAACAAGGTGTAATTGTACACACCATTAGAAATATTGTCGGAATCCTCGCTCTTCGGTTCAGGAGACGAAGGTTTTGTGTTACATTCGGATTTGAGTTCCACGCAATCCTCACACTCCTGCTGGCCTATCCTGAATGTGTGATCCTGAAAAACGTCCTTGTTCCGCGGCACCTTGAACTTATCTACCAGAGTCTCGATTAACAGTGCCAAGGAGCAATCATAGACATATACAGGCATCACCAGGTAGCCGTCTACATCCCCGTTGAAGTTCACCTGGTCATCCATCTTCATCGTGCTACCATCATTCGAGCGATCATATAACTTTCCATCGTTTTCCAGTGATAAACAATCAACCCCGTTCAGATTTCTGGTGTAGGAATTAGGAGAGGAGTTCTTCTCGTTTAAGTCCAGACTAAAGACGCCGGGCTCACAATTCTTCTCGGAATTGTTACTGGGGCAATTGTTGTCGGCGCTGGAGGGATACATGAACAGGCGGACATCCTTCTCGGATGCTGGCAGGATCGTAATTATCACGTGTGTCGTACTAACTCCCTTCACGAAGCACTTCCAGCGCGGGTACGAGTGGTCATCACTGACATTCGAATTTCTCTCTGTAATATTATTCGGAAATATTTGTTTTTGCTGTCTCGATGACAAAGAGCAGTAAGACTTTCGCAATTCCTCGGGAAAAGGTACCTGTAGGGGAGAAGAAGGGCAAGGGTGGTCCTTCCTCTCGAGGTCTATTCAACAGCATCTCTGTGAATCGCTGGGATTCCGCGGACGTGAGCAATAATTCTTTATTGTGCAACTGTTTCATGTGTTCGAGGAAGTTCTCCATGAGTATCCTGTTTGCGCTTCCTTGGTTCTCATCCTCGAACGAGGAACCTTCCAACAATTCATAGAAAACACCTATTTACCCTTGAACTTTACACCTTCTAAATGTAAAAATACTAAAACGGCTCGATCGAATTTAATTAGGAGGTTGAACTATTTTCCAAAACCTCCAATAAGGATAAATAGTAAATTTCTATTCTTTTTTTTTTTTACTTTAACATTTGGTTTCCCTATCGCTTTACCATCGGCGAACATGGAGAACAAGAGTTCAGCCTGCTGGCATTTTGGCAGGATGCTCAATGTGTCGAAAGAAAAGTGCATGGCGTGTATTCTCTCGTCGGTGATGTGAGATCCCTCCATCAAGTCTTCGGTATTCGCGTAACCGTTGCATTTTATTCTACCGCTAGTTCCCTCGGGATGCTTTACGTCCTGGTGCTCCTGGCCATAGACAATCTCCGTACTCTTTTCCGCTGGGACCACTTGGCTCAGTAAGCTCAAATGTTCTAGCGTCAGTAAAGCATTGATACACTCCTCGTCTATTTGCGCAATCTGTGAACAGGCACGAACGAATGGTGTGCCCGATAAACTACAATTTTGAAAGAGAACGGACTAAATATTCTTAAAGACAGGAATTAATATTCTCTTAACGCTTTATTTGTTAGTATATCAATTAATAATTAAAGTCAAGTCAAGTGTTGGGGGAGGATAAAGTTTAGATGGACTAATTTAGAAAAGAAGCACGTTATATTACAACACATCTATTGAAATCATACATATAACAATTAGTAATGCTAAATACGTAAGGAAATGTTTAAGTCATTGACACAAGGATTGGGCTCGCAACAAGAAAAATACTCTTAGAATACTAGACAAGAATAACTAATTAAACGCTATAATAAAAGTAATAAAAATAATACAATTATTCGTTCAATCTTGGTGGCCACGTCAGTGCTACCATACAAGTAATCAAGTCTGGCCACACGTTGGAGTTTGCCCAATCGAGTCCCAATCATGCAATTCGATCGCAGCCATAATCACTAGATTAAAATGTTTCGTTTGCAGGTATCGCGATAGGAATCATCGAAGTGCTTTATCAGTTACGTGTCGATCGCCAGATACAAGGGGCATCAATAAAAATCGAGTCCAGGGAATGGTCGGAGTCCAAGAAACGGGGTCCACTTGAGGGTCTCTTATCGAAGTGTCCGAGGAGAACAGGTGGGGCGCACTCCTAGCGCGAAGATAAGAGGACGACGATGAGGGCGATGTAAGTGAGGGATCAGGAATAAGTTGGAGGAGTTGAATCTCACTTTCAAATCAAAGCGTAGAGACCACTTCTCCACTTGAACCGTGATACCCGCTTCAAATTGCTACACCTCATGGGAGCCGAGCTCCATTCCAGCACATATCGCAAAGGTCGGGGGCTTACGGGAGTCCCGTGGCCGATGACGACGATAATCAGCAGGACCTTGAGCTGGAAGAGTTAGATCTGGCAAGTTATCAGAGCGTCCAATTGCTCACTGCCTAGATCCTCACTTCCAACTACAAGTCATGCCAGACAAGAAAGTGGAGGACTAACTCCCGGGAAGACCAAGAACAACCCCTGTTTCTGGATGACCAGGCTCTTCCAGTTGCTTTTCCACACCTTTCTAACTTTTCGAGATAACGAACACGTTCTTACGCACTGCGAATGCGGATTTTACTAAACCATCGGCCCAATATGTAGTCTAATGGCTTCATTGCACTAACTCTTTACCCTCTCTATTACAATTTTGCTAAATAATTTCACGGAAAAAATGATTTAGTGCTCTGTACGTCAGAATTGCACAATTAACCGTATCGACTTCGGAAACCATTTTATTGTGAATCACACAGAATCGTCTAAGGGAGTGTCACCTACATTACAGAAATCACACACTCCTTAATCACTAGTGAAACTTTTCTGCGATATTGGGCCGACGATTTTACGAGTTGAACCATCGAAAGCGGCACGGAAGAAACTGGATTTGAGTCGAGAAAGTGTCTAAGTACGAGGCGGTAGCGCGACGCGCGCTATCATCACTAATATCACCGACACTCAGGTGCTCTTATCACTCGCGTACGTGAGTGACAATGATTTTTCGGCGGTTTTATCACTAGCTCGGGCCACTAGACGGTGCTTTCTCTTTTCCCCGGCGAGAGCGGGTGGAAAGCATAACCGGCGACGAGGAGAGACCGTGGAAAGTGTCGAGAAGAGATCGGAAGAGATCTTCTGGACGAGACGAATGCGAAAAAGGTACACGACCCAGACGAAGACTAGCAAAGCGGAGGGCAGTCGCTGGGCCCTATATATACCTGTGGCCACTGATAGGAAAACCTGGTTCTGGGAACCCTCATCGATATCGAAGCCCCACCCCGATAACGATAGCGACATGTAGCTGATAGACTCTCTTTCCCTCTCCTTCATTTCCTACAGGAAACTCGTGTTCCAAGAAGAACTCGTCCTTAGCCTGGAAATTGGACCCACCTTGGGCTCGATGATGAATATAGGTCCCGTAGAAACGAAGATACGAAATTTGTCAAGAAGAACCCTGAAGTTTTAATACTTGGGTGTATGAAACAGAAGCCCTCAAGTGAAGAATCCTTCAGTATATTACATGTATGCATCATAAAGAACTGCAACTTTTGATTCCAGCCATTTTAAACTGTTTGGACTAACGAAAACTAACATTCAAATATTGTGCTATACTATAAGGAACCTGTTAAAAGTCTGTGCCTTTTAAGATCTGGATGAAAAGGTGCGACACGATTCCAAAATGAAATTCCGATAATCCAAGATTTCCATCTTCCAAAACCATGAATAACGCCTGAAAGAGAGGGGTGGGATAGCAACAAAGTATTGCGGCATGAATAGGAGGAAAACATGTGCTTTTTGCACGAATATTCACTGCCATTGTAAATCCCCGCTTGATAAAGATTCGATACTTTTTTATCTGACGCGATAACAAGCTTGCAGCGTACTTTCCAAAATCGGCGACAACGAAAGGTCATTTCGCGTGATAAATGTCACAATGGAAATAAATTCGCTCAGTGACAATATAGGAATCAGTCTTGTTCATAATTTAATCAGACAAAAATCAGCTTCCTTCGGTCGGGAAACATCTCGATTATTAAAGTTTTCGATGTACATTACGTAAGAACAATAGAATCCTGATATCAGTCTGAAAAATGTGCGATAAGGAATGTGGTTGGCACAATTAAATGAAGGTAGAATAATTGGACGTGACAAGGGGGAAAAAGTAATACGAGAGGTCGACGGCAATCGTAGTGCAATGGTGCTGGTGGAGAGTACAAGTAGTCTTATCCTACTCGCATTTGTCGTTCAAGAACAAGTATATCTCGCTGTTGGGTGTTTGTATCAGCGCGAAGGAACAGATAAGATTGAAGATAAAACCATGCTCTTCATCCTCCTGGGACGAAACCCGGGCTATTTACAAGTCCACTGAATTATTACTCACGAATTATTCTGGTATTGTTAATTATTAATTAACTTGGCACTTTCTAGATATATTGGCCATTTTTGATCAAAGAATAACTCTTTGAGGAAAATGAAATATAGAAAAAGTTAATAATGTTGAAACCGATATATAAGAGTTATTCATTCGGCTTACATACATTATGTCATTTTTTACATAATATAACCGCTGAATTTTCAAAAATATGACGATTTCATTAAATGAACAAAAAATTGTTGAAGTTCAAGTACAAACGGGTGAGCGACCGCCCAAGATCTAAGACTATCTATGGGTAAGCTTACGAAATGGGAAGGTTATTTGACTATGCGTATCGTTAAGCAAATACCCGTTTCATGATCTCTTCTATGGAAGAAACTCGAAGTTTCTGGGTGAGACATTCCGTGTGAGAAATCTAGGTCTAAAACTGTAGATAGCCAAACTATTTGTCGTCGATAAACGATTATTACTGAGGATACACGAAAAGAAGATATTAAGAGCTGTCTGTCACAAAGCTTTTTGAAACCACAATATTTCAAAGCATTCCTACAATGGCGTTTAATTATCAATATTATATAGAAGGAATAGAGAGCATAGCTATCTTATCATTTCTAAGACAAATCCAAGTCCCGTTCCTCTTATCGATTCAGGCTAGTTTCAGCGTGATATACAGCCGAATGGTAAAAGAAAGCTGCTAATCTGGACATGCTAAAGAATAGGAAAAATTGTCCCGACCAGAATATCTATGGTAATTAAAAAATCACTCACCGATTCTGGCAGCTCGTAATACTGAAGAGATTGCATGTATGCAGCGGTGGGCTGCGCTGGGATTTGCACCATGCCACACTGTGGTTCTATCCAAACTTCCGTCACTATTTGAAAGTCACCCGAACCCTCGCAATCCTCCGTACTGACTTCTCCATCGGCTGTACCTTTAATTTATAATTCTTGAATCCTCCACAATTGGGATCGCAATAAGTTACACTGAATGAATTTCAATACCTTCATCAGTATCTTCTTCCGATCCACTGTCGCGTTCGGTTACAGTGTTTGATATAACGTGGGGAGGAAACAGGATATATTGAATGATGCAAGGGTATATTGTGCCATTATTGCTAGTATCCTGCATTTGCACCTCTAGCACCATATTTATTATCCCTGCCGCGGAATGGGCGAAACTATATCCCTCTGTTAAGCGCATTCTGACGAAAAAGGTCATCATTAACACCATGAGATTGCCACCATGTCATGATTTGAAATCTGTACAAAACAAGAAAGTAATAATTACTTTGTAATAGTAGAAAGTATCCTGGCAATCGAGGTGACATTCAGTCTCGGCAATGTGATACCAGGTATCGTCTGAACAAATGGTCTCTTCACATGCCACAGCCACCTATTATGATAAAGGTACCTAGACAAGGTAGTGGTAAGGGCACCCCCAAGTATAGGGGTGGTCCTACCAAAGTTTGGCTGGGTGCCATCGGGAAAGACAATGAAACTGAGATCTGTAGGCATTCTTTCGTATCTAATTAAAATTCTTTCTAAGGGCTTGTGAATAATAATACAGGAGGGGGTCTCCCTCTGTTCGGTTGGCCTGTTTGGCAGAGTGAGTTTCGATAGTCTGTCAACCAGATCGATCACTACGTTGTGCCTGACCACCCCTTCAGTACCCCCGGCGAATGCTATGTTCAGCACAACGCACAGGGCCTTGCAGTTAATTCGGATAAGTGAAAACGAGACTGGTGGTTTCTCAGCCTCTCGATAAATGAACTGAACGTATGTATGGTTCTCTACGAGGACGAAGGTTGCCCAGTTCTTTAGCATCGCATACAGAACTGCGGCGGCCTGTCGACTTTGCACACATTGAAAACGACCACTTTGATTCGCCTGATGGAGATGCCTGGGCAGAGGCCTGTCGTGGGAGAGAATCAAGGTAACTCTTTGCGTGTGCATCCAACGTGCCCATTGGACCGCATCCAGGGAAACCACAGGCTGCCAGATTTGACCAAATTGTGGACAAGCTGCGTGCCTGCAATGTAATATGATATTGGTAGTTTAACCAATTCATTACATGTATGGCGTTCTATGAGGGTTGAATGTAGTCATTGTGTTTACCTACCGTAATTGAACAGTATTGGGCGATGGGCAGGCGGACAGGTAAAAGACGGGCATTCCACTTCTAATAGTGTCAGGAACACTGTACCAGGTCCACTCCGTCCCGGGAAACCAACTGAAATGGGCTAGCATATTGTCGCTCTCCGTCAAAGACGTCAAAGCCGTCCAGAAGCGAGAAACAACCCCCTGTCTGTACTGAGACTTCAAAGGTTTCTTGGATAAGCAAGTGATATCGTGTAAAAATTCGTACGGAGCTGTAAAAATATCATTAAATATTTACAGTGAAAAATATCATTAAATTTAAATATCATTAAATACTTACCATCAATAGTAATGGTGTATTGTATTGTGTTAGACGCAGACAAGGACTTCGACGACCAAGGACACGTGACCATGAATTCCAAAGTAACATTCGACTTCCACAACAGGATAAAACAAATTTCAAGTGTGTCGTCTCTCATACAGGCTCGTTTTATTAAATATCCCTCACGTAGTCGACAGCACAACAGGCTATTTAGAGTACAAGTGACCTTATCCTCGATTTGCTTCTTTCGTAGTAATTGAGCAGATGTATGTTCGTGAAACAGGGAATTTTTTGATTGCCAGTTCATTTGATCAGGTATGCACTCGCTGGCTACATCACGATATAATTGCCAGCACAAGAAATTCTTATGATACGCATTCAGCTCGCCGGCAATTGGGGGAGCAGATTGTGGAGTAAAAGACATGTAACTTCCTAAGGTAGTAGTTGCTAGAAAGAGCAGTAAATCCTGGTAAGGTATCAAACCATCGGCACAATGGGGATGATATGCACTGCCAACATGTATAAAACTACATGCAATCGTTGTTGCACGCAATTGCTGCATCACAGAATCTAGCACGTGAACATCTGTTGTTCCCACCACGCCATCAGATACCACAATCATATCTATAATAGAAGTTCGTATGAATTTGTTGCACATTAAATCTGAGGGTGAAGAAATGGGACCATTAACTTTGCAGAACTTACGAGCGCAGCTGTGTTCTGGGAGAAGAGTGAGAGCTAACATTCCGTATCTCAGCATATTGACAAAGCTCGATTCAGGGGAGACCATCGAAGTATTGGCAATGCAATTGCCGCTATTCTTATTTAAGCATGTGCTACTCTCTTCGAAAAGTCCGCCAACCAAACGGTCGTTCTCTGCCCGAAGATTCTCTAATTCTTGATTAACTATGGCTGTGACGGAAGCCACCTTTTTCTCCAGTAAGTTCAACTGCTTCTCGAGGAATTGCGTGAGCCGGTGAACATTTTCTGTAGTGATCAACCATCCTTGTACAAGAACTTGTTGCGCTGGACTGGCGAAAAAGGGTGTATGTGCTATTATCGTCACGTAAACCTCGGGCTGGAGTACACGCTTGCTTCCTGGTATCGTAAACTATAAAGTAATTAAGTATAAAGCAAAAGCTTGCATGACTAAAAAGGAATAATTCTTCTTTGCCCTTTTCCTAACTTAAATGGCTACTTACAGGTTTCGAGACGCCTTCGAGAAAGTTTTTCGTTGCCATGTACACTTCATCTATGACTATTTCTCCGTTTTGCGTATCCTGCGAGTATTAGCATAGTTCAAAGAAATCTTCCTGGTATTTCGATCATTGATTAACAATCTAGTCATACTCACTACAGTAGCGAGCGATGGACTTAAGTCTAGATTAAAAACCATCTTATATTTATGCGAGAGAAAGACAATGGAGGTGGTCGAAGTGATCTTATAAAGGAACTGATCACTATTTTCGATCGACCAGTCTTCCGACCTATTTCTCGGCAGAACTGAGACAGTCTCTAGTTCTGAGGCTTCTTTGCATTTTGCTGATGGGTGTTGGATAGTTATTGGGGCATCTAAGTGCTCCAGCATCCATTGGGCCCTCACATTGCGTGAAATTGGAAAGCCCTTTTTCATTAATAGATATACAGTCTCTGCCTCGAGCGTCACTTTATCCTGCAACCCACAAGAAAGCAAATCCTTCAAGATTTCTTCAATGTTTCTTTAATATACCTAAATTTCGCGCTCAATCTTGACAACATTATTTACGAAATAAAAAAACAAGTACTACGATTTTGTTTCGATTCCCAAAATACTTTAAATCTATAATTATCACATAGTATTTACGTAGAACTCTATCGCTCCGTAATAATTCAGTGATTTTCAGTGTTCAAAGTACGGTCTGAAAGCGGTCGCGTTTGCAATCCACTTCCGGTAGCTATAGTTTGAGCGGTTCTTGAGTTCAGTAATGCCGGTGTGCATTTGGTTCCACTTTGCAACGCCGAAATATAGTATTACCCCACAAAACACTTGTATTACAATTGTTTTAGTTCGTTGGCCAAAATGTTTATAAGTCAAAAAGTGCCGAATGTACGTTATTGATTGTCGGATGCATGGATCAACAAGGGACGCGCCAGAATCATCGATAATATACACAAAAGACTCACGAAGTAAGGTAGGAGCAACAAAAAAATCTAGCACTTGTTTCGGACTAAATAATTGGAAATGAGGATGGGACGATGCTAAGGATTTTGCGAATGCATACTGTTATCTCATACTTTTCATTGATTAATGATAATCAATAGATCACTGTGTTATATTCACAGCAATAGCTTAAAATCACTGAATACCACTGTATATTTAATATCCTTAAAAGTAATTGGTAATGGTTTTGAAAAAAGGAGGATCTAATTAAATGTCTTTGTACAGGGTTTTATTCATGAAAACACAAATAACAATCATTCTCACATTGCCACCATGGAACAACCAAATGAATATAATAATTATAGGGCATATAATATTGGCAAGCATAACATATTTGCTATAGAGAGTAACACAATAATCTCAAATGCAGTTTTGGCATTGTTACAGCTGTACTGTATACGACAATGCATTGTTATAAATGAGTCACTTTAAAGTAACACACAGTAATACTTTTGATAGTAGTATCTTTGAATTTTGATTGGTTAATGATGCTTAGTAATTGGGCACAACATTAAGTTTGACTTTGAAATTCCCAAATCAAAATCTACTGCCAATGAATAATGTTAGTACATTGAAATTAAACATGCTTCCATTACGCATGGAGCCCTGAAATGAGTTGCCACAAATTACTGCGCTGTACAACATTGGAACAAAGATTCCCTTGGTCCAAAGAATAAAGGACACAAGTGCAGACATTATGACTATTGGAGAGGGTAAACAAGGCACTATTAAAACCCAGAGGTTATAGGGAAACTTAAAGGGAAGGCAGGCAGTGGACAGACTCGAATCATGTTGACGTTCATGTGAAACGAGAAGCATAATTACCTCGCTCGTTAGACCGGCCATGACGCGCTCGTAACTCTAATTAAACGGCCAGTAGCATCGTTAACAGCGACAAGAAAACCTGGGGCACATCGCCTCGGTGACATACGTCGATATAATCATTGTTCCCGGGGAGGACGTGTGCATCGTCGCACCGGAATCAAGCGCGAGACTCGCGTACCCGTGCAATTGTCCAAAGGTCATCCTCATAGCCAATTTCTTTCACTCTCTTCGCATACTCCTCGTGCAATGTACACACAACATAACCTCAAACCACCCGAGTATGCATGCAAAACAAAATGAACTTGTGGTCGTGCATGTATACTACGTGCGCCAGCCAATAAGGCAGGCAGAAGTGGAAATGCAGCACTGTGTGCAGGGTACGTCAGGGTACGTGTGACATCGAGCGCACGAGCGGTCACCCTTATCTCGATTCATCTCTGTTGGTTTCTACATTACAAAAGAGTGTGCCAAGATCGAATGCTTTTACCAAACATATTCGCAGCGAGATATTTGAAGAGTGTTAATTTTCATTGTTTTCGCTGAGAAAGTATATATGCGTTATTTGTATTTTTTTAAATAATTATATTATGAAACCGAAAATACTGAAAATCATTATATATATGGACTCCGTACCTCAATTTGAACTTATAAGAGTTTGTCTTATCAGGTCAACAATAACGTGCGCTTATCAGTGGATTGCGCGACGTTTAAACATATATATGTAAAAATAAAAATTTATAAACATTAATAACTCCCTTATTGCAAATAAGGCATATATCTTAATATTGAACTTTGCATTTCATGGAATTTACAAACTAAAATACGCAGTTCTTTTAACTTAAAATTATATACTTTGAAAAGTGAACAAAAATTTATTTCTGCACCGGAAAGCGCAGCAAAAGCAGAGGCAAATACCAATGAGACATAAACTTTAATCGCAGCGACAAATTACACGGATATATATATGTTATCTCCACGTTATCGCTATCATTGCTATATTAACGATAGAAAAAGCGAATTTCGAGTAAAGGTTAATGACGCCACTTATTCGTCATGGACTCAGAGAGGAACTCCGCGTATGCACGTAACGTGACGTGAGTCATATTTGTGATCGCGTGTGTCTGTAGCAGCAGCCCAGCAGGTTGCGCGGAAAAGCAACAGGGACGCTGAATTATCGGCGTTCAGTTTACCATGTTCTCGTATTCGTAAGGGGCATTGCGCATTCCTCGTGACGGTAAGCGACAACGAATCCATTACTTGACAAGCAATTAATTTTAAAGCAACGAATACTAAATTCAAAGCGACTGCCGCCAAACTTTATTTTCAAACCTTACACTGCCACTCCCTGACCCCTCCCTTGCTCCTAATTGTAAACAATTCCACGTAATTGGGTGAGGACCCCATATTTTTAAATATAGATCATGCTGCTCTATTTGTCTCTCGGACAAAAATAACTCCTCTTTATGATTGATGACCCTTTGGAGCGATGAAACGTGTTAACCTAGAAATATTTACGTCCAGTATTATTATTAGTATTTAGTACAATTAAATATAGTTCTCAACAAAAAACGTAATCGTAAAAATATTGTACGGTTATTGATACGTTCGATTTCGTTAATTTACTTTGAGATTAAGCCGCGATACAGAAACCTCGGGTAAGAGAACACTGTATGTGTCATAATAAGCTTAAGGTGTTTCAATAAGTTCCAATTAATGCCTCCGTCAACAGTAATGTATCAGTTAGTCCTACTTTAATGCTTTATACACTTATCCTACTTCTTTAGACCATAATTGCCGAAGCACTACTGAGAATAAACATATCAAATTTGGCATTAATATTTTTTCTACTTTGAAAGTATAAAAAGTTAGATAAGAGCCATAGATACCAGAGCTGTAATTCTATATGTAACTGGTATGATTGCAGGCTACATTTGTTAATTGACCATCTCCAAAAGCAAAAGGAAAAATGTCTCATTTGAATCCCATCCTGGCATTATTTATTGTATGCACCTCTGTTGCATTCACTCAAAACATTCAATATGGAGAAGTGGTCTTTGAGTGTCCTCAGCATTGGATAAAATTCCAACAGTCCTGTTACCGCTTTATAAAGAGTCCAGTGAGAATCAGGGAGGAAGCCAGGAGAAATTGTCAGGCCTACCAGAGTGATCTAATGACAATAAATTCCTTAGAAGAACATGGATTTATACTGTACCAATTATTGTGGCAAGATCCGCAGCATCGTAAATGGTACACTGGTGTAAAGTATCAGAGTGGTTTGTGGGTGAATGAGGCAGATAATACCCAATTGAACAATATGGATAACGCATTTCTGCCTGAACCAAATGATAATGTTATTGGCAGAGATTATCTAGTATATACGTACCACAATAATCTGCAGAGATGGGGCCTGGAGAAAGTGACAGGCACAGACAAGCTTCTGTACATTTGTGAAGCACCTATCTCGAATTTACATAATCTGGTTGAAGATGACCGAACGTACCAGTATGGTGTTGAAATAGATAATCCTCTTCAAATACCTCAGGGACCTTATTTCATTAAACAACCAACTGACAAAGTAATAGATATATCCAAAAGAAGGACTAATAATGATGTTTTCTTGAGCTGCCTGGCTGGTGGATATCCCACGCCAACTTATGAATGGTTCAAGGAAGATTATGAGATTGATAAATTAGTTGCAACTAGAATTGACCCTCTTGTAAATGGTCGTTATACTATAAGCGGCGGTACATTGATTATTTACGAGCCTGATCAGTCACAAGACCGAGGCTCTTATCACTGCAAAGCTACCAATAAGTTTGGTACAATTGTATCAGAAAGTGTTGAATTGTCCTTTGGATATATTCTCGAGTTTAACTTGAAACGCTCCGAAGAACGTGGAGACCAAAATTGGGGTAAAGCTATTTATTGCGATCCTCCGCAACATTTTCCGGGAGTGAAATATTATTGGGCCCGCGATTACTTCCCGAATTTTGTGGAGGAAGATAAACGCGTTTTTGTCTCGAACGATGGTGCGCTCTATTTTTCGGCATTGGAAACTATTGATAGAGGAAATTATTCTTGTAATGTACAAAGTGTGGCTTCAGACACTGGTCGAAATGGACCTTTCTTTCCTTTGAGAGTTGATCCACACCCATCGTTCCAGCAACTTAAGTTCCCGAATAATTTTCCTAAAGCTTTCCCAGAAGCTCCAATTGCTGGAGAGGAAGTCAGACTTGAGTGTATCGCTTTTGGGTACCCTATCCCATCGTACAACTGGACGAGAAGGGGTGCGATGCTACCCAGAGGAGCAATAACAACGAGTTATAACAGAGTGCTGATCATACCAAAAGTAAAAGTGGATGACCAAGGAGAATACGTCTGCAGAGTCCACAATGACAGAGTTTCCATTGAGAATTCAGTAAGGCTGACCATTCAGGCAGCACCAAACTTTACTATTCCCTTGGTTGACAAACATATGGATAACAGAGGAGAATTAACCTGGACGTGTGAAGCATTTGGGATACCAGATGTAACATATAATTGGTTTAGAAATGGGGAATTATTGGATATGGATACTCTACCTCATGATGATAGGGATCGTTATGTCATACAGGATAATGTAATGACCATCAGAACATTGGATCCAGAAAGAGATCAAGCAATGTATCAGTGTAGTGCAAGGAATCAATTGAAGACGAAGTATTCCTCCGCACAGTTGAGAGTTTTGTGTAAGTTTATAATTGCGCCTCTTGTTTTCGTTTAAAATAAGTGTAGAAGAATTCTTCATTTCTTGAAATTGCAGCTCTCAAACCTTCTTTCAAGAAACGCCCGTTGGAATCTGAGACCTACGCGGCAGAAAGGGGTAACGTGACGATCGTGTGCAATCCGGAAGCTGCACCCAGACCAACCTTCGTTTGGAAAAAAGACGGAAACGTAATTGGTTCTGGTGGTAGACGAAAGATCTTAGAAACCGGCAATTTAATAATCAGTCCTGTTTCACGAGATGACGAAGGAACGTATGTCTGTACTGCTACGAATGAATATGGCAATGATGAATCTCGTGGTCGATTGATAGTTCTTCGTAAGTATTCATTTTGCACAAAAAAAATGAATAAGAGTCGTGAAATATATAGGCTGTGTATGAACTTTCATAGGAGGCCCACAATTCTTGGAACGACTACCAAAACGAATAATAACGCAGGTCAATCAAAATCAGAGTCTTCGCTGTGTGGGTGTGACCGACGAAATGCTCGATGTAGCTTATATCTGGACCCACAATGGTGTTAACATTCGCGACCAAGATCTTGTGAACAATCCGAGAGTAACCATCGAGGGTGAAATTCTTAATATAATTAATGCTACATTCGCGGAAGCTGGTGATTACGAATGTATAATTAAAAGCGCTGTCGGGGAGATTTCAAGTAAGACTACGCTTGTAATCGAGGGCCCACCTGGACCACCTGGTGGTGTCCAGGTTATAAATATGGTAAAGACCTCCACAACACTGCATTGGACTGATGGTGCATTCAACGGTAAACCGATTACCATGTACACATTTAGCGCAAGAACGAACTGGAACCACACATGGTTCAATCTAATAGAAAGTACGTAGCCAAATCCACACAAATTATCGTTATCAATATTATGTATTTGTACTTAATTACAGTTAATTTGGTTTATCTGTTTAGACGTTACAGCTGTTGAAGTAGGCAGATACAATGGTCGCAAGGAGGCTTTCTTAGAAAATGTTCTGAGCCCATTTACGACTTACGAATTTCGTGTGTCAGCATTTAACGAACTCGGCTATGGGCCCCCATCAGCACCTTCTCCGCAATACAGTACCCCATCAGATAAACCGGTTAAGGCTCCATCTAATATCAGCGGAGGTGGGGGAAAGATTGGAGATCTAACAATTACATGGAATCCTTTGAAACCGGAGGATCAAAATGGACCAGGCATATACTACAAAGTTTTCTGGCGCCGAAAGTATCACGATACCGAATACCAATCTCTATCCCTCAAAGAATATGGAAATGTTGGCATGAGCGTTGTTCAAATTCAACCACAGTACTATTATACTGAGTACGAAGTTAAGGTTCAAGCAATTAACGCTCTGGGCGATGGACCCATTTCTGAAAACGTCACGATCTTCAGCGCAGAAGACATGCCTCTCGTGGCACCACAACAAGTCCTGGGTATAAGTTTCAACAGTACAGCCTTGAATGTAACTTGGCAACCAATTGACCAGACGCGTGAGAAGGTACGCGGTAAGCTGATAGGTCACAGAATAAAGTACTGGAAGGAAAGCAATCGTGAAGAGGATGCTGTTTACTATCTGTCACGGACGACGAGACCCTGGTCACTTGTTGTTGGTCTCCAGCCTGATACCTACTACTACGTGAAAGTAATGGCTTACAATTCGGCGGGAGAAGGTCCTGAAAGCGAAAGATATCTTGAGAGAACATATAGAAAGGCGCCACAGAAACCTCCATCATCTGTCAATGTTTATGGAGTGAACCCGTCGACAGTACGGGTGGTTTGGCGATACGTGCAGCCAAGCTTGGAGGAAGAACCTTTAATAGGCTACAAGATAAGAGTGTGGGAGCTAGATCAAGACATGAGTACGGCGAACGACACAATAATTCCAGGAGGATCTAAACTGGAGGCCGATATTACGAATCTAAGTGCAGGTAAGGCGTATCATTTACGTGTTCTCGCATTTAGCAACGGTGGTGACGGACGTATGTCCAGTCCCACCCACACATTCCAAATGGGTGATGCAGCCGCTTTCCGGAGCAGTGCCGGCAACAAGATCCTAGATGCTGCTCTAGGTATCTCCTTGTTGTTATTGTTACGAGTTTATGACTATGTATAGTATATAAATACCCCGTGTACGCGCTCTAGTTTTCTAAGAAACACTTCGAACTTATCATCCTGATATTTCGATGAGATTCTTTTTTTACGTCATTTCTATGTCCGAGTAACGAACAATTCATAGTTCTTGTACGATCACCGCTTTTTTAGAAAGAGATCTAGGACAACGAAGATAGAAAATAGATTTGCTGTAACCACTGTAACATTTAATTACATTTCATATCACGATATTCTCTTGTCTTGAATAGAAAGGCAAATTGCGCGAGATATAATGTATACCGTTACATTGAACTGCTTTGAAAAAACCCCGAATTTTTGCTATACTTAAGAGCAGAGATCGTATCTCCCGAGATAGATATAGAGGATATAAACTGCCTAAGTGTTCTTACTTCGTTAGGATAAATAGCGTAGGTTTGCGAAAAGTAAAGCAATCTGGTTCACCCTAATCATTCCAGGCACTAACATTTCCTTATGCAACAGTGTCAAGTTGTCAGTACTACTGAGTATATATCGCACCACTGTACGAAACTGTTTCACAATTTTACGAACATTCAAAGTCTTTATGAGGCATTGTTGAATCACTGCAGATTCTAATTGTAAGTCATAATCAGACTAAATACAAAGACTCTGTTAAATAGCCTTAAAGGTGCTTTTACTAGATCTGAGATATCTCGAGGAGCTTTCGGTACATTTGAATTATAATTATAGGGCGAATCTTACAATTTTCTACTTTTATAGAAACGAACCAGGAATACTTTTACTTTTTCACCCTTAAGATTGTGTACAAATCAAGCGGGAGATATACACGTAAGATTCTCGAAAGATCTGAATACAAGTCTGCGTGATTTTATTTTCTATGTTTTTTTGTTTGTTTTTTTAAATTAATTTAACAGCTTCAATGCAAACAGCATACTTATCCGTCCATGAAAGCCCAGATAACGTGCGAGCAACGACTACGTATTCTTTGCGAATGCATAATCTGTTGCTCATGCCATAATATATCATTTAATGGTTTGCCGATTTACAAGAGAAGAGGAGTTCAACTACACTCTGTTATTATTGTATCACTGCTACAGACAATAATCGAACGTTTTATGAAGCCGCGTTTTGATGAGATATTAAAGAAGCAGCTAGGAAAACGTTATCGCTTTATCAACATAGACACCTCCTCCTCGACTTAACGAACTGTTATTTGGGTGATTAATATTTAGCTCTATGAAACTAATGTATGTTACACGATGTAAGAAGTTTTTATAAATATATTATACACCTTTTACCAATACGAAAACCCGTTTGTCTGTGACCTACGCGATATGTACCCCTTCTCTTTTTGTAATGTCGAAGTGGAAATGTATAGATGTAGAACACTGTGAAATATATATTTTCTACAATAGGAACACCATTGATTGTTTTAATTGGGAGATCCGATTGCATTTAATTTAAATCCTTCCTAAAATTAATCGCAACTTTTTTTGTGACCGCTAAGCCCATGCATAGTTATTCCGTAGATATATAACACGCACTCCAGCACACATATGTATTACGTGCGCGGGTGCGGGCTAGCGCGGACACTGCCAGATAATTCAAGGAGCCGGTGATTATCTGGAGAGCGCAAATGGTAAAGTGTGTTACCGTGCATTACCGTGTGAACTGTTGCAAATGCATATCTCGTGACGATAAACGTGTCATATTTTAACAGAAACATTCGGTGCTTTAGTGCCAGCGATCAGCTGGTATAATTATTTCTAGCATCAAGTTTCTCGTTGCTGTCTGTTTCTTCGCGGTGTAACACGAACGAAGGTTAAGGATGCTGAGAATTCTGCATGGAAGACCGCTGCAGTCGGTTCAAAGGTTGAAGAAATGTTTCGACGTCCAGTTGAAGCAAGCTCGATGTTTAAACCTATTGGAATATCAAAGCAAGGAATTGCTCAGGGACTGCGGTGTTTCTGTGCAGAAATTTGCAATCGTCGACGATCTCGCTAAGACCAATTCTGCGTTGGAACATCTGCGTGAGTAGTTCTTATGTACAATCACTTTATCAGATATTTATAACTCCATGTATGTTCAATATGTATAAATATATTCTGGCATTAAAAAAACAATATTCTTATCGTTTTAACGTCGACGTGAACATGTGATTATGGCTGCACATGTCCAAAGTATACTTCGGTCAGTGTGGTGTTACACAATAGTCGAAGAAATATTAATTGTTCGTATTGATATTCGTGATCTCAGATGCAAATGAATATGTCATCAAAGCTCAAGTACTGGCTGGTGGCAGAGGGAAGGGTTGGTTTGACAATGGATTTAAGGGTGGGGTTCATCTCACCAAAGAGTAAGTATAAGTTTTCAATCACAAAGTTGTTTTATTGTTTCTGTGCTAGTTTAATGTCTTTATTAATATCTTAATCTTTTAGCCGTCAACAAGTTAATAACTTAGTGAAGAATATGTTGGGACACCGGCTTATTACAAAGCAGACATCACAGGATGGTATACTAGTTAACAAGATCATGATAGCAGAGTCAGTGGACATAGCAAGAGAAACATATGTTTGTATCCTTATGGATAGGCAGCATAATGGACCTGTACTCATTGCATCACCAGCTGGTGGCATGGACATAGAAGCAGTAGCCGAAAAGACTCCAGAATTAATAAAGACAGTGCCATTAGATATATACCATGGTATAGATGATGATGTGGCTAAAGATGTGGTTGAATTTTTGGGCTTTATGGAACCAGAGATTCAAGAGAAAGCTATCACGGAACTGAGAAATCTTTGGAAACTCTTTGTGGACATTGATGCATTACAAATTGAAATTAATCCATTAGTGGAGACTGTTGGTAAGGAAGTGATAGCTGTGGATGCTAAAATATCTTTCGATGACAATGCCCAGTTTAGGCAGCAGGATTTGTTTGCTTTGGAAGATGTTACTGAAAAAGATCCTAGAGAAGTTGATGCTTCTAGATATCAATTGAATTATGTTGCTATGGATGGCAATATTGGATGTTTAGGTATTGAACATGCAGAAACATGCATTAGATAGTAATTCACCATTTTTGGTAATTAACATGTCATTTTTCTAACAGTGAATGGAGCTGGATTGGCTATGGCGACAATGGATATTATTAAACTAAAAGGTGGCTCACCTGCCAATTTTTTGGATGTTGGTGGAAGCGTGAAAGAAGATCAGGTGTATCAAGCATTCAGAATTATTTGCGAAGGTGTATTTCATAGCGAAAACAAACCATTTTTAATAATATACAGTGCTTTTTACACCCATCAATGATAATCTAAATTCCTGTGTTTATTTGCAGATCCAAAAGTGAAAGCAATTTTGGTGAATGTGTTTGGAGGCATAGTAAACTGTGCAACAATAGCCAAGGGGATTATTTCCGCATCGCGGAACTTAAACTTGAAGATTCCTCTCGTTGTACGATTAGAAGGTAATGATTCATTCAACCAAATATGTGAACATTATCCGTTTAACTATAAAATATTGTTGATGTTTTGTTTAGGTACTAATGTTGAAGAGGCAAAGGAACTTCTCGCACAATCGAAGCTACCGATTCTCACGGCGAACGATTTGGACGAAGCTGCTAAAAAGGCGGTCGCCGCGGTGAACAAATAAGATATCTCCGGGCAAGCTGTACATTTACATTGAAGACTGGTAACCTGCTGTGGTGTTAATATTAAGGGGAAGCATTGGTATGAAGTCGTAGGAACAATTACGATTTGCACTTTCGAAACGTTACACCTTTTATTCTGTTTGATATAATGGTAATTATCATAGTACTTTATTTTCGGTTCCTCCTCGTTGTCACGTGGTAACGGTCCTAATAGGAGTTCGCGGTTAATTGTGATTTATTTGTTGCTGATCGTCGCTGCCATTTTGTGAGTTATTGCGTTCCATTTGCGTTATGTTGTTCCCTGTTTTTCCTCTTTTGTACGAGCAATGCAATTATGATATTAGGTGTACACGATTGTACATATATACATACACATATATTTTATATTTTGTACTTTCCAAATAAATATACATGTGCCGAGAGTCCGAGAGTATTCCGTGCGTTTTGTTGGCAATTCATTTCGTTTCGTAAGTATAGTGATCCTAATTGTGTCCCATCCTATGCCATTAAATTAGAAATAAGTCGCATGTTCTTCTCAAGAATATTTCGTCCTTTATAACGCACGATTTCAAGTTAATTACTAAAGTAAAAATAATTACTATTAACTTTCAGACATCCATACATCAATTATACTTGCTATTTATATTTGACCTTAATACAAGTGTGTAAAATAATATTCGTTATTATTCAGAATTTTCTGTCTTCCATTTACGATTTGGCAATTCGACAGATCCGCTGGTGCTAACAGCCGTGGTGAAAGAATCATGGCAAATTATAGGTGTGTTGCACAAGAGTAGTTTGCCCTGTATGGTAGCCGTCGAGTTTGCGAAAAAGAAGTGCTTTTGGTAGCGACTTTAACTGGCAATACACATCAGGTGTGCGCACCAGCGAGAGTCCTTATATGGCGAGCGATTTTTCAGGCACACTCGAAGGCGCTCGCTATTATACTGCGTGGCGTATCGATGTGTTCGGTGTTTCTAGGTCAAAGACTTGCTGTTTTAATTTAATCAGGCAGAAGTGCGTCCTATCAAGATTTAGATTCTATCTTACACAAAATTCAAAAGGAAATAGAGAATGCTCGAGATAAGTGTCGTACAGGGGGGATCTGAAGCATCGGAGAAAGAGACAGAGCGCAGAAGAAAAGGGGTATCAGTATGAGCAGCTATATATAACTGGCATAACAATCTCCGCGTAGTAAGACGCCTAGATAAGAATAGGATAAAGTTGGATTTAAACGCGAGTATCAAAATAGTTTATTGTACAACCAACGCCGAGGAACACCGACAATGTTGCTTGTTCCGAAACGCATGACGTTTGTTATTTAGTACCGTGCAATTTATTTGCTCCAAGTATACCGCCGTTTAGTGTCTACCAAATGGGATCCAATTACTGTTCAATGCAAGTCTAATATTTCTACGTATTGAACTAACATGACATTTAATTAATAATTGCTGAGTTTAAGTACTGCAGAACTCTGGATGATTGGAAGTTTCAAAGATCTCAAAAGCTATGCGGCAAGATATCCAAGAATACAATACGTGCGAAGGATGACTAAATTTATGAAAGTAACAGGAGTCCATCAAATTTTAATCCCAACAGAATACTGCCAACAAGTTCTAAGCTTAACGAACGGAGGAATGCCTGGCGCGGGTTCACCAGCATTTGAAATTCCCATTTCAAAGGGCGCAAATGCCTGTCTGACAAACAGGGAAAAGGCAAAGTATTGTCGTGAGGGTTGTATGTAGCGGAGTAAGAGAAAGATCGACGAGTATATATATAGTTTTCCACTCGACGTGGGAGGAGGAGAAGTTGGGGGAGGGTTGCCGAAGAAGAAGACGAGGATCCCGGTGGGGAAGCGCGTACTATTCTCGGAGAAGAAGTTCTTTCGTGGAGGCGCGTCTCTCTTCTCACTTCGCCTCCTCGGCTACAGATCGGCGGCACCGAATTCGGCGGCGTAAACGTCAGTAAACCCTTGCAAATCGCGCTGAACGAACGCGTGTCGGCCAACAAGAGATCCGGCAATCTAAGCCCGCCGTTTTCTTACCATCCACCTGACGAAGCCGTGTGATCTCCCCCGAAGCTTTCAAACACACATCTTCGAAAGCTTTCGTTACCATTTGGTGCCAGTTTGGTGCCTGTGTCAGTGCAAAGTGAGTGGCCGATACAAACGGAATCCCACCAGAGTTTCTGCAACTCGGAGTTAAAGAAGAGATTACAAGAGCGACTGGAAAAAGGAGGTGCGTTTGGACGGAAAAATTGTAGTATAGCGTAACTATATCCGGATTACTATTTCTGACCCCGCTATTTCTACCGGCTCTCTTTCGCCGTCTTCTCTCTCTCCCTCTCTCTATCTCTTTCTCTCCTTTCTGTGGATTCATCTTGGGAAAAGCGCCTACGATATTGCAATCGTACACAATTGTATTGGTGTCTTCGTTTGGAAAAGAAAATCTTAGTTTAGACAAAATATCTGGTAAAGCGTTATTTAACTTTGCATATGTGTCTTCTGACGATTTTTGATACTTTCTCTCAGGAGCCACGTGTGCACCAAGGTGTACCAGATAGTGGCGCACTGATGTCACTTTTTTTTCAGGGAGAACAGTCTCACTCTTGATTCATCGGAACTATTTTCGATCGACTGATCTTCGCCAATATTTTTGGCCAATTTCATTAGAATCGAGTGACTAAGTATATTAAATCCAGCGTATATGAAATCGTTTAATAATAAAATAACTTTTTATATTATTCTCTGTCGAAATAGTTTTACTGTTAGAAGTGGGAGATTTTTCTTACTCTGTCAATGCTCCTAGTCCCTTGAAACTTGTTCTTGCCCTTTCCCTTCGAGATATCGATTGAGGAGATGGAGATTCCTTGGAGCCCTGCCCGCACTTTCCTCTCATCTTCTCGAAGTAAGCCTTTGAAGTGTCTGCCGAGAGAAAATGGGACCCGGGCTTCTTGAGATACTCAGTGATTACTCATCTGCCTGTCGGAACTCTTTAGGCCGATAATTGATGGTCATTTCGTTTGCACTTCTTATACCATATTTCGATCGTCCAGCTATTTTGGGACTAACTTATGGTTTCCTTGCGAAGCGAATGATCGGGCCGCATTTAAATCGGATTTTTGACATTGGGTCCGCGCCAGTTTTGGAGTGCTCATCGATCAGAGTGTTCCGGTGTCGCAGTGAACATTGCAACTTCCTGGCTACATGGAATTATCTACATTTTCAACTATTCGTTTTTGGAACTTGCCTTTTTACTATTTTCATCGGAATCTTTTCTCTAAAATTTCAATTAACTTTAAGTGAGAAGCGCAGAATGTATTGTTCATGAAGTGCTTGGCAAATTTCAAGTATTTCTATATTATAAGTGAAGGCAGCTGGAAGTTCTTGACCTAACCCAGACCCTAAGCGGGCCTGACACCCTGAATTTTTCGAGCCGCTGACTCACCGCTATTTCGCAATGCCTCTTAAGTTACCCCAGTCATCGCGAGTCAGCCTCTTCGACCAATTCATTGATAAGAGTGGCTTTAATGGAATCACCCTTTCTAAATTAAACTTCGAGAACCATCGTGCCAGTTTAAAGGGACTTGCAATCCGTTCCTCGATGCGAAACTCTTCAATAGAATGATCGAACCGCATAATTATCTGAATGGGAATACTCCAGTTAAAATTATACCCAGTCCTGAAATTGCAAAGGACTCTAGTTAAACTTTCAAGAAATTGCAACCAGGATTTAATTAAAAATTCTATTGCGTAGAAAATTGGATCTTTGGTAAGTGATTTAACGGGGTTAAGGATTTCTCAAGCGAATTATTCTCGTTCGAACGCAAAGAAGCTTGGCGTTTCCAACTTTGAAGTACATCGTGTTCCGCGCTCGTAATATCGGACCTTGGGAAAAAAGTCATGTGTACATCTTCAGTCCCGAAAATATCTTGGCACGGCTGCCGATGCGATAGTAGCCGAGGGATCGCCTTTACACGCGGATTCGATTAATTTCCTATTATTTGCCGAGGTGAAATGTAATCCTGGCAGGAACTCTAGTTCTATCATAGCGCGATGAGTCAACCTTGCTGCCAGAGTGGTTAGCCTGATTGATTCTCATTTTAGCAATCTTCCTATTGAAAATTCATTGTTGTCTTTCATGCTTTATTATAATTGTCTTTGCAATTTTTATTTATACTGATTGTAGTTTCGGAACATTTTAATGAAATCTCTGGAGTAAGATTTCTCGATTAGTTAATCGATCTTATGTCACGGCTCGAGTGAAACCTATACGGCGAGAATCTTGCTAAAAAAGGAGCGCGAAGGAAACTGGTCCAGAGAAGGAGTAAAAGATAAACCGGAGCGGACTTTGCTTCAAGTATAGTATCTCGGAGGATCGCAATTTACTGACTTCTATCGGTTTAAACGAGTCGGGCAACTCTGCACTTCAGTAAAACTTCTAATTTACATGAAAGCTCGTCCGTGGAAAAATATCACGTTAGAGATCTCAAAAATATACGGCCAGGGAAAAAGATGTTTATATTATTTGTCCAAAAATAAACCGTGGTAGACACTGATGCAACGAAGCATTATTTTGTAATACATCGGCGTATAATAAATCGGTGCGCAGTCAGTCTCAACAAAAAAAATGTGTTGAAAATAACGTGGAGAGAGAAAAGAACGTTTTGCAAAGAATATGTCAAAAGATTGACATAAATATTGCAAGTATTTCGAGAGTGTGTGATGTTAATTCTTTAAAAAATATTAGGCAATATTTTTATTCACCTGGCGGTGAAATAAAATAGTAACAAATAATATATAATCTTATTTCCTCTCGCCTAATGAAAGTTGTATTTCAAGGAAAATGAAGCCTTCTAAATGCTTGAGTTAATTTGGGTCTGAAATTGCTCGGAAGTATTTGGCAGCAGGATTGCGCTACTCGCGTTTAATAAAGTCAAGTTCTCTTTCGCCAGCTGCTCGACAACTGCCATAATTATTCTGGAAGTCGTGCGAAAACAGCGTGCGATTCCGTTCTCAATGACCTCCTGGGGAAACACTTTTTCCCAACTACCACCTCGTCCCTAAGTGGCGAGTTCTCGAGAACCCTTTCGACTTTAATTCAAAAACATGGCCCGCCAGCTTTCTATACATACGGAAGGCACTTTGTACTTTTCTCTCCTTCTTCCAGTTCCTTGTAAGCACAATTTAGAGAGACCTTTAACTGGCTGCTTCTCAATGGAGCACTCGGTTTTTCTCGCGCTGCCACGAGTATTACTTCCTCCCGGGTGCCTTTAAAATCACTTTAGGCTTCGAAGAAACACCCTTAAAGGTCATCCACCCTGTTAGTCTCGTTTACCCGACTGTCATGCGTGATCTCTTCGCTTCCGTTCTTATCTCAGCCAGTCTCGATTGCCAGACAATCAATACCCGTGGAGGGAAAAGCACTTTCCCTCCTTTTTCTCGCTTTTCCATGAGAATCAAAGTTCCTCCAGTCTGATCAGTGAACTGAGTGAAGGAGTAACAAGTGATGACGATGATTTTATCGGCGGGTTTCACATCGACTTATCTATAAATCAACAGTTCACCAGCAGACGATACCTGTGATAAGAGTTATCTGAACATTTGAGTCAATAGGAATTTTTTTTAATGCGATTTTGATTGCCAGCATTCGGGATTCCTTACAAAATCCGTCAACAATATCAGGAAAGTGATATTGTACTACCTCAAGAATGAAATACCAAACTATAATGGACCAAAAACTTCTTTTGAAAGAGGTACATTGTAACGAATGAACTTTACCAATAAGTCCACTCGAGTTTGACCAGAATCGAAGGTAGCCATGGCGAACTCCCAAAAGTGGAGGTACTAGACGAGGAATAAAGCCCAGTCAGGCAGGAAGAATCATCAATATTGATATCAAACAGTGCTCGAGGCCACGCTGAGATTTGCGAAACAGGCTGATACCTGTGCCCGCATGCCCCTGGAGCGCAAGGGCTAACAAAGGGTTGCAGCAGTACCACAAGCCTCATTACCACTACCATACTCGATGCAAGCTCGGATGTACACGTGTGTAGGTGTATGTGTATGTGCTCCCGGAATTACTAAGTCCCTTTCATCAATGTGAACAGCCACAGGGACAGTGCGAGGGCTTCGTCGACACCCCCAATCTGTAGCAATACTAGTGCCACTCATCACTCACACCAATGCCAGCACTCCACCCCTGTCAGTGCCATACTTGCACAGTGATTTGTAGGTGAATAGCGCATTCACCCGGAGCCCTTTCACTACCACCAACGATAAGGGAGAAGGAGGGAGTGCGAGAGGGAGTATGGAAGGGTTACATCGAAGGGGAGAGTGAAGTCAAGGGTTGCGGGGGTGTGCATCTCGACGGATGAAAATCGAATGATCGCTGAGATACGAAAGAGATGCGAATACAATGCTCTTCCTTCCGTCGACGGATATCTCATTGTACAATCTCGGCTTAGAAATGAGAGAAAGAAAGTGAGGGAGGGATCTCTGTGGTTTCCTGTACGATGTCGATTATAAGCTTCGTGCCATATTTGCTGGTACTTGGAGGCATATTTATAAATGTATGCTTTGTATAATTATAATTGAAATATCAACTTCTGCTATTAAATTAGATTGTATATTCTAGTGGATTTTTTTATAGATATAGTTGTAATAAAGATTTGGAAAGGTTAAAAGCTTGAATTGTAAGAGGCGGCGTCTTTAAACTTGATTCAACAATTGGCAGTCTGTTCAACGCACGGTCGAAGGGTGGCCCCACTGTGCCACTCACCCACTTTCCCCCTCGAAAAGTAAAAAAAGGAGATCGGGGGCGAGCGGCTGGTATAAGGGTTGCTCTCGAGGTTTTGGCAGGCGATGTATCGGTCGAACATACACTGCTAGACTCACCGGCTCTTTTATGCTCTCTGACACAGGTTCCCAACTGGTGCGAGAGAGTCGAGTATCACGAATAAGCAGAGGACAGAGAATCCCCGCTACGAGCAGTACACTCCGGGGGAGAAAGGATCGCATTAGTTGGTTGAAAGAGGTGTGAGTCTGTGTGAGAGTCGGTGCGACTGGAAGTTTGTGTGGGTTTCCACCCACCACCATCCCAAGCGTTACCACCACCATCCTCGGCTCCAGGAGGAGCAGCGTCGTCGCGTAGCCAGCACCCACCAGCACCCGGCCGATAAAATGAGCGAGAATGATAAGTCAGTCAAGTGCGAGCTCTCCGCCGAGGAGGAGGACGACGACATGTACGAGCGGGACTTGGTTGAAGATGCACAGTGGAAGCGGATACAGCAGAACACGTTCACCAGGTGGGCGAACGAACGGCTCAAAGCGGTGAACAAACACATCGGCGACCTGGAATGTGACCTGTCCGACGGCCTCCGCCTGATAAGCCTGATCGAGGTCCTTGCCGGCAAGAGATTACCCAAGCACAGTCAAAGGCCAACTTTTCGCTCGCAGAAGCTCGAGAATGTCTCTGTCGCACTCAAGTTCCTTGACGACGAAGGCATCAGGATCGTCAATATTGGTGAGTGAAATTTACTCTTTACTTTCATCTTTCTTAGTACCACACCTATGCACGAATAATTTCGTCCTGCCGATCCTACTTTTGGGGGTGGAAGTCAGAAGAATCCAATTCTCTGAATAGTTTAGTCGGTCCAGAATAGTATCCTGTCGCTAGGATCGTTGAGCGCAAGGATGAGAATACAGTGGGTAACTGTGTTAAGATGATTTGAATATAACGCGGATCAATTGGGGATGCTTGTTATTGGAGTAGTCGACGATTTGGAGATGGGGATGCTGGGATGGAAGGATTTGGGTGAAGCCGGGCTTGGAGTTGACTCAATTTTTGAGGGACGCCTGTAGCTTGACTAGGAAATTCACTTGGTTACTACGAAATGGCTTTCCTACCAGAAGTAACTCCAAATTGAGAGGACGTGCATTCAATATTCATACCATACTTTTAATACAAATCAAAAGAATAAATAATTCAAATTAGAATCAGAGTTTACAAATTTTCTATTTAAATTTCAACTTTTACAATTACAGAGTAATGTTATTCACAAAGACCACGTGCGTTTTGGCTTCCTAAAAGCCGGCGTATTATCAGAGTGAAGTTAAATAAAAAGAAAAATATTCTAGCACGGAACCAAAAAGTGCAAACTTCGAACGCGCAATTGAACCAGTCGGCCTCCAATTTCCCGGGTAATCGTATTTCGCCTCGAAAAATGCGCGTGAGATATTTGCTTGCTCAGCGAGGTGTACACGCAATAGAATTCGGCGAGTGCCAAACCGGTGAGTAATCGGATTTCAGTGGGCGATCGTCTGGGCGCGAGTAAGGAGCTTACAAAACAATGTTCAGACACGCCTGCATTGCCGAGCCGTCGAATAATCCGTCGATCGAAAAGTCAAAAGCTCTATCGATTCCCTCCAAAATAAAATCGTCTCAAAAATCCTCCAATTTCATTAACAAATAACTTATAAAAACAGTGGAATCCCAAAAAACTCATCAAATTTTATTTCTAATATGAATCGATACGCAATACGTTATTTTGATTTCCAAACGCGGCAAACCAACGTATGACAGATTGCCATACCTCTTTGACTCATAGTTGTGCAAAACATAGGGGAAAAAAGTATATCTACGAGTGTTCTTCCTCTCCTTACGTGTTGTTGACAGTGGGCTTTTGGTATGGCACACTCGGCATCATACGGGACACCATTGGCACCAACATTGTCCGCTGACATTGACCCTGTTCATTGAATGTTACGGTCGATTCGGCCTAATTTCATTTGAACGGAGCTCATCGACAGTGGCGGCGTCCGACGCGCGCGCGCTCTCTCAGATTAAATACTTCTCGAGAGTGAGTGGTATCGAGCATAGTAGATACGTGATCGTGTCGTGCTCCTAAGCACCTATGATGTCATACTCCACGACGAGCGGATTGCGTCTCGTTCAATAGGCCGTAATGTCTTGGGCTCCTCTCACTCGATCCGAGATTTACGAGGGATTCCAGTCGGATTGCATAAGTCACATATACGGGCGTTAATAACCATTCCGTCATGATTTTCAGTCGGCGAAAGGAAATGATAACCCTCGATGTATTGAGAACAGTGTCAAACAGCGCGAAGATTAATGAGAGTAATTGATGAAGCTGATTTACCAAGTATAGAAATTATAATGAATAAAAAGTAAAGCGCCTTGAATATTAAGCTGATTTAGAATTTAGTATGATAAATTAATATACCAAGTACAAACTAAGCTGAAAGAGTCATTAATATTTTAATTAGTATGAAATATTAATATACACACATCTGGATCGTGCATCAATTCATTCAAAGCTCTTATGAATATCCGCTTGTTTCGTTGTTTGTGCCTTTTGTTTCACATTGTTTGCGAGCACTTGACGGTAACGAGACGACACGGTTTGTATTTGTGGTATGCGGGTGGCTTTGTTGCCGGAAACTTTGCGTGCAAAGTGCGGCGTCTGGTCTTCTCCAATATGCGATGGGCGCCTAAGGGAAGTGGAGAGCAAGGGGAGCCAGGGAATAGATCGTTTTACAAGAGTCCCTCTGTAAAACAAAAGTTTAATGAACCACCTACTAGTGCCTAGTGTGCGCGCCATTAGAGCACTTTAATCTCTAATTATGAATCGAAGCTCTTCCCGACTTCTATTATCAGTGAATTAGAATTATCTCATTAGAATTAACTTCAGTCTAATTAAATCCAACACCAAACAGCTTGACAATTAGAAATCTTGCTCGGAATCCTAATGCAATATTGGAATATTTAAATAACCCGATTACGCTCGGTTAAATTGAAGGTTGATTGGCTGGGTAATATGTTAAATAAAACTAATAAATGTAGAACAGAAATTTTGTTAAATCCATGTAGAATCGTGGTGTTTATCAGAAGTTGTAGATGGCAGTGTGTAGAGGTGGATATTTCGAGCTGAAAATCTCTGAATTGTGTGCCGAGGGGTGGTTGGCATGAGACGCGAAGCCATCTCCACCCTCCCACCCTCTCCGGTTTCCCGGGTTTCCCGGGGCGGCCGTCATCGATCCGCCGTTCTCTTACTATCGTCTACAATCGTTTTTATTGGTTTCGCGATTTCCCTCGGCCTTCTGCCACCGTAGCTGCCTTTATAACTTTGTTTACCACTGATCAGAAACTACCCCCTCATCATTCATGGAAAATGCCAGTCTGAATACTTGCGGATATTATATCAGGGAACGAATTTCCAAGCGAGAAGTCAATGACTGCTACTCTCTGCTTTGTGTTTATACAATGTCTCTGCCAGTACACTGTATTTCGTACGTGTTTCGATGCTTTCTAATAAAAATCGAGAATTATTACTTTTTATGTACTCTGAATTTTTTTGAATTGACAATAATTATCCTATATGTCATAAACTATTTAATCGATAAGTAGAAAAGTTGCTGTAGATACGAATAATGTTAGCCCATTCTAGTCTAATATTATCGCCGCAGGTGCTTTAATTAAACAGGAGTAATAACCTATCGAAATTGGAGTTTCGGAATCGCGTAGAAATGGGGAAGGAGCGAAGATGATAGGGAAGAAAATTGCATCTGGGACATGATATTACGTGCTGCGGCACGTAATCGTATTATGCATTTGTTGGAGGTCTAATTCCCAAGTGTGGAGGAATACTGGAATACCGCTGGCGATAGAGAGTTGGTTATCGGGTATCAACGGAAGCGGGCTTGCGCTATTATTATGCGAAACCGCGAAATCCGGTCTAAAATGATGCCTCATAGGGTCCTTGGTCGAGGCAAACAGAGAAAAGAAAGTGCTCCGGCGTCCACGTAGAGCAGGTGAAGGTCAGGCCAGGTAGAAGCGACCGGCCAGAACGACAGCCTCTTCCTAAACGAACATACTCGCCCGGTGCACTCTGCGCCACATTCATCTCCGCATCTTATTCTTATAATCATTCACGTTTATATTTCAATATAAAAAAGATACTTCTAAAAAATTAAATGTTTATAGGGTTTACGAATAATTAAAACACTAAAGATAAATTATCATAATTGAAAATGTATATTACCAGAGAGCTTGATTGTTGAAGAATTAAAGGGGTTCTCGTTGTGAAATTAGGAAATTATTAGTGAAAGTGGTATAAAATTGTGGTTTAATAGTAAAACCACTGCAATGCAAAGGGCGAACTCAAAATTTGTACTAGTTCCTGTAATAAATCATCAGGCAAGGAAATCTAGTTAGCTCCTCGTTAGACGTCTGATCAGAAGTCTACGAGTGTGGGCTGCGTAATAATGCAGTTATTCTTGCGTTTCGCGCATTATATTTAGATAGCACGTTGCGATCAGCTGTTTATATTTAGAGTCGCACGAGTCTGTCTGTTCAGAGTGTGCTCACCTGTTACCATTACACACGGAAGTCTGATGGGAGCCACTTCGTGCGCTTCATGTTAAAGTGTCGAAGATAGAATATAGTCCTTTCGTCCTGGTTGGGATCCTTGCCAAGTAAAATAGGATCATATGAGGTCTAACTTATTGAGCCGACGGAACGTGCCAAAATGTCGATACTTTTTAGAATGTAACATATCAGCCCAATTAGTATTTGGCAGTGTTAAATTGACGAAGGTTTAGTTCGACACGTTTAAAGTTTCGTACTTAACGCACGTGCCACAGGAGGTGACGGATTCTCTTGAGCTGGTAGCCTCGGTTGCCCATGACGTTTTCCTCGACACGTATCCCACGGCAGGTTTAGACGATGACGTCAGTGGTGTCTGTGCGATTGCATCATTGGCTAAAGAGAATACCGGCCCGAGGACTCGCTCCTTCCTTCGAATCCTTGATCCTCTTAGATTCTTCTTCTCCTACTTCTTTCTTGATTCTAAATCTCATAATATCAAGATCACTTAAAGACACAGTAGAAAGTCATTCATTTTGTTCTATTTTAATTGAAATAAATTTAAATAGTTTAAACACACGCATGTTTACTTCTAATTCCATGAGAACCTTGAGATATGAATATTAGAATTTCGGGCACGTTCAAGAGGTAATAAAAATTCGGATCGGACGTCGTGTGTCACTTAATGGGACAGGATGTGCAAGTGTAAAAATCATGCAGGCCCATTGTTACGTCCTACGATGGCAGAGAGTAATCGGTGGTAGTCTATTGTATACACCATAAGTATGTGTGTAGGGCCATAAGAGTATGCACGTACACCAAGGAAGTAAATTCATCAGCTTCATTTCGTAATAGAATTAGTTGGTAGCCTTTATGACGACGCCTTGTTAAAGCGCTACTCGATTCGAGAGGCGTCCGATAGCATCTAATAGACTGTCGATTGTAAACAGACGATAAGACAATTTTTTCGTATGCTATCTTCCAATAATATACACTGAATCATATTAGAACTTTATTAGAGGTAATTACATTTATCTTAAAAGAATTTTTTGACTTTGCAACTTGTTAAGGCTGCAAGCTACCATAAAAGAGTAATTGAAGTATTACGTGGGGAAACAGGCATACGGTTGACGTCAGTCTGCTGACCCATTTGCCAGATTTGTGACTATTTCGTTCGACAGATGAGCCGATAGAGCACGAACCTTTCAAGGCTCTTTTATTTTACTAAACTAAAAATCGTTTCCTGCAACTATCCGAACTTATTCAAACGAAGAATTTGAGAAATTAAAAAGTCCCGGATGATAATGACCGATTTTCTGTACGCTCGTTACATTGGGTCATTAGACTGGCATTGTGCAAGTCTTCTAGTACTCACGCGCACGTATCCGATCGCATTTCACTCGAAGCTTAAATGCTTGAAGATGGGACGAATGGAGGTGGGAGGAAAGAGAAGGAGATAGAGAGTGTCATTGCGCCGGTTTTGCGAAGGTAGCCTCTGCGTGTAAGGCGATCCAGTCTTTTGTTCCTGATAGAACGAGAAAGAGTCCCTTTAGAAGCGAGCAACCATTGTCGACGAGCCTGTCCTGAATTAGATCTAAATCTAATCCTCGGCGAACAAGAAAAACTTAAGATTTAATGACAGCAACGGCTCAGGTAATGACTATCTTTTCCTATGAATGAATTTTCTTGTATTACCTTCTTCAATCGTGGATGATGACTTTTTTTTTACTTGGAATGGGATAGTTCGAATTTCTTAATGACGAATGAGTCAGCTATTACTTTCAGCTGCATTGTCCGATAGAGTATGAATGATATCATCGGCGATACGTGGCAATTGCTGAAAATAGTTGGGATGAGTCGACTTCCACAGCTTTCTATATATCTGACAGAATATCTCGCGCGTTCTGAGACAATGTTGTGCCAGAAATACACGTAGTATGAAAACATCTCGGTCGTAACATGTCTGAGTTTATATAAGATTACACAATTGTTTTCATTAATTAATTTTTTCCCCAACTGGAGTAGTAATTTCTTCTTCTTATATTAAGAGTACAGCTTATCACTCACAATATGCATATTAATCGTACAGGAATAAATTAAATATTTAATATTCATAAATAAATAATGGTCGCAATTCGATACTGATTCATTGAGGGTAATTTGACGTAAAGAAATCAGTCAGAACTTCATATAATACCACTTTACGCAACAAAAGTCGCCTTATTCGTTCTCCAAAAATAGTGAGTCATTGGTTGAAAAGGTGCCAGCGCACGAGGACTGGGAATCTGGTAAACAGAGAATTCTCTCTTCGATTTCGTACTCTCGAAGCAAAGGAATTCGCTGTTGGCAAACACGCTGCGCGCTGTCGCACAAATTAAAGGCAATGGATTAAGCGAAAGGGGTATTGATAAACTCAGAACATAATGCAATGTGAGTGTGCGAGTGGGATCTTGCTTTTTGAGGCGTGTTCAAGTTCAATGTCAGTTTTATTACTTAGCAAAGAATTTACCAATAAAGCAGACTTTATTTTTTGTTATTTTTTTTTACTGAATATCAATGAATAAATTACTCAGTACCTGCAATATATCGAATATTGAACTTTAGGATTATTGAAGGTAAAAAATTAAAATAATAAAACAAACTGAAAGACAGTTCAATTACTATGTCAGAGTTCGTGGCTGTATGCACTTCCTGTGAAAGACCGTATTATACTATATCTCGTTTTTACTGAACGGTTCTTACGAAGACAGATCTCATGATGTGTAACCGGATACCACCACTTCAAGATGATTCAATATTCTTGAGAATTTCGACCTTCTACTGTAATATGAAGTGAAATACCACATCAGGAAAAATTTGTGCCAACTAAGAATACATTAGAAATTCAAAGACTGGAAAGATGATGGCTCATATGTTCGATGTTGGCAGAGAGACATATATATTTTATAAGAAATATGTATATTTTGCAGACTCGACAGATATCGTCGACTGCAAGTTGAAGTTGATCCTCGGTTTAATATGGACGCTGATTCTGCACTATTCGATCTCGATGCCGATGTGGGATGGCGAAGACGGCGAAGGCCCGGACAAAGGTGCCACGCCGAAGCAAAGATTGATGCATTGGATCCAATCGAAGGTGCCGGATTTGCCAGTAACGAACTTTACCTCCGACTGGAACGATGGTCGTGCTGTGGGTGCCCTCGTCGATGCAGTCGCACCCGGTCTCTGTCCAGACTGGCAGGATTGGAATCCAAAGGACGCCGTGCAAAATGCCTCCGAAGCCATGGGTCTGGCTGATGATTGGCTTAATATTCCTCAGGTCTCATCTTATCTGATTACAAGCTATTAATATTTTTTTCAATTTATTCGACCCTCTCAATTTCCCTAAATTATAATGGAATTTTGCGGAGATTCCGATTAGAATGTACAATACTGACACAATTGTTAATTATTCAATTCACAGCTCATCAAACCCGAGGAAATGGTTAATCCAAATATCGATGAGATGTCGATGATGACCTACCTGTCGCAGTACCCCAGCGCCAAATTGAAATCTGGCGCTCCACTTCGTGCAAGAACCAATCCCAACAGGTCAGTGAACTTTAATGCAATGATCACTAATTAGTACTTATTAATAGCAATGTCCAATCAAACGGTACTATTCGCAGGGAAGTTTATTTTTAATTAGTATATTCTTACATTTGCTGGTGAGGAATCGGTTCATATTGGAAGGCAAATATTTACCCTACTGTTTAATTAAGTATTAGCCAATAGGGGCGAACTTTCCACAAGTAGCATTTCCCTTTGCCAGGAAATCCCGGCGCGCATTGAGTGATCTGCATATTTGACTTCAATTAAACCAAGAACCCGCCAACTTTCATAACTTTGACTTTGTAATTTTGAAAGTATGAACTCACAGTTGGCATTGTAATCAGAAACCCTGCAAAATTTCCTTAAGTTTCGGATTGAAATCCGAGATATTGCAAAAGTTCAAACGTTGGTACTTCGGGAAAATGTACAAAATTCGTAGAGATCTTTATGTAGGAAAAAGAATTCGAGTCTTGACTTTTCTTAAGAATTAGCGAGTGAAGAAATTTACGTGTGCTTGAAAAACAGACGATTCTAATTGGATTTTATTTGATTTTTCTCGGTCGCAGCATCCCGCCGCCGCGGTAAGTCGGCCAGAGAGTATTACTACGCTGCGTTATTTTGTTCATAACATATGATTAATAAATCAATAATCCCACATAGTTTGGCGCAATTAATTCTCTTTATTTTCATTTAGGTTTGCCGAATTGAACCCACCGACGACTTTAGTTTTGTATTTTAGTCTTTTTTGTTAGGTTCCTCATGAGTTCGCCTTAACACATTTGCGCACTTCGATTGCGGATTAACTATAACGACCAGCCGGCAATAGTTGTAGCGATTTTTTTCGGTGTGAGAGGCGAGCTGTATATAAGCTGCACGGCGAAATATTTCCTTGTCTTCCTTGAGTCTCAGCCAATCGAAATTTCGTTGGCAATGATAGTGATTTAATCAGAGGCTTAACACCATTTTACTGAGTAATTGGGATGACGCATTAATAAAGTATTTTTTCCTAACTTGCACCATAAGAAAAGCTGGGAATATAAACAGAAGGTAACAAGCAAAAAGCCATGTATCTAAGAAATTATACATATTCTGTTCTATCTTAAAGGTGTTGATAAAAACCAGGATAATTATTATTTTAATATACACAAATCGTGTATATATATACATACATATATGTATATATATCTGTGCCGCCCATAAAGCTTTATTAGGTCTTACCAATTAGAAAGCGCTGCTGTACATGCAATTCCACATGACATTACACGCCTAGCTTCGTTTCTGCGCCCCGGCTGATTTATTTCTTGTGTTGATCCGATAACAAAACAGGGTTTTTCATAACTATTCAACATACCTATTAGTGACAATAATTTCTTATAACGCAGAGTACGAGCTTACGGTCCTGGTATCGAGCCCACTGGTCCAGTGGTCGATGCTGCAGCAAATTTCATCGTCGAAACCTTCTCCGCCGGCAAAGGAAACGTGGAAGTAACAGTAGAGGATCCTCAAGGAAACAAAATACCCGTACGTATTGATATTCAACAAGAAATAATATTATCCTGTTAATTAGACTTTTCCAACTTATAATTCTTCGACAAATGGAATTTTCATATCTTGGTTTTATAAGAAGCGTTGGTAGTTCTAAGTGAGTGCGACTCAAGGATTGTGGAGGCAAACACGTTTCATGTTTGTTCAGGTCGACGTGCGCTTCAACAAAGACAGGAACCTCACGTATTCCGTCTCATACACGCCAAGGATGGATGGACCCCATAAAATCAAGATATTATTCGCTGGCCGAGAAATACCGAAGAGTCCTTACGTCGTAAATGTGGACAGGCAGGCTGGCGATCCAAGCAAAGTAACAGCCAGCGGACCAGGTCTCCAGAAGGACGGAGTTGTCGTTAACAGGCCTACATTCTTTGACATTTTCACGAAGGATGCTGGACGTGGTATTCCGGAAGTCATTATACTAGATCCTCAGGTACGAAGGATATAATTTTTGAACATCTCCAACATTACAGACAATAACACATCGTGCGAATTTCGAAACTTTCGATTTAATTAATCCTCATTAATTGGCTGAAGCGTTGAAGTTATTGGCACTAATTAGGACGAACTAATTAGTCTTCGTTATTGCGTTTTTAATGAAGGTCTAATTAATTTTCGAGCTGTAATATTGGGTGGCTTCGATCATGTTCTACCAATGCTATACAATTATTATTGATTCTTCTAAATGTAGCGACGGATTATCAGAATAATTATCCAATTGGAGTAGAATATTTATTAAGATAATATTTGAAAAAAATTCCAGGACTCGAAAACTGCAATACCAGTGAAGGTCCGGCAGACCTTCCCCGACGTCTGGAGATGCGAGTATGTCACGCCTATCACAGGCCTGCACTCGGTCAATGTCTTCTTTGCTGGGAAGTTAATACCGGGCAGCCCATTTGGCGTTAACGTGTCGCCAGTGACAGATCCTAAAAAGTGCAGGGCTTACGGCAGAGGACTCTTGCCAAATGGAGTACGTGTGCAAGATGACGCGGACTTTGTCATCGTTACCAAGGATGTTGGCGAAGATGTGCCCGAGATTAAAATTATTGGGCCTGGTGGTGTTAAAATTCCACTTAAGTAAGTCTTCCATCATTTATATTTATTGAAATGTCATTTCAATGCTGTTCGTAAATTTATGCTAAACTATTCTGTCATTTAGCATGACGAAAGTGAACCCAACCACATATAAATGCCACTACACCCCAGTGAAGGAAGGCAGACACATGGTAATGATCACATACGGTGGAAAGGAGATCTTCAAATCACCGTTCGAAGTGAATGTCGGCCCTTATAAAGAATCAGCAATTAGAGCATTTGGCCCTGGTCTTTACGGTGGAGTGGTTGGCCAGCAAGCTAAATTTACAGTAGACACGAATGGAGAGACAGGCGGTCTAGGTTTCTCCATCGAAGGACCATCGAAAGCTAAAATCGTCTGTCATGACAACGGAGATGGCACGGCGGATGTGTCTTATCTGCCAACCGCTCCAGGACAGTATGTAGTTTATATTCGCTGTGACAACGAGGACATCCCTAAGAGTCCTTACGTGGCAACTATTGTGCCAAAAAGTGATTTCGAGCCTGACAAGGTCGGTTTTAATGACGTTAAATTTATTATTATCTCAAGACTCAGAGAATAAATGAATAAGGAATTATTTAGGTGGAAGTATATGGACCAGGAGTCCAACCGGAGGGTGTGTCAACGGATAAACCTACCAATTTCACAGTGGATGTAAGAAAAGCAGGACAAGCGCCCTTGGAAATAATTGTTCAGGATGCTCATGGTGTGGAAGTTCCTGTTCGATTAGAGGATAAACATGACGGGACTGTGCAGTGTCATTATACTCCTACATCAGGCTCGCAACATGTCGTTATGGTACATAGTTTACATTCACGATTTCTTAAGCATTTAGCTGAAATATTTCTTAGGATATCGATTTGTTGTTGAGCCGGGGATTCTAAAGAGAAGCCGCTTTCGCTTTCAGGTGAATTACGGAGGGGTGGCGACAAAGAGGTCTCCATACTGGGTGAAAGTGGCTTCACCCTTGAATCCAGCGATGGTCTCCGCCTTCGGGCCTGGCCTCGAGAAGGGCGTCAAGTCAAATACACCGACACACTTCAACATCGACTGTCGGGAAGCAGGTCCAGGGAATCTTCATGCAAGTATGGTGAACCCCGAGGGTCGAGAGATTCTTCTCTCGCTCACTGATAACAATGACGGCACCTACACCATCGATTATGTCGCACCCCAACCCGGAAATTATATGGTGAACTTGACCTACGGGGGATTGAAGGTGCCTCAGTGCCCTATTAAGGTGAACGTTCAGCCACATGTCGATGTCTCGAAGGTGAAGGTCGACGGGCTGGCTTCTAGTAAGTACGACTACGGCATTCTTGGACCTAATCTTTCAATCATTCTTCAAGACTTGCGCACATTATCATACTGCGAGGTAACCCCTTTCTAATTACGACTAAACCAGTTACGTCATATACCCTAACGAAATCTGATTCATATTTCAAAGTATCTATTCGAAGAAATGTTTGTGGCACGGGATAGCAAAGTCGATTTAATTTTGCGACCAGCCTAGCTGCAGGATGTCGCAATCGTATGATATAACTAGGTCAATTACTTGCCGGAAGTTCGATAAATCTCCTATCATGTAGTCCTAGCTCCACTGATTGCCTGGTGACAAACGGTCCCCCCGAGAAAATTAATGGAAGCTCCTAGTATTTACCAAATCAATCTAAATTGAATAATTGTATACCTGCGCTGTAACCAATTTCAAGGCCGAAGGAAGGGCCGAAATTAGGACTGAAATAAGATAGCAGCGGAGAAAATAAACGATCGCAAACCCCCAAAAATCGCAGCTGCCCCGGTCAACAGTCTGCAGCAATTCCGCGTGCTGACACAGGACACAGGGAAGGTAGCGGACTTCCAGGTGGCAATAACAGCACCTTCAGGGAATCGGGTGAAGGCGCACGTGGTGCCAACGCACGGTGGTTACCTGGTGAACTTCACACCTACCGAGTTAGGAGAATACCTTCTGGGTATTTGCTTTGGCGGCGATCCGATCTCCAATCAACCTTATCGACTCACATGTGTCCATGGATCCGATCCAAGCAAAGTTAGAGCATCCGGACCAGGTCTCTCTCATGGTATCGTCAACAAACCGGCGGAGTTTGTCATAGAAACCCGTGGTGCTGGCCAGGGTAGTCTCGGTGTAACTGTCGAAGGTCCTTGCGAAGCTGCCATCAACTGCAGGGACAATGGAGATGGTACTTGCTCTGTTGCTTATCTCCCCATCGAGATCGGCGACTATGGCATCAATATCACGTTCAATGATAAGCACGTGCCCGGATCACCCTTCCAGGCCATTATCGTCAAGGATACTGATGTCTCCAAGATCAAAGTCACTGGGAACGGCATTCAGCCACACGGTAGCGTCACGACGACCGGCTCTGAGTGCTCTCTTGCTCGTTTGTTCAGACTGTTTCCTCAAGAGAGCTCTCAAACCTTTCTCTCGATTGATGATTTTATGAAATTCTTAGAAAAAATTAAAGGGTAAATGTTTTTTACTTTCGAGAGGTAGGTTTTAGAGGGTCCTCTTGAAGATGAGGATACAGCGTCTTCACATCTATTCTGGGGATGCCGGGGAACTGCTATAGTACTAGATAGTTAATAATAGTTAGTAATTTTGCTTCGATTATAAAACTGTGCATAGGAGTTCCAAGGTGTCCGAAGAAACGACTGGACTTATTGTTAGTATGCATGTTATCCGGGAATGCTTTACCCCTACTCGACACTCGAAAGAATTTTCAGACATTTTGTACATTGCTGTGATTTTAATTGAGGTCTTTTATTGAGTTTCAATTATTAGGATATGAATGATAGAATTAAGTTATCGTTACCCCCTCCAACCACCTTTCCTTCGTGGAATGATCTTTACTACTAACTGCTCGAGTGTGTGACTGTGTTTTTGTATTTCCTGCACATCTATGATCTTCTTTATGAACTTTACGAACTTTACACAGAACATTACATTTACAGAATTTAATTTAAGGTTTAGTTTTTAGTATACTACATACACGTTAGAGTTTATCCCGATTACACGAGGTTCCAATTTCAGGTGCATGTGTGTGTTTACTAAAAGTTTCGCATCGCTCTTTCCAACTTCTGTAAATATCCGGGCAAACTTGCGAATGTCTGAGTTTGTATAACTTTGTATAAAAAAATTCGTGCGAACACATACACTTGGAAAGAATCCTTGCAGCAAGCAAGTAGAATGTAGAACTGTTTAGTTTCGTCGTACATAGCTTAGACTCTTCCAGTTTTTATTAATACTGTACTACGATGTAGCTGCAATAATCTTTAGTGCGAATAATCTATAAATAGAAAATAGAAGAAATAGAGAGCCGCTATAAATCAAATTAGAGGCCAGCCAGGACAGCTAATGTCCACCAGTGATTTGCTGCGGTGCCGTCTCATTATTCTTTGGCTCGAAAGTAATGCGATTCTGAGATGATGTATGATTTAAGGGCGATTTATTTTGCACCGTTATCTATAGTTACTAATTGATTTCAAAATGATTTTTGGTGAACTGAACCAGGTATAAAATGGGCTAGTGCATATAACAAGGCGAAATCAATACTCTGCCACTGTATAGTACTACTAGCAGACGACAATTATCATTCATAGCACACCTTACTGTCTATAACATCAACATGGCATAAATTTAAAGATGCACACTATTTAGATTTATATATAACTTTAACTATCCGAACATTTTATAGGTGCTTTTACAATGTTTTACGTACTTGTTTCATTGCTCGAATGTTACTCCATATATTTATGGAATTACAAGTCTAATATTTGGCCGATCTAAACTTCCCGAATATGTTTTAGGTCCAAACGTGAGTAAGCCAACGGAGTTCACGATCGACACTCGAGGAATTGCGAAGACCAAGGGTGACGACGGAAAAGTCTCCTGCACGATTAACAATCCAAGCGGTAGTAAAACCGAGAAAGTCATTACCCCGCAAGGTGATGGAACATATCGCGTCAGTTACACACCATTCGAGGAAGGACAGCACACCATTGACATCCTGTACGATAATATTCCTATTCCCGGCTCTCCTTTCTCGGTCAATGTGCAACGTGCCAGCGATCCCAGTAAATGCAGAGCTTATGGACCTGGTCTTGAAAAAGGATTTGTCAACAAACGTAACACATTCACTGTTGAAACAAAGGGTTAGTAATTTACAATTAATCTAATGACTTATACGTTGTAGTCATTTGGACAGGTTTCATAGGTATTATATTGTTATAGAAGCTGGAAATGGAGGCCTTGCCCTGGCAATGGAAGGCACCAGCCAAGCCAAGATGACTTGCAAGGATAATTACAATGGCTCCTGCAGTGTCGAATACATCCCCACTGAGCCAGGCGATTACGACGTTTTCATTAAGTTCGAGGACCAACATATACCTGGTTCACCTTTCTCCATCCCAGTAGTACTTGAGACAGAGGCTAGTAAGGTCACAGTTTACGGAGCAGGACTTGATCCTGAAATGATAAGAGAAGGAGTGCCGGCAAAGTTCATGGTAGATACTTCGAAATGTGAGCCGGCACAGTTGGACGTCAGCTTAAAGACTGACAAGGGTCAAGTACAAAAGCCAACTATTAAAAGTCGTGGAGATGGCCTTTATGAGGTGACATATCAACCACCACCAGCTGGAAGCAACTTGCAAGTTGGAGTAACTTATGATGGGGAAGATATTCCTGGAAGTGCTTTCAAGTTGAAAGTTCTTCCTACTGTCGAACCCAATAAGGTTGTTCTTTCGGGTCCTGGAGTTTCTCCTGTCTGCACTGCTTCCTTCCCTGTTGATTTCGTAGTGGATACTTCAAAAGCTGGCTATGGAGACTTGGAAGTTCAAGTTCTGGTAAGTCTGTAAGAATTAAATAATACGAAGTTTAAAATTTGAAAGCTAAATATATATTTTGATACTTGCAGGGTCCAGATCAAGCACCCCGTAGAGTGGAGATCCAAGATGTCGGAGATGGAAAGTACAAAGCGACTTACTTGCCAGATGACTGCGGACGTTATAAGATAAATGTGAAATACGGCGGAAAAGAAGTTCCCGGATGTCCCGTGAATGTTCAGAGTGTGTCGACGGGTAAAGCCGATCAGTGTAAGATCAAAGAAGGCATTCAACATACTCTGGCTCAGGGTGAAGAATACTGCATCACTGTGGACACTGAGAATGCTGGACGCGGTGCGGTTACTTGTCGAATCCGATCGACATCCGGAAGGTATCCACTATTTCATTATAGTTCCATAAACTTACACTTTCTGGAAATAATCCATTCAATTGGCAGTTTCATTCCTCGCCAATTCCGATTCTAGTTGCAAGGTCAATGTGTTTCACTTCTAATAATAGTAGGTGCGCTATGCTGAATGCTTGTCCGCGGAAGAATAACGTTTTATCGTAAATTAGAAGAGCGTATGATAAATATAAACAATGTAAATCGCGCATGTCGAGGAAGAGCAGTGTCAAGAAGAAACGAGAATAGGATATCGAGAAATCTATGCGAATTCAGAAATAAATATCGGGGTCATACAAGTCCGTTCGAATTAAAGCGATTCAAGTAGCAATCTCTTTGATATCCACTCGGAAACCTAGTACAGAAATGATATGAAACTCTGTGATAAAAGCAAAAAAAGGGAATTATCACTTGAATCAGATATTATATTGCGAACCGCTTGACCCTTGGCCATTAATGATGCCTATACACTGTATCAATTTTATGAACTTTTTATGTTAATGATTGTTGCAGTGAAGTGGTGGACATTGACATCGAGGACAACGGCGACGGCACGGTGAACGTTTACTACACAGTTGCTGATGCCGGTGATTACACCCTCAGCATTAAGTTCGGCGGACAACCTGTACCAGATGGCTTTTACACCTTTACTGTGAGTTATGATTTAATTTTTTTATCATCATTATTTTATATTATTTTTATTAGAACGTACGAAAGAAAGAAGCGTGTTAAATGCAGGGTGTAAAGGGTAGAAATACGAATTGAAGTTGGCTTGTTCGTTCTCTTGGCTATACACCGCCACTTGAAATGTTTACGGTGCGGTTGGATACGCGTGATACGCGATTTCGAAATGGTCAGATGCCCGAATAATAGTGCTTACGCTAAATGTACCAGAGCACAGCAGCGGTGGACGATAATTATTCAGGAATGAGCGCAACTGGCCCGGCGGAGGCCACCACGCCTAATTAGATGCGAGCGACTGTGAATACCAAACATACCAACAGTTCTTGTTTTATTACGACGAAAATCATTCTACAGTTTCGTATAATGTCGCTTGAGTTCTCGCTAACAAAACTTTTTAAAAAAATGTCTAAATCATTGCTTAGAAAAAATGGGGCCCACCCACTTGTAACAGTTGAATTCGCACGGAAATTGATACGTGCTTCGTAAGAAATGTGCGAAGTATATTTTTCGATAGAAAAGAAAACATTGGGTTCGATGAAAATAACTGGTTGAAAGATCGTCGTATTCATCGAATGGATTTCTCGAGTTGCAAGCGCCCGAGTTCGGTTGACATGTCGTTCAATCATTGAGGCTGTTCCGTGCCGATAATTTTATAGTTTGGACCGTTTTGATCTCTTCCTGGGCACCGAGGGTGGGTGGGGCAGAAGGTGTGTCTAACTATAGAGGCCCACCAGGCAATGCAGGATATTGTCGCTTGCTCTCCAGCTTGAGACAGTCCACTTCGAAGGCTCACAGTGCTCGCATCTTAAAGTGTTCGCATTGTACTTGTGCCCCACTTCATAGCTGCATTTCATCGGCATTCGGCATCACGTGGATCAGCCTGTGGTGTTTGACCCTCGGATAACTTGATCAAGTAACATCTTCCTTTAGTAAAAATACTCTGCCACTTTCCTAAACCAATGCCTGCTGATACATCCCTTCCCTTTCTCGAATTTTATTTCCAATGATCTGACATTTACTATTTCGCGTTTGAATAAAATGTTGTTAAGATTGTTTATCAATTGGGAATTTATTGAATTCAGAATTGTAGATGAAAAGTAATATCAAGCCAATATCGCATATACTACTGCGTGCTGGCCGGCAAGTAGAAATAGTCAACGCGCGTTCCGCCAGCCTGGCAAGTAGAATCAGACAATCGGAACGTGCCAGCCGCTAATCCTTATACTTAGTTCTACTTTCACTTTTAATAGTTTTTATAGTAATTCAAATTTCGTTGAAATAATTGAACGGAAGTATATTATTTGCATTCTAGTAAGAACTACGTAATGCATACGGCTGGCATGCATACTTCACACATGTAAAAGTACTACAGGCGGCTTGTGCCGAAAGACTTAATAGGTGCCACGTGCCTTCCTTGCCCTGAGACACCAATCTAGCTCTATTCTCACTTTATTTTGGGGTCCCCACTGTTCATTGTTTAGTCTACGTTATTCGGACTTAAAAACATGATACCCGACCACACGCAATTACAGTAATAATAGTTTATTTATTACACAATCGAATGTTAAAATATCTTGGATCTTAAATATAATTCAGTTAGATTTTGCTTAGTTTATGAAATCTCACGTTTCACTGGTATTCGGCTGCATTCCACTGCCACATGAAATCAAGTCTGATGAGCTTCGTGGAGTGCAAGTGTCAGTGATATAAATGCCAGCACACTTGTCGGAACATGTCCTCCTCAACCGGGTTATACGTGTTTGTTAATTGCTTCTGATAGAATGTTGTCGAGGCTTGGTACCCTAGAAATTTGTAAAGTACATTGGCTAGACATGTTATCCGGCACCTTTTATTAATAATAACTATTGTCCCAAAATGAATAGAACAATTTTTATATAAAGTTTCCCATTTTTTTTTTTTTTTTTATAAAAGAATGATACAACAGAGAACGAAGAATGATCTTTCATTTGTTTATGTAGTGATAGAGTAAGAAATCAGAAAGAAATGGTACATTTTATCTAGTGTGATTGGATCAAGCTCTATTGCCCGGACGATTTTGAAATCCAATCCACATAAGAGCGATCGTTGGCTGCTCCTAGACTATTTCGAGTGCGTCTCAGGCTTCCCTCAAATTTATAAGTAGAGGGAACCGTTCAAAGTGGGTGGACGAGAGGGACACAAGTGCCACTGTGTGGACCTCTTCGTCTGTGGCTACGTCTCTCTCTTGAATTAATACTGCGGTTATATTAAACCTTCGCTCGGCGATCCACAATGCCGACTGTCTTCCGTGGCTGAGAGACACTTTTTGATGGTGGGACTCGTGGCTGTCCTAACTTCTAGCTATTCTTCTTCCAGGCACCTTTTGCGCACAGACTCTATAAACACTTTAGTTTCTATGAAAGACTAGATTGTAGAACAGAGTATGCAATTTGAAATAAAGATCGATTGATGACTTCCTTGCCGGTCTATCAGAAACGTACAGTTTTGAATTTAGCCGAACACAGAACGTTTAACTTTGACAAATTAAAATGGCTTGTAACGTCAATACTTGGTCCATTCGTGCGAGAGTAGCTTGTATTCTTGCAGAATGGATGACGGAATAAACCTATCAAAAGCGTCAGGCGGCATATCGTTGATAAATAACCAACAGCTGCGTCTTTCCTAGAAAGCAAAGGCACGTAGCTGCAAAATTCGAACAGTGGAACTGCAGAGAAATATTTTCCACTACTTGTCAAAATAGTTGGAATTTGTGTGGCATTAAGTCTCAAGGTTGCAGGAAATGTTACATTGTAGGGGTAAATCGTATTACAAATCTTTATTATTAATATTGGAGAAAAATAAGATTTTTGTTGTGTGACTAGAATTTTTTCGTTTTCTCCGGATTTCTTACGATGAAATTTTAAAATTACAAGGATATCATTTGTAAAGTCAGGGGTTTCATTGATTTATCCTTTAGCGGTGTGGGCGGGTGGGGGCTGGCCAGCTATTATGGTAACATTAAATTCAGCATTGTGCTCGAATGTATCCCTCAGTTTAGCACGAGTTTCCCGGCAGACACAGTCCCTGCTGGTTCCTGCTTTCAGGAAACGCTTCTTTCTTTCGTTATCCGGCTTACTAGTTTTCCAGGTATAGAATATTGAAACAGTAAACCTTCTTATACTTTTCCTCCTTGTACTTTCTACAAATTCTTGTGTGAAAGTGACAGATACTACGCAGTGTTACTTTGGCACTGTATAGACTTTAATGTGCGTGACGAAACATTTCTTACTTCTTACAGAATTATTAAATTCATCCAATTTTTTAAATTTCTTATTCTTCACATTCATCTAATTTCGCACTTTATATAATATTTGGTGTTTCGATATATTTTTCTTCACGCTAGATGAACATTCTGGAAGAAATCTATTTTTCCTAAACTTGATAGTAGTATCGCGTACATGACAAGAGTTTTGCAATAATTCCGCCACCGTTACATAAGAAATTCTTTATACGCAGCATAGTTTGGCTTGCTACCAAATTGAAAGTGCGTTGGTTTTATCACAATGACATATACATTCCACCATCATGCGATTCCCGAATCTTCAGTCATTATTTCATCCACCGAGGAATCCAACCTCGCAGATAATTCTGCCAAGAAGATAAACATCTCCTCTTTATCTTAATGGGGTTTGTGCTTTCTAGGCTTCGGAGGAATACAGAGAACACAGCACACACAAGACTCATCGAGGAAAGAAAACACGTCAACGACAGGAACAACATCTGGTGGAACAACACAGTACAAGCACACAAGAAAGCTCCAGTTTATCAAAGAAGAATTTCAACGTTATCAGATTGAACAATATCCCATTGCCTTCGGCTGCTGGTGGCACCGTCATATGTGAGTACTGATCTTCATTCTTAATTATTATTTCATCCTTTATCAATGAGCCACTAATTGTTGATTTTTGTGATATTTCATTAAAATTAAGAATTCTGAGGGAAGCTTGAATCTAGCCGAAATCTTGTTACGGCAAACTTTACGATTTTCCAGCGAATTGCTTTACGAAAATCTGGATATGATTCTGTCGCTATTTTCTATTATTAGTTTAATAGTCTATTAGTCGTTAAAGTCAGGCCTCATAAATTTTCAACTTTATCGTCCTCTCTCTCTCACTCTTACCTAGGGCAGAATTTCGTTTTACGAGGCGGAAACTCGCCCGATTGCTAGAAGACCCAATAATGAAAGCAGGGACATTTTAATGTACCTGAAAATGAAAGACCCATCTGGAAACGTAGGTGTATGTTGGCCCATAGACCAAGTATTAATTATATTCTACGCGTAATTGAGTGCAATTTCCTGTTTATAATCCATAGATTTAGCTAAATCCTTCAGAAAAGCGAATTGAATGCACTATTTTCGTGTGACACGTGGACAGAGTAATTTCGAACGGTGCCAGATGCATTGGAATTCAGAAAAATTTGATGAATGAAAAAAGGATTTGGTGGATCTGTAACATTTCTAACTGGAAAATAATCATTCGGACATTAATCACAAAGCGGGCAGAAGGCGCGTTACTCACCAGCAGGGTTAATAATTTGCATGAACGAGTTGACTGAGGAAGACGGACGTGGCAGGTTCGCGGTTGTTTCGCCAAAAATATGGCGATCTCGATTCGAAAGGGTGTGCCGACGACGGCAGTGTGCGCCGGTGCCCAGGTATTAGTGTCCCGCGGTGTGTGTTGGTGTGTCGGAAGCACGCCGGTGATATTAATATTGGATGATTAAGTGGCTCCGGATGCGTGACACCCGTGGTTGCTCCAAAAACCGATGGGACGTCGAAAGCTACCGCGGCAGCTTGCGAATCCAGAAAAAGATCAATCCCGCCTGCTCCACCCGCTCTTGCCTACCTTATCTCCCAGCATACTGCTGGTAGACGCCTCTGATGGACATCTGCAAATAATAAGGCGCCAGAGGATATTTCGATTGCAAGAGACATCCGAGGAACTCGAAATAAGTCTCGCGTTAACAGGGAGAACTTGTAGATTTCTCTCTAAAGACTCGTTTCTTAATAAGTATACTAGAATTTTCGGGTCTTTTCCTTTTGACATCATGGAAAATAATGGAAATGAATTAATGTGATAGCCCAATGATTGATTTCAATATAAAGCTATTATAATAATGGCAATCAATCAATTTCGCCAATTTTATCGAACCGGTAATTGTTTAAAAATATTACCTTGCATTTTTCATGTACCGTTTTATTGAATCATACTATCATTTAATTTACCGCCCGCGATAATTAAATTTGTGAAATATTTATCCGGTGTTGAAAATGTCTGATAAAGAAAGTATTAAGGAATCGGTGTCGGACAGACATATTTACCGGAGTAATAATTCCTCTGGTCGAGTATTTCCTTTTCGAAGCAACAGGTTACGGATCCGAACAATTGGACGATTTAAAGCTTCCGACTCATTGAGGGATCCTAATTTCATCAGCGTCAAAGAGTCCTGAGCAATTCGTAATAATTATGGTCGAGTTATTTCTGATGAAATGATGATCAATGATGCTCTCAAGGTTTGCAACACGGCGAACATGTTTCGCGTTTATTATATCTTTGGTTCGATTGCTGTGCCAAGGGGCTTAGCCGCGACATTAATTGCAATCCTTTGATAATGACTGGAACGTGTTTCCACTTACACACAGATAAATCAAACGAAATCCCAGAATGTCGCGGCAACATATGCCAAGGGATAAACGGAGTCCCAAGTTTTCCGAAAGCGAAGAGTTGATAAAAGTTTTATTAGTACAACTTTGAGAATAGATTTCATTATCTGGGTCTAAGTCCATCGAACCTTTGGATTTGTTTATCGAGCAAGCATTTCTAGACAAAAATCAAATTGGTCCCGAGTGATTTCTGGAAGCGAGTCTATTTTCAAAGAAAATACTGGCCAGGAGGCCACGAGTATCACGTGTCCCCTTGGTTCCGAGTGTGCTGTATCAGATTCCCTTGGAAATTTGTCATTTAATTACCTCCGAAGATCATGAAAACTAATTACGTTTCTATATCGAGATACTACATTTTTTTACTGTCAGCTTCATATAGAAGTGCACTGTACAATTAATCCATCCAACTAAGATCAGAATTAGAAAAGAGTCTGAGAATCCAGTTCTTGGTGACCAAGACATCGTGTTCTCGAAGTTTCAAGAGACAGTGTTCGTTAATCCAGATAGTTAAACTCCGGAACATTAATTGGTACGACAGTGGGAAGTGTCGGGTGCACTGCTAATGTAGAATCATGGGAGCAAGGTACGATGTTATGAGTGATGTAGTAGCATGTGCCGTCGCATTACGGTCACTCGCAATTAGTCAAGGAAGCCAAGCCGAGGAAAGAGAGAACGAGCGTTGGTGGATCTTCTTCGTCTTGTTGCCGTTGCCCCGTTTCGTCTTGGTGTTTCCTTTGGCGCTCGCAATCGGCTCGCTTGCTTCTCTCTGACGACTTCCTGCCCGGAATATGGCAGAACGCGCGCCGGTAAACTCGATGCCACGGAAGAGCTCCTCGCTTAATTCACGCAGGATGTGTTCACGCGCCAAATTCTTCGGATGCTCGTTGCTATCTTAAGCAGTTCCACTGATATCACATCCGGCTGATAATAAATTGGACAATCACCTGCTCCTGTACAATGATTAGGATTGTAAACTTCTCGAAATATCATCGAGTGTTTCGTATTGGTTCTGTTGTTCCTATCTGTCTTAAAAATTGGGGAAAAATTTTAGTTTCTTTGACATCAAGCATGTCCAGTAACTGCTAAGTTAACCCGGTTGAAAGAGCTATAAATCACCGGGCACCAGGTGTAACCCAGCCGATTCTCTCTACTCTATGATTATCTTGAACTCGATCAGTCTACGGAGTATCCTACATAATCAAGTCCCCTTCATTTCGTAATATTCACTTTTAATTACGATATTTATTAATTCTGAATAAAGTAAGAAGAAAATAAATATAAAACCTATGAAAAATACAGATTATCAGATATCTAAAAAAGCAATCGGGACAGGCAAAGAGTGCACCCATATAATTCTAGGTGAGTCTAACGGGTGATGTAGTCCGGAAGCTCTAATAGAGTCGAGGTTTCCTGATATAAAGTCTGGCTGAGGGAGTCGCTAGGTGTTCTGGAAAAGAAGAAGGCTCGCCCGCTGTTCCCGGGGCCTGGGGCTACGGTGCGCAAGCCAGAAAGCTCCTTCCTCAGTCGTGCCAGAGATGTGCCATCGAGAGGACGAGCGACAAGCCGTGGTCCAGCTGGAGGAGTGTTAAAGTTTAGCCCGCTTTGGCTGGAGCTATCGCGAGAAAAAGAGCCTGCAAGGCAAACGAGGGACCTAAAGATTAAGGACTCCCTCATCGTGTAACTCGATCGGTCGGTTTTCTTCCTTCCTCATTTACACATTGTCCACTGTTACTGGAGAATACAAAAACAGTTAACAGGCTGTTCAAGAATTAATTGTTCTGAAATATTTCCAGGGCATTGATACATTTAATTTAAAATTCTTTTTCATACTGGCATAAAATCTCTTGGAAAAAATTTGGCAAAGCTGCAGTCATCCTGTTCTATTCTTGGAATGGTGGGAATTTTATGGTGCCGTGTTTTTTTTTTTATCTTGTCGAGCGTTGGAAAGATCGAGGGTGCCGGACAGATTTGTTTTTCATCAAAATTTCGATCGGAGGAATAATGAATTTATAATCTTTTGTAATTCGATATCAGTAAATGAGATATTATGTAATGCCACGTGAATTTTGGAAGCACAATTAATTTTAGGATGTTCTTCCCTTGTGACGTGGGCAAAGTGTGCTAAAGCTAAATGATAGCTTGATAAATATTCTTAGACTGTAGGATTAATTTCTTTATCAAATTTTATTAAATATTCGCCACTGTTGATTTTTCGAATGAAGAAAATCGATCGAGAGAATCGTTAAACGGGAGTTCTTAAACAACGATAGTGATTCGACCGAGTGGATAGTCTGGAGATGGTTTGGGAGGAAGAGGAGATCGAGACCACGTGGCAGGAGGTGTCGACATTCTATAAAGCCTGGTTGAAAAGCTTTTCCTGCAGCCAATACGATCATCCCGAGAGGGGGCCGGTCTGCTACGCTAAAGAGGAGATTGAAAACGAAGAACTCGGACCAGGCCTCGATTTTGCTCCACTCATTTTTCAAAGTGTTTTCTACGTGCAAACGAAACAAGGTTCCACCTTCTCAGACCCCACTAAATCTTCTAATTTGAAAAAAATCCAACAATATGTGGCTCATTTCATTCATCGATATAATTTTTTATTCCAAAGGAACTCTGATTCCTTTCGATCGAAAAATTCGATTATCTTTAAAATAGTCTATAAAGATTGTGTTTTATGTCTTTGTATTTCGATTCCAGCGGAAGTAAAAATGCCGAGTGGTAACGTGGACAAGCCGGTGATCGAGGATAATCGGGATGGCACTGTATCGATTAGGTACGACCCAAGGGAAGAGGGTCTTCACGAAGTATATGTGAAGTTCAACGGTGAACACGTTCAAGGTATATTAAACTTCCTCTGATTAAACAGAAAATATCGTTTGAATAAATAATTTATAATATTAAAATCGCCTATTTGTTGCTCTATTTTCAGGATCTCCCTTCAAGTTCCACGTCGATTCATTGGCGAGCGGTTACGTCACTGCATACGGTCCAGGCTTGATTCATGGTGTTTGCGGTGAACCAGGCAATTTCATTATATCGACTAAGGGAGCAGGAGCAGGTGGTTTGTCCTTAGCGGTTGAGGGACCGAGCAAGGCTGAAATCTCTTGTCACGACAACAAGGATGGCACTGTGTCCGTGTCTTACCTACCCACAGCGCCTGGTGAATACAAGATCACCGTGAAGTTCGGCGACAAGCATATCAAAGGAAGCCCCTATGTTGCCAAGATCACAGGTTGGTTGAAAATAAATTCAAATTAATCGCTTTACATTTATTAGATTTCTTTTTTTCGTAACACGTGAGTCTTAAATGTTTCTTTAGGCGAAGGACGCAAAAGGAATCAAATCTCAGTGGGTTCCTCGAGCGAGGTCCAACTTCCAGGCAAAGTGACCGACTCGGACATCCGATCTTTGAATGCCTCGATCACTGCTCCGAGTGGTCTCGAAGAACCCTGCTTCCTGAAGACGATGCCCAACGGTAACATGTGCGTGTCGTTCACCCCCAGGGAAGCCGGAGAGCATACTGTAGCTGTGAAGAAGCTGGGCAAGCACATCACTAACTCCCCATTCAAGATCGACGTGAAGGATCGCGAAGTCGGTGATGCCAAGAAGGTGAAAGTGTCCGGTCCAGGTTTAAAGGATGGCAAAACCCACGTGGAGAATACGTTCTCCGTCGACACTAGGAACGCAGGCTTCGGAGGACTCTCTTTATCAGTGGAAGGACCTAGCAAAGCCGAGATCCAATGCAAGGACAACGAAGACGGTACTTTGAACATCTCGTACAAACCAACCGAGCCAGGTTACTACATCATGAATCTGAAGTTCGCCGATCACCATGTGGATGGATCACCTTTCACGGTGAAAGTGAGCGGCGAGGGTAGCAACAGGCAAAGAGAAAAGATCCAAAGACAAAGGGAAGCTGTTCCGATCACGGAAGTGGGCAGTCAGTGCAAGTTGACATTCAAGATGCCAGGAATCACTGCTTTCGATCTGGCAGCCACTGTTACATCTCCGGGAGGAGTTACGGAAGATGCTGAGATCAAGGAAGTCGAGGATGGCCTTTACGCCGTTGCTTTCGTCCCCAAGGAACTTGGAGTCCACACTGTGTCCGTGCGGTATAAGGAAATGCACATCCCAGGATCACCATTCCAGTTCACTGTTGGTCCTTTGAGAGATGGTGGCGCTCACAGAGTACACGCTGGTGGACCAGGATTGGAAAGAGGAGAACAAGGAGAGCCTTGTGAATTTAATATCTGGACGAGGGAAGCGGGTGCTGGTACACTCGCTGTATCTGTTGAAGGACCAAGCAAGGCACAGATTGACTTCAAGGATCGCAAGGATGGCAGCTGTTATGTCAGCTATGTTGTCTCCGAGCCTGGTAAGTAAATATTTCTACAATTTTTTTCTATGACTCTGACCAATCGTTGACAGTTGAATTGTTGATAATAATATGGGAGAAGCAATTGAGAAACAAATGTAGAAACATGTAAGTTTATCGCATTCCGCAAACTCAAATGTAATTTATCGGTCATCTATGCCATAGCCGCGCAGAAAGGCAATTTGTTACGGTCACCAAGGGAATCTGTTGGAATAATTTCTCGACTTGTAACACCGCTGACAGCGGGGCGAGTTTCTTACCTTCGATTTACAAGCGCAGACGGAATGAAATTATGCGTTTGGCAATTGATGGGAGCTCGCAAATTCGGCTCGATTTTGCGAATATGCTAGATTGCCACGTACAAAGTATCAGCGTGAGTGAGTTACAGTATCTCTCCTGCACTCTTACCGTATTCGTTGTGGACACACGCCAAAATCTATATTTCCCAGTTTACTTGTATCAAATATTACCACTCGTGTCTTCTGTGCAGGTACTTTGCAATTAATGACGTAGTTGTAAAATGAATCGTCGTCATACTGATTCTAAATAAAACTTAATACTTTATAGTTATTCATAGTAATTATAATTACATGGAGGCACATAGTGCTTAAAAGTATTTCCAGAATTAGTGGATAGTAAGATTTGTAGTCAAATCATTCTAATTTTAATTACTCGTTTTTTCTATTATTTCTCAGTATGTGGTTCGGTGATTCAAGTAGGATATATTGCCGGTTGTCGGAGAGGCGGCAATGTTATTAAGTATGATTTTATGTTACGATCTATCATTCTAATGAGACATCCCGAGCACTCGGTGCCTGGTTCATTAAATCCGTACACTAATCGCCCTACGAGGTAGCGCGACACCCCACCCATTTCTACACGTCTTCGGCATAATGAATTTGCGTGTAATGAGTGGACACAGTTTACGAAAGCTCCGGCAGACTGGAATGCCCGAATTACCCTTTAACAGGAGTTTCAATCACAGTAATAGTGTTGCGCGCGAGTGCATATTTCGTGTCTACTTTGACAGATAGTCGACTTTAGTATTTTGATGGGGTATTTGGATAATATAGACTTCCCTTGTGCGCGTCATTTAAATTATTTCAATTTAAAAGCTTGCAATTATCTTAAAAAAATTTCAAACATTGCAAGTTAGAAGGTCACATTACCATCAGAGAGTATGACAAAGTTAATGTTTAAATTATTAAACTTAGACAGGCTTTTTTGGCATTCGACCATGAGGTATTCTAGTCGTAGGATGTTACAAATTTGCCAACTCAAAAATAAATGAGTCTTATTTAAGAACTTCAATCTCAAATACAAGTTACTTTAAATTAAATGCTGAAAAAACCTCGAGTGAACTCTTGATAGAATGAGCGCAACTACTCGAGTGGTTTAAGCCGCGCACTTTGCCACCCTCGAGTCAAGTCGAGTGAAGACGGGGGGTGACTGTGCAGGCTGTGGGAAAGAACATTTATTCGGTGGGAGCACTCAAGGGTGAGCGACGACGGACATCGAAGCGCGTAGGAAAAGCACTCTCACACCACGTGAGGACGAATACGGTGGGTGGCAGCGTCGAGATGTTTCCCGGTGTTCACCGTGCTCTTCGTTCCCACCACCCATCAAGAGTTTTGATCGGCGCCGCCGTCGCCGCCGCCGCCGCCGCCGCCGTCGGTTTCAGCCGCCGCATCCAGAAATACCGTCGCCTATATTTGCTAAGGTGTACGCGCTTCGATCCATATTTTCGCGGCTGGACGCGCCGCGTTGGCGTGTGCGTGTCTGTGTGTGTGTATGTGTGTGCGTGTCTGGTTATATTTGGATGGTGTGTGCCTCGAATGAGAGCGGTACCGAGATGAAAAGAGAGGAGGCGAGGCCTCGTCGACCGAGGGAGAAAGAGAGGAGAGACGGATGGAACTGCGAAAGAAAGTGTAGTCGAATCGAGATCAGAAGTTAGAATCGGACGCAGGAAAATAGTGGCTCGTGGTCAACCTTCGGCCGCCGTAGTCATTCTCCGCAGTCATTCTCTCCTCCACCATCGCTCTCCTCTTTTTTCTCCGCCTCACCTTTACCCTCGGACTCCCCTTCACACCCCCCCGGCGGACTATCCACAGCTTATTTGACTGTTATCCTACTACTTCGATCAGTGACACTTCGAACCTGACCTACTTTTTTACATTCTATTATTTATAACTATTTATTTTTAACTACGCTTCTTGGGGTATTTATCGTCTAAATTTATTTATTTATATTTCGTATCGTTGGATTGGTTTCGGTGGAATATCGTCGCGTAAACAATGAGCAAGTTCACCGCCACCACTCAGATTGTCGTCTCCGGTAATGAGAGCGATGATCTTGACACCAATGGTTAGTCTGACTGAGAATCCAACATCCACTTAATTTCCTATCCTATTTGATGACATTGTCTATAGAATTACTTTTTCAAATTAGAAAAGATGTTCTTGTGTGATTGATTTAATAATGAGGGGTACCGTTTTCCAATTTCCAGGTGAATACAGAGTGGGAATAAAGTTCAACGATCAGCACATCCCCGATTCACCTCACAAGGTGTACGTGTCACCGGCGATGGGCGATGCACACAAGCTCGAGGTCGCCCAATTCCCGGAATCAGGGGTGCAACCGGATAAACCAACGACCTTCCTCGTCCGCAAGAACGGGGCGAAGGGTGAATTGGATGGCAAAGTAAGTTTTGCCTGGAATTTCTACTTATTTTCAAGTATTTTTCTGGCAAGCATTTGTCAGGAATCCTTTTAAAGTCACAGGAGTTTCCGGTGTCCTTGAAATGTTTCATCGCCAAGAATATTTCTATCCCAGCCTTGACACAGTTGTTCATTAATGAACGTCATTAATTGTGGGAAGATGTCGAAATTGAATGTTGGCAGATATTGAATTAGAAAATAATACAAAATTTGTAGATTGTAAGCATTTTTAGAAATGGGTGATAGCCTGTTTTCATGTAAGAGTCTTTTGAGTTGAGCGCTGAAATTATTATATAATATCCGCTAAAATAAGCCCTTACTTCATACGCGGCAGTTTAGATAATTTTATCCTACTCTATCACTGTCGTCCATCGCATAAATTGAACAGTATTTTTCAATAACGAACTTTCGTTTTTTCTTTCATTGTTCCATTCAACAAGTGTTCGCACTATCAAATCGTAATACAGGCATTCATAGCAAATATTTGCTAGTTGGAGAATACCTAGTAATTGTTTTATTTATAAGCGAGTGACGAGGATCGATGCTTTTTTTCGTTTCGACTCAAAAAAAGCGCGGCTACGTAAATCAGGCGGGGAATGAGGCACTTGCGACAGAGAGTCGCCGTAAATACGTGCTTGTGAAACTCGAGGATGCCGCATCGGAGAGGCCGCGTGGGTGGGAATCGCGCATTTTTGTCGCGTAATCCTTGCATGATTCACCCGCGCGCCTTTCCGCAATGAAACCCGTCGCGGCCGGATACAAAAATAGGCCGCGAATTCCACGGGAATTCATCTCTTTTGCTCGGCATTCAAAGCGGAAAAACATTTCACGCTTACTCTGTCCAAATGAAGGAATTTTAATAACGTTTCTACTTGACGGGAAATACAGGTATAGGAAATTAATATTGAAAATTTTGGCCGATCATAAGTTTGACAAGAGTATTTACATTTCCACATCGTTGGAAAGATGAAAGGGGTCGGCCCTATATTAAATCCTTGTCATATTGAAATCAAAGTACTTGGAAAACCTGTTTTGATTAAGTGTCTAATTATATTTTATCGGAATTAACATTAATCATATTGATTTTTGTTGGACCTTCCCTTAAATTATAATTCAAGAGAATGTTTTAAATACTTTATAAATTTTTTTAATAGATCGTCTCGCCAAATGGAGCAGAGGACGACTGTTTCATACAATCTATCGACACGGACACCTACTCCGTGCGATTCATGGCTCGTGAGAATGGCATTCACAACATCCACCTGAAATTCAACGGTGTCCACATACCCGGCAGTCCATACCGAGTGAAATGTGGTAAAGTCGACGCCGATCCAGCTGCTCTCCACGCATTTGGCAATGGCTTGAAGGAGATCAAGACAGGACAAAAGACAGACTTTATCATTGACACCTGCAACGCCGGAAGTGGAGCACTCAATGTGACCATCGATGGGCCTAGTAAGGTTGCCATGGATTGCACTGAGGTCGAAGAGGGTTACAAGGTGAGGTTCACACCTTTGGTACCCGGAGACTATTACATCAGTATCAAATACAATGGATACCACATTGTTGGATCACCATTCAAAGTACCCTGCACTGGTAAGCTCTTCAAAGTTTTCACAAATTTTTCAATAAAAAAAACTGGAGGAAGAATTCTTATAATTAATACACATACTTGTTGATTCAGGTTCGGACTTGGCGGAAAGAGGAGCTCAGGAAACAAGCTCTATCCAAGTTGAAACCGTGCAGAAGATTTCTAAAGCTAAGCAGGCAGGACCAGTTTTGCCATTGTTCAAATCCGACGCAAGTAAAGTGACGAGCAAGGGAATGGGTTTGAAGAAGGCTTACTTGGGCAAACAGAATCAATTCACTGTCAGCGCTGGTGATGCTGGTTAGTCTTTTTGTTACAAAGCTTGCAAATATATTCAGAGTTCTCTGATATTTAATATCAATTGTTGTATTGCTTAATTAGGAAACAACATCTTGTTCGTTGGTATTTATGGACCAAAAGGCCCGTGCGACGAAGTCTTCACGAAGCACACGGGACGCAACAATTACAACGTGAGTTACTTGGTCCGAGAGAGAGGCGAGTACATCGTGATTGTGAAATGGGGTGACGAGCACATCCCCGGCTCCCCTTACAAGGTCGAGGTTTAAAAAGACCGAAGAAAGAAGAGCAACCAAAATCCTAGGCTAATAGAACCTTAGGTTCCCTGAGAAAACTGCGGAGCCAAACAGCCAAGCGAAAGTGCCTCAGACGCAAGCGTTAACTTTGTGTTTCGTTGGAGCAACGAACAGTCGAGTCTCAGACTTCCACAGCCCGCCAAACGTGGAAGCTCACAACAATTATATCCTGTCAGCAATGTCCTACCCTCGAATTTGCTTTACATACATCACTCCCCTTTTGCCCCGGCCTTCTCCATACGATATAGTGGCGACCTTCTAGACAAGTGTAAATGTGTTCCGCGACTATTGTATTAATATTTATTGGCACGCGATGCGTGCACGGAGAAATAGAGAGAGAAAGAGAGAGAGCGTGAGAATAGGAGGCACTTGACTTAAATCCCAATTGTGCAAAAGAATCGAAGGGCCAACGACTATCTGTAATTATTTTTACACCGCTAGGGAAGATTAGTTGATGAAATATCTACCAATCGCCGTGAAGTACTTACCTTCCTCCCGAATAAGAGAGATATTTTTGTCCGAGAACCTTTTCCTTTGACAGTTTCTTATTAACCCATCAGCATACACCATCGAGGAGAACAGCGAGTGATACATATCCGTAGAGATCCGTGGGAAGCAAAAAAGTAGGACTCCGTACAAATTAGACGTTTACCAAGGTAGAAAAGAAAGAGGGATACTTTGAGTATCGATTGACATACAGCTAATTGTTCTTAGATCGAATCCTATGTCGAAAATCATGTCCTGGCGAGTCAGTAGTCGTCCCTATTGCTGGACGAGTGGGATTTTGCCGATGTTAATGTACAGAATTTAATTTAAGTAGACAGTAGACGCTGGTTAACCATGAAGAAACTGATTTTTAATCGCTTGACAATACTTGATCAGACGCGACACCTGATTCACGATGATTTTTTCCCGCTTGTCTCCTTAAATCGAATTGATTGGATATGCCAGTGGGTTAATGTGTTCCGTGCTCTCTACGCTGCCTAATTATAAGTGGCAGAAACCCGATGTCACACATGTGTAATCAAATGGGAGATCGAAAGAGTCACATCAAAGTCGAATTAAGAGCGAGAATGAATTATCCTGAGATTAATTTCGCGTTTTGCCATTGTGTTCGTGGGATCTCTCATATCGAGAATCCAAGCAGGCGATTGTCAATCGATCGCCTACGACCAAGGTCAATTACTCGCGAGTTCGAACTAAAGATATGAAGATGAAACACCGATTGTGCCTTCGAATATTAGCTTGAAACTGTGTAAAATTGCCAGGAATGAATATTGTAACTATGTTTCTCGCGCGGCGGCGGCGGCTCGGGCCAGAACAAACCAGACAAGCCCGTCGTCGTCATTTGCATTACTTTGCATTAATGTCATACATCGTACTGGACTTACTTAATATCGAGGTAAACGTACTACGGATAATTATTGATAAATTATATAGAAATTAAATAAATGATATGTTTATTAAATAAATCAAACGACTTTCTTTCTCTCCTGACACCTTCTTCTAGGCTGCAGTTTCATTTTCAAATTTACAGGCTTCAATTTGTAAAAGTGTTTCAATAATTATAGTCCTCCAAAATATTTTCATCACTTTTACGAAGTCTTTGGAGTAGAATAAAGAAAAGATATATATATATATATATATATATGTGTGTGCAGGTGCATGTTGGTCAAGCAGGTATCATGGGGTGTACCTGCATGATTGCTGATGCTCACAGGTGCGAGCCGACTAACGGCGACAACCTACAAATCGAGTTCTTCTACAGCCGATGTAAATTTATTCAATGGGAGCCGGTCGTGGATCGAGGATCTTCGTTTTTCGGCCTGGCAATTAAGTCGGACAAGCAGACTCACGGTTGAGCATTCGTAATTTCGGCCTTCACTGTATAAATCACTGTCAATATTCCTTTTTAGACATTGCGGTGGCCTATCAATGAGATCTCGTGAATTGTTACATTAATACATTGTTGTATCACTTCTGTGGTGTCAAACGAATATCGCTGAGTTAGCAAGCATTACAGAATCACTCAGTAAAAATGGAATGACCATCAAATAGCTATCGAGAAAAGGGTGAGCTCGCGCCGACATATCCAGGCAGTAAAAGCTTTTGTAATTGGACGTATCAATTAAAAAAAAAAAAAAATCTCGTTCGAAGTGCTTGATCGTAATAGTTATGGAAGTATTATTCTACTTGAAAGGCTTTCAATGAAACCGCGTGTAATTGATGTGTCACAGGCATCTCCAACGAGTAGAATAAATTCATTGACAGATCGGATGATGTACGATTGACAGTGAATGGACTATATTGCAAATTAAAGGCAAAAAACCCTACACATATATTTCTATTTCATTTTTACAATTCAAACATATTGGCTCACTAGAATAATCACGGGATTTCGTAACACCAACTTAAACAATGAATAAAACAAGATAAACATGAAATCCACCATTCATGATAAACATCTCCAATTTATTTACCAAGTTCGACGTTATATTCGAGTCATCTTTCAAGTTTCTCGTGCAATCTGCCTAACATATGTACCAGAACATTCGCCTACGCCCAGGAAGCCTTACTATTCCAGAGCTCCATTTGAAATTCCCATCACACTAAATCATTTCGGTGGAGATAGCTCAGGTACCACCACCAGGTACTCTCCCGGTGGAATCAAGGGTGCAGGAAATCCCCGGGCGAACGTGCGGCGGGTGGAATTAGCCAGTGGCAGGAGGGTGAACCCTAGCAAAAAGAGAAGCTGGAAATGGTAGCAGGGGGTGGGAGGGGGTGGGAGGGGGTGGGAGAATAGTAAGCGGAAGAGGCGGTAGTAGAGACAAGGAGCGCACTGGTAGCAGCAGCGAAACAGTAAACTAACACGAGAGGAAGACGCGTGCTCGATAAGCTCAGGCTCCAGTTCCAGTCTCCACTTCCGGCACGAGCTCTCTCGAGGCCCGGAGAGACAGATTCCGAGAAAGAGAGATAAAGAGAAAGTGAGAGAGGTAGAAGCTGCAGTGGCTGGGAGCACCGAAAAAGCCGGTGAACGCAGTTGAAGAACGATAGAGCGAGCGAGTGAGAAGATAAGGCCTGGCAGTCGAAGAGGTCAAACGAAGAAGGACGAAAGGGTTAGATGCACCTGGCGGCTTCTTAGCGGCGGCGCCGGTGGGGAGGGTAACCGCAAGGTCGACCGTGTCGATAGGTGGAGGTGAGCTTCTCCACGCTCGACTCTCGCTCTCTCGATAGGACGGGAGGCGGTCGCAGCAGCTCGCGAATACCAATTTCTGCGCCAACTCGCCGGCGCCCGCGAGCTCTCGACTTGCGCTCTCAGCCGGACGCACATTGGGAGAGAAAGGAGCACCCTGAAACACGCCCTAACGCCGACGCCGACGCTCTCGCTGATACCTTCCACCCCCCGGGCACGCCAGACGCCCGCCACACCGCTCCGGGGGTGGCTACCACTCTGCCCCGATTCTTCCTACACTTTTCACCGAACTTGCGATGAAAGCCTCGGAAAAACTTGACGAAAAAGAGTTCGCAGTAGTTTCTTTAGCGTCGCCGATTTTTTTTTTTAGAATTACATACGTAAATAATATTGTCAAGAAATGGAAGTACAATTGCTGGAATTGGGAGAACTTGATAGGCACATTGTACATTTCGACGATTATGAAATATGTTCTAACTTACAATGGAAATAAAATAAAAATGAGCCCCGCGGGTCCTTGAATAACTTTTCGAAGACTGCTGGTTTATTCTTGTCAGCAATAGCCAGGTGTTTTCTACATATCGCAAAGATTTCCAACTATCATACATTATTCTATATGCTATCCCAAAGCTATTACGATATGCTGGCGAATTCCCAGTGCAGTTCGATCATTTTAAAACCAAATGTGAACAATAAATGTAACTCCTCAGTCTCGAGGCGCAAGCGAAAGATCGCGTCGAAGTATCGACTACCAAAACACGTTCCTATAAGCAGGAGAGAGAGAGAGAGGGATCTGCGAGGTAGAGGGGGCGAAAGAGTAAGGGAGAAAGAGGTGGTAACCGTTATAGGCTGGCTAGCGAAGGTGTTAAAGTCGAGGTTCTCTGGAAATCGCGAAAGAAGAGGCGAGGTGAGAGAGCAGAGAGGTGCCGCAGGTGCACGAGGGAAAGCATAGGCGGAGCCTTCGTTTACCGCGCCTCCACCTACGAATCCCACCACCTCTCCAACTTACAGCCAGACGCACCGGCCTCTTTCTCCGTGAAGCCAGGCTTTCCCGGAGCTTTTCCAGGTGACCCCTTCCACTCCGGTTTCTCTTTCCAAGCTTTCGCCCTCTCCCAACCGCACTCTGCTCTCACCCACCATACCACGCCTCGTGGAGCTCTCCTGTGCTTGGTGGGGGTGGAGAGAGGTTCTTTTTCAGGATTTTCCTGGCCCCCGAGAGGGGAGTGGTGTTACGGCACACGCTCTTTGACTGCCCGAAGCGAGCCATACGTGAAAGAGCACCGAGTGCCGTGCGAGAATTCGTCGGCTCCACCTACTCCTCTAACTGCGGCACCTCCACTTGCCTCCCGATTTTCCCCAGGTGCTAGAACCCACCTTTCACCAGAAGGGACACGGCCATTTTGAGAGAACACGCACGATATAGCTGGGTATTCGCCTAGTTTACCTGCCGGCAGCTCCTTTACTACAGACTCATAGCACACCGGACCGCAAAACCCGAGAGAATATTCTGTCTAAGTGAGATAAGATCTTGTACCACCTAATGCCGTGGGCGTGTAGTAACGAAAGTCTAATCTTTAATAAAGTACAATACTTTGAAAATGTACGATAGATCGACTAGGTTTGGCGAAAGAATTCTACTTATGATTATTTTGATCGATACATACCTCTAGTTATGGATTATCGAAACCTGTTCTATTAAACTACAGGAAGGAATGGATGGGGAATTAAAAAAAAAGATCGAAGCATTTACATTCCATGATCCTTTTATTTCTCGATTACAGAGCGACGTCTGGTAGGGGTCGAAATGATCTCGCCACACATCTCCTTTCTTTATTTTCGTGTATTTACAAGTCGTACATTCGAACGGATATCGTCTCCTTGAACCTGGTTTTCAAGAACAATCGAGAAGAAGATCTGTGCTATTCTCTTGCTCACAGACGACTGGTCGCTCGAATTGCCTCTGCTTAATGTTATGACAAGTATATCGTTAAACGCAAGGTGCAACTGACAGTACGCTTCTTTACGGTGGACGAGCTTCTGACGATTAAAGACGTGCAATAGATACGAAGGAGATGCTATTTCCACTCAACCTGCTAGAGAAACTGATGCCTTCCGTCTTGAGAACTTAAAACAACAGAATTATTGCCTGCCTTTGCGAATTTCGAAGTGCCAACAGATCTACAACAAACTTCCAGGATATTTAATTAAATTATAAAGATTAATCTAGATTTTATAGTTGAGAATTGTGCATGTCTTTGGTCGTCCAGCTCGATACTGAGGATCTAGTGTCTGACAATCTCACAGAAGATCGACGAACAACTTTCCATTCGACGAGTGTTCGAATTCGAAAATAGTCCTTCGTAATAAACACCTAGAGCTTTTGGGCACACGCGACTACTATTCGAGCCTTTCGCTAATTCGACTTTGGTTCATTATTCTCTCTAAGCTGAGCCTCAAGCGCTTTCGAAGCAGCTCCTTTCCTAAGACGTTAAACATCCTCGAATGTGACAAGATTCAAGTGGACTTCACTTTAATTTGGCACTGGAACTATGATTTCGCGAAGAAGACATGAAAATTGATGACTTCGAGCAGGTTGAGAGGAAAAGTAGTAGCGATGATTCGATCGGACCCGAAAGTCGATGGCGCGTGTGCCGGAGTTTAATTCGCTAGCGCTAAAATGCGTGAACCGGTACGTGGCAAGTCTAAAGAGTTAATTTATCGGACGCATACTATATGTACAAGTATTTACAGGAGTGCGACATTGAAAACACGCCGATAATTACGCGACCTAGGGTCCTGAAGATCGTCGGCCTCCCGAGGGACACGGGCTTCCGTTCACATGTAGATCCGGCGTAAGTCGGATGGCGATGTTATCATGTTGCACTGAGGACAGAGCTTTTTCGCTCCCTGCAAGGAAGAGCAATACCTGTTTTCCTCCGATTCTTGTAAAAACTAGTTAACTATAACTCGAATCCGATCCAAGAAGGTTGAATCATACAAATATTTTACCAACATAGTACAACAGTAATTACTGTCATCTTGAAAAGATCAACTTCAGACTAGTTATTAAATCAGGACTCACCAGAGTATGCAACCAACATTGTTCGCAGTGCACGTGCCAGCAGCAGACTGAGGTCACCGGTTTCTTGTATTGTTCCTGAACAGACCCAAAAACCATAATCCTACTGTCATGTTTACTATTTATTATGAATGGAAATTCAAGGGAATCAACTTACCATACAGATGAGACACTTGAACGGTTGTCCTCTCATCTCAGCCTCCAATTCTCGAATGCGTCCTCTGAGAGCTTCGATGACCGGGGTGTCACCTTCCCTCCTGGGTGACGTGGTTGCACCTTCTTCGTGTTCACCTTGTCCAAGAGGTGTTGTGGTTCCAGGTTCGGGCTTTACTTCCACCAGTCCTTGATTCAACTGATCCGGGGTATGCGGGGTGTGTGGTGCATTGGGTGAAATCACTGCTTCCCGCAGGGCATCGCGTTCTTTCTGCTCACGTGGCGTTCCGTCTACTCTTGGTGCGACCACGTCCGCCTCGGAATACTGTGCGGGTCCGAATTCAGCAGCGTCGTCTCCGTCGACTACCAAATCCACATCCTCTTCGTCCTGTTGGCCAGGACCGTTTCCACCTGACCTGTTGCTGGATGACGTAGCCAATCCCGCCGCTGGAAAGAATAATAGATTTATCGTAGAATAAATGGAATATGTTAGAATAATGTTTAGAGAAGAATAGGCAAGGATTAATTACCAGAGAATCCACCGACGAGCATTGACGTCGCCCGGACTCTCCTCTGGCCAGCCCATTCATACTCTTCGAAGGTCTCAGCATCACCTTCTACGTCTACCTCTTCCTCGTCCAGATTATTCTGCCCGGCAGGATTGCCATTGTTGTGCTTGTTTAGACATCTCTCAACGTGTTGATTCAACTCTTCAGGCGTGCCGGATAATCTCTCGTTGCAAACGGGGCAGGAAGGCTCGTCCGCTTTTCTTTTTCGATTTTTAATACGAATGCGAGCCTGAAGACAAATTATGCGCAAACTAATTGCAAAAGTTGTCCTCGATATATTACTCTTATGTTGTAATAAAATGATGAACTACTACTTTAGAGACAAAATACTCTACAATATATTAATATTCTAAAGTGTGTGACGAGGCAAACTCTTTCGGAGTATTATACGCAAACGCAACGTATAAATTCCTATATTTCGATATTCACTCGAGAACTGTCGCATTCCCATAAAACCCTCGAAGCATGACTTTACGAACTGTCGAACTGGTCGACAGCACACTCGCACGCGACACGAGTAGTATTCGGAAATCAGTGAGCAGTGTTCGATAGCGAAATATCCGAATGTCAGTGCGCGAGGTGCTCGTCGGTCTTCCAGTACTCGAAAGTTACGAGCTTTTTCAAAAATGCCAAACGTTCCTGTCCACCACTCTCTGCTCCAGTCTGCCTGCTCTGTGTGCATGTTTTCGGGTGGAATATTCCTCAAGTTCTCGAGGACTAATCGAATTGCACGTACCCTTTCGATGCACTGGCCAAATTGTTCAACAACTCGAAACTTTCCACGAGCTTTTCGCTCGAATATTTTCATCGCGCGTCGCTTCTTCAACGACGCAAAAGTACAAATAACGTATCAATGTTTCGAGGATGAAAATAAAACGGAATTAATCTCGAAATATTAATCCATTTTTAGGATTTATAAGTTATAGATAATTATCGTGATTTGCTTACTTGTCGATTAGCTTTGATCCTTTTGTAAGTTTCCCATCTGCCATGGGGTGTTCCGTCGGCAGTGGAAGGAGCATGCAGCATCGGTCCATGGGGATGATCCTGAGGGTGTCCTGGGGGTAAGCTCGACCTCGGTCGACCTCGGGATGACGAGGAAGAGACCTTGTACAAGCGATCGAGTTCTTGTGCAAAGTGTTGTTCCAACTCCTGCGGCCTCACCGTCACTCCGCATACTGGACAGCACGAAGGATCCGCCGGGAACTTTTTCTTGCCTGCAATGACAAGAAACTCCTGTTGAAGCATCGTCCAATCATCCAGAATACCACGCAACAATTCAATTGTTCACCAAGAACTTTCCGTAAACAAACATTGAGAGCTAATTCATTCAGATTTTAGTTTCCAAGAAGTTTTAACTTGAGGTAAACAAGTCTACTTATTTCAAGTGGAAAAGTCTCGTCGAGTTATGCAATCATTCACTCGGGAAAGAATGGAAATGCTCGAGAAAATCTGCTCGCCGGAGGGTATCGTCTAATGTGATTTAAAAAGTATTCAACTCCTAGTAATTACTTTCAGACGAGGGCGCTACGTTACATTAATCGCGGGACAAGTCGCAAAAGGAAAAGTGTCTTTCTAAGATTATATAGGAAGGGAAGCTTTCTACTCCTGCGGGAGAAGGACTCGTTTACACGCAATTTATTGCCTTATAAACTGGGAGACCGCTGGAAGGAGATTTCCTTATTGCTAATCAATGTCATTACAGCCATTTTCACTCTTTAGTCTGCCTATAATGTCTACATTCTTGCAAAGGGCATCAATCTTCTACAACGGAAACTTATGCATTACCTGTACAATGCTTTTCCCATTTATTTCGTATACTATTTATGGTAGTTATCTTAAGATAGAAATCTGTGTATTTATAGGCGAAGTTCGTTCTATTTTTATCTATCGTAGTAAGACTGAACTATCATTGGTTCGCTCATCGGGGAAAGAATAGTGAAGGAGAAAAATATTAGTTTTCAGAGACGAACGCTGCGGCTACTAGAACAAATAAACTCGCTTGAGTGGACGCATCTGTTGAACGCGGCTTCTTCCACCACATAAATTTCACCAACGAAAAATAAATGCAGTCCTTCTCAGCCCGGCATGCTTTTGTATTTAAGACAATTGCTTATGATTTACCATCATCCAAACTCAAATTGGCTTGCCAACTATTCTAAAACTAGATGGTAAATATTCACATTTGAATTTCTAAAATGAAATTTCCATCGTTGTTTCATTTGACTTAATAAAAGGACTTTGATTGGTGACTTCCGCGATCCGGAATACCCGAAACCGGAGGAACTTTTTTTTTTAATAGAAATATTACTAGGACGATCTAGTTGACATTGTTAAACAGTGTAGAGACAGGCACTATTGGAACTAATGTCAAATTCTCAGACTCTGTAATTGCATTGACCAGATTTTATCTCTTGAATTATACAATCCGATTCGCTCGGATGAGATTCCAATAATTGAACTTCGTGACAGGGTACTATTGACAGATCCTTTCAGCGAACGTGTTCAATTATACAAGAAGAAGTGGGGAACCACATCCTGCGATTGGTTAAGGTGGGCACTGTTAAACTCCTGTCCTAATGGATGACTAAAAATAAAAGGAAACCTGCAATCCCTTGCACTAATCTAATGAAAACTAAATGGAATCTCTAAAGAGATTAATTCCAGTAGAGTAAACTGAGTCAAGTCTCATCAAAAGAGAGTTCTTTCAAGAAGCGATCACATAATACATCGACGCATGCAAATCGTACGCGTTTCTGTTCTTTGTGGGAGCCGGTGAGTTACTTCGACAGGAGGAATGTCTTGTCTTCGAGGGTCCACCCGGTGTGTCTGCCTCTTCCGGCGTTCTGGCCTCGTTTATTTGGAGATTCCGCAGCCGTTTAACCTATCCTTGAAGCGATGCTCCTTTCCCCCACCTTCTTTCACCAGTGATGCTGCTCCCAGTGGCCTTTCCCCTCTCTTTCTCTCTCTCTCTCTCTGAGCCGTTCTTTCTCCCTTTCAGTCGGAAGCTCAGCTTCTTTTCCCCTTTCAATTAGGCGCCCTTGCAAATTTATGTCCGGCTCTTCTAGCAGACTATCCCTTCCAACCTTCCCAGTATTTATATTGCGTGCCACTCGATATTCCCAGCTATCCTTGCCGTATTGAACGAGACACCTTGTACTCTAATTCGCCCATTCGATTATTGCTCGATATTCCATCGAATCGCCTCGAAAATAACCCAACCCCCACCTCGATGACGTCTGCGTTATCCTTTATTGTGTCTCTCGAATATTAAAAGCAATCTTCCGCCAACACTCGAGGGAGCTGGCTCAGTCGGGTTATTATTTGAAGCAGTGATTTTGTTGCGTTTAATAAAGTCGAATGGTTTTTCAGGGAGAAGGGATGTTTAATAACGCAAGTTCGAACATCGACGTTGCACCTGGCGTGGCAGAATATAAAATAATCAAGATAATAGAACAACCACGAACCCTTTCTGTAATCCTGAAAATTAGAGGAGCAGTTTTGCTGGTCTCTGTGACCGTGGCATCTTATCGGCATTATCAAAGCCCGGAAAAACGTCCGGGGTGGATGCGATTCGCGCGTTTAAGGAGCTCCGTCTGCTGACATAATTAACGGAAGCCCGCTCGTTTTCGAGGGTTAAGAAATACAAAAAAGCTGGAGGGAGACGGTTAAGGAGGAAAGATAGAAAGGAGAAAGCTCGAGGCTAAGCCGCAGAAGAGCCCTTCTTTCCTCGCGTATCTTCATCTGAATTACAGCTTTTTCCTTTTTAAAGTGCCCCTCACCACTCGTCCTCTCCTCTACTTTTATCTCCTCGCCTTTTATCGTCGGACTCTTGTAGGCAATGGCGAAGCGTTTCGTTTGTAAGTTAAACATCAGTGAAGAATTGCTAATGAACTATTGGATCGACGAATTTCACATTATGCTCAAAGTCGAAATTCTTCATTTAAAAAAATATCGGATGCTGGATTGGAAACTAATTGACAAATGTAGACTTTCGAAGTATTGTTTTATACTTTAAGTATTTAATAATACTTTGATGTATTCGGTACGAAGTGTTTTGTAGTACATTTTCCAGGAACATTACTCGCTTGCATTTTCGATTAAGCGACGATGCCAGTGCCCGTTTTCCCAGCTATCTTCTCTGAGAGGACCATAACCGCGCTATCATTTACACTTAGCCCCTTTCGCCAAGAGATAGAGTGGTCGCGTATCTTTAATTAAAAGAGACGCCGTCTGCCCAAGCACCAGAAATAAAAAGGTCCGCCGGCGTCGTTATTAAGGCGCGAATCCACCCTGGCAATGCTAAATAAGGCATTACACCACCTAACTTCGCCACCGAATGGCCAACACTGTCTCCAACAGATAATATCATATTTACCTTGAGAATTCGACTGGAAAAACACTATCGACTGATTTTAAACAGATTCTGCAACTACCAACAAATTTTATTCAACACTTGCGCACTCGGAGAGATGTCAGCACGTGGCAGATAAAACCGATCCTGTTGGGTGGTACATAGAAGCGCGAGCGACAGCTCGACTGCAGTGCAGCCTTTCGGGGCTTTATGGCCTTAATTTGGATTCCCGGCACATCGACCACCATCTGAATGCCTCTTTGATTTAATAGAGAACATCAACGCAAGCTTTCCAAGGGCGCCGCCTGTGCCAGCTAAAAGGGTGAGTTTAACATTTCTACCAGTTATTTCCTCAGGGTGAATGTTACACTCCTTATATTTCTCACAAGATGTTAGATCTTTAATTACTCTCTCACGTAATATGAAAAGAATTTAATTAACAGGATAGAAAGAAACTAGATCGAAATAAGAATGTGACATTAGTTAGTAGTGCTGCAAGTATATTTCGAGAGTGATAGCCTCGTGAAAGGTCCGAGAAAGAAGTGTTTCTGGGTTCCTATATCGTCGGGAATACAAGCTGCAGGTAATTAGCTGGGCGCCCGCGCAGTATTTACGGCCATTTAATCCGGATAGAGCAATTAGTATATATCGATGGTGCCAGGTCGGCGGTTACAGATGTAGGATAGGCCCCTACCTACCACGTATAATCCGGTTTTAATTAAATAACCGTGCCTCTCTCCCTCCTCGTTCCCCTGTCCACCGTGTCGTCCCTCTCCCTTCGCCAAAGCAGCTTTACCAATGCAGGAAATCGTGCCACTTGATTTGCCTGCCTCCGAGAAAGAGTTCTCTTCCACACAAAATAACTCTTGTCTTTGGCCAATAATTAGACTTAGCGTGTAAGAATTTTAAATTAAGAGGTTTAAGATTTTTAGGAGAAAGTTTTGTTTCTTTGATGTGATCTTGGAAGTCGAATGTTCAGGATACATGGCTGTCTGGATGTAACAAGTGGCTCTTTGGAGAGTTGCTAGTCGGAAGGCGAACTTAGGTGGTTGTTGGGGGTTGTTGGAAAGGGTTGCGGTGGTTGAACGGGAGGAATACCGTCACCAAATCCCTCAGGCATTTAACCGCAACTGTTGTCGCTTGGATGGCCTGGGTTATGGCCTCTGGATATGTTGCCACGACGTTGCTTCGCCCTTGAACAGCAGCAGCAGCAGCCCGCACCCTGATCGCTTTCGTTCTGCCCGCACATCTTTCCCAGCGCGTTTTTAACATCCACCCTTCCAACCGGCTTCAAACCGTCATTAATCTTTGAATTTATCTACATTTTTTAAGCATCTCTTCGTCAAATGTGGCAGACAGATCTAGTTAGAAATATATTAATTTATCATATCCACTTGTACTTCACCTGCCAATTTGATTGACACAGACCTGCATTAAAATGCATACATTAAAGACTCCAAGGTCTTCAAGATCGTTTGATCTCGAATTGATTGGAATCGTTACATTAAACATGTTTTACCAACATCTTAAGTTTCACACCGTAGCGACAAGAAAAGCTCTCAGGTTGGGTTCGGCGCGGAGCAAAAAGTGATATGGAACGAGGAGGCATATTTACCGAGCGGAAGAAAACACGCGTCGGAATCGCGGCGCTCGTGTCGAATCGATTGGGAGAGCCGATGAAACGATAGCGTGTAACGGCGAGGTTCGCGCATTAATAAAGAGATATCTGCATTCGAGCGGTTGAAATATTGAGGGCGGTTCTTTGTTGGCCGGTGCTCGCCACTGCCAATAAGACGAAGGTAGGTAGGATAATCGCGCGAACACTCGATAATTATTAACGCACATCGAGCGACCGACGAAAGGGGGCGCGCACCTGCCGGAGCGCGCGATTGCCATCTTAATCGAGCACTTAATTATCTTAATACTTATCGTAACCGGGTACACGCAACGGTTGCCCAATAATAATAGCTGTTACCGGCAACACACCATGGCGTCGTAGTAGGTAGCAAGCACAGTTGAGGTTACGCATCATTCACACTTGAGCGGCTCTGACAAGCATTGCCTGCCGAGCCAATCGAGCGAATGCAAACCCTAAGGGCATCATTATATTGGATTAATAGTGGGCCGATAATCATTTCTTAATTGCTCACACGTTCTAATCCTAGAATGGCAATCTACTTATAGAACCCGGTTATTTGTTTTTTATTTCAATTTTTATCTGCATTTATAATTGTTGACCATATGTAGAAAATGAAAGGGGTTCTCGGATAACTATTAACATCGGGCAAGTTATAGGGAGAATGCCGAATAATTCGGTATGCATGAAAGGACGTTCCTTGGAGAAGCGCCCCTTTCATGCTTCCGAACATACATATAGAGAAATCAGAAGCGCCCTTAGAGCCCTTATCCTATTAACTACCGAACTTAAAGAACATTATCTAAGCCTGGCAGATGCCTATAATAATATAATACCAAGGAGAGTATTATTAATATTAAAAAAAGCTTGAAATATTTTTGCAGCTATATCGCGCATCCTATTTTCATCTCTCGCCGAAATCTCCTAGACACCAGCGACCTCTCAATTATTCAACACTTCGTTCGTCCCAGCTATCACCGAGATAAGTTCGCCGGCTTTGGTTATAAAGTCGAAAGCTTCTCACGTAAATTCTTCGCTTGTTCTCCACTTGTAGGAGAGGAGAGCTTGTTGCCAGCGGGGGGAAAGTCGAGGGTCTTCTAATTCGTTTTTACTGCGCGAAGAAAGCTATGCTAGCGCGCCGATCAAAAAGCGTCACCTGTGTTCGCATCGAGGGAAGAACAATACGCGACACCCATCGCACTTTCCATAGTAAAACGGACGGTTCCGCGCGCGCCGGAAGGATTTATGGTGTTCGCAAGCGACCCGACTACTTTCAGCCGCCTCCTTTTATTCGCTTTTATTGCGTCGTCACTTCGACGCCCGATACTTTCTATTGTGATAAAAGAATTCCTTAGATTGAAAATACACTTCGCCTCATAGAAATTCCTCGATTCAAATTGAATAATTTCACAAAATTGATATACTAGATAAAGAAAATTCAATTCATAGGATGAAGAATATAATTCGAGCTTCTTTTATCTTTACACGAGCTTACTGTTTTTCTTGCTCATCCGAGTGGTTTTACCAGTATCTATGTAGGAAGGAACCCCTCGGATTTTCGTGGAAACTTAAAATCAAAGGACGAGCTAGCCGTCCAAGCCGAAGAGAAGCGGGCTCGGGAATCGCGACAAAGAGGACGATTCCCAGGCGACGCACTTTTCGGAAGAAGCCTGCTTGATGGTAATCTTTCCTTTGCTCGATGTGCACGAATATCACGCGTCACCGCTCACTCGCATACCCTCGCTCCAACCTCGACCTCTCATATAGACATTCCTTTCGACTGCTTCCTCGCTCTCCCTTTTCCCATCAAAACGCCCACTCTTTCTCGCTCTCTCTCTCTCTCTCTTATGACTCACATTCGCAATGCTGCATGCTCCGGATTGATTAATAAATCAGATATACCGACTTTTAATATTGCAAATATAACTCGGCGTCGAGGAGATGATAAAGAGGGAGAATGTGAAAGTGAAAAGGACTCTAATAAATTCACATGATATATAAAGTTGCGAAATATGAGAAATCAAAGCTTGCCATTAATAATTCTATGCAACAATGTTGCACGGTGATAAAACAATGATCGGAGAGTGATAAAGTGAAGAAATTTGTCAAACATTACTCGGCGATTTCTACTAGCGATACTTGAGAAGGAATAAAAAGAAAAAAGGATCTCGTTGAGGGTAGCCTATGAAACGTATGCGTTTAGCCAAGAGATTCGCGGGAGACTGCTCTATCGGTGGCATCAAAGTAATTTCGAAGATCCCAGCTCGCGCCAACGACTCCTTTTCCTGTTTCTCGTTACCGCGGGATTTACGCAAATTCTCGGGCGATAAATTCATTTCGGCGATCCGCAATCTCGAGAGGCGAATCACCTCGGGCGAACACGAGGGGTCTCTGATACTACACTCTCGCATCCCGACTGGCTTTGGCCTCCCTATCTCCGAGCACACACGTGTTCAGGCACGCGTGTCCTCACACCACCACACTCGCAAAATCCTAGATCTACCTGCTTACAGGAAATTGCCATGTGGGTGGAGGTTACGATGCACCATAGTCCCGCATTTACAATATTTTTCGGGACTAAACTGTATGCCTTGGCTGAGCAAGTCAACCGAAGCTAAATAGCACTAAACTTCAAAGTGTAAAGATTATGATGTAGAATTTGAAAAAAAAATATTCCATAAACGTAACAAGTTTTGAAAAATGTTCAACTAAGAATTAATACTCGTTTAATATATGAACATACGGGCAATCCTAGTGCAATTCGAGAGTAAATTGCAATGAGGGAAATGACTATAGCTTGAAGGATACAAGGATACAGGAGTGAACGACGTAAGTGCACTAAAAGAGAAAGGATTCTTGTTCAAGAGTGTGCGAGTAATCAAGAGATAGAAAGAGAGGGAATGATCAAGAGAAAAGGGAGGAGGAGGAGGGGGGTGGGTGGAGTGAGTGCGAGAGAGGGGGTCAGGAAATAAGTTCGGCTGGAAGTGGCTCCGGGTCCTGTTGTGTAAATGAGGGATCGTAAAGAAAGCTACACAGTATCAGCAACACACCTCGGACACCTACTGAAACGTGGCCGGTGCTTGGACCCCCCGCCGCTCGGCATCCCTTAAATCACGGCTGTTTGTAATTAAGTGAATGAATGGCCTGTATCAGAGTTAATATTTGCGACATGACGTATGGCGCCTGCCACGCGGACAAATCCTTTATATATCATCGCTACGCTTTATAGAAGTGCTGCTCCTGCTGCCTCTTGCCTCCCCGAGACACCCCTTTCCGGCCGTGACGCATCCATCTACTATGAGATTTATTTAAGAGCCGGCTCAGATCGAAACTGGATCGACTCATCCGCCATTCATGATGATATCTCGATCAGGGTAAAAAGATAGATCTCGTAAAGAAAAGAATCTTGCAACTCTCATTGGGACACTAAATGGAACGATGAATGAAACTATTCGTTAAGGGGGTGAGTTGAAGTAAAGCCAATTTTGTCTTAATGAAATGCTTTAAAGGGTACATATAAAAAAAACAAGGTGTGCGCAACAAAGTGAGTGTCCTTTCTCTGTCTGATATGGGAAAGGTTTGAGAAGCGCGTCAGAGTAGCTATCAAAGAGTGGCATTTAGCATAAAGGGCCGAAAGGAGAGGCGAAGAATAACAAACGGTCGCAGCACGATGCCACTGAAAGAGGGTGCGGTTATACTCCGTAGGAGGAAGAGTAGCTCGGCGAGGGAAAAGAGAGCAAAGTGTTTAGCACAGGAGAGAGTGCTGCCGGGCCTTTCGCGGCTGCTTATATAGAAGCCGGTGAGTAAGATATAGCCGGCTGCCGGACGTGTTTATGAATATTGGCACGTTGGCCCTTGCCAAGTTGTTTTCCGGTGGACGCGCGCGCCGCTACAAAGCCCAAAGCTCTTGTAACATAAGTCGTTCGCCCGCACGGACTCGCCTCGAAATTCATCCCGATACAGATACACTCCACCGATGCATTGGTTATATGTTCGCGTACACGGCCCTTGTTCAGCATGTAACACGTAATGACGCGCCCCGACGCCCAGAGGGGATTGTATCTCCTGCCACGCTCTCTTTCTCCTCCAGTGGATCCTAAAGATCCACGACTAACGCACCATCCGAGCGCATATCATTTTTATGCCAGCCATTCGCGCGAGGAAACAGACCGAGAGCTGCCAGAATGCACCACACTGTAGTCTCTGCAAGCTTATTACTTCGTCCTGTAATTCTACTGGCTTCACCCTTTCTATTATTCTTTTTCAAACAGATGGGACATATTTTTTTTTAATGACATAGATATTTGAAGAATTGCAGAGGAAAATACCAAATGTTGGAGTGAATCAAGTTATAACAATTTGTACAAAGATCCGACGAAGGGAACAGTTACGGTTCACCAGATTTAGTATGTCAAAGGGGAAAATAACATAGTTTCAAAAAGGACAGCTGACATCGAGATCACTGCTCGCAATACATATAGTAATATCGTAATACACACGCGTTTCCACGGCTGTGTCGTGTAGTAAATGGGGTAACGGGATCCGTTAAAAAAAGTATCGAACCTCTTGCGACCGAATGTATCCCGTTGCATCGACGTGTCAGGCTCCATTGAGTTTTTTGTAATTTTTCTATCAGATCAGTCGTTCGACAGAATAAGGGCGACAATTACAATTTTAACACTCTTCTGGCAAAATTAAGAAATTCTATAAAACTGTACTTGACATTTTGGCAGTTGCCGAATTGGCTATCCTTCGAGTTTGACAAATCGAAAGACATTAATAGCTGCGGTCTGCAGGAGTTGAGAGACAGGGGAGAAAAGAAAGAAGGTGGGTTGGAAAGAGGGGGTTACGCCGGGAATGAGAAGAAGATTACAAAGGCGGCTTGAGTGAGTGCCGAATTGAAATTGATAGCTGGCGGAACGGTGAGGGCTACCACGTGCAAAGCAAACTCCGAAGAAAAAGGAGGAGTAGCAGCACGGGTGAAAAAGGAAGAGAGCATGAAACGAAAGGAGCGAGGGGAAATTAAGAAGTCGCGGATGCAATCGTACCGTATCTCCTTACACGACTGACTGTATTATAATCTACAAGGTGTTACGTGCTGCCAGACACTTGACGAACTCTTTCTTACGCAATAAAATTCCTTTGACATCGTACGATAAAATTAAACGGACAGAAAAACGACGGATCAATTTATAATAGCAAGCAACCCATTCAAAATGAAGAGATAAAAGTCACCTTCATTACCACGAGAGCCAAGTTCTCTAAAAGAATAATTATTCAATAATTCCTTGCTTGATAAAATCACGTACTCATCTGGGAATTATCAAGTAATTCCCGGGCTCTGAACGTGAAATCCCGAAATATGGGCGAGATTGTCCAGGATTTTCTCGTGGATCCAAGAAGTCCCGGACGATTAAGAGGTCAGGAGAGTGTCGGGCGGCAAGGATTTATGGGGAAAAAAGGAGTCGTTCGTAGCGGTCGATGTAAATCCAGGAAAGTGTCCCGGCTGTTTCTCGCACTCATAGCGGCCGTTTCTCGGCCGCAAGGTGGCCACTTTGCCGGATAAAGGAGATAAAGATAAAGGGAGGAAGAGGAGACGGAGTCCACCGCGGGAGGACGTACGAGGTTGCCCCCGTAAGAGAACATTCTTTATGAAGTGGACTTCTGCGTTATTATACTATCGGCCAACACGCAGGTCCTCTATGTTTCTCCTTTTGCCCTCCATCTTTACCCCCCGCACTCTGCCCCGCCCCGCATCTCTTCTTCATTCGGATGCCTCATTCGGTCCTCTTACTTTTTCTTAAATCGCCCGGCCATGTAAATGAACGTTGTATTTCACGCGTTATGTCCGGACGGTTACTCCCGTGTACGATTTTACTGCGATACACTGAGATATTTACTTGCATTCCTACCGGGATGCTGCTCCACCATGGAAGAGATGACTCCTGATGACAAATGCCAGTTTGCAAATAATCCCGCTTGATGTCACCGCGATTCATTTAATTGGGTTCAACGATTTCACTCATTGAAGTTGCCTTTCAAAAATAGAAATGTGTCGAAAATAAAACTGGTGGGGACCAAAAAAAGAAGAAGAAGAAGAAGAAGAGACAATTAAAACAGTTAAGAATGAGGGAGTACAAAAAGGTGTGTACATTTGTGGAGAAAGTTGGTAGTCGAAAGATACGACTATCTCTCGAAAAGAGAGTCCTGTAGGACTTGGCTGTGCTCTCCAGTATCTGGAGCAGATACTACCGGTTTCGGGGAGCGCGGCTACAATAGCGGGAGTGAGTCGGGGTCGACTCGTTATCCGATAGGGAATAATTAAATCGGTGTACTTCGCAGATAAGTCGATAGCGCGCACGTCGAGGCGAAGAAACACGCATTGTAAGGCGATAAGCTCGCTGCCGTGAATTCGATTCGTTATCGAGATAAAAACAACCAGGCTAGCCAATCCTTTGGGCGACAATTGGGAGGGGAGAAAGAGGACACCCACGACATGGAAAACAAGGCATTCCAATTTATAATTTAATCGAATGCTATTACAATACCACTAAGGTCAATAAATATCATCGAAATATTGTTGAACGCTCGACATTGTGCAATTAAAGTTCCCGGCAATGAGTGTTGATTGTCGCTGGGTAACGAGGGCAAATAATTACTCGACGTTTTGCGTTTATAAACCCAGCCGCGCACTCTACATCAATTTACTGTTTAGTGGTCGCACTTTAATTGGCACTTTTGATCGAATTAAATTAGCCGCGCGTTACACCGTCCATTTGCTAATTTCGATAGCGTGATTTCCGATTCACGCAGCGAGTGTCTGTCGGTATAATAAAATGACAATCTTACATCTGACAAAAATTCAAACCAGCCCGAAGAGAAAAATTACTAAAGTATACCAGACACCATAAATCCCCAACTGGATCCAACGCGTTTCGTAGGTACTCGTGCGGTATTGCTATCCAATTAAAGGTGCGTGAGTGAAGCTCTGCCTGGTGCAGGATCCTAGGCGAGGTCCTGCAACAGGACACTGCGGTATATATGGAGAGAGGGAGGACGCAGGGAATCCCGTCGGCAGCGTAAAGCGTAAACGTCACGAGGCCACGGTGGTCCGGCGCGTTCAGTTCTTTGATATCGCTGAAGCGTGAGGACGTTTTGGCAGACAGACGGACGGACGAACGGACGGTCGGACGGATGGACGGGCGTACGGACGAGGGGTCTGGTTATGATTGTGATATTACAGTTGGCTCGCAACCTCTCGGAATGTTACCAGCCTAGCTACCGCTCTTTCTCTCCCTCCTGCGGCTAGGTGGGAAGCAGCAGCACAGCATCCCATAGCCCAGGCAGACTCACGCTTTCCGCCTGTGTGCCTGGCGCCCTTTCTCTCTCTCCTTCTCTCACTCTCGCTCTCTCTCTCTCTCTCTGCTCCTCTGCGCTCGCTCTCGCTCTTTGGATGCATGCCTGCCCATCAAGCCGCGCCAACGTACATACAGCTAATCAAACGGGCCAGCCCACTGTGCGAATATTAATTAAACTCTCCGTTACGCCTGAATGGCACACACGAGCCGCGAGAGAGGCGGGACAAGGCTCGTGAGAGAGACAGATAGAGAAGGAAACTGAGAGGAAGAGGATGTTCCTACTGGAAGAAAGAGGGCAAAGGTGACGGACACCTATGTCACGCACCATCGCTTACTAAGAGAGGCATTTTCATCGTCACACTTGTCAATGAGCATCTAATTCACGATTGCTTGTATCCGTATTAATCTAGCCCGCTTTAACCCTTCCTCGTTGCTTTCGACTGCCTGACATTATTGATTGCTTCACTGGGCCACTAGCACCCTTTGAATATGCGTCAGGCATAATTTGGATGGGTTCGATCCTCGATGAAAGGCGATTAAAATGCGGTGCAACTATTCGGTTATCATCGATCATGGCGGCAAGAGAATGTATGTTTGCCTCGAGGCGAAGTTATTAAAGCTCTGTCGGGTATAGTTCAATTAATAGAAGTGATGTTGGTTAGTGGTGACTATTTAGAGATGTGAAATTATAGGAAGAGTGAAGAAGGTAATTCGTGGAGAGAGTTCTGATGGTCATTCGAGTAGTAAGGATGCGAAAGAAGTTGGACTCTTATATAGATGTCAGATTTCAGGCGTTGTAAACGTTATATGGCTTGTTGTAAAGGCGGCCTCTTTGATACTGTGGACCCCATAATGCGTCGATACATACGTGGCCCATCGTCGTAAATACCACGACTGACGACGACTCCCTCTTTCTTCGGGATACATCCTTCCCGTTGTATACAAGTCCGCCATCAGTCCTCTCTTCACTCCGACTCTTTCTATCTTCTCTTCCTCTTTCTCACTCCTTTTCTAGATAAATTAAGTTCTACCAGCGCGCCATGTAAAACGCTGCCAGCCGCCCTAAATCCTCGCCCCAAGCTTGCTACGCGAGATGACTGCGCCCGTTTAATTACGCTATCATAAAACAGGAGGAAGCACTCTCGATGACTTCGTTCCTGCTGCCATAGTTGTAAGAATAAGACTCGCGTGCCTATAATACTTTTCACTTTATGGTGGACTTTGGAAATCCAAGTTTTCACTTCGATAAATATTTAATACTGGAGAAATTTTGTCTGAGAGTAATTTGAAACTTTACCGCCTTGTGTGTTGATATAAATGTATGCAAAGGTAGCATGACTTTGGATAAATTTACCCAATTATTTTCCTCCGTAACATTAGAATTTTTAATGTCTACTCACAATGTAAATTCCACAGGAAAGCCAGATTGATATTGTGATACATGTTCGACCCGGAGGTTTCCGGCTCGCCCCGCAAGTGCAGCATGGGAAACGCGCACTCGGCAGTCACCACGACACTTTTCACAAAAACAGCTCTTCCCCGGGCTTACTAGCTTGCGCACCATCGAAAACCGAACTAATAGTGCCTTTGGCACCCTGCTCTCTCGTTCAGGGTGACTTGCCTACGAAACCGGACTAGGGAGGGGTTAGGGAACCTGGGGTGAGAGCTGGACTCGACACCCCTGGCGACCAACAACCTCCAATAGGATTCAAGAACTGATCTCATGGATCCTACAGACAATCTTTATTATCTCATCGACTATCACTTTTTACACAACTAATTAAAAGATCGTACTTTCAAGTAATCATAATAAAATCAAAGTACTCAAAAAGGACTACATTACAAATTCAAAGTACTTATTCTATTTCATATTAAAACCATTAACACATCACTCCGAAAGATATTGAAAACTAGTCAATACAATTATAAATCAAAAGTTAATTGAGCCATTCAGATTGCCAGCTCACTCTCCTAAGTGGCAAGTCCAGCTGGCCGATGTGTCACAGTCTAAGTGTCAGGATTTAATTCCATCCGCTCGGGAAGGCACTTTTCCACGTAGGGCAACTAACCACCCCTAATATCTGTCCCATGAAGCGCGCGCGGTAGGATTTCGATTCTAAAAGTGCCCATCGAATAGAAAAAGAGAGAACGAGAGAGAGAGAGAAAGCTGGTGAGAGTGACTGCTTGACTGCTCGACTGACTGACTGACTGACTCTCGTGCTATCCCTGCCATACAAAAGGCCGGCTTTGTGCGTGCCTACAGATTAGTGGACTTATATACAAAGTCATTCATGTCGAGCCAAGACCCGAATGCCCCTCTCCGCACTCCCCGGAACCCCTCGCCAGGATTCCATGCCCTCGTTCACACCTATTCCATGTTCGGAACCGGGTGTGCGTCACGTATGCCGGAACCCTTCGGCCACGGAAACCACCCGGTAATCTTGCTAATACAGATGTCAGTGGCGTATACACGCCAAGGAGAGAGAGGGAGAGAGAGAGGGAGGGAGAGAGTGCCACCCTTCGCCCTTTCACGCCATGCTGCCCTCCGACACCTTCGTCCTTCTCTTTCTTACTACAGTGCAGCTTGTATCCCGATGGACCAGCTATTCAGGTCTCTCTTATACATATATCTGCATTCGCTGGACTCGCTCGTCGGAATAGCTCGTCAAAATATGACTTATGATTCAGGGGATTATTTGTAAATTTGATGTTGGTGGTTTTTTGTTTATTAGTTTGAAATTTGATGAAGAAAAGACTTTTGTGTCTGGATAAGTAATTGACGTAACAAAGTGAAAATTATGTAGTATTGCGGCAGAGCAGTGAGTGGATGGTTCACCAGAAAGTAAGGCTACGCAGGACGCATGAGAAGTTAGCTGATCAAATTCAGGCCGATTTCGAAAACACAATCAGCTGGGGTTTCATTGTTAAACCGCTTTAACGTTAACTGTGACAGTGGCTAACTGGAGCAGGGCCGGCAGCGACGGGCAATCGAAAATCTGGATAATAGAATAATGATGAAGTAGAGAGGAGCGACCGCACTCGCATTTCGCATTCCGCGTGATAGTCACTTCCCGACTGTGTTCACTATACCATTAATAGTATTACATTTCAATCACAAGTGCTCTCGAAACTTGTGCAAACCAATCATTAGGAAAAAGCAAACTGATTCCCCACAAATCAATGAATATGAAGATTTGCGAGATTAGAATCAATGAATGAAATAGAAACGATATGGAAACATGAATTATAAGTTTACCATCAATAAGAACAAGTTTGACGAAGATTTATTAGTCTGGAATTTACTTTCTGGATCTCGAAGAGAAAAAGAGAAAGAAAAAGAAGTGAGAGGAGGAGACAGGAAAGGTCATCGCGCGCAGTGAGAGTCGGCATCACCGAGCAACCACCATTCACTAAATCCGTCTAGGCGAAGATTTTCCCAGTGGCATGAAAGGGAGCTGTGCTGGGATTATACAGTCAAAAGTCACAGTTCAAATTTGTCGGTCCATTGAGCAGAATGCAGCGGCGCGACCAAAGGCTTCCGGTTTTTCGAGCACACCTGCCTTCAGCGCTTTACAAAGGTACGAGGGAGCCAGCGACGGTAGCCTACAACGATTTCACGCTTTCTCAGAATACGAAGGATATGTTGAAATTATCTTAACGCCCTGTCAAGCTTGACAGTGAACCAGTATTCTTTCTTATAAGAATTTCAAACCCTTTCCCAACTGAATTAAATCCAAACTTTTTATTAAATTGCCACTATTAATGATTTAACATTGCTCATTCGTCTAGCATTTTGTATATTTAGCGGATACACAAGATCGGTTAATAACATTTTTACCAACAATTTTACAACAATATCTTTGACAGTTTCGAAGGAGGGAGAAATGTATGGCAATATTCCGAAGTCTGTTTACACGTATTTACCCACCCTGCCAAAGTATACTGAGAGCCGAGTTAAAAATGGAAATTGGTATTATTCCGTATTACAAAATTAAAGCACCATCCGATTAACAACAAGCGGAAAATTTCCAAGCGATATAGTTAGACTGGCTGTGTGCTTGGGACTGTGGAGAGCGCCGGAACTCTTTTCTCCCCGAGGCGAATAATTCATTTTCAATTTTGGCCGATCGACGAAATTCCGCATGTCCATGCGCGCGTATTAATAACGATTTCGATGGCGGCTGAAACGTGAAATGTCAGTGGAGGCGGAATCAGTGATTCTCGCAGGCTTGCCGGCTTATAATAAATTGGCGTAGGGGTAAAATAAGGGTTTTTTCGTCAGCATTAATACAATTGCATCAGGCTTCTCCGATTTTGCCAGAGGGAAATATGTTCGGTAACACATGTAAAAAGGGGGGCAAGGGCAAAATGCGAAATTGAAGAGATAGGTATTCGACGAGTAGCGAAACCTCCCGATATTAATTAGCGTGGTAATTCAATCCGCCTGCGTGGACCCTGCTGTAAAATCATTATGATTGATTTTATACTATTATATATTGTATTATTAATCAGCGCGTACGTACGATTTGATACTTTTACTGGAGGATCGTTGGTCGAGCTAACATTCCATTTTAATTTCTCATTGGAAACTAATGATTTGTAATACAACTGACTTCGAATTTGCAAATCGTCAATGTAAAGGTCGTATGAATTGAAGTTCCTGCTTCGGGGGATGATTAATTGAAGGAATTAGCAAAGGATAATTTATGTAGTCCTGCAACTCGCAAACACCACTGATGTAAAACTCGTATTTACAGCGTGAGAAGTATCGTTCGATATGTCGACGAAGGATGCGAAAGGCACGGGTATTACTCGGCTCAATGTACGGCTAATAATAATATTTTGGGGATTAACTAAATCACGCTGGTACTCGACGGTGCGCGCTTTACGGTCATTAACAATGCGCATAATCTACTTACTGACGGGAAATCCCGCATAACGAGAGCGCGCTTCATTTCTGATGGATCGAACGCATTGATCAGTCGTGCGCCGATTGATGCAATAAGACTCGTGCCGGCAACAGTCATCACTCCAAATTGGCAATCATGGCCGAGCATTTTGAGAATCCTCTTTATCGATCTATCAAAAATCACGATGGAATTTCGTTGGCTCTGACTGAAAAACTACCTATCCAAGGAAATAAAATGATACGAGTTCGCGCTGGCGTACAGGAAACATTATCCGGGAAATTTCTAAATGGCTAATTACTCTCGGGCACCGAAATGATAATGACCATCTTTTTACCAGGCTCGAATGGAATCGACGGCATAATAAATGAGCGCTAAAACAATTAGTATGGAAAATGCGATCGAACAAAATGATCGTTACTGGCTCGTACGGTGATGCGTGAATTAATATCATATGATTTTTGAGAAATTTCATAAAATGTCCCGAAAAGTACTTCCACTCTGCAAAATCGAATTAGAGTAGGAAAGTTCCCGAATGGTACTCGGTGTAAATGCTGTAGCGGCGACTCCCGCAAAATTAGTCTCTGAAATTGGGGCTAAGATGCGCTTTAATATCAGTTTAGAGGGAAACGCAGTCTCCTTAAAGGCGCCGGTATTCAAGGGGTGGATAACAATAAGGATAAGACTAAAGGATATTAGTTGGTAGGAAAGCCTCCGGCACTCTCAACTCCCTGCACCTCTTGAGCGCGCTCGAATTCCGGCTAATTGTCTTTCATATCCGACACCCTGTCAATGATTACCCAACCCAGACACATTTTCCCCCCTTTCACAATTTAATGTCATTCAACCAGAACTATTTACTTAAATTTAAGTGGAAGGAAAATGTAAAACCAGTGCAAAGAAAAATACGATCAGAATGTATAACTTACGCACCAACATTTTCATCTTCACAATGTTTTTACTGCTATGCTTTTGGACTGAAGAGATCCTGGAAGGATTGAGGTATCCATAAACTGAGAATAAGCTGTAGAAAGCCATAAGGCCGTCTCCAGGGGGGCAATCGAGTATTAATTAATGTCTCGGTATCCCCGAGAGCGGCCTGTTTTTCCAAGATAAGTAGTGGCGGCGTAGGATTCAAAGGGAGGCATCTTAGACAAAGAGTGAGAGTTGGCTGAGTGTAGTAGAAGGAGTCGAAGGAACTCGGGATCGGATGGCTAGCTTCGAACGTTTCACTTTGTAGTCTGTAGGCAGTTGGGAGAGGTTGTTGGGAGCCTCTAAGAGCCCCTAATCGACGCTACTAAAGCCACGAGATCATTCTATGAGCCCACTAAAGTCCGATGCCCTGCATCTACGCGTTTCTGCATCGGCCGGACGAGCGTGGGGCGGGGATGTCGTAAAACCAAGCAAATAGAACGGGTTTCCTATCGTATTGTTGGGACTTTTCCCTTAAGGGGAAGTTGAACTCAACTCAGCCAACTTGTTCGCACTGTATTTGAAATTACATGGCTTCATCGTGCGCTATTATTCTTAACGATGATTCTATTATCCTAACAATTTCTATATTTCAAAAATTATAAGACTTTAATATTAATATTAATTAGTAATTGATAACATTCTTACTCTTCAAAGGAATTCTAGAATTCCCAAGCACCGAACCTTGTCCGACAAGTTCTTAACTCAGAATCTAACACCTATTCTATTCCACAGGATATAAATATTGCAAGAAAATATTCGGAGTCGTGATCCGCATAGATTTTCATAACAGCAGTGAGAGTGTCGTTCTTTGACTTTTACTCGGCTGTAAAAAAGGACGCGCAACTTGACACACCCGAAGAGAACCACCCCCGCCAGATCCTGTTGCCACCCTTACGCGTGTCAGTCTGATTTCCTCTAAATTCGCGAATAAAACTTTACACCGCGATGCTGTCGTAAAATCGGGATTCAATATCGCAAGGAGAAGTTGGCGAGGGTGCTCGGACCGACGAGCAACTCGGAGAGACACCATAATGCACGTATGGGGGACAAGAGAACACATACACATCCAACATCCAAAGCGTGAATTAGGCTGGAGTGGCTGTGAATTATGCTCGACAGCGAGCTCCTTCCAGCTTTGACCTACGCTTCAACCACTACCCCATTGTTTTCGAGAAGGAACACGTGTGCACCCTTTGCACTAAAAACTACCAATACTTTCTCAATAACTACTTCGATTCTAATACTTGTTTAAACCTCACCACAGTTTTAATACAATTTCATTTAAATATATGACATTTGACTAAGGATTTCTAAGCATTTATATTTAACCGCACGCGCAAAATGAATCTAACTTATCTAATACTTTACACGATGCAAATTCATACTACTATCGGAAAGGTTCGAACGCTTAAGTTCCTTGGCTTTATGACAGTGCTGTTCTTATTAAAGAATGCACACGTCACCGACTTATTTATATCTTGATATCAAGGACTATTCAACCTACTTATCAACAAAGTAAGAGCATGGTCGAGGTATATTACTTCTTAAATCTCGTGCGTACTACCTCGGCTATCGAGCCGATGCCGTCTGACTGCGATATCAAGAGACAGTGTCCTGAAGCAGCAATAAAAAATATCGGGACTTTATAGTCGCACGCTTGAGGGTGGGAGAGGAAAGAGAGAGAGAGAGAGAGAGAGAGAGAGAGAGAGAAGGACAGGAGATGGTTTGAAAGGCAAGAGGAGAACGGAGCGGTATAGTCTGCCTCTCTCGCCAACTAGTGCGATTTTCCTCTTTCCTCTTACGGTCCAAGTCCGCCGGGGAATGCTCGTGTAGGTAGTTTGACACGCTCGTAAAAGGCGGCTGTTTTAATGCAATTTACAAGAATGTATCAAGCGACCGCGCCCCAAGGAGAGACACTCACACAGTCGGGTGTACTCTACTGGGTGTGTCCAGTGAAATCGGGCGATCTGCTTTCTTCTGGCGGATCGTTAAACTGGGATAAACCGGGACTCACGGGACCATCAACTTGGCGCAGTAAGAATTGTATGGATGCAAGGACCAATACCAAGAAGGCTGGTTCCTTGGAATTCGATAAGGCCCAGGGAATATAGAGAATTTATGAAGAGTATCCTGTAAGAATATTTTATTGTTAAGTCTGATGGGTGTGTCATGGTGCAACAATGTGGAGGAAAAATAGATAACTTTGTCCTGGGATCCTGTATAGTTTTCTCTCAGTGGATATATTTGTTTTCTGTTATGTAGTGCTAGTTGACACTCCATGTGGTAGTATGATTGACTCTAGTTTTAATAGAGAAGTTCTATGATGTTCATGGGACTAAACAGCTGGTATTAGTCGAATGCTCGAAGCATAATAAAATTGGAGAGACGAGTGTTAGTCTGTGATGCCTAATCACCGAAGCACAAGTCGTACGCTAGGAAGGGAAGGTTAAGGATCACAGGCAGGTTAGTCGCGCTGCTAAATGCAATATTTTCCACGCTTTACGAGGTACTAAGCTCGAGGTCCTTGGAGAGGAGGAGGTATATGCGGAGACGTCGACCCTTCAGCACCCGACTGCCTCGACATCCTTCGCAGGATCTTGCCTCGCTAATTCTCGCTTATTAAAAACGCCTCCTTCCTGCTACAATGTCGCACGGTAAAAGCACCGGCTGCAGGATCCTCTTGATCTTCCTTCACTCCTTTCGATCTCGAAATCCCTTCTCGTCATTTATAGCCAACGAGTTCTGGAGTATCGAATCTCCTATTCCAAATATTTTTATCATTCTACTAAATTTTCTGTCCTAAGTTTTTTTTTACATTGTTGAAATTCCTCTTTTTAATTTGGGAGAAATGTTGAAACGTTATATTTGGGCAGATTAGAGAATTGATTTGAAGTTGAAGAGAGCAGGATTTCGATTCTTGGCTCTCGGATACAGGAAGATCAGGATATAGCATGAATTGTTAATCACCAACCGGTCAGTCGAAATGGAGTAATTATCAAGATAATTAAACTTTCAGCTCTCACGAAACAGCTAGAGGGCGATTAACCGAGGATAATTTCAGCCGCAAATTCGTAACACTGATACGGCCGTTCTCGAAATCTGACTGAGTAATCACTCACTCATTCACGCACGTCCAAAAATAGTATAGTACCACTGGTCTAGTGATTCAAATACAAAACAAGCCTTTATTAACATTATTATTCTTTCACAATCATTTCTCTGAAACAACGTTTCAACAATCCCATTAAAATTTCATTCTTAAACAACAAATCTACCAAACCAGTATTAATTAAACCTTACATACAACGTTACGAAGAGCGCAAAAAATGCAGATTCTTCTGATCCCGAGTTCCCAATGAAAGAGTCGATCGAGCGGGGCAGGGGAGAAGGGGCCAAATGAATCGAGCAAACGAGTGCCTTAAAAAGGTGCCGGCCACCGAGGCAAACAAATAAACAAGTAAACAGATGATCGCCAGGATGTCCGTGCGCACACACATGTACGCCGCGATCAGCTACAGCCAGATACAGATACAAGCAATGGGTCGATTCCCCTCGCGGAGTATGCGATTGTTTCCGGCGCGCCGCGAATTAATATCGAGGTGGATCTCTGTTATCGAACGCGGATGCCCGATGGATGGGGTTCGCTCCCCCATGGAAGGGGTTAAACGTGCACCCACACACCACCATTCTAGCGAACAAAACGAGGAGAGAGACGGGAAAACGGGAAGAGGGACGCGTGCCGGATAACTGTGCGAGTGAGGCCGGAAATCACGTTGGAAATCAGTGCCGAGGAGGGAGAGAGAGAGAGAGGAGATGAAAGGGTGGGGGTGTACATTGACACACGGCCACAAAATTAACACATTCTTCTCACTCCGAGGGCGGCGCGACAATCGCGAAATAATGTGGCAGCCGGCCGAAATGTGCGGCTTGTACTGCGGTCTCCTGTAACCGCCTGCCACCCACTGGTCCCAAACACGCACGCACCTCCATCACACCAGACGCCGCCGCACTCTTCTCCGATTACTCGGTGTGCCATTGTTACAATGTTTTATTTGAACTGTTCGCCACGTGGACCGGCGGCGCTTCACCGTCCGACAAATCCCCGAAACCACCGGAGCTAAGATTGGCGCCGGGTGTTGGATTACTTTGAGGACGAGCGTGGAATTCTTGGAAGTTAACTTGTCGATGGAGGTCTAACTTAATAGTGATAGTGTTAGATGAATTGTTCTTGTGATTTAGTAATGTGATAATACTGATTTAAATTAGGAATGTTATCTATGAGGAGATATGATGTTTGATTTGTTCAGTTAGCAGGCTTTATCTAAATAAATCGATGAGAGTGAGGTCATCCGGCACTATCGGAGTTCTCGTTCATGGAAGTGTGTAATTCCTACATGGCAACACAATGTCGCTGAGTTTCTTCTGGCTTGCTATTCCTACAACTCGCACTGGTGGCAGCGAGCTTTTTCTATGTCAGAATTCGCAAGAACTGCTGGGAGAGTTGAAGGAGGCCGGCAGAGTCGAGGTGGACTGTGAGGAAGACTCGCGGAGCACGCGCGCAAGAAAGGTAGACTGGTATCGCAAAATAAGAGGCGCACTTATCGTTAGAAGAGGCGGCCCCCAAGAAAAGCGTTGGCTCCTCTCTTGAGATTGGAATTCGCCGGTGAGGCGAGCGGCCTAATAAATAAATCGACAGAGCATTTCGTCGCAGGGAGCACTTGACAGCTACGCGAGCGGCAGCACCAAATAAAAAGACACTCCCTGGACAATTAATAATTCGCCCCCTCCGCCCCCTCCGCATCGCCCCAGCCGCCAATTTGTCCGGCACGAGACGAATTCCGCGGCGAATCACCGCGCTCTTTTTCCTACAGAATCGCGAAAGAACGGGTTCCGCGAGATTGCTCTCTCGCCCGAGCTCTTTTCTACTCCCGTTGCCGAGTGTCGTCCACTCTGCTTTCAGGATCGAGATGTCATCCTCAATTATCGCCGACTAGATGTGGATTCGGGACTTGGATGAATTTTAAAGAAATTCATGTCGATTTAATCATGAATTAGTATTGATAAAGCTTTTTTTCATTCTATCTGTAATTTGTCTGCAGAATAAAATGTAATATCGAAGAAATCTATGTGCCTAAAGTCCGATGAGTTATCTCAATTTCGTTGGTGCCAACTTATCTTTCCAGCGAGTACTCCCATTTTTCCTGAATGGCAAACTCGTCCAGTGATCCGGAAAGTCACGATACGCAATGCACAGAGTGGAAACATGCCTGTGGATTTTTAAAAATTATTTTCTCGCTCGTGTTTCTTCTTAAAAAATGGATACTGACTTTGATGGGTGGTGATTAAGCCTACCGTAACATACCATTAAAGCTTCTGGATTCAGAAGGGTCCTATAAACGAATGCAGCCGAGTCATTATCTAGCTCTATTACGAAGTCAGTGAGTAACTACCGGGTGAGATGTGGTACTAGGCACCAGGACGAGTGGGAGGATACACCAGGAGGAACTGGATGTATCGGGAAATCTCGTAGTAAGCGGAGTGTGCGTTAAGGGTCGTCCTCGTTCACGCACGCACTCTGAATGGCCAGTTTCGAAGCGCTATAGAGGAAGCTGAAATGCGCTGGCCTGATAATGGCCTGGCTGACATTAATTACGAGTGTAGCACTGCCTATCGAAAGCCTGTGACTAGTAGGGTACGGAAGTGGCCACAAGGCGTGTGGAGTCCCCTACAACTGGCAAATATCACTCTCCTTCTAATAGTTGTTTTTTTTAAATAAAACATATCGAAGTGAATGTTGATATCAATGATGAAAAAATTTGACTTTGTGAGAGTGGAGAATAAAAAATGACATTTGACATTTTAATTCCTTTCACTGCCAATTTTTCAATCACGTAGAGCAAAAGTTTATGGTAACAGAGAGGGTGAGAAGGAATATGCAAAAAGGGAGAAGACAGGGTGATGCCGGCCGCGATGATAATAGTTAATAGCGCTGGCGCTCTAAAGCCAACAGCAGCTGGCAGGCTCTCTCGATGGCAGAGCACACGTGAAATCTCCGTCATTCGTCCTGCCCATTATCCATTTACGGGCATGTTTTATCGATCGATTCTGCACACGGGGGAGCCGCGCATACGTCGCCCACGTATGTCTCTTCATCGACGGGGACGCTCACGCATTCCTACACACCGTGTTGTTCGGAACCACGTGGATTTACGGCCCCCGCCTTTGTTCTCGCACCGCAAAAAAAAGGCAGCCAGGGCGAAAGTCTAGCAATGTGTTTACCTGGCGAAATCAGAGCAAAAAACAATGCTAGCTGAATTAGGATTTTGCTAGACTAACATTCCTGTACTGTTTTCCATTTGACCTTAACTCAAATATAAAGAATTTGGTAAATACTTCAAATGAGAGATAATTAATTAATACTAGAATATATAATTTTTTAAATGTAAATTCGAAATACTAGCGAATCCCTGCACCGAAAGTCTGTTCTGTTCTCCTCGGGATTGGTTCGTCCACAAGCTCTCTCGCTTCTGGCCCGGTCCCGTCGCGGCAGTATATCAACAATGATAGTTATACACGTACGTTATAATCGTAAATTAGCCACGGCAACATAATATATTCGTGGGCCGGCTGCTTCGCGCGTATCTGTTTTATGCGGTTATTATATATGACAGCAGCAGTCATACCTGGCCCACCCTACTCCTCTCTTCACTCTCCTCCATCGAGTTCTCTAACTATCTCTCTTCGACTCTCGCACATATCACCACAAATGCGACTAATGAACTTTCTTGCTTATCGTATTTTTAATATTAAGAAATCACGATAATTACTTAAACCAATTGGCAAAGGCGAACTCGTAAGTTGCATGGCCTAGAAAATATAACAGGAATAACGAACCGTGGGATCAGAAGTGTGAAGCAAGATAACTTAACGCGCAATTTGACTTCTGCCAATTTATGTGGCGGGCAAGTATGATGTAAGAGAGCTGGCAAAGGGATGTATTTATACTTATAGAGGCGAGTAAGTGTCAGTAATCCCTTAAAAGGTCTTGCAGTGGCGTTATAAGCGAGCGTCGTGCAAAAAAGTCGTCGAAAGACTGCTCTTAAGTCTTGGAGACTGGGGTCACGTGTCTGGCAGGGCGCACGCCATCTTGGAAGGCAAGTATAATTCATGTTACATGGGGAAAATCGAAAATCGGCCCTTTCACTTGTCGCGCCTCTCGCCGCGTGCAATTAGCGCGTACCAATAAATACATGGACGCGCTTCGATTTTAGTATGACACACAGGTAAAGTTATCCTTGTATAGGTGAATTTCGCAGAAAGTCAGGGTGCCCAGAGGTTAAGGCGAGCATGTGGCGCTGATGGTGCGTCGTGCGCTCGAGCATGGAGGAACTTCTTAATCCTCCTCCTTTCCCTGGGCGCTGAGAAATAATTTGTCCGGGAAAAGGGCGAGCGTTTGCATGTATTCACAGTACATACAGGATGCGCGAGCGCGCGCGCGTGCGTTCCCTCACTCTTGCTTACTGCTTTACAAGCGAGGCCAGTAATATTTTAATGGTCACGGGAGAGAGAGTGCGGCAAGATCGGCGCGCCATCGCTAAATCATACGCTCTCCCTCCCACGAAAAGGAACGAGAGATAGCTCGAGCTAACTCCTGGAAGAGAGTGCTCGCTACTCCCTTCTTCCCGGCGGGTTCTCTCGTGTGTGCTTGCTGGAGGATATCGCGATATCTGGCGTGTTCCTGTCGCGGCACCGCCGTGTCACATCCTCATTACGGAATATTCATTAATCGGCCGCGCGCCGCTGTACCTCGTGGCTAGCTGAGTTATACACGCGCCGCTTGCCACCTCGAGCTTCCTTTCCTTCTCCTTCTCCTTCTTCTCATCCTCATCCTCCTACTACTCCCCGTGGACACCTGGGATGTTTCGATACTACGGGAATCCTGCCGTCCCTCGGGACACTTGCACTAAATTAATTCGATCCGGCTAAGAGACAACCGACGGGGATTATTAATTCTGCCACTTTAAAGTCGAGAGTTATAGGAGCTCGTGTGAATCAAGAACATAACTCGAGATTTTGGGAATGTGGTAGGTGGAGTGTTTCGGAATCTTGCTTGGGATTTTTATGAGCGAATTCTTAGGTAGAGAGAAGGACTTGTTATCCTGAAATGGAAGGATGAAGATGACTCTATCGGAAGATGCCTGCCGGGCAATTATACTCTTCCTCCACACGATAATTCCCGTACAAACGGATATTCCACAGGTGGTACTCCGTCCCACACACAGCCAAGAGCACTGCCAGACGGGCGTATACTATTTCAATTTATCACACAGCGGTTTGTAACTTAATCAGAATGGCGTAAGGCGTTACATAGTTGGCCTGACTCCAATAGCATTGGGTGTGAGCCTCCAAAATTGAAATCTATCGGATCTGAATTCTACTTTGTGTTAATCGTTGGTCAAAAAGATCAGATTCTAATATGAATAACTTTTGGTTTTATCATCATACTATTTTTAAAAGTCGTGATACTTTCTTTTGCAAAATTTTCAACAATAAATTTGTGATTCAATGTATTTTTAAATATTGAAAATTGATTTAAAGTAAAATAAGAGAAATATCGATGATATTATATTTAAGAACAACTTCAATGATGCGAAATTCAAATCCACCATGTACTCAAGATGTCGAAAAATTGCGTTCCTATTGTAGCACTCACTCAATCGTCCATATCGAAGTTTCTACGACTGTCGACCGCAAAAACGGTACGGTGACGGACGCGGGATGGATAGTTATGGAAAGCCAGATGCAAGAGGAGGCCTTTGATTACACTGTATCAATATCAGTGTATCGTGTTTGTGGTTGCAAGGAGAGATGGACGAGCGAGCGACCGGCTTCTCGATTATAAAGTTTCTACTTCGACTGCGGACACCGAAGAAACTATAGCCTGTCATAGGATTGCACTGCCACCTTGACAGACTTCCAACCTTTTCCCTTCATTCCAACAGATTCCAACGAGTGAACATTTTTCCATCTTAAATCGACGAAGAAATCAATTGGCATACTCTCAAACATTATTCCTGGTAGGATCGAATGTCTTAACAAGTACGAATTAAAGTAATCGAGAACTGGCATCGTTTTGACTCCGGCATTCAAATCACTGCAAGACATTTGGCGCGAGAATCAAACAGTCGATTCATAGTGTTAACTTCTTCGAGAGAAGGGCTATCGAGTTACATCTGCAAAAAGTGGCCGGAGTGTATCATCTCCTTCCGTCGATCTGTTTGGCAGGGATGCACTCATCCTTAGCGGAGCTAAAAAAATGAACAGAGGCATTTACACCGACGATATAAACTACTCTTTCCATTCAGAATCTACCCAGGAAAAATGAGTGAAATTCATGGAAGCAGGATGATAACGGGGTCGGTCAATCCTGGGCAATTGAAGTCTGAGAAAAAAAAAGGACTAAGGCAGACTGCAGCAGACGAGAGAGGAGAAGCGGAAGGAGGGAAAGAGTGGAATGCGTCGAAGCACGTACGCGTACCACGTAAACCGCAGTCGAATCGAATCGCCGCCGAGCAGAATATCTCTCTCTTTCTCTCTCAGTTGGTCTTTCGTAGAGATCAGTGTTCGGTCTTCCTCTCAGCGAAGGGGCGTCGTGCCGCCGCACACCTTTTTTGCGACAATGATCGCAATTGGAAGCGGTCGCCAGTCGATTTGATGCTCCTTCTCGAGTCGTAGCCGCACACGTACACACGTAACTACAGCGTGTCGTTGGCTGCCGTGGGTCCAAGCGAGCGAGCAAAAGCGAGCGGGGCAACCGGTTGTCTGAGGGCGCAAGCCCGGTAAGAAAGAGATCTCCTGCGATCGCTCGGTGTGTAGCGCTCCGGCACAGTCAGACAGCTGTAAGCCCACTCGATGACAGTTACATGTCAATACCGAATTGAAAAGTTGCCGGTGCCCGCGTTGCCTCGAGCGACCCTCTTCCTCCTTCCTCGAGTTGCCTGCTTCTGCCCGCTTGCCTTCGCGAAAAAACGATGTCTGACGTCTCCGAGACGCACGATTGATCGCCCTATTTAGCTTCCCCCCTCCTTGATAGTCCGAGGACAGACCTCCCATCCCATTCCTTTTCCATTGGTAGAAGCAGATCACAACAACTTTATGGTGTGAATATTGGAGGGTTGTTATATTATGCTTCTCTTGACAAAAGATCGACCGAAAGAGGGGAGTTAAGCTTGATTAGAAATAAATGTATGATTATAAGTTTTAATCCGAAAGGATTGTCGTTTTAGTTACTAGTTGAAAAGTTTATATACATAGGAACGATTTAAGTGTGGATGTTTACGAATCCAACGAGGCGGCGGATGAGAAATATGAAAGCCCCGGCAAACATGGACATGGTTGGCTGGTCGGAAAGTTTCCTTTACCGGAAGCGAAGGAACGTATCTTAGTCGTACGATCTCAGTCGAGGGCAAGAATTCTCGCGAGCTGTCAGGCTCATCCTGTTTTGACGAGGTCCAATGAAGGGAACACACGTTTCTTGTTTTTGCCCGTCGAAACCACCTAACAGAGACGTCAGCGAGGCTCGTCGATGAATGCGCAATGTGCTCCTAATTGCCGGCAATATCTCTCATGGATCCCAAGCGATTTTTGTCCTGGCCACGCGGATTTATGGACAGCCGGGCGCAAAAATCCTATCCTTTTCGGCCTGCCACTGCCTCGATATGGGAACTTGAAGTATTATAAGTATTGTAATAGGTTCGCCGGCACCCTTTTCGTAAAAACTCTTGGAAATGCCAGCCACCATTTAAACGACTGAACCAACACTTTTACATTATAATAATCTTTCAACAAACAGCCGAAATATATTTGATAATTGAAAGTTTTGATTGATTAGAATTCCTGTACAAGGTGAATCTGTAACAGCTTACAACTGACCGAAAAATCCGACGGGACCGTGCGTTTTTGTTCAGGATATAATTCAGGATTCGGGTGTTGGCCAGGCCAATAATTCATTAATTTCACCAATCTACAATAAATACTTCTAAATGGCGTCCGAGCCAGCTGACAAGCTACATTGGAACAATACCATAAAACAAAAAGTGAAATAAAGCAAATAAAGCAATTGCCAGGGTTGGAAGGTGTACACGCGTGTGTGGTGCACAATGGCTGGCGTATTGTTGCCCTGACGAAATAATTCAAGCGAATAATCGAAAAATATTATTGTCCAGCTTATTTGTAGCTTGCAATTCTCACTCTTCTCCAAATTTGGAGTCTGCGATTGACGGAACTATTGGGATACGATCCCGTTGCAGGCATCTCCTTGTAATGCGCGGCAAATATGAGCGATATTTAATGATCGCTAATCAAGCTCGATCGTAAACGAACGCGTATCTAATACCGCTGGCCGAATTTGTCAGGGCGGAAACTAGCGCAAACGAATTCGACATTCATAACGCCGGACGGTCGCATGAAGCGCGCATTAAAATTAGCCGACTATGTTAGTGAATCGTCAATTTGCGCGCGGCGGCCCGGGGAACTTAATCATCGGAATTAACCGGCTGCCAATTTACCAAATCACTAATCTGGTAATGAAGTTTGACCCAGTTCTGGGTGCCGCTCTCAATGAAACCACTGCCTGATATGATCGTTATCTTAAATGAACTGGTAATCCAACAACAAACTATTTATCAATCACGTAATTTTCAATCTTCGAGGCAATCAACTCAATATTACTTCCGGTATCAAGAAAACATATTCTAATTCAAATCCTGATCGAAATGTATTCCAAAACTGTTAGGAAAGGCGTTAGAAAAATGTTGAAACAGTTGTCCAAGCGAAGGCACGTCAACAGAACCGATTACAGCGTGTCAACAGTGTATCTATGCAAGCAGCACTTTTTCTAGTAGATTTCCGGTTTTTTATTCGTCGAGTATGACACCCTGCGAGTGCCGGGTGTTGGTTAGAGTATCGGTGGCCGACAGGGCACGACAGGTCTGACTGTCAGAGGGCTAAGTGGAGTAACAGAAGTGCGACCGAGGATCGTCGTGTCTCTCGTAACACAACAGGGCAGCCGAAGGGAGTGCGACATGAGTGACACATGGCAATGTTGACAGCAGCCCTAGTTCTCTCTCAGTCATGCTCGTGTTCCATGTGCACGGCATGCACTCGCACTGAGGTTCCTGGTCAGGCTAGGTAGTCAGAATGTCATTAGGCCGAGACAATCCATCTAGGATCCGTCTACGCCTCAATTGCTTTCCTCGGATTTCCTTCCTGTCCACCGGCCCCTCACTGCCCCGCTGTCTTTGCCCTCTGAGACACAGGGATGGATGACAGTATCCAATTGGACGTAAAGCCTTCTATCCTGTTGCCGCGCATGATTATTCCGCTCGTGATTGAAGGATTGTTTTATTGATGATTCCAAGTACGCCAAATGTAGATGAAGTAAAGCTTATTGCATGATTCAATTGCAGAATATGTTCAACTCGAAATGTTACCTTATTCGTTTTAATCGGATAAAAATAAAGAAGCCTGTTAAAGGATAAAGAGGCTTGGGAATAAGAAATTCTTCGAGTAGGAAGTACCGAGAGCCGTTGACGGAGGATGGGGTGTCTTTGGAAAGCGAGCAATTTATCCTGTTAAGAGTGTCGACTGAGACTACGCAATCATGCTCTGGACCGACGAAGTTTGCCTGCTCAAATGCCCGTGGATTCAGGACGGGGCCTGGCTAATCTTCCGGCGAACGAGCACCGGCGGAAGCTCTAGGGCTCTTCAAAAGCGAAAAAGGGAACGAGACCTCAACGAGGAGTCCTTACAACCAACGGGGGAAGGTTCTCAGCATCCTTCGCTGGGATAAGAGGAGATTCTTACACATTAAGTTAATGGTGCAACGCGAAATATCGCTTCAAATGTCTTGCGATTCTATTACAGGCATTCCTACAACCCTTCGGTCCAGCCACAGATTTATCTGCCAATTAATCTACTCTAACTGATGAATAAAGTTGTCCAATTCAAAACAAACTGTGCGTTTACAAATTCCTATATGAAATTTCGGCGATGTTAATGAATACATTAGAAGACGAGGGCCTCCTAGTGCAGAGCTCGCACCGGCTGAAGTATGAGGAGGTGGAGTGAAGTCTGAAAAGATGAGTAGGCGAAGTGGCCGAGGCAAGAGAGCCGAGAGGAAGAGGAAAAAGCGAGGCAAGTAGGAAGGCTGAGGTGGATGGGGTCCAGGCGCGAACAGAGGCCGCAGGCTATTAAGACGTTCTCGCGCGGAGATAAAAGGAAGCCGTTGAGAGTGGCGAGCGAGTGCCGAGCGAGTCCCGAGAGCCGGCTACAAGCCGGGAAGCGGAGAGAAACAAGGAAGCTGGCCAGAGCGGTAGGAGCGTTGCCACTCTCTCTCAGGAGACGAAGTAGGAAGGGATAAGAAGGAAGACGCGGAACAGTGAGCGTAGGATGAGCTTGCGGATAAAAGGAGCAGAGCGGGCTATCCGTGAGCGATGGCCGAAAGAGCAGAAACAAATAAACGAGGCTACACGAGCGAGAGCAGGAAGTGGGAGTGCGAGAGAGCGAGGAGGAAGGAGCGCAACGCTATGTCGGTACAAGAGAAAAGAGAGGGATAGCGAGGAAGGGGGGATGGGGGGTTTCGGGCGAGCGAAAAGAAGCTACCATTAAAATGAAAAATGACATTCCCGCTGACATCCCCGCAGCGGTCTCACTTAGGCCGCGCGCGGTAGTTACAACCACCTTAACCCCTCGAGGCAAGCAAACAGCCTCCCTGCACGGAATTATTGGTGATTTTTTAAATCTGTTAAACAGGCCTCTCGACCGCACTCGCACCATGCCTTCCCCCCACGGCTCTTCCTGCTACCCCAGACCTAACCTCTCTTCTTCCTCGCCCCGAACGATCCCGCTGGATTTCGCATCCCTCCACTTCGAGCAAAGCCTACAGTGAGCGAGAAAGAGAGAGAGAGAGAGAAAGAGAGAATAGTGAGGCGAGGGTTCGCCCTCCCCGATGGATGCTTAGCACCTTGTTATTTATTTTTCAAACTTACCCTACGCTCATCTCCGCAAGCTTTCTCTCTCTCTCTCTCTCGTTCTGGCACTCGGTGCCTTGTTATTCCAGGCTTTTTGTCTTCCTCTGCCTTTCAATTTCAAGCGCACTGATACTTTAAACCACCCTGACGCATCTCGAGCGCCACAGCTGATACGCGACCGGCAGGAATATGTCTGGGGATTCGACGAATTGCTTGGACATTTTCCGTGTGTCTGACAGTATCTGTCGATTCTATTAGTTGCAAATAGGAGAGTTTTATTAAATTCTAGAGCGATGTCCGAGTAATTATAAGAGTAAGTAGTGGAGGGGGGGAGATTGGAAAGTCCCCGAGGGAAGTCCATAAGTTCGGGGCCGATTACGGGGCAGCAACATTATTCGGTTGGCTGAGCCACTCGATCATCGCACGGAGCCCTTCATTTGCATCGATCGGCACGTAGTATGTGAGACCGCAGACCATAATTCCTCGCGACTTCCACCAGTTACAAGGACTCGGGTCTCTCCTATCTTTCTCCCTTCGATCGAACACATGGGACCGAGGAAAAAGAGATGCGAGCATATACGCCAATAGGGCACACACGTGCTTGCGTGGATACAAGCATGTGCTTGTCAGCGGGATCGAGCCTGGGACAATGGCAGATCGTGCACGAAAAGTCTGATTTATCACTCTCTCCTCTTCTCCTCTCCTTCTCGCTCACACTCACGCAGCTCCAGTGAGAGTAAGAGAGAAAGAGAGGGGGGCTGGGTATTTGTATTGGGAGACGTAACGAAATGCGACATAATAGCCAGCAGCTCGTGAAACCCCATGGGCCCCGTTGTAAGCCACGCTTAATAGCGTGACAAGACCGAACTCTCTGACACGGCCGAAGCCCACTCGGATAAATTGTTTGATTTACCATTAACACGGAGATGCTACGCTCGATTTCCGTCCGACACCTTCCCGATCACGATTACACGCAATGTTCTTCCCCCCGATGATTTTTCGCCGCGCGTCAAGGGAGTGACTCCTGGGACACGTGGAGAGTGGGACTCTCTCTTTTTGGAAAGTCACGCTCGCCCGGCTGTGGCCGCCGCGTATGATGCAGTCGAGCAGTGAAACAATATGCCGCTTGATACTCACCGCTGGATGATTAATGATCCTGTTCGGGGGTATGTCTACTTGATAAGCACTCGAACCACTTATGTCGGCATTCGAATGATGCTCTCTCGTTTAATTCATGCCTCTCTGATTTATAGTTTTATCCCTTACAAATGAAATAAAAACAAAATATATATATACTGTTCATTCATTTGTGTAACAGTAAACTTTCCCGAGTCATCAGGAATACGAAGATAAAATTATGCGAATCTCAAAACCTTCAAGAAACCTTCTCAGCTCTCACTGAAACTGGGAGCGGAATCTTCTATCAAGGAAAGCTATCAAGCGATTTGTCGTATATCGGTAGGAAGCTGACTGCTCCGGGGGATCGAAACGAGAGTGGCAGAGTGTAACCCTGCGTGTAGGTATACACGGGAGAAGAGAGTGTGTGAGAGAGAGAGTAGCTACGAGAAAGAGAGAGCTAGGGCGACTAGGGTGGTAGGGAATGCGATGGACGGCTGGTAGATAGGTTACAGGGTGGAGTGAATGTCATTTATACCGAACGATGCGGTACACATTGTTAGCCGCGATGACGGGAGCACCGTACACCCTGTGTGTCAGGCATTGTATATTTTTTGGATCGCGATTTAGCCGGTGATGTACGGCTGCGGCTTTGCGCGCCGCACCGAGCGCCACGCACGTTATGCTAGTCATATACGCCCGTCCGTCAGGTATCGCCCACCACCCTTCTATTACCCGGCCACACCAACCCACTTATATCTCAAGCCAAAGTGGTGAAAAACCTCCTTTGAGCTTCCGCCGTCCGCCCCTCACTTTTCTTTCGCTTCCACTTGTCTCGATTTGCTGAGTTTACTGGTTCAAGTGCTAGCACTTTGTTCCGAACACTCGTTTTGTCAAGGAGTAAGAATATTTAGTTTTAAGAATTTTGAGAATCACTGTCGACTTTGTACTATTTTATATTGCTTTTTTATGGATCCAGGCGAACGGTAGCAGATTCTGCTGGAGTCTTTATAAGCCTGGGCGCCGGAATAATCTGCCATGAGCACTGAATGATTACCTGCTAAGCGCGCGCGATATATCAAGAGCATTACGGCGCGCTAAGCTCTACCGAGATGAAAGCTTTAATCCTCGAAGGACGAATGCCCGATTTAGTGCTGATTTCTCTCACCCGCTTAATTAGGATTGCCAGCGTGGCGGCGCGCGCGAGAGTCAGGATTTCTCGCGCGTCCAATTAAATAACCAAAAGTTTGCAAATCTATCTACCTATTGTATCTGGCAATCCGTTGGCTAAGTAAATAATGGACAATTGAAATAAATTAGTAACTGCGTTAAAGTTAGCATTTATTCTCTCTGATTTATTTGCCGAAATCTGAGGATAAGAAATGGGACTATAGAAGTTGCTCGGCCCAGCTGGACCCTGGGAGAACAAGGTATCGAGTGCGCGCGAGAAGATGACCAGTGCAACTGCAGGAAGATGCCAAGGGAAGCTGTAAGCCTCCTTAAGTCCGTAACTCTCGCGTGATTTGTGTATACCCGAGAGTAGGTACAGAGGAACAGACTGTTTCTACTGGCGAACTGGTCTCACTTGCTTCTCCCTCCCTCTCTCACTCTCTCACTTTCTCTCTCCCGAAGCAGAGAGTGGAAGGGGAGAGAGTTCGGGCAGCATACTGGCACCACGTACGAGCGGTGAGCTCGTGTCTCTCTTGGCAGGCTAGCGAGCAATTAACAAGTCCCCCTCGAGGGCTAATCCTGCTAATCCCTTGACTGATGCCACCCTCCTCTCCCTTTCGACCTCGCCGCCGTACCACCGACACCTGCTTTCCTTCGCTATCACTGTGACAGCGACGCCCGGCGTCCCTCGCCACTGGACAACGATCACTGATTAGCTGCCTTGCTGGACTAACTAATTCACGCTAATATTTTTCTCATAAACATTAGGAAAGATTGACATTTTTGTTGGCCTACGAATTTTGTTGAATGAGATATGAATGGAATTAATATTTACTATAATTGAGAAGTCAAATAACAATATATGTTTGAGAGTTATGACCGTGTGTTTGACACGTGTTGCAACTAGTATAACGAGAGTTTCTTTAATGCACTAATGCTACTATCCACTCCAACAACCCCGCTAATCCGCTATTCTCTGTATTGTCGGAACTCTGATGTACATTAATTTCGGCGTACGATCGATACTCACTGAGTATTCCAGCCGCATGTTCGCTATGCACTCCTGCAACTGTTTTATACTAGATGAGCTACTATTAATATCTACTGGATGGTGGAATATGGCATTAGTGTTTTGTGTTCAGTAAATGTATTGCGTTTTCGACCGGTCTATTCCTATTCATGAGAACCGCTCAACAGATCATCGATAAAATCAGCCAAAAAAATGAAACTGATATCTGAAGAGGTAAAACTTTAAAAATCTATAAGAAGATAGGAATTTGTAAAAAGAAGTTTGATTGAGGGATTATCAGCGTTTGCGCCTGCTTTTCGAAGCATCGAACCAACCTGACGAATACATCCTGACAGAGCGACCATGTCTACTTGTTAAGGATTCCGAGTAATAAATGGACAGGTCTGACAGGATCCACAGGAAAGTTGAACGAAAGTAATAAAAGCGATGATAAAACTCCCCTGTTCCTGTGGAAGGGGAGGCACAGGGGTTTGCGGCTTCGCCTCGATAATCGTAGACACTCATCATCCTGCATTAATATCCTTTTGCCAAGCCTCGACCATTTTGCAAAGTACACCCTTCGCCAGGATTAAGAGAGAAACCTTAGAAAAATCACTTATCGAATGAGGGTTGCGCACGAAAAGATTTAATGCCTTCGACCACGGACTGCTAATGATGAAATTAACGTTGGATCAACACCGTTTAGAGCACTTGTTACTATTTATTTCTCACATTCCTCTGAAGAAAGAGGAGACTGGTTGAGAGATCTCTCTCTCGATCGTGGCGTCGGAGTCTCCATGGAGTAGCAATACAAAGTCAAAATCACCCATGACCCCACCAGCTTGGCCTGGCAACCAAGACTGGCAGTAAGTGCGCGCGTAAGCGAGGCTAAATCATCGTAAAGGCAATTGGCCGTGGGCTGTAACGGTGATTTACAACAAACATCCAAGGTGTTTACGGGCCTTTCTGACCACTACGAAAGAGCCGCCTTCGAGGTTCACGAGGTGAATCGATTTCGTTGGGGGTCCACGCACTCCCACAACACCGAGCAAGAGAAAGACAGGCATCGAGTTCGAGAGCAACGGATATTTACACCCGATGCTGTACTCTTTGGCGAAAATAAATGCCAGCCAACGGATTTACCGCCTGTCTGCGGCCTCATTTGCCTACCCACCATTTGCCAGGATGTCTGAATTACGCGAGAATATACTACCTCTTCGGCAAAACAAATCTACGAAGCTTGTCTTTGACACTTCGTACAATTTTCAATACCACAGGATCGACAAAAATGTCAAGTTTACATTCGCCATCCCCTCGTCAACATCGAAGGAAAGCACTCCAGGTATCCCTGAAACCTGACGCTGCCCCATATAATTTATGACACCAATCAGGCGTGTGTGCACGGGTGAAAGAGTTCTCGCGAACGGGAGGATTTCGTCGCGAGGATTTCCTGCCTACTGAATAGAGCGCGTTGCCCACCATAAACCCTTTCGGACTTCAGTCACGAAGCCGAGGCGAGGCTAATAAAAGCGATAAAAGGCAACACAGGGAGTAAGGTAGCCCGAGCAAGAGTGAGAGAAGGAGAAAGAATGGCCTGGGAATGAAAAGGACTGCGAGAGACGAGAGGAAGATGTTCCGGGCGCTTGGTAGTTGCATAAAGCCCGATCGCACCGGGCACAATGCGCACTCAAAAGATCCTTCGCTCTATCTCTCGAAAGCCCCTTTGGCTTTACAACCTCGGCTGTAATGACTCCTACGAGCGATTCGGCTCAAAGTGTTGCAGGATACCGATCCCAGAGAAATCTGTCCTCGATTCCAACAAATACCATAAACGGCCCTTGCATCTCTCTGCACTAGCCACTTCAACTATCGGGGAAACTTGCCCGCGTGGGTGGAGAAGTGCTAGCTTCGAATGCCTCTTTTATAACCTTGTTCTGGCCTTTACAACTCGGGCATCTTAATGATCTAGCGTGATAGAACCCTCGATATTTATATATCAATCTCCAAATTGTCTCACACTTCTGTTCTGGGAGCTGCAGATGAGAGAAGTCAATGTACTTTAATGTACCTTACGTTATCATAACCTTTCATTATGTATATCATAATACGCAGGGTTTTGTTGTACCACATATTCCTAATGTTCATTGAAATTCCTTTGCATAGCAAAGTAAATGAGTCAAACACAAATCCTACCTCGTTCTCGTAGAAATCATCCTCTCAGTGTCAGTAGAGTTTAGATGAATTGTCGATACCAATCATGTGTGTAGACATGTGAGCTTTAGGTTAATTGTGCTCGTTGCGTGCACCTGAACTTCATCGAACAATTACGCGCACAGTAGACCTTCACCGTCCGAAATTATAATCACTAATTATCTATCGTATACTCTGTTATAGTTTCACGCACTTTCAAAAGAAACTTTACATATTTTCTCATAAAAATACTTGTAAATTCCATGGGAGCGAAACGACACGACCCAATAATAATACGAGCACTCCGAGCAACTGCGCACGCGCAATAGTGACACGCCGGTTGCTCCCTGCAGTACCGGCTACCTCGCAGTGCGACACACAAAGCACAATATCGATATTTATCATTCATCCAAAGTAATACAATCGATAATAAAGAATCATTATGAATGACTTATCATTTTCCACTATATATTTTCAAAACATCGCTTTTGTAATTGAAATTCTCGATTATGGAAGAACTGCGAATTGACAATGAATAAGTTACAGTCGATACATTGCATGTTATCGATTGTTAATGCATTCTAGCGGGAAAATCCATTATGGCCGCGGTGCGGTTACGAGTGTGACACGTGGTTCTTGTGTTAGTGCTTGTTGATCGGTTTTGACATGGTTAATTATAGTGTCGGAATGTAATTAAGTGGTGAAATAGTGCTCTTGTGTTTCTGGAGCACGTGCGAATTGGAGTTCGCTGTAGGGACTGACTGACTATGTGTAAACACTAATTGCTACTGGCAAGGTTTCCTTCTACATGTGATGAGTACTTTTTCCAACGTTCGATACATTTTTTACAGTATCTTTCACTACTTATTTACTTTCAATAACCAACATTATTCATATTATGCAAAATGTGTGTTGTTATATTGAATTCATTTATTGGCAATGATGTTTAAAACTCTACCTAACCTTTAATGCATGCAAAAAATTCTGTACACGAATTCCTAATAGATAAATAAAAATCTGTACATACACGTTTCTAGTACTCAGCCGGGAAGAGGCATTAGTGCGGTAGTTCGATTTTTGCATTATCGCTAATTGCTCACTCATTCTGCCATTCCGAAATTCCCATTCGCAAATGAAGCGGCTCCCCAGCGAGCGATTAAACGGCCAGCGAGCCGTCAGCGGTGATTCCTTATTAATCATCATAATGTCAGGGCAATTTTGCGAATGTTCAAATGCATATTTAGAGAGAAGCCTGACAGTCATAAATCTGTATTTTCTACTCACTCGCTGTCTCTTCGCCATTTCAACGATATCAGTGGACGAACACGAGTCCATACAAACCATACAGGGAGTATGTGTGAGTGTGTGTATGTGTGCGAGAGAGAGAGAGGCAACAGACCGCAGTGAATTGGCGACATATGGTCGATATCAGGCACTAGCAAATTGTAAATTAACGGCACATTAGTCTAACCCTGTCCAAGGCTGACAAGCTACGGTCAAGTTTGCCAATAAAAGAGGCACGGTTCTCCTTTTCTAAGCGCTATTTATCCTTGTCTGTGTCCCCACCACTTTTCCTGTCTTGAAACAGTTCGGCTTTTCGAGGAACCGGCAAAGTTATTACGAGATAATCAAGAAAGTTTACTCGCAGGAATGTTGGCCTACTAGAGAGAAGATATGAGGAAAACCTGCCGGCTAGAGTGACGGGTTTACTTGACCGCGGAACGTGTGGGTGGACGACGTCTACTTTTACACTTGAGATTAGACAGGAATTATTAAAACGGGAACTTATTTCTGTCTTCGCATCTGAATGCAAATTGACGATCAATAAATGACAGTATATGATAGATATGAATCGTGGGCAATGATACTATTTTAAAGAAAAGGATGTTGAAATTGTCTATTGGCAAGTTTAATGAACTTGGAATGCTTGCTGTGAAAAACGAGTTCTACTGTACTGATAGGGAGTAGTTGGAGTATCGATGGAAATAGTATCAATTTTCAATGTACACGGGCATGCGAACAATTGGTCGGCATATGGTACAGATCAGCTTCTGCCATTCCATACTCTCCTACTTTCACCAACCCTCACTGAATCTCCCCCTTTCTCTGCCGCCCTCTCTGCACACTTCTATCGATAATCTCTGATAATGGTCGGCCAGCACTCCATACGTAACGAGGCACGCACCTCTTTCCTTTTTTACAAGCTCGCCGGCGCGATATCGGCTTTAAAAAACAAAAATCCAGTGGCATATGGCTGTTCAACTGGATTAATTAGTGAATGGTATCAGCCAGCACTGTTAGGACACCGGGATTTACGCTGTGTCAGTGTTTACTACAACAAAGATGCTAAAACGTAGTATTAAAGCGATGGCCGAGATCAAGAAAAGCTTTGAATTCAGGATTCTCGCTCGATTTAGGTTATCGTTGGGGATCTTCTAAGGTAACAGGGCGAGGAAAGGGTCAGTGGCGAACCACGACGAGGTGCTCAAGAGCAAATCGAGCGGTCGCCTTTATGGGTGTGGCCGGTTTTACGATATCCAACGGCTACTCTTTTCCGAGACAGAGAAAGAGAGAGAGAGTGAGAGAGTGAGAGAGTGAGAGAGGCCTTTTTGCATTTCCCGGGGAGAAGGTACGAGTAGAAGGAGAGTGGTCGCCGGTGAAAGGAGGATGAGGTGGGGCCGAGATAAAAAGGCGAAACAAAAAGCCGATTATGTAACCGAGGGATGAAATACGGCCGGCGGGGTGAAGTGGCGGGAGTGGCGAGGGGTCGGCGCACCGGGCACAATAGGGTAATTTTCACGCGAGATTTGGGATGCGATCTCGCGCGAGAAGGAGCCTCAACAGAGGATCCTCCTCCTCTCCTTTTTCACTGGGAGGCGTCCTTCTTTTTCAAAGCTCCCCTTCTCGCTCGTGCCAGCCTCGAAATTTCACCGTTCTCACTCTTCCATCTAGTTTTGTCGCCTGCTCTCCCGGTTGTTCTTTCGAGTGGGAGAGATCGTTCTTCCCGAAGCGCGCACCCTCGTCCTCTCTAGCTACGTGAGATACGAGCGTCCGGGCTATTTCAATGTAGCGGCGCGTTTGTTATTTCCTACCAGTTTGTTATTCAGAGCTTGCAAGACGAGAGAACCGCGCCGGGACAAATAGCCCTCTCCATCTCTATATCTGTCTTCCTGCTTGCCCCCGCACTGCCCGCCCCCACCCTCCCTCGCAAGCCTTTGCGTGTACGGATACCGGATAACGTATGCCACGTCGCCTCCTCTGTTATCACGTCATTTAGCCCCACTGACATCTTCCTTTTTGACACCACCACTGTTGATTCCACCAACGAAATTACACCCGTGTAAAACTGTACTACTCGCTTTCTACCACTGTTCATCAATTTTCGAAGACTCAAATCTACCTTACGAGAATCAAGTAAAGTGAAAAGAATAATTCATTTGGAGAGTCATTTTGTTCGTACCATTTTAGCGAGAACAGATCGATCACACTGAGTAAGAGCAGTAAGAGTATAAAAGTTCCGTGCGACGCAACTCGAAAGTCGGGACTCAACTCCAGGAAAGTGATTCACGCGCCATAAAGCATGGCTACGAGGAATCTAATAGAGCCGTAAAATCCCACGTGCTAATTACAATGGACTGCGCACCACAGCGCACATTCCTCTCTCGAAGAACGGCGAAAGTCCTGGAATCCTCGGAGTAGAAGCATATTGTATGTTGTAAGCCAGAAGGGTAGCGGCTGATAGCGCCGCCACCATATAAGCGATATTACGAGTTTACTGGGAAATTTTATGAAACTCCTCAAGTTAACGTCTCACGCCGTTCGAGCAACGATAACCGTGTCGAAGCTTGCATACATATGCACTCGTAAAACCGGATTTCTTTGGACCACAGATTCTGTGAGGTTAGCTGCGGGTGTTAGACAAGACCTTTCTGCACTGAAGACAGCCGAATCTACTTACGGAAAGTCTTGGTAGCATAAAGATAAAGGTTACCCGGCGCACGTGGTATCAGCTAGGAGTAGCGCTTTTAACTGGCTTCCCACTTACCTGTAACAAAAAAAGAGAAATATATTATTAGCACTGTATATCGGAGAACAAGATTATATATTAGAATCTATTGACCTAATATCAAATAGTTAAGACTGTCACAAGGCGTGAGAATAATTTCAAGCTATTTTGGGAATTGGTTTGGATGCATTCTCGGTTTTAATGAGAGGAATTGCTAATCGCTCGAGGGCAACGGTTAAGTGACAGTATCGATGTAAAAGGCGATGGAAGCCAAAGGTAGAGATGATGGGAGAATCGAGACAGGAGGAAACGAGCGAGAGAGGAGACAGGAGAGCGGAGATTTAGGCGTGTAATTGGCTCAGCTGGTGTTGACGCGATCCTATCATCAATAGCTCATCAGCCGCCCTCGGGAAACCTGTATCTGCCCTCTCTCACTCTACCATGGACCGCGTCACACTTGCTCGCTTCCATCCCTCAGGACTCCCTTCGGCATCGCCGAGAATACGAAGCAGCTGCTCCAGACAAAAGCGGGAACCACGCAAGTTCGACAAAACATTCGAAAAAGTGTGGAATGTAATTTAGCTGACCTCAGACTTGCCCTCTCGTTTCGATAATTAAATGAGATTTGGTAATTAAAACATAGAGTTTGAATAAATTTGAGTAAATAGCTAAAGTAAGTAGAAAGAGTCCTTGTAAGAGAAAGAATAACCATGACAAGTAGTATCAGTGTTAAAGTGCAGTGAAAGCAGATTAGCAAGGCGAAGGTATATTGAATCGGGAAGGAAAGAGTCGCATAAGAAAGGAAGACTTAAGGAGGGAAAAATTAGCATTTGGTGAAGTTGTAACATCGGGTATAAGGACGAGCGAGATAAGAATAAGGGTGGCGATCTCTCCTTCTTCTGGAGTGGTTGAAACGGGCATTGGCGAGAGGAAAAAAGGATAGCAAGGACGACAGGGCGAGGATGGCGACTGAATCCAAAGCGCCGATGCCACAGGGGAATGCCGGTTAATCCTGAGACTTATGCCTCGCTAAGATGACCAGATTTATACGGCTTAGCATCGTGAAAGCTACTGGGCTGTGCGCGTGAATAGTGGTCGAATCAAATCGCATCAAGCGACACCCTATAATTTAGCTTTCAACTCTAGCCCGTTCCGCAATATAACGAATTTCGCAAGCGTAATTCACGGGGGTGCGCGGCAGAACGAGCAAAAAATCATTTCTGCCGTGCGAGTGGAATCCTGGCAGTACATAAATATAAAATGATCAGCTTGGTAATTCGAGAAAACCTCGCAACCGATATTTACGCAGATATAAAAGCATTGGGATCCGTTAAATAGATTTAGGAAGTCCCAGAATTTTTGCATTACGAAATTACAAAACAGATTATACACGTACAGATTTGTGTGAAACTGCATGCTTTTTTAAATGAATGGCAAAAGTTCTTAAAACATTGTTGAATTGATATTAATAGTGTGTAAATTAATAGAGTGTTTTCCACGAGCTGTTTCAAGCTGCGACAAACATTGGCAGTTCGCGCCAGCATTTTTCGACCGCTTACGTAACAATAAACGCAATCTCGACGCAATTCTGTCTAACAACGGGTGAGCTGATTCATTCGTTAATGCCAGCGGCGAGCGCGCGTATCAACGCGACAGGGAAAAACTGAAAAAAGCCGTACCAATACGCGCGTAACACTTAATCACCGCGATCTAGGAAAAAAAGCCAGCGTGCCGCCCACCGCTCTCCGCGTTTGGCCAGAGTTGCAAAACGTCCAGCGGAAAATCCGATAACCAATATCGAGCCGAATACCATTAGCTCGTTATACAAACCAGTGACAATGGTAAATTACCGGGAACAATGCGATTAGGCAAACAAATAAAGGCGAAAAATAAAACTGCTGCCACTTGAAAGCACCGGGCATGCAAGGCACTAGGAAATATAGAAAGCAACTGGAATTACAAACTACACAAATATTATAACTTTATTTCAACAAAGCTTCCATTGCTTGCACGTTCCTATTGGAAATGAATATTTAACCTTAATATTTCAAACAAGAAATTTCATGTTTTCATATACCAACTAATTAATATTATCTTAAACCAGCAAATTCGAAAGGGTAAAGAGGTTACAACTGCTGCTGTCCCCATTCCCCCATTTAGGGGCGTCCAGCTCCCGGCGACGCGTGACCGGTGACGACTTTATCGTGGATTAATTACGGAAAATTAGCGGATCGAACGTATCGAGGCCGTAGGAAACGTCGACGTGATTGGGTATTAGCGGGAGTCCCGCATTTGCGGGCAACAACGTGCCGCCAGCGAACCGACAGCAACATACTGCCCGTCATCATCCTCCTCGGCATCGTCATCAGCCTCTATCTACCACCCCTCATTCGTCTAGCCCACAACTCACAATCGAGTATTTCTACCCGCAAGCCCCATACCATGTGACAGCGAACTTTCGCCAGGCGTCAGCCACTAATAAATATTTTCACGCAGTTAATTAACTGTTGAATGCAGAATATTCTTTACAACGAGTAGAATATGATATTCTTTTCATCGTGCAAATGCTAATATTTTATATCGTCCATACCTTGTGTCTATGTTCGTTCACTTTGGCATCTTTCTCTACTCTCAATTCGTTTAGGATGGTAGAAACTCTGGAGTAACGTAACATAAGATTATGTTCTTTACTACGAAACGATAGAGGAAAGCCGTCGAGAAATAACTAGTGATTGCCGGTATTCCCATACGAGTGTCGGAGAGAACAACTATCTGGTTGAATGGGGTATTGCGGTCTGATCCAAGCAGGGCAGTTGCGGACGCTGGGAGCCTCTCCCAAAGACAAAGCGTCGCTCCTGTCAAGGATTCTAACAAGAACATAAAAATTTCCCCCCTCCCAGAACTGCCAAGCGGTTGTCTGTCGGTGTGTCAGTGTGTGTCCCTCCCTTTTCCCGATGAAATCTCATTTCGCAGGCGAGTCTCGTAGCGAGCGGGATTTCTCCGGCGTTCTGACCGCTTCGATTCCCAGGATGCCGGAGAAGAAGCAAATCCGTGGACGTCCAGCTAGCCTTCTATATGCTACTCCCTTCTCCCTTTCCACCCTCGACAATACACAGGCCTCCTTTTCTAGCTCGGAGGAATATATCGCTGCTTTTCTTTGTCCGCACGTACAATAAACTAAAGTCTCATCATCCGTGGGATTTGGACGCGATAACGCGAACATCGTCCCGAGGGAGCGACCAGGACATTGGGAGGAGAGCGAGTGTTTCGGCCTCTTGCCTTGGCCAGTCCTGAAATAATGATAGACGGTACTGATGGCCACGACCACCGCCACATCTGTTCCATCCTATTTCGACTTCACCCAACCAACGGCTTAACTCCTTTCCTCATCCAATCTGTCGATCGATTCATTCAGTAACCCCACTTTTTCTTTATTAAGTAAATGCGAATAAAAAAACACGACAATAAAATAATGAAAATAATTGTAGTCCGAAAGGTTGAACTTGAGTAGAAGTCTAAATCGAAAGAAGTTGTAGTACGATTGCTTGGTAAGTCGCGTAGGAAATGGTTCTCCTGGTTCCGGATTCTTGATTAATATTCAATAGGAGGGCGGCCATTAATCTCAGCGGTGGCAAGGAATTCCGATGGTAAGATCGGACTCGGACAAATGTCCTGGTGATCGCGACGAATTGATAGCCATCGCTAGGTTAGGTAGCGGGCAACGTAACCTTACTGATGGCGGTGTCGCTTGTTGAGGGTTCGCCCGGACGAAAGTGGGGACGTGCGTGACCGCGGATCAACGCGGAGCGCCTTTTAATTTAGACAAATCGTCCCGATTAGCATAACGGGATAAATTATACTCGAGGACCCGGCGCTCCAATGGGGTGTCCGACGACGGATGATCCATCGGTCCACCCTGGAACTCCAGACGACACGACGGCCGGCTTTCCCGCTTGCCTGCCCTTCTGTTTTCCACCCCATTCCTCCCTTCTACCTACGTGCCATGCTCGGATTAGCCTACCACGTCGCTCCTTTACGGCTATCGCAGAGGAATATCCTCTTTCTTCTGTAGTTTACTCGGAATGGACTTTTTTGGTTATGTCAACCTAATCCCTGCGTATGATGTCCCTTCTGGGAACAACTTTATACCACTAGATCATTATCTAGAAAGACAAGAGTTCTTAATAAACTTTAACTTGGTTTCAAAGTGATAATTGTTAGTTTTGAAAAACTGGAGAAGGATATAAAGAATATTATTACCACGAGCCTATTAAAATTTCGGTCTTTTCATTGTTGTGTAAAGGTTAGGTCACGAAGAACTGTAAATTGGCATAGGGTCTCAGTCACATTCCCTGTTGAAATGCAGTCTCCCGTAATTGGTCGCAGACAGAAAGCAGAGACACCAACGATACTGCTAAACCCCCGCGTAAACATTACGTTAATTAGTGGCGGTTATCAACGCAGCAGACAAAATTAACTTTTAACATGCTCCTCCGCGGCAGTAAAAGAGGTCTAATTAGCCTCATTAAATCTTGCGGGACGGGAGAGAGAAAAATATTCGCCAAGTCGGACTATCCGGTTTTATAGACGGTGAAATGTCGAGCCCCAGTAGTAAAGATGCCTCTCATGATTCCTTGCCGATATATACGACTTGTCCGCGGCATCACTGACCATCTCCGAGCTCCTTGTAACACTCGGTCAACAGATTGCCGTTTAATTTTTCCGAACGCTGTAAATTTTCTCTCAATATTGTTGCAACTTGCCTCGATTAACCTCAATTATCACGTTCCCCGATGTCTCCGCTGTCACATAATCTAAAATATAATGACCAGGATCTTCATAACTTCAAAAATTCCTGTAATTCCAGATCCAGTATTACGGATATTTTTGTAGCATATATTGAAATGATTTCAATTGATACAATTAAGGTGAAAGAGAGGATTGAAAGGATGCAACTGTCCGGTGTTTGATCCAGAAAGCAGAGTATCTGAAGGAGTAGGGTTTGAGAGAAGTCTGGAAGACTCGTTGCCATGGTTTTTACCGGGTTGCCGATCGAGGTGGGCCCGCCTTTTATTATCTGTCCCGGAGACCGCTTACGAGGATACCTCGAGAGAGAACTAGCGGTCTTAAGGATCGGCCGTATAAACGTGGCGAATTGCTCGAAAGCTCGCAAACCTTGTATACAAGCGGGGCCAGTCGTGTTTGTGGAGGGACACGCATACGCCTCTCCTTGCCAGGAGAAAAGCGAAGTGCGCGGTCCTCGGGATTTTACGGCTTTTTGACGGACCACATCTCACGCCGACGAACGACAGGTCGAAGCGGGCCCCGCGTGGCTTAGTAACAAACTTGCGATTATGCCCGGCTGCCCTGCCATCTAACGGGTGTTTCCACTTTCCGCCACAGAGTTATGTACAATCGAAACTTCAGTAATTAACGAAACGATCTACCGGCTAAGGAAAGAGCTTGCAGATTTAACGAATAAATTGTTATATTTGAAACAACTATTTTCACTCGTTACTCTTACTTAGTTCTTTCTTTGTATGTAAAGATCGTTCTCGAATTGAACACGAGAAATATAAGAATACAGATACAAGCATGTTCCAATAAAGTTGGAATCAAGTCATAAATGACATCTTCGTTATTCAGGCCCGAAATCATCGAGCGAAACCACTTTCCCTGACGATCCACTGGGAATAAATTGGAAGGGCGAGTGAGATGGAAGTGCGATGAAATAAAGATAGTCAGAGAGTATCGGTCAGGTGGCTGAGAAAGCGCTTGTGTATCGGAATAATCGGGCGAAATTTTACCAGGAGAAAAATCAGTCCGGAAGGTTTACTCACCTGGCCGATAACCCTTGAAAGCAAGAGGATCGACGAGACAGAAGGTAAGAAGAGGAAAAGGGAGAAGAGACAGTGAGAAGACTGGTAAGAGTGCAGTGGTCGCGAGATAAGTGTCACTCATCGTGGCGCTCTTCAACCCTCGAGGCAAACCTGTCCGCTCCTTTAGGACTCGCTAACTAACTCGCAGCGATAGCACCAGCAAAAAATGGCCGTCCGGTGGGTAACGCGCGCGACTGACGTTAATCGACGTCGATCAATTAGGCGAACCTTTTTTCCCCCGGTGCGTCCGGGCGCGCGCTCGTAACCTGCCAACACCGCCCACTTTACTGGCATTGTAGGAACGTCGATGACGAGCGCTTCACGGCTCGTCATCGCCACAACTGAAGAGACATGCACACGTATGTACATACATACACGCACTCTCTGCGCTGCACTCTGCGCGCTCTCCTCGCTCTTCCTCGATTTCACTGGGAAAGGGCCGAGAGTCTTAACTCCCTTGCTTTACGATGCATTCCTTCGCTTAAGGACTCGCTGAGCTTTATGTCCCCTTTGCGATTACTCGAAATCTCCGCGCACGCACACGATCCCTATCGTCGAGACCCTAAAACTTCACCAGTTTCCAGGTGATTTCGAAATAGTCTTCATTTTATATAAGAGAAATCTCAAGTAATTGAATGCAGAATTTACGTAGAGCAATGAAAGAGTAGAAAAATATAGGTGTCTCAAAGCCGATACGACTTTGAGGAACACTGTTAAACATGGTAGAACGATTTCCAAGAGTTGAAAAGTTGGATCAGTCGTGTTCTATCTCTGACGGGAGGTGGCCATTCTTTGTGGATTCTGTTTTCCAGCGATCTCTGGATCTCTGACGATCGACCAACGCGCTCGGATATGAGCGGCTGCCGGCCAGTCCGATCGATCGTTAAACTCCACGCTTAATCGCCGTGTCAAACCAGTGCTGTAAAGTTATACTGCCGACTTCAACTACTTTCACGAAAGAGCTCCTGCCGACCGATGGCGACGAAGCCGAGACGACCGGCAGAAGAATCCTCCGAACGCACGAGGCGTGCCGCGTCCTACGTGGATTTACAAAATCTTAAATTGGCCAGCATTCTTCTGTGTCGTAAAACACCCCGCTCTTATTTCCGCCATCGTCGACAGCTAATCTCAACGCGTCCACGAGGAGTTCAAGAATCATCACCTGCTTCTTATGCAGCTTCGCTACTGTCATCAACGAAGAATATGTGTCGTTGATTATACAAGTGGTCCAGATTAGTGATATAAAAGAATTTAGTTTACCAACTTATTTTCTGTGCATTGCATTGCATAATAAACAATCAAAAATAGTTGGAATTAAGTAAGGTATAAATTTCTCTATACATTTACCTTTAAAATGAAAGGCTTGTTGTAAATTTAGTCTCTTTCGAAGCTAGAAACTTTTTAAACGATCGATCGACCCCACCCGCAGTCTTTCACTCGGACGTTAAAGTCTCCGAGTTTCTCTTGGAGGGAAGTCTCGCTGGAATATGCAGCAAAAGCTACACGAATTCCTGGCTCGATTCTCGTGTCATGTGCACCAAGGACACTTCACCAGTCTTAATACCAATCTTTGCGTACCGCCACCGCCATACATAACTGGCTTAACTCAATTTTGCGAGCTCTGCAACAGCAGTCGGCTCGGTTTCTCGAAGTTGTAACATTGTGTCCGGCGTTGGACGCACGCTGCCCGTAATGCTCGGGATTTACGTTTAATGGGAGTTTTTAGTGCTGCGGCTGGCGATACTTCTTTATACGGGCGGTCAGCGCCGATCTAATTGGTTCCCGCATGCGAGAGCGCGCTCGTTTCTCTGCCAGCTCGCATTAGAAGGCGCGGGTATCGTGGAAACCTATGTTCATTGGTGTCTTGAGCATTACCTGTTAATGAGCCGCTTACCTTTACAGCCGGCCAACCAGTTTCTTTCTCTTCTGATTTTATGCTCTGCACTATCATCGACTGGGGTTTGCCCTTCTCGTTGTAATTGTCAGGTGCTTTACTCGAAAGTCCGAGAGGGTGGCCAGCATACGAATTAATGCGGCAGTCCAGCACATTTTCACTGTCCTTTCCTCACTTCGTTCCACCGCGGACGTATGCCCCCACTATTTCATTGTTATTTCACATTCTTTTTTGCACTGCGCGCTACGCTTTATCGTTGGCTGTCCGTCATTCCGCGTTGGTACAGTTTGCGCAGTCCGCGACGTTTGTAATATGTGTCCGACATATCGCAATTTGTTAAGAAGAGTGAGGGCCTCGTAATGTTTGTTGGTTATTAAATGGATACTATCTTGTCAAATGAAAAAAAAACAAACAAATCTATGGCGAGATTATACCTGGTCAAATAGCAAAGTATTCAAAGTATTTCTCTTGAATTCTGTATTAAGGGCTTTCAAAGTGATATGCAATTAAATATGCATGATGTTAAGAAGTAGAGGATAATCCTTCAATTATTAAAATCAGTAAGGAAGGTTTCCCCACAGGCATCAGTCACCGAGGAGAATCCCTTTCCAAGCGAGCTTCAGTCAGAAACACGGCTGAGCCCGAAAATCATTAAAGCGCCACATTCATTTCAATCCAGTATTCAGGCTTTCCCTCTCCCACTCGGTGAGGCAGCGTGAAATAAGAAATATTTCGCAGCTCGGTGTTCGGCTTTATAAATATCGCGATATATCCGAGGATAGCGGGGGCCCCGGATATTCAAATGTCAGCCGGGGATCAGTGGACTGACACATTTTAGCGAGCCGAAATATTATTCGCGACCCCTTCTTCTCTTCTCTCTCTCTCTTTCTTTCTCCCCATCACGCCCGAGCGCGCCCCTTCCATCTGCCTCTGCCAACAGACGAGAACAGACGATAGGGCTTATGCTCCTTCTCACTCTTTTCCCCAAGTGAAAGCAGCACTTTCAAGGAGAGAGGAAGAGAGAAGGTGGCGGCGGAGGTTAGCGTTGCGTAAGAAATAGAGGCTGCCTTCTTCTTTTCCAGGATATATCTCTTTATTCCAGTGCGGCTTAACGATTCAATAACCGATCGGAACGGATCGAGCTGCCTTTATAGTTTGCATCGAAAGTGTCCCTCTCACCCTGCCCCTTTTCCCTCTCTCCCACGCAACCTTCACAATTGCTGTCTGTCTGGCTCTACGGTTATTGTCACTGTCTGTAGTATCCATGCTTCACGCCAATCGCAGCCTCATCCCTTGGGAATTCACACTTTCTTCCTGGCACTTCCATTTTTATTTCTACAGGACTTGTTTCTGTCGTCAATTAGATATAACGATTTTCGTTGGATTCAATAGTGATTGTTGTACGATTAGTTTTTGTAAATCTTAATCTTCGAAATGGATTGTCTGTTTAAGAAACTCATTACGAGATGACGTATTCAGAAATGACACCTTCCTACATCGTGTTCACCCTTACATGACACGCGAACCACCCCACAATTGAAATAAAGCTCTGATATTACATTTTTACACGGGCGACGTTTTACTGTCTCTTGTGTTCTTTGCGCTTGATGGAAGCGTACGTTGTGTCTCTAGAGACGAAAGAAAGCGAGGGATGAGAATGGGGAGGGCTTCGAGTGCTATTCAGGAATCTCGAGTGCCGGCAAATAGGTCAATCGTACTCCATTCGATATACAAAGTACTACTATAAACCCAATTTGTAAGAGATACTCTACATTCTAAGTACTTCGACCTAAAAAAACATCCACTTCCCAAATAATTAGGGTAAATTTGTCGATGAGGAAAGTATTATTAAGACAAAAAACTTAATATAGTACTTGCAGCCAATAGTCCATTTATTATAGGAAAAAGGAAAGCGATGAAATAAAGAAGCGTAGGGCAACCCTGAGGGCTAAGCTATCTTCTCAAGGGTGCAGGTGGCTCCGGAGATCTAAGGGAGCTTCATCGAAGCGTCTTAAGTCGGAAGCTGCACAGAGGAGCATCCCTCGCGACGAAAGCAGAGGCAGCTGTGGCGTCGCGGCGCTTCGAGAAAATTAAATGATTATGGGTAAACGATATCAAAGTGGAGAGGCCGCTGACGAAGCGGTTGGCGAGCGGAGCCAAGTGTATTTCAATTCTTCAGCCTGACAGGGTTGCGAGATTGCGTATTTTTAAGGCTCGCCTCTGAGACTCTCTCGTAGCACCGACGAACTCAACGATCCTCGATCCACACCCTTTTTCCCCTGCAAAACCCTGCAGGCTCTTACAATCTCGTCTTCCGTTTCGTTTCACGGCGCGACGAGCAAAACTACCATACCCACACTTCACCACACGAATTTCCTACATCTTTCACGAATTCGCAATATAAAAACACTGTATTAATCATTTCCAGTCGTTATCAAGCCTAAGAAAGTACGGTTCAACACGATACTAAAAAGAGAAGTGTAGAGCGAGTGAAACGTGAAATTTAGGCGACCGAAACGTTTACCTAACTGTGTAACTCGCTGGCTGGTTCGCAATTATCGGGGACTCGATAGTGCTGGGAGTAACGAGTTAACAGGGCAACACGAGCGTGGAGTCCGAACTAACTGGCAAGAGAGGAAGAGGGAGAGAGAGAGAGAGGGAGGGAGTGGGAGGAGGAGAATGGGAGTGAGAGATAGAGTCGAGAGGATGGCAGATGGTTCGAATCCAGTTACGCGTAACGGTATTTCGATGCATTAATATTTTCGGCCGAGCGAATCGTATAATGTCACCGCGGTCGGGCCGCATCCGGATTACGAATTAATTGCCGGGCGCGATGAAATCAAAACACCCGCCTACGCTTATAATTAATGTTATTCCGTCGTGCAAAGGGGCGGTGCACCGCAGGTAAATCGTGCGCGGCTGAACGCCGAGCAAGTAAATTCCAGTGATCTATGACACATCCCGTCTCCTCTCTCCATGGAGTACGGGAAAGAGCGAAACTGCTCCTCTTGCGCCCCAAACACTCTTTTCAGATGGGACAAACCGAGGCAAAGACAATTAGTGGAATAGCTCGGCCGAACGCCGATCAATTGGCTAAACCGATTACTTTAATTTACTTTGTGGTTTTCCCTGGCGTTCCTACTCTGTTTAATGAAACACCCTCTGACGCACTTAGCTTTTTCTTCCCATTGTAACCTCGAGAAAGACAAATCTTATGGTGTATTAGTATAATTAAACAGTGTAATTAGTATGAGAGAATAGGAGTAAGAAAAACTAGGCGTAAATGTAGAATGTGTCAGAGTGAAGTATCATTTACGAAGTTCCCCCTTAAACTTGACATTCGAGGGTGTATGTGGCTGTCGATGTTAGGGTTTGATTTACATCGAAATCCGGTAATCGAGGAAAGATTAGACAGGCGCAAGCTGCGTGGTCAGTGTTCAGATGTAACGTGACCAGTCGATCCTACTAATCACCATGGACCAAACCTTCCCTCGAGACAAGCCTCCTCCTTCCTCTCTCGTTCAGGTTTTTGCACTGTCATTCATAAGAAGGAGAGATTTCCGAGCGATAAGTTAGCAATCGTCGAATATCCATTAAGCAATTCCTGACTATTCGGCCTGACTGACTAGGACTCAGCACCCTCATGACGGAACCCTCAGGATTAAAGGTATCGATGAACAGTTCTGCTCTAGCGCCCATCGATAGCTCGTACTTAATCCCCGTGTGGTGGAAGGGCTTAGCAGACTAGGGGATTTGACCTCCTTGCGTTGGTAAAGTGGACAGATGTAAGGTGGATTTTCGGATCACATTCACACCCTTTTAACACTGCAATATCTACGAACGACAGACGGATTTATACGCTTCGCATTAAAAAAAAAATACACTGTCTTTATGATGAAATATCGTAACTCTACAAAGTTATTATTGAATTAAAATATTGGTTAAAGAATGAAAAAGTCAGGTGGTTTGTTTTCGCCTAATTCCCAGCATCCGGAAAGAAGTCTTCTGCCATGGAAGCGGATGAGAGAAGGTATTAACACAGGGAGCTTAGGGGAACGGTGAATTATAACTGCAAATTAAGCCGATAGGCAAAGGGCACGAAGAACGAGGAAGAGAGCTGGCGACACACACATACAACGATTTGTGAGTCCTCGAGGAGTTAATCCTTCCCGCATGTTGGTGAGGGTATAAACGATTGCCTGTTATCAGAGCCCTCATGCCCTTCTAACGAGCAGATGACTCCAAAGGCGATCAGAAAGAATTCCCACTCCCATCAGACTTGGAATACAAAAACTTTCACATTTATAACTCAAAGATTCTATATAAAAAAAAAGTATTTCTAATATCAACTAAAGAAATCCTTCGAATCACGGGTGAACTCTTTCTATCAAAGGTATTCATTGTAAATGGCAAAGGATGAAAGGGAATCCTGGCGCATTTTTTTTTCATCCCACCGAGGCGTGTTCGAAGTGCGAGGCTTTTTGTTCTTCGAAGGCAGGCGATTCCAAGAGGGTTAAAGTGGCGAATGTCAAACGCGTATAATAGCCGGTTTGCAGAGGGTTCCTGAGGGAGAATCGGGGATGAAGAGAGAGGAAGGGAGGTTGGGGAGAGAAAGAGAGACGAGGAAGCGACGACGGGGTGAACGATGCCCGGTATAAGTCAGAATGCGGACAACCGTGCGGTTTCGGGAGTGAGAAGTTTAAATGGCTCGTCCGTATGGTGCTCCTCCATCCCTTTATCCCGTCGCTCCTCTCTCGCCGAGCTCCCGCACACCAGTAACAACCCGTGCGATCTCCCGTTCGACTTGGAACATCTAATTTTAACTCGCAAATCATGCCGAACTCGCCCACCGCTCATCTTCCTCGCTCCGCTTTCCATTGGCACCGTCTGGCACACACTACTCGTTCGAGTTCGATGAAATTCAACTGGCTTTTTCGATGAACTTACCAATCCACTAGAATTTATGGACGTCCGATTATCGATAGAATAAAAACCTTGGAGTTAATTAAGAACTGGTAGTACACTTCTTATAAATATTTTCAATTGGAGTTTAAAGATTTAAGAATAATCTCACGTTTTTCTCAAATCATCGTATTATAAAGCTCAAAGATGAAAGTTGGCCCAATGGTTTGGTCACGCAGGATGAAAGCTTAGCATGCTGAAAACCGAGAGCATGTATGCTTGGGTGGTGTGGTGGATCAAGTAGGATTGATTACGGTCAGGAACACGTGTCCTGCACGGCGAAAAGTTTGCGGTGTAATAAGGAGCCGGTTGTCCCCGGGGGATGAACTTTCCCTGACGGGGCCGGCACGTGGAAGACGAAAACTCGACATCATCCATGCCGTCCCTTACCAGTGCACCCTTCCTTCGAGCTCGCTGCCAGTGATTTAAGTGGCAGGAGGTCTTCAGTCTAACGTAGTAACTTCCTAATGCGCACAGATGCGACAAATCGACAGAACTTCCGCGGAGAAACAGCTCGGCTTGATCTTCCTGTCAAGGCTTTTCCTCTTCCCTCTTGTATAACTCCTCATATTTATCCATCTACTAATATATACTAATCGTTTGCTGTCAAAACATGTATTGTAGATATGATTAATTAACCCCCTCCTTTTAGAATTAATTGCAGTAACATATTATAATTGATTTAAGAATGTCCGAAGTTGCGGGAATCCTAGTGTATGTATCTATTGAACTTCGATAATCTCCGAGCTATTTTTAGTTTAAGAATTGAAAAATTAATGGTCCGGCGACGAGACGTACTCGATAATAAGAAAGAAGGATTGTAACTAATAGCCGAGAGGAAATGGAGTAACGAATGTAGTTAATCGGATAAGAAAAGTGGATGATCCATCAACGGATTCATTCCATTCATTTGCCGCGGTGTACCGCTGAATGAGTATTGATAGGGAATCATACTAAACCCGATGAAATAGTGACTCTCGATATTGAATCGACAGTAAACGCCAGCCCCGTTGGTTACGATCTGTTCTCTCATCCCTGCTCCTCCCCTATTTCCCTCTCTCTCGTACCCTTCGTGCGGAGGGTTGAAATTTAGACGCTAATTATAGACTCATTTTGAATGAGCAATTAATTAATCGACCATTGAAAAGCCCTGCTTTACATCAGTCAATGCACCGCCCGCATTTGTAATCGCTGAAACAATGCTACCGCGTTACTTGAACAGCGAAGTGTTGGCTTCCTAATTCTCGTATGCAAAAGTATCGGAAATTATTGCCTTATGTTAATAATAATTAGTTAGAAACGGTTAATTAATAGCAATGCATGAATTACATGTCGAACTGTGGAATAAAATGCGAGCAGTTGAAATGAAACGACAGCGAAGTAAATAATTAACAGAAATGGATCGACGCGGGTAATATCGAGAAGTGGGCTAATTAATTATGAAACTGAGTGCTCGAGTTATCACTATCCTCCTCCTTAAATATAACAAAGTGTAACAAAACGAACCGCAAAGTTTAACAGCATTGTGTATGACACATGCCATGTACAACATACTATATCGGCGAATCTAATTTAGAATGAGGCATTGGGAGAGTACAAACTCGTCGCTAATAGGTAGACGCGCCTTAAATCTCGCCAGGAGAGCAACGCTTGGTGCATATATTGCGATTTTAATATCCGGCAAAATAGTTCCGATCGCGGAGCGCGTTCAAAGGGCGAAATCCCCGTATTAATAAATCCATGAAGCGCGCGGCGAAGTCTACTGCAGTATTAAATTACCGTGTAGCGGGCGGAATATGCGCGCTCTCGTCGCACACACCAAGCACATACAACGGTACACGTCCAACTTGTCCCGATTTTCCAGCAGCCGCCGGCACCTCTCCACTGCTGGAGATTCGCTCGGCATCGAGTGGTGCATGCTAGATTGCAAGCGGAAGAGCGCTGCCGAGTTCCTCGTAAGAAGAGTGCACTCGATTACCGACCAGAATTCTCGATACTCAATTACAATTAATCATTGCTCGCGCGGGCCGCATAATGTCCCAAGCGAAAAAAGGCTGTATGCCTGGAAGTCGAGTGGCGAAAGAGGGCGCACGAGTCTCTTGGTGATATCGTTGGTAGTCGAATGAAATGAAATTCCGGTGCGATCCTCGTTTCAAGATCTTCCTGACGAGAGAGCGAGCGCTGCGGCTGAAACTGGAGCCGGAGAGGATCGGCCTCTCCCATCTAGTACTGCCATCACTCTCCGGCCGCCAGCTTTACAAGAGTGAGCTGCATATAATGATCGATTGCAATTTCGTGCATTCTATCTGCATGCACGGGACAAAGCGAGCATGTGTCCTCGGCATCGACGAATGCTGGATTAAATAAATTCCATAATACTCTCTCTCGCTCGGCTTCTGTCTCCTGCCACCCTGCCACTACCAGCTCTACTACCCCTCGCGCAACCCCCCCTACCCTTACAACACACCGAGCATACACCTCATCGCCCGGCTGAATAATCGGGCACGTATTTATTTACTGGGGACACTGATCTGCCCGCGAACATCCGAGGGAGAGCCAAGCAGAGAGACACGAGATTTATAAACCTATCACGTGCTCTCGGTGTGACGATCATTGAGGATCGCTTGGTCAATCCGGAGAATATGATACACAAGGGAAAGGGCTGACTTTCGCTCTGATATTTCCTATCGGATGTACCATTGACAATTTTCCTTAAACGCGAGTGAGGATTTGCATACAAAAATTCGGGGGTAGAATTCCTTTTCGCTTCGAATTGGAGGACTGAGAAATCGTGAGACAGGAGAGAGAGAGAGGAAGAAAGGGGTGAGAGGGTGGGATTTTCTCGTCGACGATTTACAAGGCCGACGGAAAAATCGCGGCAGTTTTGCACCCTTGACGGAGGACTCGTGTATGCTCGCTCTTCCAGCACGTTTCATCCCCTAGCTGCCAGACTCTACTGACACTGCACACAGCTCGAGAAACAGCTCGCCCTTTCACCGCCCACCCCCTCCTTTCTCGAAAATTTCCCTTCCTCCCATAATTTTATTCATTTTTCTTGCCAGCGATCTCCTCACTGTCGACGGCCTCTCCTTGTTTGCCTATGGAAATGCGAATCCCGACACTCTCTTCGGTGCCACCGGCACCTAGCAAGCGTGCACACTGTGCGCAGAAGAGGACTTTTCGTCTCTGAATATTATTAGTAATTAGAGCAAGTAACGAATAACAGCCGGCACTGATTCTATTATCGAAAAGTTCGCGGATATCTGCCGCTTTCTCTCGGACGACGTGAATTTTACAGTGGCCTGACTGGATTTTACTTGGTGAGATTCTAGCGGGAACACAGGTGGTGGTTGGGGGAGCATGAATATTCCCAGTGTACTTGGTTAACCGTGGTATAAAAGGTTTCGGTATCCAAGTGTTTCATTTATTATACAATTTTCCATTCTTAGTTTAATACAGAAATCTTCATAATACTAGTATAAATTTCATATTACTAATTTAATAAGAATAATATTAAAATAGCTTCTCTTAAGGAGAATCCCTTAAATTTAAAATACCCTCATTTCTATACTTTTGCAATCTCCGAAATTCAGTGACAAGGAAAGATCGATCGCTTTGAAGCATTTAAAAGAATTAACGTCCGGTATTCCAGCAGGCGCACGTACTGCACCAGGGAACAAAGGGAGACCCAGATACGTATGTGTGCCATCATCGTTGGCAAGGCTGGCTCGCTCTCAAAACGGGGGACGCGCGCGCGCCAGTGTTCGAAAATAATTCGCAGCAGCCAGGCCTTGTTCATAGAGCGGAGTCGAATGAGCCGCGTGAAACAGAGCCGGAGAGACTGGGTTGGAGGGGATGCGGGGCGGTGGCAGGCGAGACGAAAAAAAGGAGGTGGGCCCAGAATTATCGCGGAAAAAGGGAAAATTCGAATTTTCCATTGTGGAGGAACGGTGAAATGAGCAGGCGAGCCATCCCCGTTTGCGTTCATGGTCGAACGATCACTCGCGGGTCAATCAGTGCTTGTGCAGATGTCCGACAGAGATGGCAGAGGAGTGCCGGACAAGGGAGAGACGGAGATGTGGCTCAACCGAAAGAGGGGAGATCGAGAGCGGTCGCTTTAAATCCGATAGCACTGTTCAGCAGCGAGCGTCGGCTTTTATTAATTAATAACAAATGTATCGCGAAATGAGCTCGTCCCCATGCAAATAAAACGATACCTCTGTGTGCTGCTCTCGTCGACGATGCGATGCGAGAATTGAAAAGTTTGCTCGGCAAAGCCTGGGTATTAGATACTTCATTGAATAACTTGCAATAAAAAAAAAAAAAAAAAAAAAGGAATGATATAAATATAATTTAGATTTAATTTCTTTAAATCCATTGCTTAATATTTACACTTGGTTTCTTTCATGAAATATGTGACTCAAGTAATTGAACTTATCTGAGAAGGAAAGAAGGACGGAAAAGGGACGTGGCACTCGATACAAAGTGGAGTGGTAGTGATAACATTGTCAATTGAAATACCCGGCGGCAGCAGTCGGCAACAATAGCGATGTCTGTGGTGTAAGAGTGGGGGAAGCCAGTCTGTAATTCTACTCTGCGCTTGGATTAGATTTCGAAAGCTTTTGCGAAAGTATCCGGTACACGTGGCACGCGCACACACGTTACCCGCATGCTCGCCCACACCTTTCCTCGCATGCGTTCATATGTGACAGAGGCGTGGGTGGTGCGAATTTCAAATGTCGAAAAGCTGATACACGAGAGCGGTTATGGGGGATAATAGCGAGACCGTTGACGCTCAATACGACGTCGAAAGAGCACTCGTGTCTGCCTGCGAAAGCACGCACTATCAAAGCCGACAAATTCGAGACTCGCATCGTTATGGACCGCGTTAGAAATCGCTGAAAGGTTCGAGACACTCCGAGATTGTGATTGGAAGGGTATCAATACATATTCCACGTATCATTGCCTAGGCAAGAAATAAACTCAATTAGTAAATGTAATATTGAGTGCTTTCTTGTACATAAAATTGAGTCGCACTGTTGTATCAATTATTTAATAACCCATTAACGAAAGAAGGGGATAATTATGGTCAGTCTTTCGTGGAGCGAGATTAATTCTTATGGCAGATACTAAAGGGTAACATAATCGCGATACGATGCGGGTACAAGCATTAAACAATAGCAATTAATGAGGCAGTAATTAGCCGGGCGAATGATGCGTTCTCATAAATTCAAAAGCTTGACAGGCCGAGCCGAGCAATATCGCAAAGTCATATAGTAAAAGCGATTACCGAATGCTAATCGAATTATTTTCTGCCGCCCTGATAGGGGTGATATCTACGTTTTTAATTTACATTTGAAGTCATTAATTAACGTTCAATGGTTTATAAAAAAAATAGAATAACATAAGAGAAGGCGAAAGATATATTTATAGAACGTCGAAAGGTGTTCGGTCTCTGAGTTGGCGCATATAAATAAGAGAAGCACGTGGAAATTTGTACTTGTCCGCGCTCGTATGCCGCACTTTTACGAGGAGCATCCATCCACCGTGGCACCCTCGCTTGCACACGTCTCTCCGCCTATCGCCATCTCTGTAAACGCGATCTTATCCGCAGAACAGGAAGCAGGCACTTGTCGACGACCCTCGATCTTGTTTCCACACGCTTGCGTTACTCGAAAGTGATGCGCGCGCGCGCCCTCACCCCTTACGTTTGTTCGAGCGAATTGTGCGCCGCTTTAAGCAGCTAAGCTTCCGAATGCAGGGAATATTAATGCAACTGTATACTGTTTTTTTTTCAGCGCTCGCTATTCCACCGGAAGTAGAGGGGAGCCGGCGCAGCTGCGCGGCTTGGAGTTTCCAAAAAATGCTTCATTCTAATCCCGATTAACTGAGAAAACAAATGGATGCGCGTCGCCAATACTGTTAACTGAATTTATCTGCCGTTTGCACGGCGGATCCTCAAGGAGCGATAACTTTTTGGGAAAACAACTGGCTAAATCGGATTTATCGCGACGATATCCAATTTACTGGACAAAAAGTCAGCCGACACCCATAGCCAGTTAAAGAGCGCGCGTAATTAATTCGTTCGATCCGCTGCTACAGATTATAAGCGGAGGGAGTGGAAAAAATATTGCCGCAATAATTCCCGTTTAACGCCATTAACGAAACGGGAGGCCGACACATTTTTCGGCCAGTTTTCATAATGTGAGCCGAATATTTTCGACTCCCCCATCGGCAAAAGCTGCCAGGCACTCAATAATCCACAATAGCGCGGCCAATATAATCAATGTGACAGTAAAAAGTAGGTTCGAAAAGAGATTAAATCCACGGGAATGGAAATCCTAATTGGACGACGGGGAGAAGTGCAGAAAGGGTTGCTGGACAAGCCAACTTCCGTTCTTCCTCCCTCATGGGAGGAGTAACTAATCAATGCACATTCCGCCGCCGATTTCCGTAATTGCGGTGGTGCATTCGAACGACTTCCTGTCAGCTTTCGAGCAGAGACACGCAAACAGAATCATCGTGCGAAGGGAAAGAGTGCGATAGAATTTCGTTGACTCTGAAAAACCGATCCTCACCGAAACACCCCATAAGTACACACAGCTTGAAGAAAACTAGCCTCTTTTCAGCAGGCACACTTGCACCCGGACAAATATTAGTCAAAAGTATCCGTGTAATCGGAATGATAACAAACCCAAAGGAATGTATGTAAACACAGTCTGCTACTGTAAAAATAGGGCTGCCCGTGAAGATAAGATAAGGGATTAAAAAATGGCAAGCATACTCTTTGAACAAGAAATAAACTAGACTTACATCCTCTAACAACTAAATTACACCGAATACTAAAAAGTATATAAAATACCATTTCTTTAAATTAGATCAACTAATTATTTCCCTCTACTACAACTTACTTCCCATTCCAAAGTGTCGCATAAAAGTCGCGAAAGCCAATAACGCGTAATCGATTGTTACATGAAAGATGAGTGGATCAAGAGCAGAACTAATTGACCATTAATCCGGGGCCGATGGTAAAGGGTGGAAAAGTGGGGGATCGATGAGTTCCAACGAGGAAGAACGAATTAGAAGAATTTCGCCATAAAAACTGCTTTTTCCCAGGGCGGGAGGAGGAGGAAGTGGAGGGTAGTTGCCGGTGGCATCGCTGGCGTGAGTACCATGGCATGCCGTTGCCGGTGTGGCATTGTACGGTAGCCGATATTAAAATGCCGGTGATTGATGTGTGCACCGTGCTGAGCGGCAGGCATACACAGGCGGCCCTCTCACACACATATCGGCCGGTTGCGATACACAGCGATACCAATGGGAATCTCACCCTACGCACCTTACTAAAATACGGTGGCTGTCATAACGGGGTGATATTGCATCTTCCTGCGAGCTATGGACTAGCTCCCCCCTCTCCTATACCCGTCCCTGACGCCGGAAACCCCCCCTCGATCTTTTGTGATCCATTCAAGAGTGTCCCAAGTTTTCGTAGCCCGGCAAAAGAAGCGAGAGAGAGAGAGAGAGAGCGAGAAAAAAAAGAAGGAAGATCGGTATTTATATCTGCGTAAATCATTGGACCATTGTGCCTGACCGCCGACCACCCTTCTCCCTTGCTCCTCACGCGCCATGGGGCATAGCTGTAAATCTTACGATTGCGGACCCAGCCTATCCCGAAGTGGATACCACGGAATGCTAATATTCTTATTATAATGTAAACCAAAGCTCGCTCCCGTCACGAGAAACTTGTTTTCTCAAAGTTCTTTTGCTCGAGTTATCATTATATTCTTGTGATTTACAACTTCCATGCACTCCTAATGTTTTCATCGTAGTTTAGTTTCTTCCAAAGTGGCTATTAACTTTCTACTTGGTTTATTCGTGTTTTCTTCGAGGGTTGAAAATAGGGGAAGGTTCGCAAGTGTAAACGTCAACGCCCTTAAACCTATCAACCTCTGATCGAGGGTCCGGTCGAAGCTGACTGATGCTTCCTTTATAATACAAGAGGTGGTCGAAGAGCAGAGCCAATGCTTGGACATTCAGCCGACATCAGTGCGTACTTACAGTCGCAAGCTCGATCATTGATGCAGGATTTCATGCGCAATCTGGCGACAGGAAGTAGCCGGGGTGCGCTGGTACGACACACCCGTGCCACCACCTGAATGCTGCACGCCACTAAAATTGACATTCGAGGTAAACTGCCAAGCGGCATCTCGCGTGTTATCATCATCAGCTGTTACCTGGCCGATGCCGAAGGGTTGGGCGGTGGGTGGCGGGGCCATTAGCGATAAATTGACAGGCAAACACGGGATTGATTTTAGCACCGCAAAACTCGGTTTCTGCGGTGTCTCGCCCACCCACACTTAACCGTTTGCCCGCACGCTTTGGTTTCCGCGTGGCGATGCCTCGCTTGCGGAAGGGTTGTTCCTCTTTTGCCCTCACCGCTCCACTGCCACCCCATTCTCTGTCTCACTATCCTCGGCCAACTCCGTGGGATGCTGGGCGTAATAAATCGATGTAAACGCCGAACGATGACAGAAACGAAAGCGGCAGGACAAATCGTCCTATGGACTAAGCGGACGAACGAATACCGCTCGTTCGACCACCGACGTCGCCATCGGCAACAACAACAACAACAAAAAAGAGCAAAATATCATAGCCGATCGAGTGTTATCAAAACAGCGTTTGTCATTCGACTCGAAATATTGGCCGCCCCAACTATCGCACGACGCCCTCTTTTTTTCCTCCCCCAATTTTTCTCACTCTTTGCTTTTCAAAGTACGGCCTTACAAAGAAGCGGTGGTCATGGAGATTGCTAGGATGAGTATGAAAAGGTTAGTTGTTATACTGATTTCGAGAAACATCATCATGGTAAACTTGGTAAAAGTCGACAGAAATCCATAGTTAATCAAGGCTTTTGCTAGAATCCCAATTAAAGCGAGGATAATTTATCTCGGCTTTTTAACATCGCGGAAGAACAAGGGTTAGACGTTACTGCGAAATAACCTGCAATCCACCCTCGCCGGTACTCATAAGCATCTTTCTTGGTGGAAACGAGGAGAACAGCTGGAACGGGAAAGGAACAAACCGGAATTCCCGCTGGCAGTGGTTGCTCCTAGTATTATCAGGTTGGAATGTCGCCATAATAAATGGTGCCGGAGTCATCGTCCACGTAGTAGCGGGCGGCAGTGGCAGGCACACGATCATGCCTTGCGCACACACACACAGAGAAAGAGAGACGAACAATCCCCGACCACGCGATTCACCCTTATATTGTTACTCGAACAAAGAGTCTCGCCACGGATGACTTGTGCTATGTGCTTTATGGCGAACCACCCCCTTATCCAGTACGCCCGACAGCGATGCCCTTTCGACTCCACGGCAAAACCAAGGATTCTCCGTAGCCCGAATAAAAAGGGGACTTTCTGCCTCGACCATGTTTACTTTTCTAATTAAATATCTGACCTTCTATTACATTCTCAAATAATACCTGTTCTATGATACACAAGTCATTTATCGAACAATATTTTCGATAAGATTTCTATAATAGGTATACTTTTTTTGAAGAAAAAAAAGAAAGAAGAAATTGAAAATGTATAATAATTTCGTTGCAATTAATTTTCTGATAGAAACGAAGAACAGATTGGATTCGATTAGAGCGAAGTGAGAGCATGGAGCGTGTTATGGTCACCGGCGTTGCGATGTTGGAACTAGAAATAAAGCCTTCCGCCAAAATTTATCTCCACCGCGGTGGCGTATCGCGATGTTTTCCATCTTCTGGCCGCTTCATAACTGGCCCTCGCGCGCTCGCCTCACACGCTCAATTTTTTTTATTAAACCACACCGTGCTATTTGCAGTCGACTAAGATGGGCGAGCCGGCTGCCGCGTAAAGCCCTGAGATATTATGTGGCCGGATGACAAACGTCCCAGGACACCGTGTGAGTACCTGCGGCCGTGTGTACCTCACGCCTTTTACACTAAGCTCAAATGTATACATTTTCGGTCTCGAGTACTTTGAAAACTTTGTAATGCAGAACTTTTGTCAAACTATCACAGATTGTTTCCAAATTTTCATAAGCTTACCCTGCTATTATAAACCTTTGAACTTCAACTTCTAAAGATATAATACTTTGTACTTTAACATTTCAGATTCCTTTGGTGTTACAAGCACTTAAGTTTCACTTTGTAAAGTCTGTGCATTTTGGAGAGTGCACTCTAAGAGTGAAGAATCAAGAAGCTTGGAACGGAGGAAAGAGGGGAGGGCGGAGGAACTGTGTCAGAAGTTCCCGCGGCCGCAAACAGGAGCAAAGTGTCGGGCAAAGGTACAACTGTTACTGTTTCCCGAAGGGGCGGCGAGCTTGGCGAAGGTTAAAGTGGGTACAAAACTTATGGTCGCCGGTATACGCGTACCTCGCGGACTGGATACGTGCGCTGCCTGTGTACCATGGCAATATGGGAGATCATATGTCATGCAGGAGCAGCGAGAGGAAGGCGAGCCTGGCACCACGCGCACCCCCGTGTCATTCGTTTGCACACAAAAGCCATACCAGCGGCCGAGCGCCAGAAAGAGAGAAACAGACAGTCCGACAGAGAACCAGCAAGCAATGCCGTCCACCAACTTGTAATCCCTGTGAATACGGGGTGTTACGAAATTAGTGTCAAACACTTCGCCGGCTTATCCTGCCGATTAAAACAATGAAAACACTCCCGGCAAACATTTGCCCGAAGGGATCAACCTGTCCCTTTACAAGTACCACTACTCTTGTAATCACAATATCCCTGACACAGTAACTTTGCATTCGAAATGAAAAAGATGATTACTTCAATGAAACTCTAACAGATATATTTCTATAATCCAATTGAACTTAAAAAAAAACAGTACGAATTAATTATGCCAATATATTAAGAGGGGTTCACATAAAATTTAGTCATAGGAAAAATAAGAGTTCCCAGACAGGTGAGCAGGACTTACACGCTTAATGAGGAGGGTAAGCCCAGAAAATATTTGACAGGACTCCCCTAACACAGGAGCAGCGACACCCTCAGGTAGACGATTCTCCAGGAGTCGGAGTTAGAGAAGTGGGAGGTGTGTGCGTACGCCGAGATTGAATTCCAGGCGAGCGGTGTAACAGCGTGGGGTTCCGGAAACGAATAAGCCAAATAAAATAAATAGTAAGGGCTTTGGGCTGCCGGCTGTCGCGTGTTTGCCCGGCGACTTTATGTGTGAGCACGTCGTCCTGTGATCTACGTACGCGGGACGTGTACCTTCTCCTCCCTCCTTCTCCCTCATTCCCTCTTACTCTCTCGGATGCTGCGCGTATGGCAGCGTACATACTGGACCGTGTGGCTTATTAATCTGACGCTAAAGCGATAAAGCGGCTGCCCACGCGACAGCTACGATAGTACTTCATACAGCCGACCCGACACACTCTCAACACCATGCTGGACCACTCGCAGGACCAATCTCCTGGACCCATCTACTCAACGGTAGCTTGACCAATCGAGCATCGGCTTGCGAGAAAACCAATCCTGATGAATTAGATTGCCTATTGTTGTAAGAATAAGTAATTCTAGAAAATTCATCCCAGAGAAACGAGTATCTGTTGATGATACTTTTTAGTCCTCGTAAACGCGTGGAGATCGTTCAAAGACTAGGGAATTTAATCGGCAAGCGTACATTCAATATCCTGAACCAGTCTCGCCGCTGCGGAGGGAAAAATCCGCCGCGGAAATAATCCCCATTAAAAATTCCGGAAAAACGAGGCGCCGGATATTCGAGCAATTACAATCTCCCCAGTAACAGTATCCTTGGCGGGTGGGAAGCACCGCGGCGGCGGCAGTGGTGGCGGCGGGCCGATTTCCAGCTTCGATATCGGGAAATAATGCGCAAATGGAATGATACATCCTTCCCTGTTCACAGGAAATGCATTTTTCAATCCTGCCTCTACCACCGGCTCGTTTTTAATGAACAAAATGTCTGGCGAACGTCAATGATGCTAACAACAAACCTTTCGTTAAATCGAAAGTGAAATAATAATCGATTGTAACGTTGTAGATTTAATTAATTCAATTAATTTATAATTCATTGCGTGGAAGTTGACTAGTTTATGAGTTTTCGTTAAAGGTTGCCGCTTTCGCTGAGAATCTAACCCACACGAGAGAAGTCTGGCGGACACGAGTCATAAATAGAGGAGGAAATAAACGAGCAGCTGGTGATTTTTTTTACAGGCCGCCGGGGAGATTATCGATAACGAACGAGGAGATCAAGCAGGGAATGTAGGTGGTGGCTGGCGCGCGATACCGTGCTAAACAGATCTGCGTGCGCGTGAAAGGGGAGAGGAAGAAGCCGTATCTATCGAAGAACATGAATTCGACCGGGGAATCCCCGTATTACCACAGGCATTTGTTCTCTCTCGTTTCATGCCATCGTACCGGGCCACGACCGCTTTCTTATCCTACCCAAATCTCGAAACTATCATCGAATTATATCCACAAAACTTTCACCGTCTTCTTTAAATCTGCCGGATTTATTCCAATTAATATAACAAACTATTAAATAAAGTACACACATATTGTCAAAGAAAACTCGACTTTTTCAGTGAGATCAATCCGATTGTTTGAAGTTACTATGCTTCGTTAAGACATGTCATCTGTCGTTTGTCGAAAAAGCATTCGAGCACTCGTTCGACATGCGATCCCGGTGAACCAAAGCGAAAACGAAAGATCAGTCGTTGGACGATCAGTAAAACGAGAGGAGTAGGAGGGAGGGAGGAGGGAGGAGGCAGGTTGAATCGGAAAATCTCGTGTGTGGAGGAAGCTAAATCAGTGCTCGGGAATCCCGTTGTCCGCATAGGAAGCTCTCGGTGGCATCCCTGGATTTAAGCGGCGGTGTACAGTGAGAGCGAGACACACGTGCTAACAGCAGCAGGACGAGCTAGCTAGCTAGCCAGCTTGGTAGTCGTTATCACTTGGAAAATCTCTAAACAGCTCGCGGCACGGTGTTCTGGCACTGCCCCCATCCTGAAAGCCAGACCTATCCGTCAGCGCTATCTCCCCGAAAACCAGGATTGTTTCGCCTTTTATCCTCTTGCCTAACCCGGCGACAGGGCTGCTGCGCCACCCTCGGCCACCCTCGGCCAACCTCTCTGCGGCGATTTTAAAGAAAATCGGTGAAAATTTAAAGCGCCTCGTACGTGGGATCCGCTTAGGGGGGAGGATCGCTGCTCCACGGGGTTTGCCGGCATTCTCGATGGAGGGGAGCATCGTGTTAGAGGGATGGCAAGCCTGCGTTATCGCGGATGCTTATCGTGTGTGAAGGGGGCTTACGCGGATTGCCCTAGCGTAACGACATACCTACATACACGCAGAGACACGTGTAGCCTACCCTATACGTGTCTACGAAACACACCGATAACTACAGTGAGAGAGAACAAGAGTGAGAGAGAGAGGGAGAGAGAGGGAGTGAGAGAGAGACATGCCTGCTGGCTGCCAAATATACCTCTGGCGACCCAATCGCCGACAACTATGAGCCCCGATACCGTCGGAGTGCGCCAGTGTACACCTCTCTCAGTTACCAGCCTGCTGACAAATAGTAACGTATCGCGATTATGCCCTGTTTACAGCCGCCAAACCCTCGCCCGGAATCATACCGCTTCCGATCGGCTGAAAGATGACGTACGTTTTACGTTAACGTCCGCACGGCAAGCAAACGAGAGGAGAGTGTGGGGCGCGCGAGCGACCGTCGAAAGTTTGACCATGCTGATGATCGCATAGCCTGGCACGATGATTTGTTGGACGGCAAATAGTACGATGCGTAAGTTTGGTCAAGCGACTACTGATTCCAACCGTGGGGGGATACTTTGCCCCCTCGTGGATCAATGCGTTCTCGATTGTTCGCTTGATCTGTTTGATTGTAGAGAATGCTTTAGGAAGACATAGTATGGTGACAGTGTCACGTTGATGCTTTAGATGAGTGGAATTTAATTAAGGTTGTATTAGGTAATGGTTGAAATAATTCGGAAAAAATGTGGGTCTTGGAGAGTAACGAGAATTGACAGGAATAGAAGGAGCGTTAGGAGTTTTGCTGGGAATCGTGTGTATGTACTTTGTGCCAAGTGGAAGATGAGACTAATTCTGGGTGACAGGAGGAGAGCGTTTCACTTACGGGAAGGGCAGCAACCACGGTGCCCTCAGCCCGATCGATTAGCTATGATATAACGAACGAGATTGTTGGTAATCGCATCAACGCTTCATATCTCGATTCGTTTAATCGAAGCAAGGTGTCAAGCCTCTGAATCCCATATAGCTGTGACCTAGATTGACACGACAATATCTACCTTTTCTGTGAATAATTTTGGGAAATCGATATGCTAGGAGAGGGACGAATTTGTGGTTCTTAGTTAAAAGGCAAATCATATCGGGAAAGTGGGGCTCTAGCATGTCAAGGAGTATTGTTATGGTGTGGAGCCATCGGCTGTGCGCCGATACACTTGATAACGAGTCGCAAAAAAGAGCGACGGCGGCCCGAACTCGAAAAAAAAGGGAGGAAAAAATACAGGAAATGGATATTGGAACGTATATTTGGGGAAAAAGGAAAGCGAGGCCGGATATTGAAATATGTTTTCACGAGGATGTTTTTGATCGGCACTGGCGGCCGATCTTGAACAAAGCAAACAAATCGGAACTCGCGCCCACCGTGTTTCCAGTTTCGCCGGCCAACAAAGACAAAATCTGTGCTACTTTTTTCCGCCCGAACAATGGAGGACGCCAATTCGGTTTCCAGACTTTCAACCATTCGACAAGAAAGCTTAGAATAAAAATGATAAAAATCCGGAAGATTGCATAATTTTACCAAAGATACAAGCGAGTATGCTTCAAGCGAAAGATAAAGATTTGTTAGGCAAGAAGAAGACATGGAGAGTTTCTAGAAGGGTGGAATTCTCAGGAGGGATGAGGCTGAAGGAGTGTTCCTCGATATTTTAATAAAGAATATTGCAAGGCGTCGCACACTTACTTAGTCACGCCAACCGATTACGATAAATTAACAGCTCTCTCTCGCCTCGCTCCTTTTCTCCCTCTAAGAAACAGGAGAAAGAAAAAGGGAACAAGTGGCGACGGATTCAGCACCCTTCCCTCGTTTAATTAGTGATTTAATTACTTTCGTGCAACGAAACCTTGTCCATCTTTCGATTACCTGATCTTTTTTTTTTCTTTTTACAGAGTTTACTTATTTACACCTATAGATCTACTTTTAATTAATACTTTATGAGTTACGGTCGACGTTTTTCAAACAAGTGCCATTCAATCCTGTAATTTAGAACTCCCACGCCTATTAGAATCACGGTAACCCTATTGAAACATCGAAGATCCTTTTAAAACGTTAGTTTACCGGTAGCGAAAAAAAAGGGCTGGAGCAAGAGAAGGATGGAGACAGAGAGAAAGGTCCAACAAAAAGGTGTGTGTAACGCGGACGATTAAAAGCGTGGGGTGAGCAGGTGGAAAACTCGGGGCTGTGGCCTAGGTGGCCGTGTACGGTTCATTTTAATGCGGGCGAAATGCAGCAGAGCAAAAACTGCGCCTAAAATATGCCGGAATGATGCATAATGCATTCCGCGATAAAATATGAATTTATGCGCGTGCTGAGTTGCCCGGTTTCGATTCGATCGACGATTACAAAGCTTCTCCAACGTGTTTCGCCATCCTCCCGCCCCGCTCCACCTCCAGCATCCAGTCTGGACCACTCCACCACCACCCGCCCCCCCGTGCGCTCTCCTCTTTCAGGCTCTCTGTGTGACGTGTGTAATTTTCGCGGAATAATTCAGATTAAATTTTGAAGCGGCACCGGACACCCACACAAAAACACAGGTATACAGGCACACCGGTGTGCATCGGCAGCGGCGGCGGTGGTGGCGGCGGCATTGGTCCAGTGTGTGCTCAGATAAATATCACGGCACATAATCCTCCGGTGCCCCACCCCCCGAAAAATACGCGGCTCACTTTTATTTCCTGTTTTTCGCACATCGTCCGTGCTCTGCCACCGATACACAGAGTCCCGCTTCCTCCCTCTCTTTCCCTCTTTTTCACCCTTTATCTCACTCGGCCATCCTCTCTCCCACCACCATCACTCCCAGCATCAACGGGCTTCGAGTATGGTTCGGAAGCTGCTCGGTGTATTTGCTCCTGCAGTCTCCCTTTTCCGAAATGTTTCCAGCCATCCTGGTTTTCCGACAATGTTTAAATAAACGACTGACAGTGAGAGCGAGCAAGCGGGCGGGCGCGCGCTCGCGCGTCTGCCCACGTGATTGACCACTTATGGGACACTCTGACTTGTTTGCTCCCTCCGTCCAGCACGCTGCACTCACGAACTATTGAATCGCCGGCTTTTTTTCTCCTTGTTTTGGATACAAATGTTACGCGAACCTCGCGGAAATCTAATACACCATAGAGATTTATCGAGTCGATGCGAAAAGTTATGACTCTTCGGTGACAGACTCCATCGAGTGACTTGGCTTTTCTGAAAACTTCACCGCATATCGCCCAGGAATTATAATATAAAGTATCCGCAAATCGTATGGAAATTCATGGGAGAATACTGCGAAATGTACGGCAATGCAATGCATGGAACTCTCATAAATCATGGATGCGAAAAGTCAGTAATAAAGCATTAGTGACCGAAACTTTAACATTCAGCCAAATTAATTATTACAAACGCGAAGTACTGCTACAGAGCATATACTTAGCATTTTCATATAACTGCAGTTAAAACGTTTTATGAGCAATTGTACAAGAGTGTTTCTCGACATTGCAAAGTGAGCGAGGCATTAAAAAGCAATGAGAACCATTAAAGATGGCAGTGGACGCTAAGACAATGTCAGATTTGATTACAAGTCGGGGCGCTGTTGTGGCCAAGTTACGAGAAGCACTACCAACGAAAGAGGCCCATACTAGGAAAGGTAGTAAGTCAATGACCAAAAATGGGCAGGGAGGATATTAAGAAGCAGGCTGGTCACCGTAAAAATTTATGTATATTCCTGAGGGCAGTGAGTAGCGGCTCTTAAAAATCTTTCTATGGCGAAAAATTAGTGGCAGGCAACTGGAATTTTTGCCTCAGCCAGCTGACACTGTTACACTGACCAGTCTCCATGTAATCACTCTTATTTAACGATTCTAATGCCTGTTTTACGGTATGACCGTCTTTACGTCCTCTCCTTTCGACGCGATCATCCTTTAGAATTGCTGTACTTTCACTGCTTATGTGCTTTCGAACTGCCAGAGATGACTATTACACGAAAGCGTTATTAAATCCTGAAGAGGCTGACATAATAAACATTGCCATGAAAAGAGATTATTCATCTTTATATAAATATATAAAAAAAATCGAATATAGGAATAACAGAGGGTTAATTTCTTAAGCTTCGCAAACTCATTCCTGATCCAGAGCATGCAGGGTACTTCGTTTCTATGGGGGACAACTATATCAACCCCATGGAATTCAATTGTACAAGCGTAACGAGTTCGAGCACTAATCAACCAGCTTTACGCGTCCCTTAATGGCGAAAGGAGTTCGCAGGTATTTTCGGTTCTTATCTCTTTATCCCATTTCCCCGTTCCTTATTCCTCGAAGCGGGGGGGCAGCAGTGGAGGGTTTAAGTACCAGCACGAGGCACTTTCTACCTCCGAGTATCGGAGTGTCACGGAATATTTAATTAGTTTTTCCAGGCCGACAGTCGTCGTCCATAAATGTTAATTGCAGATGAAGTGGTAATAAGACGCCGTCCCCTTTCCTTACCGGCGTCCATCCCCGCCGTCCTTCCATCCCCCCTTCATCTGGAGGGCCTTAATTCTTGACGAAACGCTTAACGAGTGTGCCCGCAAAACATTATCCTCGAGAAGTGGAAAGGGCGCGCCGGTACCCAGATAGAGACGCATTCTTTACTCGTTACGAGCTGCCTGACAACTTATACTCGACCAGTTGGCCTGATATTAAATGCAAATATGTCTCTCCTCGTTCTGCCTTATCTACGCGCAAGAAAAGATTCGCCCCTTCCTCGCACTCCTCTGCTACAGTCAAACGTTTCATACCAAGCAGAAAGTGTGTTTACGAGTCCAGAATGCGAATTATGAAACGTACAATTTTTCCAGCTGTACTTAACTCGCTTGGGTTACCTTGCGACGTGAAAGCTCTAGAAATTTGAAATTTGAAACATGCACTCGAATTCCGTAAGATAAATCATAATAATAATTATGAATACAGAAACAATAGTTCTTCATAGATGTTCTTCTCTATTACAGGCTTTGTAAAGGATCACCATAAATAGTGGTAATGTTTTGTGTTGGAGCAACAAACGTTTACAGGACGGTGGTGGCGGGGATTTTTTTTTTTGCCCAAGAGAAATATCGCTCTGTTAGCCGACATTCTGTAAGAACTGCGTATTGTCAACAAAAACAGAGCAGCGCAAAAAAACAGATAAAAAAGGGCTGGGTAGAGAGGAAGTATGATTGATACAGTGAAACCCGATTATGGTGTGTGCGTGTGTTGCACCGTGTCGCCGGCTGTTAGCCCCGATTTTTCATGGTTTGGGTTAAACCGTTACATAAACAATATATTTGCACGCGATTTCTATATGTCACGCTTTGTTTCGCCACCGACACTTCTCTGATCGGTCATGTAAACCTGTAACAGGAATATCCGGAGCGCATGACTGAGAACAATCGTGAATGGATCAACCGAGCGAGTACTACTTGGATTACAAGCTTCTCCCTCGTGAAAAGTGTCAGCCACTAAGTGTTAGAGGTCGCGCGAGACTGCGGAAAAATCGGCGAGGGTCCGAATGAGCGTCGGGTGAGCTGAGAAAAATCAGTGTGGCGGGATGAGGGTGTTCCTAAGGGTGCCAGAGGCCAAGGGTGGGTGGCGGTCTGGTCAGAGGGGTCGCGGAGGCTGTGCAAAGGCGCAGAAAGAACGGAATTTAATTAAGTAAAATTACTGTCGCGCGAACAGGCGAGAAGAAGAGCCGCCTGGTCGATACGCTCTGGACGAAAAGGTGCCGATGCAAGACACTTAAAGCAGCTAACCTACGAGATTTTTACTTTTATAAAAATTCGTAAAAAAAAGTACACTCCATGTCTAATCTTTGGAGGTATATTTTAATTATTTACAATTATTTCACGGTCCAATCATTAAATAATATATTGAGCTAGTAGTATTCTTCGGAAAACGATCGAATTTCATTGCGTGATGGTAATTGCGGAGTAAAATAAATTTGAGAATGAATCTAGCGTTATAAATAGAAGGAGGAAACTCGTAGATCAGACCACCATGTGGGCACTGGTTGGCGCGAGACTGGAAGAGAGCATGTTCGAGGGGTTAAACACGCTCGGTTCGCCAGTGCATATCCGCATCTACTCTTGCCCTCTAAATTATGCATTCTGCTCGTGAGATCGCGCGCCGTTGGTGAGAAGAGAATTTCAAAAGGCCTGGCAATCCAGCCAGGCAAGTCTAAGTCTTGTAGGCTTGCCGAAGAGGAAGCAGCCACCTCTTACGAGGAAGCAGATATCATTTTTCATAAACACACCATAACCGACGGCGTTACGCGTGATTGGATGAGCATCCCCCACGGATGAATCTCTTTCGTTCCTGCGGGAAAAACATGAAAATTCTGGCGACATACCTATCATTTGCAAGACCTCATTTCACAAGAGTGAGAGTTCAATCTTCTTCGACTTGAATGAAATGAGTTACGAATCACGAAAGTTCAAAGTTTCGTTAGTAATTTATCGAAGTCGTTGAAATCAGCAGAGAATTGGCAGGTGTGTTATTAGGAAGACTGAAGACGAGTGTGTACGTCAAGAGGCATTATTCCAGGCGGAATGAGGTTGGCTCGAAAGCGAGGCCGCGTTTACAGAAGGCACCGTTAGATTTGTGGACAGGAAGATGAGCATAGCTCGTAGGCCTTAATCCCGCGGCAAACGTGCTAGTCGATCTTGCAGCTGGATTTCCGGGATCGATGGAGCAGGTTAAGCACGGGAAATTGCGGAAATGAACAGTCTGATCGATACACATGATCCTGAGTTACTGACAGAAACCGCAGTACTAAGACCTTCACCATTCAACTGCATTTCCTTCGCCTAATTTCAAATATAAATTCATTCAACATTTTTTTTCTTACCACAATTCTGAAATACCTTTACAAGTAAATTCCAAACCTACATTCGGTTCATGCATGTCTTCCGATTAGCAGACGTTCAGTATTAATTATAATAACGTCATGCGTCAAAATTAAAGAACAAAACATATATCGCACGTAAATACGACGTAGAATCTCTTTGAAAAGAGAAGTTTCAAACTTTGTTATGAGTATAGTTAGATATATTGTTATGCAAACTTAGAAGAAGAAAGAGGCGCCCTGCTATGAGTGTTTTGGGGGTGAGTAACGAAAGGGTTATGGGTTAAAATGTAATGAAGATGGCTGGAAGGCCTACCTTGGTCGAATACAAGGCAGCGGGTGGTCTTGGCAGCGAGTCCCGGGGGCAGAGCGAACCTGTAGGCCGGGCCCAGCGACAGCCCCAGCCCCAGTCCGAGCGCCTCCGCGCCGCATCGGCCCCCGAACACAGGCCCCACTAGAATCACCCATAACACAGGTCATCAGTCATCGTCATCAGCATTAAACATCAGATATAAGTCATCATTAACAACGATACTTAGATTAGGACTCAACTTTTCAACAAACTAACACTTACAAAAGATCCAGGACTTCTAAAAGAATATCGAAAGATCGGTTAACAAAGCTTGAGTAATTTGGGAAGAATTTCGAAAACCTTTGAAGAGCCACTCGAAGACCTGAATAATAATGTCAATACCAATGGAGTCATATTGAATGCTCGTTGGTAAAGAGGAATTAATTAGGACTTGGGAATTATTTCAAGTATTCCAAGTGTTCAGGGTATTGGTAGTGTAGCAAGTACGATGACGTCTGGCAAAAGGGGATCAAACGGAACCCCGTTAATATTACACCGGATGATTCTGTAGCTGACCTTTTATCATTGCATGATCCTCGTGACAAAGGAGTGCAAGTTTATTACGATCTCATATAGATATTTGATGCATTGTAATCGCGATGGATCTTATTGCTTTTAAGTATTAGGCCAGCACGTGCCGAGCGACCGATTGAGTTCGGAAGACCGTACAACCCTCTTTTGCAACCCTTCGACTTCTCGCATTCATATCTCGATAGCAAAGGCAACTCTCGAATTCCACCCTGTTCGATTGTGTGCTGTTCAGATATCGGTTTTCGACTACTGACATTGGACCCAGTTCTTTTTATTACTGTGCATTGATACTTTCGATATGTTGATTGACTCAAATTTAGTAGGCTCGAATTGAACTGTATTGAATTTTCGAAGAATTTGGAAGAGCGTATCAAAGTTTGCAGGCAAATCAGAAATGAAACCGTGGTCCGCAACTGGCGCACGAGAAATGCGATTAATTAATTGCCAATGCAATTTGTACGGGAATGATGAACAATTCAATTTAGGAACAATAAATCGGCGCATCATCCATTAATGTCTCGCTTGCGTTGCAATTAGTACTTCATTATGAGCGCGTTACTTATTTGGATAGCCGCAATCTGGCATTCATTTCAATGACTTTTACATCCAATTAAAATGATACATTCGCCCGAGAATTCCTAAGTAAATGTCATGGCAATTTTCTGCTTCTTGTTCGAACTACAATTTTAAAAGAAATTGGTAAGCACTTTGTACAGGGTTCAAAGGTTATCCACTGATTAATCTCTGGCTGTGGTGGGGTATGATATAATGCGAGAGGAGACGCGTATAGAATTGCGTTTATAACATCGCGACAGTGGGACTTCGATCGGAAAATGAATCAAATGGAAATATTCGTCGCTGACGCTATGGATGCAATGCAACAGTATCGAGTGTCCGTTCATTCAGCCACTCGGTGCAAACATTACACGTAATCCGAAACTACTCCTTTTGATCTCGAAATACCGTCGAAATGATTTGTGCCAATTGTGTATTTCCGACAGTCTTCGCAGTGAACATAATGCCGCATTTGAATCGTGAACTATCGCGTTACATTGAAATCTCTTCGAGTATGAAATTAAACTTTAACATATTAGTATACTAATTTCCTATTTTTTCGGACAATATAAACAGCCTTTTATCATTGAATATTCTACAATCTTACGAAAGTGAAATGTAATTCCTAAACAAAAAGTCGCTTTTTCATTTCGCGGATAAAAAGTATTCGTTATTTATCAGTTTGTGTACTCAATTCAATGAGTCGTGAATGTTCGTTCATGCATAATTCCAAGCGCGGAGATGCTGGAGAACACGTGTTTTCCACCTAGGAAGGAAAGGGATCATTTTCGAGAAAGGAAAAGGCGAGGAACGATGACTAAGCCACAATCTAAATTCATGTCCGGGAGCGGATAAATGCGTGCAGCATAATGCCAGAGGCTTAACATATTTTTTTAAATTGCTTCTTTGAGATGCAGAGCCCGATAACTGAAGGTGTCTGGCCTTGTACAAGGGTCTCGCACGGCAAGCTTTCGGCCTTTTGGCTTTTGGCAGCTTATACGCTGATTAAGACACCCGATACAATTAGGCGGCGAAAGGAACCTCAAAAGGCGCCTCTCTTTACCTTCCACCCCCATCTGCACGCTTAACTGGTGATCCCCAAGAGAGGGAGAAGGTTTCCTTTGGACCAACTAAATCCTATTAGAAGAACCTTCGAAGAATGACCTGGATTTTTTGAAAAAACCATTCTCTCGCGGCTCAATCAACCACGTAACATATAACCTTTCTAGAACTATCTGATCTTTCGCAAGACTTTCAGAAACTTTAAGAAACTGCGTAATCCTTTATAAGAATAAGATTTATCTCTCTCCACCTAAAGTTCATGTGCGTACAGATTCTACTTGGAGCGGCAAGTACACTGGTGGTCGTTTACGAGTGCAAGAAACTGTCGCCAAGATGGCATCGGGTTTTATACCGATCTTAAGAACCCAAGAAGATACTGAGGAAAAATCGGAGAAGATACTTCAGTATCTTTGAAGTTGACCTGCGTAGGTTGGTCGGACGCGAAGTGTGGCAAGTTTAGAGGCAGTAATGGAAACCCTGTCTTGGAAACACAATACTTTAACAAATAAACTGATCCTCTCAGACATATCTCAAAGTCTTCTCTGTATTTCTGAAGGGCCAATTGTCAAAACAGTGAGAACAACACTGACAACTATCATTTTCCTACTACTACTCGAGAAGATTCTCTCAAATTCGTGGCCGGAACTTAGTCTTACGCTGCTGGTCAAAGGGGCAAGTAAAGAATGTTAGAATTCCTTCTGTTCCGCGAGAAGACGCGGTCCATTCCCTCGGGCGAGTAAGTCGATCGTCGACTATCTGGAAGCGCGTTCCGCCGTTGCCGAGAGACAATGGAGAAGATCGGCGGGCAATCGCCGAAAAAGCGCGATCGGTTGCATTGTGTATCGAAGAATGTTGCGGGGAAGAAAGCGTGTGCGGCTGGTGCGATTGGAATCCGGCGTGGCAGCACGGATGGCGTAATACAGGGTGTCAGGAGAGCGAGAGCCAGAGAGGAGCGTCGACGCCAAAGGATGGAAGGAGGAGGCGGAGGAGTCAGGAAGGGTAGGAAGCTGGCAGTGCAAAGAGCCAGTCAGTCCAAGAGGCAGCCACTCTCCCTCTCTCTCTTGTTCCCTCGGACTCTTGTTCTCGATTCTCGCTCTGTCTCGATGAATTATTCAAGGTTTCTTGATCCGGTCTCTCCGAGCGTATAAACCGACAGACGGATTCTCGTCCTCTCAATCGACGAGCTACCGATTTTTTCCCTCTCCCGTCTCCCTCTCGCCCGAAGGCCACTGGCTGCACTTGGCTCTCTCGGTACTGCCAAGCCAGATTAAGATCGCAAGGATCGACTGTCAGCTGTCGTGATATCCCCGGTGTCCGACAATCGCACGCTCCTCGATCGTCCCGTGCGCCTTGTACGGTAGCTCCGCGCACTTCTCCCCCCCAACTTCCCCTCACTTCCCCTCACTCAAAGCCCTTTTTCCACAGGACCTTTTCTCCTTTTTCTTCGCCGCTGCTTCTTCATTCATGTAGATACGGGGATTGTCATCGATCTACCGCGAGATCTTGCATCGGCCCGTTTGCCATATTTATGCTGCCGGCCGAGCCACGCCACCGGTCATCGTTAGTACTGCCTCTTTCTGGGATAACTCCAACAACTAACTATCCATTCTCTGATTTAAGAGCGATGGAAAATCCTTCGTAAATTGGTGTGCCAAGATCGAAAGGTGATCCCGAAGGCCACCTGCCGATAAATGATTCCGAAGTTTGCCAACGATATCGATGTTCTTTCAAATAAGAAGAGGCCCGAAGAAAATGATGATTGTTGGTGTGAATTTTAAAGGTACATATTCGTAGTTCTATGTCCCTGAGAGGGAAATGGGAAATGCAATGGTTCCCGTAAACGTTAGCCAAATGTTATGACAGGACGTTATGACCGAGAAAATGCTTTCGAGGTTGGGGAAGACTCATGTTGGGGAAAAACTCATCCTGACACGAAAGCAATCGGACGCCAGTGAGCTGGATGTCCTGCGAATCTTCGGAACTGCAAGAGGATGCGAGTGAGAGAGCACATGGAGAGGGTCTTAGCGAGCGTCCTCTCGCAAGAGTGAGCAATGCAGCTGAGAGCCGAAGGGATACGGAGTTAGCTAGAGGAGTGGAATGAAGACGGGGACGGAGTGGAGCGCAGACTGGAACTGGAGAGTGGATTGGGTTGCCGCAAGTTAGCCGGATCGGTTGCCGCCGTGAGACTTTGTTATTTAGCGTTAAGGAAAGAGAAGACTGTGTGTAACAGACGGAGAAGTACAATTTTGACGATTATGGGCCATGATCTGTATACATATAAGACAATTACTCTTTTACAATTAAAGCTTTTAAAATGACTTATTAAAAAAGTCTTGTATGAAATATTACGATATTTAATTACAAAATTATGACAGTGCCAATAAATTGATTAATTGTTAAATAACTAATTTATATAGACGAAAAATAGGCCTCATTAATTGTCTCGAATAGCTGACAAATGAGCGGACGACTACATCGGCTTAAAAAGGAAACTATAACACAGGATACCAGTGCATCGGCTGGCGAAGTATCAATTTTCCAGTATGGGTAACTTCAGTGCAGATGGGACAGGTGGAAAGGCGTGGGAGCGTGGATCGTCTAATTAACCAGAAAACGTCAGGACAGAAATGTGTTCGGGGCGACACGATCTCGCAGGAAAGAGGAGGTAGAAAAACAGAGGGAGAGACAGACGGGCGTCGAATCTGCTGGATGATAATCGACGTCGATTTTCGCTGCAACAGCCGGCCTGTATCGATTGTGGAAAGACTAATGGCCACCGCGGTTAACCGTATTATCCCACGGCGGAAGTCCGCCCGTTCAAACGGCCACATAAATAGCGACTCTCCTCTCCTTCTCCCTCTCTTTCCGGCCGATTGTCTCTCCAGATTATTAGCTCAACTATCGAGAGACTTATCGATGCACGCTGAAGACGCCGGAATAATTGCATTAAGGGGAATCGAGACTTTAAACTGTCTCCTGACAAACCCCATTCATTAAATCGAACATTGGCCACCGGAAATGAGGAGGTGAAATAATCACCATTTGACATGGACGATGATTCGACAACGAATGTAACTAATGTTAAATGTCGACGGAAAGTAGAAAGTAACTGGAAACTGTCAACTCTCCATAAAGTTTTCTACCGATTAGCAATTGAATCTAACAGCACAGAATAAACTGCCTAATAAAATAGCAAAATTTATCTCGTAAAACGTTGATATTAACAGTAAGTATGTAGAAAGTTGCCGTACTATGTTTACCATAAATCTGTCCCATTTCATTTATCCCATCAACCGAAAATAGTCGACCGTCAAGATACTTTATTATTTTTACAACATTTTCATAAAGCAACCGGTCTGATGTACCGACACGACGTTTATCCTTGTAACGAGGAGGAAGTTCGTCCGAAAGCCCGAGCATAGTTGGCGATGGTTGATACGGGGGATATGATTTTTCATAGGGATTCCGGGGATTTTTGAAAGCACAGCGAACTGCCAACGATCCGGCGTCGCCACGTGAATTGGCGATCAAGCGAAAGTGAGAGTCCTGGTGACACACAGACACAGGCGCGCGCCGAGAGAATGCAGACAGTGATCGAGGATGGTCCGAAGTTTCTCAGGGCGTTCAAGTTTCACGGTGGTTGATATTTCATACACACAGAGAACGGGTAATGGGGTATCCCTTCGTTGTCTGTTGACCTGGCCACGCACCTAACGTCACCTATATTGTTGTCAGCCTGTTATTACTGTATACGCTCTCCTCTTTCGGGACGCCCATCCTATACACCCCATTGAGTAAACTGTGGTTTCGCGTCCGGCCACTCTCACTCTTTCTCACTGATATTCGCCTCGAATCTCTCCCTCTTTTTACCCCGGCGCGTATGGCTTCTTTAGATTCTTATTCTTCTTTCTTCGCTTTCGCCTCTCGCGCTCTTGGATCCAGTAACGATCAGAGCTGAAAAACTTCGATCGGACACTGCCACGGTTTCGGCCCCCTGGTTCTCTCTCTTTTGTAACCATTTCAGCTATGTGAGACATCGACATTAAAGTTCTATGAATAATAATGTTCTTAGTAAATATTGGATAATTTTTTTAAGGGAGGAATTTCATGGTGGAGATTTAAATGTCGTGGCAAATGAAAGGGTTAAAGTTGTCGATGGAAAAGGGAGCGAGTGCCATTAGCGTCATCCGGTAGCGAGGAGGATTTCGCAGGAGCGCGCGAGGACCTCGTGGAACTCGGGTGGTGGCTAGCAGAAGCTCGTAAAGTAAGCGTGGCGTGTTGTCCCGGCGACATTGGGGACAGCGGCTCCTCGGCCAGGAGAAAATAGAGGCCGAAAGAGTCAAACACAAGCCGCCTGTTGTGTCCTCCTTTGCATTAAACGCGCGCGCATTCCCTTGAGCGAACGATTAAGACCTAAGAGGAAGAGCAGCCACTCGCTCGCCCAACTGAATGAATGTCCTTATTGTCCTGACCGTGAGAACTCCAGGCACGCGCGCTTGCCTCCTTGGACCCGATCTCGCCATAATTAAATAAATTATCCGATTCCTCGTCGCTCGCTCCTTTTCCCATTGATGGTAATCGGGCACCAGACCAGCTTCCTTAGCGATTCCACTAAGATTACGTGCTTCGTCGACCGATTACTTGGACAAGCCCTTCTTTCTCACCAACTTGACATTAAAACCGTTCCTTTATGTTGCCAATATGTCAACGTTAAAAGTAGCCTAACTTTTGTATGTTCGATTAGTTTGTGATAAAGGATCTGTTTAATAAAGAAATTCTTGCCTGTGTTTCAATATGGTGTTATCGGTTGTATAGGAGTAATAATTGAATGATTCGTTTTTAAGAATGCGAGGGACCAACTGAACTGATAGGAAAAGCGAGATGCCATCCAAGAAACTATAGTAAAGAGTACACTGCGGCATTGAGTTACTTTTTCTCAACTCGTATTACTTGCAGTATTTACGCACAACAAACTGCTCTTAAACCTGACGTAGGTATATCGTGGGACTGAAAAACTGCAGACCGTGTAACTGGAGAAGGAAAACCATACGACATACCGTGGTCACCGTGAATGTCATTAAAATCCCCCTTTAACCTACTGGCATCATCATGATTTCTCCATCGAATACCAGAAATCTGTCGAATCAATCCACTTCTCAGGAGCAACGCGACAATATCCAACATAAATAATGCAACAAAGCATCCATTGAATTTCCAAAAACAAGTCAGTCAATTCCTAATTCTCTAAAACAGACAACTAGAAGTTTCATACTCGAATTTCATCCAAAAGGTCGGATAAAAGTATTAGAACTAACACTGGGCTAGGTTTAGCATGAATCTCGTGCTAAAACAACAGAGAACATGTCTGCTAATGCTGATGTAATCCCTTAAGCAGGATAAGTCCCGATGACTAGTCGGAATAATTCCGATAGGCCATGCAAGCCCGTTCCTCCAACTAGATTCCATCCCTCCCACCATAGTCTAAATCGAATAAATACATATCTTATACGAATTTACTCCGAGCAAGTGCAACAATATGAAAGCATGTTAATAGCAAATTCTCGACATATAAAACAAGTGGTACGAAAACTCAAAGGCATACATGTTACAAAATAGGAGGATAAGGGGCTCCGTTTGACTCGCAAAGGAAAGAGGAGACTTTGAGGCGCGATTAAAGGCCATGGCCCATTTAAGCAGATGCCGAGAGTCTGCACCGCCGAAAGAGCGTGCCGGAATTTTTCTTGAGCGAACGAAAGAGGAGAGGAAGAAGCAAGCTCCTTCTTCCCTCCTTTAACGAGGAGAATTGCCGCCCGTTAAACAGTCGGCTGGATCTCTCGAGCTTCCTAAGATCCCTCTTCCCGCAGGCTCTCGACTTCGCAGGGGTTGACTGGTTGCTTGCTCGCTCGCTCGCTCGCTCGCCTTTCCGGGGGAAATCGGATGCGCGCGGATCTTTTCCCTGTAATTAATTTAAGAGGGCTCGCTTACGAGCTACTCCTGCCAGGCCGATGTCTGGCTATCCAGAAGCACCAACATCAGGAAAGAGAGGGAAGAGAGGGAAAAGAGGGCGAAGCTTTCGTGGGTTCTCGCGGATCACCGAGAAAACGAGCAGCTTCTCCTTCTCTTCGCCTTCTTCTTCCTTGGACCCCCACCAGTTGAAACACCGAGCCTGACAGGGCTTCTCGCGAGTCTGGACTACCTAGCCTCTCTCTTTTCCAGTTTCTGCACTTTTATTTATTTATTCGTACCGTGCCACGAAACCGCAGAGCGACGGTTCGCAAGGACACCGTTACTTTTCTTTTATGCATCGGATATTTTGTAATTGGGTTGCCGCCACATTCACCTAAATATTCCTGCAGTTCCATTTCCCCTAATTTCGAAACTTTCCTAGACGTTTATGAAATATCATCACGTACTACTAATACGATAGTAATACAATAACTGTTAAATACCAGCATGAAATAATACTAGAAAAAAAAAGTATTAATTTCTTGGACTAGGAATTTGTGAAATAATTGAGAATGAAAGAAGAGGAGATGACTGAAAGAGGAAAAGATGCGGGATGCTGCGTAGATGAGAACAGTAGTGGCAAGTTGTCGCGGGTTATAAGGCGGTGTTAAGCTCGTGTTACACGGCGGAGGCGTCGTGCAAAAAGGAGGTGAAAGGGGCGCTGAGAAGCTGGAGGACACGGGATAGAAAGGATCAGGCTCCTTCGGCAAGCTACTCTCCCATCTCGAGCGGGAATATCGAGAGAGAGGAAAGAAGGATGGAGGCGGAGGTGAAGCAGAAAGGGAGCGCGTGGTAATCCAAGATTTATCTCGCATACTGTGACAGCGGCACTGCTACTTCCACTCTCGGCGATTTAAGGGCTACTGAAATCCCCCGAGACTCCTTTTGCCAGCTAACTGCTACCGAGTTAGGAATGTCGTGCCGGTGGAATCCTTCGGATAGCATTGCGAACGATACCGAACCGCCGCAAACTCGGCCAACTATGAATCTTCAACTATTTTCAAGCCTTTTATTTCAAAGAAAAAGACTGCCAATGTTATTTGAATTCCAATGAGATTCTCTCATTGAACAAGTACACTATAAAAAGTGTAAAAAGTATTCTGACGGTCTCGCATTGGAAATACCATCCAACCAAATCCCCCTTCACCTCGCTTAACTGCCCATGAAAACGACTACCACGTGACATGTCCGAATGATCCAGATCAGTCATAAATCACGTTTATCCCAGGGTGGAATTCGAATCCCATTGGTCATCGCACTAAATAAACATGAAGATTCTCGAACGCGTCGGTGAATGGAAGGGGTGAAAAGTGTCAGCGATGCAAATCCTACATTAGCGAAGGCGGACAGATGTCGGAGGGATGCTGCAGTTTCCCGTTGATACTAGGATCACCCAATTACACGTGATCGTATTCGTCTTCGCGGTTTACAATCTTCCCTCTTTCTCTCACACACACTGAAAAGGGATTGAAACTATTGGTTGGTGGGTTTGAACGATAAATCGTTCGTCGGCCAATACCAGCCGAGCTTCACGATTAAAGTAAAATATATGGCGGCTTTAATTACGACGAGATTTCGAAACGGCGAACTGACCGAACTGTAAGGGCCAAAGAGACGGAGGGAGAAGGGAGTCAAGCAATGGAGTAAGAGAATCTCCTGGAGAATAGCCAGTAAAGGGAGAGACTCACACCACAATCAGATGCATTATTCATAGGGTGTGAGGGAAGATACGATATGATCCAATATGTGCTCCACCCACCATTCCCCGACAACCCAACGGCGCGCGCTAAATGTTCCGATCCTAAGAGGATGCTGCGAACAAACCCCTGTCCTAAGCCGACGGGAATTGATCCGCAAATTTTCGGGTAATTTAGGGCGGAATGCTTCCTTATTCTTATTATATATGGAATAACCGTTCTGGAGGAAAGAGCTTTCGTGCCCAAAAGGCGATGTACCCAAGGAAAGTCTTGAAAAATTTGACTAAAACATGGTTTGTATAGAAAATCAAAGTGAAAAAAAATGTAAATTCTGACTACAAATATTTAGGAAGTTTTAATCATTTTCATAGACTTTTGTATGAAAACCTAAGGTTTGATATTAAATGTTTAACGAAAGAATCCCTGGCACTTCGACTCATTCCAACACGCGTCGTCTACGAAGTAAAGTGCGTGGTCGAAGCTGTTAACTGGCGTGCTCGAGTCCGTACAGTAAATCCCGAAGAGCTTCCGGCGGCGTGAACCAAGCACGAAAGGAACTTTCAAACGAGGAATAAGCCGGCCGTGAGAGTAGGAAGAGGCCGCCGAGGTAGCTGAGAAATCCAGGTAGCAGCTTCTGTCTTTCCAGAGATTCCTCACGCGCAAACAAAGACAGAAGAATCTTTTTGGATGCTGGGAAAGCATCGAACTTATCCTCAACTCTTCTAATAAATGCAAGAACAATCCATTGCAATTCCTAGTAAAAATAAAGGTTTCCACATTGCGCATGTTTTATGTTGGGCGATTTAATTAAAGAGCTACAAAGTTGTTCAATGGCTAAGAAGAAATTAATGCGGTGGCAAGGTAATTTCCCGATGCGCTGTTAAATCGGTGGACGCCTGTTGCCGGCGCTGCGCTGCGTTGCGCGGCGCGTCGCGGTGTCCGGAGAAGGCTCGAAGCGGCGGCGGCGGCGGCACACGGCACGGGCGAAACGTATTAACACACAATGAGATAGTTTTGTTCCACCGCTCGCTCCTTGCGATCCGCACTCGCTCGTTTCCCCCTCCTCCCAAACAGCATCCGAGCATCTTTCGTGCCGCGGTTCCCTCTACCTGGTGTCCCAACAAGTCTTACCAAACGAGCACTAGTCTTCACTGAATTCATGACTATTTTTTAACCAATAACCCTTGCAATATTATACATACAAAGTAGAGAATTCCATGGAATTAATTATCTCTGTCGATTGCATTTAATTATAAGCGGACATGGCGCCTCGAATTGGCGTTTGCGTGATTCTCTTGGAATACCTCGGTGGTAACATTACGTGAAAAGTCGGCTTTCCTTGGCTCCCGTGCAATGTACTCTTGCTCGTAAACTGAGAAATAACCACATACACCTGGATACTAAAAGATTCCTGCGTGCAATGTTGTTAGGTGAAAAAGAAACAGTTCGCTGCTGGAGGATTTGCATAATGTTCATGGAATGCGTCGGGTCCCTTAATTTGTTGCTATGTGCTTGCATTCACCTGTTCGCCTTCGGCTAAAACGAGTCAGAGAGGTCGCCTGTTAAGGAGCACTCTCATGATGAGATTGATAGCTGTATGAAACAAGCTATATTGCTAATTGGATGCGACGCCAGGGTTGGCTTGGCATTCAATTAATTGTAATCACGTTTACCGCATCGAGCGCGGATATGCAATTAATTTCTTGTATATGAACGCAGGAAAGGAAACAGTCTTATTAAAATCATACTGGAATTTCTGCCTTTTTGTTGAGCTTGCACAAAGAAAACTATAGTATTCCAGGAAAATTTAGAACGAAGGTCTGGTTACTTCGCGAGCACCGTTTACGTGGTCCAGCAAGGAGTTGGAGGCCGTTCGCCATCTTTCTTGCACGAAACCTGCGGTGCGCCATTGTGTGCGGACGTTTTGATAAATTACCGAATAATTGTCAAATGTTAGAAAACGACCGGCTCTGTTCTCGGGGCGCAGAAAAAAGCGGTCCCGATTCTCTGGGACTAAACTAGCTACGTGCCACTGCCACTTGAACAGAATTGCCTCTTTGGACTTTTAAAATGACGCAAAGGAACCTTATGCAATTTTTCCTTTCAATATCTTCATAGCTTTGTGAAAAATATTGAAGGTGCGATACATTTTATTTTCAAATTTCCGACGAAGCAGGCAAGAGGGAAAGCAAGGACTCTTGCGATCGTAGGATGCGAACGTTGAGAAGGGAAGCTGCGAAAAGGGTGCGAGGGAGCGTGTTTGGCTACAGGGAACGAGACATTTATGCTGCTAGCTTTTTAGCACCGTTTTGCTGGGCTGCTTCATCCGACCGCTCACTCGGATGCATGCAAACGCTTACGAATGCATTCGCACTCATGCATACTCCCATCGTCTGCTCCGTATAACCTGCCCCTACAAACCTTCGCCTCTTCTCTCGCCACGTACTACACTCGTTCCCACAGTAATAATACATATCGCATTATACGGCCAGGCAGCATCCCCCATGGAATTGCAAACCTATCATAACTCACACTATAAAGGATATTTCCAGAAAACCCTACAAGTATCACAAACTTTCCTCTCTCCCTTTAATTCTCCCTTTTACTCTACTCTTTCTCACATAATACCCTTTTCTCTTCTACCGAAAGTGAATTCAGACTGAATACAATACTATTTCACCTGACCTTTGGAAATTCCCAGCAACACATCACCTAACCGGTTCTTTATGTATAAAGAGGCGTCGTTTCAGTGTCGCTTTCCAAATCCACGAAACGAGGGAGTTCAAAGTGCACGATCCCCGTAATCAAGGGGCTGCAAATCCGTTGAGGATGGAGCGACGCATCGGATATTGCACTTGAAAGCTGGCGCGCGAGGAGGCTTTGCTGGCGGGCGAAGGAAAAAAGTGTGCGATCTTTCGCCAGGTGCAGAGAAGCCCGGCAAGGCTCTCTTTGACACGGCTGTCATCGTGCTAACACGATTAACTAATTAGGGGATTTTCAATCTTGTCCCTCTCGCACCCTCCTCACTCGAGAGAGAAAGAGAAAGAGAGAAAGAGAGAGAGAGTGAGTGACCAGCAGGGAAGCGTCGAAAAAATAAATAAACCCGAAAAGCCGCGCTCACGAATTAAATCGTTGATGAAGAGCCGGTTGCCTCGCACCTCTTTTTCACCCTCTCTTTTCTAACCACTCTTCTTACCCGCCCTGCACCACCCTTATGCTCGAACCCCGCATTGACTCTCGCGCGTCTAAATCGATGAATTTCAGTCGACCGTCCTGCCAATCTCATGGCTACGTGCGCGTCCGCTGGCGCTTCGGCCTCTTTTAAATTTGTCTCCTCTTTTGATAATTAGAAAGGACTGCCCCGCTTTGACGCTCTACGATTTAACATCCACTGGCCGCGCACGTACATCATGTCGTGTCTGGCATAGCTGATTGCGGTACTTTTCTGTCTTGAGGTTTAACATCCCCAACTGCAGGAATAATCGTGTGAGTATAGGTGTCCCCTTGTTGGTTCGCAATGGTTGGCCAAGGTGCCAATTGAGCTTATAATAATCCTGGTTTTTCATCGATTTAAGTTGTGATAAAATAAATTTGTGTATGATTAATGTGATATGTAAAGTATGGCTGTTTTTATGAATTAATATAGATTTTGATGGTTTAGATTAAATCATTATAGGATAATTTGTAAAGAAACACGTGTAAGGTTTACATGCGGTGGCACGCCGACGATCGCATGCTTCAGCTCAATCACGGCTCCTACGGTCGAGAGAGGATTGCATTACGTCCCTAAACGCGGCCAGTCCCGCCTGCAATTAGTAACACGATCCTCCTAATTGCCAGCTCATTTCCCACTCGTGTGTATCCTGCGTCTCGAGCGGCCGCGACACTTCTCACCTCAACGTTCTTGGAAATAATTAATCGCCAAGTGCAAGCTTGATATTTATTTGTCTAAATAAAGAACGACATTGTAACTATTCATTTTGTAGAATGTATTACAAATTCCAAGTCTGTCTTAATGAAGATATAGGATTTTTTGAGTGAGTCGTTTCTAGTCAGGTTTAAGGTTACTGTTCAGAGAATTCCTGCAAACCGGAAGAACAAGAGAGTAATAGGTGGGCGAGCGTTAACAGAGCTAACAGCAGGCTATAATGCGATGGTGTAGGTGCCGCTCGACACCATAGGGTGCTGCTGGCAGAAGGGCGCTGCCGGTAGTCTCGAGCGAGACAGTGACAAAGCGCCTTGGCCCGCGGTGATTTCAGTTAATTGTCGTCGCAGCCATTTCTCACTGCCGCCGGTTGTAAATATCCGTAAAGGCGTCAAACGCCCAAAGGGCTAAAGGTGGAACGTCTTACTACCGGCTTAACCCGTAAGCCTACTCTTCCTTTTGGCTCATTCTTTCCTCAGCCGATCGCGCCAACCTCCTTTCTCTCATTGGATCTCTCCAATGCGGAAGGAAACCCTTTCCACCTTATGCAGCGTCTTTCCACGATTGCTTCATTTTTCTTGGCTCACTCGCGAGCGTATTTCAGGTGCCAGCTGAGCATCCTTCCGGACCAACTCCAGTTTTACTGTTATCGTCACACAACCCTTTCACGCCCAAGACCCCGGCCAAATGACTCTCGCCGGCACTCCCGATTCTCATAAAGTTCTCGACCCTCAGATTTATGGGCGAGACGATTTGCCTGTGTCGAATGATTTAGGTCAACTGGTCCCTTAGGAAAGATCCGATCGGTTGTTGAAAGGTTATCTCGCGATAGCTCACGTATTTTCATTCCACTTTTAACTAATTGAACATTAACTATTATTTACACAATATTTGAAAAATCCACAGCTTTGAAAGTCTTGTCCATCGAAATTCTGAAAGTTATTGTTTCTATTGGTGCTCCTCTCACGCAAGATAATCTAGTATGAAAACAGATCTGCGAAGAAAGATTCGACGGAAAGGAATGAGGACGAGGGCGATCACTCGGCCAGACATGCTTCGACATAAGTTAGGGGGAAGAGTCTCATAATCGGTGATACGAGACAGTGTCACCCCAACGGGAGGAAGTGGTGTAGCTGAGTGGGCCGAGGGTTAAAGGGACGTTAGGGTGCCGCAAGACGAAATCGAGCCGAAGCGCGCCGGGCCAATCTTGTTTTGAGCTTCTAATAATACCCGGTGTATCGGTTCTTTCTCTCGTCGCTCTGGTATTTTTATGGTCCAGCGGTTATACCACACACGCGCGTATCTCCTTTGTGCCTGCGCATGTGTGCGCGCCACCGAAGAAGACAGCACCATGAAACCGTAGCCAAACAGCTGTAGGCCTTGGCTGTCCCGTAACCTATCGTGACTCGTACATTCTTGTATGTAAAGTTAGGAATTCATTCCGTAGCTTCACTCATTCGCCTGTTGTTATATTCAATTAACCCCTTAAGCAGTGGAATATTCAATAGTTTCGCAAGGCTCTTTCTCTCCAATTTAACACAGTCGGAATGCAAATAAATCGGGAAGAAGTTAAGCCTCGATGGGATCTGTACGATGTTCGATAAAATTATGCTGAGTGCCAATAAAAGGCTGTTGATTACCGGCTGGTTAAGCAGCTGGAATAAAGCCGCGCTTTCTATGAAATTTAATGGCTAATAAAGTACTACTTAACAGTCTTTCAATCCCGAGGCATTTGAAACAATTAAAATTGGACACAACCTTGCAGTAAACTGTAAGGATCGAGATATCCTCGATCCCTGAACTCCGGCAACATTCGAATTTTAACAACTCCCACTCACCTCGTCCGTTTTATAGCAATGAAAGAGAATTTCCAAGAGTCGCAAAATGTATAAAATATTTTATTATGCTTTTATTTACCGTGCGAATAAGGTGTAAGGTCATAGAAGTGTGACAGAAGGGGTAAGCGATGACCACCTTGTCTCGCTAGTTAGCCATAAAACGAGGCACATTGGGAAGCAGAGAGAAGAGATAGAGAGAGAGAGAGAGTGTGTATATGTGTGTGTGCGCCGACTAGTCGACCACAGTTATTACGAACGAATATATACGGCACGTGGTCGTGGCCGTAAGCGGCACACGGGGCCTCTGATGGTGACAGTTCAATCCGAACTTCGGCGTTCGGTGGTCAGAAATGCCGGCCGCAAAACCGCACGCGTGATTTCCACCTCTCTTTACCCCCGACTGATTCGTCGACCCCCGCAGACCGAACTGCACTCACCGTCATTCGTTTCCACTCTTATTTCCTTGTCGAAACCTTAAGGCTGCCTGGCCAACCGCATCGTTTACTTACGATCAATTGGAAAGACACCTTAAGGGTAAATCCTTGTCACTAGTAACTGGATGAATAAGAAGCAAAGAGTCCAAACACGTTCTCTAATAAATACATTCAACCATAAACCCCAATTATCCTATTAGAGTTGGTAGAATGTCAAAGTCTAGTTGAGAGTATAGCGTCGATGCGGACGGGCCAGTAGAGGAGAGCATGGATGGTGCGAATTTTCTCGGAGACAGGTTGGTGTTCCGCAGCCTAGCATACGTAATGATCGAAAGAGAGCGGCGTCGGCGTCGGTAGTGAGACAGACAACAAGGGATAGGAGGGCTGATGTCGGGGTGGTGTCAGGGCTTTTGCAGTTCCAGGTCGCGTTGACGTCGCGCTCTCGCCCCGCTCTACTCGTGACAGAAATTACTAAACGTGGATTGCCGGGGCGCAATCGCGGACGTACGTACCAACGTAGGAACGTAGGTATAGGCAGAGGTAGTGGCAGAGGTAGTGGCAGAGGCAGAGGCAGACTGGACATAGGTAGGCTGGCAAGCAGAGCAGAGCAGAGCAGAGCAGAGCAGAGGCATGGGGGTGGTCGAGGGTGTACGTGAGGGTAGGTATTGTTGCGCCTCGCAAATGCTCTCTCGCGTCGAAACGAAAGGACGAGCGACGTGGTGCTGGTTCGGCCGAGTGCTGGACGCAAGCGAACGCGCCGGAACTGAAGGACGGAGGATCCGGCGGGCTTCGGAGCGCGCGAGCCTCACGCATATTAATCCATTCGACCGCACATCACAACCCTCCTCCCTCTGTCTCTCTCTATCTCGCGCGGTTCTACCTTCCTAGTCGAGCTGCACGCTCGAATCTCGTTCGTTCGTGCACTTCATCTCCTGGACCCGTTAACCGGCTAGCCGCACACCTACGCACCGCGCCTGCGGCAAATTGGCAAACTGCGCCTTCCTGCGCCTTCCTGCGCTCGTCTCGTCCTTCTCTTCGTCTCGCTCCCTCCTAAGTGACCGAACCAGAGAGAGGAAGAGCGAGCCAAGCGGGTACGAGCGTACTGCTCGACACACGTGGACGCGCGTCGATCATCGCGCGTGACGTCCCGACAAATTGATATCATTCCCAGATTGCCTACATTGCTACCAACACGAACGACCCGAGCATCATCCCCCTCGCCTACCGTTGCTGGGGCCGCTTTTCCTCCTAGCGCCACTCGATATTCACGACGATCCCGGGGGAAACACTTCCGACACCGTTTAGGACAATTTTTTTCCCCCTCCCATTCTGGACGCTCGCGTGTTACGAATTTTTGATCGAACTCGTTGCTTCTGTTTGACGGATTCGGACAAACAGGACTATTGACTGGTGATGGAAGTCTTGGGTAAAAGGAAAGATTTGAGATTGCTCGAGGATATAAGCGCGTGATAAGGGTTTTGGTAAATTGTGACGGTGTCTTCTTCTTCCCCCAATGATTGATGGTCCCAAGTTACAAGAATTAATATCGCACTCGGGGAAGCCAGTGAATTTTGTAATTCAAAGTCAGTAGCCTCAGTACATCCCGGGCATAATAATTTTAATTACTTAATTTAAATTTCAATTCATTACGGCCGTGCTGCGAACCCGCCCGGAATTTGACATAATTTTATGGATTCGAGGCAATCGAAAATGTACGTCGGCATGGAATACAAAGTTTTCCTATAATTACAATTAAAACCCCGCAACTGGCGATTCAATTTACGATGTCGGAATGTTAACTTAGTATTCGATGACGCCGATGATTTTTCCGGAGGAATAATGACACCCCACCGCCAAATAACGGTATGCGTCTCAGTCTGTTGGTAACGATATTATAATTCAATACCAGCCAAAAATTACTCGCCACCCTCCTCGCGTCCAATTACAACGAGTGTAATTATTGCCAATAATTCAAATGTTATCCGAATGTCGTCAAATTGCAATTTCATTATTACGCAAGTATACGATTTCAATTCTCAACTATAATTAACGCAACATCTTCCCTTAAATGCGATTCTTTTCCTCCCCCGAATCAGGCATAGTATACAACATTCTACGATCATTTCTTGTTATAATCATCATGTCCCGATTCTGTATCCCGACGCAATGCACTGAGAGGAGTCCCTGTACACCCAATATCCAGATAATCTCGTGAGCTAGTAATCGTTACGATAAAACGAGTTGTGTGCGCAAGAATATCGCTCCGGGGATAAAGGAGAAGTAAGATCGAGCTTAAGGCATGGAAGAGAGAAAGAGAGAGAAAGAGAGAAAGATAAGAAGGGTGGGATGAGATGTTGGGTTTGCGCAGTGAAAGAGGAAAAGCTCCATCGTGAGAGGACAAAAGAGGACTCCACCCTCACCACGCCCAGAAGCTCGGGAAAGAGGTTTTCATGCTGGGAGGTCCACCCACGTTGTTCAGACGTTTCTCCATCTCCAGCCTCTTGCTCTTTCCCACCTCAATCTCACGCTAGCTGTCCTTCTCTCCGCCTTGGCACTGCTTCGGCGTCGTAGAGAGCCAGTCTAGGAGGAGGCGGAGCGTCTCTATTTCTAGGTGATCGTTAAGCTCGCTGAGTTTGCAGACCAAGAGGAACCGGGAAGCAGAGTGAGAAAAGAGGAAATGGTGGCCGACGAGGAGGGCAGAGCAGGGTTATGGCCGCGTTAGTCATTGACTCGTTCCACTTGGCCGAAGTAGTATAGCTGAATGGCTGGTATTTGTTCGGAACAAACTTTAGGAAACGCGTACTGACTTAAATAAGAAATAACTCCAAGGCAGACAAAGTGAAACGCAGTTTAATAAAATATAGCGATAGTTTTTACAGTTAAGAAAAATGGACTGCAACTTAACTTGTCAAAACTTGTACTTTGGAAACTACAAGTTTTCTATGAAATTTTAATTACATAGGAATCACTCAATCGAACATTTTTCATTCCCTTAAATCCTGCATACAAAAAACACATCCGCGATACAAGAAACTCATTTGGTTGGAAAACCCTGGCAAGCATAGAGTCCTATGCGAAGGAGATCGATCGTGATACCAGGAAGCCTGGTGCGACCAGGAAGTGGAAGATTCACACGAGCACGAAAGGATCGCGCAGGATCAGGAGGCAGGCGCGATGTGTACAAGAAGTACATAGCCGCCGAGGAGCTCGAGCAGTAAAGGGAAAGAGGAGGCGAGGAGGCAGAGAGACTGAGAGAGAAAGAGAGAGCGGAGGAAGTCGTTTCCATTGCGCAAGGATCGAAGCGTAGTAGTCTCTATCCAATGCACATGCAGCCCGGCGAGTATAGAGCTCCGCCTAGTTGGCTGCAGTGTCGAGGAGGAGGACTAAAGTCTCACTTATTCTACTTGCAAGCTTTCCTCCCTGCCAATGCGCCGACCTTTCCTCTCTCTACTTACGTACGACCACCACCGCTCCTCTCTCCGCGCACCACGGCGCCCCCTCGCCGCTTGCCCAGTGAGTTATCCTGGCAAGGAACGGGAGGAGCATGCCTTCACGTCGACGCAGTTGCAGCTGCAGCTGCGGCACTGCCATGATAAATTGAGATCTTATTTCTCGATCGCCCTCTCTCTAACCGCCCTCCTCCTTGTCCTCCTTCCAACAGCCCCCACCCACTTCGCACTTCTACATGCTTGGCTGACTGGTACGTCCATTCTACTTGGATCCAGATATAACCACTGACACTGAGATCTTTTAACAATCTTAAAGCCACCTTTTTTTTATTATCTAGTCTTGATGTGTTTGTTTTGAGAAACGTTTAGAAGATTGGAGACACTTTGCATTTTGGGGATTTTCTCGGAATGTGATTTTGAATTTTGAAGTTGTTATTTTTGATGAATGAAGTTTTGGGGAGTTTTAGGTTATTTGGAGGAGTGTATGAGAATTCGTGTTAATTAGATGGCCAAGTTTTCTTTTTACCAGTGAGTAAAGGCAGAGAGCAGAAAACGAGGAGACGAAGGTTATTACGTGGTGCTCGGACGATCGGATGACAGTGGGCTACTACTGCTGTCTGTGCCTGAAGAGCGAGGAGCAGGGATATGCCAGGCATGATACATATGTACTGACGAGGGCCGTCGAAACCACACTTTCGCACGCAAAAGTGTAAGACGCCTCGTCTTACAGCCTATACTCAGTCGAATGCTCGACAAAACTGAAAAACAACCGCTGCGGCATGCGGGTAAATAGTCGCTGCCATAGATATCTCGCGCTGGAACGCGAAGAATGACTGCTGCTCGACTTATTTTTCCATTTTATGGCAGTTTAAACACCGCTTTATACGTACGTGTAAATCTTCAGTCGCCTTCAACGAGACCTTCAAATTCTATGCTACTCTAAACCATGACTCTTCATAAATTGAGATAATTTGGAGTCTTAAAAAATCGGAAGATAACACTGGGAATCGCGAAGTAGCGACTGATAACAGAAGAGTGAAGTGTAGAAACACAGAGTACGAATGCAAATGATGCTAGTGGCCGACGAAAGGTGGCGATTGGTCTTTTTGCTATCGTTACCAGAACCGGCGGTGCGCCGCCGCCCGGCTATCGAGGATTCGTTACAACGAAAGTTTCGGCGCTGAGAAAAATCGGGTAACGCGAGACTCATTACGATGCCACGAATAACGAGCACCAGTATAGATTACCGGATTATAAACGAACTGGAATTATTGAATTACAAATGAACCCGTATCTCCTCCGCTGGTATTCCCTTTCTTCGTTATCAGTCTTACTCTTATTTGACTCCCTTCTTTCTTTAATCAGAAGAGCGATACTCTTGTTTAAGAAGTTGGTTGTGGGAGAACAAGGTCAGATGTATCTAGCAGGACGAAGGAATATTTAGAGAAATGAATGAAATAGTGTTGGAAAAATTTGCGATTTAAAAAAGTTTGATTCCAGGAGGAACCCAGAGCAATAAAAGGATCTCTCGTGAGATTAACACAACTGGAAAACGAAAATATTTGAAGAGACCGAGCGTGCAAAGGGGTGGGTGGAGAGAACGCGTCCCGTCGACGTTCTCCCGGCAGTGCGATGCGATATTCGACTTTTAATTTTGTTTTCATAGCAGAGTTACACCTGGAAAAGCGATACTTTTGACGGGCGAATTTTTTCCGCCCGCCCCGCTTTATTGTTCGGCGAGAGAGCCATTGGTAATTGGTCGCGCGTCTCTGCAATACGTGCAAGCGAACGGAGGCAGAAACGAGCGTCAGAGATTGCACAGGGCCATAACGCACCCTTGCCACTGCCCCTTTTGTCGATTGAAAAAATGCAATTTTACATTTACGCGATAATATGGGTCAGAGACTGGACGCCCCCCTACATCATCCTACTCCAACTCGCCTGGACCACTTGTCATTGGGGGAACAACGGTCTGAGTGGTTCAGAATCGCATATATTTATAACACAAAGCAACGCAGATAATTCAAACAGGAAGCTAAATTCATTATTAATAATACTCTTAATTCAAATCCACCAAAGGTACTCTTGGAAAATGAGAATATGTATAAAAGTAGTATTTAAGCGGGGTAATCAAATCATGTGACATCTGTTCTGTAATTAAAGGGCGATTGGACTTATTGTAGAGCGATCGATTAATTTCAGAGATGGAGGGCTTCGGGAAAGGACGAAAGATCGTCGGGAGCTGTTTCATCAACGCGTAACGCGTGCAGGCGTCGGCAGTTAGGCGCTCATTTGTATTCTTAGAGCGAAGTCGAGCGTGCGAGGCCGCGATTTACTATCACGTACCGCGAATTATTTGGTAATCAAATTTTTCCACCCTTCCGCGGCCGTTGTCTCGAGGCGAAACGGCCGGAAGGGCTGGCCCGCTCCGCTCGTTCGGCTGCTTTTACAATGATTTCTCTATTTTACGGTGGCTGCGTGAGAGGGCCATTAGGGATGCCACCAAGCCCACGAAACGTGCCGGGAAAGTCCTTCGACTCTTCCACCAATTCAACGTGAAATTCGATCTTACACGATCCCGAAAAAAAAGCTGTAATTAAATCGGCTTTAAATTAAACCATCATTCATCGAAAATGTACATTGTCCAAATATTTCAAATATTTATACTGTTGCATTCCACTGTCATTCGTCATCCTGCGAAGTGCAGATCAACTAGCTCGAAAGAATTCGTGTAAAAATCCAACCAATATTCCGATACACGAAGGTATCATTGAACATCGCATTTTCGGATTTACAATTCTGTCTGGACGCCAATACAATTAATTCGGGGCACGTCTTGCGAGCACGCAACCCGCGCGCGCGCGCGCGTTGCCTCGCGGCGATAAAATGGAAATTACTATGTAATAATAAAATGACGGAATAATAAAATAAAAGGGCGAACTGCCCGGGGGGATCATCATTATTTGCTCGGTTTTTTCGTCGAGATTAAGCCCATGCGAATGCGATCAGCCGTGCCATTTTCCCCACGGCGTAAAAGTGCAAAATGCGTTGGGAACGCGTCACACATTCGATATATTATCGGGGAATTTTTATATTCGTTCGAAAATATTGGATCGCTTAGGCAGCGAAGAGCTTTTTTCCGAAATATCGACTTCATAGACTCCGTGGGAAAAGAGGTGAGAGAAAGAGGGTTGACGAAGAGGCAGCTAAAATCCCATAAACGCCGGCTCGCGTCAATCATTCTTTAGCGGGAATGAATTTTCGGCGACCATCGCTAAATCAGTATCATCGACCAATAACGCTCATCGTTAACGAAGCGCGGCGTGCATACGCGTTAAATTGATGTACCGCCTTGCCAATGAGAAATTCCATAAATATCGACGCCACTTGAAATGCGAATTTTGACCAGGGCCGCCAATTTTCTACGCGCATTTATTATATAGCGAAATCAGCCATTCTCAAATAAATTGAACTCTGCATTCCACCAGTCATAAGTTCATTCGCGGGCCGAACGGGTACCGGGGAAATTAAAGAATTAAATATTAATATACAAACATTATCTATTTATTATTCTGAGAATCGGTTTTCAAGTATAATCAATGACTTTCCCAAATGTTTTCATGGTCCCGCAATTCCTTATTAAAAAAAAAAAAAAAAAAACACAAGTACCAAAAATACAAAACAATATTTACTTCAAACTATAATCAAAAGAATGACTAATTCATAACATTTGTCAAGCCGATTAGTAGAAACAGCTCGAAGGAAAGTGCGGGAACTAGAACAACGAGCAATCGATTGTCCCTAAATCTGACTTTGAAATCCAACCATAATCAGATCTCTCGCAGAGAACATTCGGCTAACACGAGCGATGCGTCGATCCCCGTAACGCAGGCCTCTATTTTCACCCACGTACATATACATATCGTAATCCAGAGGTGTAAGTGCCCGTATGTGGAGACAGAGGGAGGTATTGGTTTGACTAACAGACGCATAGTTTGGTTTGCCGCTGGTAGAGCGCGATAAAGAGACAGAGAGGATTGGAGAGAGGGGTGGGAGCCGGGGGTGGGGGTGGGGGCTGAAGGGTAGCCGAAATCGGCTTGGCCTGTTTGGCAGACTGTTTGAATGTTTTGCGACGAGTTTATACGAGTTATCAATTTCCTGACAAATATCTGCATTTCCTCTCTGCCAGCTCTCCCCACCTACGCAACGGTGGTCGCTCTCGTCTATTTTGCCTGTTTTTTTCCGCAACATCTCTATTCTCTACGGACCAGCCATTCCCCCTTCCGCCTCCGCCTCCGCCCCCCAAAACACCCCCACACCCACCCACCCCATTTTTCAATCTTTCATTCGACTGCAATCAGAGGTTGTTGTAAAAATATTCGTCGCTGTAAAATTAATCGAGGTAGACGCGCGGCCGGAATCGGATTTTGTAATATTGGGATTTTTCATTGGATAATCGCAACTACTCACTCTCAGCGGTAGAGACTGCCCGGCACATTGGCCGAGTGTATCTATTCTTCAACGAGAGGACCAGCGCAAATTTCGAATGGCGATTAATCGATCGTGAAGCAACGCCCGGCTCCGTCCACCTCCCCCCGGATAATATATTTCCAACCACAATAACTGGCGAACAATATTCAGTTTCATATTGTAGTGGCACGCGGTAAGAGTAATGCCTGTGATCCGATTATCACTCCACAATACCCGGCTGTTATAATTGTTTATTAAAGTGAGACCCTGAAATAAAAATGAAAGTGTCCGCAAACTATTCGATCATCATCGAAAACCTGTCTTTCTTCTCCCCTACAATTTACTTCGAATTCTCTTTATCTTTAATTTCTCTCTGGAGGATCTTGCTTGACAGGAGAAACTTTTCTCACAAGCACCGATTCTTTACCAATAATCGGCAACAGATCGCAAAAGTCAGGGTGGTTTGCGAGACAGTGCGATAAACCGTTAGCAAATGACGACGGTGTCCAAATGACGAGGGGATCGAGTGCCGAAATATATCTGTATGACTATGAGGATCACGGAGCAGAGCGCCGGGCAGGAAGCTCCACGATTGCGCCAATATTAGTCCGTGAATTTTTCGCCTGTACCGTTTCGCTGCACACCGGCAATGCGTTAGAATCAAATAACACGCAATGTAAATTCTCGGAGCCCGACTGCACATGGCCAATGATTATTTACCATGATTTCCTGTCAATCGTGAATATGAGGATATTTCATAGGGACGCGCCTCTCCCATCCCACTCGCACGCCCCCCTCCCTCCACCCCCCCCCCACCTCCTCCAAAACCACGCGGATATTGGTTCAAGCTTCCAAAAAGGGCGAATAGCACGCTGGAATCGGCACCCGCCCAGCTAGTTTGCTTGAAACCCATGGTGGAGAAACAGAGATAGAAATAAGTAGAAATGAGAGGACAGCCAATAACGGGAGAAAGGGTGGTGGGCAGAGTAGGGGATGAGCTAACGCATTCGGAGATCAAATTATTTGCTGATCATTTCACGATTTCGCCCGCGAAATTTTCTGCCAGCACACGCTCATGTGCAGATAATATGTGTGTGTTTGTGTGTGTACAGAGACGATGTCTCTGTTTGTATGCCCGTGGACATACCAAACTGCTAATTAATTCATGGCGAATTAAAAAATCCTTACGCCACTCTGGCAAATAAGTTTGACTTGCCCAATTTCGATTGACTGGTGTAGAATGATTGTAATTAAGCGGTTGGCAAATCATTTGGGGTTCTTGAAAAAGGGTAGGAAATTGGCAGTGCCTTAACGAATGAGAATAAAGAAAGGTAGGCGCGTTATGCGCTGGAATAATTAGGTTTCGCCGTGGGATAGCAGCAAAGGCGAGGCGGGATTGAATTTTCACGAAAATTCGTGTAAAAACGTCCACAATTAAAAGCAATTCTTTGTTTGCCGGGGCGCTTTCGAGGGCAACTCTCCGGATACTCTCTATGCAACTGTGAATCCTCTCTCTTTCGCATATACATATAACACGCACATATACAACGCCACAAAGTGGGTATCGACTAATTAGCGAGGGCGAACGCGTCACACGAATCGCCGCAGTCAAAGGACATCGTTACCTCCGACTGCGGACATTCGAAAAGGGAACAAACCCCGGTTAAAAAAGGAAAACGAAGGGAAAAAAGCTGGGTCACACTAGGAAAAACCTTTCGCCACGTGGCATTTTTTTTCCTTGTGTCCTCCACTTTTTCCGGCTTTTTCTCCAGCGCGGTTAAGTGACTTATTCTTTTTCCGGCGACGGCCCGCTATTAAAGAAAAATTAGCTGCGAAAAGAACCGAGATACTAGTAATAACATATACGAAACGCCTGTACTCTTTTCGGAAAATTCTTTTCAATGAATGTCGTAAAATTTTAGACAAATGTCTGGAGTGAGGTCCACTGAAAGTGGGGAACGCGCGCGGTAGGGATTACTATAAATTTCCCCGAATCCCCGGTCAAATTAGGGGCTCGGAAAGCTGGACAGAAAAACGTCGGAGAAAGAAAGGAATCCGAGGCGGTCGACGCAAATCGCGGCTGAGAAGAATGAATGGCTCTATCTTTCAGTAATTAAGACTTCACCACACAAATAAACAAGTGAGTCTCCGGGTCGAGCGCGGGATTTCCCGACGCGGCGCAGCTGTTGCCTTACTCTTTCGGGGATTTTTAAATAAACGATGTGTTTAGGCAGATTAAGCATACAAATCTCTGGAATTCCCCTCTCCACACACACATGTACCCACTGAACTTTCTATTCAACTCGTTTTAAATTCCCGCCATTCTTCAATTTTGAACAGGTGTAGAGAAAATCTGATAGACAATATCGCATCGGTTTCCACCAACAGACTAAACCCAAATACCTGTCAATAATACTTTACGGTCGTAAATTGCACTGCCAATATACATTTTCACGGAAATCGCCATTAATAACAACCCAGCCAAAATATAAGCCTGGAAACAGTGAGTGCTTGACTCAAGTAAATTAAATATGCAATACCGAATCAATAGAGCTTGCGTACAAGCGGTTGCTTAATGCCGAATTCAAAGTGCTCTTGAAATGCTATCAAACCCAACCGTTGAGTCGAAAATCCAAGCAAACATAGTATGTACAACAATTATAGATTGAATTTGAAAAAATTAGACCATGAAGTATTAGAGACATAGAAAATCATAAATCTAAGAACTTGGCAAAGACTCACGTCTGTACGGTCGTCCTTCCTCCGGCGTCGATCTCTCGGTGTTCTCGGAGCCAGGCGTCGCATTGGCGTCCCGATCTTCTTCCTCCGGCGTGGTTCCACGATTGGCGACCGATCCGCTGACAGTTCCCGTAGGAGATCTGCTTGTGGAGCCAGCGGGACTTTGCGGTGCGCCTTCTTGTCCGGTGGCAGAGGTAGCCGGCGCCCCGACGCCTCCAACGGAGGATGCTCCGGACACGGAGACGACGGCGCCTCCACCAGCCGAGGGCAAGGACGAAGGTGAGAACATATTCGACATGCTCGAGAGGGAGCCGATGCTTGGCAGACCGGAGCCTGGTACACCTCCGTTTCCGGTCTCGACTTTGAGACACTTGTTGGGTGGCGCGAATGCCGACGGGCCCAGGGGCCTGAAGCCGCCGAAGGGTAGCCGATGATCCAACGGGTGCAGGAACTGGGGCGGTAAATGGAGCATGTGATGCAGCCCGTAGCCCAGCGAAGCCGCGCTGCTGAACGGCACCTGCAGCTCCTTCGAGTCGGCTACCTGGATAATCAAAGAATTCATTCTTTTAGTCTTATTACACCAATCAATCTTATTCTTCAGAAAGTATTCTGATAAAAGAGCAGAAAACATTAAAACTATCAAGTTTTCCATCGTTCCTCTATCGAATCCAAACAAGTGATTAAAACATTCTTTCACGTTATCCCACAAATTATGGTTTCCCAATGCCACGGAGCTTTAAAAGTCTCGCTGGAGATTGGAGCAAGCGTTATCAGTGTTGTTCGGTGCTAGAATCCAGTTGGCATAGGCGGGACGGTGGGGGAAGCGTGGCCGATGATGTGTTTCGTTATTACAAACGTTACAAAATACGGGTCGTTGATTTCCATCGAGGCATTCGGTCCGCGCGCACGGCGGAAGCTCGTGCGCTCGTGCGAGAGCTTAATAGACTCGTCAATCACGAGCGGCGAATTGAATGCTACAACTGACGGGAGAAAGCTTCGCGTTTTGACGGATTATTATAACGCGGCGGTTTCACGTTATTAACAGTATAATGCCGAACCCCCAAGCACCGGCGAGGCCGCACTGCTCCTGGTATCACATGCCATTTCGATGTACACACTCGAAACTCGTGGCCAGCGAATGCGGAGTGCCAGTGGACGAGTCCGCTCTCATTGCACAAATCAGATATCCGATTATACTGATCTAAAGTTTTCACCATGGATTCAGGCGAGCACACACGAGCGCACCTCCCACACACACGCATACATGTCTCTCCAATGATGATGCAGTGTATTTGGCTGGGATACGCTGTAAATACTTGCGGCGATAAGTAATAATGGACCATCCGATTATGGCGATTCAAAGCTCTAATAACCCAGACTAATAATTATACCGTATCGGCTGGCAATGGGAAAAGATTAGCGATACGTAACAATACGATTTTATTGTAAATAAGTTAGTCAACAATCCGTTTGAATTAATAATGAAAAGGGAAGGTGGTACCAAATGTGAAAAAGGCTCAGTTTCGCGGAGGTATCTTCGTTAATAGACTTCATCCTCGACTAGGCATCTAATTAAAATCGCGAACGAGTGTGCGCACCTTCCTGTCAACAGTAGTATTTCCGTTCTCGATTTGACCAAACAATGGGACTAGTGATCGAGTGCAAATAGAAAGGATACGGTGATATTTGCGTGGCGAGCGCCGCACGTAACACCGTGTGTATACACATTTTAAAATTGACCCTGATATTAGCCGATAATATCATAATGGTCGGGGAATTCACTCGCTCCTCCTGTGTGCTCTCGCATTGGATGGGCGGTTGTGTGTGTCCGTATGTACCTTTAAAACGCGAGCATTTGTTATTGACCGAAAACGAAGCGCTAATATTTGAACAATGAGCGCATTATTGGATACTGGCCCTGTCTTTCTCTTTCTCTTTCTCCCTCTCTCTTTCTGCTTGCACGGCGGCGCGCTTCGTTCCCGGAGATGCGATCGCAATTGTAATTACATCGTTTTTTACCGGAGTGCGATCGGGAGAGAGAGAGATCTTTTCAATTCGCCCGCTTGGAAATCGCGCCCACTATGCGTGAAAGGGAATCGCTCGTGAAATATGTGCCACCCTCGAAAGAATACCGCCACCAGTATCCTCCTCTCCCCCTGGTTTCGTGCATTCGTGCTTCCGGTTCCCGCGTTCTTTATCGTAAATAATAACACGCAATATGAAATATCGCCTGTTACTAGGCATTGCCCGATACTTCCCGCGAGATTCTATTCGGATTTAAATCATTCGGTGCAAGCTGATTTAGAGCCAGCAATGCTAGAGTAGTTTCTTAATTTAATTTTTCTACTTTAAGCCTTTTTTCAGATCAACTTGTCGAAAACGCTATTAACGTGTATTTGAGGTTTTCTCGAATACCAATAACGAAAGGCAAAGGGCAGTGCTGGGGTGGTAAAAGCGGGCACGACGCTCGATTTCCGGATAAAGATTTCATCGTTCCGATAATGATGCCGCTCTGGTGATAGCCAGGGTGAGTTATACGGCGGGAATTAGTGCGCTTTACGATTAGTTTATTATTCTTTTATATCGAGGAAATGAGGTTCGCGTTTGCCGCAGCAGTAGCAACGGCAAACGGGCTACGCGCTCCGCTCCTCTCGCGCTCGTTCCCGTTCAATCAGTGATTTATTAGGTATTCATTATTATTTTAATTACAGCTGCACCACCGCTAGCCTGGCACAGAAAGCGGGTGGGAGCGAGTAGCCACTATCCGCCGCTTTTTTCGCAGTCGACCGATCAATCGAATCGTGTTTGCATATTTACAGTGTATCCCTTTTTTTAATAAATAAAAACACGCCGAGCGTGCGCTCACGCGGTTCGTCATTCCAGGGCAATTAAGGCCTCCACGAAATTATCTCATTTTTTTTGGGCAGCTGCCGAACAGCGGGGTGGAAGGGGCCGACACGGTGGCAAATTTTGATATGCTTTTACGCGAGTTTTATTAGCTGCCTCCAATCAATCGCACCGCACGTGTACCGAAAGATGGGCCCTGGTTTTAAATCGGGACCGTCATCACTCTGGTTTCATAGGCGAAAACGAGGAACGGCACTTCAAAAGTTTACCTCAAATAATGTCCAAAAATTGCGTAATGTACATTAACTCTGATAGACCATTCCGCTGCAATAATAACATACATATTCATAAGCTTTATAGCACGACTTACCTGTTGTACTTCGATTATATTCTACCAATTGGTAAATGCATGCACGTTGATTTAGATAGATATTATGTCAGTGTGGCACAACATCGAAATTGACATTTTTTTAAATTATTGTCATAAAAAGCACTTGTTAGTCTTTAAAAGACATTGCAGTGGTCAGAAATGAATTGCATAATTAAACAGTAAATATTATAAGAGGACTACATTATTCAGGATTTTTGACAGAATCAAGTTGTTCAATGAATCAAGTAATAAAATCTATGAAAAATGTCAATCTCCAAGCAATAAACGTCATTAAACAAAATGACTGTTCATTGCGTGTTGTTACTCGCACGGCACACGCTCCCAGTGACTGTATCGTACCGTCGGCGTCGGAACAGAATGGTGTTGGGCGTAAACTTCTGCCATTTCTCTTTCCGTGATTCTACGAGTTTACATAAACATTTTTGCAACGAATGATGCTCATTACTATAATTACTATTTTCTAATGTTTGGCAAGCTTATAAGATACATTGGAGAAGGAAAAGACGTAATTGCATGGAAAAATGTGCTAGAAAAGGCACAATATTTCCTTACGCCTAACATCATTTGCAAGAATAAACATGCAGCTTACAAGTAAATTGCGTGCAGGGTTTGTGCAAAAGAAGGGCGGAGGGTTTTCGGTGGTGGGCGGTAGGCGAAGGATAATGGGACACTAACTTGTGGATTGAAGGGTCTTTGCATTCTGAGAGCCTCCGGCAGCCCCCCGGCCTGAGAGAACACGACCAGGGAAGGCGGCGGCAGATGATTCGGCACATACGCTGAATTATCCATCTAAAACAGACATGAATCCCTATCTTCTCCACTCTTGCGCTACCTTCTCGACTTCCTTTAATCGATCTCTCCTAATTTTTCACTTTGAAATCCAAATGATCCCGACTAGAATTTTAATCTGTTGAAAGAAGCGCTCTTCAAAGAGGAACCTGATTTCTTTCATACTGACTAATGTTTTGCGTTTACTTTTTAATATATTTATAATATATCTGATATAGTTTATGTTTGTATTGTTAAATTTCAAAAAGTAGAAGAAGGGAGGCATTTAAATGATAGTCGAGTCTGGAAAGAAATCAGTTTCCAGAGTGTGAAGTATAATTGGCGATTCGATCGTTCACGACAATCTCGGCCACTTCTAGGCTTTCAACGAGAGCTATCGAATTTGATCCACGGCCAGTTGCATCGATCGCTATCATACACGACACGCACATACACGCGCACTCGTACACGATATTCGTCTTGGAGCCCAGAAAGGATATGCTGCAAGGAATGCAACAAGGAGTCGAACAGTTTTGCGTTAGCAATATTTCCAAGAAGATTATGATCGAATAAATGACACGGGAAAAGTATTGTCACGCGTTCTCACGAATGATTCGATAAGTTTTACCGGGAAACGGAGAAGTTGCATCATTGAATCAGTAAGTTTCACACGCGCGATTGCATTGAAAAGAGAAATAGTAGTGACAGCCTTGCTGTGGATTAATGACAACTTAAAATGTATGCACTTTCCGAAATCAGAGCCGACGAACAACAGAATCACGGCTCCTACACACTGGCATTCGCCAATTGGGCAAAACATCACATTTCCGATCACTGGAATCGCTGACACCGCTTAATGCACTCTGAATTCGAAAAATTGCCCGGCAACCAGCGAATCGCTCCTGCCAGAGAATTAAAGCCCCCGATTAACGAAAGAGTGGAATAAACGCGCGCGCGCGCGCGCGTTGTTTCCCAATGAAATTTCAACTGGAGAGTAACAGAACTACAATGAAACTAACACACATCATTGGAAAGTATGATTGGCAAATGATAGGAAGACGAATTCCATAGAATCACAATCACGCGCGAGATAAGAACACCTGGGATTTGATGCAACTGGTACTTAAGGACGTTTATCCTTTGGATCTCGTGAAAAATAGGAGCGAGTGAAGTATCAGCGCTGAATCACCATATCGCGTACGTTGTCCTGTGCACCGAAAAGCTCGCCGCGCGGCGTACGACTGTCCGAAAACATTCACTGCTCATCCAGTGGTCGCATGGTCCTTATCCGTCGCTCGGGCAACGGTCCGAGTCCTTATCGCCAGCTGTGCGCACACTATGCACGACCAACCAGTGGGTAGAACGCGCTCTGCTCGCCCGTTCCGTCACTCGCGCTCGACACATGCGAGAGCACAGTCCAGTATGTGCGAGTGAGCCTCTCCACCGGGAGCCTGTGGTGGCTCGGTCGTTTCGAAAAAGCCGCCTTACCGGCGGCAGTGGCGGCGGCGACAGTTGTCGGAGTACTAGTGAACCTCACCGAGAAAGCCCGGGCTCCCACGCTCGCTCCGATTGATCCCGCACAAGTTCTATCCACGTGCGCCCGGCGTGAATCGGCGAGAGAGTGCCGGGAGAGTGCCAATTGCAATGCGAGTACGGAGCGAAAGGTTTGCTTGCGAGTGCGAAGGAGAGATTGGCGGCTCCCGGAGGGTTGGCCGATTGGTAGGCAGCGCGGGTAGATTCAAATTCGAAAGGGGTCGCGTGAGTCCGGCACGACAGTGGTGCCGGACGAGAGTGCGGCTCGCGTGTTCTCGGGTACTGTGGGCTCTCTCGGGGTGTGCTCTGTGTTCGACAGGCTTTCCTCTCCCTCTATAGGCCGTGCTCGTGGTATACCGCGTGCGACGGTACGAGTGAGCGGACTAGTGGCTAGGTGCGCCGGGTCGCCGGCGACACGGTTTCGTCCCGCTCTCTCTCTTTCTCCCTCACTCTGCCTCTCGGCCGGCCGGTCCCGTTCTGAGTGAGTAGTCTCTCTGTCGCTCGAGTTTCAAGCCCGAGAGTGTCGCTCGCGTACAGCCTGCTGCTGGCGGCAGGCTGGGTGGGAGTGAGAGAAAGAAGAGGGAGTTGGGGGTGGTGGTGGATGGAGAGAGCGAGCGAAGAGGGGTATGAGGAGGCGAGAGAGTGCGAGAGAGTGACAGCGGAGGTGCGAGAGGAAGAAGGCGGTAGGGCCCGTGCGAGCAACCTCGTGGACATGCGAGTGCAGACTGATTGGAGTGTGAGGGTACTTACAGGCAGCGGGTCGCGAGGACGCCGGCACCGCTGGCGGCGGCGACGGCGGTGGCGGTGGTGGTCGTCGTGGTGGTGGTGGTGGTGGTGGAGGCGAGGTAGAGGCGTGGAGAAACAAACCGGCGGCCGTCCTGCCGTGCGCGCGTGTTTTCCACCGCCATTACTGGCGCCACTGTAGCACTGGCATCTCTCTCACTCGGGCATGCGCGCCTTGCGCAGTACTGCCCTCCATCTGGCGATCCCCAGAACACTGTTCGCCTTTACTTGCGCGCCGACCGCGCTTCCGTCAACATCTTTTCATAACTCTCTCCGACACTTTTCACATTTTCACAGTCCTCTCACCTTTCGACACCTTCAAGGAATAATATTTATGAAACATGTTATAATAAAATTGGAGTGAGTAACAGTAGGAAATTGGTGATGCAACGGGAGGGTGGATGAGAGTGGTTTCGTAGATCCTAGGGACTTCCCTGCATTCGAACTCCAGTAGTACGAAGGGTCAAGCCTGACAGAAGGGATAAAAGTTTTAGAATGAGTGAATATTTTATGGAACGCGCATTTCTATCTGGTTGCATTTTATCTGTTGGCCGAATATAGTAGATTTTCTGGAAATTATTCAGTTTTTGACAAAATTCGATTAGAATTTCCTTTTCCTTTGGGAGTTTAATTTCAGAATTCTATGTTTGGTTGCAAATTTCCATAGTATAGTGTGTATAACGTTCCTAACATTCCACGTATATATGTCAATATGATATTCGAACTGCGGTCAATATTCCATAAACACCAATGAAATATGGATGGCCGATACGGAACTGACAATAAGTGTCAACATTTGCCAATATCGTGACGAAATGCGCATGTATCACACTAATATTGCGAAATGTCAATGCGTTCATGTTAACAAAGCGAGTAATAGGACGCCCATGGTATTCTGATCGCAGAGATGAATAAACAGTACATCCCTGCATGTCACGTTGCATTAACATTTATCAATCAATACTTTCTTCGATGGAATCAAAATTAACGTAAAAATTAGAAAAATGAAATACCGTTATGATGAATAAATGTAGATTGTAGAATATTAGTAGCTTAATAAATAATTGCAGTAATGCTTAACAATTTTCACGTAGAGGTACAGCAAAAAATGCATGCTTTAACTACTAATTACACAGAATGCCGCGAACTAGTGACAATCTTAAAAAAGACAAAAGTGCATGTGCAAATTCCCACAAGTAGTGCTAGGCGCGTACTCTAGCGAGATGTTACAAAACTAAAGTCTCGCTTTCCTTTATCAAACTTTCAAGACAAGACCAGAAATATGACACCTTCATGAAAAGTTTGAAAATATGATCGATTTGAGAACAGTAGAAACATTGTTACTATTATATATGTTATTCCATATAATAAAAACCGAAAGATGGAAGTGTTTCCCGCCGAGTATCGTAAAGTCTGAATTACCGACACTAGTAACGAATTTGGAAAACCCTGCACCATCTAGCGTGAAAAATTCGGAAGTAATAATATTTGATTTAGCTGGGATGTTTTAAAAAAGGGTGGATCATAAATACTTTGTGTTAACTTACTACAGTTTTAAGTAGACTTAAATATTGAGGCAATTATACTGTTTGTCTAAAAATCTCATTTATTATTTACATTCTTTGTACAACGCATGTTTGTCCATAGTAACTTTGTACAGGAATCGAGAATAGTCGCAGCTGATTAATGAGTATAAGCATTGATGCAGTAAAAATGATGAATGCTACATAATAGCATTATCTCTCGCAACTCGATACTTTAGAAGTATAGAGTTTTGTTTAAGAAAGTGTTCACACTGCAATGGCAAGTAAAACGAATTACTAGTTTAAAATTACTGAGTTTGGAAAAGAGCAATATTTCACGCATAAATAAGTTTATATTTCTTTAGATTTAATTCTTGCTTTTACGTTCAGCACTTAAGTTCAATCAGATAATGTATTGGTTTCGAGAGCGCAATTTGAGCTTGATCTTGAACAAAAGTCCTCTCTCGTAATGACTATGATTTTGTATAAAATCATCACGCTCGGGACACAGCACTCACATATGTTAATAAACATATCCCATAAACCTATAATAACGGTGCATACGATAATTTAAGAATAGTGGTTCATACATTCGACAGGTTTCACTCTTGGCCCAACAAATGTGGGCTTTGGCAAAGTAGTTGATTGGTAAAACTTTGAAGGTATATAATTTCCTAAATGGAAGGAACATAATTATTTCTAGAGAAAATACAGGAGTTTTGGTCAACCAAAAAGAAGAGTTTCGATTATTAACCATACTGTATCAAGTTAAAAAGAGCGTCGACGTTCTCCTTCTCCGATTCTTGTTGCTGCACAACTTGGGTCACATCCTGCGTTAGAAGGACTTGCTCAATGAGAACTGTCTCTGTGTTCGGGATTTGAACAGTATGTTCCTCCTTCCCCTCCAACTGCTCAACCTTTATTTCCTTCTGATCCTCTATGAGGTCCGTTTGAGGATCGGTTGCCGCATTTTTCCTTCTCTTCCCCCGCGGCCTGTCCGAGTGAACCCTCATGTGTCTTCTCAGGTCGTACTTACCAACGAACCTAGCGCTACAAACCTCACAGCCGAAGGGTTTCCCGCCCGAATGTGTCCACATGTGTCGCCTGAGTGCTGCGCTGAATGTGAACGCAACACCACATACATTGCAGACATAAGGTTTCTCGCCAGTATGCAGAAGACTGTGATCTCTCAATGTCGCCCTCTGGTTGAATCGTTTACCACAAACTTCGCAAGTATAACTCCGCGGATTCGAGTGTATCCTCACGTGGTTTAGAAGATTGCCCTGTTGGGAGAAGGATCTGCCACACACTTCGCACTTGAATGGCTTCTCGCCAGTGTGCACGCGCATATGTGTCTCCAGAGTTCGATTATTCAAGAACCGCTTGCCGCATACTTTGCAAGGGTACTTGGGCAAATGCAGTCCTTGAGGGTCCAAATGTGTTATTAGATGTCTCTTGTAATTGCCTTTGTGATTGAACACCCGAGGACATTGACTACAGGCATACGGTGCACCGCGTATGTGCGTCGTGACGTGGGTCTCCAGTTCAGATTTTGTTTTGAACCTGTGTCCACATTTGGGACAGCGATGTCTTGGGAAGTCCGTATGGCAGACCATATGCCTCTTTAAATACCTTTTCATTGTATAAGCCTTGTTGCAAATGAAGCATGAATATGGATATTGACCAGTGTGCGTTTTCACGTGTGCCCTGAGTTCCCGGTGACTCTCACAATCCTTCTCGCAGACGACGCAGAAAAATGGTCCACTACTTGGAACATGATTATCTATCGTATGTAGCAGGACCCCTGTTAGTTTGTCGTAGTTCTGCAAACACAGAGTGCACTGGAATTGCGTAACATCCCCTTCAATCTTGATCTCTTTTATTCGCGTTATCGTATCGTTGAGGCTACCAAGGATATTATCCTTGGGATCGACGAAGTAGTCGGAATCGGAAGTATCACAGTCATTTTGCTGATTCAATGTGGAACCATTGTATCCATTTTGGTGAGATAGATCTTTTGATAGAGTCCGCTCGGAAAATCCAGGTTCCCACGATCCATTCTCGTTGAAGTCTTTCACAGCTTGTGCATCCTCTTCATCTTCCATATGCAGATATTCAACCTCTTGTTCCTCTTTATCAATGACATCATCTTTGGAAACTAGTTCCTGCATTTCTTTGATATCACTTGTTTCTTCAAGAGAATCAGTCTTGAATACCAAATTTCCTTCACCATTTTCTTGGTCCAAAACATCAATGTCTGACTCCGGTATGTACATTATTGTGTAGTCAAGATTCTGAGATTCTAGGAGCTTCGAGAGTTCATCCGGTATCCCATTGCTGAGATCTTTACCCTCGAGTTCTTGCATTTTTGAAATGATCATGTTCCTGAGACGAAGATCATTCTTGTCAATCTCTCCATTTGCCTGTACAAGTTCTGATACATCGATTTCCAAGGCTTGTTCTCCAACCCCATTCGCAGTTATCATTTCGGATAAGGATTGTTCAAATGGTTCCACGCTATTCAAAGAATTGTTATCAAACTTACTATCTACTGATCTTAACTCTGCTGGTTCACTCGAACTGGTCTTGCGTTCATACCCATTCTCAATACTTTCTTCTTCCTACAGAGAATAAAAAGTATTAAATTTCATACTAGAAACACATATGCGCACTAAATAAAAATATTGCTCTAATATTATCAATACTGCCTACCTTACTGCCAGGCTTGATCCGAGTCTCAAACATCTTCTTGAGCTTCTTCTCAGTAGCCTGGACTTGCAGTCTAAAGTCATAGAAAGCATCTGTCCGGTAAGCACACTTGGCGCACAGCTTATTCGGCAGGCCATCGAATTGGTCGATCTACGACACAGAGGCACACAAGATCTTATTACTCATTTCTTAAGTCCCAAGAACTCTCAAGCATAAGGTTATGTTTCCGTGTCATTGGCGCGCATGGTAAACAGTAGGAAGGTATTGTTGTTAAACTGAAGCGAAAGTTTACGAGCTCAGTTTGTTCCTACTAACTCACCCGTACGGACGTAAGCTCTGCCAGCTTCACCGGCAGATTCTTTCTGCTGATGGTGTCGTCGTCGTACATCGGTAGCAGAACACCATCGACTTTCATGCAGGCCCGACACATATCGGCGCAGCTGATCTCCCAGCTCATTGTTAGCTCGCTTGCTTCGCCGACTCACGTGAGATAAACGTGCAAGAAATTGTCCACGACCAGCACCAAGGCACACGCATTTCACATTTCGCGCTCGGCGTCTCGCTCTTGACCGGACATTATGCACGCAAAACCGAAAACAAGAACTGGGAAACGGAGAATTCTAGACGGAGAACGTGCTTTTCGCAATGCACTACGCGCCACTGATCATGCAAATAAATTATAATGATGGCGGTTCCTTTAATGATAGTGGATTGCAACGCGGCTGACATCTGGCGAGCGCGGCAATCCAAAAGAACTTGTTGGCAATTTGAATGTTAATTCGAGATATGACTGTAATAATTGAATTTCTTAATCAAATCTATTTTCAAAGTTGCGAAATGATGTTTAGTATTCATTATAGAGTGAAATGAGAGTATGTGGTTGTATAAGTGGTCGAATTTTGATTAATATATTAACAGAGTTTCTAAACAAATTTAAGTCAGCTTGCACTATAGGATTCTACTGTAATAGAAACTAATTCAAGTTCGAGTGACACACCGAGGCGAGTTTTGGTGCACAGGTGGCAGAAACTTGCATGCTAAGCTCTCGAATTAATCTTTCGAAAATCCAATATGTTTAACTAGCAGCTTTCAGGTCGTAATGAAACCGATCCGATATCTAACTTGCAGATGTTTGCATAACGTTTCCTCCATCTTATTTCACAGAGTTAACAAATTTGTCTGAAAATTTTCTTATCAATTTAAGGCTAGTTGGAATCTTAAGAGAAAACAGGTGAAAGAGATATTCATGCTCGATGTAAGAGTAAAGAATGAAGCAACATCGCTCCCGGGAATATTATTTCATCATCGCCAATCGATCCTAATCGGATTGCCTAATCGTACGTGAGCGTGATAGATGTGCTTAAAGTTGCGATCGCCTATCTACTGTATCGTTTTCCGATCACCCAGTTTATTTCACAAGGCAAGTTGCAAGGTGCGGAATAGGTAGTTGCATTGTTGTACCAATTTAAAGTTTTGAAAACTTTTATTTTCGGCGGCTGATGTCATCGGAATCCTTTTTCGGCGTTCACTAAAGACCCAACTTCAACTTTCGAATACCCGAAATCAATCGGAAGTGGTTCAATATGTTGAATATCTAGAGTTCTTTAGGAGACATCTCCAGGTTACAATTAAAAATGATCCTACAGGATTTCAAAGCATTAATGGGTGTATTATGATAGACTGGAGTCGATTTCCTTGAAAAATGAGGCTGTGTGACAGCTTTTCGAGGTGGACGTCCTTCCTCTGGCCTCATGGCTTTCGGGCGGGCAGAATGGACGGTGATTCGATTGCAGGTGACTCGGCGGATATGACAGATGCACCGAAACTTCCGGCTTTACGTTGGTCAGCTTAACAATGCCGTGATTGATGGTCGTCCGGTTGAAGTGTGACGCTCTTCCGTTCGATTATTGGACACCTTCGATATTCCCTCTCGCATACTCTCAAGATGCCCTTTGCAAAGGACTGCCTTTCAATGTTGGACCAATTTTCTGTGGACTTTTCACATCGCCGAGCATCGAAATAGTTTTTCTATGATTTTCAAACGAATTTCAATGTAGATTTCTATTTTTTTCTCGAACTTTTTAATGTAGACATTTCAAAAAATAATATCTATTTGCAAGTACAATGCAGATGAGCGCGAATGTTCGAATAGCAAATTCAGATCTACTGTGGTAAAACTGTCCGGAAGGAGCTTGTCAAAAGTTCCTCTCGCTCGAACGCACAGGCTTCGACTGCAAGTGATCGTTCAGCAGTGACGAAATTCCGTCTGCAAATTCCATATCCCGATATTTCTCCAGGATTTCGAGAGTTCCTCGTACCATCTCGAGCGAACCATTTCCGCCCAGGGTGGCTTTACCCTCTTCTCGCTCCTCTTCAATTCCCAACGTATGCTAGGGTGTTTCCTATCACTTTTTGACTCCGCGCTCAAGCCGGAAATATAGGGACAGTAACCCCACGTAGTAGCAGTTTTGAGGATAGAATGTCAGTCGACAATGATGCCATCTTCCCTGCCGATTTGCAGCACTTTCCGTTTATCCGTCTGGCAAACTTTTAAAATCACTGTTGCCTGAAAGCCACTTAGGAGCCACGGATATTTGGGGAATCGGATTGTTGTTTGTTACCCGGAGAGATAAAGGTTGTAAACACTTTCTACAACAAGTAGGTTGTTAAGCAGGTCAGCATTGCCAAGATTCCTTTCCTAGCTTTCTCGGAGAATGTAATTGAACGATGGATGCCTTACGTAACACGCAGTCATTTCTTTATTACTCGGCTTTCCCGGAAAGCATTAATGAGAATCACAGTGTACCATTCCGTGAAGTTGGAGTTCCATAATGCAAGAATGCCAATAAGGTGGATTTGCTTGTATTATGGTGTAAAGTAAATGATATTGGTTTGCCAGGGTTTCTAGGTCGACGTCTCATTTGAAGGTGAACAATGCTGCCTAAATAAATAAAACATAGTTTGTTCGGCTCTATTATTATTTGACTTTCACCGTGTTCGTGTGTATGTCAGCATACATTTCAGTTTACACCCGCTCGACTTTGGAAACACTGTAGCGGTAATGTCTGCAAACGCATACGGCCCCTTAAATGCGCTCGTTGGAATTACATTTCGCCGCCAGGGTTTACTTTTAATTCTCCTTTGAGGAGCGACTCTCAATCACGGTTTACTTGGAGAGAGAGCTTATACCACTTTTCACTTCTAATCGTCGCTAATGCTTAAGTAACTGGCAAATTCCACTTCGCTAAATTAATACACCTACGAGATCTTCTGAATTTCGTTTAACCTTTATGAAACAAGCCATTGATTTTTAATGCTCAACTATGAACGTAAAATAATATGGAATGTTTATATATGCCATGGCGAAATGCAGTGCATAAATATTGGCTGAGAGTTCCAGTATTTTAAGATAAACTTTGAAATTCCTCAAATGAGAAGTTCGTCCAATATTATTTCAAAACAGTGGGAATTAATGTATTCCGATGTACTGCTACATAGTAGAACATACGTAATCTTGTACATTACAGTAGATTAAGTTCCCACTTGGCTCGCACGATGGGAGGTCTGACAACCCTACTCTCATTGAATTCTACTGAAAACTTTCTTAGCTAGTTCGCTAAAAGCCTGTGCTCGAATACGAGTTAGAGCATCAGGACAAAGTCTTATAATGGAAATTTTACAGGCACACAAGGAAGTGCGATATAATTAGTGGGTAGAATCTCGAAGAGTGAGAGTGCACTCGGCTTTATTAAGACGGCCAGGTATACTGGTAGCTTGTTTACTGGGTCAGAGTCATATAAACTTCAGGACTTTTAATAGAGCGAGCTGGCATGGCGCGGCCAGTAGTTCTTAGGGCGAGGATTTATCGCCTCTCGACGGTGGCTAGGCAGAAAGTAGAATATACCGGTCTGTGAAAGTATACTTGAGAAAGTATAGGTATGGCACCTACCATCGAGTGTGGACTCCTGAAATTCGGCCTTCTTCGGTGATCGCCATTTATTTCCGCCGGAAACAACGGGCCAACACTGATTGAGACACCGGCCACGAGCCCGACGTGATTTAAGCTCAGGGCACAAGGGGTTGCAGGGTTGATCGAGATTCGAAGCGTGAGAGATAAATCCCTGGGGTACGAGGGATTTATTTTCCTAGGGTCGAGGCTCTGTCACTAATATAAAATGTAATAGAAACGTTAATGACTTCTTACACCATTTACTATTTTATATACTGTGAAATGTACTCAAGAATTTGAAGACTCACCAGGAAATCTACTAGAATTACAAGAGGGGTGGAATAATTATTCTTTAATTATTATGTAGAATCAAAGACTAACTTTGCTCTTTTGCTGAAACTTAATCCCAGGGGTTTGTACGTAGAGTAGTGCCTAGTACGGGAAAACTGTATAATCAGCTTTAGCACTTGAGTTGTATGGGTGTCACAGTGTCTTAGAAAATCGAGTTTCCGGAAAGAGTCTGTCACGGGGCCTGTCAAAGGAAGGTCGCTCCATTGTGGAGCTGCAGGGTTAATTGTAGAGGGAACCCTTTAGCTTGCCCTTAGCGTCTGCCGTGCGAAGATAGCACATGTCTAAGAAGCGACACGTTCCCCTAAATTACCTTCAACATAGGAAAACACTGTAGCCGATTTTTGCGCCCCAAGAATTCATTTCACTATAATTAATCAAGTCGAAGCTGAACGAAGGAAGAAATTGATCGACAAATACTTCGAGTAGAACATGTGCACTTCCCAGACTCGATTACAAAAGTATGCAGCTAATTTTCAGTGCAAGTATGCGTTTCTTCTTGCACTCAATAGCAACGAACGCTTGCTGAAAGCAATAAAGGTAGGTTGCGATAAAGTTTGCCACATTAGCCGATGACATTCGAGATTAATTAATGCGGATCTCTCATAAGAGAGCCAGGAAACCCCGTTGCTGTATGTCGCAGTGGCTCGATTATGGCGAAGTACAACGCGTCCAGGTTCGATATCGTTTCAGAACAACGATACTTTACTTAGAAACCTGAGTGGCTTTCCTTAATGGATGCATCTCGCAAAAAGAGCCTGGATGAATTATTGATCAGTGTTAGATATCCCATTGAATTTTTTATACACCTTCTAAGGGTCGAAAAAGTTTCGTGTCCTTCGAGAGTGGAACCTCCATGAATTCAAATATACCTTAAAACGTATGTTACAAATCTATTTAATTTGGACCTCTAAGACAAAAGGTTTCATCGATTTTGTCGAAGCAAGTAATAAAAAAGATTAGGTGAGAAACTAAGGTTACAAAAAATCGTTAGTGACAAAAGAAAAGAATAATTGGTATAATAAAACAGGTGCATCTCCAATTTTATTAGACTAATATTTTCTCGTGTCGAGTGGAATTTTAATAAACCCGAGGACAAAATTTATTACACAACGGTACTTTAGGTAGTAATTAATTATAGGTAACGTGCTTAGCGTTAAACGAACGAAGCCATTACTTTTGGAAAATAGGCAGCCAGCCATCCAACATGCGCTGGACCATCCGATACATCGACAACGGGTGCATTATCAAGCGAGCGCACATGAAAGAGTGATGCAGGAACACGAGGGAGCCGGTCAATTTTTCACGCGCTCCACTTTTTTTCCCAGCCGGGATATAAATAATACAGCGTGCTTTCACCTGTCAGTCGAATTAAAAAGCGGAAACCTTTAAAGCCGACGTCACCTGAGAGTCATTCGTCAAGGTATGGCGAGTTGTAGCAACATTCGCCAGCGTTGCAATTGGGAAAGAATTGCGAATTAAAGGTCTGATTAGGGGCAATTGATCCATTAAGAGTGAGAATCAGTGAGGCGCAACGAGAATTCCAGACATCCAGTATAATTGAAGGTGAGCTTCCTTCGCCAATTATCGCACTCCCGATGACGGGATGAGTTGGGACGAGACGGAAGGGTCTAACTGGCCATTGCACCGACCGATTTTCCATGGCTCGCCGATTAAAAGCTGTTGTCTGAACACGAAAGTTCGTTAATCCACGTCTAATGGCGAAAGGAGACTTCCCTGGAATCTCTGAAAACTTTTCGGCAAAGGGTACGAAGACAAGGCTTCTATAAAGTTAGCCACCCATTTTTCGATTTTCAATATTTTTTTATTTGTTCCAGGTCATTCTACGTTTGTTCTAAATTGTTCCAAAGTAACAAGTCAAAACAACCAAAAACCTGGCGGAAAAATTAAAAAACATTTTTTTAGCTGGCTCCCCATTTATTGAAAATGCAACTTTCTTGGCTGTTCCAGGTTGTTCTAGTTGTCCAAATTATATATCTTAGCTAAATATTAATAGAGCAACCTGGAACAAACTTCAAATTCGCCGGAACATTCACACAAAGGGCACTTTACTCTTGAACAGTAAGATAAGTGGTGATCGACGCGCTTCCAATCGATCTCCCGAGAATCTAGCCGCGCAGAAATTAGGGTAGGAGGAACGTGGCAACATCTGGCGTGGGTGGAAGAAGGAGGTGCTTCGATTGGTGTATGAAAAATCGACCGCTCTTCCTTAAGGCAGTACCTAACCTGTTGAAAGCACGTAGATTTAAGGGAGAGGCTAAGATTGCCCTGCGCGAAGGGGCTCCTCTATGCCTTTGGATCATCAATCTTTTGAACAATCGCTCCCCGGTGTGCCTACCATTATTCTGCCATGGCGCCGACACTCATATCATTTTGCACCCCGTTACCAAACGGCCATGTTTATTTTCATTTCAATTTATTCTGCTTTTTGTATCATGCAAAAGACATGTGGTCTTTAGGGGAATAATCTTGATTCGTTCCAGATATCCTGAAGATTAGCCCAGGAAATTATCCTTTGTTAGTTCTTTGTGTTAGTCAGGTTGCGAAGCTTTAACTTTGAACTTCTAAGATTCTTGTGGCTCGAATTTGCACGCGCTGCAATTGAACTTTATAGAATTTCTTTGGTTTATAGCGGGTAACGGGTATTCTCCGAGGATCATAAACAAGAAACTTTGGAAGAAAAGTTCACAGGTAACACGTTAGACCGCGTTGCTTGTGTTCGAGGCTGGTGTGCGTCCATCCTCGTTCGAGGAATAAACCATGTTCTTCTCCCAGGGACGCGTTATATCTTTTAGCCAGAATATTGGCCGAAAAATGATTTATGATTGTCGCGCGCAACGATGAATCATTGTCCGCTCTATTATTACTACAGCATGGTCGTCTTTTTTTATTTTCTATTTTTTTTTTCCAGCGGCATCCCAGTTTACGCGTTGCAAGCCGTAATACGTTTTTCAGCATTTAATGGAAATTCATCGAGTTCGCCGGTTGCCGGAATGCAGGAGATTTATCGGTTTATGCCGCTTACTTGAAACTGTGGTGTCCAATCGGTTAACGAATGCAAAAATTCCCAAACGAAAAGTATGCCGTGCGACACGATGGTTATTTCGTAGGTGGCAAAGGGTCCTTGCTGTTCCCATTCAGATCACGTACGCCAAGCAAACAAAACGCTCGTGACGTTGGCGAAGCCTACGCAACACCACAATTATTCCAACGTCTAAATCTCGACCTAGCCAGTAATCGAAAAGTCTTAGAATGCTACATAAAACTATGACTTATAAAGACTAACAGCAGAAAATTTCAATAACCCATTTCGCCAATGTTTATCCAAATAGTATCAAGTGTGACTGTCACTTTTCTTTGCAAATCCAACGTCACAGAGATACATTTTACAAAATCCCCCAATACTGCCAACAGAGGTTTCCGAATTCGGTAGTGGAATGTGACCTTTAACCGAGGGCAACGTTGGCCTTTGATCATTCGCAAAAAAGCCGCAGCGCCAGTGCAATGGGCTGCCGGTTTTTCGGCGATCAGGAATCCAGCGAATTGTATTGGAACGAGTGAATGTGGCTGGTGGTCTCTCACCGAGATAAAGCTTTCGGCATGACCAATATTTCGAAGAGCAATATCAATATCAGCCAATATGCACAGTATTCACGAAGGAAGACAGGTGTGCTCCTTACTCGAAGCAGCATTTGAAAAAGCATGCCCACTGGTACTAGACTCTCCGTACTTCTCAGATGGACCGTTAGATCTGTTGGAAGCTGGATCCAGAGGAAGCTCCTTGAAAGGAAAGTGTCCAGTAGAAATCGAAAGAAGATGGTATCGTGCTCTGCCGGAGTCCACTCGGTCCTCTTTCGGAGGTAGGGTTGCTCTCGCGGCTCATCCGGCGATGAAAAGTCGATCGGTCGAGAGGGAAGGATCAACACCTCTTTTCGAAAGGTAGTGACCCATCCCTAGTCCTGATAGGGCGATAGAGACGAGCGGGGGTGAAGAAGGGAGGGAAGGGAGATGGAGAGAGATAGGAAGCTCGGGGGCGCTTGCGCCCCAACAACGCCAGCTATAAGAGGGAAATCCTCGCACCGAGATACTCCAGTCCACCCCGTGGAAGCGGTGCCGCGACACACCGATCGCGCGACACCCTCGTCCCATCGCTCCGGCAACCTCCCGTTCGAGGACACGACCTCCTGGCCGATATGTTATTTCTCGTGCTCGAGTGACAGGGAGACCGAGGTCGAGAGAGAGCCAGGAGAGTGCCACCGGGTGCAAGAGAAAGAGACAGAGAGAGAGAGAGATAGAGACCCGATCAACATAAAGGCAGATCCGTGGAAAGAAGGGACTGGGACAGAAAGCGAGAGAGACGGTTAGAGGAAAAGCTCGAAAGGAAAAAGGAAGAAGAACGGAAGGAGAGTGTGCCGGTTGGAAGAGGAGTAACGCAAAGCCTACAAACGATAAAGTGTGCGGAGCCTCGTGAACGTCAGCAACGGCCTTGGCATCCTGGACCATCACTGTACGTCTCATGTAGAATGTACCCTCCACTCCCTCACCCTGGTAACTGTCAACCTATCTCCTCGCTGACCCCGTCAGCCACCCCACACACATGCACCCCTGACAATCGCCGATGTCCTCGCGGTGATAGTGACTTGATGGTTTCCGCTGATGGGCGGAAGTGGCAGGACACCAAAAATTGCTCGAATCCCCGTGGCTAGGACTTAGCTTCTCGCACTCGCTTTAGGGATTATCGGGGCGATCGACGTACTTTTCGGATGGGGCTCTGGTAATACGGGACTATTCTTACTCTGGGATCCCAGATGTCATTGACTATCCAAGTCGATCGTATTGAGGGGATGGATTCCCGATTTCCTTGTTGATATCGGGAAAAGTGCTCGATTAGGTCCTGTATGAAAGAACGTCAATCGCGCGTTATCCCTTTGGACTCGAAACTAACGCAAAGGGTGTTGCTATTAGATAAGGCTCGATTTGTACGTTTAGGAGGATTCGAAGGAAATAACACGTTTCGTTGCACGGAAAACTTTCTCTCGAGTAAGTCACCGGTTCATTGGCTCCGCCGGAGAAAAGAAACATCCCCCGGTGGTGCTTGGATTAGTGGACAATGTTTCAAGTTGTTTTGACGCCCTGTTGATCGAGAAGTTAGCGGGTTCCGTGGACGCCGGAAGCCGCGACTGTTTATTCTACCCGAGATTACTCGAATAGGATTAATGAGGGGCGGTGCTCGCATTGTACTCATAATTCCGTGGTCCATTCAATCGACGCTGGACTACTCGGTATTTAATCCTGATTCGAGCACTTCCCCTTTCCTCTCGCGCAATAAAGCAAGTAAATACACAGAGGGTGTATCTGCACTCGAGACATACCTCTTCGCCGTGCATTCCTATGTACTGTATATCTAGGAGTAGTGCCGCGCGAGATGATATTTGCAATACAAAGCAGTGCGGTCTATCGAGTGCACTTTCTTCATCTCTGCAGGCAGCGCATCGGAGCGTATATTTGTTCGGTACGTTTTAACATAATGGTTTCCTCTCGAAATTCACTACCATCTCTCCTACTAACATTGATATTATGCTCTTCTAGATTCTGTCACTTAAATCAGTTATGATTCTCCCATTGCATCATTGAATTTCACAATATGATAAAGTATCTGATTCCCTTTACAGTGAAATTTCAGAACAAAAATGGATTGCGGATCATTACCACTGCGCAATGAATTTGATAGCTCGAAAATCCGATTGCATTCTTGTTCGGCCAATTGTTTTACTACTCGTGCGTTGCTAAATAAAGTGGGCGATTAAATCAGGTATGGATCGGAGTAAGCTCGGCGTGTAACTGGACTTTAAAAGCCAGTGGAGAGGACAATGTAGGGATAAAAAAGCGCAGACTGCGTGTCCGGTACACCGCATTTTCGGGCGGAAAAGGTTTGTTTTTTCCTGTTCCATGAGCGGAGCGGCATTTTTTCGGCTCGCGATAGCAATGCTAACGTGGCCGAGGAATTAGTTGGATTATAGGAAATACACACCATCCCCGCGCGCAAATGCTCTTCCATGCTGATTGAGGGGATGCTTTTCCCCGGATATACATATACCTGTCCACCGGTGTGTCGTGCTGGATTTCTGCCTATGCTTTGATGCGTGGGTGGCGCTCTGCTTTCGGTTCAACGCTCCCGCCTCGCTGCATTAAATTAATACCCGAAAACGTGGGATTTCTATTTGCTAGCGGGGTTATGTGCCTTCGATATCGCGTTGTGTTTCATCTCGTATAATACTTTGTCGACTAATTATGCTCTCCGGATCATCCCCGTCACCCGATCACATTTGCTGCGAGCTCAGTCTATCGAGCGTGTCGAGGACAAAAGATTTCCTGCTTTTATTAAGAGCCTGCTAATTAGCAATTATTCTTACTGCCTCTTGCTACAGTCGGATAAACCCAACTTGTTATATTGTATTTCATGTAAACTTTACTGGCTGCACAAAGATCGAGACACGTCTGTAAAGTTCCTCTGAATTCTCGTTGAGTTTAATTAATAATTCGGCCTGCTAGCCTAGTTTTATCGTCTTTAGCTTTACTCTCTCTCTTACTTCATTGCGGACTGCGGTCAGCTGCAAATGGGGATGCGCTTGATTTGCATGAATGTCCGCAGTCTAGCATTGCAAATATGTTACTCAACACTTGTCGCCCTCCTGAATTTCTAGTCGCATCGACTTTAATGCACCCGTCTAACTCCATTACATTCGAATTCTAACGCGCAAGAGATGCAGGCACTAAATATCTAACTGGATTTATTTGGAGCGTCAAAATTTTCCAATGGGTTAACCCGAGTTTCAAGTTTTCCTCGAAACATGACTCGAGTGCAATAATCCGAGTACAGCAAATGTAGCAGCCCGGGAAGTCTATGTATTCCCCGGAAGTTCGGGGCAAGAGCCTTTACGAGGGCGATCGAAATTGCGTATTACTGGTTTACGAGAAGCGGTCAAAGTCCGTGACCGATTCCACTGGGCGATGTTAGCAAGTATGTGAGAGGCTGCAATAAGTCGACACAGTTACTGACACACATTATCATTGCGCGTTTCCAGGCCACTGATAAAACAATCGTCAAGTTTTCCTTTTACTAGCGTAAACTCGGCAAACGTGACGCAATGCGCTCAGCATGCCGAATTATTACCGGGCGTCCTGCTTACTGTTTTATGAAAATGCCGAAATTATCCTAGCAACATGATGATATGCTCGACAAGTAGTGGGCGGAGGTGCCTACGTGTCCCTTTGCAACGAAAGCCGTAAGAATAGAAGGAAGGAAGAGAGCAAGTGCAGCAGGCACATAAACGTATGTGGGATCCAGACCAGAGCAATCGGCCAACCGAAACGCATCTAATACAGGGTGACTCGAAAGGATACCGAGCCATTTTCCTGGCTGCACTTAGGTTGAAGTTTATTACTCGAAGTAATGTTTGGAGCATGAGTTAAAGTGGTAGACATTTCAGTTGAAGAATATTGCAGTCGCAAATGTTCGAAAAAGACCAGAGTGACATAAACAACTTCCCAAGGGATTCGATATCCACTTTCCACTAGCATTGGATTTAAGAGCCTAGTCGTTTTAAGTTAGAGTGAATTAGATATTAACTATCCTAAAGAATATTTTCGTCACACCCTGTATGTGACAGGAAGTCACTCAGGCACGTATGTTACATTTGCGAAGGTGTATGGCCGCTCATAATCGTTGCTGGCTGTTCTGTTAATGCAACTGCAACTGCATTATGGCTTCTCGGTCGTCGCTAATTATTGCCGCGGCCTGGCTGCGCAATTTCGATTTCCTCCGAGGAATATTCATTGGCTGGCGATCGCCGATAGCGGCATAGTCGTTGCAATCGTAAGCCTAATAGTGGAATTTCGAGGATGGCTTTCCGCGAGACGAGATGGCAAGCCTGATTGAATTGTCCTCGATATTAAATTTCACCATCGGACTATTCTATTTCAATGGAAAGGACTCGTCAGTCCTACCGGCCGAAATTAAAGTGACGTAATTAGAACCTCATCGAAGTGAGGGGGCGGCTGGCGTTCCCGGCCAAGCAATCAATCGGGTATGCGAATTTAAAACTATGAATTTCAAATTCCTCCGCACCGAGAATTTGGGAGATCGATCAGTGCCGGGATAGAATAGGCGATGGGGAGAGAAGCTTAAGCAAACTGGGAGGGTCGAAAAATCCTTTGCAACTACTTTATTTACTTGGCTCTGTTGATGGCGATCAGGCGAGAAGTGATTTTAATTGGACCGCTTTAAAGTAATTACTCCGCCTTTAAGCCGAATACCAATGAAACTGAATTAGTAGAGTTTAACTTTGACAGAACATAACTCCCAGTTCCACCACCCACACCTTCTTCCGCCTAAAAGAGACTCGTAATCACAGTGCATCCAAGAGTGTATACTATTTAATTAATTAGTCAGAGGATATCCGAGAGAAAGAAACTTCGAAGCGAGAGTCCTGCTAATAAGCGGTGGAGGAGGGTCCAATGAAAAGTATTGAAATTGGCGATAAATGAAAGCCACTCACAAAGAACTCGGGCACGTCAGCAGAAGCGCGTGTGCGTGTGAGTATCGTGGTTCAATTAAACGTGAAAATATGAGCGGCATTCGGGCGCGTTTCATTAGTCGTCCAGCCTTCCGCCTTTTGACTATTTGATACAGCCTGATTAACTGGCACTCACGTTTACCGTCTGCCTTCAATGATAAATCGCACCGGGCTCATTTTAACGCGTTATCGAGAATTCGCCTTAAAGATTTCATGAAGTATATATGGTTAACAAACGAAATCACACAATATTCGATAAACAAAGAGAACAAAGTAGCATTTTCTTCAACACATCCTCGCATAATAAAAAAATCAAACTATAAATTTAATTAAAGTACTAATAATTAATATTTTCTGTGCGTATAATTCTTCGAAATCGATGAATGCAAATCAAGATATTATAGTAAATTGCTCGCCTGTCAGTCATCGAAGTACTGACAGTAGGACTGTATCAGGACGTCACTGATACGTCAGGAATGTGTGCAAACAGAGCTGCCGTCAGATAATCGGGGCTCGGATGCCATTAATAAATGACAAAGAAGCCCTTGCTCAAGCGATACGGGCATTCGTGATGGGGAAGAGCTGGGCCCGATAGTGAAACTTGGCGCACCAAGTTTCGCGTTACCCCGAGTTACCTTTCGCTGAAAGTTCCTCTCTGAAATCAGACTCTTCTCTGGTTCTCTCTCTCCCACTGGCTCCCCCTGTCCCATGACTTCCCTTCGACCAATCACTCTCTCGCTTCGCGACCGCAAATTTGTATTTTCCTATCTTTAAGGCGTGCCCGTTCCTATTAGTTAGCGCTAATTGGACCGAAGACAATGATAGGTCATCCGCGATGTAGCTTCCTCGTCAATTAATTGTAAATCCGACGACAGGTTGCCTCATTGAAATTCGATTACAAACTCGCTCGAAGTGAATGTCTCTGCAGAGGCAAAGCTTCACTAAATAATGCGACATACTTCACTCCTAGTTTTAAGTATGTCAGGTATCACCCGGATTATAAAAACTCCTTTCTACAATTTTGATCGAGGTCTTTAAAAATCCGTCGTAGCTTTTAAATTACACTTTATTCGGCTCGTCACTCTGCTGGACGCATTGATTTATTAATTATCGAACATCCCGCATTGAAATATTTAATCAGACCCCTCCCTTCGTATTGAGAGCTATTGAAATTCAATTTCCGTCCTTAAATGCACAATATCGGCATCATTATTTCGCTTGCGTTGCTGCATCGTCGAAAATGAGCGCTCGTTTTACCAAGTGTTTGAATTGAAACCTATTATTTTACACGCAAGAGAACTTTATGAAAACAACGATCTACTTTCAGTAGAATGAACAGATTAATCCTGTTTCATGAGATCATTAAATAGAATGATGTAAAAGATTTTTCATCGGTGGGAATTATATGTTTGGACATTAATTATTACTACTACGATTGGACGTAGTGAAAGGGTTTCGTCTACACATAGAACTTGATTGCTATTACTATATTAGAGAGGATTATCAATCTCTGCGGTGGTGGTATTAATATCGGAAACATTTAATTGCCACGCCCCGTGCGTACTCCAAGTGAATGCTCACGTTGGTAATTCACTTGACATATTGATACACCCGATATTGATATATTTGCGCGTCCTCGGCCATTAACACGTCGAGCTACCGCTGGGAAGATGTATTATACCTGATTGACCGGCACTCATTGTCCACTAATGATTAGTCGCTCGTCCGAGGATAATTTATAGGCTGCGCATGTTCGACGGAATATGAACGAGCAACCTATAGGAAGACGCGTAATACGAATGGATAATCATAGGACGCTACAATAAAGGTAATTAATTCACACAAATAGCTGCATAAAAACAGAGTGCAGTATATAAGGTTAATTTATAGTATTAGCTTGGACATTGCGAAGGAACTATATGTATGTCATTAAATCGGCTGGTGGCTCTCTTGAGAAATCAGTGTTTCATATTACCCAAAACACTACTATTACCGATAAGACTCCATGGAGATCCGTCATCGTTATCGTGATTGCTATCCTTCTCGTATTATCGTGGTAGTTATCATCATTAGTACGAATGAGATGCCCTATGAGGTGCATTACTGTTCAGGGAAATTCCCGTCATTAGTCCCTGGATGTACGTATATACGCCTGTTGGCAATTCCTGTATCATCACCTCATGATACACATCTTGTAAGACACTAACAAAATATAACTTGGCTGCTTTTGTACCATTAATATTTCTTGTACAACTCCAAGCTATTTCCAAACAGCAGACAAAGCTGGATCGCATAATGTTTTTGCTGAGTAAAGGATTGGGGATTTGAAGCGCGAACCTATGGGGAAAGGAGAATGGAGTCGAGCGTGCATTGCATACTGTTATGCCATTTAGACGAGTACTTTAGTTAGAGTGGCGAGGGAATTAGTCTCGATCGTTGTTGGGGAGAGAAGAGTTGCAAGGAAGATCAGGGTGTTGCGAAATCGGGGGCCAATTAAAGTGGCTGGCTGCCGCAGCAGCTAGCTTGGCTCACGATAAATTGCATGTCCCGGAATATATCCCACCCTCGAAGCACGGTGTCACGTGGATACGTGGAATTGAAATCTCACGAATCGAGTTACGAGCAGCCAGCAGAAGTAGCTGGAGGATCGAAATTGCTTCCCTCCCTCAGCAGAGTTCCCCTGGACATCGTGTTACACCCACGCACACACATACCACGGTATGTATGATGGTGTATTAATTGCGAGGAAAAGTAACTCACCGATGAATGAAGATCGCCACTTTATTAATTACTGCTTGATCGAGTTACCGATTATTAGCAGCCCTTATCGAGCGGCGCCGGACGCTTCCGAAAAATTGAGACCTCGCTAGAGTGGAGTCTCGATTATCATGCTCAAATAGAAGCACGATGTTCGTTGCCTAAAGTATTAAGCGAGTGAAAAGTGAAAATTTGCAAACGCAGATAATGATATTCTGAAAACAAAGTAGGATGCTCCATATAAAATTAAGAACCTGATTTTAAGTTTCGTATAACGTATTACCTTGCACTCTGCAACGTCACAAAAACCATTTTGCTGGCTCGGAAAAGTAATAATATTGGGTTTGCGAACTTAATTGAACGTGCAGCAAATAAATTGTTTCGCAGAATAAAAGCAGCGTGTGACTTTGGAATATATACATATAGATAAGGTTCCAATTAAATTGCAAAATATTCATTAATATTTACAATATATGTCCCCTTGCCGAGATCGACTGTCCATGTAATTCGATTTTACAAATCCCACACGGTGGAAAAAATTCATTACTCTCCGATGAATGAGTGATATCCCATTAACAGAGCACACTGCCCTGGATTTACTGGCCTATGCTAATCAATCATTATTAACTGATTACTGGCGTAACGGCCTACCGGTTTATTCACTATAAACGGCTCGATGGTTATAACGCGGCATTGCACATATTAGTCTTGCAAATTCACTTCGTTCAATCGTTGCCTATTTTATAACACGCAAATTTAACTCAACTCATTTCATTATCAGACATCGTAATGCTCTTGATTACAAGGTAACATGCAAGATAAAACGTAAAATGTCAGAGCGCTTCCGAAGTCTATGTTGCCTTTGACGTTACGTTTAACTTTACTTAATATAATTATAATGATTCGACGTAGCCGTGGTTCGTTTTAACGAAGGGTCATTTGTCGTGGAGGTTAGTTCCAGGAAATCTCTACAGCCGGAGCGAAAGAAATGTCGCGTGCAATGAACAGGCAGAAAGACACGCAGGGGAGAGAGAGAGAAACAGAGAGTAATAGATCAAGTCATTTGTCCGAGTTTTCCGTTTCTCGTAAATATCGAATGCCAGTTTATTTCTGAATGAAGAATGGCCCCTGGATTTCTTTCTCCTTTTTTCTACGCACTGATCCATTACCCGCCCGGAGTTCGGGGAGATGGATAAAGGAGGTCTCTGGCCAGTTCATGTGTGCAACCTTTTGTTGCCACGCGAAAAAGTAACATCTGGCCAACAGGGCTTTTCTCAATTTTAAAAGGGAAATGGGATCTTTCCATATTATTTTCAACTAAACTTCTTGTTAAACACAGTAACAACAGATGCTTACACAAGCATGTATCAATCTGACTAAAGTACAGGTTAGGGTTAGGCTTTAAGGATTGCCAAACGCTTCTATGCTCTCGCACACATGACTAAACAATTTCGTGAGTACGTCATCAATTTCTCATACTCGTAGATATCATTCACATGCACGAATACTTGCAAAGTGAGTTATAACTTCTACCTTGTTTCTATGGAAATCCTCCTCGAAACGTAAATTCAGCGTGCAGGGATGTGTGTACCGACGAATTACATAAATGTTGAGTGCCGATCAAGTTTGTCGAAATGTGTGTTGAAAGTGGCTTCCGCCGGTTGTGTGCACTGTAACTTTATCCAATTGTCACACGCGCACCAAGCCTTTGCCAGCTGAAATTCTCACCACCAACCAGTCGAAGCGTATTTCCACCGCACACTCACGCACTTTTAGAATAAACTTCGTACTACCTCCTACAAAAATACACAGGAATTTCGTTTGTCCAAAACGACGCTAAGCGGTTATATCCCGGGCTTTCAGTACGACTGCAGAGTAGTCCGAGGAGTGGCGCTGCGGTTCATTGTCAATAAGTATCTTATCCTGTGTCGATTACAGATCGATAATATCGATATTTATCACTCACTGAAATCTTAAAATTACTGACAAAGATTATCACACATTATACAATATATTCTTTTTTATATCTTTACATAATTCTATCTTTATTAGAAGTGATCTATTAAGTAAAAATTACGAAATAATAACAAGTCAGTTGCAGTCGATAAAGTACGAGTTATCGATTGTCGACATTTATCCGCGCAAGTGCAGGGAAATCCAAATTGGCCATGGCGTGTGACGCGTGCTTCCTGTGAAGGATCTTTTCCGAGGGTTTTATGTGTTTCGTGGGAATATTGGTGTTTAGTTAAGTAGTGAAATGGTGTGCAGTAGTGCCTGGAGTATGTATGCATTGGAGTCTGTGAGCGATGAGAGCTATTCATGGGTACAAGCTGTTTGCTGCTAGGGGGTACAATTGCTGCATAGGGTGAGTGCTTGTACACGCTTGTTGTATGTTATTCCTACTCTGTTACATTGAATACTTACTTGGAAATTGCTGTGATATTAATGCGACATGCAAAACGCGTGTTGTAAACTCATATACTACATACTTCGTAATCGAAATGTATGAATCTGAAGTATTCAATATTTTAACCTTTTCGTACGACGTTGCAGTGTTAATTTAATTCAAAATAGTAAATACGAACGAACGTGTTTCTACAAAGTGATTGAGGATTTCGCTTACAGTAACATTTAGTTTAATATTCGACAAGATTTTCGATCTGAAATCGATAGCTCGGCTTTCGCTTATTTAGCCTTTCGCCGAGAAATATCGGGGTTGAAGGAGAAAGGCGGCGAGGTTGAAAAACAGCTTAAGCAGCGGCGCGCTTAGCAATGAAGGCAGTGTAAAGCAGGCGCCGGGCGCAAATGTGCGAAGTCAGTAAAGCAGCGCAAATGGGGAAGAACTTTCGAGTTACACTCGGTTAATTTAATTTAAAAATGCTCCGCCCTCCATCGCCCTTGCTCTCTCTTACCAGGCCGTTCGCCGAGCAGTACTCTAATGATAATGAGGCCCATGCGACCACTCCAAGCCGCGATCATTCTTCCGGTTAACACTCGACGCCCCCATTCTCTCTCTCTCTCTCTCTCTCTTGCTCTTTCTCGTACTCCGCCGCTTCCAGTCTCACATACTTCCATTGAAATTTCAGTCAGATAAATGGTTGGAATACAGGCAAAGAGCAGGCCAAAGTGCCGAAGAAATTCTCTGCGTTAACCTACAATTACAAAGGCAATTGCTGGTCGAACGAGCTTGCTCCGATAATATCCACGGATTCCAATGGAGTCCTATATTCATTGAGCGAATGCCAACGCATTCCGTACTTTGTACTCCTAGAACTCTGCCAGATTAATTAAAATATTAGAAATACGCGGGAATTTCGTATTACCCATTTTAGATTGATAGGGAATTATTAATTAACGAAGTAGCGGATAAATAGGATTGATTTGTTTTAGTATTATTTGGATAATGTTAACGAATAATGTAATGCTTGTTTGTCGCGTACAGAGAGTGACGTAGTGATTTACAGTAAGGAAAGGCAGAGAGTTAATTGAACGCCGCTCGCCGTTAATGACCGAAAAGCGCTTTCAAACGATTTCAGGGTTATTCAGATCGCTTTGAACATTTGCTTTGGAGAGGGAAGGACATTCTCGACTTCAAAGACGCAATATCCAGGATGATAGGTATGCTGCCGTTGACAGTGAGTGGAGGCGCGGAATTACTGTCAGTTTTGTTTGACAGCCGCGTTTTTCCTCTTGGAATGAAATGACCAGACGTGCTGTTGGCAGTATGGCAATGAGATCTTCTACAAAGAGAAGTACGCTGGATTTGCTGTTATCATTAGCAGCACGTAATGAGGCGATTAGTAAGCTTGGCTTGTTGATAATTGCGAAACTTTGCAATGGCACGCTTTTGTCCGTGGTTCTTCGCGAATAACTGTTCGTAGCTCCTCTTTGTTGGATGAATAGAGCTTTGCGTCTTGTACGGAAGTGGCAAAAACATTTACATCTTACGAAACATTAAGTTACGACTCTGATATTCTCTTTCCTATAGTTCTGTTTCATAACTGCGGCTTTGTAAACTTTAAGTCAAGCAACTGTTTTACTTTAAGGGTAACCGGAGTCTTGGTAGACAAAAATGAACGGTTCGAGTAAAGTAATTATCCAACGTATGCCCGAAGCTAAACAGAGTTCACCGGAGGGAGAGCTTGTCGTGCAGTTTTAGTTATATTCTTGGCGGTTCTAGGGGTGACATGTTGAAGTAGAGTTAAAAATTAAAACTGTGTAATAACGGAAAATGGGGCGTAGGACGGTTGGACGAGGGTGGAAAAGGGCCTGGCGGAAGAGATAAGCTCGTACTGTAGTAGTGGTGTACTTCTCAGTTAAGTAGTACAGGTGTAGCATTAGTCAGACCGCGGCAGAGAACGTGAGCACGGTAGCACGCAGATTTTTCGTCGCCCGCTTTTTCCCTCATTCTTTTTTTTTCTCAACTGAAATGCGCGTCTTATCTAATCGGGCTAATGGAAATAATGAATGAACGACATTACAAAAAAAACAAATCAAATATAATATAACAATTTCGTAGAGCGAAAACAATTTAGGTTTTTAACGAATTTCTAAATTCATTAGTTTAATAGATTGTATTGCCAAAGTCGGAAAGCAATTGTATAAAATTTGCTTCTATGAAAAATGAAGTCGCATTACATTGAATTGTTATTCGCTCTAGGTGATATTCCATTAAGGAAATGCTCTGATCTTTCCCACAATTGCTGCGTCAAATTCAGCTGACCCCTTTCTCTACCCATCGTACTTAACGGCATCCATCCTACCCTTTCCTCCCTTTCAGGCCTCTTCACCACCCTCCGGGAATATTCCTTGGTATTCTCGAATTTCTATGGTGGCTAAGTAAGCGGCGAATGTTTTTGAGGGAACATGACTGGCAGCAGAGCGGTAAAATTGGGGGGGAGCCACCCTTCCTGCCCCCATTAATCTACCCTCTAATGAATTTAAGATTGATTTGGCCCGAATTCACAGTTTTTAATTCGTCAAGTTCATGAAATGGTTGATGGAACATGATCCCCCCGGAATTTTTATATACTTTCGTTTTTTTGTTTTTTTAAAGGAAAAAGACATATTATGTACTTGAATTTCAAGGTTACGTATTTTTTGCTTGTTCGACTGGGATTGCGTCAGGGAATCCCTACGATTTATTTTGACAGATCTTCCGAGATCCTTGCAAATGGCTCGCTTTGATAAAGCGGGGAGTTCGAAATTGAGTGGAACAGTACGTCAGAGTCAGCGTCGATCGCTTTCAGAACATCGCGGGCGAATACCTCATTCGGGAAACCAGGATTTCCGGGGAATTTCTTTGTCTTCCTCGGGATTACCTGCTATCCTGCGGTGAGACTTAAAAATCGCGTCCTTCGGAGAACTCTTCAAAGGATGTATGCCTGGAACGGAGGCATACATCTTCCACCGACTGATAGAGCTTCGTCAGTCGATCGATATCTTTGAATTCAGGCTTGGAAAGGGTGAAGTAGCATTCTTCGCTCATTTCGACTTCGCTTTTAAAGCTGCGTCGGGTTTTCTTCGGCTTAAGAGAGATTGCCTGGGAAATCCTGAAGTTTCTCATAAATCCTATATATAATCTACAAAATCTAGAATTTCCAAAATATTATATTCATACAAAACGGCTACATTTGAATAATTACACCCGTGTGCACTCTTCAGAATGACATGTTGCAATAAAGGGTTAATGCGGTGTGTAATTCAACATTTTTCAAAGTGCTGCTTTGCGTAAGCAGGAAAATGGGTGGGTTACGAAAGCGAAAATGTGGGGGTGGTAGCGTTGATGCCAGAAGCTTGGAGGGACTATTACGTAAAAGGGCAGGTCCGCAGGGTCGCGAACGAAGCTGCGGGGCCGCGCTGATTCGAAACAAGCTAGCACTTTCAAACTATTCTCGCCCCCGCCGTTTTGCCCTAGCATTCCATGAGTTCTTTCATTTCTTTTCGATCGGCAGCCGCCGCCAGCCCGATTCTCCCAGCGGGTGGCCTCGAAAATGAAACAGAATTCCCGGAGTCCCAACCCCCACGGAATCGCCGGCACTGCGCCGCTTATTGTTATTGTTGTTCGAGTGGAAGAAAAGAAAAAAAAACTCGCCAAATGCCTCGGAGTCTGCTTATTGTACTGGTAGCTTATTCCCAGCGAATTTCGTGGTATTTCTGTTAGTTTGGGAGCAGCAGGTCCGAACGATCTGCTACCACTTCTCCAAGGAGCCCTTCTGGGATAAGTTTGTCCGATTTATCCATTTTCTCCACCTTCAATTTCACTCTTCAAATTACTCTTGTACCTTTTATGTGTTGTACAACCCTCTAATGTTGGTTTCATATGATTCTTCGTTTGTTCCAAAAGCGTGCCAGCTGCAGGGTTCACCGGGGGTTGGTGTTCTACTTGTATTCTGCAATCTAGAATAGTAAAACTCGACTAAGACTCCGAGTGCAAGTAATAAAGAGTAGAGGATTAAAGTGTTATAAAGTGTAGTCGTGGCTGTCTGTGACACGAAGATGGGAAATTGGATCGCGAGCGAGGTGGCATTATTAAAAGCAGGGCTCATTTTAGAATTGTATCACGCTCAACAGGTGTAGAAGATTGCCAATGGAAACGGCGGAACTCTACTGGTAAATATTCCTACTTAATCGGTGCAAAATATTAATGCTAATGACGAATGAGGAAGGGTCTTGGTTGCCCTCGATCATATCAGATGCTTCAGCTCTTCCATGGAGTTTCCTGATAGCGGCAAGTCGAATTTCACGGGGGAGGAAATGAAAGTTTCCCCAGTTTAATTAGACCCTTGAGTCGGGCGCCGCATCCCGGAATAATCCATTGGCTTTCGCGCACTTGAATCACTTGACTCTTCAAAATGAAATTAGACTGATGCTATCTTTGAAACCATCTTCGACTCCGTTGAACTCCCCTCGAGTTGCTTCCAATTTTAACGGCACGACTTTTGAAGTACGATAACTCAAAGCAGTGGTGAAATTTAGATCGGAGCTTTTTTCGCCTTGGCCGAAAGTGCGGAAAGTCTGATGTTTGGTAGCAGTGGACTTCGAAATTCCGAGTTTCAAAGTTCCACCTCGTCCCTTTCATTTCCTTGTAAATACAAGTATTTATTTCCCGAGTTTGCGGTGCTCTAATTTCGTCGATCTCTTTCAGCTTCTATTAGACTCGGCTCTAGATTTATTTAAGCCCGTAGTTCGAAAGGTGCAGAGAGACAGCCGATCCAATCCTATATATCTCTTTTTCTTGATTAGTGGTAGCTGGGCGAATCGATTGGTGGCTGCAACCGATGGAATTGGTCGAGAGCCGCAGGGGGATCAGGTGAATTCCCAATGGGGCGACTCTACGGCCTGGTGCCACTAGTTGAATCGATTAATTTCTTTAAGGATGTTTGTTTCGTTCCCTCCACTCTTTACTTTACTCCCAGGACCACTAATTCGTTCAGTGGCCCCCGCTGTTCGCCTCTTTTTCCCCATTGTACTCTTTTTTCATTTCCTACCGAAACTACAGACTTCCGCTCTCCACCCCTTTCCGGCCAGCAGAGCACATATTAAACTTACTACTTCGCGAATGTTTATCCTCGCTATTGCTTCCCTGGAATTTCTCTCGTGTACCGGCTCCTTTTCTTCTTCCTCTCCATAGCTCCCGAGAACTTTGTCGATATATCAAATCGAACGTGTTACTTTAACACTCGGCTTTCCTCCTTCAAGATTTGTGGGTACAGTTTCGTATTTACTCTTTTCACAAATCGTGTGTATGCCCTGATTTTACCCTTTCATCTTGTACAATGTTTCACGTATCACTTGTACGAGATATCCCGTTCCGTTTATAGTTTGACAGGGTTCTTGTGAAGTACAATTGTGAAAGGAGAAAGAGGAATTTAATATTTTAAAGAATTTTCAGAGTGCTAGCAGGCATGAAACGAAAGGGGTTGGTTGCTCTTATCTTGTACGTGGCCCTAATACTTGGTTATCGAACCCTCACCCCTAATAATGTCGAGCGTGTGCCTTGGCATGCTTTTCACGCAACACTTTGCCATTTTCCCGATCCATCCACCGTGCTCGCCATATCAAGGCATTCATCACCTTCCGCCCAACTTCCTCGCTAATGTCTATCGATAGTTCATCGCGCCCCTTGCCTTCGTCATTTTTTCCCCATAAGCATTCGAACGTTAGCCGCTTGGGAATCATTGAGCCGATCCTTGTTACTGTAGCGAAGGGATGATCGGGGAATACGTCGGAGATTGAAGTTTCGAACTAGCCGATACATCATCGACAAAGTGTTTTCGAAGTTCGAACTATCTCTCCGATGATATTTGAACTATCCTCGGTAGTCCCGTGAGCTATGGCTTCCATTTCGTTGCGCTGTGCGCCGCACGAATTTATATTTGTTCACTCTTTTTCATTTTTCCTTTAGTTTCCTAGTTTGTCACGTGCGTCCCAGCGAGCTCACATTTATTTTTCGGCACGCTACAAGCTCTCTCCACTAAATTTTAAAGGTGTGCTTCCTAGAGGAACTTAGTTACATCTCGAATAAAGATTTTAGAATTGATTCTTTAACTTAGTTTTTTCGCCTTTTATCTTAAAGTTCCGACTGCACCAAGGTACTCGAAAGAAGAGTCCGTTAAACTCGTGGAATCCTTGAAATCCGCCTAAAAGTCTGTCCCTCGAATCCCATTTCCAAGATCATGTGGCTCGGTACTGTCTTAAAACTCAATTCGCTATCTTCTCCCTTCGGCACTCGGAAAGAAGTTTAGGCGAATGAGTTAACGCGATCGAATCAGGCAGGTAGGATCCCCAAGCATTTTTCACTAGGACAAAGTCCGACAAGAGGCTAAAAAATAGAGCCGACTAGAAGGGAGATGGCTAGCATCGAAATCTAAAGGAAGCGTCGCGCTTTAATAACGGAAGAAAGTTTCCAGCTCGCGGGAAGTGGAGCTCTTTCTGGAGAAATGCCGAGGAGAAAGCGAGAGGAAGTGAGAAACGAGAGGTTAGAACGAAGGTACCTACTTAAAAGATCCGGGACTTAAGATCCAAAGTCAAACGGCGATCGTGCAAGCCAAGGCTAATCGGGCATCTTTTCCCTGCAGCGACGATCCACCTGCATACATATCTTCAGAAAACTCCCCGAGCGAGAAAGAGTTTATCGGCATTTCTATATGGACATTCAGTACGAACCCGACTAATTCCAAGGGAGTTCGTAAAGTTTGGCACTAAATAAGCCGGCCAATGGAAGCTAGTCCGAATTAATTATAAGTTGCATTAAAACTGGTGGCAGTGAGAACTAGTACTTCCTTTAGACAGCGGTGAAAAGGCAAAATGTGTTGCAAGTGCTGCAAAATGCTTTCGTTGGAAAGCGAACTTGATACGGGTTATTTAATTTAAACGGATAACTTAACCGAGCGCAAATTACGAGAGATAGAGGGCAGGAGTGTTTTATCTGACACGGTGTCAGGTGAAACGATCTTGCACAACGCCCTGCCATGGACATGTAGTATGCACATTTGCGCAGACGACGTATGCAAAAGTAGGGTCGGTTCCGGTACGAAAAAGTTTCGATGCCAGTAGAAACTCTCCGAGCCAGAAATTACATGGGAAACATATGGCTAACTATGCTGGCTCTCGTTCTACATTTACAACGAGATAACATACATTTCCAAGCAGAGCATGCCACGTGTTTGCCGAATTCACTTTGCTATCGTGGAAAATTCAATGTACCGCGGGAAATCGTCAACTTTCCTCAAATACTAAGGCTGAAGTCTCTTTCTCTCTCCCTCAGAGAAATAGGAAATAATGCGCTGTTCATATTGCTAGTACGATGAACTATTAGTTTCTGTTTTGTTGTACTCGAGGACTTTTATATTCAGTCATCAATTTTCATTTCTCAGTCGTTAATTAGTTTTCCCTTCTTATACGGGAGTGGTTACATTAGACAGGCGTGTTCGCTCGTTGAGAAGTCAAAAGTTCGGTCTCAGGGAATTCGAGCCGAAGAATTTGGACCTCGCTCGAGAAGCGACGTTTCCCGGAATTTTCCATTATAGTTTTGAAGTTTCCTGCTTACTTTTTACGGTGCTGGCTCCACCATGAATGCCTCGGATGCTACAAACAGGGGGTTCCAAGGCTGGAAATACTCGGAGTTATTTCTTTCGAGTATTCTCGATAGAGCAAAATTCCACCTTGGCGAACGACGGTCTGGAATTGACGAATGCGAACTCTGAAATGCTCGAACATTCCTTGGAATTTTAAAGGAGTTCAAAAAACGTTATCAGTGCACGTGACTTTTTCACGTGAAGATCTATTACTGAGATTGCTCTCCAAGTTTACTTGATTCTTTCCGGTATTTTTAATTTGATTGCGCTCGAGAGAGCCTGAAATGATCGCGGACTCTGTCTGCACGTAGTTTCAGTCCTCTGAGAACTTGTCGAGCGATGGGAGAATCGAATTTGTGAAAATTTAATGCCTAATAACTCACCAGTCCACTTCAGCTTAAATGAACTGAAATCCAAGTACAAATTCCATCGGGCTAAAAGGGACTAGGAAATTAGACTCTTATTGTGAATTATCCAAACTATTTCTTTTACAATTAGTAATAACTGTTGAAAATACGACATCGTTGCATTGGAGTAAAACTGATTTGAATAGAAAAATGAAGAGTTTTATGGATTTCGAAACAAGTGTAAAGTTCCGGCGACTGCAAAGCTAGAATGACACATGCAATTTCAAGGGATAATCCTCGAGAGCATTGAAAAAGTTGGTAGGTTTGGGGCAAACGGCAGAAGAGCATACAGAGAGCTTCAGCTGAGCAGTGTTAAGTGTTTACAAAAGGTTTCTCGAGAGAGAATTTCCCTGATGTAGTAAGAGGGAGGCTTGTATTGTTGGCGGGAGGAGCGTAAAGTGTCCAAGATATTCCAAAGGTCAGGAGAGACAACATTCGCGAGGGCCAGCGGATGTCCAGAGTTCCATTTGCTGGAACAGCTTGCACGTCAGAGTACGTCGAGGCCTCTCAGGAATCCCAGGGCATTGGGTCACTTCTCAGTCGAGATTAATCGTGGCTCCCATTAGTACGTGCCTCCACTGATAATTCATCACTTTACTGTCTGCCCATCCCGAACAGACAAAATGTCAGGCGTTACGTTCATTAATAATGGCTTATACATTCTATACGCGAATTCAAACTCGAATTTGCGCCAACTGAAATTCCTTCTATTGGCAAGTTCGTAACTATGACGTGTAACACATAGCTGGGACCATAAATTATTATTTTGATAACGCAAATGTACTGCAGAGCTGCGAGTTCCAGGGAACCACAAATGTTTTGCTTGTAAATGCATCGCAGCAGCAAAGCTTTGAGAGAATTATATATTTGCTATAGGAAGTGAATAGCATAAATAATATAGTTAGACTTTTTTTCTTGGTATTGGTTTCATTAGGACGAGATTTATTTTATCAATGAATGTTTTGACGGCAGCTGGTTAGTTCCAAAGGAAAATCAAGCTTTTGATGCGACTCCTTGAAAGAAATTGGCGCTCCTTTTGTCGCGGTTAAGTAGCTCATTCATCGGAAGGATTTCTCCTAGTTTGTCAAGAGTTTATGCCAGATCGGGACACGTTTTTTCATCCATTTGTCTAACGATAAGCGCACTGTCGTGTATACGCGTTTTATGCGCGAGCCTTCTTTTATTTCGACTGGCAGCTTGCCGCATTAAAGGGAAGAGCTTCGTCTCTCAAGCACTGATAAGGCTTGCCTTATTTACCGAGATTGAATCGGCGATACCTTTTACGATCTTCCTGCAACATCTCCGGTTTACGGTCGGCCTCTTTAGTCGAGAACTTTTCTATTAGCTGGATACTACGCTTTTAGTGTTTTTCCCAGAAGTTTATGTATGGTCGTTTTGCCGAGAGCTTAAACTCCAAAATCTTGAAGTTTCTCTTCCCGAAAGCCAGTGATGCTTGTATTTAAATTTGTAATAAAGTATTGATTGAACATTGACTTTTAATGGAAATAGTTTAAAATCGGAGCTTTAATTTTTCTCCTCAAACAGGCTTGTAGATTGGATCGAACAGGATTTCTTAAAGCGAAAAGAAGGAATTCGGTTACTCTCGGTCATTTAGGCGACAATCTTTTTCCAGCATAGCTCTCGGCAAGCACTTTTCAGCGTTCGCTGACAAGTTTGACAAAGTTCTCGGTTAGGGTGCCGGTCCACTCGAGGGCGAAGTGCACGTCAGACTCCTCAACCCTTTTTCCAGTCATAATTTCAAGTCGCGCGTTAGTGGTACACATATCGCCATGAATAATGCGCCGACCGTAAATATTTGATGGTCGGTGCTTGCCGGAGATAAATTGCGGGTACGTAAAATACGCATACGAACATGCACCCAGGCGAGTCAGCAGATGTAGGGTAAATCTGCCATATTTCATGATGCCACGCTTTCAACACGAAAAATATGAATTTATAATTGTTCCTCGGCACTCCTGCACAATATAGAGTGCGACGACACGTTTACGTTAATGATTCTTCTTCAATTTTTTGTTGCAATTATTCATTTGTTCCCGATTTGACGTTGATTCGGCAAGCTTTCGAATTTAAATTAAACCAAGTGCACATTAGGGGCGGCCGCGCGTGTTTCACGGTAGAAAAGCAGTCGCAGAACAAAACCAATAATTCGAGAGCGATGATGGTAAATACTGAGATAGTAATCGTAAACCAACGGGACACAGGGATACACATGTATGTGCAGCCGAACCGTCCCATGCACGCATATGTATGTATGCACATTTATACCGTACAATTTCCGCTTGCGCGGCCGAGAGCTTTCCTGTTAACGCATAAATCAGAATCATCATAATGTATCGCTTATTGAAGCGTAATATCGTCGCGAGATTTATCGTCCCTTAGACTAAATCCTCTCGGCAATTTTTCCCCGGCTGTTTTTGCCTTCTCCCTGAGAAAGCAGATCCACGATAGGAAAAACGAAATAAGTTTCCTGTTACCCGTCAAAGAACAGAGACTAATGTCCCCAGACGTTCACCGAGCCAAAAGAATTGATATTCAATCGGCAGAAAACCAGTGGAATAATAAAAATTCAGAAAATAAATTTTCGATGCATCACTCAATATAACAATAGTTACACTCTACCAAAATTCAAGTAGTAGGAACTCTCAGAGTTACCGAGAACCGCTCGAAAACAAAACTCTGCGCATTTTTGTGTCTTGTCCCTTGGAACTTTTGTTTGAGTTTTTATTTAAAAATTCGGGCAAGTGTTTTCCGTGACAGCGGGGAAGTGAGGTACCTTCAAGTGTAGTGGAGACTTTCGAAAAAGGAGATAAAATAAAACTTTATAGTTTCAGATAAGCTACGACATTCGAGAATAACGGCGCGTTTCCACTACAACATTTCGCCGAACAAAACACCGAACATCCAAACAAAATCCCGAACACCCATTATGCTTCTCTATAGGAAAAAAAGGTTGCCCGTATCGTATTACCGTCTCCGACCCTTGCGAAAAGGCTATTGGTCCGGCGTTAAGTGGAATGCATAGCAAATTTTGTTCGGGAACCACTTGACGGACCAATCGCTCAGTTAGCGGTTTTTCCCCGTCGCATCAAAGGAAATGGGAGAAAGCCCAGTAGCAGCCCGATAGGAACTACCGTGCATAGGATTGGGTTTGAATTTCTTGAAAGGACGCATCCTCGCAATCCACCACTCGACAACAAGTCTCTCAATAGGCTCTGCAATAAGTAGCAGTCAATTTCGATCTTACGAAATGGACGACACTGGCACCTTACTTTCTTTCTTTCAAGAACTTCAGAAATCTTTTTTTTACTATAGAGAAGCATAGGATGTTCAGGATTTTGTTCGGCGAAATATTGTAGTGGAAACGGGCCTTAAAAGTCACTCGATGTCACCCGCAGAAAGTTGCGGGTCCGAGGTTCGCATTCTTGGGGATCGCCTTCAGGCTTTCCCCCATTATTCGCCTGGACGGGCAACGGGCCGAGAGGGGTTTCACGTTGGAGTTCAGCGAGCTTTCTTGAAAGACGAGATTCTTTCGTCGAGTAGCCATCCATTGGGCAGTTTCCTGCCTACTGCAAGCTCTCCCTGATTTTGCTGGTGTATCAAGCACACGTGGGTGTTGTGCTCTCTCACGGGCCTGTAACCCGAGCAGTTCCTGGCACTGGGATCTGTGACAAGGGTTCCTTGGGACTCGTAACTTATGGCAGGCTGCCTGTGCGAGGCAGCCACGACACCCTTGCGAATATTAAGCGGGAATAATTTATCGCTTGTCTTCCATAAGGGAAAAAAAGAAGAGGGGACGAGATTATGTTCGATCTCTTTCTCCGTCTGCTCCCGGGTGGACGCGACGTGTGTCCGATTTACAAGCCCTATTTCCATACATCCGAATATCCTTCGAAATACGTTTCCATCTTCGCCTTTCTTCCCTGTCTAGATATTTCAAGGCGCTCTGCTCTTAAAGCCCTTTAAAGTCAATCGCACCCGATGCTTTAATACCCCAATTACGCGGAACTTGTTGCTAAACTCCGCGGCGCTGCGATTTTCCACCCTCCCCATATATAAACACACTCCTCTTGCCACGTTCGAATGTATACGGCGAAAGGGAAACTGCAAACAGGAATGTCCTAACTGAAATTAGTCCTCGGTGACGCCGATATATCCACGCCAGTTGTTGCCTGCTGATGGGTTTCGTTTTCACTCGAACCACTTTCGAATTGTGAGAATTCCCTGGAATGTTAGGATTCGCAAGAAACCTTTATTATTTCGAACGAGTTTCCCTCTTCCAGAACTACGTTGAAACAATCTGTAGGTATGTGAAAATCCGTGGTGCGGCTGAAACTAATTGTGCCGAGAATTTACCCTTCCAAACCCCAAATGCCTTGGCTTTACTTTATTTATCTAGCTCTCGGCGATTCCTAGGCGAAGCCGACAGCGACCGCACGCATTCCACTATCAAACTGAGCGGAAGAACGTCGGAAACGGATTTGCAGGCGATCTACATAAATTATGGAAATTATGCCAATGCGAGAAGCGAGGAACTAGGCGCTGCCGACGTAAACAGGCCAACGACGTTCACTCGATTTTGGGAACTGGTGGTGTTTCCTCTGAATGTTAGGATGATTCATTAATTATCGTAAATATTTGAACGCCTGTGTTTCTTAATACAAAGGTATTCCTTTGAAGTGAATCAAAATAATGGTACGTCAGGTAGAAATGGAGTGAGAACTTGATCTAAATTTGATGGCTTTTAAAGGTGCATTTGTCAAAACGCCGATGTTCGAGGTTCTCTCGTATCATGTCGTGATTTATAAGAAAGCATAAAGAGCACGCGTTTCTGGAAAGGTGAGCCGGCCTAGTGCTATCTCACGTTTGACTTTATGTCCGGGTTCGTCGTAAAAGCGGCGTAAAAGAAATTGTACCGGGGGGAATGGATCTGTCCATAGAAAACAGTTGACTCAAGACGCTCGTTTTTCGGCGACCCTGAAACATTATGTCCGTCACGTTTCCGCAGTTTCTCCCCAACTATTTCCATATGACGTGGGACGTGATTTAATATCAACGACTTCATACGCGCGTACTATACTTGTCAGACTACTTCTCACAGTGCCACATATTTGGAATTACATTTGAAGCTATTGTACTTGGACAATCAAATGGATTTCAAGTGAATTTACAAGCAGTTACGTATTGGTTCTTTGCCAAGTCCAAATAATCTTCGCAGAGAGAATTGAGTTTCGTAAGAGGAGAGAAAAGAGAAATAGCTGATCTCGGCAGGTAGACAATGATTGTTTTGAAGAGGGCAGGTGGATGGTGCGAAGGGTGCGAAGGGTGCGCAGACTGTGTTCCGGATGGGGTGGAAACAGGGCCAAGCGAGGAAGGCCAATTCTCGCAGGGTCCTCGCTCTTACCCTGAGAATTGGGTGTACAAACGGGTTCCGAACGATCACTAGGACTACGCGAGAAACCAATTAGAGTGGGCATGCCACGAAACTCCGCTGGAGTGGTCCTTCCGTTCACCCTGGCAGCCTGCACTCCCAGCAGTCGAGCAGCCGCCCTCTCATTCCGCCTGGTACTCCGATGGTAGACGCATCGGCTTTGATGGCAATTTCAACGATGTCGGCGATATGCAACGACTGCCGCGTTACACCCGAGTGCCCTTCACACTCTCCGTGACACCCTGTTTTCCTTCTGTCGAAACACAGATACTTACAAGACTTCCTTTCAATGAAGTGCGCCAAGTGATTGCGACGTTCATCGATAACTAGTTCAAACATCTCAATTAATTTATCATCTTGAATTCTCTGCTATTTAATAAGTTCAGTGAGTTCAGAGAAGAGTTATAAAAAAAATCCCAAGTGATTCTCAGGGAAGTTCGAAATGGGGGAAATTCGTAAAGTGTATTTTTGCGAAAAGGGTTCGAAGGAGGTCAGAGTGTCAGCTTTATTAATTCGTTTTCAATTGGCTGTAAGGCGTGCGCGTGCGGGGGACAGGAGCTGGATCGGGTGATCGATGCATCTACCAATTCCATTCACTCGAACTCAAGAAATTAACGGGTCAGCTTGCGATCGATACTTCCTATACGCATGTCCTGTCGACGTGTCAGCGTTTACTGCTGTTACATATGGTACATGGATGACACTAATCGTCCTGTTAACTGCACTAAGTAACCGGATGCCCGCTCCCTGAATTATGTACCGCGAGCCAGCACGCCGGAACTTCGCTCAGAATAGCCGGGTCGATCTTTGTTATTCAAGGCGATTGTTGTCACGGCAGTGTTCCCATTGTCTTGCATGTACCCTGCGCTTCACCTCCACCACTTTCAAACAGATGATCGATATCGAAATGTCAGCAATAGTCGTTTCAAGTGTGCACTGTGACGAACTCTGACCCCTTCATTCTCTAATCAGTCGTACACCAGATGAAGGCTGAGTTCAATAAAAATCTGGAATATTTCCTCAATAATCGAGAATCGAATAAATATCTCAGCTTTATCGTTCGATTTTCATCTTGAAAGTTTCCTTAATGAGTCGCGTCAAAAGTTTCATGCGACAATAAATAAGAAACGATGCTGGCAGATGGGGATGGTGGTGCGGGGTGTCGCAGGGATGACAAGGGGGGGAGTCTGCAAAAAGTTGCAATGAAATTAACCGTGGTGAAAAACTTTCGACTTATTGCCTTGTTCCAGCACTCCCTTGAGAAAGAAAGGGCTCGCCTGAGCGTGGATTGCTTTGTGGACTTTCGTCTTACCGTTTCCGCGAGAATTTGCTGGATTATGTGTACTATTGCATTACCCCATTGAATGCGCCAGTTCGGTAGGGACTCTCTCAGGGCAAAATGCAATTGTGTTATGCTAAGCCATTATTTCCCATTGTCAGTGAGACTACTCGCTTCCAAGTGGCTGGAGAAACTTTGCTGTGTTAATCAACTGCATTTATTAGGCTGCTTTTAAAAGTGTTCTACTTAATCCGACCTCCATTCGAATCCTAAGTCTTCGTCCGTAAAAAATGGTGAACAATTGCTATTATCTGGGATTTCAGCAGTGTCACAATACAAAATAGTAATTCTTCCTTTCGAGAAGTATTTCTTAAGATGTATAACGGGTGTCGATGCACCTGTCTTGTGGCTGTCAGTACTTTCTCAGTTCTTTGTTCTTCAGTATTGCCACGTGTACATCTCGTATGTGAAGCGGGAAAGTATTCGTGGAATGTGCGGCGAATTGCCTTGAGAGAAGTGAGCCTGGACTTTCTGGCAGTTGGAGGACGATCGTTTTCCACAAGAACATTTGTTGGAATAAAGCTCGAGCCTTCCATTGGCGTGTATCGTTTTATAAAGTGGCGAATACTGTCAGTAACAAATAGAATTTCAGAGGAATATGTCCGTGAAAATAATTCTGGCAATTGGTGAAAAGAACAGATTATAAACTGTTGAATTAGTGACAGGCAATTGCTGCGCCCGGAGTAGACAGTAAATGGATTATAACAACAATTGATTGTCATTAAAATAGAGAAGCGTGATTTTGCCGCGTCATATTAATTCTGACGGAAGATACGTCGATAGCCTAATACCCCAAAGTTTCATAATTCAGCGTACTTTCCCGTTGCAGCCATATTTCACCGACCGATCGGGAAATATGAATGCTGCAGGACGTCGATTATCCTGACACTGATTACTCGGAAGTCGATTATCCGGCGTATCGATTATGCGGAAATTGCTCCCTTCGTTATTGATTACACTGACGTATTACGGAAGGTCCTTCGGAGGGTCTTGTAGACAGAGATTTTTTCGCGCAAGTACTTTCAACTTTAATCCAAGTTTCAAGTTTTCTTTTTAAAATCATTTTTACCACGTGTATTTTTTTAACAGTCAAAACGGTACTGGCTAGTTTAAAGTACTGTCAGCATTAATGTCCTCGGTGTGACAACACTTTGATTCGAATTGGTTGCGGTTGATGCAGTAATCAAGCTTTGTTGGTATTCCCACACACGGAAACACATGCCCCGATGGGAATGGACCGACAGCTGATTCGTTGGATTGGCAATCCGCTGGAGAAAGTGTCGGTGAATGTAATTAGTTTACTGATATCGTACGTGAGAGGCAAGTGGAAATGGAAATGTTGTTTGGACAATTCCGAGAGTTTCGATCTCGCGGAATGCAATCTCCATTGTTTTTTAGATACAGAGCAAATATTACGGAAGTTATTCCACACATTTGATTCTAAGATTTATAAATAGAATATTAATAGTTCTAGTTACTTGTTAATCCTAATACTATCCATTGAAGTAGCTTTTGGGATATACTATTAATATCTTAAGTACAATAGTTGGATGAAGTTTCTTTCTCTGCTTTTCCATTATCAGACTCCTTGACTAACGGCGGGTGAGTGTCTATTACTTAAGTGAGCCGTTCCCACGCTCGTTAAAGATGAAGACAGATAAATCTCGAGACGGATATGAGAATAAATCCTGGTGGGAAAAGGAGAATGAGTTAGCTGCTAATCCAGGACAGTCGCTCTTGTTGCGTGCTCCAATTCGAGCAGGTGGTGCTGCTGCTGCTGCTGTTGCTGCTGTTTCAGTGAAGGAAAAACATTATCGGAAAAGCATCATCCATAAATTACTTCTTGCCAAGGGTTCGACCTTTACCACCTCTGTTCGATCCACCACCCTTTTTGTCATCGCCACCCCTCGCAATCCCACCCTCGAACGCACGCTTGACACCAGAACTCTCGCGGTTTCGCCTTGGAAGTCGCAACACGGACTTCCGAACAAATTTCGGCCGGGGCAATCAAATGAATAGCCCGACTTTTCCGGAGAATGAAAATTCCTTTTCCCTCATCCCTCAGCGGCGGCGGCGGCGGCGGCGGCGGCGGCGGGGCGGCCGGTGAAACTTTTTCTATTTACGCTGCGGTGCACGTTAGTCAATACGGGGCGGCTCGAGTGTACAAACACCCCGTCGGCAGTTCGCTTGGCCGTAAATTGCAGGCAAAATTCGTACTTTTCAATTCACCCTGCACCGGAGCAGCCTATCAGACTGGCGCTTGTCAAGTTGATGATGTAAATCTGTTGATTTCCCTCCGGGCGAATGGTAGAACGAGCGGAAAATCGGATAATTGCTAGATAAAAATTGTTCAATGTACTGTCAGCGGTGGTAGTTAGCTGAGAAAAATATGGGAAAGTTAATAGAGGCGTCCGTAACCCCTGACATATATCCACGTAATAATTTATGCATGGGAAATGCTCGGAGGTATAAAATGTGGGCGGAAAAGAGTGGAAAAAGGCTCGTGCGATATTATGATCGGTACATTTGACACTGGCGGTCCGATATTTATTTGGCAAATGGTCCGCCCGGTAGCCGGCGGAGCATTTTCTGGCATCGCCGGCCGGCACCGCCAGAAAAACTAGCGAAGACAGCTACGCCGACAACGATGGCTACATACAATAGCCTGGCCGTATTCCAAGCTTTCCTTCCCGGCGTCGGGCACTCGTAACTTATATACATTCTGGGTGTAGATCGCGATGAGTCCTTTGTGCGCCTCTCAAGACACGATTAATTTTTCAGCTGTCTACCCTTCACTTCTCCACGGCGACTTTATCTTTCTTTATCTTGCTTTACCTTTCCCTTTTTTCCATTATCTTTCACCAAGAGAATCTCTCAGTGATTGCTGCACTACGAGAATATACGGAGCTGCAATATCAGAAACAGTATCACTGAGCTAGTGGACTTAAAATTACTAAAAAGAAAAGGAAAAAGTAGTACTTAATATAAAGTTTAAGTCACCCAGGTACCTGGGAAATTTTATCTGCTTTTACTAGAAGAACTGCAAGTGTCTTATACGTAACTGCACTCAAAGTATTATAAATAGAATTTTCCTCCGATTTTCCCAGACTAGTTTACCCGGATTTGAGAACGGAAAATGATTACGAGGTGTTCCGAAGTACCAGTAGGATGGGTTCGGCTATTGGCCAGTGACTTTTGCTCCCTTTTTCCTGGAAGCGGAATTGCGCGATCGGCGAACTATCCGAGAAACTCGTGCGAGAACTTGCCCCGTAAATAATTCGCATACGCATACCAAATGGGCGCGGCTTAAACCGGGGAAATAATGGGCTTCATTTCGCATATTTTCTCCTGGCGTTCGATATTGTTTATTTTTCTTATGAGTGCCGCCGCTTTCGACTGGTTGCAAATAACGCGTCGCATGTTTGCACGTGAAGTTGGTGATGGACGAGGAGTGGGTAGGAGCAGCGCACGTAAATCAGGAAATCGGGACCGACTTGATAAATATTAACGGAGACCTTGCCGAGGAGTGCTTGAAAATTCTCGTTGAAATTGGATCTATATGCAAATTCGCCGAATGGAGGGCCAGGAGCGCATGTGATTACGAACTTAAAGTTGAGAGAAGGACTAACAAAGTGCGGATGAAAGGATAAAGTAATAATAATCGAATAACAATTCAAACACTGTAGAAATGCAGCACGTAACAAAGTTCCTTCAATGTGTATGGGATGAGGAAGTTAACATATTTTGAGGGCATTCATGAACTATAAAAGTAACATCTGTTTATGATTTACATAATGACGATGGGGGATGTGCCCCGGACTATTGGCGTAGTTCATCCTTGTACTGTGGATTCCCCTTTAAACTGCTGTTTTCCCCGAACTTCTACATTTCCTCGTTTCTCTTAACCATTTTTCCCGCTGGATTTCTTCTTTTTTTTACCGAAGATTGGTTTTCCGTATTTTTCCGGGTTCGTTTAATTTTATTTCGTTGTTATATTATTTTTCAATAGCCATCGCAGGGAAGAGATCGCAAAGGTTATAGGAATGGGGAGTATGTACACCGTGTACAAACAGTACACGTGCAGGAATCTCGTGGAAAACGATGTGTTTTGGCGATGGAATATTCAGTATCAATATCCGGACGAGCGACTTGAAAAAGGGTCGGGCTGGTCAGGAGAGGATGGGTACAGGTGGGTGGTATAAATAGAACGAGCACGTATTTGTCGATCAAAGGTTGTTTATGATATTGATTAACGTGCAAATTCAATAAAGCGGAAGCTCGCGCGGGGAAAAAAGTGGGGAGCACACACTTCTGGTTTGTTATCATGTGAGCTTTAATTTTTACCGGTTGCGTCATAGCTGAAACATTCAGATACCATAAAACAGATAGCGTATTCCCAGGAAACATACTGCAATATTGCAAAACAATTCCAGGAAGACCATATATTGTACAGTGTTTGAAGAATTGCCAATTTGGAAAAATGTTTTCGTTGAAAAATTTTACAATCGTTATACCATTTTGGGGCATAAGCTTCCTCGACAGTATTATTACTATATCTAGAATGAGAAAGAATGGAATAATGTTACAGTGAGCCTCTCTATCCGGCTTATCCCTAAAAATGACAAAGTATATTGTGGTAGTCTGTGGGGGAATGGCCAGGAACTACTTGCATGAATTATGCTAGTATGCTCGGATAAACCTGTCAGCCGGTGGTTAAGTGATAGGACATTTATGTGCATGTTCTGCGAACGGAAGTTTATGTTGATTGCGAGACCGATCGAACCTTCCCTTGGGCCACGTGGGATCAATGGAGTGAAATGGGGGAACATTCTCTCATGTCACTGCCATCCAAAGGACATTATTTCTATAACTGCATTTCTTATTCCATCACGGAATTTTCAAGTCTATTTTTTTACGCCTTGAAAATGAAGGTCGAATTAATTGTAATTATCCAATCGTATAAAAATCATCCTTTTTGAAGGTAAAAAATATTTTTACACTAAATACCATTTGCTAACTGTTATTGATTTCCTTCTTTATCCATTTTTTCAATGAATTCCCTGCCAAGTGAGGCGAAATCAATTCGCCAACACTGGCGGAATGTCGGAAGGCAATTTATCGAAATGCAGCCGCTGGAGACCTCAGCTATTCGGGATTCCACCGCCTGTCTTCTCTCCCCTATCGGCGTGCTGGGCTGGTTTTCATCCCCGAATGGCTTTAGCATGGCACACTATGCCTGCTCTAGCATGACAGGCAAATTTCTTTCCACCCCATATCGATTTTGCTTTTGGCTCCCGCGACATTGTTTAGGGCCCGCCCCACATGGACTATTTTCTTCAATATATTCCTGCTTCATCTCGCGGAAATCATACCTTCCAGTCATTTCACCGTAAAGCTTGCGGATCATTGCAAATTCCCTTTAATAATACACTTGGATTATTTTCCTTTATTATCCCCCCAAAAAAAACAACTTTCGATTCGCACAATTGTTAACTAAGCTGAAATGTATACGTAATAAGAGTATATGCAATAATGACTGGGGAAACCATCGCAGTATTATCAATTACTCACCCGTTTATCGCAATAATTGGAGAGTAATATTATACGAGATTTTTATTGCGTCGAGCGAGAGAAAACGTGTCAGTGAATTCCTGGGACGATAATCAATTGAAAGAAAGGGAAGCAAATCCCTGCTAGTGGCGAGAAATCCCTCTGCCTCTCAAATGCCAGTCTCATTTCCCGGCTGGAAAAGTCTGAAATAATTATGCAAATTGTTTCTGACTTGCGGCTCGCCCCCACTTCGCAGCCACACTCCGCTTGTAGACAATGAATAAATTTCTCCGGGAGTCTACCCCGCTCCTCCCTGCCCGCTGTGTATTCTGCGACTGCTTTCAATTTACGACACGGTTTATTTCGGCTCGGAAGTCCGATTAAATTCCTGAACGACTTTGGCAACCACTGTATTTTCTTACGCTCACCTATTTTGGCTCGATCACCAAGGATTCAGAATTATTATCCTCCCACTAATTAATATACCTCATCCATCAACATCCAATAGAATCCAAAGAAATGAATTTACCAATTCGAGCTATTTCTTAATGGTTCTTCTGAATTTTTGCTTCAGGTATTAGGTGGCCAGGCATCAATCGTTCAGTCAGTATTGTCGAAAATGAGTCTGACTAAGATTTTAGTATGGATCTGGTGGTGCATAATCGTCTGCGAGTCCTACAGGAAGACACGAGACGAGGATGGCTCGAAGTTAATTCGCATCAACGGCGACTTGATCCTCGGTGGAATCTTTCCCATGCACGAGCAGGTAAATATTGAAGAACGGATTCCCTGGTTAGCCAAGCGCGGCGCTTCAACCCATAGCAGAAAGCATACGCGTTTCATAAAAACTATCAAAGGGTTAAATGATTCGCAGAATATGCATGAAGGCTCGATTGATCGACACTTTTAATAGCGATCGTTCGCCTTCCTGAAAATCAGCAGGTAGTAACCAACTGCAATCTTTCCGATCAATACTCCATTATACGCTTCCACGACACACAATCTGAATTACGCAAACAAGCGTTAATTAAGCCTTCCAGTATGTAAATGGAGAGGTGCATCTTTTTTTGGAAGTGGCCTGAACGCACAGAGCATGAGGAAATTGCCGGGCGTGCTTCGTTGGGCACATGAATTTCAGCTGCGACTACCTTGATTATTCTCCACGCAATTCTGCATATCCACTTCATTAGGCAGTGCGTACCGCACAGTGCTTCCACTGGAGTTCAGTCTGTAAAATGAGACTCCGAGAATTCTATTCCAGCGCACTCACACCATCACTCGAGAAGAAAGAGATCAACATACACCGCTCTTGTTTAATTTTGTTTATTTACAAAAATGTGGGCGTTTTACTACCTGCGATATTTATTTTACACGGTTTAAGATAAATATTAGACTTGTTTATTTTCGCACGTAAGCGTAAAATGAGAGTAAATAGAGGCTTTAAAAAATCTTGCTCTATTAGGAAAACTTGCTGTTTGATAGCAGATTGGTTGCTATGCCAGTTGGGCGAATGGGTGGCACATGGCTTAATAAATACATTATTTAAGGGTATAATGGGGATGTATAATGCATAGGGCGCGCGATTCCATAGCCTTGGGAAGAGCGATTTTGTGAGATCGATTCGATCAACAGTAATCGAGTACGCTTCCACATAGAGACGGATTCTTGGTAAACGCCCGTGCTGAGAGACACACGAAACCCTGATACGCTTCTTGCGGAGCTCAAGTATTTCTCTCTCAATCTTCCTCACCCCTTCTTTCACGTTACTTCGCCACCAGCGTAGGTGTACCAACGTGTCTGCTTGTGTGGCCCGTCTTCTCGAATGCCACCTCTCGATCAGTCTTTTTCTTGCCGGGCAAAATGTTTCGTCGAAGTTTCGAGGGCTTTCTGGCAGGCCATTGCGCGCAAAAGTCTCCGTGTGTAATCGAACGGGCGGCCGTTTATCTTTTTTGATGGGGAATCGCTCGATTTCCTGCTGTTCCTATTTGTCTTCTTGGATTTATCGCACTCTGTATTATACACTGGGTTATTTGTACAATTAGATTCATTATACGAAATGTGGTTTTGTCCTATTGCAATTTTATATCAGACTGTTCTGTTCTATTCGAAGTAGTGTAATCTGAATAGAAATTGCTGCAGGCAATTTTTATTCTTTCCAATTTGTAAAACTCTCAGCTTTCTTTCGGATTTGAAAAACATGCGCTGCTAAATCTACAGTTTTAGTTGAAAGATGCACAAGTAAAAAATATACAATGGGCAGAATGTATAGGATCGCGGTTCGATAAAAAGCTTTTGGGTATCATTATTCCGAAGTTGTTGCATTCTACAACTTTGCGTTTCAATAACAGGATAAGTTATTGCCGGGCGCATCCTATATTCGATACAAATCACCTTTATTACTCTCTCGCAAACAAATCCCGTCACTGTTTCCACCCAATCGGCGTTTCCAATCATGGCCGTTTGGACAGTTTATGTCTTCGGGGGAAATTTATGTTTTCGCGGATGAGAAAAAATGCCTTTCGAGCGATGCTGCTAGCTCGAAAGGACGACGTTGGAAGTGGACGATAATAAACGACTACTGGTACGCGTTCATCGTCGACATACAATGGCCGGCGAGAGTTTGGACACGTGTGGGATTTTCGGACAGTGAAATGTCCCGGGCGTGGCCCAAAAAAGTAGTCCAACTACCGTGGAAACATACAAATCTGTGGAATAGCAATCCCTGAGAAATAATGCACAGCTGTCGAAAGTCTGTCGATCGAAAATGCATAAATATCAGACAAATTTCTCTGGCGTGTAGCACTTCGATTTTTTCCCAGTTACTTCACACTTCAGGAACTCTGAAAAGTGTGGATTTGAAAGAAGGTGGTACTTTGAAAAGCGAGGAGACTTGTACCTCATATCGAATAGTTGGGAAGTGCGTAGTCTAGCTATTTCTATCTAGTTACGGTAGCGCAGCCTTTCAGGTGCCTTCTTCCTTTTTCCTATTTACCCTATCAGGTCGAGCAGGTATTATGGGTTAGTTTGAGATCCGATATTGGTGAGCTTTGAAGGCTAGGGGCGAGAGCAAAAGGTCTCTGGCAGTGGCTGCGGATGCGGTAGAGCCTCTCCACTGGCGAACAGAGACTCGACCAACTCTACTCTCCTCTCCTGTACATTGGCCGCTCCCCTAGCTTTCTTAGTCCTGCGGTGAGCCTCGGTTTCTCGTAGATCGCATTAGCATACCGCAGCGAAAGAGTACTCCAATTCTCTCTAATCTATTTATCTCTTAGCCCGAGCTGTCCACTCGCGAGTGCAAAAAGCCTCATCTATAAAGTATATTTCATCGCTTTTCATAAAGTCCTCTATTCGATATTTTATCTTACAATCACCTATGTTACATAAATTTTGCGTCAATAAAAAATACGTATGTCATTAATCAATATACTCAAAGGAGTAACAATACAAATCTCAACTTTGACAGCAAAAGACTCAGCGACACAGGGTTTTGATGTAACGAGAGACTTAGGCGATCGATTGGAATTTCGTCAGCTTTCACGAGGTGGTCGAGGAGACCTTCGGGAGTGTTTTAAAGGATGGCTGTCACACAGAATGCACAGATTAAAATTCCTGACATCCTAAGCGACAGTGGAGTGTGTTCGTGAGGACGGAAAATCCGTGGAAAACGCGAGGAACAGAAATCTCTTTGCTACAGCTAGCCAATAGAATAAAATGGAAGTAGAAAGAGTGAGAGAGAGAAAGAGATCGAGAGCGAGAGCTTTGTCATTCCAACCAGCCGAACCCTATCTCATTCTCCGATACGTATGTCGATATAATGGAGGGAAAAACAGGAGACGAAAGCTAACGAGAACATGCAAGAGAGTGAGAGTGAGAGTGAGAAAGAGTGAGAGAAAGAGTGAGAAAGAGATGCGGGGATGGAAAAAATAATGGTGTGTACCTTCCGATATCCATTACAGCGTTGAAAGGCAAAACTAAAAACGATATTCGGACTCCCTTGCCGTCTGGTAAACGCATCCATTCGCTTCCTACGTTTTCGCCATGACCTGTGACCCCAAAACCTTTCCTCCCCTTGCGTCCCTGCCATCGCATCGGGTACACCGATGGAATTCCACGGGAACAAAGGGCCAGCCTTCTTTTGGGCGGATACAAGCAACCTGCTAAATAGACTGTTCGCAATTGATCCCCGCGCCACTTTGATCCCCGGCACTCAAAGCACTCGGCTAATCTCGCCTGCAGTTCGTTTATAAATAGGCAATATGAATAGGAATGAACGCGGCCAGTACTCTCCACTACCGAGATAGAGGGCGCGCCAATAATCTCGTCCTCCCTGTCATTGCCACGCTCCCCTGTTGGAATTCCTGTTCGAGTTGTGTTTTCTTTTGCCTCTGCATTCGTTTTCACTGTACAGGACAGCACTGTTGCGCGGGGCTTGTCGACAGATTTTTGAAATCAGTATCATAGTCCTGCCGAAATGTTTTTCCTGTGGTTGATGGATAACTACTGGTCATTCGATCGTTGACAAACATACAGTTGGAGTATTGAATCTGGAATTATTGGATGTTTCATGTTACGTGCGATATATTATTTGGTATTTTGTATGCTAGAATTCTTATGTTAATATTGAAGAAATCATTGAAGAGTATGTTTTTTAAGAATTCTGTTGGTGCATTGAATGCGACAGGTATCCGGATCGATTGGTCAATCACCATGCGGAGCAGTGAAGGAGGAAAAGGGAATGCAGCGGTTGGAAGCCATGCTTTACGCGCTCGACGAGATAAATGCGGACTCTGAATTATTACCCAACACTACCCTGGGCGCACTGATTCTCGACTCCTGTAGCAGCGATACCTACGCTTTGGACCAGAGCATGGAATTTGTGAGGTCCTATATGAACCAGGTAAGCTTCATTAAGGTTCTCCTAATAAAGCTACTAGACAAATTAACATTTGTCTCGAATTTCCAAGAATTCCCTCTGCGCAGTAACTTTGACAAATAAAGAAAAATTATATGAATTAATTAAGAGAATTAATTAGAAAAGTACTGAAGTTCTTGAAGAATAGTAAACATAGGAAACAGCTGGGATAATAGAAAGGAAGTAAAATATAGCTCAAATATTTTAGTTGTCAAGTGTTTCTATTACTGTCTCCACCAAACATTACATTACAAGATTACTGCTGGGTTAGGTGAACGGATCACGGTATACCTCGATGCAAAGTGTTAATTAACCGCAGAACGGACTGACGCTTCCTTCCCTGATTATATGTCGGTAGTGCTGGTGGTTACTGGCGACAGATAGTTCCCTGCCCAGGACCCGAGGAAACTAATTTCAAACAATGCGACAGACTAAGATCTGCAATTTGCGACATGTCAATTAGCCACGGGCGCCTCTTGCCCGTTAAATGGAATCCATATTCATTAAGGGCAACATCGGATCCACCATTCTAAGACGCACTCACAGGTTAAAATCAACCTAGACATATACAAAAGAAATATTCTTGAGCGTCCATAACATTACTAATTAAAATTACCAACTCTAATGAATTAAAATATATCATTTTCAAATGTTTATATTTGGCATTCCATTTTCTTTGGTACTATCTCGAATCCTTTAACTTTTTCTACAGTCAAATATCGAATTCTTGAGGGTTGTTCGTGACGTTTACGATTAAAAATCTAGAGTAAGTTGGTATCTCGTTGTACCCGCAGTTGGTTTCTCGTCACCGTGTGAGAGTCAGCCAGCATTCCCTTTTGTCTAAGCGAGCAGATTGCATAAAGCGTTCGAGGCTACAATGCACCCTGGCATTCTACGATTGTGAATCGTGCATCGCTTGCACGATAAAGAAGTAAAGTTATTGTGTGCTACGGCCAGGACACGCTGTCTCGCGCAGCTAGAATACTCTTCCCCTTAATATTGTCTCGATGCGCAAGCTCTCGGCCACTCCGCTATCAGTAGCCCGGTTAAAAGGCTGCGTTTCCTACCATTAGATCCATTCTCCAGTTTCCAATAACTCTTTCCTTTTGTGTACTTACCTATCATCCTTTACCATTGTAGAATTTAGACTTCAGCTTGATCCTCCTTGTTCGACAAGTCGATTAGGCATTCCATCTCCAACAAAGACTCTGCATTCCTTTGCCTATTATTTATTATCGTATATATTATTGACTGTAACAGCACCAATCATGAGCAATTGACTTGAATATTTAAAGAAAATTTTTCTATGAACGTATTAAATTTCACATAATGGTGGCCGGGTAGCAAGGGTACCATAATGAAATTCATGGATTAAAGAAAGGAGTTAATAAAATGGAGCACTTCTTGAGAGGAATTCGGTAAGACTAGGAGATCCATTCCTCGAAATCCGTTGTAGTAAATTGGCTGGCGGCCTATTGCGGGATGTCTTTCGCGAGCATTCATTCGAGATGTCGTAACTAAGCCTGAGAATTCGTATCCCCCAGCAGACTGGGAGGTCGTCTGCCTTTATTGGAGATATGAAGGAAGGTGAGCTATAACCGCGGATATTAACAGAGAGAGGGATATAATCCTCCCCAACTTTCCTTTCTGCATGCCGATCCCCTTGGAATTGCCTATTAATCCGGGTCACACGTATTACTTATGCCGATTGCCGGCGGCCAACTCTGATCAATACCACTCCCGGGAACTATTTTTGATGGTGAAATTTACGCTCCCTTCCCTTCACTCTGACAACCCATAAGTACACTTGGCAACGAGACTAATGTACAAATTATGAAAGTGGATGATAAATGGGGAAGGTTATTACACACATTACTCTTAAAGTTAAGTGGATCTGATAATTATCCGCGCATGCCATCTCGATGTTTTTGTAGCTGGTGCTAAAAGTTGTACAAAAATCAGAGTGGCAAGTGAGAGCAATGAAATTCCCTGGTAAATCCTGGTGCCACCATTGTCGGTTGGTGGGCGGTCTCCGAGGTATTTTGGAATTCTGCCACGCTCCCTTTAAGATTATTTGGCCCTCGCTAGAGAAGAAATCTAGCTAGCGTGAAATTCGTACAGGGCGCGCTCGCGCGTCGGGGAATAGTTATTTCACGCGGCACAGTCATCCATTCTCCTCGTGCTGCACATACTCAATGAGCCGCATGACTTAGTACTTTAAATAAAGACACACTGCTTACTTTCTTCCTTGTCATTCACAAAGAGTTACTTAATCTCTCGAGAAAGGTTTTCAATATTGAAAAACAGCATCCAATTCTCTTAAGTGTAATATATTTTTCAATGCTACCGGAACGACGAATTTCTTACGAGGTTGCAAAGTTTAATAGAAAATTCCTGGAGAATTATTATCTCGCGTCGTTCCACGATTCCCCGTCCCGGTTTACTCGGCGATGTCGTTCATGGAGCGACTAACTGCTGGACGGCGAGCTGCAAGGCAAGTGCGCAAAGGGCCGGGAGTCGTTAAATTCTTTAAACGCTCAAAGAAGGGAATTAATAGACGGCCTGTGTCTTTGCGGCCCCGGCAACCAGTAAGTAACGATCCACTTTCGCATCTCTAATACTCCGAGGAATTTGCAATCCTTCCTATCTCTCTCTCCAACCATGCAATTCGCCATTTACGCAACGGTAAACTATCGAAAAGGAGATGAGAATTTCGAATTCTGAGACGTTCATCTCTGGAACTATTGCATTCGACCCATTTACGCGAAAATTATTCGGAAATGAAACCTGAAACGTTCCATTGCCACGTTTGGTGCTTTATCCGATGGTAGAATGTAGCACATGCTACGTTATGGTAATAATACACGTGTTATTGGAAGGGCCAGTTCTTCCCTTTGCCAATACGTGTACCCTACTTACAGAGGATATCAAATTCGGCATGCGATTCGATCCACGTTTTATCGACGACCTCACCGCATTTGCTTATACTGCTCTCTCCTGCACATTAGTGTTATCTTTGCTGCGTGGAGGATTCCAAACGAAATGGAGTGTATATTTAACATCTCTCACACGGAACATCCATTTAGAATCATACGCACGCCTTTTACAGGGATTGCCTAAACTTTATTTCTATGGGAGGTAGTAGAATGCTCAAAGAATACGTAAAAAAAAAACTATGTCTTATAATATAAAGATTTCTACTTTTAAAAATGTGGGAATTTTGTTTTCACAAAACATGTGAGATATTCGAGTTGCAAGCATGAACTTTCACCGTTTCTGTGTCAACATTGTGCTTCGTGACTTTTAGGCTGTCACTGGCTGAGATTTTGTCAGTATGTCGGGTACTTAAGAATAAGTGTAGCAGGTAGAGCGTGGCTGGAGGGAACGAGGCAGTTTACACGGGATAAAGGTGTTAAGTGTGTTCTCCGGTGCATTTGCTCCTGCACTTAGGTCCACTTGGCCGGGCACTTAACGAGGCCACGCAGAGACCAACGGCTACTTCATCACTCCACCAGACGTTCAGTCAATGTTTGTATTATTCCTTGCATCAACTCATTCCTCTTCCTCTCTTTCCAGCATCGAATTTTTAAGCAGCTACCCACCAACCCCAATCCCCAATTACGGGTCAGGTCTTGGTATAGTAAGGGACTGATGTTTGTTTTTTTTTGTTGGACGAAAGTTTGAATTCCCATCGAGTAGGCACCGTTCGATGCGCAGATGGCAGACTGAAGCTGTTGATCTCATCGTTTTGCCTCTCAGCATCGCCACGGAAGTTCGTAGTTTCCGAACTTTATGAATATTCACTCGAAATTCGATATCCGATTGCTTTTTAAATCGAGATTCATCTTGGCCCGCGTAATCCCCGCACTCGCACTGCCCCTTTCGTGAGTGGTTTATAATTGAAATGTGATTGAGAATACGATTGAAATTATATCGAGTTCGATTAAAAATTTGTAATGTTGTACTGAGAGGAATCTGCTGCTCTCAAGAACAAAGACTAATCAATTGCTACATTTTTCAATTGCAGGACATATCGGAGTACAAGTGCGAAAATGACAAGCCGCCAATGTACGTGCCACACAAACCTGTCACTGGTGTAATTGGTGCATCCTTCAGCGTCGTCTCTATCATGGTGGCGAATATCCTTCGTCTATTTAAGGTAATTAAAGTTAAACTTTTATGGGTTTCAATGGACTCATTATCCATTTAATCGGACAAACAGAAACTTGGAAGGACGTAAATGAGTGCACGCTGTAATGTATTACGCCGGAAAAACTTGAAATGGGATGAAATTCTGGGGAAATGGAGTTGTTGAGTTCCTCAACGCGGTACGCTCTTTAACTTTCTCGCCGCGAAGGCGCAAGTTGGAAGGGCAGGCTTTTAATGTCATTACTTGTAAGCGCGATCAACATCGGCAGGTTGGCGTAACACAATTAAACTAGGTCCGATTAGAAAGATGATCGAATGGAGTCGATGAGCTAGTTTAAATGTTCACAACTGTGAAAATCACCGGAGGCTATCTCTAATTTTCACTTTCAATTAATTCGCTAATTGCTATAAATGTCGTCAGGTTCATTAATTTTCCTTGACAGTAATTTCGCAAATTAGTGCAAAAGCAAATGGAAAAATGTGGCGAAGTAAAATATCGTGTACAGAAATACAATCTGGGAAGAAAGTGTAAATGTAATATTACTGAATCCCTAAATTAGGGATATGATAGTTGGCCCTTTTTCCCAACCTTGGCATAATTGAGTCGACAAATGTTAGGGTACATACTTGGAGCTTATTAACCGAAGGTCATGGCATACTCCGGAAGGACGTGAAGCCAAGAGAGCTACGATCCGAGGAGATACAAATAGCGAACAGTTGATCGAATGCTTGTCATCGGGAAGGGCAGGCAGACTTGAGCGATCGGGGCATAAACAAGTCTCTCTTCGATTTCTTCCTTCGCTTTCAGTGAGGAACAGTTCCGTCGGAAACCCGCAGCAGGCACCTTTCCCACAGCTTTAAAAATTCAGCAACTCCTACTCGCTCAAACCGAGAAACTTTATGGAAAAGCAGATATCAAAGAGCATCCTTATATAATATAAAATTCTTTGTTTCCACTCTATAATTATTTAATGACGAACATAATTCTGTCTCGGTGGAAACTCGATGAAAATAAGTATTGCGATAATTTAGGTGCAACAAACAACAGTGTTCTCGTTGAAAGAAATATCGAAGGGTGATTAATATCGGGCGTTGCAATTAATGTTGCAACGTCACCGCCCCGCTCAAGGGTTGAATGGTGGTCTTAATTATTGAAAGAATAATTTTCCCAACGAATTCTTGCCACGTAATAAACGAGCTCGGACGTCTCGGGATCGATTGGGAAAGTACGTTTCACGTAGGGATTCATTTTTCACCGCTCCTCGGATAATGGTATCTTCGAGCGCGCGCGCAAGAAAACAAAAAAGCACTCCGGCACTCGGCGAGTGTGACAGTGCACTTCCTGCAGGACTGCTTGCAAGTCTATTCCAAGGGAAATAAAACCATATCCGATCTTCGAAAGTCCATAATGACAGACTCGAAGAATAAGAAGCTTCCGAGTTTAAAAAAAGAGCGGAATGAATTAGTAGACACGACGATGTAATGACAAGTAGAGGATAATCTTAATAAGAGGGAGACAATCATCATCTTGATTGCAGATACCGCAAGTGAGCTACGCCTCGACCAGCACGGAGCTGTCGGATAAAAGTCGTTTCGAATATTTCAGCCGCGTGGTGCCACCGGACAATTTTCAGGCACAGGCGATGGTAGAGGTGATCCATCAGCTCGGCTGGAAATATGTTTCCACCGTCGCGGTCGAGGGCGACTACGGCGAGAAGGTAAATAAAACGAACACTCCTTCAATGCCTTCCAATACGATCGTCTGAAAATTCTCATTCCTCTTTCCCGGAGCTTTCATTGTAAATTCCGCCCTTTGAAAATCCTCTGGAGCATATTATTACTTTGAAAGCTCGTTGTAATCGTGTTTCCTTAACACGAATACTTCCTGCTCATTAAAATAATGTTACCATTAATTCCGAATATTGTACTATCCGTGAATGTAGTATTTAAAGGATAAAAGCTGGATCATTCAGTAAAACAGAATGTAATTAAAGTATTGAAGGTTCGAACAATCGTTGTGCCATTTTATTTGACAGGGTATCGCCAGCTTTATCGCATTGACAATGGAGTACAGCATCTGCGTGGCGGTGAGCGAGAAGATCTTGCGGAACGCGAGAACCGAGGATTTCGACAAAATAGTTGAGCGTCTCAGTTCGAAGCACAATGCCCGAGGCGTCGTTCTCTTCGTCGACGAGGATAACATAAGGTAAGGATGTTCATTCACTCATACCTCCTTCTCAACTCCTTTCTTTCTTCCTTCCTTCCTTCCTTCCTTCCTTCCTTGCCACCTTTTTTCACGAACCCTTTAGTAGCCGGGCATTAATCAAGCTCCATGAACCACCGAGCAATCTAATGTTACCCGCATCCCGACGAGAAGTGGTGCGAGCCCCTAATAAAACTAATCTAATGAAGACAATGTTAGTGCCGAAGCGCTTATTCAAGCCGTCCGGGGAATTTTCGAAGGCTCCGCTCCGACAGAGGTTAGCCAGGACTAGTGTCACTCAAAGTTCCCTTTTTGCATTTCTTGCACACCCATTCTTTTTGCGCAATTTATCTTTGCGCGATGAAACGTTGCTAGGGGCAATCGCCAGAGGCAAGTTACAGTAAAATTGGGCCAGCTTGTTCGGGCATTTCATTTACTAATGGTTCAGTAACCCGAGATCCCTTGTGATATATCGAGTGTGATCAAACAGTGACGTGAATTCGGAATAGCTATCAAATAATAAGGAACAATGCTTCATCTGTAATCCGATTAATTGTTAGCGATAAATATAGCATTTATTATTGTAGTTCAATTTTATCATGCACATGTTTTATTGTAATTTTAAGGGCTTCTTATATGCAATTTTGATGTTCTTTCGAACACTACCCATCTAATTACGTTTCTCCCGACGTGCGAATTTCTCCTAGGAAAGTGTAGTGCGATCAAAGAGTATGGAGGAAGAGTACGTGTTACAAGAGGGGGCTAGAGAAAATGTGGAAAGCTTCAGCTTGACTGAATTGTGCTGTTCTATATTAGCCTACTTCGTGCCGGCAGTAACGGTACATTGCTCGGCTTTCGAGTGTCACAATATTGCGGTACCTTTGTCCTGTCAGAATGCACAAAGCGTAGAAAGACGGGAAAAAGGTGGAGAACAGGGCGAGTGTCGGAGTAAGAAAGAAGTAAAAGCTCATCAGTGCAGAGCGGGGAACCTTGGGTCAACTTTACAACAGGGAACTATAATGATCATTAAAGAAACTCTTTCCTCCGCTCTTTTTATAGTATCTCCGCCCTTTGTTTTAGGTGGATGTAGAATTTTATGTATTTTTCATTTGATTCTCGTAGCGCAAAGGTGCATTTACTTGCTCCGTCGTTAATGAGTAGGCCTTACAATTATAACTTTCATAATTATTTTTTTTTACCAGCGGTAGTACGACTTTTGAGTTTCCGTGACTTCATATTTCCACCGGACGTTTTTTCAATGCCATTACTTCATCTCGGAATTTTTCTGCTTGCACTACCAAGAATATTCCAACCGCGTGCAGCCTCAAAAAGTGCAATCAGTTTTTAAGTTTGGTAATTTTAACATAGTTTACTTGAAGCTTTGCTAACTTTTTAGCTTCTACCATTTAAGAAACTTGAGAGCTTTGATTTTTGCTCAGTAAAGACTCTACTTAACAATATTAGCTAATAATCTGCCGCACGATTAGTCGATAAAAATCTCAATTCCCAAAGTGTTCTTAATGCGCCAATTTTCCGCTTGATCGATGCATTTTTCGTTGGTTCTGTTCAGTTATCCTTTTACCTGGATTACGGCCGGCTTACATCGTATACGGATTCAGTTTTCCCGTTTCATTTGACCGAGGAATTTACGCTGCACTTGCTCCAGCCCTTTTCCTTCTTTCCGTCCATTGCGTCGGGGATACCGAGCCAGAGGCAGCGTTTATATCTTTATTTTTCTTGGTAAGTTCTTCACATTTTGCTTTGTTCTTTTAAAATCCCGTGGGTTTCTTTTGCATCCCCTAATTATCGTTCCCTCGATTAAAGCCTGCTTCAATTGCTAACTGTTCGATGGTACAGCCAAGTGGAATAAGGAATCGATGTCGACGAACATTAAAATACCGACGATATTGCTTGCTCTTTGAACCGACACTTTAATTAAGTGTGCCAGAATTTTTAATATCTTGCGGCTGCCGAGGGTGAATCCTTATTAAAGGAAAGCTCTTCTGCCTGCTCTCGAAACGATATTAGCCGACTTGTAAAATTAACAGCCACTACTCATGGAAAATTTGCAATTTAACAGGAGCGTTACTCTTTTGACTCGAGAGCGCCCGCGGCTCTCACACCCTCTGTACAATTATATTCTAATGGCTTATTTCTTTTCACCTTTCCAACATTTTTAATGACACCTGTTCACTTATACATTTGAATATACTCAATTGGAAAAGCAATTCCATAGGAACCTTTTCCACACGATTAATAGGAAGAAAGTAGAAGAGATAGGTGTTATGGTTTCGTTTTCATTAATTGTACGGCAGGAAACTGCTACAGGCAACAGTGAGAGCGAATCGCACAGGGCACTTCATGTGGGTCGGAAGCGATTCATGGGGCGCCAAAGTCTATCCGGTGAGGGATCAGGAATTCGCAGCGGAGGGTGCGATCACCATCCTACCGTACCGAACTTCCCTCCAAGGTAAGTTTAATCTCAGCCCAGTGGCATGGAGTTTAAAACGATGCGCGCGGCAGCCCCGACGCATGCCGGACTACGAGCGAGCTTTATCCACTCCTAATCCCATTCAATCCGGCTGGGCCATTGTAAGATAAGGGTTTTTATCCGTGGCCGCGCTGAAAGGTCGTTTCCTAGTTCAGCATGAAACAGGAAGTTTCGCCAGCCACCTCAATGTACGAGGGATTTCTTTTAATCTGCTCATCGTCAAGTTAACTTATTAACAAACTGAGCGTGAACCCATCTACCATTTAAAAGAAGGGCAATCCTTATTACAAATTAATCCATCAAGAAGTATATTTAAATTAACACTCGTTTCCCATGTGTTTTCGGTACAATTCTGGCACTTTGGCTACTAGTTTCATGTTTTCTATCCGTTTTGATACTTAAACAATCGATTTATCAAGCGTTCGTCAAAGTCCGAGAACCTTCGAAAAATCGAAAATTTTTGAAGGGGTATGCCTTAAAAAATTTGCGAAAAAATGAATTTTGAGCTAGGGCTCTGGAATTTATATCACTTCTTCCTTGATGCAAGAAAACATTCTCCATCAAATTACAGCCCCGGAAAATGTCGGGAAGTATGCAAAACATGGGAAAAACCACGGAACCTAATTATTCAGGATCGGTTTCCCATGTATTTTCGGTACAATTCCGGCACTTTGGCTACTAGTTTCATGTTTTCTATCCGTTTTGATACTCAAACAATTGATTTATCAAGCGTTCGTCAAAGTCCGAGAACCTTCGAAAAATCGAAAATTTTTGAAGGGGTATGCCTTAAAAAATTTGCGAAAAAATGAATTTTGAGCTAGGGCTCTGGAATTTATATCACTTCTTCCTTGATGCAAGAAAACATTCTCCACCAAATTTCAGCCCCTAAAACAGTCAAGAAGATTGAGAAAGGTGGAAGAAACCATCAGAATCAGATGAAATTAATTATTCAGCATGTCGTTTCCGAGTGTTTTCGATACCTTTCTGCATTTTATACCACTGTATTAGGGTTTTTAGAGTATTAAATACTCTATCTAACTTTAATAGAGTATTAAAAACTCTATGATTTTTATCCCAATGGGAAACCTACAACTATGTTCGTCCATATCCAAAACCCAACTGTCTACTTCGACGCCAATCCAAATGTCGTAATATTTCGCAAAAATGTCGGGTTTACATTCATCAGCGGGCGACAGGAGTAGGACGAAGGGATGAAAGATTTCCTTGAAATATTGCGGTGATTTTTATAGTAGATTTTACTGTGATTCCTGTTTTCGAGAAAAAGTCAGCAGGACAACATTGCACAGCAAGTTCAACAATGTTTTATATGTCGGACAATATCGTGTGAGCTTTTACATACAAACTAGTGGAAATTCTTCCACGTTACTTCTTTCGAGCGCGCTAGGACGAAAGGAACACGTGATCAGAATGGGAAAGTTGGGGGTGGACTGTAATAATAGCTACTGCTAGACGGAGAGGAGTTGCGGGATTCTAGTTAGGATCTTGTCCCCGTGGGAGGGTGAGGCTTATCCTACAAAGGTCCAGGCTTGCCCTCAGCAATTACCTGTCCATAACGCTTGGATTCTTGCCCAGCGATGGAGGTTGCTTTCAAGCCTTGTAAAGGATTAGATTAACACCTTCTAATTAAACATTTATTTGCTTTCCCTTCGGTCGAAAATTGTTAGCTAATTGGATGAGTCTAATTGACAATAATTACTATCCTACGAGGATGCAATATTTCGTATATTTTTTGTTTCATTAACTTGAATTTCTATTTCTTTGTACTTTGGACGTGAAAACTTTCTGAGCTTAGCAAACTCTTTGTCTTATCCTTCAAATCTGTAAGAGTTAGGTGGATCACGTGATTCCCTCGAAAGCCTTCTGCTTAGGAAGTTTTAACGCTTGGCAAGCTGATGATTTAGCTTCCTGGAGAACGTGATTCTCAAATAGAAAAGAACTTCTTTTGCTCCAAGCATTCAGAAGAAATTGATACGTCACATCTTTTTTCATTCTATAGGTTTCAATCTCACTTTACATCCGCTTCGTTCTGTTCCATTCCCATTTCGATTGGTATCGAAGGTAACAATCCCCGCTGGTTTTTCGTATTTCAATTTGCGCGACACCGGCGATAATTCGGCGAATTTTGCAAAGTCATAGAAAATCATTGGGAAAGCGAGGGAATAAAAAAGTGCTCGGCCGTAGGATTTGCGCAGGAAAAAGAATGACCTGCGGCCACGTGAGTTCCGGCGAGTGTTACAGTGGTGACAGGTCAGTTTATACAATTTCATTAGGCCGTAGGTCACGTATCCACTCGGTTTTGCGTTTTCGAGGATTACTCGAATGGAGAGAGCGACGCTGAAAAACGGATTTCGCTGCGCGGAATTGCACTGTTACCCTTTCACCCATCAGTGCCCTTTCATTCCCTGCGGCAGGGCTGACCGGTCGAACGGTGTTTTATAATGGCAGGCTTGAAATTCCGTGTGGATTAAACCGCGGTGTTTCATCTGGCAGGGAAAGATCGCTATCGAAAATGCCGTTAACAATTTTATCAGGTTTCGACGACTACTATCTAAATCTGCTGCCAAGAATGGACAACGAGTGCGAGGGTCAAGCGGAGAGAAACGTGCCGCACAAAGAACTCACAGGGAAAATGGTGAATTGCCGAAATCATTGGTTCCGCGAGTTCTGGTCGCAACATCATAAGTGCTCTTTCAGTGAGAACCCGCCGACCGGAAGTAGTCGTTGCACGGGCACCGAGGAATTGGTCGACTACGAGGAGGAAGGCTTGGTTCCATTCGTCGGTATGTACTGCCACGCCAGTTCTATCAAGACTTATTTTTCCACGCTTTTTCACACCCGAAAAAACACCAAAGAAAAGATTCGATTGGAGCCTTTGAAAGCACGACTAAACGGTTTATAGTTTCTTTTCGCGTCGGTCAAAGTTCGAAGCTAGAGCAAAGAGAGAGAGAGACAGAGAGAATTAACCGTTTCCGGAGTCAGGTGTTCCCCTTAATCAACAAAGTTCGTCAGCTTGTCTTTCGTAAAATAACGAAAGTCCTCTAAAACTAACGGAACTGGCTGCTTGATTCTTCTGTAAGTCCATTACCATCAGTTGGAGGAACTTGAGTTGAAATAACTGGCGAGCTAGCCTAACTATCTCCAGTTTGAGAACCAATACTGCAATTTTAGAACTTGATTAACCCTGTACGTGTTTAGACTTCGTAATCGGCAAGTCGTTCGATACTACGCCGAAGTTTCCGTGGCATCGCGTAACTTATTAGCCTTTATCAAAATTATAGTATCCGTTTCTACGATAGTTCCTGCGAACTATTGATTACGAAAGCAACGGGGCTCTTGAAAGCATATGTTTCTGTTTGGAACTAGTTGATGCCGTCTACGCAATGGTACACGCTGTTCACAACGTGATTGACGAGGAGTGCGTGAACAATCAGGGTACGAACCATTACCTCTGTGACGTCCTTAAGCCGGCGCCGGATGGCCAGCGCCTTCTTCAGCACATTCGAAACGTCAGCTTTATTGGTAAGCAATCTCCTTAAATGTGAGAGCATTCTCCGATCTCAACTATATAGCTTAGCAAAGGATCTGCGAGTTTCTCTCTTTTTTCCTCGACCGCTCCTTTTCAATCAGCGTTAGCCCGGAACAGCCGGCTCGCTACTACGAAACAGCCGATTTCATCGGGGGTTTCTCAGAAACTTGATTTTCCAAGGATCGATCAGGCTTCCGCTTGAATTAGTATCTAATTCCACGATGGCAGTGCCAGACATCCGGGTGAAGTCATCCGTTTTCACGGATGTCTTTTCTTAGAATTGTCACTGATGCGGAGATAGCTGAACTCATCATTCGCATTCTGCTAATGAAAGTTCAATTTAATTTGAACGGTCAACGAGTATATCGATTACTTGCAATTGTTATGGATGTTATGTTCCTTTTTATTTATAAAGTATTTCTATAAGGTGGTGTCCTTCATTTTTTCTATGGACGCAATCTAGAAATAACTAAAGGGAACTCGAAATCCGCATTTCCAAACGTTACCTGCTTTAAGTGTTGATCCAAAGTGCGCCTCCTCTCAAAGTGAAATAGAAGGATTTGCAAGATGAATTATTCATAAACGGACTAGCCCGCCTCGGCTGCTACCTCTTTTATTCCCGTCTAAGCCGAAAAAGATTGAAGAATCTCGAAGTAGCTGCTCAAGTGTCACGAAGTGTGCGTTGCAGACTACCCGGTTTCGAAAATGAGTTTCGAAAAATCCCTTTTACATAATTCTATGTAAACCATCTGGCACTGTCAGGAAATGACAGTGTATTCTTACGAAAATAATGAATTTTCATAGGCCGCCAAGGAACGGAAATTAAATTCAACGCAGACGGCGACGCTTATGGATTCTACAATGTCTACCAGTATCAAAAAAACGAGGAGGGACGTTTCGACTACAACCTCATCGGCAGGTGGAGGGAGGTGTGAGTATATTTCCATTAGGTTTTACTTCATTTTTTCGGAGCACAAAGAACGTCCTGTCGAATTATTCGATCCGGCGTTGGCGTGAACTCTTAATCAGTGCTGCAACTAACGAGAGAGAAGGGCTCGAACGAGGAGACTGGAAAAATTAATTAATCTCAGGAATAATAGTGCGAGGTATCCTGATGAGCGGTGTACTATCCCGTCCCTTCCATATTTACTTTGCAGCGAGCACCGGGGGATCAAATTAAATTCTTTAATTACTCTGCGGTATATTTTTTATCGTTATTCGCAAAGGTTCCTTAAATCCTCAAAATTCTCTTGCTATCTATGCTATGTAGGCGTCGAGCGGCAACAAGCGCGAATTTTTGGTGAGAATGATCATATTGTTAATTGGAATTTGCACAGGTGATACAATTATCGAACTCTGCGAATGAGAGATGTGAGATGCGATTTATTATTAATTTATCCGGATCGAACAGTCCACCGGAAGCAAATATTTTGCATGCTGGGTTTTTGCTGGACTGAAATAACACATACGTTTGATCAAATAGACATTAGTTTAATTGAATACTGGGATACTGCATATTCTATTATAAGAGAGAGATAGTCGCTCTCAATAAAATAATCTTCGCAAATAAAGTGAACTTTACTACGTCCAGAATTAACACAACAATATTCTAACAAAGTTACAACATGCGGTTGCGGTGGTGTGGACGCGCCCAGCGAATTCTGAATAATAATGTAATCCCATTAACACGACCACTGCGACCACAATTAACGGGCATCTAATATGATGCGATCCTTCGTAAATCGTGTATTACTTCCTAATAGTTCCCACAGACCAATACCGTGGTTGGCGTTTCCCTAAATTATCATTTTAAACAGAAATCCCGCAAAGTACCGGAGAGCAACTATTCGAATTACTTTGGTTGTTTCAAATTACTTAGACACAGCAGTAGAAGTTTCGCTGGAGTAATCGAGTCGCGAGGTGGAGGTACTCGAGCGAGAAATCGATTTACTTAAGTGGAACCGACACCAAAGGAAAATTAATTAAGCGACACATGATTTTGTCTTCCTGTCATATTAGGAAATTCGTTTAGTACTAACGCTGATAACTAATGGTGCAGTTAACACGTGTACCCTATATGATTTCGCGTTTAGGCTAACTCTGGATATCAACATGACAAGGTGGGCGACTGGTGCTGGAGAGTTCCATATACCTCGGAGTCTTTGCAGTGATAATTGCCCTTTGGGACACGTACGAAACTTTCAAGTGAGTTTCAGCGAAATTTTCTAAAGTTTCTCATAAGTTAATTATACTGAATGCACAAAGATCCCAATATATATTAAACACGTCAATTCTAATCAGTAATATTTTGGCAGGAGGCTTGTTGTTGGAGTTGCGTTGCTTGTCGTGAAGACGCGTACGTCTTTAATGATACTTGCCGTAGCTGCGGTCCAGGATATGCTCCAGACGAGACGAAGGCAAGCTGCATTAAGCTCATAGCAGAAGTAATTCCGTGGATCAGTCCCTGGGCACTGGTACCTTTGATATTCGCTTCGATTGGCATCCTAAGCACTCTGTTCACCACAGTCGTCTTCATTCGGTAATTTCAGTTCACGCCCTAAGTTCATTAGACTATGCGAGATGATCGATTATTCTTGGTACTATAACTGCCATGATTTTGACACAGATACAATCGGACGCCAGTGATCATGGCATCAGGACGCGAGCTTTGCTACGTGCTGTTGGTAGGCATACTCTCCTGTTACGGGATGAGCTTCGTCATCTTGAGTAGGCCCACGACGTGGAATTGCACTTATCTCAGGATAGGACTAGGTCTCTGCCTGAGCATTTGTTATAGTGCGATACTCACCAAGACGAATCGGATATCGCGCATATTCAATCAGGGGACTAAGAGCATCAAGAGGCCTTCATACACATCACCGAGAAGTCAGGTCATCATCGCTATCGGTGAGCTCATAATTTTCAAAGAAACCTCCACAAAATACTAGAATACTAGTAAAAGCGTGTTATGTAAGTGATAATAATCTATATCATTAGCATATAGGTTTAATTTCCATATTTTGATCGGGCAATTATTACTAGGCAAAATTGCCTATTTCATCATGTTAATGGCCATGTAATATAGACATGCAGGGCCATCCCTCTCAATACAGGGCGCATTGACCTTAATACACCTCAGATCCTCGATTCCGATCTTGTATTATGTGACTCCCGTTCTTGCAGGGATTACCGCAGTCCAATTAATCGGTGCTATCATCTGGCTAATCATCGAACCGCCAGATACCACGGAGATCCATCCGTATCCACTGTCAGCGGTGCTCACTTGCCGTGTCTCTACATTCTCTCTGATGATGTCTCTCGTATACAACATGTTCCTCATTCTCATGTGCACTCTCTACGCCTTTAAGACGCGCAAGATACCGGAGAACTTCAACGAAGCAAAGTACATCGGCTTCACGATGTACTCGACCTGTATCGTGTGGCTGGCCTTTGTCCCAATCTACTTTGGATCCAATAATGACTACAAGGTAAGTAGTGCCGACCCCAGCTGCTCAGTTTAAGGGACGAACTTTGCTATGTATGGTTATTTCATACTAAAATTATTTATTAATTAGGTCCAGATAGCCAGTATGTGCATGTGCATTAATATCTCAGCATCCGTGGCCCTCGGTTGCCTGTTTACACCCAAGGTGTACTTGGTCCTCTTCCAGCCGTATAAAAATGTCAGGCCAGGACATGGGAACGTGAGTTTTAATAGGATGTCAGTTTTGATTGATGAATTATTGGTTTTTAAAATAAATGATTTCTATTCCAGACTGTCGCAACGCAAAGTGGTAATAGAGCGGCCTATAGTATGCGCTTCTCTGGCGGTCGTAGCCAAACAATGCAAAGCGTAACATCGTGCTCGCGCAGTAGTCCACCAATGTCCCGACAAGGTCAGGGGGAAACGAAGCACGCAAACGGAGAGACACAGGCACTCGCTAGCCCGTCGGTCGAGGAAACGTCGGTTAGCTAGGTCCCTCTCATACACCTCCCTTCCTGTCTAGAATGCCAAGTTAAAGTTCGCAAGACCGAGGTGGAGGTGTATGAGAACGACGCACGTGAGGGTCGTAAACTCTCGATTGTTGAGGAGGTTTCGGAATCCAGAGGCGCATCCTGCTCCTCCGGCCACGCTGAAAACTGCCGTTTGCGAAGCGGTAAATCCAGTTCCAGCGAGTCTGATCAGGTATTTATACTTCCTTTTAAAACGAAACTTTTCAGCTCCTTAGATTTCTATTTATTCTTGTGAGTCTCCATTATTTTCTCGGTTTATTCACTGCTTTGACTGCTTTCTTTCTGTTTGCTGTATCTATTTTCCTTCTTTGAGATTCTTGAAATTGTAAACAGTCTTCGTTCTTATTATGCGGTCTTTAAATATTCGTATCTAAAGTACTTTTGCAGTTCAGTCGCAAGTTGTGTTTTCTTACTACAATCTTGCTCATTAACTAATAGTGTTGACTATTTGCCACAATTTTTTCCAAGGCAAAATCTAACTTAATATGTTATTTATGCGTTCTGGAGTCGATGGACTCGTCTCGCAGAAGTCGCAACGACACGAGCAGCCGCATTTCTGAGAGAATACCGGTGTCCTATCGAGCGGAGGCCGAGGTGTTATCAAATGACGATCAGATTTTCCACATTTACAGCGACTCACCGACATTCTCCGAGTTCTCGTCGTAATCGTTTCGGTCTAGTTTGTAATGGTAATTGTAGCATAGCATTGCGATTGTCGATTCGAGCGACTGTTCCAGTGGCTAGCACGAAGACTGAAGCCACAGGAATATCAATACAAAGGGTTTCCTGGCGAAGTAAAGGGACACTATACTTAAAATACACGGAATGCGAGACGACACTCGCTTGTTCCTTGGAGACATGTTCCCACAGAGATTTCTTTGATTTGATCGCCCTTCATCGCACTGAATACTAATATTATTAAAAGCATTGGTTAAATATTCGGAAAAATCGCGTAGAATCTTAAGAAATTTCGAGGGGAACAGTCTCAAACATTGTTAGCAAATATTCATCGTTCACTATCGCTCAAAAGGCGTTCAGCGTGTAACGAAGAACATTGTACTTATAGTTCACTGTTGTCAGATGAGAATTATTCTACGAGGCTATAAATCGATATGTATTTGTCTGATTCCAAGATTTAAAAAAAAAAACTTGGCATCAAGACATTCAGAGATGTACGTATCGAATTTGGTTCAACTAATAGTGAGTGTCTATCAACTGGAATTATTTTCAAGACTTTATTACACAACTTTCTATGACAATGACATTTGCAGGACATAAATGTTTCAAAATTGAGTTTTGTTCTTGCTATCAAATATTGGGGACTCCATTTCGCCAAAATGTCTGCCAAACTTATAGAATTGTTTAGGATAGTCTGTGTAAATGTGCGAGTGTGAGAATGGTATCGACTAACAAACGAGTCTTGCTAACCACTAACGAACAATAAAATTATGGGCCTGAAAATCGTTACTATGATGAACAAGGATTATCGTAGATTGTCGAAATTTGTAAAGTCGACTTCGGACCAAGATCTCCGCATAGTTCTTTCGTAATTAGTAATACACTGATGATTTCCTTGGTCCAAAGCCGACTTGACTCACAACTGCCGCCGGTAAATCTTTCATGTAGGTCTTGTTGTTAAATGCATGTACGTCCGAGAGGCATGATTGAATGAGAGTGTTGTTAACGTGTGCCAACAATAGCACCGCCAAATCAAGTTTTACCACGATCTTCGGGTGAACTTTCCTCTTCTAAAAAGTTTATATACCGAATATCAGTTCAAGAGAACTGTATTCTAATATCGTTTAATTATCACCAAGATATATACTATGAAGCTGTATAGTATATAGGACAGGTTTTCAATGTTAACGAGTCGTTTAACCAAACAGTATTTCTATAAGGTCGCTGTCGAAGGTCGGCTTACCTTTGAACACCAGGGAAAATGTACTACTGTTCTTTCGTCTGTCTAAAAAACGAGAAGGAGGGTGCGATACTTACCTTCGATTATTTATATTTACCGTGTCTCCAAAATAACCGGGTGCCATAAAATCATAGATGCATAAACAGATTGCAGCGAAGTTGTATAATAACTGTACTAAATCACATTGGCCGCGCACACACGGCTGACTTTCGACGGGAATGCAAGGTGACTTCGTAAATAGACGAATCTGTATAGTAGTGTACTACTAAATGTGTGTTAGGGGAGAACAGATTTTGATGTGCCAGTATGAACATCTAAATGAATTCTTCCTAATCGAAGGATCGGAAAAGATAGGTAGAGCGTAGTGCATAGTGACAAGTTTGTAGGGTGTTGTGTGATATAGCCGGTTCACTGGATAAGAGACCCATTGAAAGTTGTTGAAGCAATCACTACGAGTATCCGTAGACACTCTCCGTGCATAAGATGAACTATCGAGACTACCTAATAGTTGATAGCACGTAATAGTTGATTTAATAGTGAAATCCTTCGGATTAAATGTCGGATTTAATTGGATTCTGTAATTAATCATAAACTACGATTTCATAAGGCCTTCGCATGCCAAAATCAATTTCAAAACAAGACTGTCCTTTTCTACTGAAAGGATTTTAATCGAGACATACAACCTTCCGGCATAGTTCTAATTCTAAAGTCGTTCGTGTGTGCCTGCCCATTCCTGTGCACGAATCGGATAAAATAGTTTACGATTGCGAGCAGACAACGAAAGGCAAATGAGAATTTCGTTACTACCCTTGCCAACATTTGGGTACGGATAGTAATTACGGTACTGAAAAAGCAATTAAGTTTTTGTCGTCGAACACGAATACATTCAATAGGATGAACCGCGATCGAAGCGTGGCGTACCCGATCAAAGTAGAGACGATCGTGCGTTTTGTAGGATAGCGAGGTGTGTTGAGCCGTAACAATTCCTGTTTTGCAAATACAGTTTTATATTCTGGTGGCGACCGTTTGTAAGATTTATTTACGACCATCAATAAAATGTTCAATTTCAATAATGAGATTAAATGCTTTTACGTCTACAATGCACAAAGTGTTTTGTGGTAACAAAAATAACTTAAAACATATACGATAGGCTAAACGAATTCTTTAACAGGATGTTGGACGATCTTGTGCCAAACAATAAGATCTCAGCTCGTTTAGCTCCTACATACTTACCCATCTAATCGCACGATACTCAACATGAATTCCATTCACGCGGTGGAAACAGCGTCATTTTGGATTTGATCCAAGCACATACATTACAGGGACAGCTCGAGCACTCCGCTGAGCGGGAACTAATTATTCGTCATGGCATTGTCGACGTGCGATGACAATGCAAGGATGGCACAATGGAACCAATCTCGCACAATTGTTTCGGACCACCTCACAAGAAGTAGCCTACATAATTTACGGGGTAACAGGGAATAAAACAACTGATGTTCAAGCCATTATAAAATCGTATACTTATTACATACGTGTCGGTCTTTTCAGGTTTTCTATAATGCTTTTGTCATTGCAAACGATTGTGTCGGTTGACCTTTTCTTGATTATAACTGAAGGGTACATACTTGCACGTTGGTTCGTGAAGACTAACTACTGTCACTTTTACTGTGGCTGATCCTTATACCTATTTCTTTGATTGCATTCAATATTTCACAAATATTCGCATAAATATCCGCTCTCTGCCTACGATAGAGCCACGTGAATACTTGGAATACTCACGTTCTATTTGTGTTAACTTATAAGAGTGTTTGAAGAATTTAAGTGCGAGTCAAATGGTTCTGCACCTTTAACAAAATTACAAATTTTTCGTATTCTTCAACATTCAACATTATAGTGATGTCCTAATTATTATAATTATACGCATTATCCCGCCAAAAAATCCTCAAACACTCTTAAGAGCATGCGTGTGCTCGTTTGCAACTGAATCTGGCTTCAGATAGGAAAGTTCTCGATTAGTTGGAGAGACATACATGGCTGAGTGGGTGCTTGATGAGTACGAGTGCAAATCTCTGGACTAAACTGGCCCAGTTTCTCTCTCTGTGTCTTGCTTTCTATCCTTTTGTAATGGATGTGACCTTTAGTACGCTTGAGTGTGTATCTTTAATGTCTCTGAGATCAAGTGTGCGATTGCGGTTCTCTTCAATCGGTTGCTGCATCTCCCTTTGATCTTCACGTCCGCGAAGTATCTTTCCGCCAGTTGGCTGGGGTTGGTAGTTTCCGGGCGGCGGGATCCAAGTTGCCCCGGCTTTTGAAACACTTCCGGCACGTCAGCCGCCAGAATGCCAGGCGAAAATCCGCTGAGTAGAACGCGTAGATAAAAGGGTTGATCGCCGAATTGATCCAGCCTGAAATTCATACCCATTAGCTTGACCCTTCTTTTTTCCACATTTTATTATTCTCAACTCCGAACATCTAACAAGCGGTGAGTGAAACTTTATTGGAAAGTGGTTGAGAAAAGTTTAAAGCCAATAATACCGTGAAATTCTCGGCATTACTTTAACTTGGTAATGAATAGCATAGTTTGCGATTCATTAATCAACTAATATCTAATTGTTTCATTACAAATTATTTAAGTTTCCAAATTATTCACTTTCTAATTATTTCCGACAACTATTAAGGTGTACCTAGCCATGTTAAAGCAGGCATCAGGATATTTGGTGGCTCCACTGGTATGAAAGGGGTGGCAAGGTAGAGGATGAAGAAAGGCAGCCAGCAGGCAATGAAGCCACCAACCACCACGGCTAACGTGCCGGCTGTTTTCGTCTCGCGCGTCACCCGATTAATGCAGCTCTGTTGGTGTCCTCGTAAAATTCCCGATTTACGATAAGTTATGGTGGTCGCAGTAGTAACTGCCGCTTCTCCGTCAGACCCGCGTTCGCACGAGACAGTGCTCGACACGCACTCTGTTTTTCGCATCTTCATACTCCTCGACCGTTCCACCTATTATGACAGAATTCAATTTGACTTACACCACTTTAAAAATTAAATAATCATTGAAAAACTGAATTAAATTCTTACTAAAACATTGCGCCGGGGTCTCGAATTCTCAGAATCATTGGTCTCAAGGTTCTTGTTGCGGCTAGCGATCACGCACGATATCCTCGCGTACACGTAAAGCATTACGAGCATCGGTAGAAAGAAGGAGCCCATTGCCGAGAATATCACGTAGGAAGAGTCCATATTGTAGGAGCACTTCTTGCTGTCACGATTAATCGCACGAGGGAAGCAGCCGAGCAAGGGTGGACTAGTTATTGCTCCGGCGAGAATCCAAACAGCGAAGATCATCAGACCGGCCAGCCTTTTACTCCGCCGGCGACGACTGTAGATTAACGGCTGAGTCACCGCCAAGTACCTTTGGGAAAATAGGTCAAAGTTAGACGCTTCAACTGGTCTTTAAAAAGGATACAGTTGAATTGTTTAATTCAAGCAGGAAATGCAATATTTTTATGCATGGATTGCTTATTGATTAATATAACAACAGGGAAATTTAATTAATTGAGGGGCTAATTAGTCAAAGTTCAAGTTCGAGGATATATGGAGAGGAATAATATTGGCAATAGGCTTAGAGGCAATAGCTATGTACACCATGGGTTTATCAGGCTTTAAGTTCTAGCTTGGGTGCTAAATTAGGGTAACTCCGGGTAGGGCTCGTTAATAAGATATGTGCTTGTACCGTATACGTGGTTGTTTTGGGGCAATTGTGGCTTCTATAAGCTTACCTGTCAATGGATATGGCGCATAATGATAGGATACTGGCAGTACAAAGGAGAACATCGAGGGAGACCCAAGAATCGCAGAGCACATCCCCCAATTGCCAAGTGCCGCCTGTAAGCTTTGTTAATTCGGGAAATCGTATGGAATCGTTGAATATGGAAAATAGTTATTTATTCGTCAAAGATATGATGTGTATAATGTTGATAAAAACCGAGGGGAAATATAAGAAAAGCACCGCAACCAAATAAAAATAACGAGCAATGAAAAGTCAACTTTTTATTACTGAAAATGGGATCTCATAATCCGCAAGGTACAGAAAATATTATATGTACAGATGTGAGAAAATGTATCAAGGCATTTGAAAAGAGGAAAGGATGGAAAGGTACTCAAATGAAAAAGCTCGTTCACGTGCAGATACAACCAAAGAGCCTAGTTTCCCAGTTTCAAATGAACTTATGCGCCTCTGAAGGATCCGCGCGTACCTATTTCCGATTTCTATAGAAGTAATAAAGGATTTGTGTAATAGGCTCCTTTCTTAGTGCCGCGCTAAGCTTCTTAGTCTCCAATCTGAAGCTTTAATGCAGTCGATGTGTGCATTGTGCGCTTATATCCCCACCCGGTTACTTCGCAGATCCTTTCAGTGATAAAGTTCCGCCTGCGTCGTACAGCCTCACAAAAGCAGGTTGTGCGAGTATCAACTTAACTTCAAGTGGCAAATACGACAGATTGTTTGTGCAAATATCAAATCATCTGAAAGTTGATCGACATCTTGATCGACTGTTTACACATTTCCGTGTGATTTGACTCGTCCTGACGAATGTTTGCGCCCCCTCAGCAGCCCTCGACAATTCGGCTGGCGAGAAGTGTGCGACACACATAGCTGTTTTATGATGCGTCATTAGCAGTCGCGCGCCACTGTATAAATCCTCATTCGCTTTGTTATGGATAGGGAGCTGGCCTCGCGAGCACGTCGATGTAATAAATTTCCTAGCCGCACGGATTTTGGACTCTTTCCCCGCTTTTCTCCACACACTCGAATTCTCTCTCTTTCAAAATTAATCAACCCGCATGACTACACCGTTTTTTTGCGCATGAGCGTAATGTCGATTAATGAATGTACGGACGAATTAATTTTCCCAGGTGCTTCATTATTCCGAAAAGAGATTGGTGCACGTGCCAAGTAGGGTATGCGGTGTTAACCGAATTCGGTGAGATTCAAATAAAGATACTTAAAATAAAGCTCCATGAAAAAGTGAACGAAACATTTATTTCAACATGTGCGTATACACAATGATATAAAAGTTCATTATTTATTGATACTAGTATTAAAAGCATGAATATTATACCTGCAGCAATACGGCTGGTGGCATGACTGCGAGGCCGACCAACAAATCCGCTGCGGCCAGGCTCGACACGAAACAATTAGTCACCGATCTTAGTCGTTTTGTTGTTATTACTGCAGCAATCACCAAGGTATTGCCCACCTGCGAACAAAGTAATAAGTGTGCCCCTTTAATAAGACGTCCGTTGGATATTTCGTGAATATAAAAATTCCTGTTGTAAAAGAATAAATTAAAATTGAAAGTATAACTGTCGAAAAGTGCTTGCCATGAGAAGATTTCAGGTGGCAAGTGCTCTGCGGAATGAGTTGCAGATGTTAGTCAGAGTTACTGTGGACAGAGGGTAGAAGGGGAGAAAGCTTTTAAAGAGGCCTTCAGCTTACTATAGTGACGATAATCAGCATAGTGAAGAGTCCGGCAAGAAGGAGGTCGGTCCAGTTCGGAAGATAATATCCTGACTGGGTGTCCAGGTCGTCGCCGGTGGCCGTGTGATTCCATTGATAAATCTCGGCATAATAGTCGACCGTTTGATTCTCCATGACGCTTAGCCGCGTTCCATCGACGAGGACTTTCGAGCACCAGTCCGCGGCTTCCTGGACATCCTGGCTCTCCTTTTCTCCAATGGCCAGGACACCTTTGACTATCGAATCGAGAAATAAAAATCAATTAAATCTCTCACCAAATTGCAATTAAAAAACACCATATCCAGTCATGCAGTTCATTGGCAACTTGAAGGTGAAAGCACGTTTCTGCTGGAGAACGAGACTCACACACAGATGGATGGGAAAGAGGGACGCTCCAGCAGGTAGAATTACAGGGGCGATTTTCTTAATTTGAAACCTCTCTTGGCCCGCGTTCAAACAAAGCCTTTTAACCAGGCGTCCTTTTGGCACGATAAGAGAAACAATCGAACAGCTTTTTCCATTCATCCGACAAGCTTTCCTTCGTTTTTTAGTCTGCCTTCGTTACCGTCGCTCTAATGCTCTCAATTTGGACGCCTACTTTCCGCTCTCATTCTAATGCTTCTGGTTGGGTGATGATGACTAGTTTCTACTCTGCGCATGCAGACAGAGTGATTCCATTGTAAGTCTCAACGAAAAGTGGTAATAAAAACACCAAGTTCTTTAAAATTTCGATGTCATCCTGATTCTGTGCTATTATTAGATTAAATCTTTAATCCTGTATTATGAGAAATAGTATTAAAAAATGGTGCTGCTAGTTTTGGTCAAGGATTACCCTTGGCTTTCCCTGCGACCTTTAGGAGTAGTAGGATCTGAGGAGATCAAGATCCTTATCCACCAGGATCCTCATCTCATTCGTAAGAAGGGTAATAAATTTGCAAAGCTAGCCTCTTCATCCCGAGACACCTTAAGTGCCAAGCTTATAAAATTATTTAAGAAAGTAAATAAACTTGTTCGTCAGCCTGACACGTGTTGTTATAACTTGTTAGAAGGCTTGCGTGTTCTCACAGCTGGCATTGATTAATCCTAAGTGTAAAACGTCATTGACTTCCGACCGGGATTGAAGTAATCCACTTTGGACGATCACTTGAATCCACTTACAGCGTGGCAACCGCATGAAAATAAAGGTTTTGCATGCACCCGCATGATAGTATGCTAAAATTGAGATCACAACAACCACTTGCACTTGCGATTGTTAGATCGAAATGGGAGAAACTCGTTTCTAAGTGATCAATTAAAATGAAGCTCTTAAATGGTAAGATTTCAAGGTCTAAGTGAACTTCAAACTATTTAAACGTCATCGTAAATTCGAATCTTACATATTCACTTGATCGGTCACTTTATATGTCCACTTTTCAGTGTTCCATTGTCGCGAACGTCCTTCGTTGAGTTCTCGAGAAAATATTTCTTGGGGCCTCGCTACCAGGATAGTTCCTGTCGAGGGTGGAGTAGAGCATTATCGGATTCTCACGGGCATTCCTTGCGCCGAGTTATCCGACGGCTTAGACCGATCTATGCCGGTAATTTCTCGTATGTTTTGAGAGAAAGGAGCGTCTTTACAGGCAACATCTACACAATAACACCACGTGCAAGAATAACGAAGAGAATATTTTGTTCATTTTCAGGCTTCTTTCAGAATTCCAGTGCTCAAGCACTCCATTTTTGCAGTAAATAGAGTAGTACAACCATTGGTATTCTATGCGATAAATTATACTTAAAATTAAGTTAAAATAATTTTTGCTTAATGAGCCTCTTAATAGTACTAGTGAGATATCACAGTGTCCATTTCTTTGTGTGAGACACACTCATTAATTCCACTACCTTGGAACATTTCCCAAGTTTAAAGTGGTGAATCTGCAGAGCACTCGAGAGGCCAAACTAAACAGACCCTTTTACCACAGTGCAGTGGACACGTCGATCCGGCTTTTCGAGGGTCTTGTAAAATTGCTATCAGCAATTTTCCAGCGTGTGGATTTGCAGTGCAGCATCGTTCATGCTCTATCTGCTATGACGTCTTGTTCTCGTCGCCAATTGCTCTTAGAATGGGACACTGTATTACTTGACAATTGGGCTCTGAGTTTCTTCATGAACGAGCAACTCCCAACAATGAAGTTCTCGCTGCTCTTTCTCACCGGCCTTCTTCTCCTCAGCCTTATCACTGTATTATCCAGTTAGTGACAAAAGGTCACTTCATATTTCTTTGAACAAGCTCTCAACCAGAGCCACGAAATTAACAGGATCCAAGACTCCTGCGACAAAGTCTCGTTTTTCTTGCTTTATTAACAATTCTCCTCTTAATTATTCCTGCTTGAATTTACTATCGTGATTTCTCACGGAGATGCATGAATCATTTTGGTCATTATCTTAATTTTATTATCTCATTCGTGTATCGCATCGCTCTTCGCAGGCGTACTTTATTATGTCCCGGGAATCACATCTAAGCGGATGTCCGCCGGCACATTGCTAATCTGGAACGTTCAGCCATAATAATCCTCGTAACAGAATCTACTTTATTCATGATACCAACATCGTCATAAGCATCTACCATCTCCTTCTCTTTTTTTCCTTTTCATTATTCTATGCAATGAAGTGGGTGCGGATTTAGTGGCGCAACGTTTTTTTAAACCACAGAGTACGTTTTTCAGAGCCCGTAAAAGTGAATGTTAACACTCTGACTTTTAATAATTCACCTCAAAAAAGGTGACTTGCGAAAGAAAAATAAATTCTTCACTCAACGATTGTAGAAGGTTAGTAATAAATATATTAACATCTTTATTTCTTATCAATTTTCTACGTACAGAATTTGCAGAAGTTTATATTAAGCATTGTATCACGAAGGTCCAATTCTTCACGATGTTTTTGAAGAACGATTTGTTTTGCCGATATTTTATCGGGTCATTCGATAACAAATAGGTGCAACGCGAGAGTAATAGATCGTCGGAACGATTGAACTTAGTTTCAGCAACGATAGCGAATCTGCCGATGGCGGATTTTAGTTTTACTTTTCCTTCGAACCTGCCAGCGGTTTAAGTTATAGCAGGAGTAAAGCTACAAATTTCCAAGCTCACTGTCCTCATTCCTTGAAAACACGTGTGTGGTGTAAAATAATCGGGATGGAGGCGTCCATTTTGTCGATTCTAAAAAATGTCGAAATTCTGTTATGCGGCACCCAGAATCGCCGAATCTTTCAATCCGCCGTCTTTCAAGAACTGACGCCTCTCTCAACGAGATTTCCACCTGGTCGGCTGGCATTTCAGCAATGTAATCGAAATACGCGTCTATTCTCTCCAAGCGCGTATGCGATTCCTCGTGAAAAATGAGATTCCCGAAGAAGAATTTCGAATTCACTACCCTTCCCTGCAGTTTGAAGCGCTCGGCGCTGGGATTAAAAAATATTTTGAGCCGAACATTTAATTCTCTTCGTGAGCGAAGACCTAGATTTTCCCTAGCATAAAAATGTATTGTAGTTGCTATCGAACAAAAGTTTGAAAAATTTCGAAATATTCGTAGAAGTACACTTATTTAAATTCAGACCTAGATCCATTTTCACTCATAATTATAATGGTCTATAGTTCCAAACAATTATCGGGGTCGCCTGGAAACGCGAACGCATTTGATGGTTCGTGGGGCAGAAATAAAAAGGGGAATTTCGATAGATGATATTTCAAAGAGCATCTACATTACTTTTGGGAGCTTTAGTGCCAGGTAAGGGTTTCGTTCTCCGGGTAGGTAAGCAGAGAGAAGCAGGCCACTTTTCAGTAAGAGAAAGATCAGTGAGTCGTATCGAGGAGGTTCTATCGGAAACAGATTTAGATTAGTGGACGGTGGCGGCTGCCGGCTCGAGAAAGTTTAACCGATTTCTCGATGCCGGACACGATTGGCCGCCGCGGACAGAGCCAGATTGAGTTGCTGCCGTGGAAAATATAGGACACGTGGGATGAGCTCTTTGAGGAGCTGGTATTACCCGAGTATAAGTGAATTGCACTTTCCAGATTTACGGAAAGAGACCACCGGGACTCTCGTCCAATTGTTCACTCAGGCATTTGCATGTAGCTTAGTGCGAGCTACTTTTCCTTGACTCTCGGGAAACGAAGATCTCAGATTGAAATGGTCTCAAAGTGATAGCGTGTGAAATTGAAAATTTAACTGATCACTGTCACACCATTGTTTAAAGAGCAAAGAATTCTTTCAAGTACAGCAATAAATGGTAGAACGTCAATTCATAGAAAACAAGAAATAAAGCATAAGCGTAAAAAATGGTACTCAACCAAGTCCTTGCCCAACGAGTTTCACGAGACATTAAAGTCGACGTGAAAAAAAATGGTGTAATTCAGTAGGATACGTCGGTCATCCTTTACCCAAGGGAACAAGCAACATTAACCACATCGTAGCAAAAAAATGTCGGCAGTACGTCGGGAGCTTACACGTTGGGTATTTTGTGAGTATAAGATACAAGGGCAAAGGTAGAAACAGCTGTCTAGTCATCCATCACTGGTCGACTTTTTTCACATTTTCTTCTAGCCAGATAAATAATTACCTAATTTTTGGAATCCACTATCTTTTTTCGCGAGAACTTCAAATAGTTAGTAATATTCTTCCTTCCTTCAATACACTTCCATCAAATTCGAAGATTTGAAAGGACAATCATTTAATTGATTGGAAGAGCTGGTCAAACTGGTCGAATCCAAGTGTTTCGAAAACTATCTTCCCAGTGCATTCGGCTAGCAAAGCTGCTCGATAAAGGGGATATTTGCACTGGTCCGTTTCAATTTACGTGGTCCGATACGCAGATAATGCGCTCCTGCAATTATCCCATATGACCGCTGGACATCCCATAGGTACATACGTGGCTGTGTATCCAACCGGATTACATTGGCGATATTCTCTGCTTACGTAAGCCAGCTCTTTGTGCCAGCAGTTCCCTTTGCCGTAATATATCGTTCTGAAATATCGGGATTATTTATTTTCTTCGTACCAATATTATTCTCGAATCGAGAAAATCATTTTTGATATACCAAATTTTCATAATTTTTCTAGCTGTTCCTTATTCTTTCTGTGAGATTGTTTAAGATCTTATCAATGTAAGTGGAAATAGATGATCTACAAATGTTAGAAGTCACACGAAACCGAACTCATCAATACACGTAATAGCACTCGGCCTCGTTTTATTAATGCACTTCTGCCTGAGAGAATTGCAAGTTCTCGTAGGCAGAGTGCAGCTGGCATCGTTCACTGCCGGAAAAGAGAAGTGCATTGTACGAAAAGTTTGCCGACGGGATGTGCGAAGAGGGCAAGTAGCCTCGGTAGATGCATTAAGGGCGCCCAGCACTCCCAGAAAATCGTGAGAGCGAAAGAAAGATAAATTCCAGGGCGACTCGTCTCTAAGGAACCAAGTTATGCAATCGTGAGGGTAAAAATCAACAGAAATGAAAATCTCCTCGCTGACTTTTGCCTGTAACTCCTGCGGGCTATGAGGAATGCGCGTGCAAGAGTGGCGTCTTTCGAATACCTTTGAAATTCCTTTTCTTTCTCTCAAATACCTTTTGACGCTCGATTAACGTTTTAGTTAGAGTTCCTTTCTACTCGAACTATAAATGAATGTTTATCCGTCCACGGATTCTCCTGGAGACTTTTTGAAACAACTTGACAAGTTTTCGAAAATCATACTTGCAGAAAGAAAACAACGTGTCTGCAGAGATCGATATTATTTGCGACAATGTTATAGATTTCATTTTAGAATCCGTTGATCATGACATTTTGAGATGGCGAATTTACGTAGGAATCCAAGGACTCTGTATTTAATTGTTACTGCTACTGAAGTGATTTTGCAGAAACTCTGCTGAGTTACTCTTGGATTATAGTGAAAGGCTAATGGTTTGACCTAGTAAATTAGTAGTTGAGAGAAGAAGCCAAGCATTAGGCCCAGTTTTAAATGGCAGGCAATCACCGAGGCCTCCGTCGCACCAACAGAAACTTTCGAACTCGCATGAATCCGGTACTCCGGCGAGTTCGTGCATCAAAGTAGACACAGATTTCTCCGGCCAATTTCGGATCCTTTTGGCGTGGAAGGATCGTTTTCCCGCCAGGATCGTTACGGCATGTCTATATCACCGCAACCTGATTTATTCTTATGGCTTCGGACCACGAAAGCAGAGCGTGTCCCAAACTTCCGCCTATAACACGAGCAGCTCTGCCAGTAAGTCGCGTATAATGAGTGACCTGCGGAAACAATTTTGCGGCAAAACTTCCTCGACATACTCTCTTCTGCGACGGATTATTCATGCGGACTTTAGCTATCCTTGGTTCACCTAAAGAACCGACCTTAAAAGTTCTTAAGAATCTAATTTCAGTTCCTGATATGTTTGAATACTGATGAGTCAAATATTATAATATTCGATTACTTCATTATTCGATCAATATTTCAAGTTTGTAATGAAATTTGCGAAAACAGAGGTACACATTAAAAATGTCAATACAAATATTTAAATACAAGCGTCGAACGATTACGTTAATCACTTGGTCAATGACAAATACCAGCCGTTTTCATCCGGTTATTCACAAATATTAAACTTAAGCATTAGCTATGCCGGACGCAACAGGTAGAGAGTACAGTAAACACATATCACCTTTCTAGCAAATTAACTCCCAAAGCAAAGTAGCTGTTTAATTTGATACCGGACATTCCGCCCATTCCGATTCCAATTTACCATAATGATACAACTTTAAAAATGATAATGGGTTCAAGTTTTTATTTAACAGTATAAGTTTACTGTAAGTGTCTAATTCTAAAGCACGTTCGACGCAAAATATTCGGAGATTGAAAAGATAATTACTCCATTCTGTTTAATTATGGATTTTCAGAAATTAATTTCACAGGGGATGACGTGGAAGTGTGCGAAGCGATGGTAGAGTGGTTGCGGAAAATTGTGCGAGAGCGTTCTGGTATGGCTTGTCAGTCAAGTATAACCAGGGCAAATTGTGGTGCAACGGAAGAAGCTTGTGGAAATTCGGTACTTATCGCGTGCGCAAGTGTGGAATGCAAAGAGAGACGAGTCAAGAATAAAGAGTAGTCAGGCGAGCGTTCGAGTCTCGTAAACGGTGCTGGTGCACGAAAGTCACGAAACTGCTACGTGATACTCCGTTGAATTGTCAGGCAATAGCTATTGTTTTCTGTAATCTCCACACGAGCTCCAATAACTTAATAATAAAGCTGAGGATCCAACCAATAATTCCAATGTTCCATCGAACAAAAAATCATTCTCGCCCAAAATAAGAGAGGCAGATTGCAATTTCGATGACACAGATTCGCGAGAGGGAAACAATACAATTTTTATTAAAAGTTATATCTCTGCCCGTATTACAGAGAGACCAACTAAAATCCGTTGAAAATGCAAGAGCTTACCGAATGAAAGTTAATAACTTTTCCGACAGCTGGGTTAGTAAGTTCGACTGGATCCTCAGTGTTACCTGTTACGATGACAAGAGAGACTTGTGGATTGCTGGATAGAGATGAGGCCAGAAGCTTCATCTCTATTAATTCTCATGGCACGTGAACTATTATTCTGTTACTCGAAGAAGCAACGAAGCAAACAGGCAAACTGCAGTGCATCCCGTGCGCAAAGTGATATAATGTCCGGAGTATATTAATTAGGAAAGTTGGCCTGGAATTTAATAAGGATCTATTCACCCGGAGCCTGGAGGATCGCGCCGTCGGAGAAATTCGAAACTGAACCACCAGGAAGAAGCAGATTGCGTAACGGTGTTATATTTATTCTCTCCCATAGACTGGCAACCTGGAAGGAACACTCGCTTCCCATTGAATTGTCCGCCGGGGACTTTCATCCACCCCTAGCTACTTCTAACGCAATTGTGTTTCGACTTGGACTGTCGAGAAGCGGGGAAGCTTGAATTTCAGCGCACCAGAGAGCGAGAGTAGAACTCTAGGTATAAGTGTATTTCTGTCACGTTTGCCGCAATTACCGTGGCAGTAATTGAGATGTGCTTTAAGAACTTTTCCGCTGACGTTAACGATGACGAGGAACACTTTGAATTCGCTTTCGCAAAATCTAGTGACACTGTCACGTAAAATTGGAGACCGTCGGTAAAGTGACGCAATTACACCAGGATGTTTAATTGCATCGTTGGTGCTATCGAAACGTTTGTCATCTTAGAAATATTTGTGAACAAAGTTAAGTTAACAAAGTCAAACATTCTTTTGGGTTATGAGAGTGGATTAAGAATCCAGGTACTTATAAATAATTGCTTTTTTAAGTCCTCGTTAAATTTATCCAGCTTACATTAATAAATTCTGTTCTGTTATCATTGCAATTACGAAAGTGAATTTCAGGGGAATTTCCTTTACAAGTTCCTTCCCACTTTTGGGAGGATTCCATTTAAACCACACGTATTATTTCCCTACCATTAAAGCGCAAATGGCTTGCTCCTTAATGAGTTGTCGTGGAATCGAAACGGGTACAATGATTTCCTCGAGAATCCCAAGGGGGATGCATCGTAGGGACAAATGCAGGGTGCACGTATCACAGGGAGGGTGTGCCACGCATTGCAGATGCGCTGCTTTAAAGCGGGGCATCGCAGCTTCCAATTGCTCGCGGGGACGTGGACGAGAAGCAAAACGGGGGAAGTAGAAAAGCGGAAAAATCGGGAGGGAAAATCTTTAACCCTGCGGGAGCCGGAAAAGCGATGTGAACTGGCATTGCGTCGCCATAAATACTATTTATTCATTAATTCGGATGCGTATGCGAGGACGGTTTCCAGCCTGGCATAATCTGAGCGTGACAGAACGTGTCAAGAGCAGGAGTTTCCGCAAATGCGGAAATATCCGAGGGCGTCGCGACGCTCTCCTCGTTTCACACGTATAATTTGTGTACCAGGCTCAACCATTCGAATCGCCCCCCGAGACCAAACGCTATCTCCCCTCTGACCCAACCCTCCTTTACCCCCAATTCTGCTAAATGACGATTCCTATTGACGAAGACCAATGTGCGACCTGGCACTCCTAACCCTTTCCGTTTCACACCAATCATTTTATTGATCCAGAGATTATCTGTAAAACTGTATAATTGAGAAAAGAGTGAACTTATTCCTCGTATTAATTAATCTGGCTGATTCTAAAGTGTAATCTTCAATAAGGGTTTTTTCTATCAATCGTTATCGATTTTCATAGTTCGATGCGGTACGCTAGTCCATAGAAACTCGCTAGTTCGCAAAAATCGATTTGTCGAAATTGCGATATGACACAATTACCGGTGGAACGTCCGCAGAAATTGGGTTAAATCCTGTCGCCGGTTCTCACTGCCACCTTTTCTAGTTGGCACTGGTTTCAATTGCACCTGTTGTGGCTGCTCGAAAAATTGCTGAGCGCTCGCCCCGAAATTTGACAACTGGACAACTCAGAAATATTGTGAAATTGAATTGACAATCAGATAAATTCATAAGTGAATTTACTTGAATTCGCAGGCAATATTACAATGTAAACAGGGTTGAATTATTATATTCCGTTCGTGCCGAACAACTATGAAACTTCCCCCATTAGTGTCCGGGATTAATCGGATTTCCGGATTTTGGTTACACCTGTGCGCCGCCGCAGCGCTAGTACGAACAGTCTCAATTCGCTCTCTGATAATGAGTGCTTTATGAAGTATGCATCGAGTTAATTGCGCTAATCAGCCAGTTGCATTCGAGTCGCGATTTCTGCGGCTTTGTCGGCCGAATTGTGGTGGAAGGAGTGCACTCGTGCTCGCCGATATTTGTCGGGGGAGCTACTAATTTAATATGTTTATTAACTAGCACCGTGTGAATCCCAACCGCATCGTTGGAAGTAGAATCGCCTGTTGATAATTGGACATGCTAATAATTTAGTTAAGCAAATTCTACTCATTTCCACCCCATTAACAAGTACTCCGACTGTATAATTATCGAAGATCAACAATGGAAAATGCATAATCCTTCCTTCTGTTATTTATTTCAATATTCTAGCTTGAGTTTACAGTTATCCCTACAAAGTTGTCGGTCCTGCAAATGCGATAAGAGGATCAGGTTTTCCAGGACGATCGTCCTGCCGGCATCAGGCTGCCTTGTAAGGGGAGAGGCTCTCGTTATTTCGCGTAACCAAGTGCGCTCGCAATTAGTGGCACTTTAAATTAGTGTTAAGCTGCGCATTTACACATGGCAGTGTGCGAGGCGCAGCAGAGCGACGACGTCAAGGAAGCCACTTGGAATAGATATGAAACACGAGAGAGAAAGAGAGAGAGAGTGAAGAAGGGCAACGTAGGTGGTGGTGGAAGTGAGGGACGCGATACTTGCACATTGCAGCGCCCGCGTCAACTGGGTTGGCTAAATCAGCTGATATTTCTGTATTTCCCTCTGCCAGTGTTAAGGGTGACTCGAAAATTCCTTTAAATTGATCCAATTCAGCTTTTAAGCTACTATATTTTACATATTTCAGTAAAAGACGTAATATTCTTATTTTTCGAGATAATGTAAGATTTACTGTAGCAAAAAAGGAAAGGTAAATTATGATTGCCTATTCAGTGAATGGCTGTTGTTGTGTACTAAAATTTTGGGTCACCCTGTACACTCAACATATATTCAGCAACTACGGGCGACCCCGACACAGAGATAACTGGGGAATGCTCCGCCCTCTATCTGGCCGTGCTAGCAGCTATGATTTAGCAGAGTATGCAGCATACGGACTGTAATCCTGAAGATTACAGCTTCATTCTCAGCTTGGAGTCAACAAATGTATCATTAGTGCTAACACGTGCCCTATAAGCCACCCCGTCCGAAGTAGTACGTGGCTTTTACCAATACTTTTAAAATAACAGAAATACTTTGGACGATACTAGTCATCTTTTTTCGGACGGCATATTTCTATAATTAATTCTATTGATGATCGATTTGTGAAACACTAATTATAGTATTAACATTTAATCACCTTAGATACATAGCTTTCACACAAACTTGTAATCGGTTTCACGGAATAGTATTCTATGCACAAGTTCACACCATTAATGGTTACGAGTCTTGGGGAAGTGTATGAAGTAAGTTCAAAGTTCAAGCGTCCCGAGATTGATAGTTTAGTAGTGGGTAGTGGAATACAGTGGAGCAGCACTTTAGCTTGGTATATGACACGTACGTACGTGCAGATCGGTTTTCGTGCAGGTTACATTCGGTGCGTGGCTTATGCTAATATGTTGCTTGCCACAAAACGTGCCGTAGTCACGTGCGGACTTGCCGAATTGCTGGAAAGTAGGTGACTACCAAACTCAGAGGAAGACAATGCGCTACTTTTCATCCGTCAGATTAACAGCCGACTAGTGAACTGACAACTTTGCCAGGCGTCTTCGGAAACTTTTGCGTGGAGCGTCTTCGATTAATATTGCTTGCACGACAGGCAAATTTATTACTCGCGTATAGTTTACAAGGCTCTTTGTTCGCGATGATGAACTCTCCATTGCTATATTGCGATGACAACTTCGCCCTCGGCGAAGCTTCCATGTATTTTTGGAACATCCACGCCTGCTGTTTATTCAGTTTCGGCTTATTGCAGGATCTCATTGTGAACTGACATCGCAGTGCTTCTATCTTGATAACTGCATTCACGCACGTGTCACGTGTATGCATGTGTGCGTAGATAAAGCTCTCGAGGCTCCGCACTCGCATAATTAGGCCGCGGGCGAATACCTATCGGTTATTTGTGCTTTCTTCGTGCAGTCTCTGCACGTTCAAACGTGAAATTAATTTCCAATTGTGCTGATGGCAACACATTCGATGCTGATAGCATGGCTTTTCTCAAATATCAACTGAATTCAAAAGTCTTTTAAAGCTTCCCTTTCACATTTTTTTTTTACAGGTCAACGGGATTTAACGAACGTAAAAGTAAACTGGTAAATTGTAAAAAGTAACGATACCAATTACAGTTTAAGCAAAAATGTTACATTTCCAGAGCCAATTGTTTCTCGTAACTACTGAACTCCCGAAACTACCCTTCTCAAATTTTGATATTCGAATTGTAAGCCTGCCATGTTCCATGCACAGCTCCCTTCCGGATAATTGTTAGACACTCACTCAAAATCCATGTGATCTGAAGCGTTATGCCTGAGCAAACAGTAAACAAGCCACGGATTCGTTAGTGCGCGACCTTGCTAGGAAACCTTGGTTCAAATGACAGGCCATGATAGAATCGCTAATTAAAATGTATGCACGTGAGTGTCAGTGGCGGTGCACCGCAGAGTATGAAAACGACGATAACTCTCATATTGCCTCATAAATTCATGTTTACAGAGAAAAGTTGGTGCGAAGGGAAAATTTACCTCTGACATATTCTGACTAGCAATTAGTCGGACATGCAAGTTGTGATCAGTCAACTTGAAGATCTAGAAATATCTATTTCCGTTCTGAATCACATGTACACTGTATTGGAGTGATCGCTCTATTTATTCCGGGAGGGACAAGTTATTCGTATTTATGGCGGCATATAGGCGCAATATAAAAAAGATCGCTGCTACATCAAACTGCACTTCGCCTTTGCAGATCAAATGGTTCATTCATTGCACACGGCACTCAAACTGCCAACAGACTATTCAACATTTACGTCTTTTTTTATATATTCTTCAGCCTATTGAATAAGTCATTGGAAGGTGTATATGAGGAACTAAAGTTTAATAGCCTGTAATATTAAGGATAGTGAATTATATCTCTATCGCGAGAATGGGAAAAATTTGGAATTTTTGTGGTGAGATTTCAACCACTTATTCACTTCCTTTATTATATAGCTGTTAGTATAAACTCCTCTAGCGACTTTAAGTATACGGGGCGTAAATTCAACTCGCTTCCCTTTAAAATTCTCCACTATCTCCGAGCGAGGCGGGACTCGTCCGGGGGTTTCTTATTAGCTCGTGCGCTCTTGCATTTATAGAAACAGTCGAGAGAAATTTATATGGAAGACTCTGGGATTGATAGAACAGTAGCTACGTTCTTTATTAGACAAAGAAATGGCTCATATTGCGGTCCATGAAATGGTCCTTGATTTCATTTTTAAGTGCGATGGCTTTTCGATCACTTTACGGGGTTTCCTACGACGGCGAACACTTAAGAGGGAATCTTACTGCTCTGCTTATCCCATCCCCGGCTTTAGCGAAGCTCATAAAGTATTGTCTTTCCACAGCTGCCGGATTATTAGTCCTTCCTCGTAGAGTGGCTGCCAGCTTTGCAAGCTTTGGAGCGGAAACTTTAAAGAAATAGAGCAGCCAGTACTTAAAGCGATGCCTACTGATCCAGCTAACTGCCAGCTAATCTTCTACCTGGCTTGCCTCTTATCATGAATGGATACGAACATTTTTTCATCGATCCCTTTGGCGATTGGTCTTTTCGTTTGCTGAGCCTTCTTGAATTAGCGCACATTTAAAGGTAGTTGACAATTACACCGAAAATTCTGAGGAAATGCTGGCATTGTCAAACGATACTGTTTACAAAGTCCGATTAATGAAGGTGCCATCTAATAATTAATATTCATAGGCCATGGGAATTAGCGCAAAATTGCTTCCTCTCCACACACCAACAATCGATGCACGCGTTTCTCTTTGCTAAATTACTGTGAGAAATTTTGGTTAAGCTGCTTACAAAGTGGATTTTGGCATCTGTTTCATTAATGCATTACCACAAGCCTACATTATCCTTCCACGCCTTTCTTGGCTCTTGGATTTTCAACCACCCTTTGCGTGTACAGCAGTTCAGATTCAATGATTCATTGCTCGTGTTCGCCTGTCCTTCTGGGGGATGTTGTTCTTGCCGGAGGGAGAGGAATATGGAGCACGTTTTCATGAATGAATAAGAACAGAATAATCGGGTAATGCTTTTGAAGTACTACGTCTGACTTGAAAGTACCAAATTGTACTAGAAAGTATTCCCAATCTTATTTGGTTCAATGGTAAAAGTATTCGATTTGTCTGCTTTTAAAGAGACATCAAAAAGTTTGAGTTTTTATCATATCACAACAGTCTTCAACTCCAATAATTGGATGACTCCAATAAAATATATACGATCTCCGTGGCACGAAGAACTACTGTATTATAAATTTAGCAGGACGAGTCAGTAGGAACTTTCGTGGGAAAGATGTTTCACTTCATGGGAACACACTAGTCCATACTAACTTTATGCGTCGTATGAACTCATATACCCGCTTGGTTACAGCCTAGGTCATTTCTCGGTTAGCGTGCGCCAGACTATGGATGTTTCACGGTGCAAAGGGTGACGCAGGAAGAAGGATGTAGTGAAACAAGCCGGGATCGATATTTATAGCATTCCTATTTTCACAAAGACGGAGCGTAGCAATATTTCTTTAATATCGATGAAAACTAGTTTGTGTTTCAATAATAAAACAAATTGTTTTTGACTTGGAAAACAGAGTATCCCATAAAAAATGTCCCACCCTGTGTCGAAGTCTGTAGGAGTCGTTACTTTAGCACATCCATCCTTTCAAGCAAGCACAGGTGTTATATGTTTGTATCTACTTTTCATCATTTCGAGTTGCACGTCGATAATGACTTGCTTCAAAGTTTGACGGAAGTAATCCAAGTCGGATCTGATCTTCATGGCTCATAAGCTAAAAAGAAGATCACGCAATGCCGGCAAACTGAGAATTTCTAGTTATATTTGCACGCCAAAGAAATTTCATCTCTTATAAGTTTTACAATTTAATTCTATTATTCCTGTAATAAGATAATTAAAATACATAATAGGATTTGACGTTGAAGGAAGAAGAGGAAGCTATGAAGACAAAGAGCAAACTTTATAGTAAGTATTCTTAGTCAATGACTTGTGGGAAATGCGGTGGACTGGCTGAGTCAGTGGATAGTAAGTAGTAGTAGCATATGCTAGTCAGCCGCGCGACAGTGATATGTGCAGGGCAGGGTCAGACATAATGGCATGGACGGAGAACGCAGTCCATATCGGCAGAAAGTCCTTCAAAGTCTCGGGATTCGGATTATTAGTTTCCCCTGGTAATATTCTAGCGCATAAGCTCCTTCAGAGCTCCAGCAAATATTGGAGCGCCGTGCATTGCGGGACTCGAGACTGTAATAACTAATTTCATCTCCCTTCCCTCAATCGTACTCAAGCGCATAATACAAATGCAAATTTCGAGACTCGTAATTGAAGTTACCATTTTTTCGTCTTTGACGCATTACTCATTTCGTAATCAACCTAGACAGAAAGTACAAAATTCATTAGTCTGCCTTTCCAATTGCTCGCATATTTCAAGCCTTTCACATTTTGCTTTTGATATCTGGATTGTTTAACTTTTCGTTCCATGTGTGGCTGTCGATTTTAATTTACAACTATTGAAATATTCAAACTTTTTCAGTGTTCCATTGTTAGTACGTTGGGGTCAATCGATACCAGGTTTGCTTCGTTTTTGTCCGCCTGTATTGTTGATATAGACCAGAGATTTCGGGGGAAAATGGGAACGCCTTTCATTATTATCGCGAGGAACTAACTTTATCGTGCTTCAAATAATTCAATTGATATTTCCGACTTTCCCATGGGATATTCGTAGAAGCTGACTCGACTCCCGGCGCATTTCAATCGGCATATGTACTGGCAGCATTCAAGTATCGAAATGATTCTTCGAAATTCGATTGGTTCGGTGGATCGCTAGCCATCGTTAATACGACATCTGGATTTTACTGGCGATTTACCAGAATATAGCACTGCTGATGGCCGAGAATCCCTTGGGCATCGCGACATAAATCATCCCGAAAAACCCCAGAGGTGATAGTTGGTCTCGAAACAAGGATTTACCTATCTAAAAGCCATTCCACACGCCAGTTGTTCTTTATCCACTGCAGTGACCATAACCGTTCTCTATCTTATAGTCTGTCCCTGCAAATATCGGACTTATATGATCCTGTTCTTCCTGAAAGTGAATTCGATAATTTTGTAAATAAATTTAGAACATATAAGTACGAAAAGTGAAACGAGGAAAGTCGAATACTTGAACATCGACAAGATATAGAAGACGAACTTCAAAGCTCTTTAACAGGTTACATCTAAGACTCTTGGAAGTTGCAAAAGAAATTAAAAGCACCACGTAAAGAACGAAAACTGTATGAACTTTAAGAATAGCTTAGCTCTAATCCAGCAGACGCACTTTGTTGTTGGCAGCATCAGAAGGAGCTTTGTTCTCAATTTTTTGAAACTCTTGACGGTAAATGCAATAGCAAAGGGAGGTTGCTAAAGTGGGCGGTGGTTCCAGAGCTTTATTACGTAAAAGACAGTCTTACATAGTGAGCATCCGTGCGAGAAGCAGAAAAGAAGAATTTAATTTACACTCTTGGCAGCGAGTCGCGAAGTAGCCGTCAAGTGAAAAGTTTTAACAGCGTTTTCTTCCTAGTTTGTTGCGTGAACGTGAAATTGCCAATGCAATTTTGCATAAGACGCAGCCGTCAGCAGCGGAAAACACCTTCATTAAATTCAATCAGTTACGTCGGCGCTAACGGAACATGATAAAACAACAAGATTGCCAAAGCACCATCTTCTTTGGCAAATTCACTCTCATAAATCCAACGCTTGTTTCTATTCCAACTCTTATTCTCCAAGATCGTCCTCACAAATTCTATGTTTACTAAAGTGAAAGCCGCCCATATCGCAAATCTACAATTCGAGGACTTTAAAATTCAAAACCGTAGAGTTGGCAAAATATGCTGTCAAACCTTGTAGATTAGCATATAAAGTTAAAACATCGATCCATTAATTCTACAAAAATGATATATCGGAAGATATATCGTCTGAAAATTCGATCCCTCATTGATTAGAGATTGATGACCCGTGGAGGTACAGGAAGGGTAAACACCATTCGTTCTCGCTCAATTATAAATCACTGGAAGTGGGTGAGAAGATTGGTGGTCCAGCCGGCGATCAGCCGAAAATTGAAATCCGGGGAAAGGGCTGTTTACATGGAGATAACTGCTTGAGTAATGAACCGTTTCCGTGTAATTACGGCAGAGCAGTCTCGCCGATTCTACTTATCGATCTATTCTAATTATCGCTTCCCAGTCATCCACGTATATGCATGCTAACGTGTATTAGAAACCTAATCAGCGCGAGCTTGCATGTTTGCCGCTGCCAGACAGCTTAACGATGTTTTCGAGTACTCGTTCGACGTTAAAATTCAAGAGTCAGGTTAACAACATTTGAATCTTTGCACGTAGTTAATGTAAAGCTCTTAATTTATCATTAAACACAGTTCTCATCGAGAATTTTTCATGTCGAACGACGCGAATCTAGGGAAAATTAAATCTCAATTTGTCGAAGTGCGCCATCACTTTAGAAACTGCAGACGTTTCGAATGAAAGCTTTAAATTGAAATACAAATAGTAAAAAAGAGACCTGCCTCTGGCAATGAGAGATTTCTCCATTTGTCATAAGGGTCGAGTTGATAGAATTTTGTAAGTGTGGTAGCTCGTCTCGTCTATTATGCATGTATATGTGTGGGAAGATATTAACACGGTTCTATGTATTGCGTAACATTGCGAACTGTCAGCTGCGATGGTTTCCACGTATGCTCGGACCGACACATACTATAATAACAAATCATGGTTGCTCGCATTGCCCACAAACACAGGTCCAACTATGTCTACTCAAGAATAATATATTACTGCGATAAAATTCTACACTAGCATTGTGCGGGACGAGCACTTTCTTGCAGTTAACAAGCAAATTAAATTCAAGAGATTTTAATCTCACTCGAAACAACCTACTATATTGATGACAAGAAAAGCCCTTTATATTTATAATTGAGCCATTACAATCGGATGTAATCAGACTAAATCAACTAATATTGTGGGAAAGGCGGAGAAGACTCATTTGGTCTAATTTTTATCCGTAACACGTTTCGGCATCTGGAGTCGGAAGCAAAGTGAGAGGGCAGACGACGGCGGACGGGTACTTTGGCGAAGCTAATCAAGAGTAAAAATGTAATGAAACAAAAAAGGTGCAAGAGGAAGGCAAACAAATGCAGGTCGTTGGGCTGGCAAGAAAAATGCAATTCCTCGGCTGGTGGAACCTGGCGTGACTCGTTAATGGCGCACAGGTGGGAAAAAGGTATGCTCGGTCACGCGTCGTGTAATCAACGCGACTGGACCACGTAAAAAGCAAGGAAACCTGAGACTCTGCCCTTTTAAATAACGTTACTGTTAAGGGTGTACGGGGAATTGTGTTCCAAGGCTAATCATCGAACGAGAATTAATGAATATTAAAAACTTCAACACTGCTTGAGCATAACAATGCTATTTTTTTATATATATATATATATATATATATATATATATATATATATATATATATATATATATATATATATATATATATCGTGTGTTAATAATGTGAGGAAAATAACAAGTCGGGCAATTGATTTTTCCTTCCGTTTCAAAATATCCGCAAGACAGGGCTAATTTTTGAATATGCACAAAACTACCAGGTGTGCGTTCATGTACCACTGCAAGTATCAAGAATTAAAATTTGTAATGCAAACACGTGCATGGCCAGGCGGCCACGCACACACACTTTCATGGAGATTGTGGATTTAAGGGAGCTTTTGGTGGAACCGGGAAATTCCCATTAGCTCGTGAACGGAATATCTGAAAGGTTTTCGGTGTATTTGTGCAGCCAAAATGTTCTGCTGCTCGTATAGGAATATAAATGTGACTACTAGCGGACACACCATACCCATTCGCAGTTCTATACGCTCGAATACAAGTGACATTGTATTAGAAGAACCGTTTTCAGAATAATTAATGTCCCTAGGAATCTACTAAATCCAGCTTTTTACTATCTAATTATAGATTATTTTCTTAAGTTCAAATCGAAATAAAAAAGTGTTAAAAATAAATAAATATCGTACATCGAATTGCCTCGGTTCGAATTTTGCACGCTTTCGATCAAGTTCTGTAGGTCCAGGTGCGATTGCATTCTGAACTATCACGAATCCCGTTGAAATTCCCGTTTGCTGGTGCTCGAAACAAACGAACGATGGGAGATCTATAATAGCAGCGTGGTTCACTGGTATCGACATGCAAGGCAGGCAAACTGGAAAAAGAGAGGCAGGCCGAGTTGGCGCTAATGCAGTTTGCGAGGACAGAATATCGATGAAGGAATTATGCCTCGGATATGCTGCTCTTGAAAGAACGATCCGTGATCCATGCGCATATCACCAATTTCTTTCGACCATGTTCAACGGGTCAAAAAAATCGTGCCCGTGACTTGGTGAATGGAATGAAACCACGGGACACCGGCTGGGACGATCTGCAGTGTGACTTCTCCCTTTCGAGAAGCGGTGAAGCTGGAAAGCTCGACAAGCGTTTGACAGGCAATATCGACAGACTAGTTTCTCGAGGGCTTTCCCACTGACAGATAGCGCCGTTAACGAGGACGTATCGTTCCCAGGCTCCAATTTACAACGGGCCATTACAGTCACTTGCCAAGTATTACTACAACCATCTTAGCGAATTAGCAAACCTCATGTTTATACAACTGAATATACATCGTTAATAAAATACTAGAGGATTCTATAACAATCTATAGAAAAATATCTTTATTAGTAGAATGGAAAACGCGAGGATCATCACTGAGAAGAACGAGTATCAAAATTTAAATTTTCACTGGAATAAAAAGCCAGGCTTTTATAGGACGATTCAGAGATTATCAATCTCAGTCTGACTCACACGGATTGCGATTCTATGGGCTGGAAATAGTTTTGTTAAAATAGAATAGTCGCGGGTAAATGGGTTGCGGGATAAAGCCGAGTATTCCCATTGGCCAAGCCTGGTGCTATATTCGAAATCCGACGGGCCCGTGTTTGTTTCCCTCTCCGGAACAGCCGTACACGGGTTGAGCTAACCGGCTTCAAAATTCACTTGATTATACGGCTTTAGGATTCATGAAACGTGCATGAGTGTAGCCCCCCGCGAATGGCGTATAATGTACGCCGAATTCCCAGTAAATATTCGAATCTCCTGACAAGAGCGTGAACGCCTCCCAGATAGAATGACGAGAATTACAGTGGGTTTCCACGCAAGCCGTCAGCAATCCAACTCTCATTCATTACCGCTCTACTCTTCTTCCGATTCGCTGTGAATCATGATTTATTTAGAGGCCTTTAATTACATATCGATCCGACGCCTGTTACACATTAATTATTCAATAGTAATGTAACACTGTCGCATAAAAGAACACTGCGTTAAAGTTTTAAGTAATTCTTTCAGTGTTCAAAAGCTTTTGTCAAGCCAAATTTTGTCCCATCAGAGCATTATACGCGGCATCGCGAGCCAGCGCCTGTAAATGATTCGGAGTAGCTGTAAATCTCGGCGAATCTGTAATTGCATTCCGCGCAGCGTGCATAGCAATTCACATCGGGATTTATCGGGGCACAATCAGCTCGGCACTGATTGCAATCAAAGTTATTTTCATAACGACCACTTGCCCGTTCACTGCGGATCGTCGTCCCTGATTTCCATCAGGTGACATGACTATTTTATTAAATAACTCAATTCAGTCGTGGCGAATTTCCAATGCGCCGATTCCATAATGGGAAATTAAGTATGGCATTCTAATTAATTTCTGTCAGCCTGACACCTGATATTTTAACCATTAATTCAACGGGATGGGTATTGAATAGCGAGTAAGATAGAATGTAATAAACAAAATCTCTGCGTCTATTAATTATATTTCGCAAATCATATATCATTTTCCCTCATAAATTTGAGTGACAATAATTATTCCTAAAAACTATAGTTTAGTAGAGTTCCGAATTAATTAGTCATTCATTTAATTTAATCGACTAATAGCTTAGGAAAGATTGTAAGAATGAACTTTTCCTCAGTGCTCGCATTAATTCCCCTTGGAGGAAACTGAGTTGCAAATTCAGCCTCTTATTTCGCAGCATCTCTCGTTTCGACGCGCGTCAATTTCTCCAAGAAAGGATTTCCAAACAAACACCGTGGCGGGTAATGCCGGGGAAAGTGGCAAGAGTGAATAGGTATCAAGGCACACCGGCGTCGGAGGTGAGATTTTGCAAAATGGTTCGTGCTCCTTCTCCCTGGAATTACCTCATCTGCGCCACTTTGCGGCACACGCAGACTCACAGTCGCCCGAGGAACATCGACACACACTCGTAGACGCATATTCGTTGGCTTACAAAGCGTTGGCGCTTCGCAAAAGAGGACGCGGCATGCATTGACAAAAATGCAATCTCTTTTGGTATCGTGGAGAGGAAAAGTAGCGAGACGAGAGAAGAGAGAACTCGTAAAGTACTGGCGACAACCGTTACTTCTTCTTCACGAGTCGTTGGAAAAAGGGTATTTCGGATTTGCACCTAGATAGCTTGGTGAACAGGCGCGCGCGAGTGTCGCATTCGCCAATGGATCTTCTTCAAGCCGACAATATCATTTAGGATCGGTCAGTGGAAAATGCTCACCATTTACTAATTAATTTCAAGTGACAGGTAAGTGATTTCAATTCCATTTTTATCCTTTTTATTGTAAAGTGTCCTTTAAGAAATGCTTGAGACAAAACAATATAAAAACAACGTCTTTTCGTTACATTAAAAGCAGCTGTGACCTACTTTCAATGAAGCTGTACGTCATTTCATTAAGTTCTCAATCTGACTTCCGATTAACAGAGAATTATTATCGGCGCACGAAACTGGGTGAGGGGGCGCAAGCCTGTGAACCTCGCATGCCGGAAATTAACCCTTTGATTCGCGAGAGCCGTGCACTCGACTGGCATAAGTTCGCGCGAACTCGAGAACAATTATTCTATTGCAGGTGCAAGCACAGTGTCCGTATGAACACATGTTGCTTTGTTGCCGTAAGTGTATTACGTCAATCAGCTGCGCTAATTAAACGACGTCGACGGTATTGTCAGTTGCTACATGATACGGTCTGGCACTTCGGAGCGAGGCAAATCTTTGTGGCTTCTATTCTGTTCCATATTACAAAAGACGTATTACGTAAATCACAATTGGAGACACGATTTCAAAATGCGGTTTGTCACTCCATTAAAATGATGAATTTTGTAAAGTGTTACATTAAAAATATGAATTGTATGCTCTCCTGACTTTGTTCAACAATTAATGACAATTTGAGAATTAAAATGTCATCCTCATGGCAAAGGATTTGGTTAAGTCAACATCTCGGTCGAATGAAACGAGGTGCGCAACAACATTGCGGAATATTTTTAATTAATTTCGAAGAGAACCCACCGCCCCTATCTGCATTCGGGTAATTAGGCAAATGTGGAATATCTCGTTAGGGCTCTTCGGAAGCAATTTGCATCTACGGTCACTGCCAGGAATAACTCGATCCTGTCTACCCTTCTCTTTCTCGATTTGTACCTGGCTCCTCGATGTCCTCTTTATGCAACTGTCGAACTTGTTTTTATAAGATAGGACCGTCGCAAGTTGTTCTACATATACCAACTCGGCCACGAACGAGCAACTACGATCCACTTCTTCCAAGTTCCACTTCCTTCCGATAGGATAAACAAGGAACAATAGATTTTTTTGATACTCTTTTTTGCCTCACAGTTCCCGGAAGCTTTCAAAACGACTTTACCATGATTCCAAACATTCTATACTGAAATTTTGGCATTCTCAAAGTTTGAATCAAACTCTAAGTAAAACTTTGCCATTGTAAAATAAACATTGTATAATACATGTAGCTTAATCAAACTAACAAATGACGAAATTTTGCCGAAAATTATTTAACATCTGCTTCTCGCAAACGACTATGTACAATGTTTGGAGCGAAGGAGTTAATTCAGCAAGTCACACTCGAAGTTAGGGCATCGTGTCGCGCCGGTTAGTGTCGGAGGAGTTGGAAATGTTTCGAGATGCAACTCGACTGTTAAGTACCATGGCGGAATGAACTCTACTAGAGGAAAGACGAATGACGCTGGTCGTGCTAGCATATGTATGTATAATGGCTGCCCGACTCGATGAGAAAGAGCTTAGTCGTCAGCAAAACTTTATGATGCATTGGGACACCACTACATCAAATCCAAGCCTCCCATCTAAAGCATGACTTCCTATGAGTCCAGACTATTCTCGGCGTCTATAAATTGCTATTTTGACAGATTGCAAGGCTAAAGTTCCCATTCAATATTAGTCAACACCATTTATCACTCTCGGTTCAATATTTCCAATGCCCTTAATCCTATTGTATATATGAACTTCATCTGTACATTCAAACTCGTGAAGACTTAATTAATGTAAAATCGTGCGGTCAGGATCTTCCCGATTAACAAGTAGATTACTGAAGATACTCTGCATTGAAATAAAATATCCGAGTGTTCCAATTTCGTTGGTAATCGAAGGATAATGATACTTCCTTTCACCTAGCGATTGGAAAACAGAGAGGGGGAAAGTAGAAATGATATCTTGATAGAATGTAGGTGAACGTGGCTAGTACGAACCTGCTTCAATAAATCTTTAAAAAGATGGAAGAGAACGGTGCCTTCGTAGAAAAGCATACAATAAGGGATGAAGAAAAAGTTCCAGCATGCAGCGGGGTGAAAGGCTTGGGGTTCCCAGTTAACCCGAGTATTGATGTCGAGAACATTTCATCCAGCGACTCGGAGTTATATCATCGACTATTGGGAGTCAAGTGTTCATGATACGCTTGGGTGCAGCGTGTCAAACGTTTAAGACCCAATCACACATATCGCCGATGGATCCACATTTGTGCGCAACATGCTCGACATTTGTGCAAAGCCGCTCGTCGATAGTTCTTGTTCGACAGGTGTACTCAATCGGACAGTGCTCTTTGACCCGAGGGTGACTGATATCTCTGTCACTTATATGTAGACAAGCTCCTCAATAGTTTCCAATTAGTAACGTATGCTCGAGTTGCAGCACGAAACAATGGCTTCAGTCGAAAAATGTGGAACGGTAACACTTGCGAAAGTGTACCCAATACTTTTGACAGTTATCAAGTTTTTTGCGTATTGGAGAATTGAATTTAGCAAATATTATTGTAAAAATATGAGACTACAGTTTTTTTTAGAGATTTTTCTTGACATCTTCAAGGAATGTCACGTAGTTCTAGCTAAAATAAAATGATTTAGTATTACTGGCTGCTCCACACACTTTTCCCAAAAGGGATCTCTTTCGTTTGAAGCTGCGGCTGCTCCTAGAAATGTACTGAGCACTGGAATATCATATGTCAGTTCTTTTTTACGGTGCTGCGTTTATGTTATTACGCATATTTCGCCGACAACTTTCAGCATTCTCTCAGGGCGACGTATTTCCAGGGTAGAGTAACAGTTTTTGCCTCATTTCTCCCTCAAATTCCTCGTAAATGGAAGCTTAACCCGCTTATCGTCGGCGAAAGATTCTCGGGTACAAAAATGACGTGAAGAGGAGACTCATCCAACCTACTCTCGGATGTATGCATTTAAAAGAAGTTTTGCCGCAGCCTGTTCCCTTTTATGTCCGATTTAATGAAAGTTCTAGCCCGTATTACCATGCATCAACATTCAAAGGGACTCGTTAAAAATTCTTCGGCTCCTTGAAAGACAAATTTCTCGAAGTAAAAGTACACAGCAGCACGTTTGCTTGCTAGGAAATTTATATCGTAATGTGGTTAATGCATATTTCCTTCGGGAGGAAAGAAACTTTCCGAAGAAGTAACTGGTTAGTTAAAGATCCCGAATAAACAAACTTCGATTTCATACGTTTTTTACTTGAATCACGATACGTATGAGGGAATGCTTTTTGCCGTGTTTTTACGAAGCTTTGCCGGAACTTTCGAACAATCAGCGAATTTGAAAGCGACCTTTCATCATCAACAGGTGACACATTGTTCCTTCAGATTTAGTTGCGAATCTTCTTTTATAGTCTTCCATTTTGCGATTATTGACAATAATACTCGTAGATACGAATTGATAGCTCTACTTTTATGAAAGAAATTTACCTAACTTAACCTTGCGCATAATGTAACATTGTTCTATAAATCGATTGGCTTGAGGCCACACTTCGGAATGCAAAAAGAAGAGGAGAAAACTAGTTCTAGTTCTGTGGTCCAGTTCGGACTCATGTTTACTCGGATCCTTGGCCACAAGTGTGAAGAAATAATTTATGAAATGCAGTAGAACCCATAAATCAGAACACAGGCCGCATCCGTCAATAAAAAATTCAACAGATAATGTGATCATCTTGCGACCACAGATAGTACCTGGCAACCTGCCATTGGTAGCCTGGCAGATTCTCAGGAACCCTAATCCCCCCAATGTTTAATAAAGCACCACTGATACCAGCACCTACGACTATGAATATCGATTAATTGAAGTATTACTCCCTGGAAAGCAGTTTGCAACTCGAATTAAGAACACCAAAAAGTGCGAACTCACCTTATATTACTCGCTAGCACCTAGAAGTTTATCTCGTAAATCTTGCAAATCTAATTTAGCAGTAAACCAAGCACGGCTTCAAGTATTCATTGAATTATGTGAGATCATCTGGGTTCAAATAACTACATAAGTAAATGGCGTCAAATTTCAAGGTGTCCTAAATGGAATTCGATATTGCATTTCGAAAAACGTGACGGATTCTGATTTTTCATGTTATTACTGGCTTATATTGAATCCATACTTTGCCTCATCTTATTTCGAGAACCCAAAGAGAGGTAACTCAATGAAATAAAAAAAGTTATCGAAAATGTATAAGAATTCTGTATCAATATCGTCATATTTTATTTACACAGGCTCGAATGTAGGAGAATCCGACTACTTCATTGCGACTTTACCACAGCCAGTATTTTGGCACTTGGAATTCCAGACTTTTCGGGCAAAATAATCGGGAGCGAGAAAAAAAGGGAGTCAGCGGGTAGAGTTTCATCCCAATTCAGGGACTGCGAGCCAACGAATTGATGTATTCCATATAAAGTTTCGCTTTTTTCGCACGCCTAGAATTTTCGCCCTGGTATTGCTAGCTTCAAAGCCAACCGATGATAGAGAGCGGATGACACAATCATCACATGGATTGGATTGCGCCCGTTGGATTCTAAATGCCGGTTTTTTTACTGACCGCGTTGTGCCGTCGATCCTGCGATCGAACATCTTGGAAATCAAACAGGATCGAGCGTTCATCGAAAGGAAATGGGATTGCTTCTCGGGAATGGTATGCACTCGGGCTTAAGGAATACATCTAATACGAAAAGTTTCCGATTTCAATATATATCGTATTCAACACATAAATATCGTGCAGTTGCGGAGGAAAACTAGTAGCATTAAATGCCCAACTATACGAGTGATTAATTCTACTGGAAGGAAATTTATCACTGTTGAAAACTCGAAGAAAATTAGAAGCTACTGGGTAAGCAATGGCAAACGATACTTCAGTCCAGCCGTTTAAGTCCCAATAAAAGGTACCAGGTAGATTGGTACCAAAACAAAGGCCGAGCTTAGCTTGCTCTAATTCTCAGTCATATTTACATAATGTCAAGTAGACTATTGGATGGCCAAAAGCCAAAGTAGTCTATCGCAGGATACAGTTCGTTGCTGAACCTTCCGGAAACGACAAACAAAGTGAATCGATTTATAGGAGAGTGTCGAGGAAAGCGGCAAAGCTGCCGGATAGTTTCCCTTTGTCTCGCGAACTTGGTACAATAGGTAGCATCCCCTTTGCTCGTACTACACTTTCTGCCTTACCCGGCAACATCACTGGTGTTAAGTTTTCATTAGTGTGTGTTGACTCTCCTGATTACTTGGTAATTGTTGGACAGTTGTTTCACTTATGTACTGTTATATAGCAATTAGCCCCTTCACAGAATTTACATTATAATCGATTGGAATATTGGTTTAACTTATGATTAAACTGCTATAGGAAATTTCGATTAGCTTGTATCACAACTTTTGTAATGTGCCTCGAGATAATCCGATCTTTAATTGGATATTTCTAAGAGTTCTTCACAAAAGTGGCCGTACTTTTTCACGGGGCCGTCCAGTCTTGTTTACTTTTCCTTCAGCCGAGAAAATTTCGTTAGCAAAAACTGGGCCGGCAGCTACTAGAAAGTTAGAACAAATAAGTTTTCACGGTGATACGAATTGTGGAAAAGAAGCGGAGGAAGGAAATAGAGGAAGCTCTCACCATGAGAAAAGGCATGCTGGATTAATTTCTTTCATTACTCGTCCACCTTCCTCCGACACTCGTTGGCCACGCGGAACTCGTTTAGATCAAAATCTATGAGGACAGCGAATGTGCAGCTGGCGCGTTGAAATATAAATTTCCCCGGCCCATTCGAAAACCGCACCTATGACCGCTCTGAATAGTACACACCTGCAGTCGTCGTCGCCAGCAGAACGCTTTGCTATCGACCCTTTTCCCGTTCTTTGTTCAAAATCGTGCAACTGAAAAGCTTCGATTCACGTGTCCAGAAATGAGCAAACTGACCGAAACATTTAATGAAGAAAAGAGACTAACTATTTGAAAACTCCTGAAATAATTGAAAGGTGTGACAATTCGAAAAGAAATGTATCTGAATTTTTTTCTCGAATTTCCTATTTCTTCCAGATCCCACTTTTACTCTTTGGTAACTGTGGAAAGTTAGAAAATGGATCGAAGTGATCTCCGATGAGTGTAATAATAAGATTCTCTAAATCTCGTATGGCAATTGAGCAGTCCTATTTAAAATATTGACAACGACGAGTAGTTCTAGCTAGCTTCGGCGCGGCCAGAAGTGCGAGCTACTGTAATAAATTAGACGTTCTTCGAATTCCGCGTGAAATGAACGTGGCTCGAATGTAAATGAGATTAATCGGGAATTCGCCGCCGCTCTTTTCCATGTGGACCCGTGCCTTAATTCAGCAGGCTGTGCAAGTGTCAGCGCACCGAATGAATGGTTGATTCTGACACTCTGCCATCAAGTCCTCCACCCCTTTTTACAGGAAATTCCTGATCTTTGAGTTGAACTTCGAAACCATTAATTCCTTTGTATAACTTTGAAAATAAATCTTCATTCCAACAGTTGTGCAAGTTCCTCCCGATATTACTTAAAGATAGAATCATTCGGAAGTGGTAAGGCATGAATATGATCATTTCGAGGACTACGCCGAAATGCGTAATTGGGAGAGGCTGAATGGCCGCATCATTACCGTGATTAGCAATTGGCTCATTCGCCAGTATACCCCCTGTCACCGTTTTACCGGCGAGCAACGATGCTATTCGAATTAATCTTGTGCAATTTGCAGTGCAACCCTTTAATTCCACTCGGTCGGACTGTTATTTCATGCGATTTGCATTAAAGTCCATTCAAACGATAAGATTAGTTCGAGAGATTGTGACTTTTGGTACGTCAGAATGGCTTGGCATTCCAACTGACATTACCACCAACTCGCCAAGTTAACGCGTTGTTTTCGGAACGGGGTGCTCCAGAATTACACTCGGAGGATGGTTTCGGAAAGTGGGTGCAGTCTTATCTCTCGGTTTTCACGCTTTACTACAATCGCACGGCTGGATTTGGCACTGTCGAAAATAACCAGGCGAACGGTGAACGGTGTAAACTCACTGGGCCAGCGACACTCGAAAGGGATTTGCAAGTGTCCGTGAGCTGCCGTTTTCATGGACGTTTGACCTTTTCAATCGATACACATTAGCAACTAAATACAATTCGATTGTAGAACGACGCGGCTCCCTTCATGTTCTACTATCGACATACTGAAAATGAATACCCTGTTTGTGAAAACCAATTGCAATTTAATGGTACGATGCCACTTCTTGCACCGTGCAACTCTAACAAAAGTTCATTTCATTGCTTCAGTAGCAAAAAGTTAAGAGTCTTGCGTGCGTACGTTCAATTGAAATAGTTCATTAGATTTTTCGCGTATTAAATACACATAGTTGTAAATGTAAACTGGAGTCTGGCGGTGCTTTGCATTTATGATCGCGGTAACAGTTACTGTTAGGGGAAAGGTTAGATTGTTATTCATGCAGATCACATAAGCATGTACTTAGACACAAGTGGAACCACGTTCCTCTCGAGGAAAGTCTCAGCACACCCTCTCACACTCTGGTGAGAGGGTGCCTCGGATTCAAGCCACGTTCTCCCTTCATTAGACAGGGCCAATTAAGATCAGGCAGTCTGACATTCACTGTGACCACAAACGCAGAAAGACTTAACACTTACCCAACTGTTAATCGCTGGTGTAACGCAGTATCTATTGATTAACAGGCACGCGTTATCGGTGGCCGGGATCCCTCAGCAGTTATCGGTACTTTGTGCTTGACAGTTCTTCGGACGATTGTACCTCGAAGTATTGGGAAAGTCAGAGTGCTAAGAGCAATTTTCCCTCGCTTTAGTTCGACGCGAATTGGGTTATTTATTGTTGAATTGCCCGGCGGAAACAATTATTTCAGGTTTTTCGCTTCTCGCTTAGTTGGTTGGTCCACTGCTGGTTCACACATGATGGAGTCACACTAATCGAATGTTACTGTCTCTAGATTCACTATTTTCTAATTATTTGATTTGGAAGTAATTTGATATGGGTTCTGTTTTTTAATTTGTTCCGAGCTGTCAGCTTATCGAGTTTACTATTAATTTAATCTCTCAGTTACAACATCCTATTGTGGCCTAAAGCGTTTAGCATTTTGCTTTGAAATTTCGGGCAGTGCACTCGTTGGTACACACCGGGGTTTCCACTTTGTTCTAGCCAGCGCTTTTTTTTTCCAAGCAGAAAACACTGTCAGTAAATGTTTACCGCCCGACGCCGCGGGCAAACAGTCGCGGGAAAGGTTTCGACCGGAAAAATTTAGTTTGCGCGCCCGCAAAGCAACCCCCATAAATTCCTGGTATAATGATCCGTAAACGTCATACGTTTTTGCGGTAATCAGTTGGCAAGAGTGTGACAGTCCGAGCTGCCTTACAATTACGCTGTCCTTTAAAGCCCTGCTGATCCCGTCGTGCAAAAAGCCGTCATTCTCTCCGAGTGCACTCGCAACATGGCACTCGCCCACCTTGAGCCTTTGATTCTTATTCACCCCCGCAGCTAGAATCAACCGCCCTTGCAACTTCTCTACGCACGAGTTTTTACGCCTAATGGAAAAAAATCCTTTCTCTCCTTTGACCCTTTGAGCACTCTCCACCGACACTTTTGACGATTGGACGTCAGAATTTTAAAAAAACTCAGAAGGACTCGCGACATTCCAAATGGGAAGCTCATGAATAATGAATGTCCTGCCGTTACTTCTTGTAATTACTATATTCTAACGTCCAAGTTCACCCCCAAGACTATATCTACCTCCTAACTTCAATTAATTTCGCATACCTAAATTTACAATCCGTCCCCTGCAATAGGGATTCATTTATATTCAAAGTTTCCTTTTAAGCCCATTATTCAAATTGCATTACATCAATCATGTTCGGTCAAGCTCGTTATTATTTAATTCATTTCATGCTTTGGATGTATTTTCAGTTTACTCAACTTCATTGTCGTTGCCTTGCGAAAAGACGGGATTCTTGTTAAAAGAATCGCGAAAGTTACGAGAATTAATGTGACACCAACCCTCCGAGAAATCGGATTCTTTCAAGTCTTCGTTACAGGTATTACCGGGAAGGATTTGGGTTACACCGGTTGTATTACACGAGCTTCAACATCTTAGTCACGGCTGATGTTGGTACTGATGTTAGTACGAAGTCGTGTAAACGAAAGGATTGAAGGCGAATTGAGGGTGGCCGTGTGTTCGGCACGGCGATCGCGCGCGTACTGAAAATCCCAGCAACACCACCCCCATTCGACCCTTATGCCGCCGCCTCCGCCGCCGCCGTCGACTCCAGTTTCACTTCCAGTTCCAAGCAGAGGTCCATATCAGTCGGAATACGGTTTCAATGGCTGGATAACCACTGTAGAAACCCCGGCTTCACTACCCTATTACTTGAAAGTTTTACACTCGATCCCTGGATGAGTTATATTTTATCGCTTCATGATCTTCTTGCTTGGAACTTCTCTCCTTCGCTTTCTCGATAAATAAGGGCCTTCTATTTCGAGACGATTTCTTGTTGGATCTTGTTATATTTTTCATCTATTCAAATTTTTACTCGAATTGTCTTATGTAGGAAGTAGAATTCATTGTAATCGATTACTGGTTATTGAAAGAATAATTGTGACATGCGGGATGTTTCTGTATTTCCAGAAAATATCCCAGAAAATATCCCAGCAAATATCCCAGAAAATGTTTAAAAACTTTGAGAAGTTCCGCGGCGTTCCATTAAGTTTCCAGCGAGTACTGAATTATTCTCAATGCAGTGGCGTGCAGAAGTGTACTGCTACGGCTTCTATGAAGCTAGTAGAACCCACACGTTCAAAGTACAACCCGTTGGAAATTCGAGGTGGTATTGTTGCACGTAATAAGTCATCAAGCTGCCTTCAGTTGCGCACCGAGTTACATAATTCTGTGAAACTGTGGTGACCCTCACAGACAAGGGGAAATCGCATCATTGGAAACTGCAGGTTGATCAATAACCAATTTGTAAATCAGTAGCATGAAATCCATTCTGATTTTACGAGTTTTTATAACACAATCCTTCTAACTAGTGCCAACGGGATTCAATAGAATTGATTAAATTCCTTTTATTAAATAGTAATTAATCAAACAACAGTAACCTGATCAGTTAATTAGTAATATGTACCAATCGTTTCACGTGCAGTGCGGGTGTTCGCTAATTTTCGGGAATTCCACACTTTTAGTGAAACTGATAATATACTGGCTTGCGCTCGCACGTGCAAGAGAGGAATGGGAGGTGGAAGAGATGGGAAGGATAGAGCACAGCTATTAACGTTCTCGCAATTAATTACGCTTAATTAACCGAGGAGCAGCTAATCGCTGCTCTATTCGCGCTGGGCTCCAATATTTAAATGTGCGCAAGTGCCGAAAGTGTGCAAATTATGCACGTGCAAGAGCGAGGTACGAATTTCGCATATAAATTCGTATTTCGTTATTCTGCTGTTACTCTTGTTCGATCGGTGGTAATCGCAGGCCGTGAAATCCTGATAAAAGTATTATGTGAACGCGCATATTGACGCCTGCGATACATGATAACCACGTGTATCAGCCACGCGTAAAACGTGTTGCCGATCTAGCAGGGCGCATTAATGGCAAGTGGCTATTAATATGGTTTTGATCGTACACGCTGGTGGTAGATGAAGTGTAATCAACGCCAGAGCGTCAGTAGGGGATTTTGAAAATGCTTGGAGCAAACCGCCTGCCACTTCTCGCACCCACCTAGCTGCCGAAATTGCGACGTTGTATTAGCATCCATCGATTCTGACTGAGTTAACTTTGGTTGCGCAAATTACATTTGTCAGTATTAATCTCATTTACCTTGATTTTACATTAATAAGCACCCGTAATATCATGCCAGGCTCGTGAATTATTGAAGATTAATTACATTGAAATTATATTGCAAAAAAGTCTCGCATACCGAAGTGCTATTAAATCCCGGAGAAACACAGGAGAAAACATCGTTGACACTTGTTCGCTTTTAGCGGCGATCGATTTTCCATGAAAGGGCTCTTAAAAAATCCGAAAAACACCCTTTCTTACAACACTTTTTAGACTCTTGCAGGGCGGCAAAGGCGACCGCGACAGTGAAAAGACACTCCGTCAACATTCAAATATATACACTGAAATTCACAACACAATTGATAAATTGCCCTTTTAGTCTTTCTTTTCCCCAAACCCTTTGGTCCCGAGTTTGATTGAAAAGAATTGTAAAGAATAAAATACTTCCTATGTGTAGTTGGATCGTCAAGGGATTAAATGATTTTTCTACATTTTTGTTTTCGACAGAAAAACAATAGAAAATAAAAATATTTCTCCTGCAACAATAGAGTACCGCCATTTCTACGGCTCAAGTGGAAGGGATGGAAGGATATATACATATACCCGGTTTCAGGCTGTAAGACTTTAAAAGGGTGCTCGGGAGTCTCATGAGGTTTTGTTTTGCGAGAAATCCCTCTTTAGCTAGCAGGTAGGAGAAAAAGATATTTATTTGGAAACGAAAATCCATTGTGGCGAATTGAGGCTCCGGGAGGTAGTGGAAAAAGGTGCAGCTACTGCTGTATTCAACATGAAAGCTTCTGAATCGTTCTCGCCAAGGTTCATTAAGCCCTTTGCGCATATGTACCCACTTACTAATGGTCTTTCGAAACTACCGCAATTTCTCAGTCGGCCCGAAAAAGTTTTACATTCTGCACCTTTCATTTCCCTTACAGGCATTTATTATATATAAATATACAAAGTATACAATTGTATGCATTTCTATTTATAAACATTATATGTAAAGTTACAATCCTGGAACTCATCCTAAAAACCTGAATCTTCCATGAGATCATTTATTCCAAAACTTAACTTTTTGCTGGACCTATTGTCAGTGACATGCTCTATCCTTTTCGACAAAGGCACGTAAGACTCGTTTATACTCCCAAATTCATCAACAGGTTCCTCTTGCTCGATTCCTATACTTATTGCAGATCTATTTGCATAATCCTTGCTACATGATGCTTCCGCTTCTACATCCTTCTTGCCTAATACTTGCTCCTCATTTTTCATGCTGATATTACTATCCGCGTCTTCACTTTCCGATAGTTTCTCAATCCTTTTACAATCAAACTTGAATGTCTTCTTACAGCAAATATTCTCTATTATTTCTGTCATATTTAAGTCATCGTTTAAATCACCATCACTGAGAAAGTCATCAGGTGACAGTTCATTAAACATTCTATCCAAGGTATTGTTTAACTTGGTACTAACATTTTCTAATTGTAGTACTTTATTGATTTGTGGACCGCGTTTAATCGGTGTACTGCTCGACATTATTTCTTTGCAAGACTCTTGTATTTTGAACGGTGAATCTTTGATGATCTGCTCGCGCCTTGATCTCTTTGGAGTTATTGTCATTTTTTCAAAGGATTCCTCAAGCGTTATGGGTTTATTAGCATTAATAAATTCCTCAATCTTTCTGTTATTGTTGCTCTTTGACGTTTTTTTAGGCTCCTTCTTTTTCGCTGGTTTATCCTCTTTATTTTCCTTATTCTCTTTGTATTTCTGTGCTCTTGCTTTGGCTGGTCTCTTTTTAGATTTCGCATTCCTTGCTGCTTCGAAAGCTTCTACTATGTCTGGATAGCACTTTTGTACATCACCTTGCGGTTCTATGCTAGTTAATTCTTTTGGAATGTTATCATCCTCACCCTGGCTCTCATCATTATATCTTTCATTCTCAGCATACTCATCTAACTTTTTTATAATACTATGATCGCGATTCCAAATGATTTCGTAACTAGCAATCGATCTTATGTTCCTAATTTTCTTTATTTGCCCGGGAACGAATAGATCTGGTATTGCCAACCACCGTTCAGTGGGAATTAGAGGCAAATTAAGTAGTTGCCACTTTGTGACTAATGGGAATATTTTATTAAAGGAATATTGCGGTTCCCAAGTCAAATATTGTGCCATGAAATCCTAAGTTGAAGGAAAGGCAGTCTTCAATTTTAAGTGTTGTCTACTTATTTTTAAAAATAAATATTTCATCGCTTATTTCAATAGTTCTGGTGAATAAGAGAACTTAACATGGTCCAACAATACATTTTTTGTATCCAGACATGCAATTATTTGATTGGAAAGGTTTTAACTAAAATCAGGTACTCACAATAAATTTCTCTATCTGTGGCTGCTTCCATTGGAGGTCCAATCGTGTTGGCACTGGATCCCGCCTGACTATGAATTCATCCAACAATTCTTGACTAGGAAAGTCTTCTTGAAGTAATGCCTTTTTCCTTAGGGCTACTTCATTCAGTATTAGGGCTCTGTCGTCCCTAAAAAAAAGCTTCTAATTAATAAGATGCAGTGTAAAAGATAGGATGAAAGTAAGGGAATAATGTTTTTACTCACTTATAAGAGCCATTGCATTTTACAACTGTACCGCACTGTTCGCATCCAGACTTATTATGCTTCTGTACTTTTCCTGGATGACCACACGATGTACACCGATTGGGATTCAAAACTTCAGCCTCTCTTCTGTCCAAAGTAGTGTCCGTCCTCCATCCTTTCATTCTGAAAATATCACTCAATTAATTTTTCTGATCTTTTCCTAAGATCTGTCGAGATATAACAATCAGAGTCTACCTTTCCAGAACATCTTTATCCTCAACAGTCTTAAAGAATTTCAGGGCTGCTTCCTTTCCTACTCCGCTCAAGCCATCGTTATAATCGCATCCACATAACAGAGCCAGAGCTATCATTTTGTTTCTGCCTAGATGCAACACTTCTTCTATTTTATCCATGGAATACTTGTCTACCGCACCACCTGCGCCACTACTATTTCCTTGGGAGGAGGTACTGAAGTTTCTGTAGACGACTTTAGCACCGTAAAGGAAGCAGTCGCTGTCTTGAGTGATGCATCCTTGGACTAACTACATTAGTTTAGACTATATTAATAAGTGGGATGTTATTCTGCAATTTAGAATGTTTCTAAAGTATTTCATTACCCCATCCTCGTTCAGATAAGCACACATGGCCTCTGCTTCGCCTCGTCCCTGAATACAAGCCATTCCCATGTACTCCAAGATCTGTTTGCATTCCTTCAATATCCGATTAAATTGAGATCTCACTCCAGTTGTGGCTTTCTTTCTTTTGCGACTACCATTCCGATTATCGTTTCTCTTTTCCATCGTGCCGTGTTTCAGAGTGGGTGCTTTACCTTCCAGGACGAACACCGGCATGATTCCTTGCATCAAAAGAAAGGAGGTGCGGAAAAATAAATTCCTTGAGCACCAAAAGAAAAATCATTTCAATTAAAAGAAGCGCAATAGTTGTTTCAAGCATACGTTTGTGAAGTAGGATTTTTGTACCTAAGGTACATTTTGGGTTGGGCATAATTATCAGTGACAGTCTGACTGTCAACTACCCAACAACTTAAATCGATCGCGACAGCTTTCCCTTGCAATTCGAATAAAGGCTGTCTCTCGCACAAAGGCGAGAGGATCGTCCAAAGATCCTTTACACCCATTCTTCTCAATATTTCACATATTTCATACTTCAAACTAAATTCTCACGACTTCACGAGTGACAGCAAAACACCACAAACTGAACGCCGGTTACAGACTGAACTTGTCGAGCATAAGTTTCCCGCCTTCATGGTGGACTCGTACACTAGGTGGCACTAAATTCACCAGGCGCGTAGCCAAGTTCAGACCGCTCCCCCACGCTTTTATTGGTCGAGTAGGAACTTGCATAGCCGATGTTATGGTACTCTGAGAATCGTGTCGGTCTCAATGGCAGCAGCGATAAGTCGCGTGGTGGCAACGTCACTGCAAGCATGAGCGGTGCTCCGTCGCGGCGAGCGAAAAATCCGCTGCTCTCGGCAGCCGGCGATGGATTCTCCTTCGAAAATTATACGGAGAATGCGCTCCTGGTGCCGGTGACGCCTGCGACGCCGGCGGTACTACGAGACGGTGAGTTCAATCTTTACTCTGACAAGTCCATACTGTTGAAAAAGTGCTCTGAACACTGTCTGCTCCTGGGTGGGGCTTTCCCACCTTCCTCCCTGCTTCCCTCGCTCTCATTCTTGTTTACTCTTGTTTACGATTCACTTTCCACTCCACTAATTTCTACCATGCAGTAGTGAACTTTATTTGCGGAGAGTCTTCCCATTTTTCTACTTCTTTCTGCCAGAAATACTATCGGCTCGGCGAACATCTGTTCGGAGCGCTGACTACTCAGTCGGCACTGCAGACTTCTTGCGTGACATATGCCTTTGCTCCAATTTTTCGATATTGAACACATGAAATACCCGCGAGTGTCGACTTTAACCTGTGATTCATTGATAAAGGTATTATGTGCAGTGTTTTGTTTATTGTTATTCATCGGTGGCGACATTGCCTCCGAGTGCATCTTTATTGACACTCGTTGTTTTGGTTGCGTTGGCGATTGGAGTACTTGTTGGGGCATTGGACGTCCGGTGAACGTCACGTAAAGGAATTAGGGTGATTATATAAAAGTAGTACTCGTGTATTTTAAGCCTTACAAGTTGTTCAACTTAGGGTACAGAGTTTATGTACAAACAAAATTTCGAAATAATTAATTTTATTAAAGTACATATACAAAAACCACACAATGGATGTTATATGGAATCATCCAGAACGTGATACAATACGATCTATTGAATACTACTGAGCTATGAACAATTAAGCAAGAGGCCTCTGCATTTATAGTATAAAATTATAAAACAAATATTATGACGAACGGCACTGTCATAGTATACACACCCATAGATGGCTTGATTTTTATACACTACATACATTCTAATGTGACTCGATAATAATTATAAATTATTGCATGCCCATATTACGAACCCTATGGATAAACAATTAGAAGCTTGTTCGTTCAGGCTGTGGGGCAGATCTCGACCCGTACCTCTGTGTGTATGGTAAATCATGACTCTTCTTCCTTCGGATGCAGTAGACTATCATTAGAACGATTAATATTATGAGTAGCAAAATGAACAATGCCCCAACGGTGATAGCTGCTATCTCAGCTTCGGATAGATTGTTCCAAACTAAAACATTTAATCAAGGGTCATTGTACTTGTTAATTATCATTATTTAGATTCTCATAATGGACGGTTTACTTGTAACATCAATCGTTCGGGTGTTGTAATTGTTGTACAAGTCGATCGCTGTTATTCTTGCGGTTGTATCGCAACAAGACGAAGTATAATAGAAAATTACTGGCCCCTTGGTACCGCTGATAAAATCCGTTCGTGGATAAATGGTGTTGGGGGACGCGATGACCCGTTTTAACCCTGAGGATCAGAAAGCATAAAGAATTATTGATACCTTACTGATTCATAGTTCAATATGTATCTATACCTGAGTCGTAATCCTGTACGGTAATGTCGACACTCCACCTCGATCTGTTACAGTGATTCTTATCTAGTTTGCCAGCACAATTATTATTGAAAGAGTACTCTAAAGTTGGTGCTATATCGTCCCTTACCTGTATTTAAATTCCAAACGATAATGGTTAATTTGATAATGAATTAATGAAACATGTATCGCTTACCCTTGAACTTGAGCCTTGAACGTAGAGATATACAGATTTCTCCTTGATTTCCGTGCCCACTATCGACAGCGAGAGTGTGTTGGCGGAATCTGGGCCAACGGTGTTCGGTATAACCAGGTCCACGGCCACTTGGCTCGTCTGGCCCGGATATATCCACGCGCTACCACAGATAATCGATCAGAAAGAGATCATCCACCAATTAGAGTTGCAATGAGTGCTGGCAAATGGATTATTTTGACACTCACTAAATGGGTTGAAGATTATACACTCTGAAGTTACTACTTTTTGCTTGAAAGGCGTATCTTACTGGCAGAACACAACCATTCATTACATCAAAGACGATTCTGTGTACTGTTCCTGGTGTAACTAAAAGATTGCTGTTCCTGTTTACTTCTATCAGCATTTTTTGCTTGCCGATTGATTCATCGCCCGAGTATCTCGATAGTTCGTTCGAGTATTCCTGGTTTGCCGTTAATTCAACCATTCTTGATGAAATGTCGTCACCCAGTTTTAACGTTGTCCTGTTTCGCGTCGTCTCAAAATCCTCCAGTGACGCTATCGATGATCTTCCTTGTATGTCCTGGTATTCCTGAATTATTGCAATCGAATTATTATTCTCTACTGCGATCTTGTTGTCTTTTTAATCATTTGCTATTCGAAAATCGTGATATTCACCTTTGTTATAAATGTGAAATTGGCAACGTTCCCATTGTAATTTTGTTCATCGTTTATAAATGAATCATTATTATTGTAAGCGATAATTGGTTCTGCACGGGGTGCTGTAATACCACTAGGTCGCTGTAAAATCCCTTCGTTTGTATCACCCTTATTGAAAGGCTCGTCCACCGATCTTTCGAAGTATATTCTTCGATTGGAGCGTGATCTAATATCAGACATCGTATCCCAAACATTGTCATCATTCATTAACATACCAGGAGCTATCTGTGAATCCTCGTCACGTTGTGTATTAGGTCGTCCTAAAAGAAAAAGAACAGTCAATCTTAATTGATTTACAAAATAATATTAAGGATTCTGTACAATCTATAATTATGAGCTATGATGTCAGCCTCTTGATAATCGCTAATATCCTTTGTGATGCCAGAGTATAAAGGTTCACCATGATCCGTGGAAATATTACGAGCCTAATCGCACTCTGACTCACTGCGATCGAATTATCTTGACTGGCATATCCACGTAAAAAAATACGCGTACAAAATGGAATTGGCATCTCAGCGGGCTTGTGGCCGTGATAACGCGCTTTCTTGTCGTATTACGTACGTACATATATGCGATCGGCAGACTTCCCTATAATAAAGTGATAACATGTTTTGATAGCTTCGCGAGGTCAACTTCCGATGTGTTCTAGTTCGAAGATTTCTCTGTGTCAATATATGCATATTCCTCTAATGTTCAAAGCTATAATTGAATAAACTGGAACCAACGATTCGATTATGAGACTTAAAAGAGACCTTGTTGCAATAAAGCGAAATTTGAAATTTCATTTTATTAGACAATAAACTAGTAGAAGTTAATGGATTGCTAAGATACCATTCCCAATGCAACTTTAACTATGTTGACACCGCCTGTCAACCGTACAAATTGCGAACAATCGCGCTCTCGACGAGAAGAGCATTGAAATCGTCCCAAAATACTCGTCTGCGGCTAAGAATACACTGTGCATCGTTATATCTTCAATCAAATTTGCGAACATGCCCCCCCACAATTCATATGTTCCACCATGACAGTTGCTTCCTTAAGAACTTTCATTAAAAGAACACGAGCAACTGTCAGTATCACTGGAAAGGGAATCCCTTGTTGAAACCGCTGAGAATGGCGTTGTTTCTGCGGGAATTTGCGAGGAATGGATAGCGTGACCGGCGAGGAAGAGAGAGGTAAAGCGTGTGTTGCACAACCGGGAGATCTGTCTATCTGCCTATCTGGCAGAAGTCGGAAGACAGTGCTCGCCGAGCAGTGCTTGCCAGTTGTCAGAGCTCGCGAACGAGGAAGTAAGCCAGCAAAAACATTAACATAACTTCGCTGCTTGTTCCAAACGAGTCAGCAAGCTTCTTTCCTTCATGCTAACTTGTTACACGAATTTTTCCACCTCAAAATACCTCGGAAATCTCCAAGATCTAATCGCGAGGTATCTTGGACCCGTGGTGATACTAGTGAGTGATATGGACTTCGGAATTGTCTGGCCACCTTTCGACGAAAGTGAGATTTGCACGAGTTAACGTAAGTACATCTGCCCTCTGCGAAGAGATGACACTGTGTTTTCCCTGAACCCGTAATCGGTATTTGGTATTATGTCATTATTTCTAAACACACTAGTCGTAAGGTGATCTCGCTATTGACACGTGAGAGAAGTCCTACAGCTCGTGGAACTCCTTTTGGTATCTTGACTCGGTGATATGTTAATGATCTCTATTTCGACACCACTTTCTCGCTCCTAGTGGTACTAAAAGTGTCACTGTAACTATGTGGGCTTTGTCCGGGCACGTTTTTAACTTTCGCACATTAGTCATCAGATCAGAACTGTCAGGAATAAAACTGGGTGTTTTTCAAGACTATGCGCAAATAATAACTACACTGAGAATGTTTAAATTAGAGAATCGAATTAAAAGGGACTATTTTTTAAACCTGTAGAGCTTTCTAATTAATTTTTCATAGCTCATAAGATCTGTATGCCTTAAATAAGTAATTTACCAAATAAATCGATAAACATATCACTCCCAGTGGGTTTTTCCTCTTCATACTCGCTCTCCACGAGGAAGCAATACTTTGAATTCTCCAAGCCTGCGAGTTTCAGCCACCACTCGCCAGGTGGTGCAGCCGGAACGTGGATTTCCACCCTATTCGTATCAATCTTACGTACTCCTATCGTAGTACCAGTCTGCCATATCGGTGCACCTGTAACAAAGGCTTCAGAGATTACCACTGATCTTCTTTGTGAATGCCAGTGCCGTTGACAGAAGTGTCATGCCATGTTTCTGTGTTATTAATGCGTGAAAGTGTTCGAGCGAGCCGTTCATTTCCTACGAAACAGTTTGATCCATTGGCATCAGAGACGAGTAGTGTTACGTGCTTGTAAGTGCAACACAATTAGCAAGTATGTCGTCCTTTATATTGTCGGGGTGACGACCCTCTCTGGCTCGAAATACTAACTGGGGAAAAGGATGTGAAGTGAGGTCGATAACGTTGACGCATACCTGGGGCTTTACAGGTCACTCGTGCCCAGGAAAATATCACTCTCGCATGCTGAATCTATTTATTTCTTTCGTCAATAAAGTACTAAAAGTGCTAAGTAGTTATTCTATAGAGATCAACGGGTATAAAAATGATTAATGAGTTATTTGACTAATTTAGTTGAGCTAATGTGTAAACGAAGTTTTTCCAGTCGATACTGTATTGAAAAGAATGTCATATAACTTTGGAGAATTACCGTTTAAGAATCACTGGGAATCATAATCCTATCGCTAAGAGTATTAAAAACTCTTGTAAAACGTAAAGCCGTCTTCTACTTTCTTCAGTGTTTACGTGAAGGTAAAAGAAACGGGGCACGTAATTTTAACACTAGAGAATAGTCAACCGAGCAATTCAAGAAGTTATTCGGCTTATTTTTAAGACGTTTCACAAGTACAATGAAGAACGAGCGCGCAGAATTACGATCTTCTATAAATTCGCCGGGCGAAAACGTCACGTGCCTATTCTCGGTTCACGTCAACGAAGCCGGTGAAGAGAGAAAGAGAGACAGAGTGGAAGAGGAAGAGGAAGAGTCGGAGTATTCGTAGTAGTAGCACGTGGTCAGACCACTGGCCTTCATTCTATCACGAAAGGAGAACTCTGCCTCCTGTAACGCGCGGAGTAACCGAGTGACCTGCTTTTCAGCGCACTACAAACACTGCGAGTTCTATTCGGCGAAAGTGTCATGCGCCGAGATTGAGCTAAAGTTCCTTCAGTCAAAATCGTGTAAGCGAATTATAAGCACACGCATGTAATGTGGAGCTATGCATCATTTTTGTGGAATTCCTAGTGTTCCTCTTCCGATATTAAAATAAAAACAAACTTACTCTTTGGGATTTGGAGAGTGGCGCGAGATAAGTCGCCCCCAATATTCACCAAGACACTTTTCACTAAGTTATTAACATAAAATTTCTCAGCCGTGGTGCCTCGTGCACCATTCTTCTCTGCGAGGGTTCTCTAAAATAATGAAAAGCACTATATACACTGTAATTACAACGAACGATTGACTTGAAATGTGAAGCGTACATATAGAAAACTTACGAAAGTAGCACTGTTGTGAGAGAGCTTGCAATTGCCATAATTTTTCTGACTAATTTGTTGGTAAAAGTATGGATCCGTTGTTTCCCTAATCGTATCGCTTCCACCTTTTGATAGATCACAATCGACATCAAGATACACCTAACATTTAACCAAGTATGATTGTACTTTAATTCATTTGGATTCTGGTCTGATTGAATTTCGACTTAATTAATCTCGTAATCTACCTCACAAGTTTGAAATGGATCATTTCTGTTCTTCAACTGGACAGTTCTTTGTTGGTTTGTGGCAATGACATCACCTAAAAGAGCCAAATGAACGCAATTTGTCTAGTTTGTCTGCCATAATTACAGAACTTTACTTCTACGTAGCACTAAGCAGCTACGACAGCGAATCGCACAAAATAATTATCTTTCGCTTGCGCAAATGCGCTCCATACAATTGTACAAGCGTAATATCTATGAATTCATATGTATGAATTCCTTAAAAATCGCAATGCAGAATACAAATCGTTCTCCTTTAACGTCACTATTTTCTTTTTCAGTTAAAGCGAGATAAACCGGCAATTCTTGTTTATGCACGCTTATGTCATACGTTCATTGCCTGTTTGCCTCACCCTTTAAATCGGCATCACCGTTCGACCAGATCAGAGAGATGTATTGAAAGTTTCCTCCATCTTCCAGAGAATTTACACAGAACCTCGAACACTCCCCCGTAAAAGTAATGAGACCTTTAATCTCACTTTCTTCCGGACTTCCGAATAATCGCCGTGTCCCACTGGGTACTTGAACACTTTCTGGCAAACCTACTTCGAGGCCTACTAATTTCACGATATTTTTTACATTCGAACTTTGTTTTTCGCTTGCTTTAAAAGGCAGATTTTGAGGGGTTGGTACGATTAGGGTGACGGCACACTCGAGCATCAAGAAACACGTCGCACAGATTAGCACCTTGAACGCCATGATCCACGAAGGAATAGTGAATAGTAACTGAAGAGCCTTCCGTAAAAAATGGACGTGTACTTATAAGCTGTGGGCTCTTGCCATGTCTAGAAAAGGGGTATGGTTATTCCCCGCCCTCCCCAATAACGTCTGACAATGGCGAAGAGTAAATCTAGGCGTAAGCGTGACACTCGTTGCACAATCCCAGATGTTTCCACTTGATCTCTTCGGTGTATGCTATAGTACAATGTGTGAGAGACACCATAGACAGGATGTCGACGAGTAAAAAGAGCCGTAATCAGACACAGGATGCGCTTTGGATAAGCTCGTAGTGAAGAAAAGGAGGCGATAGCTCGAAAAGAATGAGATAGCGGTCGCGTCTTCCTTCGAAGCTGGTCTTGTCACGCTTATTATCTTCGTCATTGGGGCCCGCGTTCATTGTATCCTGTTCAATATTGACCGTTCATGAATAACACCACCGGGAATTTAGAGTAACGGATGCGAACGAGGATATCATTGATCCTGATAATGAGTAATCGAACCTGCAGAGCTTTACTGCGGTGAGGACCTTCACAATAAATCGTCCTGCGAGGATATATCGTTGTTGGAATACGAGCAGTGGATATTTAGAGAAATATTCGTGGTGTCATTAAGACCGGATACATTTAAAAGTGAATAGCAATGAATATTCCAGTACAAAAAAGAACGAGGGCCTTACGTCAGGCGAAGAATTTACCTTTGAGTGTGAATTCTCAAACATTTTGAATGTCGTCAGACTCCAAAGTTTCAAGCCATTCGACTAGTAAAACCTTGCAGACATTTCCGCAACGTTTACTTGATATTAATTGGGCTGGCAAGAAGTTAGAGTGATTAGACAAATATATATGTAGAATGTATTGTATTCTGTTTCAGATCCTGAATTAGATAACTTCATTGGGCAAGAACCGTCCAATACCACACAGTTCCCAAATATACCACTCACCCAAACGGGTACAAATATCGAACTGAATCCGGCAATCCAATCGCAAGAGGAGGTAAAGAATTTATCAACTGCACCTCCAAAACAAGGATATTTTACATCAATACTGTCATCTTTACCGAATTTATCGTTGTCTTCTATTACTGGAGATAATTCGGGCTCACAAGTCAATCAAGGGTTCGGTAATAAGAACAGTAGCCCTTACGTACCGCCATCGGATCCTCGCGGTGTACTGAGCGATCCTTTGGCACATTTGAATATTAATCCTCCAGAATTTGGACCTCCGAACTTTTCGGGATTACCTGAGGTTAATCGTGGGGTTGTTCCTCCCTTTTCAACCCCTCCACAACCAACCCTGCCGCCGAGTGCACCACTAAGCTCAGATGGTACGTTAAAATTTTTGCTTTTACAACTAAATCGCTATTGGTTATAAAATAATACCAGGAGATTAACTTATTGCATCCTTTGATTTTTATAGGGACTGTCTCGTATAGACTTGGCAACCAAAGACGCCTAAAATACGCTCCACCACCAGATCTGACCTCTAACACATCGAAGCAGTATCCCAGTCCTGCAGTGCAGTCCTTCTTTTCTCCTCAGAATCCGTCTGGCACCCCGGCGATATTCAATCCGAATGAATCTGCTGCTCCAGCACAGAGCCATCATCCGATCGAAGCACAACTACCACCAAGCTCGCAACCTGGTCAATATCCAGGCTTCGAACAATTCTCACAGAATAGTTCTCTTCAAGGATCATTCCGATCTAGTCCGGTGGCTGTAGGAACTCCTTATAATTCCGGGGCGACACCGCGAAGCGTAACACCTCAGAGTCAGCCGCCGTACTATGAGCCCAGCAATCCTGCGCTTGGAAAACCAAGGATTTCTTTGTCATGCACGAGACCCATTCCCATTCACGCGCAGGAACCAGCGACGCCCCAGAATACCCCAGCGAACGTGTCCTTCGCAGGTTTTGACTTATATTTGAATCAACGAAATTTGTCTGGTACACCCAATTCCGAGGCTGAAGTATCTGGAATTAAGGAACCAGAAAAAGTCGCCACAAGATCTCAGACTTCAAGAGATAACACGCCAGGGTCAGTACCGGAGATTAGAGCGGGAGCCACGGTTCCGCCCTCTACGAATACTACATTCGCTCTTATTTCTGCGGTGAAAGTAACTGAAAAACTAGAGCACTTGTTGGCCGAACAAAAGGATCGTTCCATCGAATCATCAATTATATCGCAGACTGAAGAAACTGGTTCTAGTCAACCTGCTGATCCATCTCAGGCCACTAAATCTGAAGATGTAACAGAATCTATCAATTTGACTCATAAAGAGCCACTAGCTGAAATTGATCTTGGACAGAATTCGAGTCAGGATACACAAGCTCCCGAAAAAACATCAACCACCACAGAATATATAAAGCCTGCAGAAGTTCAGTCTATTGCGGCACCTGTTGAATCAACCCATTCCTCTCAAGAGATATCAGTGTTTTCGAGCACGCAGAATCTCTTTGGGGATAATCAATCTGGAGGGAAATTAAACTTGGATTATCCACCACTGACAGAGCCTGTGCGCGGACCAAACTTCTTTACAGAACCGACAAAGTCGAGCTTAAACTATACACCTAAAGTTGAAAGCTTTAGTGCAGGCAATTATCCAAATATCTCAAAAGCTTTCGACGTTCATACTTCGGCAAGCTCGTTCTTCGATTCCACAGACCATAGTGAAACGTTTACGTCTTTTACTCCGTCTGAAAACAAGGCTAATGTTCACGTAGCCCCAACTTCCGTTCAGCAACAAAGCAACGCGGGAGTTCAAGTTACTTCTACTTCCGCGGACTCGGCTATTCCGGTACCACAATCACTATGGAATACAAATCCATTTCCTCAGGCGGAGAATTTCAATCTTCCACGTAGCCAAGCATCGAGTGAAGCTCCACCACCTCTGTTCTATGATCCAACACAGTTCGCGGCCACAAACTACAAACAGCCCGCAGTACAAAATAGCTTTGCATCACTTACTCCGCAACCAGCGAAGCAGACGCATGAGTACCTGAATAACTATTCGGGTTCGCAGCAGGTGTTTGGTGCACCGAGCACGCACACTCCTGTATTTAACCCAATATCACCGCCGTCCATAGCAACAGTGATTCCGGAGCCTACTGGAACAGCCACTTTGAGTCCTATCCAAGTGTCCGTTAATCCATTGTCTGGTCGCTATTCTCCGGATACTGTACCACCAAGCCTGCAGAATTTGGTAGGACATTGTACATTCTACCCTTTGAATAAATTAATATTCTACTCTGATCAAATCTTTTCAAATGCTAATTTCCTGTATTTCAACTAACTAAAACCTTTGCAGGCCGCGGGCCCAACAGACAGACGAATGCAGTACAGACCGGTCTACCACCATTGGTTCTACCGCAAGGAAGTCGAGCATAAGGTGCTATGGCATCCATTCTCGATGCACGACAGCCTAAATCTCGAAGAGATTCACAACTCCAGTGAAATCACGCCTGAGACTGTGGTAGCTACCGATGGCGGTCGCTATGATGTTGACATTCTTAGAAGGCAAAGGACTCCCGTTTACTGGGTCGGCCCTACGACAGAAGTTAGGAGATGTTCTTGGTTCCACAAAGGAGCCACAGAATCCAGATACATCCCCTATGACGAGAGCACCGCCGTAAAGCTCGAGGAGGAATTTAAACAGGCGTGTCACTCTAATATTTGGAATCGCAAGATAGAATTGAACAATGGGGAGTACATCATCTTCCACAATGCTATTGTTCAGGCACACTATTCCCAACCCACGACTCCGGAACTGGCAGCTACGTGGGGCAACAATACGGTAAGTCTCCAATAATCAACTACAGTTTTAAGCTTCCATTACGGGAAGCAGCATTCTTCATTTATATGATTACTTGGACAAATGTTGGAAGTCTTATTTTGTAAAATATGTAACGCATCATTATGATATATACTATAAAAAGATAAGTCAAGCAATTATTAGTTGAATTGGGATTGTAACTGCATTCTATATACGTTAACATTGACTTAATACGTAACAATTGTATCTCTAACATATTGGAAACGACGCTTGTTACTAGAGTTGTATCGCGTATACGTATTTGGTATAACTGATACACCCTGATAACAATACCGCACAAAGTAAGGTAATTTAACAATAAAGTCTTCGAGCTTTGTTTTTCATGTTCATTGGAGGCATCATATTATGTTGAGCGACCACATTTTATCGATTATATTAACAGCACGCATGGTTCTGTTGGGAATTACCAAGGCTGGTTTGTACACACAGGGTTCAGAGGACAGTACATATTTGCAGGGCACAGCTAGTAGGCCGCGAGTGATAAAGAGGGGTCACGACGAGTTTCACATCGAGGATGGTGAACCAGAAAAGGTTGACCACCTTCTCTTTCTTGTACACGGTATAGGCAGTGTCTGTGACTTGAAATTCCGTACGGTCGAGGAAGTTGGTACGTTGACAATCACATAGTTAAGTGCAGGTGATGTTTATAACTCGATTAATTAATATTTAACTTTTGGTGACAGTGGATGAGTTCCGCAGTATATCACTGCAGCTGGTCCAGTCTCATTACAGAACGGCTAGTGAGCAGCGAGTTGTAAATAGGATAGAAGTATTGCCGATCTCTTGGCACACGACACTCCATTCCGAGGACACAGGGATAGATAAGAAATTGAAGTCAATCACACTGGAAAGCATACCGAAGTTGCGTCACTTTACGAACGACACCTTGCTCGACATACTTTTCTACACGAGCCCGATATATTGTCAGACGATCATGCAGACAGTGGGAAGTGAATTGAACAGACTTTATACACTCTTTAGGGAAAGAAATCCTTCGTTCGATGGGGGAATACACCTGGGAGGTCATTCGTTAGGTAGCTTAATATTATTTGACCTCCTGTGCCATCAGAAACCCCCATCGAACAAGAGTGCAGAAGATGAGAAAGAACAAGGTGATACTGAAAAGGATAAAGTAAGTAAATTGATAAGTACTGATGTACGTCTCGAAATATATAGGATAAAGCGACTATTCTAATCATTGTAGGAGACTGAAAACGGGGGCAGCGATACCAAAACACTGCCCGTCTTGAAACGGCGTCTCAGCAAACGTGTTAGTTACGTGATGGGTGCTGCAGGCACAGGACAGCCTTTCATACACTACCCACAATTGAACTTTCACCCACGTGCCTTCTTTGCTCTTGGTAGTCCAATTGGCATGTTCGTAACGGTTCGTGGCATAGACACGCTCGGAGAAAACTTCATCTTACCGACATGTCCCGCATTCTTCAATATTTTTCATCCGTTCGACCCGGTAGCCTACAGGGTAGAGTCACTCATCGATCCAGACGCCCATAAGTACCGACCAATGCTTATACCACATCACAAGGGAAGGAAGCGTATGCACTTGGGTATGTAACTAATACCATACTGATAACATTATTTTGATGAAAGGAAAAAGGTCAAAAGGATATATGTTATTTTGTAGAATTGAAAGAAACAATGGCGCGTGTTGGTGCCGACCTCAAGCAAAAGCTGATCGATTCCGTAAGAAACACGTGGAACTCTGTATACCAATTAGCCCTGTTCCATAAGCCTGATCCTCAAACCCTCGAGGAAGAAATAGATAAAGTTGTCGAGGAGCAAATGCAAAAACCACCATCGTTGCCAGACCAACAGAGCCAGGATGATGGTGCCGATATCAGAGTAGGGATGTTGAATGGTGGACGAAGGATAGATTACGTTCTCCAGGAAGCTCCATTTGAGTATATTAATGAGTATATCTTCGCCCTTACGAGTCACGTTGGCTACTGGTTAGTGTCAGATCTTACACAATCTTGTATAACTGATTCAGATCACTGACGATATTCTCTTCCAATAGGGAGTCGGAGGATACCATGCTAATGATGCTAAAGGAGATTTACGGGTCTGAGGGTATCCAAGCGGATGCCCAACTGCCGCAACAAACTATGACAGTCGAAAGACCGACATCCTCACTATCATCGCCAGTTCTATCACCGACTAGCTACAGCAAGAGTGAGTTATGTGTGCCTGTGCCTTCTATAGGAATGGATCCGACAGCACCTATTTCGGATAAGTCCATCGGACCACCACCAAAAACAGGATTTGTTCGGAAATCGTGATTAAAGTACGGTTATCCTAGAAAAATGGCCATCTAAAATCTGAGAACACCTACTAAAAAGGATTTACTATTTAGAGAGGTCAATACGGGCATTGCGTCTGTCTTTAAATGGGGCTACATAATAGATTAAATCTGACAACAAAATTTCCTTCATCTTATAAATTCAACTAAAATCTAGAAATATATTGTTAAATTGCCGAGAATTCGTTAATTATGTTTTGTTTTTGGTTTCGAAATAGTGAGACCGCATTTTACAGGCTAGGTTATGATCAAGCCCGCTGAACAAAGGAAGCAGAGTGGCTCTGAATGTTTTGTTTATATTCGAAAAATGTGAAGACTAGGACGAATGAGTCATGATCATGTGATTCTCTCATCGAATATTTAAAAGACGAACACTTGTCGTTATATACCAGAGCGTTTGTATAATATGCCGATTAAACGTAAGATTTTTTATGAGAAAGGAACGTATAGATGTGGGTTACACAATTTATTGTAAATATCTGGTTTATAAGTGAAAGAGTCGCGAACCGGAGTCTATGGAATTTTACAAAGTACTTTCGCCAATCATGAGAACGTACATCTGTACTCTTGAGCGCGTATGGACTTTAATAAAAACATATTCTTGTATCGACGGTCTCTATTTATCTCCTTCCATATCTGCGCCTTAAAGTTAAGCGAGGTTCTTACCAATTCTGGCGTTTCGTCCGGTTCTTAATCTAGCATCAAGTGGTCAAGGTGTCCCCTAAAGTGTAGGTGTTCCTGACTTTAGGGAGATCAACCGAGGCTAGGCGTCGCCTTATCGCCCGGCCGTTTTTCCCAGCGAGCCCCACATAAAAAGGAAGACTTTGGCACATGCACGGGTATCACGAAACGTTAATTAATTGCGGTGCAAGCACGGTGCGGCGGCCACTACTTTGCATTTCGCGTGCTGACCCTCGTAAAACTACATGCCTGTCAAGCCGGGCGAATTTCGCGATGATTTATCGCTCCGCGCTAAACTAAGTTTTTTCGCAATACTCCTGCTGGTTTCGCTTCACGGGGGCGAGGCCCTGGCAAGCGAAACCCTTGACGAACATGCAACTACAGCCCTACTTGTGTGACTGCCGCTTATGCCACCTGACACCGCTGATCCAACTTCTACTTTATGTCCCTTCCATCCAACTTGGCAGAACTTCACGATGCGATCTGCAATGCATGCCCGCCTCGATTTTACCTTCGCTTAAATTTCTCCGTCTCTTTTCCTTCGACAACGGAATGCCACCCTGTCGCAGGAATGATCCATGACTGACTTACTACTGCGAGATTCAAAGGGAATTGTGTTTCATACCAGTGCATGTTCCGATGCTAAAAAAAGAGTTAGGAGAGAATCTGGTGATCCGTAAAGTACTGCCGTACTTTATGAAGCATAAATAGTAAAATAAAAGACACTGACACGATGTGCTTACGCTCGATACAAAACGAAAAATTGCAGACCTTCGAGAATGGCATGAAAACAATCATATGCAGTGCCATGTTCTTCCTTTCAACATGCAAATAATCCTAGTGGTATCACGCGAGTACTAGACAGGACGTTTATGTTCAACTTTCGTAGCACCTTGAGGATGTCGGTGGGGGCTCTAAGATTTTACAACGAGAGCTCGAGTCAGGGTGATTTACACCTCGGAAAAACTCCACGACATTTACGATACAGCTACTCACGAATTATTTATGGCGTCTGCTCATGTCTAGCCGGACGACCGACTTGACTGCCTATACTACCACCTCTATTTCTTTTCGTTCTTCGAACAATAGTGAATCCTGGTTACCAACGATGCCTGTCCGTCATTTTGATTTTTATAGGAATACTGCGTGCAATCTTCTTGCTCGATAAAAAGTATTATAGCTGCCCCTATTATACCCAGATTTATTGGTCATTTTCCTGTTCTTTTATTTTACCTAGATCTATTATTTGCGTATTAATAATAATATCAACTAGGTTACTGCTGTATAAACCACTGTGTCACTCCACAGCGTTGAATGGACTACAATGTGGTTATTACTCGCTGACATGTCTTTATTATACCATTGTGATGGAAGGGCCAGCCAGGAACTACCAGCTAATCATAGTGCGTGTATGACTTGTTAAAGATTTAAAACGTTAACTTTACGCGTGTTGGACCTTCTTATGGCTGAAAACAAGAGTAAAGAAAAACACTGTTTATTGCGTTGTATTGCGTATAGTGTACTTCTACTTTTGTATTTCGCAAGTGTAGTTTGAAAATTTCATAAAGCAGTAATAATGATTATTAATTATTAATGAAAAAAGTTGAGAGGAGATGCGCGTAGTCTGAAGAGCGAGCGAAATTCGAATGCCAACTTTAGATCGAAGCAAGCGGCCGGGATCGTAGTTGCACTCCCACCTTCTTCGCTCCCTCCACCCGTTCAACATGCATTGTGCACTTGAAGCAGCCGCATAGCCTAGCCTGCATGTACAAAGGTGTATTTAAATAAAATTACTTTATGTAACGTCAGTGTTAGCCGCGTGGCGCTCAGGACCGAACGCCAGGCAGTTTCGTGCCGATCAGGCACCGCGTGTGTCACCGTGATGACTGCGACGCCACTGAAAACTTTGTAAGTACTCGGCACACCTGCACGCGCGATAACAAGTCCAGCCGTACGAATGATTCAATACTCCTGCAACCACAATTCCCATGAGATAAAACGAAAAGTAGTCTCCAACGCGTTCGAGCATTAAAAATAAATTCGATCTATATTGGAAATGCGTTTCTCCGGCAAAGAGATCAGACAATTTTGGGAATGACTGCTCGGCAAAGGTAGACGGTCATCGAAAGAGCAAGACGCTCCGAGAGCGCGGTGCTCTATTCTTATTCCCGTCACGTAACCGTACATTTGTATCATCATATTGTACTCTCGAGCGCACGAGGGAGCCATCACGTGGACGTCATCGGTCCAGGCTGCCTTTGGATTAAAGGGAAATCGGGCCAGGAAACATGGTGCTTTCGAAATCGTGAGAATTAGAGGCGAGTCGTGTAGTGCAGGCCTTAAGGGGGCAGTATGTACTTCGAAATTTTGGATTTCTGCCGGCGAGTAGCAGCGTTCCAATTCCACCGACGGGCATATGGGTGTTTGGCACATATCCACGTGTTCTCTCTTTCTCTCTCTCTCGTTCTTTGACTAAAGCAATTGTCCCTCGAAAAGTAGCGAGGGAGAGAACTTAAAGGCAGAACATCAAGATTTGGCGATTCCACTCGAATTTCAAATTCATCTTGACCTTTGGCAGGCCACCGACTCGCCGGGCTACTTAAGTCGCTCGAATGCATCGAGCTGATTGCGAGAATAATGCTGAGACACTAATGAGAACGCTTCTTCGTGATTCTTACGGTGTCCACTCCTTCTACCAGCCTGTCTCCACTTGATTATCTCAATTAGACTAATCCGATTAGTTTCCTACACACGTTCCGCCTGGAATTGTATTTTTTCTCGGACGATTTACCAAAATGAACCCGTTTTAAAGATATTATAGAAACACATGCGAATTAAAGGTTTGCTTCTTCAGGTATGTTGGCAATTTGGACCAAAGTGTTTCGGAGGACCTTGTGTGCGCGCTTTTCTCGCATATCGGAGTGGTGAGGGGTTGCAAGGTCATCAGGGAGGTAATATAATTACAGCAATGTAATACTCAAATTAATGCACGTGTTGAACTTGATACGTACAATACAATTCAATACCTATCAATGTTCTATTTACGATTGCAGCTATGTTTCATTGCGTAATTGATCAGTGCTAAGTTCGTGCTGATTCTGTTTGGTGCAACTACATATAAGCGCCAACCGCATTTGGCAAGGAAACTTTATTACTTTTGAAGTGCGTCAAACTTTTGAATCACTAAATCATTCTCAGTTTCGTCATTCTTGTTTTGTTTTGAATTCGTCGTTCTGCGGTTTCACACTTTTTCCTTGTAAGCCTTACTCATTCAGGGGAAAACCTGCCTAGACATTGCGTACTTCCGAGAGAGAAATGGCAAGCACACACGCACTTACGTTTCTCAAGCAACCGGTCTTTTCCAGAATACGTACTCGCATGAGCGCAACGAGACAAAGATAGAGCGAGAGAAAAGCTTGAGAGGAAAGAAGCACGGAGGAGTAAAGAAATAGGGAGAGACAAGGAATGTTGAGGCGCCAAGGGGTAAAAAAAAAAAAGAAATCGGAGGTGTCACGCCGGGATACGGGAAAAGGTTGGTACACTTTTCTCCTTGATTCTCTCTCTTTCTCGTAAGATTTAACCTCCGCTTTCATTCTCTCTTTCTTCCACCTTCCACGTTCTCGCGCTCGTTATATTATTTTCCTCGGCTCGACCGCCTCTATGCCGGATTGCATGTGCCACCGGCAAACATATGTATTCGTTTTGAACGGCGCGGCGTACACACTCTTTCGTAGACGACTGGTTATCCACCCTTCGTGCGAAAGTCCCGCCGCCACCTCTCCTAACACACGCCAACGGTTTTTCGCAGTTTTCTTTCGCCAACCCTGCGCGGTTTAATTGGCTACTGTATGGGAGTATCGATAGCTATTATTTTCAACATAATTCTCCGCATAATAGACTCGCCGTTTCAGTTATAACTGCCGGGCATTACAAATATTGTTGCACTTTTCAATCTGGTTTATTGCTTCGAGTTTTATTGATCATTGATGCTTTAAACTCTTATTATCTGCCTGCACAGGGAAACACCGAGCACGAGAGGGTGGCTAAGGCTTAAAGTCCTCTCTGAGAGAAGCATCGCGATTCTAATTGAAATCGTAATTGAATTATTGATTATAGTTGTTGCATGTTAAACATTTCGCACGAGCGTCAAGGAGATAAATGTACGTTACTCGTTTTGCAAATAAAGAGATTCTCCTTTATCCAAGATGTAGTTTTCGCTGGTGCATTTCTTGTCTGCCCGTCCTCCCAGAAGCACTTGCGTTTATAAACTTTGTAAACTTCAAATCTTCATTTTATGTAATCCACTTGTGGCTTCTCGGAATCGAAAGGTTTAAGCATTTCAAGCGAGTGAAAGTCCCAAACAGATATAAAAGGAAGCCTGTGTTACAAACGCAGGTCTAACTCGTGTTATGGAATAATGTGGTGTATAATAGGAGCACGTAATAGGAAGACTAGCTTCGCATCATCGCTAACTGCAGGTAAGTGCAGTACGCTGTTCTAATGTAATTGAAGTATGTGTGCCGAGTGACATAGTGGAACATCATTCCAACGTAATAAGTTGCTTTCAAGAGGCGCTCTATCGTACAATGGATGCTCTGTATTCGCCCTTTACATGCTCTACTTTACACAAAACAAAGCTACCAATTTTAGTAGGCATAAATCCAGTAATACTTTGTAAAAACAAATTTTAAACGGGAAGTTAGTAGAACGTTTATTTGAAATGGACTTGAAGATAGAATCGTCTTCTAAAAAAGGAATTAGATTCGCAGTAGAATGAGGCGGAAAAGGTGCCGTCTTGGCGATACATCTGCCAACGGACTTATTTGTCGGCGACTAGAGCGGCTGCCAACAGTCGCAAGTCCGAGTGAAAACTTCCCGGAAACAATCGTTGCGCGCCGGAGAGTAGAAGCCGCGCAAGTGAAAACGTCGATGAGGCCGATAAGTGATAAAAAAGAGAAAAGTTTCTGACGCAAGAAGGAAACGGAACTTGTGTCAGTCGGCGAGAGTATTTCGGACAGTGATACGAAATAAATTCAAAGGCATAGCAGCAACTAAAGAATATTCTTCAATGCTTGACTAATACTAATACTTCTAATTCGTACGTTACAATTTTTTCAATTTTCTTTCATTGAGAAATGAGGAAGAAAAAGAATGAACTATTGAACTGTGCCAATGTCGAGCTGTCAATTAAGGTGAAAAGCAAGCAGCTGATTTGTCGGGGCCGCAATCAAGAATCAGTGCAACTTAAAGCGGGTTAAATCAACAGGATTTCCGGACCGTGGCGCATTCAAGCACGTACGCAGTATGATCGTTTGTCAACCTCGGTGTACGTGCGGCCATTCCACGTGGCACGGAAAGCGTCGCGGAAAAGTAAATTCCACTCCCAGACTCTCGGTTTGCGCTCTTTAGCGCTACGATAAACGCCAGGGAATTCTCTTTGCAACAGTATCCCCCTTCCAATGCTTTGTTGCACACTGTGCTACTTCCTCAACTTGAAATATTTCGATCTTCATTGGAAATTACAGTAACTATTAAAATTAAAATTACAACATCGCAACAACCGCATAAAATATTACACAATTTTTTTCTAAAACACTACGAATATTGAAATAATTCATTCCTGAACACTCACAACTAATCATCGCGTTTATTCGAGTTGTTATCATAGAATTTATAGCAGAGGAATTTCGGGACTTACGGACTCGAATAAATGCAGATGACAGATAAATTTCAAAGTCAAAGATAAATGTGCGCGTCGATGTCGTCGCCTATTGGCATCGGCGATGGGGCATCGATCAGCAAATAGAAACTCCGTGTGACACGTATCCAATGGAGTAAAGAATTTCGCTGCATCCACAGCCGCTGTAGCCGAGCACTATCATCGCACTTTGCACTGGATGATGCATTTTTTCTGCGCGAACGCCTCGCGCCAGTCAAAAGTCTGCGCTTGCTGCCGGACACACAAAGAAACATGACCGGCGATAAATCTCGATTCCAGCTCGAAAACGAGTGCGATCAATTCCTCGATGATTTATACAGTGCGGGCGGGGGCCCTTTCAGCATGTGACAGAACAGTGCTTCCTGAGCGTCAGGAAAACGCACCGCTTCCTCCCATTGTTTTTCTCTAGTTCCAGGCTTCTTCTCGCCTACTCATTACATATTCCATCTGGCACATGATCTATCTCAAAAATCTTGGACACTTGTTGTCCACCTAGATCGGCCATCGAAAAACATTTCTTCCCATTAAAAAAAAAACAAAATAGTAGCATTTCCAAATAGCAAATAGAACTTTTAAAACACGTGTATTATTTTTCTCGTCACATCGCCGGGTATTCTAGTATACAAAGCCATCCGGATCGACTTTCCGCAGCGTGTGTAACGCGTATATTTCAAAGGAAATCCAGGGATCGAATCGAGGCAAATTGTAGGAAGCAGTAGCGAGTAGCGAGCGTTTACTTCGTGTGTCAGGCAGGTCGCAGCTGCGACGTCCTGCGTGGCATACAAACCGAGCGGCAGTCGTAGCACGTAGCTGGCCAGAGCGGTGTAAGGTCCGCTTGTAATTCGAATTAATAGAATCGGGTTCGGGCCACCTCGAGACTTAAAGGAAAGGCAGCCAGGGCTCCCAAGGTATTTGGGTAAACGAGTAGTGACAAGCATGGCGAGAGTGAGAAAGAGAGAGAGAGAGAGAGGAGCGAGGTGAAAGGGAGAAATGCAATTTCGAGTTGGAAGCTTGAGTATGTCGAAGGGAGCGGAGCGGAATGCCACGAGGAAAAGAGAGAAAGACGCCCTTTAAACGGACAGACTGGCGCAACTACTGCTCACCCCTGGCAAGATTGACAGTCAAATAACACTGGGAACTGACATCTTGCTTGCCAAAAACGAACACTGCCTTGCGGACTCCCTCTACTTTCCTTTCTTTTAAGCCCGAGTCAAATCTGCTCAGGCAAACTCTTCGACTGCATTCTGACATACAAGAATCAAATGCATCCTAATGAATGTATTTAAAAAAAAAAAGTAATTGCAACAGAACGGGAGTTAATTCGATGGGAGAACTAAGTATAAATTTGAAAGTAAACAGACGCGTCTGTCAAGATGAACCTGTTAGGAAGCCGTAACAAGGAACACTGTAGCAATGTATAAAGCTTGACGTTCATTTAACTAAGGAAAGAACAAACAAGTGGCTAATGGAATCCCGGAAACACGTGTCTACCTCAAAGCACACGCCAGTGGGGAATGCAAAATAGGAGAAGGGTTTATTGTTAGTTCTGATTTAAAGGTACGTATCGAATCTAACCGAGGTAGCTGCCAACGGAACATTGACGTACGAGTACACGTAGTCCTAGAGGATCTTGGTCCCTCCGAGTGAGCGACGTCGGTTTCCAGTACTGGATAGGGTGGGAGTACTGCTGCCTAGCACACAGGGTTCGCTGGATAGTAACAACTGTCATCGCGGTTACGAGCTGAGAGCATCGCGATTCTGGCTCGGCTCCAACGAGACAAACGTGCCTCCTCTTTTCTTTTTGAGCGGCCAAGACACAAGCATGAGCTGCACGTTCTACCGCCAGCTCTACTACGATACGACAGCTACGAAAACATAAGCCACAACATGCGGGAAAGTTGCCTCTTGGGTTGCGACCCCCTTTCAACTCTGTCCCATCGGTTAATTTCCTGCTTCTCAACTTTGTCTCCGTAATTGATTCGCAGGACCTCGGTAACGAAGCGAGTGAACTAGTTCCACTTATGTAGATAAGCAGATAAATAAGTTATGTGTTCCTTAAAAGGATAATTTGTTGGGGAACTGAATTGAAATTTGATTCCTTTTCTTTTCTTTAATTAATTCCTGTTATGTTTGAAACTTTCTATGAAATTGAATTGTTTGTATTTGATTCACTGTGTGTACTCAATAGAAGGCTGAGCATTCAAGCTATTTCAATAGATGATACATAGAGGACTATATCAAGTGGTTATAAAGGGCAATAAGTTATCAGGAAATCGTGTGATTAACGTGCAGCTGACGACTCGACGTAGCTAGTTCTTTTCCCAGCACGGGTGCTTTGATTGGCGATGCACGGGCTCGCAGCAGCCATGTGTAAATAATCGGAAGATCGACGATTGTCCCCTTTTCAATTACAACGCTTTTGGGATGCCCGGCTCGGCAACCGGTTCTTGGATTCCACCGGCGATAAGTTACGGAAAGTCAAATAAATTTATAGACAGTCGTGATTTGTTATTAATCGCGAGCAGTTCGAACATTTACAATCTATAATTTAAAAGCGAGCTAAAGGTAGATTTGGAAGTAATTGGCAAATAATCAGATGCTCATTCTTAAGAGGAATTGAAAAGGCAGGAAAAAGGGTGGCACACGTGTCGCCAGGCGTATCACGGGGATGGTGGACTGGAACTAGTAACACCAAAAGCAGGAGAGCATTCAGGGTGTTCGGTTTAGTGGTGGCCGGTAGTGGTGACGGTACAATAAAACGATAAATCAGACGAACGGAAAAATAAGGGGCTAACATAGAAAAAGCTTGTAAGGGTAGATTTGGAAACGGGCCAGAGGACGGGCCGCGCACTCACCAACCACCCTCACCGCGCCGCTGACTTCTGTGGCCTCTGTGGCTGCTCTCCTTTTCCTCTGTCTACCTACTTCCACTAGCTTTTTGCACCCCCGACCCACCCCTCGCTCATCCGCTTCCTCCACCTTTCTTTTATTTCCCTTCGACTCCTTATTTCCGTCTTCTGTAGACGCTCTCTTCTTATGCCACACTTTTTGCCCCTGTCGCCTGGCACCTACAAGCCTTTATACTGCTCAGACCCCGACAACCCCCACCGATCCCCCGAAAAACCCACGACCCTGTAAATCCCCGTCCCGCAAATAGTTCGTAAATAAGGCCATGCTGTCCTGGAGGCATCCTAAATGAATCCCCCCGGTGAGATGAAGTGGAATCTTTGCACCACCCATCTCTCCACTTATTCCCCAAATCTTTTCGCCTGGCTTCCGGTATTCTACGAGATTTTTTTTCTTCAACCGACATCAAGTAAATGTTGCTTTAAGAGGCAGCTTTATGTTTGGAATAGTTGTATATTTTTCGGCTTCCAGTGAAACAGCGCGGTCACAAGGAAGTTGTATATTTTACGGTGAAAATATTTGCAAATCGTGATTTGTTGTGGTTTTTTTTTTGGTAATATATACTGTAGTATGTAACGAAATATGTACAGAGATTCATGTGTACGGCAATAATTATTTCTGGGTGCACGATTGCCCGTATGTAATTTTCGCCTCTTTTTTCCGTGCCCGACAGGGGCAAATAAATTGGGATCACTAGAGCCATACGTTTCTTTTAATAGGACAGTTAATGAAGCCACCGGCTTAATAACAATGTATCACTTTACTAGTGGCAAGGCCAATTCCGCTTCGAAATTAGTCGGTTAATTAGAATGATTCGAAAACAAACCGGAGGATTGCATAGATGATATAGTTTCCGAATTCCAGAAACGAGATTGCGCGATGCAAAGTAAAAAGCAATTTCGTAATCTATATCGACGTATCAATTGAAACGAATTGTACTGCTCGTATTTTTATTTCCATTCGTGAAAGAAAACAATTTTCTGTCATCCGTCTATTTGCCAGGCTATTTTCATATTCTGATTGGATGTATCATTCATGCAACTGGCACAAATTTCCCTTTCATTTATTGTACATTTAATACCAAACAGAATAAAAAAAAATAGGAAGAAAAAAACAGGAATGGCAATTTTAATAAGCCTGAATGAAAATACAGGTCCAATGTCCGTGTAATAATGTCGAGTGTAATATTCTCGATTCAGCATACCAATAAATTACTAAACACGAAGCAACGTAATAGAGTGACATGTGTTATTACACGTCTCTTGTATTTCTCCAAATTTCACAATCCAACCGAAAACCAATACCCTTCGAAAACAAGCCTGTGAATTCGAAAGGGCGTCCGATTTTGCTAGATCGAATTTTGCAAAAGCGAGTTTTTTAATATTGGCTAGGCTGACTAACGAGCCGTGAATATGCAGGAGCCACCACTATAGCATAAGGCAGTAGTGACGAAAAAAAATTCTCTTGGTGTATAAAAAAAAAAATTGGATTGCTGGGAATTTCCATCGATACAACCGGCGCTCGAAGTGTTAGTGGTAGGTGGAGGCTGGAGGAAGGAAGAACTCCGGGAGTTCACTGACGAATTCCTTTCATCAGGGCCGCAATTAAGTCCCTTCCTTCCGCGAGGAACTTTTCCCGCGAGCTCTCGTTCGTTCGTCGCTACATATTTCCGGGCATTTCGAGCTTTTCGCCGACGGCCACGTTCTCCCCGGGACGATTAATGCAAATTTTATTGCCGGCATTCGGCCCAGCACGTATTCCAATGCAATAACTTGGCTTGTCGTTGTCGCTCGCAACCTGCGCATCCTGACGTGATTAGAATTAATTAATTACCGATCCTTTTTTCGGCCAGCCCTTTTTCCTCGGATGCTGCGGATGGTAGTAACTTGACAGGAAGATGAATTCTCGTAATAATGCCTGGATAAGCCGACTGAGAAAGTTCATTCATACAAGGTTCGTATACAACATGTGCCAAGCACACCGAAAAACTGCGAGAAATCTCATGATTTCCATGACATATGCGTTCGCGTTAGTATTTTTATTTACTGTGATCTCGTAGCATCTTCAAGGACCAACCTCTCAAACTTTCTTCGAGATTTTCACTTCGCGCTCATTAGACTCGCCATCCTAACTGTTTATTCGTCGAGGTATTACTCAAGTTTTCCATCAGGCCTGTGACAGGCCATGGGTGTGTCAAAGAAAGTAGCCGAGAAAGAGAGAAAAAGATAGTGACGACGAACGAAATCCGAAAAAGGAGGACGCCCGGATCAGAGAAGACTCTCTTCTTCCCTTCGCCGTTCGGAAACAGGTTCCCGGAGAATCTGGTTGTTGACCTTCACAGATAATATGGAAACTGATTCTGTAGAAACTAACAGAGTATCGAAAGTCCGCAACAGACGTAATTTACGATTACCACTTTTATTGTAATAACTGGTTCATACAGTTGTTTATTACAAATAGAAAGTCGTAGGATGTGCATTGTTTAGTGAGTAAATCGTGATTTACGATGTGGTATGCGGTTCCAGAAGACGATATGCTTATGCTTGTCACAAATAAATATTCTTATGAGCAGTGAATGTCCCAAATTTTTCTATGAGACTTTCTTCCCGTTAACATAAAGGTCCGCGAATGTAATTTTGATTAAATATCTCCTTTCTACGACTTTCACTAGTCCGCCGCCTCACTTTCGTGTTTGGCCGACCTCTACTTTTGGACTTTTGGGTCCCAACTTCTCTCTTCTAATGCTTCAAACTTTCTACTCACAATTATAACATTTAAAAAACCGTCTCTATTACCAAACATATTACCCAACAAATTAAAAGGGTTCTTTCGACAAGAATTGAAATAGGGAATCGAAGAAAATAGAAAATCTATTACTGTCAAGTGCAAGGATGGAAGCGAAGAAAAAGTCGAACTGGGATACGGAATACTGGAGCAGCAGCGCAAGAGGTTTCAGTCTCTTTGAAGGGAAAGGAGTGAAGGAAAAATAAGGGGTGCGCAGCTGGAATTTTATCTGTCTGGGGAAGGATAGGTCCGCCTTAAGGGTGGTATAAGAGGACGAGCTATAATACCAGGCTGGGCCAGCACTAAGATAAGACAAGAACGAGAGAGCTCGGCGAACAAGACAGGAGAGGAGTTCGTCCGTCACTGCACGGCGAAATTCCGTCCGCAATCTCTGAAGGAATCTTTGGTATCCCGGCTGCTAGCTAGCAAGTCTGCTTGTCTACGGCCCTCCTGCGGCTGTCTACGTCTCCTTACCTTCGTCCTGTCTTCCTCCTTGGCAGTCTCGTGAACTTCCCTGAAGGATGCACGCCTCGGGAAGGTCAGAGCTTCCAACCCTCGTGCTACTCGCTTCAGGAACCTCCAAATGCCTCCTATACTAGCCTTGACTTTCACTCATTCCTAAACCTCTTAGCAGTCTCAACGATCATTCATTTCCTTTTCAAAATTTATAAAAGAAACGAGTTATTAATACTATGTTATTACATAATACTATCGAGGAAAAATCTTCTGTTATCGATGCCGGAAATTAGCGCTGATTCAACCAGGTAGTTAATGGTGACCTAGATCCGCCGAAATCTGGCAAGTATAATAAAACGCCTGGGAGATACTTTCCTTTCGCCCACGGCTGCGTCCGAGGTTTCAATCTGTTCAACTTCGTTCAGTTGAAAAACACGATGGGTGGCTTGCTTGATCTAGAAAGGCCTCAGTGAACTGGTCTCAATTTTTAATATACATTTTGAGAGACGGAATAAAATAAATAGAATAAATGATAGGGTAGATTTAAGATTGTCGAAATACGTTTGTAATTATCAGTGATTTAATTTTGGCAACTTGAGAATCAGTGCTGTATTACAGCACTCCGAAACAGTGCTGTTCTTGAAATATTCATTCGCAAACGAGAGATAGAGCGGCACCTCCTGCGGCAAGAAGAACTTGCTGACCTAATACGTATTCGTCAACTTCCGTCCCTCGGGTTTCTCTCAGTTCGTAGCCGAGGGATTATAAACTTTTCGGCGCGCATAATATTACAGTGTTCGTTACATTTTTGGGACTCATCCCGATGAAGGCTTTCCGCAGTCGCTCGTATCGTTCCCCTTTTATCTTCTTATAACTCAGATTAAATAGTTGCCGCGAAAGGGGATTTAAACTGCCTAAATGAATACCTAGACTTCCGAGAACTCCACAGAGAGGTGTAAAATATTCAAAATAATGGGAAGGAGCTTTTGTCAACTAAACTCTAAGTCAAAAGTTTCAAATTGGATGTAAATTGAACGATGTAGAATTGTTTTGGTAGAATTCACTGTAATAGTTATAGTGCTCAAATATCTTTAAAGCGTAGAACATTAATGGACTCTTAAAGTACAATGTTGTAGTAAGATTAATATTATTAATCAAGTCATCGAATCTTAAGTGCCACTTACACGTTTAACAGGCCATATCGAGAGCTTTCATTAAACTTATTACAAACTGCGACACTAAATTCGTGCAGCACAAGGCCATGCACCGGCGCAATTAAGTGTCAAGGAAAGTTTTTATCAAAGCAATTATCCTCGCGGAGAAACGAGAGACTCGAACTTTCGTTAGGGGATTTCGTAAAAATGATTAAGGTCCAATGAAATCCTAATGAACGCCTAAGTGGCTCGCCGGAGTTTATCCCGAATGCTCGCCGCGTCTGCTATTATCCGTTGCTGAAAACTTATAACAATTTCGGTGCACAGAGTAATTAGAGAGACGAGTGACGGATAATTTTCCCAGCGGGCGGACCTGACTTTCTCCGTATCGAAGGAAATGCATTTTGCACCAACTAATTGTTGGGAATTCTCTCAATGAAAAACTGAATGGCCGTCAGCTAATATCTTCCTGACAATTATTCCACAATAGTTTATTACTTTGTGAACAGTTTCATTTGTCCCACTGTATCATTGATGCATCATTTGCCAAGTTATACGGTGGAACAGCCGCATTGCCTGAATTTTCGCATTCGCCATTCCGATTCCCTACGAAACTTTAAATTGTTCGTGCGGCTCGAAAGAAACGGGAAAGCTATCGGTGAATACCGATTCGACGGTCGCCCTGTAATCGTACGAATGAGGATCAAGCGTGTAGGCACGATCATCGAGCGAGTCCTGATTACAGAGCGACTCGAACGGGAGTAAGTTACTTTGAAGGAAACCGGTTAGCACGCAACGTGACCCACGTGACAAAACGGTTGCCCGAGGACTTTTCACAATGCAAGCCGGTCGAACGAACGGAAAACACTTACAGCAACAAGATGTTGAAAGTCCCTTAATAATATAGTGAAGTCGAGTATGAACTTTGGATGAGAAAATTTTAAAGCCAACAAGTGCGAATGAAGAACGAGACGTGTTTCGGGGTGATCGAGGCTGCGCGCCACTGATAGGAAAGTAAGGATAAATAAGTCAGTGTTATGTGAGTATGGATCATTGAACTGAACAGTTGGTGGTGCATTGATCCTGGCAAGATGCAGCCTGAGAGGCAAACCCGATTTCACGCTTGGTATCATCTAGTAACCGAAAGCCTCTACTCCTGCTGGCTACACGGCTTACGATCATTCAGGCTCTCGGCCACGCGAGAGACAGCTCGACACCTTGGCCTTCTGCCCTTCCATCTTGTTACATGCCCCTGACACTGCCAGATCCCCACTGAAATCCAATTCGCCAAGTTACCTGGAAACTTGCTCGCATCCAATCGGACCTCATTATTTGCGGCCCGGAGGGTACTCCGATAGTACGGACTTCGGTAACCTATTCCCTTGCGCTGCCCTTCAACATATCTTAGATTTTTCCAACCACTTCTATCTTGATTTCCAACTACATTTCAAAGCTTTCGACTTCATTCATTGAATACCGCGAGAGTTTAACCGTTCAAACATTCATACGATTTATTTATTCGAATATGTTATAGACTTGATATATCGAGAAATAGAATTGCTTTGGACTTGTAGAACGAAGTATTATCGTAAAAAAAGGAAAGCGAGTTTTCTATGTATTACTTCTTTTCCTCTTAGGAAGCGTATCAAGTATGAAGGAAAAATATTCGCTGGCTTATGTGGGCCGATGCGAGCCCCAGGGAGTATGTCAGGATTCTCGATGGCCTCTCGAATAAGAAAGTGGTCCAAACACGAGCAGCCCCTTCCGTCGGAGAACGATTTTGGAAATTGCTCGAGGAGCACCCATTGATCTTGTCATCGTTTACCATCGATTTCGCGGATCAACCAGAAGAATGCTGGTGCAATTACAAATTAATTAAAACTTCACTTTTTTTGTTCACTCGAGAAAGGTTTACATCAATTCGAGAGCAAACATCAAACGTTAATTAGACCTAAAACTGGGAAATATTTCGTGTCGAATTCATGAAGAGAATGGTGCGCAGGCAATCGGCTGGCGGACAATCAAACGCTCGCTGGACGCCTGTTAAGCATAACAAGTGTAATTATAGAATGCTTTTAATCAAGGGTGCTCGGGAGTGCGGTATTATTACAAGCCGAAGTATCGTCTCGTTATTAAAACGCGCCCGCGCCCGCGCCCACCTACATACGCACGCGTTAACTTCACGTCTCGTAATAAACATTGGCGGTGATTGTGCACGTAACTCGAGTTTCATGGAATGTTTAATTACTCATGACTGCTCGCTGCTCCACCCGATACTTATAATAGCCAATGCGCATAATAATACTCAAAAGCTACGATTTCTAATCGAGAGTCCTTGAAATCTGTTCTACTTTTATACTTTTTCCTATAAATTTCACACATATAAGTCCTTTGAAAAGTTCCAACTTTTATGATCAAAAAAGACTGGAAATTCAAAGATATTGATTTTGAACGAAATTACCTTTTAATTGGAAACATTGAAGTTCGTACCGTGCCAAAAAATCTGCTCTCACCTTTTCGTGTTTAACATGGTAATAAGTAATTAATGGTGGTCGAATTTTAATATATATGAAATATTTACGAATAAACGATATTGTATGATTTAAAGGTGATGAAATAGTAGTAACTGATACGTATGAAGACACGCAAGGTTCTTTTATCCGATGAAACTAGACCCACTCTCACTTTTGTACTAGAATCTTATCACGGCGTGTGGTGTTATCCCATGTAACATCAATAACTTCCGAGTTCGACAAATACACACTGGGATGTACACGTAGCGGCGGCAAATATTTGAAGTGAAAGTAGGATAGCCGGATACTTGACCTCCGAAATTCCTCTTGCCGACTAAACGCTTTGCGTGGAATCGCTTACACTCTCATTACGTAACTTCTCAAATTCGGAGTGGTGATCGACGAGCATGCAATCCACTTGAAAACTGTATCAATCTTTGATCTCGCAAAAAAAAATCTAAAAAGAAACGGTGTTTTTCGTGGGTAGAATTTCTCATGTATTGCTCATACTTTCGCCAGCGAGAATTTTTCGATTCGGCACGAGTGCGCGAATGGTGTCAATTCATTAAACGAGTCGGTGCCCGAAAAAGAGAGGTCTAATTCGGAAAAGGTTAAAAGTCAGGCAGTGTCCCCCAATTAACTCGAGATTTTCACCTGCGGCGAGCTAGCTTGACAATTTTCAGCTATCATTGTTTCGCTAACAACCTCACTAAAGATCACGGAGCCGTGTTAATTGGCTCTAACTCGTGTCAGGGCGTTTCAATAACTATGGTAATGACCTTAAAGAATATGTCATCGACGTCCTGAAATGGTCAGTTCGATTACTTTTTTACACAGACCTTTAATAGATCAATTAACTGAACTCTGGTTGGTTTCTAGTAAACTTCACGCAACATCGAATATTCCCCTCGCGTACTCTTTTATTTCACCACATAAACAACAATAGATATTCCGAGTTAACCAGATAGACTAACTCAACGGGTTTCGAATAACAGACCGCTGACAAGGTTGTCGATAAATTTCAATCAGTTCTCGTTTTAAACAAGTCCAAGTGTGTATCAGTGAAGCGGGTACATGTGTGCTTCCTATCTATAGAGCCATTCATAAATGGAGGACCATTGACAGCATCGAATATGGCGGAGCAATGTGCGCTTAAGTGCGATGGGATGTTTTTTCTCGCCTGAGTATTGTCATCGAATACATTTTCTTCCCTACTTTTTCCCTCTGCCTCCGTCTCGTTTTTTTCCCTCCTCTCTCTATTGACTTCGAATCGCAGTCTCCATTGAAAATTTCATCGGTGTATCTGTGTAGCTTGGCGTCTATGTGATGGTGTCTGCTGTGTCTGAATGGTGAATGCGGGATTTCCCAGGAGCGATTCCAGCGGCCTCGCAACCAAGTGTATTTTGTAATGGCTGTGTTCACTGGAAAATCGTCGCTGGACAACTAGATTTCCCCGAGTCATTTTCATATTCCGTTTGCCCGCCGGCTGAAGATGAAAATGGCAACTCCTGTTTTCCTAGCAAGTGTGTCTACCTGAATGCTATAAACGCGCACACCAGCTGGATTCCTATGGTTATTTTAATACTCCTCTGCCGCTTGCAATTACCTCTTCACACCCGCTTCGACATTCGGCCGCACAATTGCATGCGCGCTCCCCGTTTTGAAAGCCCTGACGATAGGTGGTCGCGGCGGATTTTCAATATCACTTTGTCCAGATGCGAAAGCGGGTGAAAATGCAATGAGAGATATTAAATTTAAAATAAATTTCGAGCGCAATCGGTTGCTTGCCTGTCTCTTGTTCAATTAGCGACCAAGTGACAAATTATTCGCAATATAATATGATAGAATCACTAAAAGTTGAATTAGAATACAATTAAAATCTAATCAACGTTCTTTTCTTGTTGATTGCCAAATCATAATGGAATTCTTTGCGGTCATTAGAATAGAATGTATTGTGTGCAATAATGTTTTCTTGAGATGCAGAAGTAATTGTTAAAGGATGAGCATTTTACGGGGGTGATGGTCATAAATTTGTCTCGCGCGCTGCCGGCAGCGACAAATAGCGAGAATTGCACTCGGAACGAATTCATTTGGCCACGTCCGGAACGGTGAGGGCGAAGGTGAAGGTCTCTCATGCGATTCTATGGCACAAACTGTCCTCCCTTTACCTTCGCGTCCTTCCGTGGTAGCTCTATCATCTCTTTCCTCAATCAACTGATTACCAAGACAATACTATTCCATCTCTCATGTAGCATTCAAGAAATTCATAAAAACTGTCTTAGTCCTAGAAAAAATGTATGTTTAGAAAATATAATAAATCAGAGTGGTTATTGAATATTTCCGACTGAGGAAATTCGGACTGAGTTGACTGGTTGGAGATGCAAGCGGTTAATTTCGGCGATGACTGCTTGCGATTGCCAGTCGGCCGGATTTCCCGGAGAAAGGACGGTCGGCCGCGAACCGGAACAGGTCGTCTCTCGCACACTCGCTCTTCCTCTCTCGGTTGGCTTTTCGTGCAATCGCTTCGGGATTCCAGACTGGTGGCACGGCAACCAGGGAGAATCGCTTGCGCTTAACCCGTAGAAAGCCTCGACGATTATTACTTACTCCGTCTTGTTGCGGTCTGCCACGGCAGCTGCGCTTTTCTTTCGGTCGCCGCGCGAGCACACCGGGCGCTCGCTAATTTTCTGCCCGCTGCGCCTGGCACAATGTTGTTACACTGCGACTCGCGACTAATGGCCGGAAATGCGGCACAAATGCATTCTGCCACCGGTGAAGCACAATGCAGAAATAACACCACCCTGACTAAATGCTTCGTTTAGTCGAGAGGAAAGAATCCTAAGGAACAATTCTAGAATCTCCGAAAATTCTAGGATTAATTAACGAAGTTTAATATTTTAAGATAAATATCAATTTGTCATAGGATATATTCAAGGACACCTGAGTGTCCTTTCACCAACATCTCAGGACATAAATATTAATTTACACTTAATACTCATCAGCACTTTCGAAATTTGCTAGTTTTTTAATGTACCGCCAGTTCCTTTCTTCCGGAATTCCATAAATATTTATCGGGCGAGTCAAACTTTCGCAGTAGTGAGCGGTGAATTGTAATTTTACTCTCAAACAAATTTTCTTAACTTCTCGATCGAAGTACCTTCTCCCTTCCGAGACTGTAATCAGCCAAGTTATTCCTCTCGAAAATTGGTTGAATAATCTACTTTTACTTACTTCCTGCTTACGGCGAGTGGACTGATGTTAACTTGTATTACATTGTTCGATGAAACATATGGGGATTTTATGGAGGTCAAAAGGGGGCTTAGTGAAATTTCATCGTGTGAATATGATCTCAACCGAATGGCAATGTAACGTATGCTGGGCCAGCAGGCACACGTGTCCACGCACACAGGGAAAAGTGGACCCGGTCCTGTCGGATAAGTCCCACGCCCGGAATTCGGCGCCCGGAGAAAGTGCACTCCGATCAGACAGGGCCGAACAGGCTTCGAAGATGAAATCCTCAAGCAGGTCTTGTGAAATGTGTGTTAATGACCTATGTGAGTGCCTCGGTATCCGCTATCACTGCCCGCCCAACACTCTCTTTCTACTTGGAATACTCGTTATTATAGTAATACTCGAAAGTTCCTTTTATAGAAAAGATGCTCTAACATAATACGTCACCCTTGTCTTAGAGTTATATGATGCAATACGATGGAATAGGAATGTTATAATTTCAGCAGAAATAAATATAAGAAGCATCGGCAATAATACAGGACATTGATAATTATTGAGGGAATAAAAGTGATTAAATTTATCAAGTAATAAAAGTTAAATTACTCGAGGACAAGTAAACATGACACGATGGTATCAAACTGAACAACATTTTAAAGAGAAAGATGTACAATTTCGAGGTAGACTGCTACTAATTATTCTTATTGCCCTGTTTTACTCGGGCAAAGAGAAAAGTGCGTGCTCAAGCGGACATACGTCCGACGTCTCATTGCTGGAATGCGAAGACACACCATGGGTTTCACTCGGGTGATTCAGACGCAATGTATCAGCCGGTGAAAAGTCTGACGTCTTCCGCTTAAATTCTCCATTCCGCACACTCTTTTCTTATGCACGTCCCCGTAAGGGTCTGACCCACAAGGCTAATGTTAAATTTCGTTGATGTGTTAGTCATGAGGAAACACGCATCCTGCTTCCGAAACAGGGAACGATGACTTGATCGCTTCTTGGGCGATCGTGAAAGTCTTGACATAATTCTTTCCTCCATGTTTTTTTATTCCTTCGATGCAAAGTATTCATTGTGCCGATTCGAAAGTATTTATATAACGGACAATCAAAGATTGGAATAGTTTTCACGTATAATTGGAAAATTCTGATTTCGAATTAGACCAGGTGAAAACTGCAATTCTTCTTGGATAAACTGAACTTGAAAGTTAGGAGTTGCGAAATAAATTGCAAGTCTCATGGACGAGGTGGAAAGGCCGCAATTTTGCGAGGAATAGTGGCTCACGTAGTGAGCCAAATTCGACCCGCTCTGAAAACTTGGACCAGTAAGAGGCGGGTGGGAGAGCTTAGGTGATGAACACTGGTAAAACACGAAAGCCGTAAACTTTCTCCGATAATAGCCGGCATCAAACCAATTTCGCGCTCGCGTCATTACACGATCTATCGGCGACGACTAGCTAGACCGAAGAAGAAGCCGCGACTGATTACTTTTTACCATGGAACTGACATTACTTTCTTTTTCCATGTGACTTTCCTGAGCGACAAACTATTAATATCCATACTATTAATAATTAATCAACTTTGATCGGTGCAAGGTGAAGCTTGAATCTTTGATTTTCGTAAAATCTTGCCCTCCTCAATCGCAAGTTGTCAAGTGCAGGGACTTTATAATCCAGTGCAACTGATGAAGGCATACCACTTAACCGTCCACGAAGATTAGAGTTGCAAAGTCTCCTAGCATCGGGAAGTTTCTGGATGACGCTAAAGTGTTACGTTTACGATACTTGATTATGGGAGTGCGTGGCAAGGGCTTTGCTAAGATGAGACTCCCCACTATGCTAGAACAGTTCTGCCAGGCATTACTATGCCAAGGCAGTATGCTAAAACTCGGAGAGCTCTTTATTGACTCTAACTCAATGTACGAACTTTCTCAAATCTCTCGGTCTTGTGATCCTCTAATTAAGGATCCGAAAGTTCACATTTCAGTGTGTCCATAACTTTAGAAATTTAGTACTTATTATTTTTCATTTAGGAAAAGTAAACTTTATACTATATCGATAACTAATGTCGTAATCTTAGGAACGAATATCTGAAATAAGAGTCGCGCGGTTGCTAGTCTAACGGTAAATCGTCTCGGCGGCGCAAGAGCGAAAGTAAAAGTAACGCAGCACTTCTATAAATGGAAGTGCGAAGGAATAATATATCATCGAGTGGCAGAACGGAAGCTAAACTCTGCTGTCATTTGATTACCTAATTAAGATACCTCGTAAAATCATTCTTCCCGAGAAGGTACTGCAAAGCACCGTAATCCATTCACGAACTAGTAGTAGTAGCATCTGCGTTGATGCCACGATTGCCAGGCCTTCGGCTCGTTTAGCATCGAGATCAGGTGCAATAAGCCAGCGCAAGCTGATAAATGGCGAACAATGTTGCTCGCCAGATTTTACGCCATTACTCGCATATTACACCCGCTCCCTAATTAATCCAGGCGTATTAAACTACATATGGAGCCTGAAGCTATTATCCGAGGATTCAGAGTCGATGCATTAGGCAATTATAGGATAGGATTCTAGTAGGAAGTCGATATAACCGCAAGAAGACCTCGACCACCAAAGGAAATTGCAGTAATTCACTCGAGTAACCTATCATTAATCTTTCGATTATTTATATTTTATTATATTTCTCGCATGCTGAGAATATACATTTAAATTTCTATGTAATCTGTTACAAATGTTTCAAGATTATTTACTAAAAATTCATGTACTACTATAAAAAAAGAAAGCCTGTGAAATTTAATAAGCAATAGGTTATTCAAAGGTGGCAGGGATGTCGTAATCCTCAACGACAAGGAATTCCTCAATGAGAAATCAGTTGAATTTCGGGAAGAGACCCGCCACGCATGATTTCTCTCGAGAGAAGAGACGCGCCATCAGTCGGCGGGCTGACCTCGACGGAAAGAAAGAAGAAAGTTCCACCTGGCGATGGTGGATGCTGCCGCACCTGCGCGCATTCCGCCTCTCCACGTGACCCTAAAATTTTAATGTCTGCGCCAAGGCATTCACCTTGACCGTGGACCTCGCTCTGTAACTCATGGCTTCCCTTTCGTGGCCACAAATTCGCCCCAAAGAAACATCTCGATCTTTCTTCAAAACATTCGGAGATGAAAACTGGAAAAGACTTCGCCGATTTAGAAACATTAAAACGCTAACTGCATTGGAATTCTCAATAAGTTTTTTTATTCCTACGAGAATGTAAACACGGATCAGCTTCAGTAATAACAACAACAGAGTGCTAATTTTAATCTTGATTCATCTCGATGAACTTAAGACGTTATCGTGCCAGTGGACAGACAAGAAAAAAGATTATAGATGTTTTGGGCATTGTAGTAAATTCCTGGAACGACTTTTGTCCATTGTCGATTCGGAATTCAGAGATTTGGAGACTAGAATTAATTTGGCTCCTTTCTGTAGGTTCCAGGCAAATTCGAACAATAAAACCCGAAAGATCTTCCTCTTGTCTCTGCACTACATACTTTCCGGTATACATGAAAGATGAAGTGGCGAGTGCATTGACTCTCTCAAATCCATTATGTCGACTTCAATAATTCAGTAGAAAAAGTACCACCTTTTACAATTTCCTCTACGCGCGTCTGATACTACTGCGCAAAATGCTCGGAGAGCCAAAAATAAATTCTTCGACTGGTTTTCGATTCTCGTAGAAAAGAAGAGTATAGACAAAACAGAAAAACCCAAAGTACGAATCTAAACAGTCGTTAATTTGAAACCACAAGAGAGCTGGATAAAAAGTGTAGGATGAAGTCACACCACTTTATAAATCAGTATTTGAATGGCGTAGGTTAAAAGTGGGGAGACAATGCAGTCGAATTCTCAGAGTGTGTCGAATGGAGCAAACAGAATTCCTATACGTGACTAGAGAAACTTCACAGAGAGCTAAACTGATGTAACGCTAGCAGGATGTGTATGAACCGCTTACGTATCACTGTGAGATTCGTTAATCTAGCCGGAGCGCTGGTATCTCGCTTGCAATCTGTACCACATACATAGATGGAGATGCCCGACCACTGAACTAGCCAGTCTGCCAGTATTACAGAGTCCCCACGTGTGTGCACGTGTAACTGAGCACAGCTCTTGGATTTCACTCGCTCTTGACAGTGGCCGGGATTCGCTTTCAGGATCGAAGGTCGAGAGTAAGCATAGCATTTCTGTTCTCCCGTACAGATTTAGCCTCGCACGATGCAAATAAATGAATTTATCTCATATTAAGGGACCCCAATTAAATAAGAATAAAAATTGATTAGTACTTTGTTTGGATCGAATAGTAAAAGTAATATAAACCTTGGGAAAATGAAAAGATGTTTGATGAAGTACGTTCAGCTTGTGCGATATTTCAAACTTTCTAAAAAGAGTGGGAATAATTAAAGCTAACGATTTCGGAATAATTATGTATTAATAGTGACATTTGGCTGAGAGTAAATTTGTTAATTATAAATCTTTTATTACTCCCTGAGATGCTCGCATTCAAGTATTCGGGCGATGTGAAGCGGGTCACGTTTCTCTTTCATTGTACTCGCGAGAATCACACGGTAGCATTGTGCGATAATTAATTAAACCACTTGAACGAGTCTTCCTAGGCATATATGTGTCTCTTCGCACTTTAGTGGGTCGGAATCTACTTGGAAGTCATTATTCCCCCGCACACAAAAGAGATAATTTGAGCACGTGTTTCTAACTTCGGAAGTCGTCTTCATTCTTAAACGAGAGCTGTGAAGATCTTGGGAATTACAGTGACCTCCTACAACGAGCGTTAAAAAAAACTTTTCTTTAAAGAACAATTTCTCAAATGTCTTCCTTATTTATTAGAGTCAAATTAGATATAATCATTGCCAGTTTCATTGAGAAATATTCAGTGTATATTTGAATTGACAATCAATAGTTACTATTAATGATATCCAATAAAGCCTTAAATGTGCGGATTAAATGCGATGATCTCTCCAATTGAAGCGCAATAATTAATCCTGGCATGTGGTATTGCGGCAAACAGTAATCCCGGGCGATACGTGTTAGAGAGACACATAACACCTTGCGCAAAGTTTCGCGTGCACGCACGGTCACTCCAGTCACGAAGTGCACCCCTAATGAATGCCTGAAATCCTGACCAATGTTCCCAACTCGGCTAAGATCTTCCAAACGATACGTGGAACTTATAATTTCCTATTACCAAATGCCAAAGTCTTGCACGTGCCATCACGATTAATTATAACTTTACGAGGGACCAATTTGCAAGTGGTATTTCATACCCCTCGACTTTCTTCATCGTCATCATCGTCCCTCAAGGATGAGAACTTTCTAATGTATTCGAAATTATATCCGTTTCCTTCTACGCGATCTCTTTTCCTTCGTTCGATGGAGTGTGGGTGGATGACAGTGTGGGATTAGTGAATACTGCGTTACATAATTCCACGTGATTCCAATGTCTACTTAGCTAAGTGATCCCTAAGCAGATGAGTTCTCGTGTTCACTTGCCGATTGTGTAATCGAATGACTTAATCACCAGATCAATTACCTGATGTAATATAATCGTATTTTACCAAGCGGTCTTTTAACAGTCGATCGTACAGAAGATTTTTAAATCCAAGAAGCAATCTTTGAAATACTCAGCATCCAAATGAGGTAGGTTATTATTTGTCAATTATCCAACATCTTCCCCGAAATCAGATAAACATCCGTGTATGAAGAATCATAAAAGTAAATGTAGAATCGAATACTAAAGAGATTCAGATTCCAGAGGATGAACGCCGGTATTGCTGGGACGAAGAGGTTGGTCCATAAGGATGGCGGAGGTGGGAGAGGCGCATCTTCCCAGATGATAGCTTGGTCTTGGTGAGCTGGGAGAAGAGAAGAGAGCGCGCGAGGGTTAGCCTACTTTCTCTCGAAGGAGAATTTTTAAGCGGGATGTGTGAGGAGAGGGTTCCCTCTCCCAAGAGTCAAGAGAAGAGAGCGTCGCTCCACTCTCTCTTTCCCTCTAGGTGCTCCGGGGCGGTTGCGGTCGTAGGTGCCGGGTTGCTTCTCGATTTCTTCATCTTCCTCGGGGCATCGTTTCCTCTCCTTCTCCGGTGGAACCTCCTCCGCCACCACCGCCGCTCTCTCACCTGTCTCGCCGGGTGACTCTCTGCCTTTCCTCGATTTGCTCCGCGAGTACGTAGCGCACGTACCCCTCTCGGAGTCTATATAAGCCGAAGGCCGCCGGGCGAGCAAGCATTTTTTGTGTGTTTGGTGGTGACGGTTACCTCGACGCCGCTCGGCACCACGTCGACCGGACGAGACTACGGTTTACCAGTGCGCAGGATGATCGTGTTCGCGACGTGATCTACCAAGAGACTGCGCTTCACTGATTTCACGCTAATCATCCGTGAAGAAATAAATCTCGCGACTCTACCATCGAGTAGAGCAGTGCACATCCGTAACTATTCGGAAAGAGTAGTCAGATTGAAAGCGAGAGCTTTTGGATACTTTGTGTGTGGTGACTGGACCGTCGGCGTGCGTTATGTCGCATTCCAAGGTATGTCTTTATTATTCGGGAGTTTGTAGGAAAGAAAGTTTTTGGTATCTTTGATTATTGAACTTTTATCGAGTCTGCCGATTGGATTAATTAATGGGATCATTGACGTTTTATATTAATTTCGAATTCTACATTGAAAACCTGGCAGTATTGGATTATGTACAGCCTGGCAAATTCGATCTTAGCACGACTGTGTTTGCACCAGGTGAATTGACATTCAGAGACGGAGACTGATAATTAGATTCCTAGTGGATTCCTTCAAGGTGAAATTTCCCTTTCGTCAAGGGACTGAGGGATCTCTTTGGAGTAGAACCACAGACGTATCCGATGATTCAGCTCATTGATCCTATGCCCAGGACAAAGATGTAGTCAGATGCGATATTTCATCAAGTACTACATATCGAAAGGAAATCTATATTTGGTTACGGTATTTCGATACAGGTGGATGATTAGTCACGTATCCATGATCATGTGCAAATTAGAGCATCAATATCTTTCAAGACTGTCCTCTACTTTTTTCTAAATCATTATCTCTGCTTTTGTCGGTGTTCTAATTCATTCGAAGGTTGTGCCCATGTATGTCTCGTCGATTCCAATCAATTACAAGCTGTCTTCTGAAAGTAACAAACCACTACACCAACCTACCTATACAAATTCTCTACTTTACACCAAAGCATACTTCGAGTCGCGGTCGATGTATAATAACGTCTGAATCGATTTACGCTCTTCCGGAAAACTGTCGTATCCCATTTAAACGGCATAGACACAGAAGCATTGAAAACCACCCGCAATTTTCGACGAAAGTGAAAGAGGCATCATTATGATGGCGGTCGCTGGAGGATCCGGGCAAATTTTCCATTCTCAGGAAGGTCTAAATTTAAATGCCGCAAATGGCTCATCGATTCGAGATAAGCATTATCTGGGAGAAGCGCAGCATCACCGCGATGGAAACCGCAAGCGATGATACTCTTGAGAGAGGCATTGTACTCTTCCTGAGAATGGAAGGAGTCTCAGCGTTTGAGCCTCGTCCACTAGCCAAGCTATTATCGTTCACGTCTGTCACGAGTGCCGACAGAAACAATTCCTCTCGCGGTTTGCCGCTCTTCCGTCGAATAAACGTCTCGCTCGTCCATTGACTTTCAATTCCTCGGGCTGCTTACGAACGAACCGCCCAAGCAACGCTTGCTTCTCGCAGGATCCTATCGAAATCGAGAGTCCACGTGCGTACCATACGTCCAGTTTCTCTGCACGGCAACCGGTATGAAGAAAAGGTGTACTGCGCGCCGAGGGAAAACCCAGCTCTTCTGTGGATCGTGATCGGAAGAGAAAAGCTTTGGTTTTCCCAATCGATCGTTTCTTATCATTATCAAGCAATAGTGTATTAATTACAATTCAAAATTAACGTAAGAAATATATAGTTTAATCAATTTTTTTTTTGTATAAATTTATTAATCATTGTTTGTATCAGATATATGAAATGTCAATTTCTTTTAAATTTATTGAGGTATTGAATTAAGATATTCGCTGATTACTGTGTAAATGTTACGAGTGCATTCATATGCAGATACGTACGCACGTACGTATGTGACCGCGCCAAGTGCAGCAACTCGAAGGTGTTTGACCTAGTCGCCTGATGCTCGGGGCTATCACTCGCGCTCACTCGCCTACTTACTCTTCCCACACACACACACACTGCTCCATTGTGGGACCGGCATACTCACTAAGCTAACTCGTACTCCTGACTTCGAATTTCTAAAGGACATACATTACTATAAAGATAGTAGAAAACTAGATTTTGCAATTAAAGTGAATGCATACCAGCATTTAAAAGGTCTATGAGATCGGAGTTCAACAACTGATAAAATCACTTTCTTTTAGCTTTTGCACATAGTGCTATATCGTGTGAGTTGAATTAAGTATATTACTTTCCAAACATATTGGAAGAATCGTGATAAATATTGATGAAAAGTACTTGGTCTCCATTTATATGAAACCGGCATTCACTTTAATTAACTACTATTTTCCCGAGCCAATTCTACATTGAAGTAAATTTCACCCGGGCGTTAAATGTATCTCAATTAAAACTGTTTTTAATGTATTACCGAAATTTAATTACATTTAATAAGCTGCTCTGAAGCATGCTATTCAACTTTCATGTACTATATTATATTTATTAAAAATTTATTAAATGTCTCTCAGTACCAAATAAAATTAGAATTTTACTCTACATACTGCAACTAGAACCGCAGACTCGTATTACTCAGGGAACTCATACATAATCATATCTCTTGCACTATTACTTTCAATCAAGATCAATTTTCACTCATATCGGATGACAATCCGCGATTTTTCTAATAAATTGCCGGAAGCTACTTTCCCTGGAATAAATTGTCTCATTAATCAGAGATTCATTTTAAACTTTTCGATGATCACAGATAAGACATTTCCCCGTTTCCGTGATGATCTCGCGGTGATCTTGCATCGCCTACTGCGGGATCTTCCGAGAGAAAGCAAGCCATATTATGTTAGCCTTGCATCGCGGCCAATGTGCCACTTACCATGCACTGCCAGTACGTTCCCACTGACATTGACGAGCCTCGACTATTTGAAGACCTTGACGCTCTCAGGAATAGTCCCTCAGTATGCACATTAAATTGCTTCTGGTAGGAGGAAGAAAGCAGCCGGAGAAATACGTGACTCTAGTATTGAGTTAACTTCGAAACTTCACATAGACTTTAACCTATTTTTGCCACCATTGTTCCATTAAAGCCTTAACTTCAAAAATAGAGATTTAAGAACGAAGTTAAGAATATCGGAAAGATCATTAAAGTAGCTAATTATATACGGAAATAGAAATAAATGGATCTTATCGATCATTAATTACTCTTTACATTATAACACAATGGAATAACTGACTATTGACGGCAGAGAGTGAAAACACATTGCGTCAAAGTTCATCTAATTATTTCGAGCTTGTTGCCTCGGGCGGCAGGGACTTGTCAAGCATTATTATCCTGCGGGGCGTAATTTATTTGCGGGTGGAGGAGAAATACCAGGGTCTCAGTTACTCCCTCGGCCTGTTCCGCCGCGCCACATCGGGTACCATCTTTACGAGGCTTGCAATTATTCACGTGTGCACGCACTTAATACGGGCTCCCGGCGAATGTAGGTTTACATAATTTTCACGTGCGCACAACGCCGGTGCGCTGTGCAAACACCACTGGAAACCATCGGGATCGGTGCGCCGCGACGTCGGCTCGGTATGCACCGCTGCTGCTGCTGCTGGCTGTAAACTAGCTTAAAGTCTCTCACAGGCTCCAACACGTAGACAGAGAGAGAGAGAGAGAGAGAGAGAGAGAGACGCGTGTGGCACGAGGGAAATGTGTGTATGCAATGCTAAGTTACACTTATGCGCTCCCAACGAACTAATTAGAGCACGGCGGCGCAGGACGGTAGACCAGTTAGCCTAGCGCGTACCGAAATGTACCTGGGAATTGTTGTAATTTTCCCCGCCTATCTGTGTACTATGCCAGAGAACCTTCGAGTGTGTTTAATCGAGATCCTTAATTTGTAGTTCTACTCTTACGAGTACTTGGTTAGACAATGTTCGACAGGTATACTTGGAAACATATTGGAGGCAAGGATATAAATTGAGAGATTTAAGAATTGTCTGACACTTCTTTGACTTCTGGGCATACGAAGATAATACAATAATTGAAAGATAATACTGATGATAATGTAGGATATGCTTGAATCTTGGATATGACATTTTGATTTTAGATGATATGCGCGCTGCTCTGCCTACTGCTCATCGGGCACCATGCGGACGCAGTGATAAACAAGGCGTCTTCCCAATTACCGACCAACGTCGAGGAGGAAAAGAAGAATGAAATTAAAGCCACTGATAGGATAAGCAACAATTATGGACCACCAACGAATGAATATGGTCCACCAACAAACGAATATGGTCCACCAACAAATGATTATGGTCCACCAAAAAATGAATATGGTCCACCAACAAATGAATATGGACCACCAACGAATGAATATGGTCCACCATCAAACGATTATGGTCCACCAATTGGAAATCCAGCACCAGTTTATGGTCCTCCAGAGCTAGTTGGTGATCATGGTCCAACTCATGTGTTCCCACCTTTGCCACCTGAACAACCACCGGCATTCGGGCATCCTGTATCGATCTATGGACCACCTAAGAACATTCTCAAACAACACGGTCCACTCAAACCAAATTTTGGACTTCCTAAAATTAATATTGGCCCACCAAAACATCATTTTGGACCGCCCAAACCAAACTTTGGACCTCCACCATCATTTGGATCGTACCGACCACCTAAACCACAGTATGGACCACCATTGAAACTTAATGGACCCCCATTAAATGGTCCTCAATTTCCCCTGGTATCTTTAAATCAATATGGACCACCAAAGCCTGGACATGGTCCACCCATTCCAGTGTCTTTGGATACTTATGGACCGCCGCTGGCGAAACCAGTGATTCAGTTTAACGCAGTGGTTAAAGATGATTATGGTGCTCCACCACCAGCTGTGCATCACCAGCATCATCAGCATCACCAACATCACCAGCATCACCAGCATCATGGACCAACTGGAGATGGATATGGAGCACCACCTTTGGCACCTCCGCCAGGTGTTCCTGCACCGCCTACGCCACCTGATATAAAATACGATGGATGGCAACCAATTGCTGGTTTAACTCAACATCAAGGACCTTCCGATTCTTATGGACCGCCAGAAATTCGTGCTCCAATTTCGGATCATGGACATGACGCAAACTTGCCAAGTGACTCCTACGGCACCCCAATCCATAATCCCGAAGCCCAGAACCTCAAGACTTCTGTTCGAGAATCGGACCAACATGGAGGACTACCACCACCACCATTACCCCAGCATGAACCCATTCACACTGGCGAGCAAAGTCCACCCAAGAACGATCTACCGCCAAAGTTTAATCCACATTCCGCGCAGCTTAACCCGGAGTATGGTGTCCCAGAGATTGACCAACTTTCCATCGTGAAAACTGTTGGATTCGAGCTGCTACCAAATCCTGGAGCCTTGGTTTTGGATGGACACAATGGTCAGAATCATATTGGAGGTGGAGGAGATCATCATCATGGCCTGCATTTAGACTCGCACGATATTACATTATCTAATGGTGGTTACTCTAGTGGAGGAGGAAATGATTTGTCCTTCTCCCATGTACCTATTTCTGGACCATCCAATTCATATGGTCCACCTATATTACCACCATCTTTTGGCAAGGTGAATTCAGGTGTGAATTTCCATCGGCTACCACCGAGTGATACGTACAGTGCACCACCATTGAACTCTTACTCGCCAAATGGACCTTACCCAGCAGCCCAATCAGGGCGAGCATCCTCGTCTTTTTCATCTTTCGGTTATCATGGCAACTTCCATGGCAGTTCTTTCCACAAACACGCACCTTTTAGACACCATGGATCCTTCAGACCTCCTCTTGCTCCACCCGGTGCTTTGATACCACCAAGAAATCGTGATCCCATCAAATTCCGTGACGCCATTCCTACAGGACTTTTGTCCAATTTGAATCGATATCTTCCTCCCAGTCGTCCCCATGACATTTCGAAGCCCCTTAAAGCATATGGACCGCCACTGGGACAACAATTGCCTAATCTCAATGCGCCAACTTCATTCCATACATCGAGCAATGGTGCACACTCCTTTGGAGGATCATTCGCAGCAGGAGGTTCTTTTGGTAAACATAACGTGAATCTCAATTCTGCTATTGCTGCACCGAATGCACAGTATGGCACACCATTGTCCTTTGTAGACTTTAATACTCCTGCGCCAGTCTTGACTTACGGTGCACCGAACTTCGGACCTGCCACATCTTTCGGTGCAACAACTACTGGCTTCGGAAATAATTTGTACAATAATGTTGGTAGCACTCTGACTTATGGCACTCCTGTAGTGAATGCACCATCCGCAATTGGTTCCGGAGGAGATTGTGATTATCCAAAATTGTCAAGCCCTGTTTATGGTGAACCAGGTGGTAATCCAGAAGGTCCTGTTGTAAATATCCCTGCGAATCATGTTCGTGAATCTCATCCGCCTCTGTTGAATCCCTTACAAGATCATACATCTGGCCCACACGATTCTCTTCCAACTTCCTTACATCCACCAGCTCCACCACCAGTAGTTCTGCCTCTTCCATCTGGTCCTGGTCAAGATACAGGTTTCTTGAACTATCTTCCTGCAGGAAAATCGAATGTTCAAGAGCCTCTTATTCTGAATCCTCTGCCAGCTAGTCAGGCTCTTATCTCCCCCCAGGATCAAAGTCCTCTTGGACCGCTTTCGCAATCCCACTCATCCGGATTCCAGCAAGAACAATCTCTTCTCACTCTTCCTGCACCGGGTCCAACCTCTAATGATGCTTTGACAGTCACTCAACCGACCACAGCACAAATAAGCCAGGAGGACCTCTTCAAGGTCGCGGTGCAGGCTGTTTCGAATTCATTCGGTGGTGTGCCAGTTGCGCCGCAAGTCAATCATCTTGATTTGCAGAGTGTGAATGAGCAGCAAAAGACGGATCTGAGAGACAGCTATGGGAATCCGATCGGAATTACATTCCAGTCGAACGGCCAGGGTAATAACGACCTGAACGCTCGCAACCTGTTACGCAGCGTAGGATCGATCGATGCAATTCCTGGGCCTTCCTCTAGTCAATCGGAGAGCGTCTTTTCCCCGGAGCAGCTCACTGCTAGCTTGACTATGCAAGGATTCGCTCAAGCAAAGAGTCTAGGTGCGAACGAGTTGGATGCTAGTCAATTCCTGAGGACAAACGAGGGTAGCCAGGTTCTCGCTCTTAGCCAAGCATTGACAGCAGATGGTGCTGACGGCTTCCAAATCCAAGGGTCCAAGGGGACCTACATGTTGCAAATCCAAGCCGCTGATGGCGGACTTGGCACCGAGAACTCTGACGGAACCATCAGGCACGATCAAGTACTGTCGAATGGTCTGCTACAAGATATTCTTGCTGCAATTGAACAACCCGATCAAGGACGCGTCCAGGAATCCCTGCAAGGCGCACTGAACAATTTGCAACAACAAGACATTCGTTTTGTGCCTGCGGAACACTTTATTCAGAACGAGGCGCAAAAGAAAGCCGATGATAGAACTGATACCGCTGAGTCATCGGCCCCACGCGATCAAAACTTTCGTGTCGATACCGGATCCATTGCCCTGTTCTTCAATAATCAATTGGGCGAAACGAGGAACGAGATGAGGTCAGTGTCGAAGAGCGAAAGTCACGCTACCACATCTGCCGATCCCGGAAAGAGTGTCAGTAAGACAAAGACCTCTTGAACTACTTAGTGCGCTCGTTCACCTCGGAGAACATTCCGCGACTCTCTTTCCTTCGTGATTATAGATTCTCTACACATATTACTCAAAATTTCGAATTTTTCCAAATTTCCCAAAACAAGAACAAATTCACTGTATTATTCTTTATAGCACAGTGACAGAGGTATCCTCATTTAGTCAGACATGGCAGAAAAAAGCCGCTCGAAGTCTTCCATTTGATAATGTGCCAAGGCCATAAGGAAGTAGTCGTAGTTTGCGCAATTCCTTTTCTCCTTTAGTGCGGAGCGAAAGTGATAATTGCCGGCCCACTAAGTGTATCGATAACAGGCTGCTAAGCAAAGTCTGGCGATATTTTTTCCTCTCTTTGCTCAGACCGGAACCGGTCGCGATGACCATACAAAGACCACTTCTTCCTCTTCGACTTCAAGAGAACTAGCATAAGACGAACTCGTAAGAACAATCGGTAAACAGGAGAGTGAGACGCAATGTCTCCGGGCAGGAGACGTCTGCAAAGCTGGGTATTAACTATCCAGCGAGGCGTACTTCCACATTCGTAACCTTCCTGCCGAGGTGAAAGTTCAAAACCTCGTTCGACGTGCCCGGATAACGGGACTCACCTTTCGCGCGAATCTCATTTCCAGTGAAACGTATTGCTCGAGGCCCCACGGGTATGCGAGCGTACACCATGTATACACGGTTCTGCATAGCTCCGCGACAATGACAGGTAGACGTGCACACACACACATCTAGTCCGCTGTTTTGCGAGGGGGGTATGTGTAGGTGTACTTGCCCCACACACAGCACAGAGACGCGAACTTCATTACTCGAGAAGTCCTCCACGATTGCGGGAGGATGAGGCGCCGAGCAGAAATATACCGACTGTTCAAACTTTAATCAGTCAGACTTAATTCCGAGTTGTCGTGTTTATCCCGGCGAATCGCCTCTTCTCACAGATGTAACTGTTTTATGTAGGGAAAAATAGTCTCAGAATTAATTTCTTTTAAATATTTATCATTTCTCTTGGGTTAGATTTCCAAGTGTAAAAAAATTTATCATTTTTAGTCTCGCAGTCATCCTCCCGTCGATCGAGAAAACGTTCAATAATTATTGCCAGGTATTCTCCGGCTTGGCAATTAATAATCACTAATACACAACTTTTGGTATCGTCGACACGTAATGTAAGTGTCGCGTTTACGTGTAAAAGATGCTCATCGTTACGAGAGAAGCAGTGAGACTACACTGTCCAGCCATATACGTATAGTGCGTCCATTTCCTCCTAACTCGTAATCCATTTAATTGTTAAGGATTAATTTATTATTTCCCCCATGTAAAGTCCACTTGTGGCACTGCTGATATTCGACGAGCGATACTTGTTGTCACTCGCCGAATCTTTTCTATATAACTTTGTTAAGTATGTAAATATACGAATACTTTGTAAATAGAGACCTCTTTTTACTTATACTCTGCTGACTCTCTCCTATCTTCCTACTCCTTGGGTGAAAGCAGATATGTACTAACCATTTTAAATAACCACACGTTAACCCAAAGGTTAGCAATTATTTTTTATTATTTATAAATTAACACTCTTAAGTTCAATTCATATTTCAATGTAAAGTTATCTCTATTTCAGCCAAATATTTCCCAAATACATGAAAAGTGATACTTGATAGGTACTTCCACATCCTACCGAGTACAATGATTGACATTAATTCCGATATATCTAACAAGTAAAACTAGGCCTTTCAACACTTGCCGCGGGCTACACGATAGACTAGCGTGCAATCCATTAGCGTCGTGTAAGTCTCAGGAGTACAATCACGTGAGAACAATGTAGATTCTAATGAGCTTGGTAAAGCTAGTCATCGTTGCATTGTGTTGTAGCCATTAGACGTCACCGGTAGAGTCGCGACTACGTTCGGTTAGGCGTTGATCCTGCCCTTCAATTCTCCCGAAATCTGAATGGCCTGTTAGCTGGGCTGTTTGCTACGAGAGAAAATGACCGGCTTGCACTAGGAGAATTCCTCCGGCTGTTTCAACGGAGAAACGAAAACGTATGAGGGAATTAGGCATCCGCCACTAAGTAGGATTACGGTTATGTAAATGAATCGCCATCGCCCTGAGTTCGGCGTCCGATCATTGCCTCTTGCTAGTGGAAAGGGTAGTTAACACCCTTGGTCTACCTGTTAGTTGAGATCGCACTTTTCATCGACTTTGCACTTTGCCTTCTTCCTCTTCCTCAGGCATTGCTAATTTATTCTGCTCGCCCAACATTTCGTTCTTTACTTTATTTCGTTGTTGTTTTATTATTACGTTCCTCGCATGGATAATCACTCGGTTACACCAACTTTGTAATGCGAGATGAGAATTTTCGCACGTTTTCAGTTATCATGCTGGCAAGTTCTTGTCACGAGAAGGCTTCTTCTACAACTAATTTGTCAACTCGGGTGGCTGGCTTTCGGGAAGACGCACTTACTTCTCTTTTACGGCCCGTTCGTGAGAGCTCCGTGGTATTCTTGTATACTATCCTTCGCGAGTACTGTGCATTTCGTTCGTTTGTCTTAGGAAATGCCGCCTTTATCTTACTGGTTCACTGTCGGAGTGCTGTTGGGATGATAATGACGTGTGGCGCAATTAAAACAATTAAGGTCGTTTCTTCGCTATGACACCTTGTTAGCTGACACACACCGTAATACTAAAGGATCCTCTAATGATCGTGGTTGACACTTCGCATTGCATTGTCTTCTATTGGGAACAAGCCTGGCTATCAGTAATCCTGGCTACTTCAGACTCATTCTCGTAACTCAGTCTTTATACTTTCTCGGTGTAATCTGTCAAGATTTTCAATGCTTTCGCAACACCAGACGCTCGCCATTAGAGCAGCAACCTACTTCCTTGAGAGAGAAAGCGGTGCTGACTGTACCGATCTCATACGAAGGTTATAAGGATTGCTGCTTTAGCTTGTCTGATACTGAAAATCATGACGACATCCTATGTACCACGTGCTCCTTTAAATTTTAAACTCTCTTTCACTTTCCCCTCGATTTGAGTAACGTAAAGAAGTCGATATATCTCGAAGGATGCTTGTGAAGAGAGGCTTGAGGAAGACAAAAGTGCAAGGAGGGAAATGAATTTCGTTACTGCGCTCAGGCAACGTCGTAGCTACGTAACGACTTCCTTCTCGTGTTGTGCTTTAATTGAGAGCCGTATCAGCGGGTTTTCAGTTCTCTGTCCCTCTCTCGGAGAACGCCAGGAAGTAGAGAACGGCTGGAGGAAGCTTCCTGGTGACGAGGAGGGATTGCCGGGGATCTGGAAGGAGGGCTGCTCGGAGGGACGGCCAGGGGGGACGTATGCATTTCTCGCGAAGCTCGGAAGTGCTTTATTTCCATAGTGCGCCGGTATCCGTACACACCGACAGTCATACTGATCTCGAGAGGCACCTTGTTGCCTCCTGGGTGGTATATACGGAATATAAGGAGGAGAGACTCTGTCTCGGACGTATCGTTCCAAGGTGATTCCAAGCCGTAGGCGAAATTCTCCTTTGCTTCCGAGCACCGGCTAGTTCCGGGAGAAATAAACCTCGATCATGAAAATGTCCCCCGGTGGGATACGAGAAACTTGGAGAAAAATAAAGATGCCTTTTAAAATCAAGCGTAAATCTTGCCATTGTAAAACAAAGAATATTAATAGGATTTTTTGTTTGTTTTTTTAATTCCTTCTCTTGGAGAGTTGATTCTACGGGTCTTTAGAATTTCGGTCACTCGACATTAACTATGAATTGCACTTTGTAAATGTTAACTTCGCAATTTCGTGGGAGAATTCGAGTGGAAGCATTCAGCGACGACGCGACGCTACTAGTCTGAATTAAGGTAGCGCGGCATTAAAGCGCCGCGTACTTAACGCATCTTGAATAATGAGAGATCCATTTGGGTGGGAGAGGCTGAGCAGTTCCATGCTCGCGATCCACTTGACACAGTTATTTCGTCTCGCGTCACATTGTCTAGCCGGGTAGATGGAGAATAGCTCTTGGAAGTAACATTTATAGAAACAGTAATCTCTCTTTCCGTCTCTGCCTTCCCAGCGCTCCCGGAAGATAATGCGCTTTTACAGGAGCTTTAAGTGTCCGCCCTGTGTTCGGGTGTAACTCACGAGTGCCCCCAAGTCAGCGAGACGACAACTCGAGAACAAGTTATTTCTTCCTGCGTAATTGCATCTCGCTATGCATTTGCATTTAATGCGCGTGGAAATGCACTTATTACGCTAATTAAACGCGGCTTGCCTCTCGCTCGATATTATACCCGATTAAGCAGAAGTACAGAGTGTCACGAACACGCAATGACGATCAACAAACAATGGATATTGAATAAATTATTAAAGTAAACGGAAATTTTCCAAATATAAGTCTCATTTATCGAGGGGAGAGTGTTGAATTACGATAGCCGGGAGCGAAAATTAGCTGTACCGAATTCGCCAAATTAATACCACCCATGCACAAATAAAACCCACGCAAATAAGCTTATTATGGCGTTGCATTAGTGGGGCCCAGTAAACCATAACTCCAGCTTTATTCTTGGGAATTAACGGAACGCGTTAGCAGGCTAGATGAACATGTACAAGCCCGAGCGCAGCATCACGGAGTGTCATCCTTCTTCGCTGTCACGTCTGACGGCGAGTGCGCCAATAAATTAATTATGTCAGGCGAATGCTAATCCGTGCCAGGGCGCGATCCGACTATCTCCTAATTAGAAGTCACGTGCTCATCCGGTTACACTTGTCGCGCATCCGTAAACTCATAATATCCTAGGGAATTAGCGACGGCAAGCGTGCACGATTCCAGCCGTCTGACGTGTTCCGCCCACTTGATACTTCGTCCTTGATACTCCGATGATCGAGGACCACGCTGTCGAGCGAATCTTTATTGATGCCTCCCAGCCAGCCGAGAGTTAATGCGAGACAGCGTTTAACTGCGGCGCAGTTATGCGTGTACGTGATCTACTCCCGGTTATACTTCCCTCAGGTTTATGGGTTACGGTTCACCAGCGAGTCATCTGGGTTAATACTCCTCGGCTAGATTTCTATTTGAATTTCACGGCATTTAGCTTGAAATTAATCCCTTGCCGACGCAACCTATTACCACTTTGCATCTACCTTCAACCACCACTGACAGCTGCATTTGCAACATACAGACTTAATTAACTAACAGAGTAATACTCAGATACACCGATTTAATAAATAGCACTGGAAGTACTAAATATTGCTGAAATTATAAATCCGCATTCAATTACTGTAAAAAAAAAGAAAAAAGAAAATGCTTCAACAAAGTCCAATATTGAAAGAAAGGAAGATTTCCCAGCACTGCTAGCCATGCTTGCACCGCCACAGTTCTGCACAATGAGATCGCGAGAAGAAAAGCCCTGAAGACGAAGAATCTAAAAGAAGAAGGAACTAAAGTCCCGAAAACAGGAGAAGTGCAAGAGAAGAGCAGGAGATGAAGGATCGAGAAATCCTCGAGGAATTTCATAAAAATCGCTGAAATATGCATAGCGCCTGGAAGGAAGCGTCGCGTACTCGTCGAGGATCCTGAGGGAAGGAAGCAACATCCTGGCAGGAAGAAAGGTACCAACTACTACCACATGGAAGAAAAGCTAGCGTTAAGACAGGAAGGCGAGTATATGTGCGCGTCAAAAATCAAAGAGGGACGGAAGAGTAAGAGTCCAATAAGACAGGCGGCCGAGGCGAGCGGGTGGGTCGGCGAGGTGCGAGAAATTTGCGGGGTGGAAAAGTGGAATATGAGAGGGTGTGGGAAGCTGAATCTTGAGATTCTGGGGTGCAGCCGGATAGACAGATGGACGAGTAAGGTCGTGGTGGGAACATTCGGAACGTCTTCCCGAACGAAATCTAATTTCGGTGCGGCGAAACTAAGCTATTTTTCCTCCGCAATATGCACGCGAGTGTTCCGACTACTGTTTTCCACCCTGTCTGCCATCCCAGCAATCTTCCCCTTTTCTCTTTCCCTTTCTTGAACTTCTCACAAAAGATTTCGAAGACTTATATCCTTATTACCAATCATACATCTCAAATACTCCTTTTACAAATTTAATGATTCAACAATATTACCATTAACAGTGAATCCTGAAATAAGTACTGCTCTTTAAAAAACACAGTCGACTAACACTTCGCCTAAGTCAATTGGGAAAGTCGCCGTTGGGACTCGGATATATATCCAAATGCAATTCTCGCCGGGGCGGGAGAAAGTTTCTTGAGCAGACAGGCCAGCATATAATGGCGGGGCTTAATTCGCGTGAGACGAGTGTGCAGGTTAATTCATACGAATTAGCTGGCGCGAGTGAATTCCAGGGGGTGCGGCTCCATGCAATACACATGTCGAAGTCTAGCAAGCATCCCGACGGAGGCTGGGTGCGTGTGTAGCAGGAGCAGAGTTCTCTGTAGGCTAGTCTATTCTAATCGGAGCTCCCTAAGGGTGCTGTGCCTCCTGCCTCGCCTTTCACGCCTCCTCTCGCCACGTTTATCCCTTCCATTATTCGCGCTAAGGGTTGGATGATGATGCGGAGAGCGAACGTACCGGCACGCCGAGTACTCGCAGAGCACGCGAATGCTACGCAATTTTCTCTCTTTCGAGAAAAGAGGAGCGGGTTTGCACTGTGCCACGAGAGACCACGCGCCGCTAATGGCTGATTTCTCGCTCCAAGCAATTAAGGGGAATGATTTCGTCTGATGCCTCGCACCCTACCCTCTTTGTCTCGCACCCACCCATTGTGCACGCCTCAGCTGCGTTTCTCTTTTCTTAGCCTTCGTCGGCTAACTTTACTACCTCGAAATGTTCCCTCCGAACTCGCCTAATCTTGCCAATTGATGAGATATTTATGTGATTCGTGTTGTAAAATAAATGAGATTATGTTAAGACTAGTATATAGAAACTATTTCGTAAAAGCCAAGAGATTAAAGTAAAAGAAGCGACTATCCTTTTAATGGCGAGCAGTGACGGTGGACTTCTACCCTATTGCCTTAGAGGAAAGCGTTTGCAAGCTTGAGGAAGCTCGTAACCATCCTGGTTCAGATGCTTTCGAGGAGTCCTTGAAAAAGAGGAAGGATGCCTGGTTGCCGTCGTCCATGGCAGTCGGGCTCGAAAGCACCATCGACAGTCTGGAGAGGCGAACTAGCTAAGGATCTGTATACCGGGCCTCATAATTAAGGCCTCGCGTTGCTTCTTGATGGCCACTAAAAATGTCGCGGAGGGTTGCGACTGGTTAATGTCATTCCGAGAGAGACGGAGCGAGCTAGGAGAGAATGAGAGAGGCCTCCTAAATTCGAGTCGAGGGTAGCAGGAATAGAGACATGGCGGTAGCGGGGCCGACGAGGAGGAAGCCCTTACTCCCTAATATTAGCAATAGCGTGCCTCGTAAAGTCGACTGGGGCTCGACAATTCGAGTCACTTTGCGAACCCTTTATCTACTCGAATCCTCTCTTGCTCTCGCACTCGGCCATCTATCCTACTCGCTCGAGCACCGCTCCCGGGAGAATGCGGTATGCTGAAGGGAACTGGCACTAGGGATAAGGAGGGGGTCGACTTGAAATACTAGCACAGGCAGTGATTTTAATGCGGCTGCTTCTTAAATTTTACGTGCTCTCCTCGCCTTGGCATCCTTGCGCTTGTGGCTTCGCCCAACACCTTCCGCGAGCGGACTCCTCTTTGTCCTATGTTTCTCTCCCTCTCTCCGTCTCTCTTTCACCCTCGTACGTCTCCCTCTAAGCGTCCTTGTCGGGCGCGCGAGGGATTAAACCGTAGGAAGGTAAACCTGCGCCAAGGTTTCCACGGTGTTAATTTGGTTATACGGGTTAGAGAGGCGAGAGGGCTCCGCGCCGCACTTTCCACCGTGAACCGCTTTCCTCGCTACGCTTAGCACCGGCAAAAGTTCGCCTCGTACCTCGTCGAATTGCGTTTAGCAATGCCTTAATAATATTGTGCGGTTCCTGCCTCCGACAGGAGTATGGAATAACAGCTATTCTTTATGCACTGAACAATTAATGGCAGGAGTGTGTATTAAAAAGTAAATGCGTGCCAGAGCGGATTTATACGGTTATAAAGGTGTATAGTTGATAAATATTAACAATATATTGAGTCAAGTCATTAAATAACAAACAGGTTTGAATAGTTTTGACAGCAAGGAAGAATGCATGGAAGAATGTAAAATCTCACAGAGGAAGAAACACGATATTCTCAAAGGGTGCGATGAATCGCGATAAGTTCTTATCAGAGTGGACAATACTTAAGCTTTTAACTAGGTAATTAAACGAACGGCGGTAGAGAAAAAAAAGGGGACAGGAGGAGATCGGAGATCCTGAATGTGGGTAGGCGCAGCGTATAGCGTGGCGCGCCTCTCTGATTTAATAAGTTCATTACCTAATGAACAGGTGTACCAAACCCCTGCCTCGGCCAACCCCTTCGCCGCCCCTGGCCGCGCTGGGCAACGCTTCATCCTCGCGACCTCGCGCCTCACCGATAATCAATACTTTTAATTATCGCACTTTTACGAATTCGGCTATAGTTTAGTTTTAATTGGATATGAAACCGATGATATCTCGAGCGAGCCGATGCTCTATGTGTGTGCGACCACGTCTCTCGCTCTCTTTTCTCTTCTGGCACAAGTTCGCTTATACTAACTTCGTAATTAGTACAGCGCGGACTAATTTGTCGCGCGGAATCCCGCGAAAAACTCGCCGCCCACGCTAGCCAGCATCATTTACTCTCGAGAGGGAGAGCTGTTACGGTTTTAATCGGGTTCGAGGGCTGATTTAGTGGCGCGAGCGATTTAGAAATCTGTCGCGATCTGATTTATTATGCCGCGCCTCGATCTCATTAAGCCAGACCATCCTATCCTATCCTGGTGCATTTGAAAAAACTGTATTTTCAAATTACAACAATAGGTCTACGGATAATCTTTAGATCTGGCAATGGGATTTTGGTAAAACTTTGGTGGAGTACTCGTAAACTGTGGTTGGTTGGTCGAAGGTGGGCGGTGAGGATAGGGTTGAAATATGTAGAGCAGGTGTGAACACTTTAAGCCCTTAATCTCTGGAGACAAAGGCGAGGAAAAAAGCTGGCGATGCCGGTGGCTTTAACCCCCAACCGCTCCTTCTTTTTCCTTTGGCCAGAGCCACTAGCTCTCGCGAGCCACCCGTGAATTAGTGGAAAGAGATAACAAAGAAAGAATTAAGATTCGTACACACCGACGCACCCCAGAATGCCTTGAGAGGATCGCGGGTAGCGGCCGAGTTGCTAATGTATGCAGGAGGCAAACTTTTTTAAAGCCCAGTCTTAGCGTCCGTGAAGGGTAAAGCTCTGACTACCCCTCGAAATCTTTACTTTGACTCACTCATCGGGGTGGATAAGGGCGGCCTGAAGACCTCACTAATCTATGGGAGAAAAAAAAATCCCCGGCGAACTTCTCGCCAAAAGTATAGAACTGCGAATTTTTTTACTAGCAACCGCTTTGTTTTCCAGAATCTTTCCCAAGGAAATGAACCCAGGCAAAGTTGCGAAACTCCAGGCTACCTTTTTCCGGATGGCTGTGCGTGTCAGCTACCACTGCCTCGGTTTATAAGACTAGTTTTCTTTGCAATGTACATCTCTGAATATTCGCAGAGTTAAGGATGGTGGTTGTAGCAACTTTTTCGTCGCTAGAATAGAGAATATCGCAATCGGTGTTAATCCGGCAAGCACTCTGCATGTCCAAGACGTGCTATGTCAATGTCCTACGGGACATAGTGTTGGGGCAGTGGGACCCTTCATTAATCACAGGACACAGTCTGCGAGAGCATTTGCGAGCCAGTTTCCCTCTATCTCGCACGCATTATTCTCTCGCAACTGTTCCACTCGTCTCGAGGCTGGCCAACCACCCCTCTCAATCCGTATTCTCCTTCAAGCCGTCCCTTGCAAGCCCCGCCGACCCCCTGCAAAGCCTCTCGGCGAGCGCGAGAGGCGTTAATTAACCTGAGCGAGCCGGCATCAAATAAATTTCGGTTAGAACGTGAGAAGCAACAAATCTGAGTCAGGTGGTGTCAACTGCGGCGAATGCGAGCCGCCTCTTACTTCAGTTACTCTTCGCTCTCTACTTCGCCCGTTCCCTCTCTCTTTCCAGGCTCTTTCTGCGTTACATCAGGACACACACATGTTCACGTATGAATAAATGTAGGTATACTTGTATACGGCTGGCTAGAGGCGCCACGGCCGAGAAGAAAACTGGACGAAGAAGGATGTTACGGGGGTAGGGGTCTTCAGTGTCGACTAGTAGACGTTAGGTTGGACACACACTGACATTGGATAATTTATCAAACGAGGGAAAACAGAAGTTGTTGGTAATTTGTTATACTAGCCTTCTACTATGTAAAAGGTATTAAAGGGAACTAGTTTCAATCTTGAATAAAACTGATACCGAATCTATGTGATAGAATATAATACATATAAGAGTGATCTTACATTTAAATATTTTATTATTTAATTCGAGTCAATTGTTGGTATTATTGATAAATGTTACAGGTTTGTTTCTGTATTTTTATTGGTGAAACAGTGTGTGTCTCACTTAAAGCTCGTCCATACGAAGAATGGATGTTGAAAGTGGGGGGTGCCAGGGCTACCAACAGCATCAGCGCATCTCCCTCGCGTCCTAATTAGAGAAATTTAAATTCATAGCCACCCCACGTCGCGCTGAACTTACCCGGGACTCCAACTCTCCCGCACTCTTGTTCTTCAGGCAGAGGCTCCCCCTGTTCGCTTCGTAGGGTGCCCTCTTTTCCACAGGCTTTCCCTCATTTCTTCCTTTTATCGGGAGGCAGCCGCGTGGTCCGAGAGAGCTAGGCGGGCATTCCTTAACTAAAGCAATTACGCATCGCAGCCCTCTGCCTGTAACGCGCTCGACTTATGCCGAAAGATAACGTCATTTTCCACCAGGACACCTCCGCCCTCCACTACCATCTATTCTCTTACGCTCGTTTCGTCATTCCCAGTTCATGTTATCAACCCACCACTCACACCGAGAGTGGTCATTCTTTTTGGCAAATGACTAAATGATCATAGATTCGAGAAAACAATTCATTCTTTTTATAAGTTTGATTATAATTATATTTTAGAATTTTTTAATCGTAAATCTAAAGAAATTGAAGGAGAATACTTTTGAGAGTGGCGGACAATCGTTTCATTATTCAGAAAATCAATGGAAAAGGACGAAGAGTGACATAGGTTGCTCGAGGAGGACGAACGAAGGTCCACATTAGTGTTTCAGGGTGCAGTCGTACAAGAGCTTAAGTTGTCGAATGCCCGTGTATCCTCAGTCAATCTAGCAAGGATGAATTAACGAGGAGAGGTGGGAATCGGGCGAATGAACCTGGGTAGTTCGGGCCCGGAAATTCGTAGGGTAAGCCCCCTGGGTGATCTCGGGAGAGTGGTCACTAATACTCCCTAAGAACGCCTAGTGGAAGCTGTGGAACGCTGTTCCCATCAGGATCCCCACTGCCTACTAACACCGAATGCATTCCTCCTTGATTAGGATCCCTTCCACCAACCGATTTGCTCGTATTTGCAATTGCCGCTCGATTCTATTGCCCGTTGAAGTAGTATCAATTGACTGCAATCTGAGTGCCACTCACGGATACTGCTAACTTGAACCATCGATGCTATCGAAACCGAAGAAAACTACAACTTTGACATTTTCGTCATTCTTTACCATTTTGAACAACTAAGGCAATACTTGTGAAATCGATTCACCAATTTCACGAATGACAATCCTCACATTTCAGAAGTTACAACGTCCTCCTAAAACCCCTGCAGTAAAATTGCTCAATTTAGTATTCTCTTTTGCAGCGCGTTACGACGTATCGTGAAAAGTTCCACTTCCGTCCTCGGATATATTTCTGTCCAGCGTGGACGGCTTTTTGCAGGGCGGTCGGGGCTAAAAGCTATTATAAATCATCCTATGAACGTGCAGTCATTTATAAGGGACACTTTCGAAGTCTCGACTTTATCTTGGCGCTCCGAGAAATCAATAAGGAGGTCTCAGACGCCGCACTGTGGAGACTTAACAATTATTCGTATTATTCTCAAAGTCGAAGAAAACCTAGAACACCATAATCAGTCGTTGTTAAGAAAATATAAAACAATCTAATTACCAGAGTTAGATTTAATGGTGAACAAAAAGTAACTAGTTAGACTTTTAACAGGAGGTGATGTCAGTTTTCGATTAGGCAAGAGTTCTGCCGAAGCAGTTGTCTATGTGTTGAATGAAGGGGTGTCTGATCTAAGGTGCTCAGGGTCCAAAGTTTCGGGGGAACGTCGTTGCTGCTGGTTAATTTGCATCCCTTAATGAGCCGCTCACGTAACGCTCTTATCTTTACACCCTGCGCCTCACCCTACGCCACCGGTGCACCCTTACCGCCAGCCTACGATTCAGTTAGCCCCCTCGCCACCCTGCTCACCTCCTGGACCGCCACTCTTTTGCCGAAACGAGAGGCGCCTTCCCTTCTTCACTGTTTTCTTGTCATTCGGCCTTGTTATTTCTAAGTTGCACCCTCTTTCCAGCCTGTTCTTTCTCACCCTTCCGAGTCTGCCCTGGACCCTTCGGAAGAGAGCCTGTTCTCTCTTCTTTCAAGGTTCTGCGAGAAAACGAGAGAGCACTGGCCAGCGGCGATTCATCTACCGCCAAGTGTTTGCGGCATGATCGACTCATCGTCGACGCGCTCCTTCAATGTACCCTTCTTTTTCACCCCTTTTTCATTTCGCTCCTCAGATGTTTCTAAGGGTTTCTTCTTTGGAATAAGACGTACGAAATTTTAGTACTTTTCTACCTTGAATATATTGCTAATTATATCTATTTTAACTTGATACTGGGGTGTTGGAAATTTTGCCATTGAAAAGCATAAAGTTTTAGAGCTTCTTGCCAGTGCAGCTAATTTCAGATGTTGAACTTTGGTATAACTTAAACGTGATATACATTAGATATCAGCTAATCTCTAATGCTGAACTGGCAGTGATCCTTGAAATAACATACGCGGCTGTCTTACACATGACAGTCCCATGCCGCACTGCCACTCAGACGAACAGAGTGACGGCTGCTTTGTATGAATTGTACTTTCATTCGTAAGATACGTTACTCCGTGATTGAGGAGATACTGAAACTGCGGCAGCCTCCTCTAACTCGGTGAAACAAGTAGGAGATAATCTGCTAGATGTCACACACCTCTCACACATACATACACTCTCAAGAACACCCGAAGTTCGTCGTTCCTTACAAGTTAAACCTTATGGAAACTATGTGTATACGCGTGTTAAGAATGATTTATAGTTAAAGAGAAAATATTTTAAAGTATTTCCACCCTCCTATTTTATCTGCACGGTTCTCAACTCTGATTATCGATTACTTCAATTATGTTTTATTGGAAGATCGTTATCAACTACGAATCTTGAGCTGTGTTACGATATCGATGTGCCAGGCTCCGAAATACGTTTGTGTGGCAAACCGTTCACGATTCTTATCAAACGGGGGAGTCGAGAGAAAGGGGATGAATCCTCGGTGTTTCACGGTAGGCGTCTCACAGCCAGGCAAGAAACAATTTCCTCGTCTTTTCGCGGCTCGAAGCCACCCTTTCCCCTCAGCGTCGACACTCTGTCGCGAATTGGAATCCTGTCTATGGAGAGGAACGGCTGTCGCGCCTTATAGAAACCAGGCATACAGGCAGCCCCGGACGGAAATGCGAGCAGCGTGCACGCCTTGCTCGAAAGAAATTCCTAAATTATGCCCCGTTTCATGAATTTCTATGGCGGACTGGCTCGCCCCGGGAAAACACTTGCTCTCTCATGCTCACATTTTACATGTGTCACGGCTAAAGCTTGACGCGCATAAAAGTTTCATCGAGGCGAGCGCGACCGAAAGCGCGATTCATAATTGAAAGTATTCTCTGGACGCGACATACCCACTTCCGGATGTAACATGTAAGAAACTGTACAATTGGAAATCGGAAAGTCAGTCTCCATTGGAAATATTGAACTATTTCCTTTATGACGTACATTCTCTCAGGAATGAAGTATGTTTTTCTATTCAATTGGTATGCTAAACAAACAATGTACACCGTACGAAGTTTTGATTGCGTACTAAGCTAGAAATACTTCAATTTGCAGTCTTAATCCGAATTTCTCGGCGCCGCACTCTATCAACGATCGGATCGAGTGGAAGTGCAGGCGGAATTGATTTTGTCCGGCCAACTGGCGGAGCCGTCGCTCTGACGAAACAAAAGAGACAGTGGCAATTGTTGAACAAATCTGTGCACTGTAGTTTAACACTTTTGAGCGGCTTTTCAAAGTGAAGGGTAACTCGTGCGATAGTATTGTTCAGGGCAGCTCCTGGCGAGCGCAGGCCGTGCTTTTCCATTCCACTCTCGGCCGGGTTACTCTTGGTCGGCTGGCTTGGAAAACGCGGCGCGTCGCGACGCGCATCTGTCGCCAAATTATTTTGTCCACGAGCCCGTGAAAAATTTCACCCCCGTGCCATTATTGTTCCGTTGCGCGTGAGAATCTAGTTATTTGCTCATTTCCTTGCCCCCCCTCTTGGTAGCCCAACTGCCATCAAAATAGCCCGGCGAACGCCCGCTAAGTGGCCAATCTGAACTCGACTAATTGTCACCAGTTGGACTCCGCGGTAGTAAGCTACCGGTACTATCTCCCAGATAGGAAGTAGTACAATGACTGTTATGAAAATACGATAATGACGCCGGGACATATTTCTATTGGGAAGTGAAATTATACTTGCGATGCGAAAGATATTACACGACAATCACATTTACCTCTCGCAATCCTATTTCAATTTGAGTTGGAGGACGCATTTTCCTCAGATTCCTTATATTCGAATATACGATATGCTATAATCATTTTTACAGTATTAAAAGAACGATTTAGGACTACAATAAACTAGTAAAAAAATCCCACATAGAATAGAATTGATAATGAAATAGGTGATATTCCAAATTTCCACGTGTATTCCACATTCCATCTTTCCAAAGTCATCCCGAGCTCTAAGAACCCCGAACGGTTCCGAACAGTTAAACACTATACCGACATCGCAACACTTTTAATTCCACCGGTGGAGTCCCGTACTGCCGATAACTTTCAAGGCAGAAAAAGGCTATCCGAGTTGGATTGGGGGGGTGGGAGGAGGGGCAGAGGCACTAAATGAAAACAGGTTCTAATTTCGACGGGACAAAAAAAAAAGGTTGGAAAGTCGAGGGTGTAATCCGAGCATGGAGAAGATACGAGTCTAATTTCGGAAAGTCAGCGAAACATCGGGCGCCCTGGGTAAGAGCAGTTGGAGCTAATATTATGGAAATAGGTCATCACCGATGCAAATGGAGAAACTGAACGAGCAGTTCGTTCAGGTGTGCGTGGCTCGTGGAAGCCATGGGGCTCGTGTGACACCATCGCCGAGCAGGACATTGTCCCGGATGAGGGCTTTAGGATGGCGCTGGTGTATCGTCGGCTAAGCGATTTCAGCCGCTCGTTTCATAAGGTGCTGCGTTCTACCGACCAAGGACGGATGCTGTTTGTCCGATTATTGGGAATTAATGTAAATAGGATCGCTGGAGCCGACTAAAGCGGGGCACGCAGAAGCGGCATCAAGCCATAACGCGGAAGCTGGCCCGGCCAACTTCCTCGATTCCCAGGATCCTTTCCACTGTCCTCCGACGACTGCACACTCTGCTCTTCTCTCCGCTCGGCTCTCAGCCTCCCTGTCCTTTCTCTGTTGTTCGCAAGCGAGCCCTACACCCAGCCATTACGAACGATCGTGCATCGCATGTAGACACTCGCCGAGAGAGCCTGCGGTACAAGCGCTATCGGGCCGAGCCGCCTTCCCCGTTGCTACCAAATGATCCTTTAGCCAGCTCTGCTCTCACTACCTTCCACAATGCACTCGACTGAATTTTAATGATCCCGCCAGTTTAGCCGTCTTCCGTTAGTTCTACGCTTCTCTTATTTGCCTCGAAATGTGCGTCAGGATGAACTCTGCGCTGAATGAAGCGACGACGATCGAGCTGAGGTCCACAATAAGTTAGTTCCATGCTACTTTGGGACTTAGGAGCTACGCAAAGCTACAGAAGGACTTGCGCCCCAAATAGATAGCGCCACTGTATTCAATGTTAAATTAATTCAGTGATGAGTGCTACAAACATTAATCGCGACAACTTTGGCAAAGTGTTAATGACTGGCAAGGTCCAACAAAAAATCGTATGTGCCACTACTATCAGAGTGAAGTGGAGTCGAGAGTGGAGGTGAGCCTGGCAAAATAACTAGATAGGCGCGTGAAATAAAGAGGACGCAACGCGACGGTGGCTGGACGCGAGACAAAGCCGCAGCAGGAAGAGTATTAAGGCAGCGGCGGGAAAATGGATTGCGGCACTAACGTAATTGCAGCGAAAGATGGGCGGTTTTGACCCATTAAAGTTTCTGAATACTGCCTGGCCGAGAATGAGAGACTGGAAAGGAGAAAGAGAGAAGTATCCAGGGAGGAAGTGGCAGAAGCGGCAGAGAGAAAGAGGAAGGGCGAGGTGGAAAAGATGAGAGGACAGGATGAGAAAGTCAAGGAGGCCGCCACTGGAGCTCTAAGGACGCGCTTAAAGCTCCACCGGAGAGCGTGATAAATAATATCACGCGGCCATTCGGCACCAGTAATTAAATGGAATTATTTAGTGCTATGAAAGGAGCCGGTAATAGGAGCAACAGCCACCAATTCCGCTCTCCCTCTCGTCACTCACTCCAACCCTCCAGCGGTAGAATATGAAAGAGAGCTGCGAGCGAAGTGTACGGAAAACGAGAAGAACCGAATTAGAAGCCGGCAGATGAAGAACACAGGCATTAGTAGTGAGACTGGAGAAAGAGAGGCTGACGCAGCCTCCTTTCAAAAGACAAAGAGAACACGAGGGAGGAAGGGCACACCGATGCGTTAAGGGTCCTGCGAAATGAATAGTTCATTTCCCTTCAAAAGTTCACGATGATGATTAGCACGGACAGGAAAAGGGAAGCAGGGACTTCGTCGAGTGAACAAGGGCGGGGTAGAACAGTAATTCGCAAACTGACCTTGAAAGTAGGGTAAATACTAGTGAAATGGTTATTTCAGGAGCTTTTTTTTGGTACTTAAAGTGACTGTGAGATGAACAGAACTGTGAATTTTTATGTAAAGAGTATCAGTGGTATTGAATAATAATTGGAAGAGACAACAGTACATCAGAATAGGTGTTTGGAAGTTTGGATCGCAGATATATCGAGAAAGAATTGTGAGTATGCGCGATGGATATTCGGCTTGGGCTCGCAAATCATAGAGGAAGTCTAGGGAAAAGGGACTTCGAGAAGCGTGTACGGTGTATATATCCGGAACTCCAGATTGATAAATGTATTTCTTGGACCCGCCGGAAGGCTTGGATATGCGTCAGCATTTCAAACAGTCCAGGTCTGTGAATGAAAAATTCATGGTGAGCTAGAGCGGGGATAGAGAGGTGATGCTGGGTGTAGCGCTCTTCCTCTTGTCTTACTCTGAGAGAGGAGAAAGGGGGAGAGAAGGAGAAAGGAAAGGGTGGAGAGGAGAGGCCGGCTCTCTAACATCCACTGTGTGGACACTCCGTTGAAATGTCGCTGCTCTTACGAATGTACGTACACGTTTACCTTACTCCGCGTATCTAGGCCAGCTCCTTCGAGTTTGAGGAACGTGCTGCTCGTTCAAGCTGCACTGCCAGACCTAATGCTCGCCCAGCGATATGTCGGAAAAATGTGTGACTCTATTTTAAGCGAGCTACGCCATTTAATGGAACACTTGAAAACTGGCATTCGAAAATCTCAGGCCTTACTGAAAGATTTCAAAGCCTTTACGTTTGGCCTCCTACGTATTTAAGACTTTTTTCTTTAGTGCGGAAAATGAGTAGGTGGAATTACGGGAATAAATGTACGAGCGACGTGAAGTTTTATTGACGTGGAATTGGAGGTATGTGGGAGAGACGGAATTTTAATTTGGTAAAAATCTTGAGAATCGCCGTGGAAGAAGGCGGTGCAACACTCCCAGAGATTTCCTTCTATTCCCGAGAGTGGAGCCACTGCAACTGCTGTATCGTATTTTACCGTGATCCCGTGCCGACTCGACACTGCGTTATCCTTTTACATATTCAGGGGGAATGCGTTCGCGAGACAAAACTTATTTGAAATCGCCCTGTCGACAGACGGAACACGTGCGATAAACGTCAGACCGAGTGTGTGTCACTTTATCAAGATATCCCTGCTTTACAAGGTCCGCACTGCTTGCGGCTTCCGTATTGGTCAGCCAATACCTTGCATATTACCGAACCCTATTCTTCGTGATTTCTTGCCGTCGTATTTTCTTTTTACGATTGAACCGATAACCAAGCTCTCCCCGCACTATTCATTACATTCGTATTATAATAGAACTTGAAAGAGACTTTTTTAAATCAATAATTGTACTTTAGAGTTCATGGTAAACACTAGACTTGGAACGCCCGAAATGCGAACGAAACAGTAGCAGAGACACATTAGGACTTCATGATTCCCTCTACTCGACCCGTTTAACCTTTCGCTCGCGTCTACGTTGGCGCGTTTAACTCCCTTTCTATCTATCTCCCTCTCTCTTACACTTTCTCCTAGTGTCGTTGAAGTAGCCCACAAAATAATAAAAGCCCATATATCTCATAACGCGACGACGGGGTGTCCGTGTACCGTCGTTGAAGTAGCTATGCAAATTTCAAGAGGTACCTTCTTCCTGCTCGCTCTTTTCCTCCTCCCAGTCTTTCTCCCTCGTTCTCGAGTAGACGCGATCAGTACGAGAGCCGAACGGCCACAGTTCTGCCGGTGACGTTTTTAATTGTTCAATAAAAACTTGAACTATTGCCCCTTGCGAATGCTTCCAGCCGCTGCTCTACACTGTCGTGCTACATTATAGAATATATTTCGTGTTCCAAAGTCTAAGTTATCAAGATTGAAAATTATATTAATTACATTGGTAATTAATAAGACACTTTAGAATTATTTTTTTTGCTCTTTAAAAAAATGTTGAAAAAGAGGATGTAGTATTGCCTTGGCACAGATATGTTTAGTTCAGTAATGGACTGGAAACTGTAGCTTTTCCAGTAGAATTCCTGCTAAAGGGATTGCTATGTGGAGGAGGTCAGGGTCCACTGATTTCATATGATCGCCCGAACGCCCGGCAATCAAGCGTAGCTTACGTTTGAGGGAAGAGTTTGCTGGGAGAATACATTACGATTGCGAATCGATGCGACAAGGTGTACCGGAGGGGTCGGGAACGAGGCTCTCGACTGCGTTAATGAATTATTAAACGGCGCATTACCGAGGGTGGAGAAGGAAACGTAGTGAACTGGCCCTGAATTATTTAGTATCGTTTGCTCGGATCGACATCATAAATGCATAGAGGGGTACTAAGTTGATCTTTCGGACAAACATGCTATTAAGTAATAATCGCGCCTGAAATTCTCCGAAATCTCCAAGGGAAGCCAGCGAACTTCCCGGAAATTAAAGAAAGTAATTCTGATTTAAACTCAGCTGCGTTATACGCTTTAACAAGAATAGGAGTGGAACTTTTTAAAGGGATCAACTGGGAGGGAAACTAAAACTTTCCCTACTGAATAAGTAAAAAAAAAAAAAAATAAGACAGATATACGTATACGTATAAGTCTTAAATAACAAAAGCGTTGGTGCACTATCATTAAAGTTTTAGAAGAGGGATTTTGATGTATCTATATTTTTGTGGAAAAGAATTTTTGAGCGGAACCTACTCAGGATTCCACTCAAGCTGTCCGCTTCCTTTTACAAGAAGGGGCTGAAAAAGCGTGCCTGCTCTACCTTTACCATCCCGTGTTTTACAGCATAAAGAGTAAGTCCCAGCAACTCCCTAGATAGGAAGCTCGTGACTCACGGCTCTTCATAAATATCAGATGACCACCGAGCTAGAAAGAGAGGAGTCAGTAGCCTAACCAGACATTTTTACTGTTCTACGCTTCTTCACTCCTTTCTTATATCTCTGGCCAAAGGCAAGAGCTCCTTTTACATCAGCCAGGGTCAACCTAAATTTCGACGGTGCTCTAACGTGTCTCGAATAAAAAGCCGGCCGGCTTAATAATTCACTGGCCAAGGACGCTGGTAGAAGTCAGTTAATAAAGGAAGAAGCTCCATTGACAAGTTCGCCAGTCGTGCTGTTAAAATCGTAAGCACTATAAATCATAATGACTCGAATGATGCCGATCGAATATACCATGATTATAAATCTACTACATTAATGATTAAATACTAAATAATTAGGGACCAATTAAAGGACGTTCATAAATAATTCTGGCAACCGAAAAGTTTCTATTGATGGGCGAAAGTGGAGTGGTAGAGAGAGGCGGACAAAAGAGAGAAAAAGAAGGGTGGGGTGGGGGGAAGTGAGGGTGGGTGGACAATCCATTGGAGAACTTATTCAAGCGGTAATTATCGGCGAGTTATAAGTATCGCAATAAGAATGAATCGCATTTCCAGGGACGCATGGGATGGGCGAGGGGTAGAACAAGGGGGAAGAGCGCGGGGGGGGGGCGGGGGCGGCGAGGGCGGGGGTGGATGGCCGTGCGGTTACACCCCCGCGTCGACGATGAACACAATTGAGCCGATGCGAGTCTCAAGAGGAAAATTAGCGATCGACTTGTCGTTCGATTAGCCGTTTTCTCTGATTTCCTGCAGCGCCATCCTCTTCCCACCGTCGCTCGCTGCTCTCCTCGTCGTCTCGACGTTCTGGCAATTACCGGGCGAGCCGGGGAGCAATGCAGTTAGCCAAACAAAAGACCGTTAAAGCCACCCTCGATATCTGCACCTTCGCTTCCTCTTCTGCCGTTTGTTCCGATCCGAGGCTGCCCCACCTCTACCCCAACATATCACGACGTTCGATTCTGTTCCCGACTCGTCTCTGCCAATTCATTCACTGCCAGTCAATATTGTCGCCAATCAGTACAAAATAAGATGCTCTTGACTATCAAATAATACCACAATAAATAAAGTTTCATCGCGCAGATTTGAAAGGGGCTGAATTCGAAAATGCTCGAAAATATCCAACATCGAATAGTCCTCGGGCGAAGTGGCAGAAACTGTTCCACCATCCGAGCGGAAATCAGCGGGCAAGCGAAGCCGGAACCAGCTAAAAATTGATTAACCCGTTGACTCGCTGGAACGAAAGCGAGCGGGGTCGACCGCGGGGTCGACCGCGGGGTCAGGGAGGACAAGAGAAAAAGAGGGGAGGGAGGGGGGCTTTCGGGGCGAGCACGAAAAGCCAGTATGTGGGTGGAGCCCGGATCGCATATCAAGTGGACTCGAGACACACTCGAGGCTTAAATGGATCGAGGATGTCCGCAGGAGGCGGCCAGCTCCGCTCACCCCCAGCCTGGTCAAAGCTACGCTCGGCTCGCTTATCTCTCGGCTTATTCAATTATGACAATTTGTTCGGAAGTGCAGGCCGCCTCGGCGAGGGTGGCGGGGATCGGAGCGGACGGCGCGGCGCGGCGCGGTGCGGCGCGGCTAGGGTGGTTGGCGTACACTTTGTGAGGTGGCGGGGGCTGTTTCGCGATAAATTGAGCTCTCAAGAAGGCCTGCGATTGCCGCGTATACGTGAACCGGTGTGGAAAAGGTGAATGGGCTTGGAGAGTAGTTGCCGCGAACCGCTGGAGGACAAAGGATAACCGTGGCTGCCCCTTTTTCCATCCTGCTCCCCGGCCGGCGTTCCTTCCTCCTCCATTCCCCGGCTCACCATCTCTCATTTCCACTCTTTCCTCGTTGCTCTTTCCACCCTGTCGTTCCAGCTAGCATATACACGGACACTCGCACCCCACCACGCTTCTTTTTCGCTTTTCCGCAATCCACGCACATGAAGAGCGAGGGAGCGAGCGAGGCAGAGGGAGAGAGAGAGAAAGAGAGAGGGAGTGAGCGAGGGTAGAGAGAAAGGGAGGCAGTCGGCGCTCGATATGCAAAATCGCTGAATACGGCCGTAAAACGCAGCCGGCGTGTACGCCAATATGGCGAGCGAGACCCCCTTTTCTCTCGTTTCCACTCGTGCATCGAGCCTGCATGCCCGCCTGCCTGCCTGCCTGCCTGCCTGCCTGCCTGCCTGCCTATCGTCGCACCAACCTCCAACCGGCATATTAATGCTAACGTTGCCGAGGAAATCCTTCGTACACTGCGCTCGCCTTGCCCAGCTACTTTATGAACTACCTTCTCGCCCCCTTGCGAATTACGATGTCTCAATTGTGCCTCACTTCATTCCTGAAGGAGCGCCGGCGAAGCGGTGGACGGGGGAGTCCTTTAAAATGGGCTTTCTCAGGAGAACTTGTGTTTTGATGGCTCGGAAGTGTTACGGACGATAAGGTTTGATGGAGAGACCCAGTTACGAAGTATCCCCAGTGTCTCGAGACGATTGTTACAGACTTAAATGCGCTGTAGATTGATTTCGGTATTATAGTAGGAACGAGTAAGACATTCAACTCTGAGGAGATATGTGTTTTATTGGGTAACAGTTTATGTTTAAAAAAAAGATGTGCTTATTTTACTGTGTTTTGAATCGAATTTTTGTTAGTCAGTAAGAAAAGGTATGGAACAGGGAAACGATTTCGGTGGAATGTGTCAGTTTATGGCATGAAGGGGTGGAGATCTAGAAATAGAAGTCAGATACGTTCACAGCACGGATAAAATCCTTGGTACACGGGGTAGCATAAGCTTTTCTCGCGATGGTTTCGTTCCACGAATGAAAATGTCTCATTTCCCGAAGGGAAACCCAATTTCCGCTGGGTATCGAGCAATCTGGCCGAGAAAAAGGGGTGCATGGACGAAAGGGGTACGAGCGGCAGGGAGATATTCGAATGATTGAATTCAAATTATGGACGGCAGGGTGTGATAAACTTTGCAGAGGTGCGGGTAAAGTAAGAGAGCGAAAGCTCTTTCCCTTTACGGGCTCCATGAGTCGCGGTATCTAACGAAGCGAATTCTTTTCTCGTTAATCCCAGATACTTTGCCGGCCTGCGATCTCCCGTGAGAATTCGGCACAATAAATTGTGATTAAATTCGAATTTCAAATATTGCGCCGCTCCGCTTCGGGCGCTTTTGACGGATTCCGAACTTCCATCCTCTATCAATTCTTCGCTGATCGATACTAACCGAGATCCTTTTTAAATACTGTTAAATTCATCCTATAAATGTATCCTATTCATATTTAAAAATCGACCAGGATCGAAGTTTAATTTGTTCATTTGAATGACAACTCATTGAAAAATCATTCATTCTAAACACTTACAGTTTAACAAAGGTTTCAAAGAATAAATACAATTTATTATGACTTAATGAAGAAGATCGTTGAGATCGTACAAAGTACGAGTGCTAGATTCTTAAGATACTATTTGACATCCGGCAGATTCGGGGTAGTCGCAAACAGTCTCCACTGGATTGAAGTGAAGATCCGGTGGGCAATGCATGAGAGTGGGTCTTCCTCTTAGACAGGCATAATAAGTCGAGCAGTCGAGCGGGTTCGGAAGCAGGGTGACATACGGTCCATCCACTGCTGGACATCTAACACCAGTGACCTGATCACCGATCGTCTCATCAGCTGCCGCGTAGCTCATGACGGCAGCGATAGCGAAAAGCAGGAAAATTGTCACTGACAAATAATAAAAGCAATTATTAAACTTGACCAATTATATTCCCGGAATATTCACAATTAGACTTCAACAGAAGCGAATGACACGTGTTCTATTACAATTAAATTCCAATAAATATTCTAACTCACCTTTCATGTTGCTTATGGTTTGTCTTCTCTAAACGAATCAAACGTGAATCACCGTCGTCGTGCTTCTCTGATTGCACAAACTAGTCTGCTCACAGTTTGGTCTGCTACTTTATATAGGTAGCCGATCCATATAGTCTCTTTGTGTACACCGAATGGAATTCCTAGTTCCGCGTGATTATCGTGCTGGTATCCGTTATCATGGTAAACAGTCAGAAGTAGTAGTACGGTTGTTTCGAAAAATGACCTGATTAATACCAATAGTAAGAACTACAATCCTAAGGTCGCACATGGATTACTAGTTTTGGGAAGTGAAGATACGAACTTCACGAAAAATCACTGATTCCTCGGTAAGATAGTTAAGAGATTGAAAGGCTGACCTTGACTTATAAACATCAGAAAAATAAGACGCTTGCGTAGGTGAAGAAAAAAAAGAAGCGAGCGTTGGACGGCAGGAAGATGGGTAGAGCGTTGGTGCGAACGAGGGAAAGTGGGTGGGAGGTAGGGTTGTGCGATATGGCGAGGGATACAGAGGGTAGGACGACCGGCTGACACTCGGACAATGGTGCAGGGTGCTGCTGTCGCGTTCGGTTCCTGGTTATGGCGGGTGCACAATGCCTATTGTCGCGCGCGAGCCACCGCAGAAACGTGTGTGCCAGCCAACGCTTCCACACAACGGGCCTTTACTCTATCACCTCGTCTCTCTCATACACATTCTCCTTCTCTCTCCCTCTCTCTCTCTCTCTCTCTCTCTCTCTGCCTATGCTTTACTCTTCGCCTTTCCATTCTCTACTCTTTACTCTCCGCCCTATTCCTTCTTCCGATTTTCTCTATTCCAGCCCTATCACGCCGCCGACTTTTTCGGAGCGCACAAGTGCCGGCACGCGCCCCCGACCGCTCGCACTCTCCGCCGGAACGTGCGGCTGCCGGCTTTTGGCAAGGCCAATATAAGATCCGGCCGAAAGCAGCGGGCGAAAGAGCGATATATTGATTTGGAGCGAAATGACAGGGCCGGTGCAGGAGGAATGCCTGTCCATCACCCCATGGGAGGATTTGTCTACTCGGTGGGCCTCCTACGATGGAAAAAAGGTGGGGGATTTGATCCACCGAATGCCATGGATTCTTTGCCAGAGAATTGGCAGTACACTTGGATCACTCGGCAATTTTCCTCGACTAAATGGCTGAATTTCATTTTATCTCCAGTTCAAACGATTTATAATAGTGATTGGATCAGATTATAATTTAGCCAAGATAGAAATGAGAATGTTTAAGCTTCCTATTAGGAATCACTCTGTCCTCGAACGTGTTGTCATTATAATCAATCGATTTTTAGGTCACCTTTATTGAAGAGGTATAAGGGCCACTTGCGTCGGTTGCGTATACGCTATCAGACTATTGATTGAGAAGACTCGGAAAAGTTAACCAGGTGATAAAATCAAGTGTGCGAGAATGAAAGATATAAGAATGATGTGATAGGAAGATCAATGGTCTCTCGTGAAATCCGTATCTCGATTTCCCAAGAAACGAGCTGCACAATCATAGTGTGACACAGCCGTATCTCCATTTATCGATTTTAATCCATCAAGTAATTTTTTGACATTAACGTAATGTATCATCCGATTTTCTATCGCGATAACGTGATAGATAATCGCAAAATGAGTAGTAGTTATCGCAATGTATACACATACACGCTGTATATATTGGCAATTAATATAAATTCGCAGTGCAAACTGCAAGGAGAAAGGTTTGTGCATTCGAAGACGCAAGATCACGCAAGTGATTCGCAGTAAATATTAAGTTGCTTGCAGCATCATCGCACAAAACACCAGCAACATGAAAGGTAAACTTTTTAATACTCAAGCCTAATATAAATTATTAGACGCTAATAATTAATAGAACATCCTAAAGAATGGGATATTTATACGAATTATATTGGCAAATTCAAATTTGCTAGATAAATTAGAGAGCAATATAATTTGTACAAGTTTCATTGAAGATTAACCATTAGATTTATTCCTTAACAGTGGCAATCATCCTTCTTTTCGCCGTCGCTGCGGTCATGGCATATCCTGCGGCTGAAGACGTGGAAGCCATTACTTCTACTACTGGTCTGCCTAGTACTAGTAGCACAAAGCCTTCAATTCCACCTATTGAAAAATGTCCATCGATCAACGGAGTGTACGTCACTATAATTCCTAACCCGGCTGATTGTACCACCTACTTTGCCTGTGAAACTGGAATCCCAATCCTGATGCACTGCCCAGCTGGTCTCCACTTTAACCCGGTGCAGTGCGTCTGTGACTTGCCAATTCATGCCAAATGCCAGAAAGTATAAGAATCCTACCAATTTCGACGGATACAACAGGATTACATAGGAATCCCTCTGTAAACTGTTCAGGCTGTAAAGTTCATTTCCTTGCAATGTACTCTAGCATTCAGTTATAATAAATTGTACTTATAGCATCACGCTTATGGAAAACTTTGTAAACCTTTTCAATCATTGCGCTCATAAATCGATGTTCATCATAACTTTCGCTTGAAGATTCTACTATTTGGTAAGTGGGTGCTTTCACAGAACCCACTGTGGTGTTTAATGACTCGTCAAGAAAGTTTCTGGACTTTAAAGTGCACAATACCCTAGATTTCTTAGTGCTGGCCCATTTTTCATTGTTCGCACAATTAAGGCATCGCAATCGCCTACTAATGGCGAGGAGTCGAGAGGAGTTCTTCAAGTTCAGTGCACGAATGCCTCGCTGCAATTTCTCAGCTACGGTTTAACTGCCTGTTTGTATTGCCGGGCCTGGTATTGGCATGCAACACCGTCCCACACGCGATCAAACGCGCGCCTGCACGAAGGACTTCTAAACAGGCAGATTGGAGTAAAAAATTCAATATCTATCCATTGGCAAAACTCACATCACAAATATCTATTAAGAAATATTACTAATCATCGTAACAAATCGAGTTTGTAATTACAAATCACTAAAACGAGAGGAAGTTAGATGCGATCGTGTAATATGGTACGGAAGAAAAATGGTCATCGGATCGAGGGATTCGGTTGCGAGGTGATGATGGTACCGATCAATCTCCCGGGGAACATCCCCGGCAGTGATTCGTCCCTTCATGAATAACCCGAATCGCATCAGCGAGTGTCGTGAACGCCTGAATCGAGCACTATCGTCTCGATCAAGCGAGAGGGGCGGCGAGGATAGTCGGGGTTGTGCGGCAGGAGGAAGACATAGGAGGAGTGTCGGCTGCACGATGAGGAAGAGATGAAAAGGCCCGCTTACGAGCCCAGCAGCCGGAATACCCGAGGGAGAGGATTGGCCGGGATGTATCCCGTGCAAAACAGGAGTACATCCGGGCAACAAACGGGCGCGAGTGAAAAAGAGGTCGAAAGTGGGCAACGAGGGAGAAGAGAAGCCGAGGGAGGAAGGAAGGAAGGAAGGAACTCTGGCTGGCAGCGGCAGAGGACGAGAGGAGACTTGCTATCGGGCGGAGCGGAAAAGGAAGGAGAGAGATCTCATCAGAGGTACGACACTTAAATTCCCTATTTCGTTTGGCGCTCAATGCTACGGAGTTTGTCGCTCGCCTCCCGCTCGTCCGTCCGTCAGTTAATGTCGTATTCTCTGGGAAAAGGAGAGCGAGAGCCAAGCCTTGGGCCTTGGCGGCGAGGCGGTCCAGGGTGAGGGGAGGAGTGGCGGAAGGTTGGAGGGAGGACGAAAGACTCGTGAACGAACGGATCAGGACTTCTTATCGGTACAAGTCAGCTACCGGGCTGCGGGCTTCCCGTATGTATGTTCCTTTTCCTCTCCGCGGATTCCTGTTTCTCCGGCTTTCATCGCCGCCCGCCGCCCACCCTTCTCACCTTCCTCCACACTTTCGCTCCCTTTCTTCAGGTCCTCGCGATCCCGATCCTCGTCACCTCCCTACGGGATACATCCGCCGGAACTGCTGGATCGCTGATGTTAATGGATTCTATTTTCGCTTAAATTGGAAAGCGATTGGCCGCTTCTCACTCGTCATAGATCCCAGCGTGTTGCCCGCAACGGAGAAGACCGCTCGACCACCCTCAACTATTTTCAGGATATTCGACTAGCTATTCCTGCTATTTCACCGAGCCATTCACAATTCACTCTCAACAAATGTCGCCCTGCCAATGTTTCTAATCTCTCGCAATTAATTATACTTGAACCCTTACACTTTCAAAGTTTTTTACATTCTTTCAAGACACAGTAATACAATATCTCCTATTGTTTCTATTACTAGGGCAAGCAGTTCTTTCCCCGCATCGCGTTACCCATTGTCCGTGGAGCCCGAAAAGAAATCCGAAGAGGCCGATCGTGCGACTAATTTATTCTTTCTATCTTGCCGGTTAGTAGCTAGCAGCTCCCGTGCCTTGTCAAGGTGTTAGTTGCGCCGGCTAGCCGAGATCAAATTAATAGCCCGGCATTTTTCCAAGACGGTCTTACTATAATGCGAAAAAAGGAGAGTGCCGAAGGAAACGGGGCGGAGCAGGGGGAGAGGTCGATTATAAAACGTTCGGATGGCGTGCGAAGAAAATAACGGGGGGCCTCCGTACAGCACGAGACAAGTCTAGGAAAGCTCGAGCTTGGTAGATTGCGGGTTTGTTGCGTGTCTCCTTGGACTTGTACATTCATTACCGCTCCCCACCGCGGGATCTCTCGTCTGGACGGCATTATCGCTTTTTAATCATTCTCATCGGGCGTTTCCTCCTCTATCAAGCCCCCGTTTCAACCGAGGCCCGTTATTACTGCTATTTAAACGACCGGAAATTAATGCGGCCCTCGATATATAATAGAGAAGGCTCAGCCTATCCACCGGTATGGTAAGATTTGCAAAATTCACAACACTTTGTCCAATTGCATTTAACTCCTGGTAAATCTAATCGTTTGCTTCATACTATTCGTATTTATAAACGTATGATTTGGAAGTGTTAATTTTTAACTTTTAATTAATATTTATTTTAAATTGTAGAATGGAGTGGCTTCTTTTATTATGCATAGATGTTATTGCAGGCATATGGATGGTTTTATGGGGTAAATTTAGCAAGCCCTCGAACCGTCGAAATGAAATTATCCGTGGAAACGATGCTCGGTCATAGTGGCGGACATGTAGGCCTGCATGACGAAATGGATGCTGAAACACAGGTGGCTGGCAGATATTGGTTTTGGCTTTCGAATTTCGCGGACACCCTTTATAGCTGTAGACGCGCCGGAGACTCGCCACCGAGGGCAATTACCCCACTAAATATTCGCAAGTTCATTACGAGCGGAGTTGGACGCGCGGCACCACCGCCACTCTCTCCGTCCAGCTATACACCATCGCTCGCAGCCCCCTTCATAACTTTAGGGTTACTCGGCCCCATAGCCCAACTGTGGACAGTTGCCGCGTGCTAGAGTCAGCCCCTTTCCCAGCTAAAATTCCCATTTTTCCCAGCAAAAATAAAGCTGTGCAATTTTCTTCGAATTGATAGTATAAGAGAGTGTTATACTATCGTTTAGAAAAATCCAAACTTCCTGTTTAACTCTTTGTCGCTGCTGGTGGTGATTAAATGATTTTTATAGAGCGATTGTTCGCTGATAGCGACAATCAAGGTTGCATCAGATAAACCAATGTGTTTTTAATTGACATACGATATTTACTTGATATATCGAATGATAGATAGACGCGAGTCATTCAAATTCAATGTTTCAGGAATCCGATTGAAAATTGTCTTGATAGAAAAGAAGAGGGTTCACATCAAAGTTGGAAAAATTGGAAGCGCCTAACCTCTCGGCAAATGCCACAAGTTGCGAGGGGAAAAGTAGTCGATGACAGCAGTGCTCGCGGATTGATTTCAGGCATGCACGCATCCAGGCATACACATCTTCGCACACACATCGCATTTCGTGTGGATTTTCGAGGGGATCACACGTCAGCTATCCAATTCTAGCGTGGTACCCGATTAAAATTCGATCGGTTATCGGCGGAATGTCGGCTGATATTCGGGGCCGAGTTTTATGTACGGGGCCGATAACAATCCAGCGGATTATTGAAACCGGCGTCCGGCGCATCGATTGATCGACAGGCACGATATCAGAAATTGCCATGCACCGCACGCACACGCGCGCAAACACCCTCATTCAGCCCTCTTTCCCATTTTTATTCTGGTATACAGCCGGGCTACACTTGCGCTCACTCGAATTCTACGAGTGCCATTAGATCTCGGTTTTTTTCCGGCAGTTTTTCCACACCGCGCCCGTCTTTGAATACGTAGGAGCGTATATTTTCCTTCTGATTTATTGAAATTTCGATCCCTCTGGACCACTCACGTTTTTCAAACAGGATTTCCCTCGGATAATAGTATATCGCGGACAGTCCGAAATTCTTTTATTAGTTCGTACAATCCCCTATTTATACTGGTGAATTATGGGGAATCCGTTCTGGATTTGAAGGCAGTATTGAAACTAGGATTGCAAACTAATGCAAAGAGCTCACGTGTTTGACTATTTAATGTGCTCACCGGGACACGAGGGACAAGAATTCACATTAAGGCCTGAAACTAAGAGTACTTTTTGTCCAGGGGAAACAATGCGAGTCCTCGCGCAGTTTTCCATCTAAAATACATATTTCTCAGCGTGTGACCCACTTCCATGAAGAATGCGAGACATACTGCGCGCCTTTTTAATTGCTCCAAATGCGAAAACAATCTTTCTCCTTCTCGGCCTCGGAGAACCTGAGAGGGAGAGATGCATGCACATTCGAGCGCATTCACTGCGACAGTTTAATTGTCGTGTTAGTTTCCAAAGAATAGCCGGGGATTAAAGTATTCGTGAGATATGATAGGAAAATAAAAATAAGTATGTGCAGTATGTGGAGTATTGCTACTATGTGTATTGTTCTCATCTCAACCCAGAAGGCACTTGCCTTCAGGCAAAATGGCATTTCGAAAAATATGTCAGAACGATGAAATGCATATTCCCTAGTTAATATATTGAACTGTAATATTTTAGTATTACAGACAGATATTAATCAAGAAAACTCGTGCTTTAAAAGTCTTAAGAATCAAACAATTCAAAGAAAATCTTTCAATACGAAAGGATACTGATGAACGACTTACTTCCTGGCAATATTTCCAGATATTTCTCAATAACTATCGGCGCAACTCTTAACAGAAATATCCCGAGAAAATAGGAACTGGCTTACGTTAAGTTGGCAATACTATTGCCGGCTCTTTACACTATGCAAAATGTGCCAGGGCATAATCCTGCCGGCGATCTCGCGATGATATTGCACAGATGCAAAGGTTGGGGGAGATAAGGGAAAGGAAAGACTGTACCGCCTCGAACTCGATCTGGATTTACGATATTGGTTGCAACAGCACCTGAACCCTGGCAAAGCAAGCCTGCTTTAAAGCATCTCCGAGCCAGCTTACTCCAGAGAGCGATACTTGGATCGCCTTCCTTTATTTATCTCCTCTACTTGTACTTCTGTTCTTCCTTTAAAAGCCAACCCCAACCCTCATCCTTCTCTCCCTGTGCCTCACTGTCCGTATCACTATCTCGTCCCCGACAATTAATGTCCCATAGCTCTAATGCGATTCCAATGAACGATTTGTCTGCTGAATCGAGTCCCTCCAAACTTTCTTTTTCCAAACTATTAAAGTGCTCCGCCCAAAACTGTTAAATTAGAAATGACTGGCCGATCAATTCTTCCTGTAGTCGAATACTTAACGTCGGAAGCAGGAATCACTGACCCATTTCACCAAATTTATCGAAGTCTCAAGTGTTGCGGCTGGCAAGCCTGTACGTCAAACGAGTCTCGGCTTTCCCGGGTGCAAAAATGGATCGAGGGAATTCTGAATGGCTGGAATTTATGTACCGGCAGATAGGCGCGAGGCCAATATAAATGAGATTTTAAGTATACCTATCGCTCGGAGAGAGAAGAGGAAGAGAGCGTGAAAGAGAGAGAGAAAGAGAAAGAGCGAGCTGCCTAGCTCGCTGGCTCGTGCTCGCCTTTCCATTCTCTTCCCTTTTACCTCACACTCTCTCGCTCTCGTCGAGGGTGGTGCTGGCACCGCTCTTCGCTCCACCTCGCCTTCAAAGCATATTTTCTATTTTCCAACGAGGAAAAGGGACGCGATAAATAATCGAGGCATAAATCTCGTCGCGTGGCACGGACGTATTCGATCGCTTAAAACCGGCGCGCGGCAAGAGAGCCCGGCGACCGCCGCTCGCTTTTATTTTCCACGCGTGAGCGAACAGTCTAAGCTCGCCAACTGCGAATTTCCAGCTGCGAAACTTAACTTTCTGGTAGTCCAAGAATTCCTTTGATACACCCTAACCTTTTTAGTAGTAAGCCTGATTTTTTTTAACAGCACTAATCAGTAGACATTTCCTGGATTACTAGTTCAAAGAAAAAGGAAAGGATTTCGAATATTAACTTTTTCCTTAGAGAGAGAGAACAAGCGTGGTATAGCCGACTACAAACACGGCTGCAGGAAAATGACCGTGGCGGATCAAGACTTCCGAGTAGCGCTGTACACGTTCGGAAGGAGTTCGGGACGTTAAAACGCAGGGCCATCGCCGTGAATTTCATTAGAAGCGGTGAATAGCCCAGGAAAATGCTGTATTCACCCGGCGGCGTGCAAGAACGAATGAATTTATCGTTTTTAATATTTGTCCTGTAGAGTCGGTGTATCTGCCGAGCGGAAGAAAACCAGCGTTAAAGGAAAGGATCATTCCCAACTCTAAGCAATGTTGCGCCCCCTATTATTCGACTTCCACCTGAAATGGGAGTCTGGCATCTTCTTCTTCCGGTGCGGGGGACGCGAGATTAGCCCGCGGCTTATATCCGGTCGACGTAAACAGGGAAAAAACATAATTTGCACCGCGCCTTTCGTGAAAACTTCATTAGCTTCCCTTCCCGCTCGCACGCCGCCTCCCACTGCTCCTTTCAACCTTTCGCCTTTCACCCTTTGCCAGTGCTGCACTCTCGGCGATTTATGACTACGCCGGCTTGATTAAAACTATCAAGAAGGATTACTCACGCGCCTTCGCGCGCCAGTGTTGCGAGAACGGGGTTAACACTGGAAATTTAGATTAAGCGGGAAAGAAGTAAACTCTAATGCATTTAACGCCTGGAGTTAATCGCGACGCCTCGTTGTTGTTGTCCAATATGGCACATTGATAGGCGAAGAATGGATTAGAATGATGATTATCATAGGATGGGATATTCTGGCATCTTCAAAAATGAATTTTTAATTTATAAGTCCTAATTAGCACTTTCGACAGTCATTACAATTGTCCGATGATTCCGCTCGATCGCCGATAATGCCAGGATACCTGCCAGTAAGCATCCTGGTGCGAGGATACTAAAATGCCCTATAAATTCCGAATGCGCGCTTCTGTCGATAAATGAAATTATGCCCTTGTTAAAAGCGCCTGAATCCGCGAAAAGGTAATTGGTGCTTTTAGTGTGCCTCGCATGTGATACTTGGTGGTCAAAAATCGCGCGCGTGCACACCCGCGACAGCCGTAATGAATTATGCGGCTTTCAAGCGTGGCGAGCGCGCGCGGTAGGCGTGTACGCCTCGCTGGAGCATTGGCCGAGGAGGAAAACAAAATATACATACATAGTACATACAGGAGTATAATTCAATAGACGCATACAAGCAGATGTTGGTTGTAGCTCGCAACATGAAATTTCAAGTGCAGAGAGAGCGTCCTGACCGTTCGCTTCTCGCTCTCGTCGTCGTCGGTGTGCGCGGCAAACATGTTTGCGAATTACTCGCACTCTATTGATCCCTCTTCATTAAGAGAGTTATTCTTGCATCCTCGAGTGGTCCACCGGCGGTGGCAGTGTGTGCGAGAACGCGTGTTTCTGCATTACTCGCACCCTACTGATCCCTCTTCATTAAGAGAGTTATTCTAGCATTCTCGAGTGGATTTCTTACTCGGTTGCAAATGTACACCGGCGTGAAAAGTTAATGGACTCGGCGCACACGCTCGCCCATACACACAAACACTTCTCGAGAGGTTATGCGATTCTCAAGGGGGTGTTTCAGTTAATGGAACACGCTTCCCGAAGAGCTTAAACGCGTCACCGCTGCTTCAACTTCGAAATCACTCGATGCTCACAACTAGAACTCTTTAACATTACATTTGTCAACATACTCGCTAGATGAAATGATGATGCTTGTCAAATGACCAAGCTACTAGGTTACATTTCCAATCCCGCTTTTAAAACTATTCATTCTATTGAAGCCGGCGTCTCCCTTTCCCAGAGATCCCATCAACGGCGCGTAACAAGGCGATTATGGCGATCTCCAGGAAACCCTTTCAATTTCCCAGTACCGAATAGCCGAGTCGGCGTCTCGAAAATCCTTCTGAGCATTGGCCAATGTTTCCGTGATAGACGTCTCCTAGTGTCGGTGGAAAGAGAGAGGTGGGCTCTTCGGGTTCTAAATCTGGGTGTGCCTGCGTTAGCCAAGGTGATGTAGGGCCAAGTGCTAAAGGACGTTGAAGAGGAGCGTGCAACGGGATGCAGGGTGACCAGCGGTGGACCGTTTCCCACAGGGAAAGAGAGAGAGAGAGAGAGAGAGAGAGAGAGAGAGAGAGAGAGAGAGAGAGAGAGAGAGAGAGAGAGAGAGAGAGAGAGAGAGAGAGAGAGAGAGAGGAAGTGAGAGGAAGAGGAAGGCCGGCTGTAGAATGTACGGACGGTAATGTCGATGAATAGAGAGGTAATGAATCGCAGTGGACACCAACACGGAAGAGGCGAGGCAATTCCAAGCGTTTGGCTGGCTTCTCCAGCTTGAAAAATATATATATGTCTATATCGCCGTGCTTTCCCTCTCCAGCTCTCTACTTACCACTCTAACTCACTCTCCCTTCCTCTCACTCTAGGTCCTCGCCACGTGCAATACTCTCGGTCTCTCCCAGGCTTGGTGGTACTACTCTCCATCTATGCCGGATAGGTGGAAGAGGACAGGGCGCATTCGTATGTACGCGTTCCGGTATATCCATTCACATTAAAAGCCTCTGAAATGCAGCTCGCCCTTATTCAAGCCTACGCTGGCATTCACGTTTCTAGCAGACGGCCGAGAGACCGAGCGGGCAATGGTCTGGCACACGTGGCCGAGTGTTCTTCTTGTTTCATGCCCGCCTATTTATTCAGCTTCTTCTCGTCCCAACCGCGGCGCCTGCTATCTTGCGTCTTTTGCATGCACGGTAGCATATGTGTGTACTGGCTTCTGCCTTTGCTTAGCCCTGAGGCTTCACTCCGCCTGTCTGTCGTAATTTCCCGTTGCTCTGTTAACGGCCATTTAACGTTTCGCCCTAATGATATTACTCGCGCTGGATGAGCTTTAGCTTTGAGGCGAACCGAGACATTTTCAAAACTGAATTAGCAGAATAATCAACGCCCTCCTTCCCTTTGGAACCCAAGCAAGCCTCAGCAGACTGGTAGATACAATCAATTTAATTTACTCGAACAAAATATAAGTTCTTTTTTTTTTATAAAATATTCTCATAATTTGTCAATTTGGAAATTGAACAAAATAGATATTGATTCTGAGAGATATTGAACGTATTCAGAATAAGCTGGTTCTTTGTTTCCATTTGAATGGAGATTGTTCATTACGTTAATTCTTATTGATTCAGTCATCTTTCAGGAAAGTTTGCGTATGGTTTGAAGCTGCATCGCTTCGCTATGCTCGACTAGCAGCCGGTGCAATCCGATCGATCGGGATTACGGGTACGAGGGAAATCACTTTGCAACGAGCAAGGCGGCGGCTTCAAGAGAAACGCCTGAAGCAACCTTCCAGGAATAACCGAATCATTTAGATTTGGAGGATCCGCGGCCTAGAGAGGTGGTTGCGGGGGTTGGTGTGGGGCTGAAGAGATGGGATGGGGTTGATGCGGAGGCGAACTTGCGGGAATCGGGGAACGACGAAACGGTTAGCCCGTTCGCAAGCCTGGTGGGAAAGGCGTCGACACTTTTATCGATACAGGCGGCCCTCCAGCGGTTACGAAACGCCGCGCCGTCGACGTGCTTTACTTTGCCAAGATATACAAACAACTGTGTACACTTGGGCGAAGTTGATCGCGCCACCCTTGCAACGCCAAAGCCGATTTCTGGCTTCCTTCGAACCAAGATCGGGCGAAAATTCATTTTTGTAACAGCCACCCTTGTCAACCTGAACTCTGCCTTTTAATAATCTTAGACTTCTAGTTCGTCAGAATGTTTAAGGAACAATTATCCAATTCGGACAAAGACTGCCTGTAATTACAACTTAAAATGTAACTCGAATATTTTAAGGGATTTATGACGCTGAAATTGTGTTCTTTCGACACAGCACCTTTAAGCCTCTCGTGAAAGCACACATTTGACGATACTGTTATCGCATGCTGCGCGAAAGAGGTCGCTCGCCTCGAGGTAGCCCGTACTGCCACGTAATGCGTGAACCCTGCGTCGGCCTTTCTAATTATCACACCCGTAACGCTTAAACACTGCTTCCAAAAGTACACCGGCGACATTCTCGTTATCACCCCTGCGGCTTCGCCAGTATGAAACGCTCCAATTGTATTTACAACAAACTGAAACAATGTGAACGAGTGAAATGTTCGAGAGACTGGAGACATCTCGTATTTAACAGTAGAAAAAAAAGCACTTTTTGGAAATGAGGCGCGCGCATTTGCATAGCTCAATGGTAGTTCAATGATGGAATCCGGAAGGGTGAGTAGAAGGGTGGGGGCGGAGGGAAAAAAGATCCATTTTAGATACACAGTCCATAACGCAGCATTCAAATGGTAGCCCTGCCGTTTTTCATTACCCGTTTTTGCGCTCTCCATACACTACTATACTGAAGCCATACTATCTCTCTCTCTCTCTCTCTCTCTCTCTCTCTCTCTCTCTCTCTCTCTCTCTCTCTCTCTCTCTCTCTCTCTCTCTCTCTCTCTCTCTCTCTCTCTCTCTCTCTCTCGCTGCTTCTATTTTATCCCCCTTTCTCTCGCTCACCTGTACATTTGCACTCAAAGTCTCTCCCTCGCTCTGCCTTGCACTTCTCTTTGGCGAAAGGTTTTCCGGCAGCTCGTACCATCCAGCCGCGTTATAAAAACCCCATAAAAGCGCGTTTCCTGGAGGCCAATAGCCCAGGACGCCGCGCCGCTGCTGGCGATGGTAGCAGCCAGTGCGGCCTAACCATCCTCAAATATTATGTATTTTCATAATATTTTACACCCTAGTGCCGCATCATCCACTCCCTCGTTGCACATTGTCGGCCACGCTATTGTCGTTGGCCCTGACGCGTATAGCCTTGTACCGATAAATATGCCTAACGCTGCTGATGTGTGCCTCCTCCGATACTGTGCTTGACACTTTCAAAATTACAAATTTCACTGTTACAAGCATTGGCGATTGTAGAAAGTGTAAGATTTAAAAGTTGTAAATTGAAGAGATTTAAATAGGAATAATGGAAGTAATAAATTGTAAGAATTGGAGAGAATTTGGAGTGAAAGTGTGTGCATGCTAGCTTGGAATGCAAGCCATCTTGTGACTTGGAATAAACATAATTCAATAAGCAGCGAAGTCACTGGCAAAGTTATTGGTTCGCGTCCAATTAGCGCGGTTAATTTGGTAATCGATTCGGTTGATTAATCAATCCGGCCGGCTGACCTATTTAGCCCATTAACTTGTTTGCCGAGTTAACCGCTTACCCGATTAACCACGTCGGCCACTTTCCACGATATGTTTTAGTTAAGCCGAGCGCAGCCCGCCTCGTTTTTCATCGGCAATTCCCCGCATAATTACTAATGCACGCGTTTACCAGGATTAGCTGGAATCAATTAGAAGCGGCGATTGAATAAAGCGCGGAGTAATGACCGCGCTAATCTCCCAATGGCGCCGCCCGGAAATCGGGACGTGGATTCTAATCAAACTTTCCATAAAAAAGCAGACCACTCCGAAATGAATAGCGCGAGAGGAGTTGATGGAATAATATTCCGCTCACGCTCCTTTCGCGCAAAATGAACCAGAAACGCTGAATTATCGAAAGTTCAGTGAGCATATTGATCACCTTCCCGACTCCGCCAACTGGAAGAAATGCTGTGACGTATTTCGATTTCCTTCACCCAACTAAATCCTAGGGGATTCACTTATCTAAGCCATCGTCCAACGAACTTTTTTTCTATTACAGAATCTAATTGATCAAATTTACAGATAATTCAACACCTTATTCAGCAATTTATACTCCAACATTCGTAAGACCTTACAATTCAAACTTTAATATTAAGTTTTAATTTTACTACTATGAACTCGTTTCTAAGGGGGTGCCACTGGACACCGGATGAACAACGTGCGAGTAAACGACTAGTCCTCGTAAAAAGAGGATTACGAATGGCCGTTAAAGATTTATCTGCAATCAGGATCAGTGCAGTGAGAGCGGCGAGCTTTATTACGTGTTCGGGAACGATACACGTTAGCCAGGCCCAGTTCCCCCGTCAAACGAGCCAAGGACGAGGGGTTGGAGGTGGGGGATAGGATGGTGGGTGGGGGGCGGGGATGGAAGGGCAGGTAGTCAGGACCGATCTGGCCAAGCGATCTTTAGTGCCGAAAATCCATTATTTTCCCCATTAGATCGCACAGTCCGATCCTCCTCGGGCAGCGGCGGCAGGCTGAGTTTTCGTTTAGCAGTTTTTCTTCCGATTTCAGCCCGTTTATGACTGCCGCTCGCCCTGCCTGCCGGCCGGATCAGAGCTCATCCTCGACTTCTCTATCTCCAGCAGCCCGTCGACAATCTCGCGCCTTTCCGAGCTCTCGGACGAGCGCTTTTATCGTTGCCCGTTTCTCGTAAGCAAAACAGACAGGCTCGCAGAGAGGGATTAAAGTGGAGCGTTCCTCCCTTTACTGTGTATTGGATCATAGTGCGCGCGCCACTGCTCCTGACAGGACGGAAAAAGGCCGCTGGAACGAGCATGATCTCGGTTTATTGCCGACCTGAACGCTTTTAAGCTAATAGTTGGCACTGTTGCACTCGATCCTAACACGAAATCCTGGCATAAAAAGGAATTCCGAAAAAAGCTTATATTTTGGAACTTGCAGGATGTTGTTAGGTTTCGAAAGGTTAATTGAGTGATAGAAATAATTCCCCTACATGCGTCTACCGAGCGGGTCTGTAATTGAGCTTCCTGTTGAATGATTCAGAAGACGCGCGATCCTAGCGTGGTGCACGCGCCTTGATTAATAAATGCTGGCTTGAAATAGTCGAAATTGAAAATACGATACTAATAAAGATAACTGGTGCAAGGGCTGCCGTGTCGAAGGGCCCGACGACTTCCTGGCTCCTTTCGTGAGGGGAAGTACCAAGATCTCCCGTTCAAATTCACCGGACGAATTATTGAAGCCTCCTCCGACCGGGCTAATTGATTGTTCGCCAAATTTTATGCAGTCCTCTCGTTTAGACTGAGAGTTATAGTCCTTCGACACGTAACCCTCGCGTAAGGCACACTCTTCATGCCAGTATGCTACGGCGAACCAACTATTTACGTTACTCGGAGAAGTAAAAAGAGTTAAAAGTCCTGTCCGTCTGTATGAGTTGCCCGAGGCCAAACTTTCTTGGCTATCTCGAGTCGAGGAATGCTCTGTCGCGTGTTCTCTTGTGGAATTTTATTCTGAAATGTCGAGCTTTTTCTATTTCGATTTTCTACACTAGATTCGAGAATGATGCGAATGTTTTCTCTTGTCCTCGACTTTAAAGGCATTCCTACATATCCTGAGAAATCCCAATACCAACAATACTTTTTTTTACTACTAGTAATAAATATTAAGAAAAATTGTTAATCTGAATCCTTGTTTAAGAATTACAATATCTAGTTCGAAGCCTCTTTTTGCTACCATGTTATATTGTACTTGGACAAAAGCTGGAGGAAGGATTTTCTACCTTGTATCCCTAAAGTAAGGGTTTCAATGGAAGAAACGAATCCGATTGTCCCTCGGGGGAAGACAACGCTTGCACAAATGGAGATGGGAGAACGCTCTCGGAGAGGTTAACAAGGAGAAGAGGCGCACAAGCGTGTAGTCTATCAGAGATTAGCGGACCGATCCATTAGGGAGTGATTTAGCTCGACGGTCCCCAAGCACTCTCTGCCAGCGTCCAGGCAATGCATACAATCCATGCTCTCTCCCAGTGCACAGACACACATACACGTTTATCACGGCACCACCCATCACCATCATCGCCATCAGCATCACCATCGCAAACGTACCACTACGCTCGCGCTGCTCAGGTAACTCCACAAGGCTTGAAACCAGCAAACGTTCGATTGGTTAAAGGATCACGAAGGCACAGAATTGGGACTACCTTTGCACCAACGACAATTACGTGCTTGATTCGTTACATCACTGCGGAACCTGTGATTGATGAAAATTTGAGACCCACCGATTAGTAACCCTTTACAATCAGTAGATATAAATGTAAGAGGATTCTTGTAAGTAAAAATCATGTAAGAAAGGATTGAAGTAGGTTTTGTGCTAGTGTAGAGTGAAAAAGTTTGTGTATAGCTAGGGTGGGAGGGTGTAGCCCAGCGGAGTTGGAATGTAGAGGGAGCCGGATGATCGAGGGGGCGCGCCGTTCGAGCGTAGAGAAGGTTGTCGGGATGGTCCCAGGGGCGCGATGTGTCGTGGCTAATTACAATGTCCAGTGGCGGTGCGCGCGTTTCCCTCGCTGTCCAAATACAAACAGCGCGCGGATGCGGCTAATGTGCTGCCGCCGTCACCGAAATGCGAACTGCAAGCACACTCGCACCTTGCTCAGCGCGCCCCCTGTCAATATCTCTCGATATTCCCTGGGTTCGATGCTTCGATCCTGTACCCGCGCCTCCAACATATATACTTTCTCGCTTTGATTAACTGGCGGCCGAATTTCCTGCGGACACTCTTTTAACCGGCGCCAGCGCCGCCGGGGGATTTCGGGAACACGATTGCCCGGAATTACGGGGTACAAACTGTGCGCGCGCTACGTAACCGAACGATTAAGTAGCGCGCCGGTTCGATTGCCAGGTAGCGGTAGTTCGCCGCCCAGTCAATTGGCTGCTCGCCGTGATTGCGGATACGCATGCGGCACTCCTCTACCACTACGAGAGATTTCCATCTAGTCTGAAAGAACTTTTTTCTTAACATTCTTTATGATGCTAGATACTGAATTATTTATATTCTTTAGTAGTCGATGTTCTTTGTATTAGAGGAGATTAATTGTAAGTTGAAAAAAGTATGATGAAATATTAAATATAAAGTAAAAATATGTGGCTCACAGTTCGACTATCGTTCGTCGACCACGAATAGAGCTGTAAGAATATGATACCGAAATGGAATGGATCATAATTTAACATTTTATTCCTCCCCATGAACGAGGAGACTAAACAGCGGCAGAGCCTCGCTCGTTGCCTCGCTCAGGCGTGAGTGCGTTTTCGAAATGCAAACCAATTTTCGTCCGCGAGATTAATGGACGGTGCGAACGCGAACGGTCGGCAAATATCACATATTTCCCGGATAATGTAGCGTGCTCGTAAATAATAACCAGCGTCGGGGAACTGGCCAGCTTCCCACGTAAAAAGCGAGCTGCTGCGCGACGAAAGCCCGTTAAATAGCATTCATTAAAAATCGCCAACTCCCTCTCTCCCTTCGCTCCCGCTCAACCCCCGCGGCGGTGGCGGCGGCGTCTCACTCTCGCCCTCTCCCGCTTCCTCTCGCCGACGGCTCCCTCGCCGGGAGAGTGCAATTCAGGCCGTGTATCCCAATTTAAATCGAGCGATTTGAAATTCCGGCGCACCGATCGGACGCGCTTTTGAAACATTTAATATTATTTCCTGTCCTGGCAAGCACAATGGCCGCGCGCCCGTCCATATAGAAAACGATGGAGAGAACTTTTGCTCCCCCGAACTTTTGCTCGTCCCGCTGGAAAAACAAGGGCCATCGCCGTCGAGCCGCGAATATTTTAACGCGGCAGTAATCGAGAATTACATTTTGCCCATTGGTGAGGACCGAACGTTTGTTTTAAAATAACAACTCTCCAGACTGATTGCCAGCCTGCTCTTTTTTTCGGCTGGCCATTCGGAGTGCTTGTATGTTTGTGCCATTAATTGTGGGGTTGATACTTCTGCCTGGGATATTTTCTCTTCTCATTCTACAGTTAGGAAGTCGAAGTCGAAGAGAAAATCTTAATGATTCTGATCGCAGAAATTTTGCACTCCAACAGAGAGGTGGTAGAGGCGCAACGCTAATCCCGCGGTATTGCGGGTCCAAACGAGCTGAAGCCGCGGCCAATTACCGGAAGCAATTACCGCGAGCAATTAACGCGCGCGTTACAATAAGTAATTAGCGCCCTTGCGAGAGTGCCTACTTGTAATTAACTCAGGCCCGCTGCAGCGTTTTTTTCCATTATTACGGATTTTTCGATGCTAATACCCTGTCAGCGTCCATCTCGGCGTCAGCCGCAAATGGATTTCTCAGGCTGGAAGTAATTTTCACACCATTTGCAATAAAATAAGTCCGGTTCATAAACTGTTGCCAGACGTTAATGAGTGCTCTCTATTTTCAAACATAGAGCTCTCATGCTCCTTTTCACTGAGAGCATTTTTAATCAAGCTCGAAACACTCGACGGTAAACTCGGCTCTTTAATAGCGCGGCTGACGTTGTTTCCTTCAGAACCACGATACATTCACGCCACTGATGAAACCACATTACCTCGTTGTAAGATATACATGCAGCCAGGTAACAGAATCAGCGAAGGGTTAAAGGGCCAACATCACCTGTCAGGACGCACGCGAACGTTTCTCTCGTGCAGTAGCCGGATTGCACGCCCCCGGCGAATAAAGGGAGATGATAAAGTTTACGGTGTTCATTTAGGGGAAACATTCATCTTATCTGTATAAAAGGAAGAGAGACAGCTGCTTTCACGCGAAGCTACAGTTCCAAAAGAAATCAGGCTGTCACCTTGGACACGTGGTGTATTGCTAGGAACCTTTGCTTCATCCTATCTCTATGCATACATATGCATGCCAGCCCACATGGCTTTTGAGTCGGTTCCGCCCGAAATATGACGGAATTTCCATCGAAACACAAAACTAATGAATTAACTTATCCGGAAGGACAGTGTGGCCAAGAGGATCTTTTCAGTAGCGTTGATGGAACGTCGTGACATAGAACTCCTGCCAATAGGCTGAATGATAACAGGATGATTATATTCCATATGTGACGGCGATAGGTGTCAGCGCGAGCCGAAACTTCATTTGGCAATCGGATATCGGATTCTACAATCTCGAAATCCGCCCAGGCGCAGATCAGAATGACCGCTGGAGGATTCCAGTGACATAGCTCCGTGATTAATGCGCCATGCATCGGCAGTCTCGGTAGTAAATAAAGCTTGTATGAAATCTGGCATATCAATGGAATCGAAACTCATCAGTCGATCCTAGCTATCTTTGTATTCCTTATTGAAGACATATAATCAAAGGTAACAAAAATCGAATCATTACTGTTCTAGGGTAGTGATCCATACGCGTTCATCGAGTATGCGGAGCATACTGCCGCGGCAACTGCTCTGACAGCACTGAACCACAGGCTCTTCCTTGGAAAGGTAAGTGTATTAATAGTAAGGTTGCCCGAGCAATCCAGGTTAAAAGATTCCGAAGCCCTGCACGATCTGGACTCGACATGCACCTTCTTAATACTGTCCCAGTAAGATGATAAGCCAGCATAGTAGCAAGGAGAGTTCCCATAGACGCCGGTATAGACAAAGTTCGTGCGGGTCTTCCCATGTCGGCAGAACCGAAGTCCTCCTACTACCTCAGACCAACGCTTCTCAGGCTCAATCCCACGTACGCTTAAAGTTCGCTCGTTGACGGTTACAAGGCGTGTTCGCGGGAGGAACGTCGCGAAGCCGGCTGTGTGAGAGAATGAGCGGGGAGGGGGTGGCGACGTCGGGATTCCTTGGTGAGGAAACGGGATGAAGCTGGGACGTGGACTATGTCTAAAGGGAGAAGCCCGTTCCTTCTCTCTGTCTCTCTCCGGAGCAAGGGGTGTAGCGTCGGTTCGTCGAGCGAAGGTATTGGGATCCGGCTGGAATAGCTAATGCCCGAATATGTCATAGTTTGGTGGGATGCGGTCAGAATTATACATGCTTCGAGATGTACGCGCGAGTTGCCTCATTCTCCTCGATTGCCCTCCTCTTCCACTAGCTCTGTCTCTCTTCGCCCTTTCTTCCCAGAATGTCGTTGCGTCTCGCTCAATTCTACCGGGACTATCTAGGTTAGGTCCTCGTCTCAGGCTCGAGACTTCGCATCGCGCACGGCCTCTATTTCATGTACCACCACAGCATCAGCAGCCAGCCATCAATTCACGTAGTGTGCACCGTGACGTACACCGCGGTCCGCACTGGGAAGAGAGGGAGAAGGAGAGAGGGAGAGAGTGTTACTCGGTTAGTTTAGATTCGCTCGGGCAAGTTTTGATGTCGCGCTCGACTACCCCTCTCCGCCACCACCAGTGAATTCTCCGGTCGTGCCGAGCTGCCACCGAATCTCCTTCATCCTGGCTCGCCCGTGCCTCCGAATCTCCTTGGGGAAGCCTGCTATCACCTTCCACGTCAGGCCGGAGCCCCAACCTGCGGGCAACCTGCTTTCTTCTTCCTACTCGTACCGCCGCCTCCGCCTCACCGGATGCTCCGGCGAGCACAACTTCTCCAGGCCGCCGCCGCCGCACATTACTAATGCCGAACTGGTCGTAATAGATTGGATGCTGGGAACTTGGATACGCCAACTAATGTGTCGAGCCAACCCCTCCCCCCGTTTCACTCGTCAACTACCTCCTAGCCTGCCAACCCCTATCTGAATCCCCTGTTCTCCTCGCTACTACTGCTTCCCACGTCTTCCAGATGATGACGTGTGGAAATCAAAGTTCCATTGTGATTCAGACGACTTCGGATTGAATTCTTAATCGACCTAGACTTTGACTTTTAGGTTAAATCTATTTCACATAATAGAATTAATTATTGTAAATGAAAAGAATTAATGGTTGGCTCACATTTATGAGTCAAGGGATTAGGTTTTTTTTGTGGGAGCGTTTAGTTATAAGGGAGCCGTTTTTTTCCAAGCAGAGGAATTCCTTATGCGCGATGGAGCAACTATTCCGCAATGCGGTCGCAGGCGCGATCGCTAAGGAGAAACGCGCCGGCATTTCGCAATGTAACGAGAGGAATTAACCCCCCCGGTTGCAAGTTTAAGCGCTCGGTACAGCCGTGTGCCGACTTTGCTTTACTTACCTACTGGGTTTCCCAGCGCCAACCAGGCCATACTCGTTTCACCATCGCTACCAAGGTTCAACTATCCTGTTTCAATGCAACGCGACAGTCTCGCTAGCTCGCTTCTCGTTACCTCGAATTATACTCGCCCGCGACTTCCGCGCGATCGTGTGTGGCAAGTAATTCCTGCTCCCGGCTAAGGTTATTAATGCCGCAAAGCTTGTTTTGCGATTTGCAACCACGATTGCGAGCGTCTCCCGTCACAAGCCTGTCACTGTTCTTAGGGGAGCTAATGCGAGTCCGGCAACAATTCTAGCATGGACCGAGCCATGTTGGACTTGGGATTGTAGTCGGGATATGTGGTTTCCTTGGTATTAGTTGTCTGAGAAAGTGCTGCCAGCCTGTTATGACTAATCACCCGAGGCGTAATTCACCGAATTACACTGTCGAGTCCTTCTCAAAGTTGTACTTCTGAAACTACTTGGACACTTTTACAGTCTTCCCAAGAAGAAGGAGTTGACTTGATTTAAATAAATTTCTCGTTCATCCAGTGATAAAGAAGGTTTTTGATAGTCTGATTCTTGTGGATTGAGAAATACATCTTTTCTAGACATTGAGCTTGTTCGCCGGAGCAACTGTGTCATAATTTTCCAGTAGGCTGATCGATATTCCGCATATATGATGCACGAGGAGGAACGTGTGTGTATCGGGAATGCATAGGCCCCGAACTGATCGGTTCTCGGGGACATCCCGCGGCACTTTGCATCCTTCATGCATAAAACAGATCCCTCCACCTTCCAAAGTCAACACTGACCACTTTTACAGTCATCGCTTTTCCGTAACGCGCAATGCAAAATTCAACTGCTTGCAGTTAACAGGAGATTCTATACATACCTAATAAGAAGACGTCAAAGAGTAGAACGACTTAAACATCAATTCAAATTAAAGTCTCGGTGGTTTCACGCGGAAGTATGCCGAGACAAGCATAGTTGTGGAATGACCCGCATTTACTTGTTCACCAGAAACAAGGAGATAACGAGGAATTATGAGGCGTACTTCTCTCCCAACTGTGCGCCCTCACTTGAGGGAGGATTGTACCAGTTGCGTATTCAGCGCAGCATCCCGAATCCTCGTATTACTTACTGCTTCAGCCGGATCTATTAACTGAATGCTGGGCGCCCGGGATGTGCGCCGATAGCCGTAAAGCACACTGATAGAGCACAATGCTCACATTGGAATTAAATGACGGACAGATGGATTGGCAATTCCATTTCCAGCCGTGGGAGCCGTCGATGCACGTATTCGAGGAGAGCGAGTGGGAGTGAGAGTGAGAGGCGCCAGGAGAGGGCTTCTCTCCTCTCTGCACGCACGTTGCGTCGACTGGTGCGCGCGCGCGCTCATCGATCCTATGCGTTTTGCAATCCTTATCTGTATCGGACATTCCCATTTATCATATTACGAATTGAGCTCGTCGCGACAGTTCTTCCACGCTAGTTTCGTCCTAAAGGCCCGCTGATCCATATGTATGTATGTCCGATGAAAAATGGACCACCAATACCAGAGATATGTACAATAAAATCGGGGAGAATAAGTATATTTTGGTGTATCGTGTATCGATGATATATTGCAAGTTTTAATGATGTTAGTCATTATTTTATTTCACTTTATATGTTCTTTTGATTGGATTTTTTTTCTAAAATAAAGACTTGCATTTAATCTGTATCGGCGAAGAAAACTTGTCGGAACACTTCTTTCACCGCGCGACACTCGGATATGTCGCTCTTCACTTCCGATTCTCTTCTGTTTTAATGCGAAGCAACACCGTGAAATTACGTACATCCAAGATCGGATCCTTTGTCGGGAGATGGGGGAATGCGACCCCTTCTATCCTGTCTTTCTCGAATGAAAGATTTCGTTTTGGAGGAGCATAGAAAACGTGCGCCTGACAACTTTGTTATAACTTTAACTACAATCGAGAAATAATCCACTGTCTTAGTTAAATCTTAAAGTTGCCAAAATGAAATTTCATTTTTACTCCCGGAATTTACATTAACAACTGATTAATGATTAATCACAAGAAATTTCGGTTCATTAATACAACTCATTGTTCTTCCAAGAGTCTCGCAACAGTGAGAAAGTATAGCTTGGAGGTAAATATTCTTTTGATGTTCTGTCAACTGTGATGCAGAGAAGGGCAGTGTGAAGATGGAAAGAAAAAGGGCAGGATGGCGAAGGAAGAAAGAGACAGTAGTTTCTCTAACGAATTGGTTGCTAATGGAGGATTTAATTAAAGCTCCTTTATACTCGTCACGTCTTACGAATAACTTTCCTGCGCTCCCGTGCGCTTTCTTGTAATGGACTTTGACTAACCAAGCCTGCCCGCATCATAGATATCCCGGAGCTTATTGCACCGTCACTTTCTTCTCTTCAACTTCAAACGGCATGGACTTTTGAAGCGCTAGAAACTCCCTGGATTCATAAAAATAACCAGGCAGTTCGCGTGTCGCAATGAAGAACGACAAAAATTAAGGTTGGCTTAGAAATTTTCCACAAAGGAAAATAGAAACCTTGCAGTTCTTACTGGAAGAAATTCTCCGCTGTTCCTTGGCCAATTTTTAAAAGGAAATTTAGGAAGAGTCTCTTAAAAGAATGGAGTGACATTTATAACCGAACCGGACATATCAGCATATGAATATCGAGAGACATTGGATAGGTGAGAGTAGTAGAAAGGCAGGAATCAGTAGGGAGTAGCAAGTTACGATTGAGATTTAAGTTATTGACAAGCTACTTGGGCGAGCCTCCACGGAGATCCGGCTGGCGGGTTCATCCCGTCTGGTGGCAGGAGCAGGAGCCAACCGCCCACTGCCTTCTGATTTCCCTGAGGACGGAACTCTTGAGAAACCATTCTTCTGGCCACAATGACTGCCTGCCCTCCCCGCGTCAAGCCACTTCATCTCCATTGCGAACTTCTCACGTTCGCTATTTGCCGCTGCGTGTCACATGCACCGACGAGCAGCCTTTCACCATCCCAACCCCGAAGACTCGGCAATTTCCGAAATAAGCCTAGCAACATACACACACACACACACACACGCGCGCGCGCGCGCGCGTACCTTTACACACCGAGAGAAACCGAGCACGGACTCGCTTCAGCGTTGGCCTACTTTCCTGGCCCTTTCCAAAGCCAATTCCTGCAATTTCCGAGCAGGCGAGCGTGAACTACCGACTTTGTTAATTCATGGTCTCTTATTATTTAAAAGTTAAGAGGAAAGGTACGGGTAAATAGTCCAATAGTGGAGGGATATCGAAGCGAGGATTAAAATAAAATAAGAGACAAAGATAATTGAGGTTCCCCTTTAAGAAGAGGAAAAGTCCTCAAGTCTGAGGAACGAGTGCTCGCTCGAGAGGTGAATTAGGCTCAACTTTTCAAGCAGTGGTGACTCTTCGATCCCAGTGGCCCCGCTCGAGGGCGTAATTCACCGCGGTAGCAATAATAATGCTGGTAATAAGGTCACGAATCGCTATTGCCGCAATAATGACATTGAGATTGGTAGCCAGCTGGCTTAGCCTCCCTAATAAAACAGAAGTTGTTGGGATCCCGTCGCTTACGGCCGGATATCACGCGACTACCGCGCCACCCTACTGTAAATATTAGTCCGGCTACTTGTACCTGCTCGAGGAAAGTAGGATCGAGCGGTTCCTTGCTCGAGACTCTCTAGTGAGCAATGTGATTATTCTTAATCCGAATGACTCTCAAGTCTCGGTGGATTCTACAGAGTGACTGTGCACGTGTACACATCGAAGCCGACCACGACGACCTCCATTACGAGGTCTGCATTCCGCGGGAAATGAAGCTGGCCGGAATTGGGCGGGTGGGCGCGCGCGCGCGCGCGACCGGGCTGCGATAAAAAGCCCCTCCGGAATTTCAGCGCGCAGGAATTCAACTTCGCGTTATGACATATAAATAGTAATACCCGCCCGGTGTGGAATGACCCTCGTAAATCGTGATTTAAAGGTAATTACGAGATTCGAATGCACGATGCTGTAGAGTCCACCCTGCAGGGTGTGGTGGCAGCGCTGGCAAGAATTTCATGTCGTTTCGCTTAAATTAGACTGACGTTTGCGATTTCGAATGAAATACTGGCTTCGAATTATTTTGTCCAAATTTTATCAAATTTAATAACTATTTTAAGGGATCCATTGTTACGTATCTCGAATTCTGTTGAGATCAAAATATACCACCAGGACAATAAGATATTTTGTTTCAACATCTAGTATTCCCTGCAGTGGAATAAGTGCAGGATCACCGTGGAAAATGAGAATGCTGGGATCCTTCGATCGGTTGAGCATGCCATTCTTTTTGGTGCTGGCTCTGACCGCAGAGCCATCCGTACACCGTCCACGGGATTCGAGGGAACGAAAGAGGAACCTGCCACCCTGGCAGGATGGTCACGCGAATACGGGAGAGCAGTGGACATTTCAACGAGCGTTTCCCTTCGTTTGGTCTACGTGTGCGTGTCTAGGCGGCTGTATGTGCGACGCTCGACACGTAGTATATTTTATCGCATTACTGGCATTGTTGCATCAGGACCCCACCCAGCTCTTGCTTCATCCCACCCGCCATCCGCCCCCATCCTGCCCTTCGCCCCCTTGCCGAACACCATTCCACGAGGATTAAATATTGACTGCGATTCTGATTTATAGTAATTGCCGGAGCGAGAGAGAGAGAGAGGGCGGCGGGTGTAGAGCGGCGGAGAGGGCGGGACAGCCGGAGACAAGAAGGGTTGAGGGTGTGAGGTAAAAGAGGGCGAATGGACCGCTCGAGCAAGAGGGGGAGGGTGAGGGACGCTGAACGGGATTTTCGAGGGGTGGCTATGTAGCTCGAGGACCGAAAGCCATTCCCTCGCTGACAGATGCATTTGCCAGAGCGTTGCGGACGTTTCTCGCTCGTTCCACGTCGTCACGCGGCCTGTCGTTATTATGGCGCATTTTTATTTAGCCGCCTGCTCGCCTCCCCCGCGGCCCCAACCTACCCTTTACGCCTACTGCCTCTTACCCTATTGCTCGGAATAAGCAATGGATTTAGTAGATGTCGTTGCTACCCCGAGCAAATGAGATACTTCAGGTCGATTTAGTTCCGCGTGTGTGATCCGCCTTTAGTAAAGGAATAAATGCTCCGGCTATTAAACGTTTCATTAATCAAGACTACATAGCTCGCCACTAAATCACTCAATTGCCGGGCACAAAAGATACAAGGCGGATCGAAGGTAAAAGCGGAAAAATCACTTTAGTCAAAGCCACTTGAACGAGGGTTCACGGTTCGCCGGAGATCGGAGAGGCAGGGCTGCTACGAGAGCGAATAAAAATTTCATCCGCGTATCCGAACAATTATTCCCCGGGCACCGAGCGAGCGAGCGAGCGAGCAAGCGAACAAGGCGTGCGTGCCCGTCGTAATTAATTATTTGTTAATTGTCGCCAATTACGGTAAATAATGAGATTTAAGCGGATTGGGCGGGGAGGATCTGCGAGGGAAAGGGCTGAGGTCCCGGAGAAGTGACGTCCGGAAGTCGGAGAGGGTTGGAATCGTCGGAGAGACGGAAACTGGTCACCGGGGTTACCGAGGCAGCTGATTTACTGAGAGACCAGCAGGCGGCGCCCGATTATTTTTGGTTTTAGCCATGCCAGCCATTATTTTTGGTCACTCGCTCTCGCCGCAACTTGCTCCCCGGTCGGCCTGGAATTTACCGTCCCGACGCGGTGCGTTCAAGTGGGCAAAAAGCCTCCGGGTGTATCCGTACTCGATGAGAAATTCATCCCGATACAATAAGACCCGGGGATCTAACGTCGAACTAATACCATATTTATTACATCCTTCTTTTAGACCGCAATTCGAAAGCCCGTCCATTATGATTAAGCCATCATGAGAAAAAGAAATAAATGTGAAATTGGGAAGTGAATAAATTATGTTTGCATCAGGAGGCCCACAAAGTCGGAACAACATCATGCGAATAGCACGACGAAATCCATTACTGAATGCGGTGGCCAATTGGTGCGCGAAACTGGGATAACCGATCGGACGTCTCTAATCAGCGTAACTAATAGCTTTACATAATTCGGCATAGTGAATTAGCGTGTCGGATGATATATGCACAGCCGCGAGATAGAAACCGATACTGCGCGCGCGCACCCCAGTATAATACCTCGGATATTTCCATCGAAAGCATTATATCGTAACCATAAAACACGAGCTATTACAAGTTCCTTTCAGCCGGCGATAAGTAGGCGACGTCACTTCCGCTCAAATCAATCACTATAAAGCAGTCGAATGTAGTGAGTGGCTCCCACGGCGCTGAGCAATCTCCCGTTTTCCTTTGGGGGGCGGAATTGAGTTGTAAGCGGCGAGAATGAAAAATCTGGGACGCGAAGATGGTACGGGATTACTTTGGAAAGTCGGTAACTTATGAAGCTGAATGACAGGCGGATATCAGTGGTGGATGATGGGGGGAGAAGGCGCGTCACGGCACTTTGGAAAAAATGAAATAAATGATGGCTGAATCGCAGCCCTTCACCACCGGGCGCACCAGCCTGTTCAGGTCTTCGGACGTTTTTATTAATTCCTCTCAGATACAATTAGTTGCTCTATTCGTCAGAAGCGTTTCATTAAGTCCCTCCCATCATTGCTAACTCTCACAACCCTTCACCCCTTTCATCACCTTCCACCCGCTCGCCCTACGTAAGGTTCTCTTTTCTCGAGGAAATGTTTAAGTCCTCATCACCGCTTTCCAGAAAATCCTAGTAAACTTATTTGAATTTAATCACAACATTGCAAAGTGGAAAAAGCATAGTATTCCTGTCGAAGGCGCCTTTTATCGAGCAATCGAGTAATCGGCATGGTGTCGGTATCAAAATCCCGGCAATACATTTTCCGCTAGCGGAGATTCTCACTAGGGGCTTTGGCGGGCGGCGTCGAAGAATCGATCGAGCACGGGGAGGGAAAATCTATTACGGAAATAATACGTAGGAGGAGACGTGCAGGTAGATGAGTGCCGGGGGTTAGTAGTGGTGGTGGTGCCTAGAGCGTGAGCTTGGCAGATTGCTAGGCATTGCTAGGTGACCGTTTAGCTCGCGGGCGTCGAGAATTACATGCGCCTCGATCCGCTCGATTTAAATTATCAGGTGCTTGGTGGGTTCGACGAGCGAAATTCTACGGTATCTCGATGCAGCCTGCACCGGAGGGGACTCGAAAGCGGGTGGGAGAGAGAGAGAGAGAGAGGAGGAGCGAGGAAATCACAGAGTGGGCACGAAATAGAGGGAAAGAACGGGTGGATGGCTGGGAGATGTGTTACAGAAAGTAGAGGGAAGTGGAAAAGAGGAAAAGGGGAGAGCCGGCTATCCGGAAGTTCGTCGATACTAGCTTCAGAATTTTAATAGCCAGGGAGATTTCGTGTCTTTGACCGTCGTTACCCTCTGATAACGTGTATTTCCTCCCATCTGATATTCTAAAGCTGCTCTTCCTTTACTCTACGCTATAAATTTCATCGACTTACTTCTCCTGCAGTTCAGTTATTCCACTTGTGCCTGGCAAACTGGCGGACATAACTTTAACTTTGCCGATTGGTAAGAATCTTTCGTATTAAACCGAAAGAACAACTTAAACCTGCTCTTCTCATCTGGCTATTAGACATTCGTGATTCCAAGTATGATGATCGCTACGATTATATTGCAAGAACGAAATATTCCAGGAAAGTCCTTTCGTTTCTTGCTTCGAGCATCACGCGCTTGTGGAAAGTAGAAAACGAGCAATAGTAATAGACTCGTTTGTCAGGCTAAACGAATACAGGTTTGGAAGCAGGTTAAAGAACAAATGTCTGGACAGAGGATACAGTTGGAAAGAGAACAAAATCATGCATCAATGAAGAAAGAAAAAGATAGTCCGTGGTCCAACACGTTCTCCCTTACAGAATCGAGGAGAGCAACTGTGGCGATCCGGTACCAAGGAGAAAGAGGTCCAGAAAAGGGAGGAGGAAAGAGTGAACAAGAGCAGATGGCCGAGGCACGCAGGCTCTCTAATGGTAATTAAATAAAAGAGAATCGAATGAACTGTAACCAAAATTGTGTTCGCTCGATGGAAAACAAAGAGGCTGCCTGACGGTGGAAGGAAAGGATATAATGTGGAGGAAGCGAAAGAGGTGGACGCTAGGTTGAGTGAGGGAAACAGTCTGGAGGGTGAAGAGCACAGAGAAAAAGAGGGTAGGCGACGCTGGAGACATGGGGGGGGGGCAGAGAGGGGGATGAGAGCGACGGAATTGGAGGAGAGGAAGTCGGCTCGGAGAAATACGTATCCAGTTAGTTTTACACCGCGGCTCCAATTGATTCGAAATCGATTGTCGTTCGAGCGATTTTCAATTGATCGATTACCGGCGGCGGTGGGAAAGCCCGGAAGGAGCGCACCCGCCACACTGAGAGACTGAGAGAGCACTGTGAGAAGGTTTGGGGGGATGAGAGAAACCGGGCGAGTTTGGCCTGCGGCGGGACTTACTCTGAGCCAACGCCAATTGCATCCCGTTTTTTACGCTCACTTGTTTCGTCTCGTGCCTTCACGCTCGGCCGACACTGCACCCTCCTTCGACTCCTGCTACCTTTTCTACATGTTCTCTTCGTTTCAAGACCTCACCACGCTGACTATCTTCTTTCTTGTCAGTGTCCCTTCAATGAATTCATCGAACGTGCTTATTCTTTAATTGCTAAGTCTTGTACTTTAATTTATCATCTCGTTAACACAGTGTTGATTGCACTCGCGAAGAAATGTATGCATTTGGGATTTTTTCCTAGCCAGAGAATTTACTTGATCAAGAATTGAACTCTGACGAAAAAATGAGAAATGTCCTCATTAAAATTTCATCGGCCCCGGGGGAAATTCGCAACAGGAACCGAAAATTCTATCCGATACGCGAATGGTTTTTGCTCTTTCGTTGGAGTCAGTGCGAAACGAGAAAAGGAGGGTCTCTCCGTTGCAAATCGATAAGTTTCGACATCCGAGTGCCGGCGCTTCCACGCTCCCGTGGCACTGGGATGATATTGCCAGGGCGGAAGGTTGTTTATTACGGGCAGTGCAACAGGAAACGTTGGCTTGGCGGCGCTCGCTCTCGTCATTAAACGCGTACGAGCGGCCCGCTGCGAATCCATGTTAATTAAATCAGTTAGTGTACACAGAGCGAGCGAGGAGCGCGGCCTCGCATGCACATACACCTGTGCACCTATACAGGGGCAGCAGTCCTCACATCCGGCGGCGGCGCGTAATACCGCAAGTCGGAATAGCCGAAACTTCGTCATGCGCCGAGATCACCGATTAATTTATCCTTTGTCGCGGTAAATGCACTCTCGTTTACCTGAAAATGCCCGTTCTCCCAGAAGATAGAACATAGAACTGCGCAAACCATAATGACACTCTCCCGGACACTAACACTAGCTGGTTTAACTTAGTGGAATAATTTCAACGAATTAATTAATAAGCATCAGTGAAAAGTAAGTCTTAATATATTGAATTTATTTGCAACAAGGGAGCATTCGAATATATTTTCTTAAATTCCTGCTAAAACCTGTCATTTCCCACCCCACCGTCGAGAAGAAACCCATTCCATTGGGCAAAGAGAGAAAAAACAATAAGGAACTGTGTTGAGCAGCCATCCAAATTGGCTCAGATAATACGAGACCAGGGTTCTTAATATGCCGAGAGACGCGGAGACCGTCGACGTACTTATTATTCTCGAAGAAGGTTCCAGCATGCTTTTCTCTGCCGTTCCGTTCAGTGTACGCGACGTGCAAGCCGTATCGGCCAATCAATTAACAAAAAGCGAGTGGACTAAAGGTCCAGAGTCCTAAGCGGTAGATGGTCATTGGTGGAAAGGTTTCCCCCACATTTAGGACCAATTCCACCAGATTTCCAGTTCATAAGTGCGTGGATGATGGCACTGGATCTTCGACAAAGAACAAAAGGGCGGCGGAAGGGCTTCGTAGGTTGGTAAAATTCTGTTCCCTTCGTGGTAGGACTTTGTATCCGAGAAGGAGTGGTGGAAAGGGAATGAGAGTGAAAGGATGGATAAAGGGAGCGAGGACAGGGAGCCCGGAAATAATGAAAGGGTGTTTATCCAGAATTAGGTCCGACCATCCCTGCTTGGTACCCCCATAGTCCATCGTTCGCTCGTTCAGACAAATTAGCCCGGCGGCAGCCCTTTGTAGTTTCGCGATTCAAAGCGCGTGTTACTCTTGGCCGCACGCATTCCTGTTGGCAGAGCTCTTCAACACTTCATTTAGAGAGACAGTGCAGAAGTGGTACGAGTGAGAGCGGGGGTCTTGCCAAAAAAAAAAGAAAAAACGAGGAATATAAAGGATCCCGGACCACCGCCTCGCCACCGACACCCCAACTAAGTACCCCATCTCCTTTCGCTACCCCCCTTTTAACTCCTTTCTCTCTGCCTGCGGAAATTGTCGGCATGGGAAAAAACTGAACTTTCGAAATAGGGTAATAACAATAATTAACGTTCCTTTAGTGACACGAAAGCTTTTGACCCGCCAATTTATTCCGATTGCAGCCAATGTAAATAGAGAGTTTTCCATAGTAATCATAAGTGAAATAAGACGTCCACGTCGACCTTAAGTAAGCTCTACTCGTAAAGCAGTGCAGTAGTCGCGGTTGGCTCGATTTTCGGATGTCGTTAACGTAGAGGCGCACGAGATATCAGCCAGCGGGAATACATAGATTTTGCGTAGAGCCATTAACGTTATCCGCTGTCTTAAATCGTCGAGTGGAATCCGCGCGCGGAAGCCGAGCGTAAGTACTTCCGTAATAAACGGGGCCGATGATGCCTGGAATCGAGCCTGGGCATTGTGCTAAATCGCAAGAAAAAGAGCACCCGACTGGCTGCTATATTATTTGCAGAATTGCAGCGGGGCTCTTTAATTCGCAATTCCGAGTCGCAGGGCTCGCTGGCCCCTTAATCATCTTAGCCTCTCTCACTTCTCATTGCACTTTTCTTTCGCCAAGGTGGCGACAGCTGCTCTTATGGAGCGTCCTTCTTTTAGATGGACGGTTTCATTTTCGTTGCTTCAACCAATCTTGGCACTTGTAATAGAACAACAGAGACAAATTGGAGTAAGACGCTCGCGTAGCGTCGACGTATTGGATTCGAAAATGCACGCTGTTAAGTTTCACGAAGCGCGCACGAACGAATGATCTAGCAGACAGGTTTATTAAGAGGACGATAAAGGAAGCGGGAAATAAAACGGTGCCGGTCTCCCGGTAGGCGATTCAACGAATTGATAGTTAATTACCGGGAAACGGGGGCGGCTGGGATAACGGATGGGCCGTGGCGGTGTGCGCCGCTGTAATTCACGGCGAACGGATTTTCATGTTCCTTTATAGGAGGAGAGGACGCAACGCGACATCGGCCTGGTGGCGCACCCTCCTCGAGTCCTTAACCTGCCGGAACTGAATATTTAACCGATCCCCTTGATCGAGAGATAGAGACGGCGACGGAGACGGCGGCGTCGATCGAGAGAGAGATAGAGCCACTCTCGCAATCCGCCCGGATGGATATACGTGTTCGTTTTAACTGGGCTGTCGATTCGGTCCTAATAGAATTCCAATCGCGTCTCCCTCGCTCTTCTAGCTCCAACTCGGACTTGATGAATGTAGGCGGGCTCACCGCGATCCAGTTTTTAAATGAAGCGGCTGGGAGTGTTTAAGTGAAGCGGACGGGAAAGCCGGATTAATCGCAACAACTGCACCGCCGCCACCGCCGCCACCGCCAGACGACTGACGCCAATCCCTCTTATTTCCATCCGAGAGCTTCCCTTAAGACGCCAAGCAAACTCGTATCGCCAAGAACGACTTTAGAAAACCAGTTGCACTGCTACTTTGTGAAACTGAATGTTCACATGCTTTAGTGTTGACCCTTCGCATTCAAGAATCCAGTCTGCTTGGCTTACGGTACAATTATTTTATGAAATTCATAAAGTGTCATTGATATTACAGGAGCACTTGAAAAAATAAAGTCCGCCGAGCCGAAAAAATCCGGCGAAAATTCGAAAAATCAACGCGGCGAAACACCTGTGCAAATATAGCACTACCTATCTGCCAGCAGCATTGAAAGAATTAACCCTTTTTTCCTTCTCTCTCGCGTGCCTGACATAACTTGCAAATTCAAGTGCAATGTACTGCGATCCATTTCTCAAAAGTTTTCAGGCAGTATTTTTCCGTGAAGGATGGCAATCCTGCTCATTCACTCATGATATACTAGATTCCAGTTTCAACTGAAATGTTCCAACCAATTTTTATGAATAAATAGCTTAAACATGATTTCATTTTAAACATTGTTCATACTGAGAGTTCTCAAGTAGGTGTTATATGTGCACCATGTAAATACTGAACAAATACTTGTCATTAGTAGTTCTCTATTAACCTGCACAATTCAGGTACGCCATTGCGTACCATAATATTTCAAGAAATGTGTTCTACGCTTACCTTATATTTCACAAATCAACAAATATATTAAAAATGAGCAATAGAACCATAAAAATCACAGACAAAATGCATGGGATGCATAAGTAACAATATCATATTGTCGCCATATGATTAAGTACCAAAGTAGAATTAGGAATTGAATGCATATAAATAACGCACACCCATTCAGACAAGTACACATCATTGTGAGTACAAAATATACTAGTTTCCAATGATTATATCATTTTTAGTACATACACTGCTTGTACGCATGAAGTCTTCAGACTATAAGTACTGTACAAATAATCTGAGCAGAGTGCCATTATGGCATCATAATCATACATCATTTACATGCATATGTAATTGTGAAATAAGGTTATGCAGTATAAATCCTACCTTGTGCGTAGCTTCCAGATGCAGTTCCAATATACAAGAATGTTTGCCAGTGTGAATTAGGTGAACTGCCACCAAAGTCAGCTCCTTGCAAAATCCTTTCAGAGGTTCCATTGTGCTGCTTGTCTCCATTCACAATTAATCGAACTGATACTCGCGCACTAAACTTTCTCCAGTCAAAATACTTACAGTATAATCCAGTACACTCTCACACAATTTAAGAAGAAACTCCGCACATTTTGCAACGAAAATTAAAGGACTATACGGCAGCAAAAGAACGCCATGCAGATTCAATCCCGGGCTTTTCTTGCGACTGCGCAGTTGGCCGTGGTGGCGGCGCTCCAATTGGTTTCCAACAGTACCGGCAAAATTGCAGGTGCGCAATAAGAATATCGATATTTATCACTTAACAAAAGTATAAAATCTATACAAAAGACGAAATGCAAACTCTTTTTGATATTCCACTGTGTATTTGCAAAGCTTCTCTTTCTAAATTAGGGTCCTCGATTAAGTAAAAATGTCCTGTTGGCAATCCTTAATTTGCAGTCGATATATTAGAAATTATCGGTTATCGACATTCGAGTAGAAAATCCAATATGGCTGTGATGCGATTTCGAATGTGACGCGTGCTTTCGTGATAGTGTGCTTTTCATTAGTTTTTCTGTACTTCATAGGAGTATCAAAATCCAATTAAGTGGTAAAATCGTGTGTTGGTGCGCCTCAAATATGTGCGAGTTGGAGTTCATAGCAGATGAATGATATTTCCTGGTAAATGTTGATTGCTTATCGCAAGGTGTAGCAGTTGCATGAGGTGAGTCTTTGTTATTGCATCCCATATATTGTTTCTACTGTTTTCATTAATAACTTGCTTATAATCTGGCCCTTTATTTGCATTACGTGGAGAGTATTTTCAATTATATTGAATTGTATGGTTCGAAGGGTATTTATGCGTGCAAATTACTCTGGCTAGCTTTAAATATGAATGCTACTAATACAGGGAATATTTAATTACTAAATAATTAACTTTAATATTATCCTCATGGTTTCCTACAAGCTTTGATGTCAATGTAAAGCGTAGAGCATTGATTACTTCGACATTTTTGTCACTCATAATGTTTGGCGCGTAATTAAATTTGCTAAATGCTATGTTTGGGGAATAAATCCAGCCTTAGTAGGTTAATACAAATTCTTGTTCGGGTTAATGGCGGGAATAGACAAGTGGAGGGACGAGGAAGTACGGTTGCTCGAATATTCTTTCTCCTCATTCCTTATTCACTGGATATTTCATTCGTTTGCTCGTTCGTTCGGTCGTGCTACTCTTTGCCCGCCGGAAATATCAGCCCGCCTCGAGCGAATACGCCTTTTCCTCACAAAGAGAGAAGCAAAACTAAAGTGGGGTGTGTAAGGAGGAGGAGGTGGTGGTGGAGGAAAGAGCTGTCGCTGGGTGCGAGGCCACCCTTCTTAACGCACCGAAAAATCTCGATGATTTGTGCGTCGCATCTGCATTTTAATTACTCTGAATAATTTCCTCCAGGCGTATAACCTGCGAGCCTGTCGCCTCTCTCACTCACACCATCTCCCTCTTGGGAAAGGGAAGGAGAAGGAACTTGAATTTGCCGCAGTTACACTTTAGTTTCACGCTCAACTCTGCTCCCTCTTGCCAACCCGTGCCCAAAACCTGATGGTGTCATCGCCGAGACGATCATTCGAATTCATAACGAATTCGTGTTTTTATTCATTATCAACATATTTAACGAGCATAAGCACGTGACAGTAAAGTAAAACTAAAGGAAAAGTACTTATCTGATGGGTAGTGGGAGGAAGAGTGGTGGCGGGAATTCGTTACTGTAGAAACACAAATTAAAGCTCACATTTTCTAGCATGCCTTAACTCTCGCGCGTGGTCGTACACGCTCGGCGGTAGCGAGGTATTTTTTTCTTTTTTTATTAACCAGCCACATTTATCACAGTCCGTAGGATGGATGAGACTTGACGGCACGACCCCAGCAGCGGAGGCGCGTTATTTTTTCCCTCCGCTGAATATTTGTCTCTATCCGGTGGCGCTCGCGCGCCGCCGCCGGGAAGAAAGGGTTGCTAAGCGGATCGCGGCGGAAGGGTGTCAGCCGCTTATTAAAAAAAGTCCCTCGCCCCGTACTCCCTTTTACTCTTAAACACAGCGCGCCCCTTTGTCTCGTTCACCTTCTTTTCCTAACAATGGCCTCCTGGCCATTAAGATTTCGAAAGCGTTAAGGAGATGATACAATCGGGCACCCGGAACGCACGCCACCCAGCCCCTTTGTCCCACCGAAAATTGATAGCAGGACTCATCACCGTTTATAGAAAGTGAAAACTCAAGACAATTTCCCATTTTTCAAATTTCGAATCACACTATTATTGATACGCTCAAATTGCTCGTATGTATTAGACTGCATTTTTACGACTTCAATACCGAATTGTTTGTTTCTACTCGTACGGAATCACTAGTGGGACCGACTTCTAATGGAAGCACGAGTGCATGTATACTTCGCTGTTGTACACATTCCGCAGAATCAATATCGTGAGTAGCAGCCAAGAATCCACTATGATTCCGATGTTTGCTAGTACCTGCCGCACTAGATGCGTTCACTTGTAAGCAAGCACCAGAAATAGCGCGCTTCGTCGACCACGAACAAAAGCAAACAAGCACGATTTATCCGAGTTGTGGACGCACAGAGGACACAGAGGATAGCAGAAAGCTATCATGATATAAGTGTCCACAGGGTATCCCCGATATCCCAAGGAGTCCGAGAAAGCCATTATCCAATGGACCCGATGCGAGACTTGCCGTATTTAGTCCGAGCTAAGGATTCTTCGGTGAGCTCTCTCCCTTAGCTCCCTATGGCCCCCGTACAAGCTGCCAGGGACAGCAGAGCAGCTCGCTTTCCGGAGAGCAAGTGGAATCAAGGTGTATCTCTTGTGAACGGCGGGTTCTATCTATTAAGGAAAGCGGGAGTCGCGGGTGTCTACAGGGTAGCAGTAGTGGTCCAAAACTTATAGTCGGCGAGGAACTTTGTGCGAAATGCGCCTCCAGTATATCCTGTCGCGTCTTCCTCATCCTGTCTCTCCCATATTAACGTGCGTCTCCATTGCCTGGCCCGGTGGTTTCCCTTTATTCTCTTGTAGCATGTACACATCTTACTCCTCCTGTGCATGTACAGACCCCGCGTCTTTGCGGGTGAGTGTGCTAGACGCGGTTTTAACGGCGACGGATCGATGAGAATTTCGAGCAGCCAACTCACAGCGCATGGAACTTAAGCGTCAATTACTTGAAACGCCCTTTTCGTCCGTGCACGCGAACCTTAACCTCTCGAACTTTCGCCTTCGGGAACCTCTCGAAATGTGAAGGAACGCGACCCTGCTAGATGTTACCTGTCTGGGGCACTGGCAGCCTCACTAAGTGTCTCCAAATGGCAGCTTAACGCTGCGAAATGAGCCTCTACGTTTAATTGATTGTTTTATTACCAGCATGATTCGCATAACGTGGGACGTCTGGCGGTAGTGTGGCAATTAATTTTCTGAGATATTCAGGGAACTAAATTTGAGGGGGAACAAATATTCCCAACTAGTCAGTCGACCAAAGCTTGAACGGGCTAATTAAAATATTGAACGTAAAGCAATTGATTTCGAACCCTGCGAAACGCTCGGGGAATATTCAAAGAAATCGGTTACTAAATGTCTCTGGGCAGGAGTCCTGGATGGTCTGTGGGTACAGGAATGGTCGGGAGCAGCGGGCCGTGCACTTAATTGGATTAAGAAACGGGGGAATTCCGGGGGAATTTGGTATGCCGGCCGTGGAGGACTGTCGGTTTGGACGACAGCCTAATTCCTGAACCAGGACCGACCAGGTACCCTGCCGCGAGGGGGTGGGTTACGAGGGGAGAGATCAGGCTCGAACGAGCGAATGTTTGTCGAAATCAAGCAATCAGCGCTGGCGAGCCGTAGCGGGAGATTATTTCTGGCAGTGGCTCGTAAAAATTAAAGTGTCCAGTACTGCTTGGCCATACCCCTGCGTCTAACCTCTCTCGAAGGAGCTAATCTATAGACGGAAAAGCAGACCTGCCCTAGGAGAGGACGTGTTTCCTTGTCCTAGGAAAGGAGAAGTCCACTTTGTGTTCAACCGAGTTACAGTTAGCCGACAGTTTGCGCCGCTGATGGAATAATGGTCCATTTGGGATGCGCCTGCTGTAGCAGAGCTCGCTGCCCTGGACTCGGCCAGCTAGCACGTATTTACATGTTTCGAACAATTAATATTTATGTCGTACACAACCGCACACCTCCGGAACACCTGACACTTCGGCTCAGTTCCGCTTTCCCGTCTACTCCCCCTTCTCGATCGTACTGGAACTTCGATTTTCATTGCGGTAAATTGCGGCGCGGACGAAGTCACTACGTCGTTGAAGTCATGCCAAATTGTCTTAGGTATTATATGCGAGCAGTTGGGAGTATCGGGCGCGTCCTGAATTGTGCCCTTCAATTGGCAGTTTCTCATCTTTTTGCCGGCGGTGACAGGAAGAAGCTCCTCTTATATCTTCCATGTGTCACGAGGATGGGGGTGGAACGATAGTGCATGTGGCGGTGACAAGGCAGTAATTCTTTATACTTTACTCCTTGAAACTCGTGCGTTTCCTGTAACACGTGAATTAAATTAAAGTTTCAAATTGTTAATGCTTTACTTTCTTTCTCTAGTCTACACGTTCACTTACACATCCAATTTTTTCGAGACCCAACTCTCAATATTTCTGTTGAGCATTCGGTTTTCTTCGTACAAAGTCCTTTACTTTGCTTGGCTCACTAGAGCGATGAAATTACATCTGGGTGATTGAATTACCGGAGTCACTCGGATTTACGCAGTCACTCACTGGTCACACCAGTACTCTTGCCGGAGGAGAAGTGAGACTCCGCGATCCAGACAGCCGACTCCAATTGGTGTAACATTACAAAGTATTGGCAGTATGCAGTGGCGGCGGTTGTTGCGAGCGGTTCGCAATATAACGAGATGCTAGCACGACGCGAATCAATGAGGCCCAGTTCCCACAGGGGCGACATTTCGCCGCCATTGTCATTTCACTGCTCACCCCCTCAACCCATCTGCCTCCTGCCGCCCCCGACCCACGAAAAACAGTAATTCTAGAGGGCGTTGAGTTCGGGTGCTTCCAATGCAGTTTGGCTGCAGCATGGCTCTTATAATTTCCGTGGAAAAAACCAGATATCAAAGGAGGGAAAAGGGAAAGAGGGGCAGAAAGGCGGCACACTTCCTCATCCATAATCCTCGTGAAAGAGGAACGAAGTAGTCGGCGGATATTTTAGATTTCTATTGAACGAAATGACAGGGGAGGAAAAAGTACACCGACCCCGGTATTCCTCTCGCCCTCTCCACCCCCGTCCGGAATTGTTGCCAGCGGTATTGGAATTTAAATGTGGCATTATGCAGGCATAAAGTGGAATTCATAGTTTCTTCAAAGCGCACCCCCTCGATTGCAGGGGCGCACCCGAGGAATGTGTAGCCACGCTTGAAAGGAATTATCGTCCGTAATATTTTAACTATGAATTGCGTTAGTAGTTCCTCTTTCATCGCCAAAGAAGTTCCTCGTCGTTATTTATCTTTCTATTCCAACATCCTTACTGAAGGAAATGGAGAAAAATATCGAATGTTGCCTCATTAGTTCAAACTAACAATTTATTATTGCTCCTCTCAAATGCGACTCAAACGATCAGTTTGCCCGTGTACAGCCGTGCAAATGGGAACCGGATAAATATGAGTTAACGGATGAATATGACCAATACCTTTTCCCAATTCCTCTGTGCAGGGTCGACGATAAAAGTGAGGGCAACTCGTAATCAATCCTGCTTTCCGTGGCTTATGCCTCCCCCCAGCAGCAATAGAATTGGTACGCATGGGGTAGGAGAGTAGCAGTAGTTGCAACGGTTAAAGCGACAAATCGTGTTTACCGTATACATGGCAAATATCGCCGTCGCGGTAAATATCCGTTAATTGAAACGGACTGGGTAAACAGCGACCAATTGATTCCACGGCGGCGGCGTCGGCCACCGATATATTAATATCGGCGTCCGAACATGCACCTACCGGCAACGCTTTGCCGGCAATTGATGATTATTAAGGTCCACCGTGTTCTTAATCCCCTGCATTATGATTTTCCACACGCCGACTTAAGCCGAGCCCTACAATTTAATAATTACAGTATTCAGTAAATCCATTATATCGCCTGTACTGTATTTAATCATCTTATCAAAATAGAAACAATACAAGTTTTTACCTTGTGAGAGATGTCATTACTTCGGACACTTAGATTGTTTGGCCATCTCGACTTTTTTCGATACTTCATTCTGAGAATCGAGAACTCGACAATTGAGTCGAATTTATTTAGATCCTTCCTGGATAACGAATGCTCTGGGAACAATGCAGCAGATATTTATTGCCGGGTGAGAATGAATAAGCGGTTTTGCATCAATTGATCTGGCGCGTGGCCATATAATTTACAAGATATTGATTGCCGCTCTCGTGTAACCCTGTCGATAGTATCAATTCGGTGTATCGGGGCAATATTTTGAATCGTATCGGGCTCAATACATGTTACTATCCGACCCTGCTCACAGGGGACATCACAATAAAGGAAGACCAATCGGTGTTAGTGGTACACCTGATTTACATCAAAATCTAGCAGTGCAAAATCTAGCAATTTTATACAAATAATTATTATTCCCAAAGATCTATTTCAATTAGGTGTAAGCACTCAATTGACATCCTTCGAATACCTCCACTTCCCATGCTATTCACTTTCCCAATAAAAGTGAATTCCATTCTGGGATTATTTAAGAGGCTCAAAAAATGCGAGGAATCCGAAGAATTTCCATCGGGGGCTCAGCACCTAAATTACATCAATATCTAGGGCGATCCCAGCTGGAGAATCCTTTTACCTTACGATTGAGCTTGTGCGTTACGACTTTGGGCACATTTACATTATAATTTTTAGGAAATCATCGGTCGAATTGTATGTGAAACTTGTCAAGATTTCACGATAAATCCGAGCTCGAATGGGAAGTTGGCCGATGCTTGGTAGTGAGGAAGTGGCGGATATTGTTGTCTCGGTGATAGTAAAAAGGCGATGAACGCGCGAGGTGGCCAGTGCGCGCGGCGCCCGCCGCTCGGCTTCGTTTCACGAGCCATTTGTTCGAGGACGAGGCGCTTTGTTGCGCCACAGGATTCGCATAATGCGCGTGGTTGGATGTCGTTTAGTGGAATGGCCCTATTTACCCATCCGCCCTGACAGAAGCAGGAAGCATCAGTAGTCTTGGACGGGGGAGAGGGCTGATGGCGGGACAGCCAGGAAAAAAAGGAGAAAGTGAAGAGGGGTAGGTGGCAGCAAGAAGGGGTGGGGAGGAGGCAACCTCGCTGGAAAGTGGCGGAGGAGCGAAAAAAGGAGCATCTCTAAGAGTGAGAGAGACGAGGCAGTTAACTTGATTAATCGCATATTTATGTATCAAGCCACTTAACCGAGCCGCTGCTGGCTTTCTTCTTAAGCTCCACTCTGCCTCCGCTCTCAGTCTACGCTTTACGCTAGCTACCCTCCTTCACTAGTCCGAGACAAAGACCAAAAAAGAAAGAGAGAGAGAGAGAGAGAGGGGGGGGGGAGACATTCTGCTCGGCATTGTCTTAACGTTGAAATAATGCAGGCCAAAATAAGGTCGGCTAAAATGTTTATAGGACTAAGCGCGTCCCCGAGTCGAGCCTTAAATCACCGGTCGACGACGTCTACTGTCTACTGCAAGCTCTTCTTTTACTCCCGCCGCGACTCTATCTGCTTTCCTGACCGTTTTCTATCGGGTACTCTACCGGGATATCTTCTTAGGTCGGTACAGTCCCGATATATATTAATTTAAAGTTTCAATCCTAGGCGCATCGGTGTCTTTCTTGTTTGTCCGATTGGCTAGTTGTATATAGGAAGGAAAATGTTCAACAACAATAGTTGAAACGATGGGATCCATGCTGCTTGTCCAATTGGATCTCGAGTTTATGAAGAGCTCCGAGGATAATTAGACCTTGCAGAACCTTTTAGACAGATTAGAACATTAGGGGGCGTTGAAGATCCGATAATATTCGCCCGGGGTTTCATCCAAGTCGTCCGAGATTCCGAGGTGAGGCTGGTAATCGTGACAGTTTCCAGACTCACCGGGAGGAAGACAGAGAGGTTGAGGGCGGGGAGAGCCAGGTTCGGAAGAGAGATTCCAGGAAAGATTAGGAAGACCGTTTCAAGAGGAATGGAATCATCGTACTGCTGCCGCCGCCGGAGCTTTCCCGGGCGATATTCAAGGGAGAAAAGGGATTCCAGGGCGAAGTACGAAGTACGAAGCTACTAGATTGCAGCGAGCGGCACGCGTCCTCTCGCGTGGATTCCTCGAACGTGGAAAGGAGAAAGAGAAGAAGAACGAAGGCAGGGTCGGATGGCAAACGAATCGTTTCGAATTCCACGCGTTATCCTTTCCGACTACTTCCTCTTTCTTTCGGCGTTGCATCGTCCTTCCTGTAAAAACTGTTTTCCCGCACTTGCTGGATTTATATAGAGCAGCACGGGGTTATCGAAATTGAAAGATCGCATTCCTGTGGCGCCATACTTGAAAATTAATAAAATCAAATATTATAAATCATTGTATATGTATTAAAGTCGGAGTTGGTCCGATTTTATTTGGGAAGGGAAAAGGTACTGCTCCTAGCTACCTTAATTTCAGTATTGGGCCTGTTTATCAATGCAAGGGAATGGGGTACCCTCGCAGTCAGACAGGCGTTCCACGCGCGAGCTCTTAACTTGCCATTCGCAACGTTATTTTCTGACAGCAACACTTTCGATTGCCCGAGTGAATGCAGGGCTACGGCCCTCGCGCTTGACACGACACATCCGTCGTGACGTAATTTACGTGTATGTTTGAGATGCACTTAGCCTCGGCGTTCCCGCCAGTCATGACTCCCACCTACCGTCACAAAAAGCTCCTCGGAATGTAATTTTGTCGAGTGCCAGTCGCCCTTCTCTTGAAACTACTCGACATTGCGACAAAAAATTAGCCACGGAATCAATTTGACGTTCGGATCAATTTGGAAGATTGGAAATGTCGAAATGTATTGCAGACCGACGACCACACACGGAAACTTGATATTTTTCCCATGACTTGCTAATGCTTCTAGGCCCACGAACAAGCGGGCGCTGATTTCGCATTCAAATCGAATTTCGGAAATGGCGTGCACGAATTACGTGTCGAAACTGACAATGGGAAAGATTAAAAAATAGTACTGGTCGATGGGGTAGGGGGAGATTAAATTGCAGGTTGCGGCGACGACCGTTTAATTGCGACGCCAGTGTACGGATTTTTTTTACAAAAATGCAAACACACGCGTGTTGCCCGCAACAACAAAGCTGTTTGCACGCTGCGAAAGAAGAAATATTGTTGCCCTGGCGAATCGCTGTATCGCCCGATACATTTTACTGGCTGGTCGAGAAAATGGGGGTGACGTCATAAAGCATAAGAGTGCCAATGCCACTACAGATTACCGATATCGTCGACGGAATACCACAATTTCGAATAATTAATTACGCTTCTATCTGCGCGCTCCAGTTAACGGTAATGAATTCATGCTCTCGCGTTTCGCCCATAGAAATTATGAAGCGAACCGGGGCCGATGTACAGTCGGAGAACAAGCCATTTCTGCAAGTGCACCTTGAAATCATAGAAAATGTTGGACCTCCAGAAATCTAGGTTCATTCCTATCTTATACATGGAAAACATTTAAATCTCTTAAATGAATTAACCCATTTTTTAACCAACAAATCCTTGAAGTCAAAAATATTAGACGCTAACCAGAAAATCGATGGCCTAAGCAGAGTGGTGGGAGGTAATTTTTTTAGAGACACGCCTGGTGGTGGGCGGTAATAACATTAAAACAAATTATTTAAGTTGTAACATTTTGGTGGGGACCCTGATGGCTAATATCGGTATAATGGAATGAGGTGTCTTCGTCTCATTTAGCTGGAGGCTCGTCGCTCTGCGAAAAGGGGAATGAAGGAGGGATCACGCAGCTCAGGGACTAGGGGGAGTGACGTGGTAAGAAAGCGAGAAGTGTGAAGTCAGCCGTAGACCGGGACCAATTGATAAGAAGGAATCGAATGATTGAAACATAAATCCGCCCCCCTACCAACTTGGAACATTGAAACCGCCCAATTTATTATGTGACGATGTCCTAATAGAAACTTATTGCTTCGACATCCAAGTAAAGCCATTCTAGAATTAATATTTCATACAACAGTAATTAAATATTCAGTAATTACTAACATCTTACATTTAAATCATGCGTGTAACTAATCCAGATAGTCGTTCCGTAGTTACCAATATATACTCATTACATATGCAGGCATAGCAAACACGCAATTACGGGATAATCATTAAGCCTGAGTGCATAGATGAGCAGGTGTATATAATAATCTATACTACCTATATACTATTAAGGTACCAAGCACGTACATCTAAAGTACGTAGAGTCTATAATGATCGAGTACCCAACACCCCAGTGTATTCAAGACATTATAAAGAAATGTATCCTGTTTATTGCTTAATTCCAACCGAAAACGGGAGAAAAAAAAATTGGCCGAGAAGGCACGCAGAGATAAGGAAGAGTCAGAGTGGCCGTTGGCTAGAAAGATAGTATGGATTCCGGGAGTCAGGTAGAAGAGGCATTCAGTAAGAGGCAAAAGTCTCGGCGGGCTCGGCTTAATTTTCATTCAGGGCATTCCGCGGCGGCAGGAATTTCGTGCCATTAAGCACTCGGCTATCTTTCGGCAGCGGAGACCGTGCGTAACATAGACTGGAGCTTTCTCCTGAGGAGAGTAGGGCTGCTGCTCGTAACCAGCCTTACCTCCACCGCCAAACCACGAGGCATCCACGCGCGTCTGTAGTTAGACACGAAGCTCCTGCGAGAAGCTTCTCTCGGTAAGTTAAGAGCGCGAAGGGCAGATCGGCCTTCCTTTTAAACGAGGCGAGGGGGTGTTCATTCTCCAAGAGAAAGGGAGAGGAGTTAGGCAGCGGGAGTAGCTGCACCTAGGGAGGAGGCGGCCGCTTGTGTCAGAATTATTCCGTATAATTATATTCCTTTCGCAACGACACCCTGGGGGCTCGAAATTGAAATTGAGCTTTCTTGCCTCCGCGTTGGATATAACGGAGAAAGAGGGTACGTAGGGGGGAGGGGGAAGGCCGACGATTCTCTCGAGCATCTACAGGCTTTTCCGTAGCCGCGAGGCTAAGGTTCCGTTCCTCTGCCCTTAGCTCCTGTTTTTCCGCTCGCCCTGTTACGCCCCGAAATCCGCACGTCTTAATCTTCCCTGGAATTTCGGCGCGCTCTCCCTCAGGCTATGCAAAGCTGACTCCACTCGGAACACGTCGGAAGAGCAAGCGAGAGCCTCCTTCACGTCACGCTCTCAATTCCTGGAATAAGACGTCTGTATTACGCACACAAGATTTTCCCGCTCGCCCCGCTCGCCCCGCTCTGGCAACGCTTATGCTTCGCCTCGGAGTCTCCGATGCTATTGATGAGCATGGGGATATGCCCAGGGGGTACTGATTTCCTCGTTTCTCCTTGGCCCGCCGCCCTGCCAGACTGCGCCTTTTGTTTCCCGTGGCGAATACGTCATGAATAAGAAGTAGCCCGCTAGTATCCGGGAGAAAACGGGTGAAGCGATGGGTCGAGAAGGAGATAGATCGCTTTGAAGGGAAATTATGAAAGTTCGCGCCCCAGAGCCCCTTGCGTGTGTGGCGGGCTTGATTTGTACCATCGCGAGTGCGATTTCCTTGAAAATTCCCGGATTCAATGCTTGCAAGGGTGAATTTGCGTATACCATAAATTAAATTTGTACAATTTTTTGGGGATTGATTTATAATATGCTTTCTAATAATGTCTAAATTATATGATTATTAGCAATGACGTTTTTGATTACTTTTCTATGTAATTATTGTGTCCGCATTGCAAGAAGTAGGCAACAACATATGCTTCCATTCCTAAACACTCGGTAGTAGGACGAGGTAGAGTAACATTCTGTATTAATTACATCAGTTTGCACAAAGAAAACTCACCGGGAAACCCATTTACCAGCGATATATTAAATTCATGCGTCAAGCCCCGCTTGGTGCAGTTCTGAAATCCGCTTGTTTCGCCGATCCGTGGCAAAACGCGCTTAAGCTCGCAATTATTTAACGTGGTTCACGGTTTCCCGCGACAAAACAAGGCCGCGGAAGCAAAAGCACGTACCGAGGGAAGCTGACAACTGTTCCTGCCGCTTCTTGCTAAGCCTATTTCCGCACAGTTCATTGCTCCTGCCCCTATGGAATCCCATTCGGTAGAAATATTATATTTCATTGTCCGAACTAAGTTCTAGTCCTGGGGTAATAAATTGTACCGTGAAATCGTAGTTAAGCAATGTATTATTTGCCAATACAAGTTATTAAATTACGTGAAAAATAAATGTTAGGAGTTTCAAATGGAATTTGATGGAAGCAAAAGTAGATTGTGCTAGTATGAATCCACCTTAAAGCCGAGGGTTGGGGCAGGCCAGCAACAGCAGCACAGTTACCCGCTGATCAGCAGAAATTAGCATAGCCAATTTATGTTGCGCGTATAAATAACATGTTTATCGTTATAATTTATGTCCAGGAATGCCGATGCACGAGCCATCGGCAGCATCCCCGGCGAGCGAAATCGGGGAGTGGTGCAAGCGAGTGAAAGGGAGAACAAGCTGAGAGATGAATGCACGTTATACTATCGCGCGATCTATAAGTATGCCGGCCGTAATATTAATCATTGCGTTCTCACTATGGAAATGCTACGAATGGACGACCCATTCATGCTAAAAACCTGAAATACGCCTGCGCACGGTGATAAGTACGCTTTAACGGGAAATCGACGGGAATTATTAGTGAATTTAATGCCAGCGCTCATTGCGTGGTTAAAGTACGAGAAGCAATTAAATGCATGCTGATCGAAACGCGAATCATCGTAGCATACTAAAATGTTAATAATAAATGAACAGTAAATAAACATGGCTCGATGTAGTCAGAAACCGAGTGTAACGTAAGATGTTTGTCAACAAGAACCTAAATGAATGCCTCTCTGTATTTAAATAAGCAAATCTAACTATACGCCCGTTAGCAAATTGATTCTCAAATGGATTACAGTTCAGTGCAATACGCTTGAAGTTCTGACGGCGCGAGGGACAATTTTTCATCGTGTACTCGAGTGGCGAAGTCCTCCTCGAACAAAGCAAATCGCGTTCGTTTAGCACAAACGAGAGAAGAACAATTCCATTTCCCCCTCGACTTCGACGCACCGCCGCCACCAGTATCCTGCAATACTTTAAGTGCTCTCCACCAGTGTTCTCATCCTGTCGTAGAACGATCCGGAGAGAGAGAAAAAGAGCGAGTGAGCGAGCGAGCGAGAGAGGAAGAGAAACACATTAACGGAAGCTTGCAGCAGTCGTCTGCCGGCGGTACATCCGCGTATAAATCAACATCCGTCGGCTTAATTTCATAAGGAGTCGAGAAACGAGACGTGTCGTAATGGTATTGGGTAGTCCTCTTAGAGAATTCGCCCTCTTAAAGTATCCAAGTGATCCTCGGACGCTCCAGTAACGTAGCATCTCGGTGCAATAACGGTGAGGTGGTGAAAGTTCGGGTCAACCGGGATTTCGAAGCTCGATTTTCCAGTTTTCTCGTTGGACACTCGGTGAAATTGCGCGTGCCGCATCGGCAGCGTTCCTCCGGCGAGTGGGGACTGCGTTTACGCGCAATCGATGCGTTTTGTCCCGCTGTTGGTGGCGGTACTGCCGCTTCTGCTGATGCTGGTGCAGCGATTACGAGCTTTCACACGCAGAGTGGCCACCCTCCACAGCAGCCGCGTATTTGTGGGCACCCGCTCTCTCCTCTCTCTCTCTCTCTCTCTCGTATGCTGGGGACCACACATACCATGGGGACGAAGACGGAGCACGATGGGGATGATAAAGTCGGCCACACACTGAATGCTCTTTCTGACTTTCACTGGGAAACTTCATCGTTTCTTTTCCACTGGCCCTGAAACATATAAATATAATCATTGTTGCTGACACTTTTTATCATTTAACAACTGTACGTGTTTGACTTTATGTCAGAGAGTTATCTGTAAAAAGTGATCGCCCTGTAAACGGAGTATCAAAGGGTAATTTTAAAATGATTAAGTATTAATATCAGTACTGTAACGCGTTCCAATGTAGGAAGTTCAGTGTGTGACAGGCCTAAGTCAAAGACATAGTTCGAAAGTCACCTGAGCCAGGGGTTGTAAGGGTGGACGGTGGAGAGGGGTGAAAAGGAGAGCGAGAGAGCGGGCGGAGGGGTGCCTCCGTCACGTAGGAGTACGAGTGGGATAGGTCCGTACGATATGCAGCCATTTGCATACATATAGGGTCATTATAAATATACGGACTCTCTGCAGCCCTGTCTCTCCATCGTCCGGCCCATCAGCGGCAGAGGGCCTCGCAAACTGTCCGATGGTTCCGCTTATCCGTTATTGCCCGCTGCCGTCGCCTTTTGCCTTCCACCACCTACGAAAGCGTTCGGGTCAACTCTCCACGGACCGACCCCCTCCAACCCCCATTTCCCTCGCCCCTTCACCTCGCGTTTTGCTCCACAGATTAAAACGATCTCCTAGTCACGCTGATCGCTCGCTGCCGAGATTGCACGCGCCGTATGGGAAGCAAGTATTTATGGTGCACCCCCTCGACCAACCCCTTGGATATCGATGGCCATCGCACACCCTCCCTAGAATCTTGATACCACCCGGCTATCTTCGACCAGTCGAGCATCGCGAGAACCCATGGCTTACGGGGTTGATAGAGATGTTTCTTGTTGCTTTGTCGCAGTCGATGCTACTTTCTACCATACTTTATGTTCTGAACACGGTTAAAAAGTATAAATGACTTTTATATTGTTTTTTTGTGAAAAGCAGAAGGAAGTACAAGCGTTATTCGGCTTAGAAAAGGCCTCTCTGCTTAATTGAAGTAATAAAAGTATTCTTGCAATGCCAAATATCTCTGTCTAGACGGGGAAATGGCGGGTCTGCTACCGGGTTGCCAAAATCCAAAATCGAGTTTTCCTAAACGAATAAGTCAGCCCTTGTAATACCCTTCTAGCTTAAGAGTCATATTCCAAAGATGTAGACATGCAAAAAGGGAAGGTAGAGTACAACATTGCCAAGATGGGAGTAGAATCTACTTTGTTCTGGAGAGGAAGGTAAAGGGATGATTTCTGGTTCTGACGAATCTAATTTTAATGCAAGACGACTGCTTTCATATTAAATGCTTTTGGGCTTAGTCGAGCTGAAGACTTGAGCAGAGGCGTCAAGTGGCTGAGGCTTAGGTACTAGGCATATGCCTAGTACAAGGGGTGATAACGACGTATGTGGAGGGACGTGTGAAATGGTCCTTAATGGCCAGGCCGGTTCTCTATTCCACGCATTGCCGGGGCTCTTGGTTGGCCGTTGTGAAAAATAGCCGACGCCGTAATCGTGGTGCGCCGGCCGTTATAACGCCGCGCCGCTGCCGCGCGACTGCATCCTATTAACATATTCCCGTCAGAAACAAGTAGTAAACTCTTTTCTCGGAATACGTACACTCACACGTACCTCCGCGTGTGCACAGACACACGCGTATCCCTCGCCACGAAACGCTCGACTATAAATGGCACGCTGATGGGTTTGCGCGAAGCGTCAACGCTCCTGGCCACCGTTGTGTTCGCTAGTGTAGGGCGCACGCATTACAAATGCTAATGGCAGGCGCATACTAGATGTTCCGCATAGAATACATTACCGTCTCGTTCCTCAGTCATTAGCCACGAAAATACGAAATTTCCTGAGCTCTCTGCCCTACTTGCTTCTTCTATAAGACTCGGCATCTCCAGTTACATTTGAGATTGGTCGGGAGTTTTTTTAAAAAAATTTTTAATGTGCCGTACTTTTGTCAACAACCGTGGGAAGAAGTTGTGTTAATGATTCATGTCAACGATATTGCCTTATTGTCTATTTAAAAAATTGAGTTACATTTTTGAAAGCATCCTACTTTTTGTTAGAAAGCCTGAAGCGAATGACACTTGGTGTCGTGTTTCATGTGTGTTTGTATTCAGGCCATCGTTTAATTAAGTGTTTTAGAGCAGGCTTTTATTGTCTTCTAACGAGGGGACAGTAATTTGAACACTCCGGTTAAAACTTGATCAGAGGGCAGTAGTTTCGCAGGAGTTTGCGTTTCACATAATTAACGAATTGGTCGTTCGCTCACGCCTGAACACAAATTTCCAAAGCGCGGAGTATATGCTACACTCGAGCGAGGAAACTGATGATTGGTCGATGGCTTGTTCAGGGAATCTGTGAAAGATTTAATTACAGGGACACGCCTGATTCCTTCCACGACAATGACCGCGAGCAATTTTTAATTAACACACGCTGCTCGACAAAGCGGACAAAAATCAGGGCTGCCGGCTGTCGATCAATGTGCCGCGCCATGGTAACCACAGGACTTCAGCTATCCTTGCCCTCTTGTCAACCAACTGCCTACCAAGCCTAATTAATTTGCCAAGCTCTCGCCAGAGACGACAAAAAACAAAATTAACCCCTCAGTTGCAGGACAAATTATTGCGCCCTACTCACACATCTATCGTCAAACTTGAATCTAAGAGACAGAGAGGAATAATAAAGGAGTTTTTATGAAAAGCAGATGATCAAACAGTATCGTATTTCAAGGTAAGGAAAGGCGGTGGGAAAAAAGTGAGAGGAGAGTTAATTGAGGGGTGCGAGGGGGAAGGAGGGTGGTGGGGTGTCTGAGTCGTCGGTGGGAAGCGTGGCGTACGAATCTCGCGGAAATCCGTGGCGGTGTGCGCTTAGCGCGCCCTCGGCCTTCGAAACGGCGCGCCACCGGACCTACCCTCTCTTCTTCTACCACCGCCCGAACGGCATTCCCTCCACCTAGCAGCCCCCAGCCGCCCCTCCACTCCTGCGGGAGCTACCCCTCCATCTTCCACGAGCGCTGCCGCCTCCACCGCCACCGCCGCCGCCGCCGCTGCCACCACTGCCGCGATACATTGCGATACACGGTTCTTGTCTCCACGCTACGTGCCGGCCAGGCTGCTCCACCGAATCCATCGGCCTCCGCTCGAGATCCATCCAGCTCCAGACGGTCTCTCCGCTTCTTTCGCAGTCCGTCCATCGAGCAATCTCCGCTCCGGACAGCCTCGGAGCCGAGACCACCGGCTCGTCGCCCGCTCGCACCCGCCACCTCCGCTCGCGATACCGTAAACACAACAACGCGGCAAGCAACGCTCGACGCACGCGTAGAAAGCCAGCCTGTGCTCGCGTGAACCAGCACGACGACGTTGACGCTCACGAACGACCGGCGAGCCGATCCCCGAGCGCGCGCGGATATCCTGCGGGATTTTTTGCTAGTCCGCCGAGGAGCGACGGGCGCGCGACGAGGAAAGCCTGGAACCTTTGAAACCGAGCTAGAGGCGTCTTAAGCGAGTGCGGATGGTGTCTCGAGTGCGTTTTCACAGTGTGTTTACTATTGTCCGGCTGACAACGGCTGCATCTGAACCACGTGCATGATATCTTCCGGGAAACGCGGAGTGTTCGTCTTTCTCGCCGTCGGATAAGATTTGATCTCGGAAAGTACGTGGAATACGCTGGATTTGTGCAGTTTCTCGTGATCGCGTCGCCCGGATCCGAAAGGGTTCGCAGGCTCCTCGAGTAGTGCTTTTGGTGGAATTGCGTGAATGTTCGTTTGCTGATATTTAGTACGCGTTGAATTAACGTGAAATCGGGGAGAACGAAGAACTAGCTAAGAGAGGAGTAGTACAATTAGTACGGAATAAGTACCGAAGTGATCCTGGAAGCGATATTTCCTTCTGCCAAGAAGATCCTGCTACAGTTGGGACTCTGCATCCGGGAATCTGTATCTGGAAGCACCGATACCTACAAAACGAACCTCCAGATTGATCTGGGATTACATTAAGGAGGGGAATAGATAGTGTTCGGTTGATTCAATTGACAAGATAATAAGTCACTCGGCTACGAGAGACCTTCATCACTCTGTCTGAAGGGTCACCCCGCTTCTGCCGGCAACCTCTTTTCACTACCCCTCGTCTTACTCTCCCATCGAACTGTAAACAATTTTCCTACCAATCTCTGGACTCCTAGGGCGAGGCCTGTAATCAGAGTAGAACGGGCTAGAAATCTCGGCTGTCTTTAATTATCCGGCGGAAAGTGGTGCAGGGCCACGAGTAATCCATCAGTATCTCAACGCGATTAACTAGCTTCGACGTCCGTTGGGGTGCAAAAGAAGTCTGGCGAGAGATAAAGCTATAGGTGAGGCTGGATCTCGTTGGTCAGAGGTGATAGGAGGCGCCTATAGAAGTGGAGACTGAAGTAGTCGAGCTCAAGGCATTGCCGGCCACGTGAAACTGGTCGGTATTTGGTCAGACCATAGGTCTGATAGAGTCTGAGAAGCCTCGGGTTTCCCGCGCACAGCACGAGCAGTGAGAGAGCACCACACAAGCTCACGCCGACCAACCAACCGACGAGTCTCGACCCTCCGCCACCAGCCCCTACACACAACAACCCAACGAAGCATCCCCCACTCTGAATCGCACAACAGCCTGAGCGGAAGTAGTAGTCAGTCGGCGAGCGACCTTCCAACATTACGGGTTAGGTTCCCTCTTTTTCCACCCGCCGTGTCTTCTTCGTCCTCGTCGGTAGAATCGCGAGGACACCTCCGCCACGCACTCCTTTAAAAGGAAGCCTGACAAAAGCACCCGGAGGCACATCGCCGATACTTGAGATATATCACGGGCAGCTCGTCGATTTATACCCTCGACGTCCTAATCTGACAATGGCACTGTGATGCTCCAGTGAGATTCGCAATTGTCAGTCGCCAACCCAGCCAATCCTCGATTCTAGGAAGATAGCGCGTACTATCGACAGGATCAACGATAATATAATCGACAGTGAGACTAATTTTTTAACGGTGTACATTGAACGTGTTCTTGCCACTGCAGTGTGTGATAGTTTAGGCTATAAGTATACCGTGCGACGTAGCAGCGATAGTGAATAGTTCTCGCCTGGAAATAATCTAACCATTAGGCAGACGCTCCAGGATACCTTAACTTTGATACCACTTTTCTAGAATTCACTGCGTACATGACTTGATAGTGCAGTTGATTGGAGCTAGTGACAGAACATAAACAGTGATCTCGACGAGTGTCTCCCAGCAGAGCTATCGTTGCTTAGAATTCGCAGCTGCATTGGGAACCGTGAGAAACTGTGGCAAGTACTTGGGGACGTGATCTCCGTATGGGAAGTGCATCGATTAATTAAACAAGCACTGTGTTGATGAGAACAGCATCGTAAATTGAGTAGAGTTGTCGCAAACAACTTGGGAAGAGGCGAATCAATTATAGAGTTGTTGAACTACCAGAGCGAGTTTGATACTCGGCAGAAGCAGCGAAACCATATCGCTTGTGCGCCTGTTTACATTGCTGGAAAAAGCATCTTGGTACTTGCATGTAGTCTTGGAGGTTTCCGAATTGAAGTGCAAGAAGTAAACGTTCTTCTCGCAATTAGAGTGGCACCAGCAATCTGAGAGATCGAGATTCGAGGTTGCCCGCACCGACCACGTGGTTATGAGTGTGCATCGGTCACGCCGAGTGTCTTCAGTAAACACAGCCAACTAGATAGTTCTTTAGCGAACTATTGCGAGCTCTTCCTGCTTATTTCGAAACTTTTACGCCGGTGTACAAACGCACAATTTCGCATTCGATTGAAGCAAACTACCGTCTAACACAACATCGTGTGACTCAAACTTATAAGGAATCAGCCAGCACAAAGTATTCCCTGACGCAAATATAGCCGAGATACCTGCCGACGAATAAACGACTGAAATTAAATAGTCGGACTTTTCTACACGTTGCTCCGTGTCCAGAAAGCCAGCCGGTTGCAAGAGGAAAGCAGTTGAAGGAGGTTGAAAGAAGTGGCATAAGCGAAGCGACGAAGTGTCGCTTTTGAGTCGAAATCCCGAGCGACTCGTAAGAAAAGAAGGTTGCCAGTGAGTAGGACTAGTACGACGGCGAGCGGTGAGAGAAGGCGAAGTTGGTGACTGGTGGTCACAGGAAGATAGCAAGATCCCGCCCGCAGGTGATCGTGAGGTGAAAGAGGGCCAGCAGGTGGAAGTGGTGCAAGGAGGCTCAACGATCGGAATCAGTAGGTCGTATCAGGGCCCGAGTCAAGGAGGGTGGGTGCAGTGGTGCAGTGGTTGCAGGAGGGCCAGGGAGGTTGGGGTGGCCTCATCTACAGGCGCGTTGGCACCAAGCGCTCCGGGCCCCGGGGCTGCGGTGGTGGGTTGCTTGGTTGGGGTGTACCCGTGTTCTCCTTCGTCGTCGGGGCCCAGGGGCCCCTTAACCCATCACCTCCAGCCTATACCGAGTCAGCAGCAACCGATCGGCTGTCGCGCCTGTTGCTGCGTGCATAGCAATCACCAGCCAGCTCCGGTCCAGCTTACCAGCCAACGGGGCGGCCTATCGCTGAGGGTAGCGAGGGTGGCGTCCACCACCTCCGTCCGAGCCGCCCCCTACGCCCACCCCCAGCACCAGGGGCTGGGGCAGGAGTGCAGGTAATGACAACAAATCACTAACATACATTGTAGCTTCACTTCGACACCCGTAGTACTACTATTCTACTACTACTACTACTACTACCACTACTACTACTTGCCCACAACCACTACTTCTACCTCTACTACTACTACTACATCTTCCACTCTGCTGGTCGTCGGTGTCGGCAGTGCTTGACAGACTAACAGTTATCATAAAAGTTATCACGAGCCGAACGTAGTAGCACGTCGAAGTTCAAAAAAAAAAAAAAAAAAAAGTAAAACAAAAACAGACAAAACGTAAACAAAATAAGAACACGGTCGATGGAGTAAGAAAGTTACCCACAACCAAAAACGCACGAAAAAGGTGTAGGGAGGAGACGGGGGCATTGGGTGGAGGTGGTGCGCACATCCTCGGCAGCCCGATGCTGTTCTTCCCGGTGACGCTGCCCACCTTCCCCGCGACGCATCATCAGACGTCCCATCCTGCGCATCAGACACATCATCAGCAGCTGCAGGCCGCCAGCCAGAATCCGGTCCAGCAGCCGCAGCAGCTAACCCAACTCAATCAGCTGAGCCACTTGAATCACCAAGGCATTGCGCCGGCTACGACTAACCAGCCGACAATACACAGCACCAGCTGCTCACCGCAACAACAAGCAACGACACCCAACAAGGTAAACAGACCATTGCTGCTTTGCTTATGAACGTATACGCAACCAGCAAGCCAACACCACACTCAGATTGCATTCCCGGCCCCGTATGGACCTAGCTTAAGAATCCGACCCTCCTGAGGATCCTGCTGATTGTTAGTACTTCAGCTGGAACGTTTTAGGTGCCTGGGTTTTGAATATTTTCCAATTAGAGTAGGCTCGGATTGGTGGGTGGGGGTATGGGTAGCAAGGTGAGGAATGCACCTGATGGAAACACATGATTAACACGTTTCGTGCTAAACTGTTTTTAGCGCATTAAATAAGTATGGCAGCATGTATCACCGGTGGTACACGTGGCACGGAACGTGTTAAACAAATGCTTTAGTATTACAGGAATGTTTATTCTGCGTCGTGGATATCGTCTATTGGCAATCAATGATTGACTAATTCTAGCTAGTGCTAAGCAAAATTTGTACAAGCTATTTGATCATTACGAATGTAATGCTGGGGCTCGTTGCCTCCTACGAGTTACTAATAAATAATTGGCATATATCAACAAGGGTGATTTTAATATTCGACGACACTGTTTTTATCCTTGAACTTCCTCGAATGTGTAAGGACCACGCAGTCAGGCTTCGATAGTAGTATACTGCCTGAGTAACACTTGGTATTGGAATGCAGTAGACGTACAATATCGTAGTTAGCCGCTTCCGAATTCATGTACCACTACATCCTGCCACTGGTACTGCAAGTGGAGCAGAGTGGCGATATGCGAGGGACTAGTCGGACTTTGTCCAGGACTATCCTGCTTACGAATGACATTCAGCCAGCAGCCAACTGTACCACTTTCGGTTAGGTCACGCCGAACTTCGAATGGAATTTCCAGCGGCGAGCGGAAACGAAGGTATTGCAATAAAGCATGGAATTATGAGGAGGGAGCAGCTAAATTTTATTCTAAAGACTTCCGGGCGACAGCTGGGCCTGAAAAGTCCGAAAATGACCTCATAAATTCAAATGGCTGCGTGGGGCCGTTTATCATCAAGTCAGCGAAATTCCAATTCGATGATTTACATATCAGCGCCTCGATTCAATCGGCTCGCTCGCCTGCGAAATCGAAACCGGCCGACTATAAATAAAATAACAATTGCGCGCGCTTTTAAAGCGTATTCTGTGTATGGGCACGCACTACATCGGGCGACTTGTTTAAGGTCATCTTCAAGCGGATGTCAGTGAATGAAAAATTCACTGGGGCTTCATAAAACTTGGGAAAATGCACTCTTGCTATAAGTCCAATAATTCTTCTTCTTCGATCGTAAAAGAGACACACGCTGAGTGTCAAGATCTAAATACACTGATCCATTAAACTAAATCGGGTTTCCTTTAAACTTATTACAAGTGCGACACACTTTTTTTTGTTCCCCCGAGGTGGCCTCATAATAATTAATGCCTAGATGTGGGTTACGTTTACCCACTAGAATTAAAGTAAAACTAATATTACTCTAGCTTGTATACGAACAAGAAATTAATATGCCAAAGACTACTTCTCGCCTCGATTACTTTGAGGTTGTTAAAAAAGTTCAATGCCCACAGGTGTTAGCACACTTAGACTATAATTAATAATAGGAACCCATCAAGGTAGTGGATGGCTCCGATAGTGTTGATCGTCGCAGTGTGGTGAGAGGGCTTAATTGATATAACCCACATATCGATATCCATAACACTGAGGGGCTTGGTTATATCGGTGGCAATTTCATCTGTTCTTGGGGGCAGGAGTGAGTGTCGGTCTGCGACGGTAGGTCGTATCGCTTGGTTCTTTCTTCTCGGGAACCGTGCGCGCTTCCTCGCAGCGACGCGCTTTTATTATCCTGGCCAGGATTCAAGTCAATTTTCTTTAGCGAGCCATAACTCGCCTGGAGCAAGGCGAGGAGAGTGAGAGGGAGAACGGGAAGAAGAGTTCCTTTCTGAGGCTATCCTTGCCAGACTGGATGGAGGAGGTTTAATTCTTCGGCTCTGGCAATCCGCGGCTCCTACTGCTTGCTGCTCGTCCCTCTGCGCTTCCTCTTTGGCGATCTCGCGACGCCAGCACCGTTTCCAGGCGAGAACGCGACGATGATATCCCGTCGAGGATCCTAACCAGGACCCCCTGCCACCGCCGGTTTCCTTTCGCCGGGGATTTCGTGATCAAAGAACTGCTCTATCTTGACGTGGAATACCAGCCACCCGGATTCCACTTAATACTATATATTAAACTTTCGGCTTTCGCTCGGCTTCTTTTAGTTATATATTTTGTAATGAATGTGTAGCAGCTACGTATGTATTAAACTAGGTCAGTCTAACTCTGATCACCTGCAAGAATATTAGTCCAAGAAATAAGATATTGAATTTTTCCACTAAACAAGATATCACTGAAAACTTTGATTTCGAATAAACCTAAAATTTCAGAGGATCTGTGAATAGTTAATTCGACTAATCTTCATCCAAAGCGCGACAGTTTTACTACCAGGATGGGCGGCTGTAATTAGCAATCAATCGGTAATTATCGCTGGGGAAGGTAGAGCGCGAGGGGCTCAAGGAGAGCAGGGTATATCGCGTGGATTAAGGGTCCGCATTCTGATTCGATAGTAAGACGATCTAAGCCTTGGTAAACGGATACCGTGGCACGGGGGATTAGTGTAAGGAGGGATACCACCAGGGTTGCAATAAATTTTTGAGCTCGAGCTTCGTCCCCGCATACACCCACACGCACAAGCTCAACCCTCTACTGGCTGTATATGAATTTAGGGATAATTGTGCATATGTTTCCACCGCGAAAGATTTATGTTCGCCGAGAATGTACAAGCGCCCTCCGCTTCTGTGCTGGGACTACTCGGTTTTACTGCACAGTGCAAATCATGTACATGCATAGTGCAATGCGAGCAACACGCACGCACACCTACACACGCACCAACATGGTTTACAGTTTACACCTGCGCAACTGTGCGAGCCATGTATACGTGTAGTGCGTAGAATAGGTGGCAAGACCCCGAAATGCATGGTGCTCCGCAAATTATCCAGAGTGCCTGTGTGCGTGTGTGTAATTTAATTAACGAGCATCGCATACCACGCGCTCACCGCGTATAAATAATAGCGATTTTTTGTAGCTTCGCGTGTGGTCTGATTCTACTTCACGTTCGCTTGAAGTAGAATGGAACGTTGCTGTTAGGCGCTTAAATAACAATGTCTTCTTTCGTTGAATTATCGATTTTGCGTCCTTTGTATCGATCATCGTCAATGTCCACTTTCCTTTCCGATACATCGTAGCGGAACAGCGTTATCGGCAAGATTGTCGTTTCTATCTAGAGTTTATCATAGATCGTTCCTCGAGGTAGTGGGGTGAGGTGAGAGGGAACTGCTCGGTCAAGTAACTTCGACAGGGCACAACAAGCTAAACGGAGGATCTATCCTCAGGCGCATGTAAAAGTTTCCTCGGCTTGAGTGTTATAAATTGGCTTTGGCGTCGCTCGCACCATGGATACGCCGTTGCACGGAAATTAGTTCCGAATTGAATTATCCACCGATTGGAATTAAGGCCGGAAGAAAAGAATTTCGAATGAACTTTTAAGATACTTATATTTAAATCGATCAGCACTCGCACTTTTTTTTATTTATTGTGAAATGTTTACAATGTACGAAGAAAAGTCTCACAGTAAGATTCTCCGCTTGGCGGCGGCAATGAAGTTAATACTTAGCCGAGGAGCATAAAGCAGGCAGCTGCTTAGGTTCACAAAACCGCGGAATAATGAATATTAAAGCTTAAAAGTACTATTTGAATATTCAACAGGATTAGGGAACTTAACAACGAGGAAAAAGATCGAAATGGATGACTCTTTTTGCTGCATGAATTATTTAAGAATGCCCGGAGTCGTACATACAGAGCCGCGCGAGTTTAAGGCGGCCATCATTTCTTAATCACTGACATAGAAATACTTCCATTTTATCACTTTCTTCATTTTTCTCCACACATACCCAACTATACCATTAAATTTCCTCAACGCACACTGACTTACATAACAACAAATACGTTGAACGAAGTCACCCGTTGAAGTCATCAGACTTCCCGCGTTCCTCCCCTTCATCGCCATCTTTCAATTTCAATTTTTCACTCTTTACCTACCGGTCGACACGCTGGGATTGCCGTTTGCTTATTACTTCAGTTGATTAGCGCAGCAAGTTATTTTCTCGTCGGCCGAAGGTACGTCTAATTACTTCTGCCCTTCTTTCACCGACGCCTCACCAGCACAACGGAGAGCGGCATCTCAGCTAGAGTATGACGGTGGGGTTACAGCTATTCCGGTATACCCACATTCTTCAGCATCGAGTGTCACATGCTCCGAGGGTACAGACACACATACCTGGAGGGAGAACGAGCACTTATCATGCTTGTCAGGGCCCCTAAGACAATCGCGTATCCCCCGGTAACGTGTCACTGCTTTCTTTCACCCTCCATGCCTCGCGAGCATCTATTAAGGTCGTCGTCGTCCTCCATCTCCTCACTTTTTCTCCCGCCTCTCTCTTTCCCTCGTCCTCTTCTTCGTCGTCGTCGTCGTGTCGAGCGAAAAACACGCGGCTGAAAGTAATTATCGCGCAGCCAAGGGCTCGACAAAGGGCGACCGGTTACCGCTTGCCATAATTAGGAAATTGCTTCTCGCATGGGAAAAATGTGTCGCGAGAAGCCGAGGGTGCTGGGAATACGCGCCTCCGTGTATGAACAGGGGAAAGCTTGTGGTGAGCCGTAGGAAAAAGAATATAACGAGTGTTAATAAGATCCTGTGGTCGCTCGTGGAGGATAAACAGGCTTTAAGTGGCCACGTTACATATTGCTTGTACCGGTCTCCTTAATAAACAGGGAAGATTGCGAGGGAACTTGATTATGCGCAGGTTCAACATTTTAACACACCTATTTCACAAATCCTAGGGAATTACTTAATTACTTAAAACATTCTTTGATTCGAAGGTAAAAAAAAACCGAAACTAGTCCTTCCAAAAATTGAGGATCATTCCAGCGGGAAATTCGAGGGAAATTGTAAAGCTGGTGAAAAATTAAGCCCGGGAATTAATGATTTGGGAGAAAGGGCGGGGGACTGGGAGGGAGAGAAAGAAGAGACAGTGGTTGCGGAGGGTGAAAGACGGCGTGGGCGAGAAGGGGTTGGGTGGTCGGGGGGTTAAGGGGAGGGGGAGGGGGGTGTAGGAGGCAAAGCCCTGTTCAGCGGAGAGAAAGAAGGGGCAGAGCACATCGTCGGGGGTTGCCCGGCGGAAGAGGCGCGCGAGGGGAAGATCAAAGCACTGGAGATGATTTCATTACGACACGCCACTCGTCTACTACGTTGAAATATCAAAAGAGCGGCGGTGGTGTGGCGCGCTCACCACGCTCATACAAGTGCCCCGCTGCTGCTCGTCGCGTGCAAGTTTCCCTGCACAACGCTTTTCTCCTTGTCGGCAGCAAGAGAAAGGAAAAGCTGCTGGCGGGATCGCGTCGCCCCCCCCCCCCCCCCCCCCAAAGCGGCGTAGAAGCGGAGGAGAACGAGGAGAACGAGAAAAAGGGGTGCGGAGCAAGAAAAAAGGAGGAGGTGAACGGGAATGAGAGAAGGTAAACGAGAAAAAGAGAAGGTGAATAAGAGAATGGTGAGGGGGTGGTGGTGTTGGTCGAGAAAGAGGGAAGGCGGCCGAGAAAAAGCTCGAGCACGAAAGTAACCCTCGCCGCGTTCTGATTCCGTGCTCCGCTCCCTTTGCCCGAAGGGAAGAATATTATTAGCTCAAGCTGCTGCCTGTTTTGTCGAAATAAGCCCGAGAGATATCGGGGATACCATATCTCCCTGGTGGTTCTATCCTGTATTTAAAAATTGAGTTTTGAGTTTCTAAATTCCTTTCAGGGGACACCCTCTACCACTGCATTACATATAAAGTTAGTAACTTCGGTTAAATATCAAGTCCAAGTAATTTTAATTCGGCTCTTTAATTATGTACAAATTTATGTACGTGTACATTTTTATCTCGATATACTTTTAGTATATAATACTTAAAAATATCAATTTCGTAAATATTATCGGATAAAATTTCGACCTCCCGAAGCCTGGGAAAGGTGAAATGCGAGAAGCACAGTGATCCGCGGAGAAAGTAACTCGAAAATCAACTCGAAATGGTTCGCATGTTCATAAGGCGTAACACGGCGTGACGCCTGGAACCGAGAACTGTTTTCAGCCGGGCGCACACATCCACCGAGGAAACTCGTTGCGGCGCAAACACACTCCGCGAAATGAGTACACACAAACCGCATTAACCGTCGCGGTCGAATCAAAAGGTAGCAATCAGAAAAACGGCCAGCTCGCGCCCGGAACTTTTACGTGGCGGCGGAAAATACGTGTACCCGCCGAACTCACCGACGCCCGAACTTGTTACGAACTGGGGAAACGTGATACTTCGCTATTGCCGGCAAGTGTTGCTATCGGCCAACATGAATCTCATACACGTATCTATTACCCGACTTTTGAAGCCTCCATCGGCTCATAGTAAACTTGGAAAATGACAGGCTTTCCACTTCCTCTCGGCTATTACTCGCAACCGTCAATTAAAAAGTTTAGGAAACCTTGGAACATCATAACCAACCATCCACCACTCTCAGGGAAGAATCATAGCCTGACTCGAAAGGGCAGCGATTAAATTTCCCAAGCCCCTTCTCCCACTTTAATATAGCCTAGCTCCCAACGGAACAGAGTGTTTATCATCTCCAATCCCATGTAGCATAGAGCGCGAGTGAGGAATCACATTGGAATAAACCGGCCGACCACGGGATCCCATCGGAAAGGGGCGTACGCGTGGGTCAGGGTGCAATTGCACGATATTTCAATAGGCGGCTTGTGCCCCCGAGGAAAGGCCGAGGGGATGGAAAGGAAGAAAGGAGGATAAGCGAGGGAATACGAAAAAGGGACAAGGATAGAAGAGCAGCAGGCTTGCGAGGAAGGTAGCTGCAGATCGATGGTGCAACGTCGTTCAGTTTTCGCGCGTTCGCCGCGGGGCGTGTGCACGGAGCGAGCGGACGAGAGCCGGTAATTAAAACAGAATTCGTAAAAAAGGGGCTCGCGCTTGCGTGGGTGGCCGTGTGTAATGGATACAACGAGGACGAGGCCAGCCCGAGAAGGGGTGGGTGGAAGATGGCGGGGATGAGGAGAGGAGCAGCGGGGGGCCCATCATAAAATTGTACAAATGAGCGTACCGAAGCGCCGCGGCTTACAGAGGGCCGTGTCAGGGCGGTTGGCGCAAATAAAAAAGTAGATAGTACAAGAAAGAGAGCGAGGGAGCGCTGGCAAAAAAACATGCCGAATACCAGCGGTGGCCTGCCGTGTTGCTGCTGTTCGTTGGTGGTGCTTGCTAGAGTTTCCCAACCCTCGTGCGGTCGTCCTCCACCTCCATCATCTCCTCCTTCCACGTGGCCATGCCCTCTACATCTCGTCGCACCGCAGATACAAACAAACAGCGCGGCTCATACAGGCGAACTAACAAATGCTGGACATTTACATTTAGCAGGAGGGTCTTTCCCCCCCAGCCTCCCTTTCATCCAGACTAATCTCCTTCGCTCCTGGACGTTCTCTCACTCCCCCCCCCCCTCACTCTCCCTCTCTCTCGCCCTTCATCCAACTCGTTCAACATAACCTCCTTCTCTAGGCTTCCCTCTGTTTTCGTCCAGCCCAGGTCTCGTTGGTGACGTTGGTCTCTTTCTACCTGGTCGCTTGTAACGCGCGCGCGGAAGTGTGCGTACCGGTTGCATTATGTACGGTGGCTCCGCGCAGTCCACAGTCGGCTGCGGGCTTCCTGGCACTTGCAAATTTTCCGCTTTTAAATGTTAATTCCACCGTAATCGATGGCACCGCCCGGTTAGCCTGGCCTCGGATAGCCGGGGCCCTGGCCGGCCTGCACTTGCCGACGCCCTTTGCCCTTTCTCTTCCATCGAGCTGTTTCGCGCGCGTGCAACAGCCTGTTCCCACTCGCGTACACACACTGCACGAGCCAGTCAAATTGAGTGCACTGTGCTACCAACGGACCTTTTATGCGGGCTACCCGCGCTCCTCTTTTGTTGTCTTTTTCGAGCAAGGCCTGGACTTTCCCTCCGAGGGCTTAGGCGCCGCCATGACCAGACCTTCGTAATTGCTCTGTCCCTCCAAAGGCATTATTCTAGTCATGTTGCAGCAAGAATTTCGACGAGAAAACCCAATGTCAGCCGAGTCATTCCACTCCCAAGACACGCTCGCCTTGAAGGGATTTGGAGGGTCACTCATATGTTCATTTACCACTCCAATCAGTGCAATGAGTGAAAATGAGGCAGGGACTTGATGCGCAATGCACACAGACGATCACGTCCGGGCGAGTGTAAAAGAGAGATCCGGCTGATAGAGTCGGGCGATCAACCTATACAAATTCGGCATTCGCGTGGCTGGCTGATAGCTACGAGTGTCCAATTACTTCCTGTTAGGCGTCCAATTGTCGTCCATGGTCATACACGGCTGATACTTCCATCTTGAGATACAAGCGATGGTGTACGTTAATGTCGGCTAACTGCCGCCGACATTCTGCTTAATATAATTACGAAGTATCGATCCCACCTTCGCTACAAGCGCGAAGCCTGCCGCGGGGCGGCGGGAGGGGTTGGCAGGGCGGTGGGAGGGTTGGTAGGAGATCACTAAACGCTTTGGCTAATACCATTACCCAATCTCGAAGTACACCTTCTATCTCTAATACATTTAAAAGTCTCGCCTTTCTCTCGAGATATTGCCTATTCCTCTCACCCTCACCTATCCGTGAAATGGCATTAAAGATTCACGTTTAAGAGCGGTGCGAGTGAACTATTTACATGATTCTATTGACTTCTCCCGCTGAAAATAGCTTTTACTATAATTGTTCATCTTGAGTATTTAATTTTCCGATCGTCATCCCAGTAGAATAAATCTGCTTTCTTAGGAAGAATGGTTAAGGTGATTTGGAAGAACGACCATTATAAAGGAGAACAATGTTGGCGTATATGAAGGATCTCCTTCTTACCAATTCATAATCGAAGTTCGGTACATACTTATCAATACATAAAGGTGTTCAGGGAGCATGCCAAATGGAGCGCGCCCGGCAATTCGAGCAATCGCGGTCCATAAAGCAAGCTGCGGCGGTGGAGTCTGGTCGAGGAAGGAGTCTGCCGCCTGCTAGACGGAAGGAGGTCGCGTAGCCAAAGCGGAATAGTGCGAATAGAAGGGGAAGCAGAGTGGTAGAAAGTACTGTCGGCTAAAGGGAGGGGAGACTCGTTATGGACGAAACGCATTACTTTTATCTCGAGCAAGCCGAGAGTGGCGCCGAATTGCAATCAATTTTTTGTCTTTCTTCCGCGGCCGCACTCATCTTGCTAGAGCGGCCAGCTCTTCTGTTGTGACCGCTCTATCCCGAGTTCACTCATTCAGCTGAGCGTTCCTTTTTGGTTTCGTTCCGAACTGATCCGTGGCCTCGGCCCGTGTTTCGTTCGTTTCGTTCGTTCACTCGCTCATTCGTTCGGGATGGCTGGCCGGCGTTACCCCGTGCAACCGGAATTTGCATCCCGGATCCCGCTATTTGCATTTCAATTCCGAGAGACGCTCCCTACCACCGGCGCGTCGCCACCACCGCCGCCGCTGCCGCCGCCGCCGCTGCCAAACGGCGGCTGCAAACATAAATAGGAATTCAAGGCTTCGCAAATGACTGTATCCACCATAACTTTAGCCCGGCCTGCCCGCACGGTAATTCCGCACTCTTTATTAGCTATGGTTACCAACCAAACATTGCGCACCAATCTCCAGATCCGATTTCACGCACTTGTCAGTCCCCATCATCAAGGATAGAAATTGGCTACAAATGTTAAACTAGCAACTTGAGTTATGATACATAAATGATATATAATTATTTATCTGCGACGAATTCTTGGTGAACTTGCATAAAGTGTACCCATAATGCGTCTGTGTACACATATGAAAGTCATCCTGGAAGGGAAGCGGTTCCCCTTGTGTTTCCTCGGCCAGTATGCTCGAACGCCTACAATTCACGGCATTTCCTCTTTCAACAGCCGATTCGTAGGATCCGATGTTCGAAAGCGCGTGGAGGCTTAGTCCGAGAGACGCAGATGCTGATTTGCATCAGTGTCCATCGGTTTATCCCACGGCCAAAGTTTGCCCGTGAACACACAGTTGCTCCTGTTTGCAGGAGCGTGCGTGCGAGGGAAATAGTAACATGGCGTTCCTCCTAAATTCCCTATCGCGTTCACTCTCTACACTGGTGCGGGTGCCACCCGCGTGATTTATCACGCGGGTAAACTCCCTCGTCGTCCCTGCAGGCCGGCATCCCGGCATATTTATCCTCTTTATTGACAGCGGCTTAATCCAGGATAAATACTGGAATTTCCAGTATAACGCACACTTATATCCAACCCCTGCTCACTCCAAACTCAGCTTGAATCGCCTTGAGTCAAGTTTGGTCGACTGAAATCAACTGAAAGGGTTACAGCTAAATTCTGTTAAAGTTAAGGGAGCAAGGTTGCCTAATGTGGTCAGGACCAGTAAATCTTTGGAGCCTTCGAGCTCTTCCTAACACTTCGATTGATTGACTTGGACTTTTTAAGGACATTCCGATGGAAGAGGTTCGTCGCGGCGATGGTTAATCCGACTTTTATCGGTGACGTGTAGCCGCGCTGAGTGGGTTTAATTAAATTTTCGATGCCCTTCGGGCGAGCAGTGCTGCAGGCTGCGGGAGTGGCTGGAGGAAAAACGTTAATGCGACGTCTTTTCTAGCCGGCTCTGCTATCTCTGGTTGGCGGTACATCCGGTGATTTATCTACGCTGATACACGATAGTAGCCGTGTACACTGGTGCCGCCGGTGTATAACTAACCCCTTCGCTCTGGAGATCCCCTAAGGCGATGCTCTCTTCGCCGCTCACGCTTCGATCGATCACATGTGCACCCGCTTCATCTCGCTCTCCCGCACTCCCTCTCACCCTTTCTCTCTCGCTTTTACTCACGATCTCTTCGTTCAACTCGGGCCGCTTTTCAGCCTGCGTCTCACTTTCTCTCGCGAGCAAGTTGCTTGATCGTGATCGTCAAAGGGTCGCTCGCTTCGTAATCAGTCGTGCGAGGGCTCACGCACGTCCTATCGCGAGTATCGGGGTCGTTAACCCCCCCACCTGGGTACCAGCGTCGCCCGAGCTCTGTACGACCTCCTGCTCGGCCCCCGTTTTCCATCAGTCTCACCATTTCCCTCTAGCGCCGTCTCCCAGTCTTCGTCTTCTTCCACACTTTTTCCGGGAACAATGTGTGCGCGCACATTCACCATCCTCCGGAGACTCGATGCCCTGGACTCGGTGCTCTCGAGGTTCGAAGGAAAGGAGGAGGTGCGCGCCAGCCACCCCCTTTCATGGCCAGCTGAGTCTCAGGTGAGACGTGAACTAAAGAAAATAGAAGGCCGTTGCGCTTAGGTGGAGGAAAATAAGGAGCGAGCCGATGGGTAGCCGTGCGTGGCGAAAGTTCCTCCTTGGAGCTTTGATCATTCGCTGCCTCATTGCTGATTACACCTCACCTTGCGCCCTCTGACTTGAATGCCGGTGGTCGATCCAACCAACAAGCCACATGGAATTTCAAGTAATCTTTTTTAATAGAAAATCTTCTTTTTTCATATCATCTTCAATCACAATGATCGCGTTAATGTTGAATTGGAAGAAACAAGTATGATTTCCCAGGTGTTTTACCGTATCGTTCATTATCAGTAAATCGCACTCGTTAGCACCGGCGGTAGCTAACTTAGCAGATAATTTCCACGGCTAATTGCGGAAATGATTTGTGTACCGAGTGCATGCTGCTAGCTGGCCAGCTATTTTCCAATAATTCGATTTGTTTGACTAGATAAATAGCTGCGCCGGTGCATCGGTACGCTCGCAAATTTCCCGTAATCTGTTTGACGGACGGGCACCGGTGGATGTGTACCGCCGACCATGTATTCCGTTTGACGTGTCTGCGTTAGTCGTTAGTTCCCTTCGTTTCTGTTGGCACACTGTTTATTCTTATTTGCTGTGGACAGGCATGGTTCCATCAACTTCGGACGACCCTCTCCCTCTCTGTTAGGAAATGCGACTGGTCCAGCGAGACATATGATTGCGAACATCCACCCCAGCCTTGCAAAAACTCATTCAGCCATACCCAGGGCGAAACAAATATCGCATTGATATGAGTTGGGCTTTTTTAATTATCGAAACTCAAATCAATCACAGACTTTATAGTACCCTATTTGTCCTCGAGTCTGATATGCGTAATTCTAAATAATGTCTGTTTTGAATTCATTTATAGTACAAATATTACGCCAACTTTTTCAAAATAAAGCCGTGGGATCTAAAACTTGGAGTATTTCCTACCTAACAAGAGGGAATTTCACCCGCGGGAATCAGTAACAAACGTTTTCACTTACATTCCCCTGACAGTACGTGTGCTGCCACGCGTCATCCTCCATTTCAAGCATACGGCCAGGTTTCTTTCGTAGTTTTTCCTACGTCTCCCACAGCCAGAACTGACACTAGCTTACGTGGAAGGTAGGAGATTGCAAATGAGAGCGTTTCCAGTAGCTGTATTCCTGCAAGTTTTTTAATCCACGACGTAACAACGCGAGAGGCAGTCAGACCTAACCTTTCTCGCAGCTTCTTCCACCGTGCTTCCCTTACGAAGCCGTCCTGCACTTTTATTCTCAGTCGTTTCCCCAACACGACCGCTCATCCTGTCTCGTCTTCTCGCTCCAAATAAAATGTTCCTACGCATTGTAGCTGCGCCTGTCTGCGTACTTATGTGTACAGAGGCGCATATGTGAGGGTGGAGACTGGAGAAGCGGAGTCAATCACGGCGCGCGCGCGCCAACCCCAGCATTTCTATTCATACCTCTGAATCCGGATGAATATTTATAACATGCCTTCTAAACCGACGGAAGATTGTCGCGCGTATAAATGCGGCCGCTTTTTCCTCCTCGCGCGGACACACGCTTCCGATGTCGCGCTCGCTCCGCTCTCGAGTGACGAGCGAGTGTATGCCGCTTATATTTGCTGTCCGGGAGGTCGTTTCCTTGTGCAAGCACAGCCTCGTACTACCTCGCGCTAAGAACATTCGCACTGCATGGAAATTCTAGACGGATAAAAAAATCGCAGACCACTTACTACGAGGGATGTTGCAAAATCAATCAATGAAAGTCTGGGTGATTGTATATACAATAAAATCGAAACATCGTATCCTGCGAAGCGAAGTATTCCGTGCAAATAAATCCCATGCAAATTCTAGGAAGAACCTAGAATAGAACGTGTAAAATTATAAAAGATTGAACGCAGTCGCCGCCTTTGAAAAGAGCGATAAGGGTGCCGAGTTACAATGTATTTCGAAGTTCATTGTAAGGGAATGGAACGGCGATATTAAGCGGAGGATTAACTAAGAGGATGTCTGACCATAGCCTATTCTACTGGGGATGGCGAAGGAATGAATGAAAAGCAGTGCCGCACCCGGCTGGGCTCTTTAGGGGTAATGAACGACAATAATCGGATTGCACGATTTTATCGCAGTTTAGAGGGACGCCCTACAAACGCATGTATTTCCACCCACGTTGAATTTGCTCGCCAGTACTATTTTAATGTTTTAATCTCAGACCATTGTTCTTGGTTACGTGTTTTATGGTGTTTTGCGCCTGCAAAGAATTCTCATTAGTAAAAGCATGGTATAAGTAGAAATCAGACTAGTAAATCGTAGCATTAATTTGTTAGCATTTCACACAGTGTTTTAATTAATCGGTAAATTACTGAGCGTGCACCGATTTTTTGTTTTGAAATATCACACATCTTTCTTTGACGTCCTGCATTATGCTTAGTATGCAAATCTCTAAGTCCAATCAATTTATTATAGATTGTAACTATTGTATCGTGCAAGTGGAATCTAGATTGCTTAGTGCTCTGTGTTTGATCGAATTCCCTCGGTGATAGGTTCACGTTAGGTTCACGTTAGAATTGCTGGATCAACAGTCACGTCCAACCCCAAAGATTATGTCAGTCTTGCCCTGGTAATCAATGCTAACAAGTAGAAGGAGGTATATGCTATAATGACGATGGTACTAGAAGCCCTGTAATTGCTTTGGATCGCAGCTTCCCCTTGGATATACGGGTGGCTGATCCAAGCCAGAGATATATCCGTTGCTACTGACGCTATATCCGCAATTGCAAATAATGCGTTGCAATATCAACGATTACGTTGTATATTTTATTAGAATTGGTTCAATATTTACTTATCACTGCAGTTTCAATAAATAGAATAAATTGTTTCAGTTTAGTGGGTTTTAAAATATTTAATAAATGTATTTGGGGGTTTAGAATACTTGTTATGTATTGGAATGTAGAAGAGTATTTAGTAAGATAAGGATGATAGAGAATTGGTAGGAATCAAAATGATCCTACTAGTCTGACTCGCCAATTTAGGTGTTTACGAGTTTCCTCCAACAACGACTAGGTGGACTAGGAGGACGTGGCTAACCTTTGTCTACGAGATATATTTCCCGGTTTGCGAGGAGATCTCATATCCCCCGTGGGACAAGCCTGCAAGTGCACCTGCTTGCTCCCAAGTTCCTCCTAACATACAATACGAAACTGGCCGCAGGAATAGCCTGGACTAGTAAACTACACGCATGAATGCCAAACGCAAATAAATCATTAAACTATCTCGGTGGCAAATGACACGGCTTCCATTAAACCACTGGTTTTGGGAAAGACAAATGAGGAATCCCTTATATTGATCCCAATGGAAATGATCAGTATGTATGTAGTATATTCTCATAAATTTCGACAGATTCGATTCGCCAATTCCAAATTTCACTCAATATAAGTGTCGAGCGTTTGACGCGTATGTTGCTAGCCACATTTTTTGCCCGGTGGTTCTGAATCCAGGGCACATGTGTGTGCAGGTGGGTGTGTAATCGAAAAACTAATTGTGTCATATGGACTTTTCGATAAACCCAACAAGCACGGATCACCCCGCGCCCGTCTAATTGTTGATTCCGCGTCGGCTTTAATTGTTCGGCTTCGTTACCCCGATTATGAATTATCGCAAATCGGCTACGTGCGATGAGTTTCGTTTAATTGGATCGGCCGTGGTACACGCCGCTTCCATGCAAGCTGCTTTTTGTCATGCTTGTTTTGCGACATATTGTTCTGGTGCGCGCGCGTCGATATTCGCCGTTCCGATTCGCGGTCGGATATATTTTATGTCCCGCGGAATATCGGACTTTTCGGATTGACAATGCTTTCGAGCGCACTTAGCGCGGATTTTGCCATTTTAAAAAAAGCCTTTCTTTTAGACAGTTAAACCTCTGACCCACTTTGCAACTCGCTGTGTTACACCAGAACATTGAAACGAAAGCTATTCTTCTAATAAATATTACATTTTAAATTAGTACAAGAATCCATCTATTTTTCATACTTAGACTATAAAATCTAATCTAGTTTAAGATCAATTACGAGTCTAAACATTCGAGTACATTCTAAAGCACAATTTCCTCATACTCATCCCTAATAACAGCGACAATATTTCTCCGAAGCTGGGCGGTGGTGCGTGTGCCGATGATAATAGGATAATCGATGAAACTGTCACCTACCTACAAGAGGCGCGCGTGTCCCGCTCGAGGGCCGACGAACGGGGACGAGTGGGAGAGAGCAAGAGACGCGGTATTTCGCCGTATTTCAGCGAGACAAACTGAAGCCGCAGTGTGCAGCGTTAAATAATTGCTTGGTATCCGCTGGACTCCCGAGGGTGATTCGAATAGCGGTTCCGCCGATCAGCCGGGTCTGCGAGTACTAGACAGAGAGAGGATCGAATGAGAGAGAAAGAGAAAGAGAGAGGGAGCGAGAGAAGAGAGTTCTGCAGAGAAAGGGAGAGGAAGGATTGCCAGGCTGGCCGCAGGTAGAGTGGGAGGCGCAAGGGTGGGGGCAAGCGTTCGAAATGGAAAACCACGAAAAAAATTGAAGCAACAAAGAGACCGGCGTGAGGGAGTTCGTGGAACGAGCAGGAGAGGCTTGATCGAGTAGAGCGGAGGTAGTGCGAGCGAGAGGAAGGGAGCTGGCGATTGTTCGAGAGGAGAATGACAGGGCTGGCAGCCACACTCGCACACACTCAGCCGCGCGTGCATATGTAGAACGCGGCGCAGTGAGTGTGAGGGGAAAGAGAGATCAGCGATAAACGAATCAACGATCGTCAGCCACAGGCTGACCACGGTGCGCGGCCGACGCTCAGCGCCAACGAGAAATTGAAAATGGAAATGTTTAATTGCCCGAAAACACGACGCCGCCGCTGCTGGTGCTCCTGGCCGAGAGAACAGCGGACCACCCGCCCCCATCACCGCCCTTCTATTTTTCGACACTTCCCAGAGAGCCTCAACCCCCTTTCTTTCCCTTTCTCTTTCCCTCGCATTTTGTCTTCTGACATCCAAAAGAGAATTGCCGGCTCATTATGAAGTCTTATGTCGTGATTACACTTCGCAACTCACTTGCAAATGTATGTCAATTTAGACACCTTTACGTTTGTACCTTTAAATCAGGACTTGGTTAATACTTGAAGGCTTGAAAGCGATAAGGTAGGAATTGCAGTCTGAGAGTTGCAACCCTGTCAGAGCAACCCCATTCCGAAGCGGCCTTTAGTACACGGAGATTGGTAACTTACGAACAACCGTTGCATATCCCATTTTCTGACAAACTGCCAAGTAACGCACGAGCTGAAATTTCTTGCGGAATGGCCGTGCTGTATTGCCAGGTTGCTTTTTCTGCGTGCAGGTAATGAACACTTGGAGCTGCTAGGTGAAATGGGGTGCACGCGAGATTTAATACGCGTCCTCCGAAGATTTTATGGAAATGGCATAGGCAACTATTTGAAATGGAAGGGCTCCTTGTGTCCGTAGGAAGTTATTACACTTCATGCTTTAGTGTTTTTCTTGAAAAAATTTCATCGGAGTACTCTACTAAAATATAAAAGTGGAGGAGTTACAAATTGAATGACAAAGAGGAGGATTCCAGAAGATCGCGTCTCAATTCAATGAAAAGTAGTCTGATACTGTTATTCACGGATAAGAGAGAGGATAAGCTGCCGTATCATTTTAAATAAGATGCAGCAGGAGCGAAGGGAGCCGATGGAAAGGAGTAGATAGGACGAGAAGGTCGAAATTGCTATCGACACGAGAATGTGACGAGCCGGGTTACCCTCCTAAGCCAGGGATAAATACGGAAATCTTGTTATTTCGTTTAGAAAGTGGCGCTGCTCTTGCGAGCCAGAGATGGACATGAATCCCTTTCGGTTTATCTCTTAACGCCCGGCGTTTCCTTGAATATCATCTGATCTAATTTACGCTAGTGCGCTGTCTGACCTGCTCTGTCAGAATTCATTACCATCCATTTTCTACATCCAGAATCTCATAAATTCCCTGTTACTATTTTTCTCAATTGTCGAAAACTATTTTTAACACCATTTACAATTCTTTCATTCCTACATTCTTCACGCTTGAATTTCAACCTAACCACGTTGCAACAGACGCAGTTTAATTTCCGGGCACTCGAGACTCCCGAGAACTTAAAGTATCCGTTCGTTATGTTGGTACCCAGTCACCGAATAGGATTCGCGAGTTTTAAAGTCGTTGCATTAACGTTGCGAGTAAAGCGCGAAGAAAAAGGGAAAGCGCGTCATTTCGCCAGAAGGTAAAGGCGTGGCTTCTTTTTTTTCCAGGGTGTCACGTTTCGCGAATATAGTTGACCCTGAGAAACCCGCAGGGGTAGAGTTTGGGGGAGGTGCGCGCCAGACAGGATGGTAGGGGAAGCTTTCACGACATATCTGCCGGAAGCACACGTACCGGAGCGAGTCAGAGAGATGCTGGCCGGCTCATGACATTACGTTCTTTATCGGAGGTTGCTCGCAAGTTTCCAGGCACGTGTTTTGAAACAGGCCTGCTGTTTACGTGCTACGTCAGGCACTCCTCAGCCTCCTCCTCCTCCTCCTCCTGCTTGTTTCTCCCGTTTGGATGCTTGTGTATTTGAAGCTGAAAGGTAAGCTTGAAATGCAAGCGTCAGCGGGGCACCTTTGTTGAGCGAGGCCTCCATGCGCCTCGTTATCTTTTTATCTGGCACTCTCCTCTGTGTTTCTGTGCCTCTGTCCTTCTAACTGTGTGGCTCGGTGCGTGGGTGTGCGAGGGCGGCGGTGTCTCACCCTCCTCCTACTGGAGGCAAAGAACCCCGGCGAGGAGAAAGGCTGCTGGCCGCACACGAGACAGCCACATTAATTATTTTTCTTGCTCCTTTTGTCTCCTACTTCTCCTCGCACTCTATCCCACCCCTAGCCTGCCTTCTCTCCCTTCCTCGTTTATTTCTCCGCGGTTCACTCTTTCTCCACGACTCTGTCTGATGTCGCCATTTTGCGACACGCTCGCTGACCGCGCACGGCTACCGCGCCACGCTCCTTTCGCCAGCTCGTAAATGAATTACTTATCTCCATTGAAATATACGCCGGAACTTTATGCGTTCCACTTCCGCACTCGCTTTCACTTTCCTTGTTCTTTGGCCAGTCTTTGAACCAAGGATACTTGGCGGCCTCTTGTCGAATGGAATTTAAGCAACAGGAATGCTAAGAAGAACTTGAGAGAAAAAATGAGTTAAATGATCCTGAAGTAGAATCTGCCGAGTACTGGACCAGTGATGTTTAAAGAGAGAAAGATCAAGGAAGTAGGAGTTTCCGAGCGATCGACCGGCTTGTCTTTAATTTTACCTAATAAAATAGACGCTGCCTTGTTAACACAGGCTTTGCCGTTCGCCTAGTAAATTAATGAGCTCGCTGCAACACTACACCATGTTGCCTATACCCCCATATATATACCTCGCCTCCGCTTTACAGCATCGCCGCCAGTCAACTCGCTCTCGAGCCAGTGGCTGCTGCTGCTGCTGCTGCTGGCGATGCGCTCAGTGCTATATCCGGTGGCGTGTAGAGCGCGTCTACTCTCAAAACCAGCATTAAATCATACATCAGCGGAACGCCGGATAAAGAAGGGCTGGAGAACCAGCAGTCGACGACACTCCGCCACGCATCGTGGAATAGAGTGCGAGGCAAAGGGCGAGAGTCGAAGCGGAGAGGGTTGATTCAGAGGGGGTAGGGTGTCGCGTATCCTAGTAACCATCATACCGGATGAGAGAGCAGACTTTGACAAAGTTTAGCCGCACCTGCCTGCAAGTAATCCCCGCCGCCGATTATTAGAAAGTGTTCGGTGAAATCGTCTGCACTCCTCGTTAACGCGCGTACTTTTCATTCGTGTCAGAGGCTTCTGGTGATGCGGGTGACGTCGCGCTTTGATGGAAATTCTGGCTCCTGAATATGTGAATTCCGAGGGGAAATTTGTTATAGAGTTTTATATTTAAATGCTGGAGGATAATCGGAAGTTCGTTCAATATATGCGAGGCATTTGGCTCGGGCTTAAGTCGTTTCGTCGGCAAGTATTCGCGCAGATTAAGTTCTGAACATGCGAAATCCCGAGGAGCATGTAGGCGCGGAGGAAGTGGCGCTGCAAGCCGATAAAAAGGGTTAACGTGGAGGGTGCGACCGGTCGGAGCTGTAATCCCCCGTTTAAAACCGACAAGAATTAACTTTAGCGCATCGCAAATTCGCGCAGTCACCTTTATGAATTTAAGCGCGCGCGCGGACGCGCGAACGCCCCGGTCTCCTTCGTTGCTTGGAGGACCAGTTTCCTGCTTTCTATTGCCTCGCAAGCGCCACTTCCACCATGAAATTCTCACCGACTCTCGCTGAATTGCAAGCAATTACAGAGGAACTCGCGATGTAACTTTTAACACGATAATTCGAGATTAGTCTGCGTGAAACACATGAAAACGAGCGCGAGCGGTAAATAACTTTTCGGTCACGACTACTGAGAGTGAAAGAGAGACTTGTTTATAACGGGCGCATGCAGCTAGCCACTTGGCCTTTGTTTCCCCTATTCATTCACAGAAATGAAGCACGACGGTAAACGTGAATGAAACAAAGTTTCTCAAGTTTCGAATACTCATTCAACAAAACTAATCGTCCAGCTTTTTATTAAAGTATTCCTTTGCTGGGAAGATGACTAAAATAATACGAAAGAATTCCATTGGTAAGCTCCAGCAGTAAAAAGCGGTATCCGGCTTATTTGGCACAGGGAAATAATTCTCGCAAATATCGGGCATTTATTGGCGCCGGCTCGCAACCGCTGAAACGGCTAAAGCGAAAAGCAGGCGGCAAATGAAGGACAATTTCACGTGCGGCTAAATCGCCGGCGTATAATTAATACCGATCACTTGATATTTCTTGTTAATGAGAGCCCATTGCCGAAAATCGAGAACACGAATAGAGAGAGGGCGAGCGAGCGGGGCCAATGAAGGGGTGGGGCGAAGTTGGATGACGCCCTAATTAGTTACAAGCTGCGGAGCGGTGGTATTAAAGATTTAACCGTAAATTGTATCGCGATATCTCCGGATCGTCAATTCGAATGCAGATTTCGGTCTCCGGCATAAATTCCGAACTCATTTCGAGCTCAGCGGCATTTGCATCTGATATCATACGCATCCGAGCCTCCCTTCGCACCCTCTCTTCTCACCCCGCTCCACCCCTCCGCCACTCCCCCTTCCCACCCAATCGCCAATATATCAGACACGTGTTTTTCCACGACGTACACACGCAGAGCCATGTTCCCGTGTACACGTGTTTTTAATGCCCGGCCATTGCAATGCATTTCGCTAATCTTCTTTGCGTAACTGGCCTGCACGCTGTAACACACTTTAGTCTTTTTTTATGAGTCCGCCATTCTTTTTCGCCGCTGTATTAACAGTTATCCCCGGCGAAATATTGTTGTACACATTGGGCCATTTGCCATTGATATATTGAGTGTTCGCATCGGCATTTCGAAGGCCATTAAAAAATTAGGGGTACAGTGCTGTGAACTGATAGGATGGTTTGTTGAAATAGGTATTTAATATAATTTCCTATCGGAAACTTGGGAAGTAGGTCGAAAAAGTTGAAGTACTTAGAATAGATCGAATTAGGATGTCATTTTCGTTGAGATGTTACTCGAGTTACAGGTGAAGCAACGAGCTAGTAGCACAGGTCAACGCTAGCGCGTCCAAGTAGTAGATGTCAATAGTTTCAGTACCTCGTCTGCCATAACTTCCATTTTTTCCGAAGTGTGCGAACCCCGATGGAAGCAAATGGCTTTCCTATTCTAGAGCATTCGCGGAATCGTAAACCATGTTATTGCCAGCCATCTGCTTTTTCCCTTGATAATGGAGCACCGTAATATTTGATCCGCCAGCGCTCACGCCACCCTGGCTCTTATTATAATCCAATACCATTATAGGCTTATCTTTACGACACTCATCGATGTCAAGTCGGTCACGCCCGCTGTTTTAGAGGTGCAATTTTTCCCTTCGTAAAAGGCTCGAATGTTCGCTCAAGTGGCTCGATGCTCGCATAAGAAATAGGTTGGGTGGCCTTCTTGCCTCTTAAAAAGATGATGAAATATCTAAACTTAGCCATCATCCACTAGCATAGCATGTCGAAGCTGTGTAAGATATCGTGGTGGTGGAAAGTTCTTATTAGGCTAACAGAGCCGAAATAATTAACGCGCGTCCAGTGTTGGTTGGGGTGTGTGATTGGGGTGACGTAGCATGGGACGCGTATACATCTAGATGGAAGGATCGAGGCGGGGTAAACAGAGGCAGGCAGGGAGAAATCGAGATGAAGGGCTGCACACCGAGGAGGTGAGAGGGACGCAGGTGAGAGAGCGCAAGAGAGAGGGGTTCCCCTGGCGTGGAGATTCACCACAATCCCATTGCGAGGGATCCACGCTGTCGGGCCGAGGGGGTGTCCACGGCGCTCTCGTCGGCCGGGTTTGCATTTCACAGCAGATATACGGTTATCTTGTACACGTCCGTGACAAAGCCCGTACGTTCCGGTTAAGCGCCTATCTGGCCCTCCCTCCGACCACCCCCGCCTGCCCTAGCCTCCCCCTGCCGCCACCTACCTCGTCGTCCCTCCAATCTGCGTCCGTATTAATTACGGCACTCATTAAGATATCCGGTAATTCGCGGCGAGCCCGAGCTCGGCACCGACGCGTGCACAGGGATATTCACCTACCCGGTACAACCTATCCTCTTGCGACGAGTTGGAGTTTCCTCGCTCAACTCGACCGCACTCGGGAAAACGGTGGCCACTATTAATTCAGCAAGAACGCATTTCCCTTAATTAATTGATAGATCGCCGATGGCGATATTGCCTCGGATATCTCGAACTCTTACACGCGCAATTGAAAATACACATGGAACTGTGGCTGAAGCAGGAATTCTTATCATTAGAATGATTCCAAGTTAAACTATATATTGAATAGTACTGTGTCGAAGAGGCCTGCTCGACACGTGTCATTTTTTCGAGTCCCAACCTATTACGAACTGCTCTACTTGGTTCTACAGCTTGACGATGCAGGAACGACACTAATAGGCGGCGAACGGTCAATATGGCATACCGTGTTTACGGCGAGCGATAGCATCACTGAGCTATAACTGGTCAGTCGCACGCGAGTCACGAAAGAAGTCACCCGGTGGTTCTCGTGCAAATGCATGTAACGTACGTGTACGACCAGCCGCAGCCATCCTGTCTCCTCTTTCCTAACCCCTTCGCCGCTCGCTCATTCAATGGCGAGGAACACTCATCACGATTGCTCAAATAATATAACTTTGCGATGCAGATGTGCGGGCGCCAGTTGCGCGAATGAAAGGTGTACCAACGCTTTTATTGTAGCGTTAATTCAGAGTGGCGCCGCCACCATAAAACGAACGCCCGCATATATAAAAAGACCTAGGATTAAAGTTAAAGCGACAGTAATTATAAACACCGAGTTGTTAATTTAAAAACTCGACCGCGAATTCTGAGAACGAAACTCGTCATTGTTGATGCAATAGGAGATCGATTAACGTTCCAGAGGAATCAACCAAGTTCTTCTACCACAGGTTGAAATAGACATTGAATATCAAAAGTGATGAGGAAAATAGATGAAAAGTGTGTGTGTAATTTCTTAAGGGCGAAGTGCAATTGAAATTAAAGCGGGAAGATTTTAGTCGAACCTGAGAAGACGTATAATATTAGAATGAAATTCCGACGGATATGGAAAAAGGGAAGGTGACTTTTCGAAGCGTGAGCTCATTTTCGGATTAGTTTTAGAAGATTGACCGAAAGCGTGCACATAGGGGGAAGGTGGTTGGGCGATTAAAAGCCCGTATGAAAAACGGAGGGTTGAAGGGCTTGGGCTTGAGCGGACGCGGCACGGAACGCAAACGCGTTCTAGTCGTTCACTGGAAATAATTGATTACTTCCGGCCGGGGCATTTTGGTAATGAAATCGGCGAGAGGAGCTCGTCTCGTGCATGCCAGGAGAGCAGCACGGGCATGCGGTAACGAGGTTAGAAGGCCAGTTCCGGTTGACAGACCAAGGAGAACGGATGTGGTAAACCCTGTTTTTGGCAATCGAGATCTTTGGATCTTACATTACTCCATCACTTAATAAATCAGCTGATCTTGCTGCAATCTCGATTCCTTACCGTTTTCCAATAACAGAGTCCCCTAAAAATTGAATAGCCACTAACTCAATCGTAATTAACTAATGCCACGAACTATAAAACCCATTCACATCCTCGGCAGGACAAAGAAAAGCGAAGGCATTTCTGCCGCGAATAATTAGTAAACTCTGCACTCCCATCGCGACATGCCGAGTGAACTTCCATCGCAAAGTATGTCATGCAAATGATCAATGACCGGAACTTTCCGTGCACTTCGCTGTGCTACTCCGTTGCAATGCCAGGCGTACGTACTCTTCAGCCGGAGTAGCTTTTATTCCTCGCAGCTGGTTAACGACTTTCACCAGTAGCGAGAGCGAAGGCGTCGAGAGGAGAGTTGCTAGTGCAAAAGTTTCCTGCCCTCGCAGGAGAAGCAATCCTCCGATGCTCTCATTGCCTTCGGCGGCCTAATAAATATTAACAAGTACCGCGACGAGATGGTAATCCCCGGAAGTTCTTCTTTGTGGATAGACTGCTCCTCTCAAGATGTGCAACCGAGAACAGAACGAAAGGAGATAGAGAGAGAGAAAGAGCGGTAGAGGGGGAAACGCCCGCGACGAGTAGTGAGAGCGGTCTGAAGAGGAATGGCCGAGATAATCCAACGGAGGAAACACAATTGAAATTTGACAATGTAAATCACCGTCGCATTCTTCTTCCCTTGCTACTTTACTTTCGGCTGCATCACTTTCTCCCTTCGTTTTTCGAGGAATAGGTTGAGAGGTAAAAGCCATTTTCGTTGACTCTTTTATTTGTTATTTCCATGTTATTTTAATTTCGACATATGTGGCAACGAATAACAGTACAAATCATACACGCAAATATTTGAAATCTTTGTTCCTACGCTTACAATTGGAATATAGATTACAAGCGGCTCTTACACAAAGTGTGCAAGGAGATGGGGAAGGGCGTAGAGGCAGTCGCTTTGTCGAAAGCAGAGCGTAGGGAAGCCCTTTTTCCCTTGCAGCTTCTGGAAATACCTTGGCAAAGCCGGTTTCAAGAGCCCGGATAAATAGAGCGATGCTTTTGTACTTTGTTGCGTAAATGCGAGGTACAGAGAGCCATTACGTCACATCTCCGCGTCGATGGGATGCGCAGAGTCCATGCTGCCTGCACGTTTCACCGGTTGATAATTGTTTCAAGCGCTTTAATCAAGAATTCCGTGGAAAGTGGTGCTTCAGACCGGCGCGTGGGGAGCGCCGGTGCCAAAAGGCCCAGAGCTAATGACATTACCGGGGGAAGCGTCGAGCGCGTTCACCGCAACTTTTCGAATTCAAGCCACCGCAAGCTACTGAAGGCAACAATAGCATCGAAGTAGTAAGCAGCAGCGCTAATTCTGCTTTAAGCCGCTTATTTCGCGGCGCCTCTCGAGAAGCGTTGCGACGCCTGGCCCGTGAGTAAAGGGCGCGAGAGCTGATGGCTGGGTATGCTTCTGAAATCCTTTTACCTTTTTACGAGCGGCCGACATCGGGCGTCGGAGGCCAGCCAGCCATAGCCAACCAGCCAACCAGCCGACATCGGTTATCTTCTTGCGCCTTGTCCTCCTGTCGCCCGGGGAAATGGAATTTCCGAGTGGGATCGCGCAAAAATTGATTCGTTTAACCAACCGCTCATTGTGCCTGCTGGCCGATCTGACAAGCCTCGGACATGGTTGTCGGCCCTGAAAATCGCCCGTCGGCACCCGATGTACCAAGGACCAAGGGCAGCCCGACATCCGCTCGGAACGGAGCAACGTGGGACACAGGGCTATTCTAAGGGCTCGAGATTACAAGCCCATTGTTCCTGCCCAGGCCTTTGTCTCAAATCCACCCTTTCTACGGCGACCTCCGGCCCACCCCCTCCACCACCGCCACTACCACCAGCACCACCACCACCCCCGCCACACCCAGACCACCTCTGTACACTTTCTTTGTGTTTTTAATTCGCAACTTTGTAAACGGCTCCTCTCTCTTTTCCTGAAAACTCCGCCAAGCTTGCTCGACCCCCTAATGCCCGCTTTCACTGGACCTCTACCCTTTCTTTCTCCCTCCTTCCCCGCCTATCCTATATCGCGTCGACCTTCGTCAGGGATTACTTCTCTCGCAGAATCTCATGTTCCGGCCTCTCGCAATCATTTGCCCGACGCACGCGAGCCACTCGAATTTATGCCCATTCACTCGGCACTGCCTGCGCCGTGCCGCGCCGCCGCTGGCGCCGCTATTAAGTGGACCTGCAGAAGGACGAGTCCAAGTTAGGGTTCCTCGCCCTTTTTAGCCTGACTCCGCTGGTGTCCGATCCCTAATTTCTGACACGTGTTCTTTCGAATGACACTGTAGGGAACGCGGCAGGATAATGAGATTGACTTTATATTTGCAAGAACTGTTCATTATTTATTCGATTCAAAACTGTAAAGGTGAGGCAAAGAGAAAACAGATTGGCGGTAATATCGCAAAGTCCACCGGATAATTATAAAGTCGTGATAGGGTAGAAATGAGTTTACACGACAGTCGAGAGGTGGTTGGATTGGCGGGGTGGAGGCGGTGGCGGCGGCGGCGGGGGGTTCGGTAGTCGAAAGGGGTGGGCGGCAAGAACGTCGAAAGCCCATTACAGATAACGAGAGGCAGAGAAAGAGACAAAGTCGAGGCAAGTGAGATCGAAGTGTGCCGCTGGTACGAAGTGGCCCGATACGCCTCCTCCAAGGATTTGCGAAACGATTCCCCTCTACGAGACTTTGAAGTCGTTCACGAGAAGCGGCGAATGTAAAGGGAGGAGAAAGGGGGGATCGGGACCAACAGGGAAATGGAGAAGGAGAGAGGAAGAGAGAAAAAGGGAGCGAGAAGGCTTGTGCATCTCGTCGACCATCGCCGGCAGTAAAATGACGTCTCTGAACGGCGGAAAGTAGAGTGGATATCCGGGAGGGAGGGAACGCGCGCGCGCGCGCACGCTTCATGCAATTGGAAACTTTTAGTAAATGTAAACCGTTTCGTGCTCGAGTAGATACAATCCGGTGCTAACCCAGTATCCGCTTCTCGGTTCGCTTTAACCCCACGCCTGAGTATCTCTCTTCGCCTCTACCGGGAACACCTTCGCTGCCTCGACACCCTTTGCCTAGGCAACGACGCCCCTGAATAGAACGACACTTTCAGACTACTTTTCAAGAATTCTTTTCCACCCACGTGCCAGAATATTATGAATGAGAACTTGGGAACACTAACAATTCACCTTTTCTTGCCACTGACTGTATAAACTCAGAAATGAAACAATTAAGTTTTGTCTCCTTTTAATAAAGTGTGAGACTTCATGATCGACTTTGTATTCGAAGAAGCGATTTGGAAAACAGCTACCACCATCAATGACAATTCTCAGTTGGAACGATTCGATGGGCTGTTGAAAGGGTGCACTAGAATCCGTATCCACGTAGGATTGGCGTGTGAATAGAGGGAGTGCGCCTGCTATTTCGTTTTATTGTTCGAGGGTTGCCCATACGCGTGGCAATAACTATGCCGGACGGTGGTACACTAAATTCCGGGAGCAAGCGGGGCGCCTTTCAGCTTTCCACTCGGGCCAATATTCCGCCACTCAGACAATGCTGACTCCATCGAGTCCACGAATTTCCCTGTTTCCCTGACTTCGCTCTCTTTTCTCCTGGGGCTGATCGCACTTTAGAGTGTTATGTTAGGATCCGGAATGCCCGCTCGAGGCGACATCTGCGCCGAAATGCGAGGCCATTCGTACTGTTCACGCTTCTAATTCAAGCCTCGCTCGTTTCCCTGGTTTCCACCTTTACCCGCACGCTCTTTCCTCAGTCGACTGAAAGCCACCGAGGAATCTGATATGGACTCGTTGTAATTCAATGGCTCATTTAACCCTTCAAGCCTCTCAAACCTTTAGATTCCTAACCCAACTTTCTATGGACATTCGATGCCATTCTGTTTTCAAACAGAAATACAGCCTGTTCAATAAGTTGGTGAAAAGGATGACGCGTGCCAAAAAGGGCTGTCCTCCGCAGTGCAAGCACTCCGCGCGTATTTTACATACTTGATGCAAACTCCCTCGAAAGTTTCGGGACTCTCAGCTTCACGAGCACCAAAACTTATGTCGGCATCCATTCACTGAAGGATCGTGGAGTATCGGGAGTACCTCAACGATTTTTGCAACAAGTTACGGCGTCCCCTCCTATTAAGTGTACCATACCGATTGCAAATAAACCATCCCTTAACTGTTTAAACATGCAGCGTAATTGCCTAAACTGCACTCAAGTTAACTAAAGCCTTAGAATTAATATAACACGATTAGGCCATAATTGAACTGAAGAATCAAACTAAATCCTAATGAATTAAAATGGTAGAAAGCGACGGCAATTAAGAAGCGTGCGTGCAAATATAGGACGTACTAGGTCAAAGGAACGTTAATGGGTTATCAACGGAGGTATAAAACGTTTTGAGGGTGGTCGGGTGGCACAGTGCGAGTTACTGCATCGTATTGGCATACCAATGGTTAGCAGAAGGGCCGGCCGAACACGTGTATACCGGGTAGGTGCGCGCTGCTAGTTGTCTGACAGTTTGGCATGTTGCCTTCTCTCCAGCCAGCCACATCGTGCCACCCGACCACCAAACATTGCGTGGGGCCCCGTGTATCGACGCAATCCTACCAACTCCAACATTCATGGACCTATACACGTATACTCCTAGCGTCCATCGGCTCGCAAGTTCCAGTAGACTTTCGCGTATGTACGTGCCTGTGCGCGCAGGCCGCTTAATGCCACGGTAAATCGGTCAAACCGTGACATAGAGGCGAACTCGGCGGTCAGTGCACGGCCCCACTAAGTACCCAGCTCGGAGCAAAAATACCCTTGTACTGGCTATCGCTACACACGTGTATACCAGGGATAGCTGGCATCTCTGTGCTTGCTACCAACCCACAATGTATTACCATAATTTTGAGAATAGCCTTTCCTACTCTCCAACCATACGCTGTTATTATAAATAGTAGAACGATATCTTTGCATGAATATGGACTGTCTAGAAATCGATTTTTAATCTTACTAACAGTATATATTTGGAGAATTGTTTATCAGGGAATAGGAATATTCAATTAACATTTAGAACGAGTGTTCCAACCACTGAAAAGAGTGTTTGAGCGCGAGTACGATTTCTCAAAGTATTCGGAAACAGGTATCCCCATCGGCGAAGCCATCTCACGTATCGCAGGGTGATATTAGCATAAACTGAAAAGCCGAACATCGCGTTAGCAGTGGGAAACAGGGATGGAAGGGGTCAAATTACACGGGGAATATTTACACGTAGCGCGGCAGGCATCGAGGAGGCAAGCAATCCGGTAATCCAGCGCTCGAAATTCTAGCGCGCGTGACATCAACCTTAAACTGCCGGGCGAGCGTTCGCTTTTCCCAGATTTCGAGTTGGAAATCGCGATATTGTGCGACTCCGCTAGCCGGATTCCTATGGGAAAATTATCCCCAGTCTGCCACCACCCTTCTCCCCTCCCCTCCCGTCATCCCCCGTCCTTCCCTTGATATTGCACGACCGCATGATATCTCCATAGCAGTCGAGCGGATCGTGGCGACGATTTCGCCTATTTGCAATAACCACCACTCTCTCCTTCCCCTCTGCCTTCCTCCCCCTTCGCTTCTTTGGCGAAGGAACGAAAGCGAGACGTGTCGCGCCGAACCGATCCTCTTTCCCAGACGTGCCTCGAAACACAGATTGCCTTTATTTCAACGTCCACCACCAGTATGAATGGGAATCAGAGTGACGTTCGCGCGCAAAGTACAGCGTTTCACGCCACCAGACTCTAAATAATGGATACTACTACTCTGAACATACATGATCGACTTAGAACGCTCGAGACACGTTTCCGGTATACTCTCTCTCTCTCTTCCTCTCTATCAAATCCTAGAAATCTATATGACCCAAAGAAAGTAATAACTTCAAGCGGATATTTCTGTCAAACGATTCATGCGACGATAATTTCTGACTGAGTAAGAAGAAACGAGATTGTGAGTGGACAGGTTGATTAAATTATGCCAGGCGCATACCAGGAGGCTTGTCGAATTCCTGAGCGAATGAAGAATGCAAAGGGGACGAGAAACGAACAGCATGCATGTGTGTTCGTAGTGGTAGGATGGCAGAAGTAAAAAGGAGAGACTGAGAGAAAGAGAGATGGGGGAGGGGGAGGGGGAGAGTCGTGTGGATAGGCGGGGGTGCTTTCGACGAGAAGAGTAAATCCAGGGTAGCGTGAGTGCGCCAGGGGCTACATGGCCCGTGGTGGTCAACGTACCATAACATTATATCTATCCAGCGGTAGGTACTCTGTATGTACTGCTTCTCCTTGGACATGTGACTCGAGTCGCCCTTGCTACGGCTACTACCCAGCCCATTCTGCTTGACTTAGCCTCATCTTATTTTCTCTCTGGAAAACCATCCTTACCTCCTCCTCCTCCAATGCTAGCCCGCTCGACCCCTCTGCTACTTTCATGTATGAAATCATAGAAGCCAGAAGGCCACTGGCTTCCTCCTTGACCCTACTCCCTCTATTATTGTTATGGTATTATGATCGTATGTTATTTCATGCTGTATAAACACGGCGAGGGCGCTCTCCGCTACCGATGTGTTACGCCTTGTTCCTAGGTTTCCTCTGGGATCGTGTAACTCGAGATATCGGAGCTACAATTTCATGATACGCCCGAAATACGCGCATGGTTCTACCATCTGTGGATTCCTTTACTGCCAGTCACAGTGGTGGTAATGATATTGTTAGGAAGAAGTGGAAGTTGGTCGAATTTGAAGTCGGAGAGGATACGTGTAAAGTCAGTGTAATGGATACAGCATATTGATAGATGGATCGAAATAGTATTTTCCATTGCGAGATATTGGGAAAAGGAAGGAAATCATGGTGAAGAGAAGGAGAGGGTTAAAGAAAGTAGAGATGGTTTCCGCACCGGTTGAAGAAGAAGAAGCTCTCGCGCAGTGAGACTGGGAGAGAGCTTATCAAGAGCTTTAAGTTCCCCTGAAAGAGAGAAAGCGGAAGAGTGGAGTGAGTTGGCGCGGTCGCCGGCTTAATCCTGTATTGTAAACTAGGCGGCATACAACGACAAGTTTTCTGCCGCGGATCCCCGGCCCTAGACCCTTCCTCGCCTTTCCCTTTCCCTTTCTCCTTCCACTCTCTTCTCTTTCTCTTCCCAGTTCCATCCCTCCATCCCTCCATCCCCTTCTTCCCTTCCTCCCCTTGCCCCCTGGTTCTGCTATGGCGAGAGATAGTACGGGCTAATCTGTCCTTTGGGAATAACTCGAAACGGCGGACAAAAGCTTCTGTCTTTGCGAGCGGCTGGCAAAACCCGCTCCCTTTTTCCTTTCGTCCACGCGCCGCACTTAAACCCCTTCGCACAATCGATGCTGAACTTCTTCTTTTCCGCTTGTCATTCTCCCAACTATTGGCCGAACTATCCGGAAATCCGCACCGATCATGATTGATCCGGTTACATAAGTCAATACTGCCAATCGTGTGTAAAATATACGAAGATAGAGTGAAACGATCGAGATACGTGGAAGCTTGTACGAGTAACTAAACGTATTCCGTAGGATATATATGCTTGTATGTCGCATTCTGATAATCCCGGACATATCTCAAGAGCCAACCGACTGGGTGGTTTGCATCCGTTTCATTAATTCCAGCCAATTCTTCAATTCGGTGCAAGCCACAAATTACCGGGGCGAGAGAGTCCCTGGCGCAAACGGGATCCGGAGGATTTTGCGATTTCCGGGCGATTCCGGTTAAATGGGGCGTCTGGTGGTGGCGCGAGAGCTCTCGGGCGTTAAGAGGAGGCAAACGGCGCTGTTAGATTCTTTGCTTATCGCGGGCAATAAATGTATACAACTGCGAGGAGGTGGTAGCTCCTGATGGCGGTGGATGAGTCCTGGCAGCCGTTCCTGCCGTTCCTGCCGGCCGGCACCGACGCCGCTCGCCGCCACTAGCTCACTCTCCACCGAGCTTTTGCTACTTTCATACATTTATTTATGAAGCCCTATGAATAAATGGATGCTGGACTCGCTCGCCCGGCCGCTGGATGCCGGCGCGTTTCTCTCCGTTCTACCCGGCTGCTGATATCGTGTTGTGTTTTCTTGCCCGCACACGCCCCATTCCACAAAGACCTTCGACCATCGAGTATAATGGTTGCACGGGGAGTACCTTGTCAAATCCATTACGGCCCTCCTTGATGTCTACTTTTGTAAGGGCATAGTCGCCCCTGGCCTCCTCCTGTATGCATGAGACCTAAACGCACCGGAGGGCCGATGTAATTTCCAAAGTGTTCATACCTCCTGGCGTCACCGCTTTTTTTATTCCACCGCCTTGGTTGTATTAGATGTTTCATCTCTCTTTATGGCAAATATTGCAGTTTTTACGATGCCGATGTTGGAGATTTTTTGATTCACTGCGACGAAAAGTGTTAGAGGTATTTTTTAGGATGCTTAAAAGAATTGGAGATCTAATTTAAAATAGTCTGACTGGAGCGACGGTCTTAATTTCAAGCACTGCAGTGATAAGCCACTTTGTGGTGCTTTTTCTCTACTGCAATATTAAAAGATAAACCAGTTATGAAAGAGCGCACTGCAAGGACTTATCAGTATTTTCACAGAGTCACTAGCTAAAGTTTGAGCCGGGAACTTTTATATTTTCCTTGCTCTCCAAATGTATATACCTGAAGGAGATATTCATCCAACTTCCCACAACATAAAACTGTGTGGAAACCACTGACGTGCAGAAAAATCCTAGTCGTGGTCGAAAGCTTTGTCATTCAAAAGAATATTAATAATTAAACGCATAATTATTTAAGAACCACTTTTCTTTTAATTCACTTTTCAATCACGAAGAATATACATTTTACATACAATTCCTACTTCACTTTTATGATCAACCACAATGTCCAGTCGGAATGTCCTTTCACTCTTTTCTTCGCGAACCTAGTCCATCATATTTTGTGAGAAAAAGAGAGAGAGGCAGAAAATAGGGAGTCAGAGAATCGGAAGAAGACAGGAAGAAGGCAGTAACCGAAGCTGGTGCTCATCGAAGGAAACCGGGTAGCCGGCTCTTTTCCAGCTGGGCTAACATGAAAAACGGTATTCTCTGTTGCCGCGTACTTTGAATCGTCCGGTCTGGCAGCAAGAAGTTTCGGCTGGTCCGCATGAGAGGAGAAAAGATAGAAGAATAGTAGCTCTGTCGGACACTCTGGTGCCTCTCGCTTGAACCCTCGATCCTTCTCTCGTCCTCATCCTACCAAAGGGTGAGGCGAGAGAGCTCGTCGGTGCGAGGGTGAAGGCAGGTTGGATAGGAAAAGGGTGGGCATGTAATTAACGAGTATTCTCAATAAGACGGCGCGGCAGCCCGGAGAGAGGCCGCTCGTGGCAGAGCAAAAGGGCGAGGATCCGAGGAAAAAAGCTCAAAGCACCGAAGGCTTCCTCGCGCGTTCACCTGTTAAATAAAATACATTTAAATGCCGCTGGCAACCGGCACGTTGCCCGTGCGCGAAAACTATTGACTACTACTACCCCTTTTGCCCTCTGCCACTCCAGCATCGCCGTCATCACCCTTGCCTTGCTTGGACCTGCTTACTCTACTTACTCGTTTGGCGCTCCCTCTGGCCTGCCAGCTGCACCGGGCGCGGCTTAATGAGCGTCGCTCCCTGGAAATCATCCTGTCTCTCTGCCTCTTTCTTTTATTCCTCGCTCCACCTCCCCTCCGCCGCCCTAATCCCCCGGCTCCTCTACGAGCTTTTCACCCAGCCGTCCGGCGATACACGTATCCCGGAATCCTAGGATTCTCTGCTAGCACCACGTGCGCCGCCGCCACTGCCTCTCTTGCGAAATTTCACCTCGAGAAGAGAGAGATTTAAAGTCCGGTTTCCACGGGTTTTATTGACGGCTCGCTGCTTCTGATGTATCTCTGTGTGTGTGTGTGTGTGTGTATCTGACATGATTTTTGAAAGAGAGTTTTGCCGCTTCAAATTTCTCAGTGAATCCCTGACAATACTGTAACGGATACTCCTCGTTTTATTGATATTTTAAATAAATATGGAAAATAAAAAGTTTTAATTGTAATCTAAATTTTTTTTGTATGTAATTGAAGAGTGATTAGTTGATAGAAATGTGTCTATATCAACGACTCCAAGTGTACCGTTTTATTGAGACGAAACCTCTCGAAGCTTAAAGTAAGGGATCCCGGAGTAACGGGCGTCTGACTGTAACGGGGCATTTCTACTTCAAGTGGAGCATCTGTTGCTTTGGGCCGACGGAGTGTACACAAGTTGAACTGCGCCCGATAAATTCCTATCTCCGCAATATTTCTGACCGTGATTAATTACAGTATGCGACCCATCCACGTTTATCGCTTGAAGCTACATTTAATTCACGATACAGTAGCAATACGTTAGAAAAATATTATTCGCGAACAAAGAAAGTGGTCGTATTTCGCGTGCAACATTCAAGGCAAGAAAAGTATGGGTTAGCTATTTTTATTTAAGACAGTAATTCCGTGCAAGTAGAGACGGGTTATTCGCTGTAAACTTCGAAATATAGGAGCGAAGTATTCCGTAATCCAGGAAAGAGGCCGTGGGGGGCTGGGGGGAGGGGGTGTATGGGGGGGAGCGAGACATAAAAGAGTAATGAAAACAAATCCGGTTTGCCCTATTACCCTCCTCAATATCGTCGGCTCGCAGTGAGTAAGGTAACGATAGAAAAGGCCCAGAGAGCAGCGTCTCGTATACATGGAGTACCCGGGCATAAAAGCCTGATATATTGTGTCTGAAAAGTCCAACAACACAGTCGACCCGTCGGGGTAGAAGAGGGAGAGAGAAAGAGAGAGTTATACAGGAGTTCAAGTTAAAGCCGATCCCGACCTCTAAAACACCACAATAAACTGCCAGACTCTGGAAAATGAATGTCTTCAATCAACAAGTTACTGTAGCTATTTCTGACTTCCTCAATCAATCAACACCTTATACGTAAATGCACATCCAATCAATACCTTTGAGAGAATGAAATAGTCAGCTTTGGATTTAAGGTAATTTTATAGTCTAGTTTCAAAGCTACTGTATTTTCCTCGCCGATAGAACAAGTCAATATGATGGGCATTACAATACTGAATTATTAGGTGCAATTAGTAGTAATGAAATGAGAGGCTGGTTCTATGACGCGGGGATGTTGAACAACAGCCAGAATTAGGGGCTCGAGTTGCACTTGTAATTGTTAATTTTTGTCTAGTCTGGGTTTGTTGATCCTGCAGTGACCACAGGATCATTAACACGACGGAACCAAATTCCATAGAAATTCTATTGGATTGTCGATCGGATTGCGGTTGAAATCATTAGTAAGTGTAGTAGAATTCAAGCGGAAAGATAGGCTCTATAAACTATTGGAATCGCTGATTGCGATTAGTGTTCGGTAAATTAGACAAACAAATTTCAAATTTCTCCGCAGAGACATTGAATCAATATACATTTTTAAAAATCTTCATTTGTGAAGCATCTTTCGATTTTAATTGCCGTTCACTGGGAAGCCAATGAAGTGTGTCAATTTCGCAGAACTTTGTCGCTGTCCTCGAGAATGAACGGCAGGGTTACCGGCGTTCACACGCTCGACTGATTGTGAGAAACGCCGTGCCGGATGGAAGAGGAGCGGAGGGCGCCTCTGCCTCTCAGACTTCTTCGGGCGAGCTTATCCGTCCATTTAGCCTCCGGAACACACACATACATACACGTACTCCGGCTCTCTTTCTCCGCTGTGAACAATATCCCTTTATCACCGGTACGTTTCACTTCAGATTTGCCCGTCTTTTCCTCTGCCGCGCCGCTTACTTTCCCATTCAAACGGCGATCCTCTGCCTCTCGTTTGCGCGCACGCCTCCTCACTGATTTTCCTCTCTTCGATTGCGGATCTTCCGGCGCACGTTGTTATGCCAACGAGATTACTGGCGAACTATACTCCTGAGATTTCCGGGAACCGAGAGAATATCCTCCCAACGCATCTCGCATATTTTAGTTGAAATCATTGAAAGATTCTATTGATCATTGCATAAATATTTTCAATATTTCGCATAAGCAAAAGGTGCGGAAGGAATGTTACCGTAGAAACAAGGTAGGAGAAGTATTATTCACTTCTGTGCCGAGTGAAAGCGATCGGGAGTTTAGATGCTGGATGGGTGCTTTCAACAAAGAGACTCCCTCCGCTGGTTTTGGGCGATTCGTTTGAGATAGGGTTGCCAGTTCGCCGGTGCCGGCGAAATGTAACGCGTTAGCTTTGACACACGAAGCAATGCGTCAACGGGAAGCGCCGATATATCGAGTGATCAGAGTGCTATCGGGATATGTCGAAAGCGCGCTCGCTTGCCACGCTATCAGGAAACACTAAACTGTACCAGCTCTCCTTTCTATCTTTCTCGCTCTCCTTCTGCCACCCTGTTCTATCCAAACTGTAGCAGCTAGCTCGAAACGCCTCTGTATATTCTTGCCTTTCCACTGGAGTCGCCGATCGCAATTCCAGAAACGCTTTCCGAGGCCTGCAAAAACGCTTCCAATGTGTCCTCGGCTCTCACTGATTTTTTTTTGCTCCTCACGTTTGCTTGCCTCGATGTTTCTCTGTCCTGTTCGGATGTACTTTTTCCCTAGTGAAATGCGACGCCTGTTCTTGCTGTGTTGTTGCATGCAAACACGGCTTTATATGAAGATTTAAGAACGACGTAGCAAGAAGGATATCTTTAACGAGACTTTAGTGAGAATTGAATTAATCTTCTGCAAGTACGAAAGTTAGGTTTACTTGCTTGATGGTATTCTCCGTGAATTTGTCAATGCTCTCGAAGTGAATCGGTAGTGATGTTCATTCGAAGAGTGACTGTGACAAGAGCGAGCGTTTGAATCAGCAGTTGGGGCAACCTCATCGAAGAAAGTTTCATTGTCAGTGACGTATGCTTCCCCGTTTGGCGGTACAAGTTTCGGGGGTGGTTTACTCGAGGTAGAGGGAGAAGGTGGCGAAGGAACACTAGTGGAGAAAGGCAGTGGTGCGGCAGGAAACTCCCGCGGTGCAAAGTCTAGCTCTGAGTTAGATTAAGCCGTGGCCAGTAAGCCGCCTTCAGGAATTGCTCGTTGCCCTTCGGATTTCATTAGCGTTTCCGGCAAATCTCATATCCCGCAAAGTGCTTTTCCGGAAATTCGCGCCCCCACGAAAGCGCTGCCACCTCCCGTTCACGTATTTTCCATGCACTTATATGCCACTAGCGTTCTACGCCAGACACCCCAGAGTTCACCGAGTAAGAAACCTCCCGGCAATATGATCACAAGCAAGTTTCAGCTTCTACCCGATTTTGCTTCGAACTAAAATGATCGCTTGTGTGTTCGGATACTGGACTTCTTTCTTTTAGGTAGTATGATTATTGGTGACACAGCTTCGACGCTTTCTATAGTACCAGAATACATTTAACGATTTCCTGTCATTTCAAATTGTTAGAAGTCGAAGAACAAAGTCCATAGATATTATAATCGAAGAAAAATGTAATAAATTCGTCACGTTGCACTTTTAAATCCTCCTGTTACCATAGCAATTTCCAATTATTCGACCAGTTATTACCATCGCTGCGGGCACTTTTCGAAATCGACTGGGAATGAATCGGATTGCGTAGTCTCTTTGAAAATGGGGGCTCTCACTTTTCATTGCTCGAGCAGAAAATGGGTTGTTAAGCCCGGCCGAGTAATTCCAATGTCATGAAAGCTTCCGTTTGTCAATGGGAACCGTCCGATCCTTGTAACACCAATTGGCTACGAAGATGAGAAACATCAAACGTTTAAAGACCTTTGATGTTCAATTGCCTGGCGGGCATGAACGCTGTTGGTCGAAACGAAACCCACCCTTCAGCCTCGAGTGTGAATTTCGTCGATCGTGGTGCGATTAATGCTGGCAAATTGAAGCCGCCCATCTTTTTCCTGAAACAGCGCTGCCTGCTTGGAATTCATGAACTGGTTAGAACAGAAAAAGAAACCTTACCAGGATAATTACGAATTTATTCTCCCAAAACAATTATCGATAACTTTATTATTCATATTACTTCTTGAACAACATATCACATTCTCAACCACCAACATAAAACCCACACAATCGATAGATCGTATTCGATGAGGTGTAAACCCTCTAAACCCTGAGGCAGGCTTCACACAATACCTGTTACCATTAACAGGAGATTTCGCTAAATAGCGAAATACGTCAGGGAACGTGGCAAAGGCTCTATTCCCAGATGAGTCCGTATGCGAGGGCGATGGGAGGATTAAACCCCGTAGAGAGTATCGAATCGGGTCCCGCGAGCGATCTCCTCCACTGGCTAGGTTCTCCCCGTGGATTTTGCAGGTGAAGCAAGTGGGGGGGGGGGGGGGGGCTGGATATAAAGAGTGCCGCTTCCGCTTCGCGGAAGAGTGGTTGTAGCATGGGATGGGTGTGGGGTGGTGACGGTGACAGGACAGAATTACCGTTGTCGGTAAATGGATTAGCCAGGGGGCGTAGATATTACCAGAGTACAGCGCCCCCTTTGATGAGCGTCAGTTCGTTTATCGTTAATTTACAATAGTACCGACCGACTCCTCTCCCCATGATCGCCAATACACACGTGCATATAAATACACACCATTGGTAGAGGCGAAGGGTGGCGGTGGCGGCGGCGGCGGCGGAAGGAAGGGGAGTGGTATGCAGCCTCTCCACTTAACCCCCTGGAAGAGCGTAGCATAGCCGGTACGACCGGAAATCCCATCCCCGTTCGTCGGCCCGGCCACCAATTATTGCATTGGTAATCGATTGGATTATCAAAGTTTTGATAACGCATCGGCCTCTTCCGCGCGCCCTTCCTCCCTCCCTCCCGGGCGGCTGCTTCCTCTGTGCACCCCCTCGACATTCATCCGAGCACACTGCCACCCCCTGGCTCCTCCTCCTCCGCCACCACCTCCTCTTCCCACCAGCGTCGCTGAGCCTCCAGCTAAAACTGTGCACGCCGCGCCACGGCAAATTATTTGCTCCGGCGAAGCATGAATTCCAGCCGTAATTACATTTCGCCTGATATTCAATTAGAACGCGTTCGCCCTGCCAGGGAAAAAGGCGGACGGCTGTGGAAGGAAGAGCGTGCATGACTGATTGAACGGCTCGAAAAGAAGGCGCTGCCGGTTGCGCGAGCGCCAAGCTAACATTGTTGGATGATCCAATCGATCCCAATGGATGGATTGAGATGGGAAATGTTTGTTTGATTTACCAGAGACAGAGAATTGTCTTCAGGAAATCCAGGAGGAACGATGAATGTACCGGCAGTCCATCAGGCAAAGTTGTCAGAGATTCCGAGTGAGCGATTGGTATCGGTAGCAGCAGGGGAAGCCTAGTGGAAGGATAGCCATGAGGAAGGAGTGAGTGGGTGGATGATGAGTGCAGGATGAAAGGCAACAGGCGGAAGCGGCGAGGGCCGGTGTCATTAATAAATATCCAGTCACGTGCTTCCATTTCTGTGCTAAGTTAATCACTTCCACTCAAGATCGCAGCGTGTCGCAGCGCAACGGCCATAAATCCTGTATCCAGGACGACGGGCATCTGGTTCCACAACCGTTTTTCACGAGGATACACTCGCTCTCCCTTGCTCCTTCCACCCTTTCCACCCATCGCTTCCTCACTCTCTCTCTCTCACTCTCTCTCTCTCACTCACTCTCTATGTGTGTATGGCTACGTAAGTACGTGTGGGTGCAGTCCTCGTGGACAGATTACCGTAGCAGTGGCGGCGGCACGGCAGTCACACGCTGCCACGGGGCCTCCCGAGGGAGTTTAATTTGCAGTAATGGGCGCATCCTCGCACGAGCGAAAGATTAAAAGCACCCACGGACGCCAGCCGTACACCCACCACCGCCACCATCGCCATCACCCATCTCTATCCTCGCCTCGCCCTTAGCCTTTACTATACATCCTGTCCTTCTGTCCTCTCTCGCCCTCTATGTATAGCTGCTTTCCTCCACTTCAACATCTTGCCGACTCGCCAACCGAATGGCTGTTCGCCCTGAGCTTCGTCAGAAAGGAACCGGTTCAGATACCATTTAGCGCTTTCCACGGCTTTACGCAGCTTTTCCAACTCTCCTTAGCCTCGAGTGGGACAACCAGTTGCCAAGAGAGAGATAGAGTGATAGAGAGATGGAGGGCGTCGGGTACGTTGCTCTTTTGATTAAACGAGAACTTCCACTCGTTTCTCTCCCTTCGCCTTTCTGTGCTTCACGGCTAGCATCGCGCCTTTGCCGCTCGGAGTTAGGATTAAATCTAGTGCCTGCCTATTCGGTCCCGATGGGATAGGTGACTTGGTGATCAAATGTTTGTGAAAACCTTTGGGAAATCACTGTCTTTACTTGGTGTTACTACTCTGGAAATATGTGAGAGTTTTCGTCGATTATTTCTAATACTTTTTAGCATATTAGAATCTTTCTTCTTCGTGGTTAGTTGTTACTTCTGATTGCTAGTGTTTTAACTTCCAGTTGGAAACACCTTCCAAAATCCGAGCACTCTTCACTAGCATCGCTGTTCAAGGCTCCTTCTTATTTCCTTGGATGCTTCCGCCTTGCCGAAGGCGGCTCCGCTACTTCCTCCGTCTGAATGTTTCTCTTCGTGGCATGCGAGATTCTCAGTTCTCAAGGCTGCCAGTGGAGCTCGAACAGGTAGGAGGATATTGCCTCGTGTTCCAGGCACGAAAGCCGCTTACATCGCACGGATATTTGTTTAACGCTAATTGGAAAATGCTACGACCTCCTCGCGCAACCCTCTTTCACCTATTCTTTCGTCCTGATTACCAGTCGATTGGGGCCGCCGCACGTACACACGCGCTCACTCTCTACTTCTCCGAAGCCAAATGTTCCCTTCTCCGGACTGAAATTACGTTCTTTCTATTCCAGACCTATACTTTTCAGCCATTCTTACTCTCATTTAGCACCCCAATTTTTGCCTCCCTAGTTAAATACCTGGTTATAGGAATACTCTGTCAAAAGATTGGTTATGTGATAACATCGATTGACTAAATACAGGAATGTAAGCTTCTCTGATAGATAACAGTCAAAGCGCAGTGCAATTCTTTACAATAAGCGAAATTAACAAGCAATGACAAGATATAAAAGAGATAGACACAAAAAACTGTCAAAGTTAATATCCAATACAGCATATTTCCGGAATGAATGTCAGCCAGACAGGCGAAGGTGGATGTATAGAAAGCCGTAAGGGATGGTTGGAAGTCGTTCAATGTCGATAAAAATATTCCCGATGAAAGAGAGCGAGTGTCTCGTTCAAGGAGCATCGAGAATCGAAAGAGAGGAGGAAAGAGAGAGAGAGAGAGAGAGAGAGAGAGAGAGAGAGAGAGAGAGAGAGAGAGAGAGAGAGAGCAGCACGTCTCCTGGAGCGATTTGTAATCTGTCCTTTCCAATCACGGCGTTCGGAAAGATACACTGGCGTTGCTGTGTGCATGGCAGCGGCTCGCTTCATCAATGAATCGTTCGGTGGGGAGAAAGAGAAGGAAAGAAGATGGAAAGGAGGGAGAGAGAGAGAGAGAGAGGAAAAAAATCCAGAGAAAACGGCGTGCTTTATGCAAACGCGGTGTCTCTCTGCGAGCGTTTCGGGCTACGAGTGTGTTTCGCGGCGAGTTCAGCGATGCGGCTGGAAAATGGTGGCTTCACTTCCTGTTTTTGACGTCGGATGATTCATCGTTCCCGTGCCATTTGTCTCAATGCGGCCTCTCATTTCCTGACGTCTCCGCGAGACGCCAATTCCAATTGCAAAATGTATTCCTCCGACCGCTAAGAGAAGACTCTCTCTCTCCCTCTCTTTCTCTGTGGAGCTTCGCATCCAAGGATTAAAGTGAACCAAGGTGATCTGGCTCTTTCCTTACATCCCCCAAAATTTTTGTCCACCCTTCTTCCGATCTTCATAAGTGACAGAATGATGTGAGTTAACTTCCAAATGATGCATGACAAGTCAGCCGATTTTTTTTTACATCAGCGTATCATCTTAAAGGGGATGGAAACGAACAATGTTCTAATGAAACATCGCAATTAACTTCGATCTGAAATCGCACAACCAGGGGAGATGTACTCGCGGATAAAATGGTCTGCCACCGGATCATAATATTTCCACTCGAACGTCGGCACGAAAAAAAAGCCCTAACCTCAATCTATTCATCCGGGAAATGAAAAAAGGATGAGAGAGCACGTACAACGAGCCGCGGTCCCAGTTTGTTGGCACTGGTGCCGAGCGGCAGACAGTGCGGCGGTCCAGCAACGAGTGCGCACGAACAACAGACCCATTTAATCGAATGATTTATTCAGGACATGATCATTAATGGAGGAACATTACTCTCTCCGTCTCTATCTCTCGTCAGGAATCAATAGAGGGTCGGCTGAAATACGCCTGTTCCGCGGCGTTGGCGGTTTCAAAAGGACGGGATGGAGCGGCCGAGCGAGCGGTGGTGGGGAGAAGGGGCGACACAAAAGCACGATGAAAACACGAGGCTCAAACGTGACACTAAGGTCGCAGTCAAAACCGAAATGAACAGGGAACGAGAAGCAAAAAGGCCAACATAGAAAGATCTTTCACTCTACACATCCGAAAGTTTAACAACTTCTCTCGTCATCTTTTGCCAACTGCCATATTTCTTGACGCGCCTTCGGGAACTCCACCAAATCATGATGACAAAACCGATACGAACCAAAATAAATTGTACACGTAATGTATTCAGGCTGCAAATGATTATTCGAGATCCGTCGGTTTCAGGCTGCCTGCGGCTCCCCGCAAACCGCCGCGCTTGCCATTCGCCGGTGGCGACCCCCCTCGCGCCACCTCTAAACCGCCTGCCTTCCACTGTTCTCTGCCGCCATGCACTCTCTACCCTGCCTACCATTTCTGCATTTAGAACTGTCTGGCTCGCCTCCTATTTGATCTCATCACCCCAAGCATAATTAGCTCCAGGACAAGCCGCCTGGGGATTCGTTATAGCGATGTTACACTGCCACCCTCGCCCCCTGAATAAACAAAGGGCGTGTTATTCGAAAAAGGAATAAAATAGAACTATGAAAGTTACATCGTTCATTGTCGGCTTTAAGAAACTCGTGGAAAAGGTGAAACTCGGCTAATTCTCGTTAGATGTTGGGATGTCTGTTGGAGGAGGTTGGCAGGGCAGTTTACGGCAGGTCTATAAGGAGGGCGTTGCGTACACACGGCAGGACGTCCGAAGACGCATGACGAGGAGCCCTCCCGTGTGACAAGATTAAGGAGGAGGGTATTTACTCGGGTACAAGGTGACAGTCAGCGGAGTTGAACGAGCGGGACATGGCGACGTTACTCGGAAGATTTATGATTGTTAGGCTGCAGGCAGTGGTAGCCGGTGGAATGTGATAGTCGAGACTGGAGACTCCAGCTGCTGGTCTCCCTGGTGGCCCGTAGGCGACGCACGCTCCAATGAGCGAGGGTTACTCGGCAGCTTCGAAGGCTAGCGGCGTAACACGGGTCTAATAGCTCGTTTGATCTGCTCCCGTTCCAACCTCTCTGCGCCTCACTCCGCTTTACTGTCTCTCGTTTCGCCTCGTCTTCCCTCTCATGCCTTGCTGCTCTCCCTCGGCCTGACCATAAGGAGCGTCATTAACTCGGCTCACCTATCTTCAAGAGACCTAGATCACCGGCGTATCCTATGCACCGTACTGCGGCATAGATGCAAGTTTAAGGCAATTGCCAACATAACTAACTCAGCTGCGCCAGCCTCTTGAATGCCGGCCGTTGTTATGGAACCTGTCTCCTTCGAATATGTATAAGTCGATGCCTCATCCTCCAAGCCTCTTATTAACTAGGTGGGTCTTAGTTCCACTAGTATTAGAACATTGTAATCCCCTCGTCATTCGTAATCTTTTCCATTAATCAACTAGACACCTGTGCTCCATGAAATCTTCATTATCTCAGACTATTAAAATCTATATTGCAAGCAATCAAGTGGAATGCGCTAAATGATAATGTATCAATCAGAAAGCGGGGCAATTCGTCGGGGCGGACTAAGGGTGGAAAGGGAATGCGGAGCGGAGTAAGGCCTAATAATGTGAACTCTGTCAGGATGAATGGTTGAAGGTAAGACCCCCATCGAGTTCTGGAGGACGATCTCTCGCGCGCGGGTGCGAAGGCGACTGGGGCGAGGGAGAAGGAGAGAGTGAAGGAGGGTGAAGAAGGTGGATCCGGGGGATGGTGGACGAGGTAGTGAAGAGACGAGTCGGTGTAGAGGCCGAAGTATGGGGAATAAGAGGATGGTCCTTAAAAGTTGGAGAAGAGCGGCTCTCTACCGGTGGCGGTGGCGGCGGCAGCCGGGACCCGGGAGTTGTTATCTAATTTTACTCTCAACGCTTCTTCGATTTATTCGCCAACTTCTCGACGCATTACAATATGCTGCTAACGGCGCCCGGATCGCCCTGCGCCCCCAACCTCTCCTTTCACCCTCTTCGGCATCCCCCTCCTTCTGGACCGAATCCTCCAAGCCATACTTCGCCCTCTACGGATACGGAGACGCGTGTACACGCCGCTTCTACCCTCTTCAATTCGACACGTAGAACAATGTCCTTTCTTTTTCCACGATAATAATACACTAACGAGATGTTTGATTCGAAATAGCACAAAACTGAAACTATTACATGACCGCACAAAGAAAGTTTGCAACAATGGCAAATGAAGAGAGCGAAAAATTGCCCCTCAAAGTCAAACAGAGGCTTGATTACCGTGGCACGCGAGGCTGAATCATTATACAGAGCGTTCAATCAAAGTTGATTTCACCGCGAGTACGCGCGTCTCCCCTGGGAGCGGTTGCCGCCCTTCCGCCCCGGGGGAAACCCGTGGAATTTCGAAAATTCCTGGCGTGCCAGTGAAATTGTTGGAAACTTCATCGAGTGACCAGTGAAAAAGAATCTATTAATACGAATGCGGGAGTAACTCGAGCGGGGTGGAAGCTCGCTGTTTCAGGTAGTGAAATTTGCACTGTGTAGAAAATTAGTACTTCGAATTCTTGACCGGCGAAAATAGAGCACCGAACACGCGTGTATTCAGGGATTCTGTGATTTCGATCTCTCGCTCGCTCCTCTGTGTTACACTTGATCAAAGCGGACGTGTACACGCCCGCGAGTGGATTCGATCCCCTCTTCACCGCTGTTTCGAGACACACACGCGCGCGCGCACCGGCTTCACCCTCTTTTAGCAGCTCGAGAGCAGAGCTCTGTCATCGCTCGGCTATTTGCATATTACTGGCGTGCGGTCTTCCGTGAACAGGCCATCGGAATACCAGTCAGCTCTATCCTATCCAGGTTTTTCCAGTCCCGACGGAGATAGCCTATAGTTCGGGAGCACTGTGACCACCGATTTTCACACCAAATTCTTGTTTTTCCGTGTACTTAATCCTTAAATGTTGTCTGATCATTCAAATTTACGAACAATTTGTTCAAATCATGTTTCCTTCCACGCAGTATCAGTAAGTAGTTTTTAACTAATGAAGACAGATAAAAGCCATTTCTTATTTTTTTACATTTTCGTATGTAATGTAACCAGGCATCGGACATTCAACCCTTTGAATTCACCGTCACCAGTCGAAGCCAGAGCTCCTATTTACTCTGACAAAAATTTCAATATGCCTCTCCCCCTTTCCCTCTGCTGCTATTCCGCGATGGCAAAATCGTGGGATTGCCTGCTCCCGAAATTCGCCCGGAATGCACTTGGCTGGAGGGGCGGGCAAGTTGTCGGCGACCTAATACACCTAATGTCACGTAGCGACGTGCTTTCCCGCTTATTTTGCGAAAATCCTGGAGCGATGGGAGGCGGCAACGCGCGATTTCACCTCTAGGCGGTAGCGCGCGACCTGAGAATGTCAGGATTTAAGGTGATGACTGTCGCGCACCCTCTTAATATACTTCCTCCAGATTCCCAGCCGACTGGATTAAGAACTCTAGTATTCGAACGACCACAAAATTTTTATATCACTTAAACATCTCTCCTAAATTGTTTTTTTTTTTAAAGAAGTGCTTGCATTTGGATTCTTAATACTTGGATAAAATATGTTTTAGCACTTGAACTTGCAATCTTTGATACATTATGTAACTCATATTTAGTTGCAAAAAAATTGTGTTCCTTTTATGCCGAATCCTAAATGAAGTCACAACTGGAGGTGTTACTAGTCTTGCAAGGTGCCGCGTTCCGGTCGATTTAAAACTTCCGAGGTACTTGTAATGACATATTGCCAAGTTGATCCAAGGGACCTCATAAAAGCGTGTCGCTACTGGTTGGTTTGGAGGGAGAGTGACCGTGTGCGCATTTCCGAGAGGACGGTACGTGCGGCTCGGCCGTTGGACGTCGACGCCGCAGGCAGTTCGAGGGGGCGTCGGGTCGAAGCTCCTCGTCCCCGGCAAAGTTCTGAAGTTAAAAATTGTTTAAATTGTCGGTTAACTGTTAGCCGCCGGGGCTAATGAAACGTGGAGCCCCGGACTATCAACTCCACGGCACTCTCGCAACCCCTGACGTCTGCTTTCGTGCCGTGGACGCCCTGCCGCCCCCTCTTGCCCGCCACCCAAATATAGACCGCGGCTGAAACTTTGCGATCACCTTCCAACCCTGCTGCGCTGCCCCTTCATGCTGTAATTTTGCTTGGACCTTTTCCGCGTAATAGAGAACCTTGATCGAAACGTTTTACCTTTCTGTATTTGAGATAAATGGACATTGTTTTGTATTATTTCAATTATTGAAAGTTAAAGTCGACACAAAGAACAGGGAAATAAGTTAATTCTCCTTGGGAAGTTGTTACATAATACTGCAAATTGAATTGTAATTGATTATACCGAATTACTTATTGTGCAAATGTTACCATGAACGTTATTTCTTCGTAGTTCGCTTCCTTCTTGGAATGTGCATTCATTTGAAAGTTATGACCTGCATTCCATAATGGTAACCCGTCCACCAAGCAGTCTAAGCTTCGCCGAGGACAATTAGACAAATGGTTGCCTATAATTCTATCGTTCGCATAAATTCTCCGCGGCACGACAAGGATTCCACGGAGCCGTAGCTTGTACTCCCGTCCGTTTTTCCGGCACGCGCAAACCTTAATTTACGAGGGAAGACAAGCGATAAAGCCTCCGGCACGGAAGTTATTAGGAAACTTATAATCAACGAACTTGTAGAAAGTTTTTAATTTATCCCGTACTGCGGATTACCGGCAACGTTCCTCTGCTATTCCCGATCTGCCAAGCTTCCTCTTCGGCACTCTTCTGCGCTGGAGGCGCATTCAAGTAGCCAGACTTATCCATTGCATTTTCTTATCCTTCTCAACCCAGTCTTATCATTCATAAATGAAACACACGCTACAAATAGCAATCCTTGAAATTACATCGCGAATCTAAAGAATCAGCTCGGAGCAATATTCTATAATGTGTGAAGAAATAGACTGCCTGTACATGAACGTCTGGCTATCATAGCGAGTCTGGCATTACGAAATCCCCTGCTTACAAGTTGTTCCACAAAGAAAGTAACTGAAAGTAGAACAGAGTAAAAAGTAAAACTACATTCAGGGTACAATAGTGCGACATTAATACGATATACATAAAAAGACTTTTAGAAAGTTCAGCACCGGCAACTGTAGATAAAGAAAACCGTGGAGGACATTGTTGCGAACTTGTTCTTTATCCGAGCGATATGGGGGATTTGTTTGGAGTAGAATATGCATAACGCCACGTGTTATGAGGTAGCCTGTAGCGAGTGCCGGGAGTATAAGAGCGGGGCGCTCGCTCACGGGAATCGAGTCACGGGTATATCGCGTTGAAACAACTGGAGCGTCTCTCTCCGGCGTCCTGAAATCCGGGATTCGCGGATAATCCCGGTACGCTTCGATCCCGCCGCACTGTTAAACGACATCCGCGGCGGCACGCAAAGAAAGGAAGAAGGGGAGGATGCGATGAGGAGAGAAGGCGAGAGAGAACGATGAAACCGAGGTCCTGAGTGTGAGAGAACGAGTGAGCCGAATACCGGTGAGAGCAGACGTGTGTGTTCCAATTCGTCCAGTTAACCGAGGACTACGAACTATCCGGGGTCCTCGACGTTCACGCTTAGTTTGCATAGCAAAGGCATAAAAACCTAGTGGAGCCACTCGAAAACAGGAAATCAAAAAGGGAGGGCGGAATTCCTGGTTAATGTCCGCTCCGCACACTGAGCGCACTTGTACTCCCACCGCTCTTTGTGTCCTGTGCTTGCAATACTCCCCACAGGAGGGCAGGAAACGTGTTACACGGGAATAATTTCACCGATCCACTTATATCCCGTCCTTTTTTTTCCCCTGGAATTGTGACCAAGTTTTATTCCCTGCTTTCTTCCAATGTTGCGAATTTAAATGAAGCTCCTCAGCTGACAAAATGGTAATTGTGTGCTGGATATTATGTTTTAGGGAATTTCTGTTTTGGATAATTGTAGAGGATACTTCAGACGATTAATCATTCATCGAGGAATTTGAATTTCTGAAGGGTGGATGGAACTGGGTTATGTTCGCTTTAGCACGAAAGGAAGATAAGAAGAAACGTAGGAATGTATGTCAATGTACAATATCGACGAGCGATGCTCGCGTATCGGAAGTCATTTGCAGTTGGCTCAATCGACAAAGCCCGCTTCATCCGTCAATCTCGTGTAATCGCGCATCAACCATTCATTCCATCGATCATTTATCTGCAAATTCTTCCATTCCCGTTTTCCATTTCACTGACTGTTTTTTTCTTCCCGCCAGTTCAACGGTATTAAACTGTACTGAAATTTCAACTTTATTAAGTCCTCATTTAACTTTATGATCGATGCTCTTCAACGATTGAATGTAGAACGATTTGCAAATGGTTACAGTAATTACCATCGATTACTTTCTGCGGCCAGATTGCAAATCCATCGAACAATTTATACTTAACACAATCGGATTGTTAACAGTAATAGATAGTAATTGAAACAAAGTTCAATTAATTGCTCTGACAATTTATGCAAAGCATTTCACAGGCGCTCTAGTTTCGTTGGCTGAGTTGAATTGCGATTCCACTATCTGAATCTCAGACTAAATGGGTCAAATTATGAGAGCACTTTTGAGCCACTTCTTAACAACTGTTCAGCTGGTGAATACAACTGCCTTATTTCGAATAATGAGCAGTCTCGCAAAAGTAACTGAGTTCGGAGTGACGACGTAATTGTGCGTGTCATTTTGAGGCCGTCATAATTATGACGGGGGTTGAGGGGGATCTGAAAAGGGTCCAAGAACTTTTAAAATGCGGTATAATAGGGAATGCTGAGCGTTAGTTATACGGTGCGCGGGGATCCTCGAAATTTTCGCAACTCCGCGAACTCATTAAATTACTGCACCTTTAAAATCTAATGCGCAGCACATGCTCAGCTTCCAGCGAAACCCCCGCGTCTTATAAATCATTGGCGAGGGGTAAGCACGAGTGAGGGCGAGCTTTTTAACCCTCTCATTGCAGTCGCCACTGAAAAGAGGGGAAAGTAGGAAGCGTATCATAAAACATGGCCCCTAAAATTAACCGATTCCTTAATTACTCGTTCCGCACGCCGGAATTAAACTGAGGCCGAGAGAACGCCGCGGCAACCAATTTGCTCCTCATTAACCATTAGTATTGCCAAATGACTATTTCACTATTAACACAGGCTCTCTTTTGCCTCCTGCTGCTCTCCGTTTTACTTTAATGACTTCGTTGGGAAAAAATGTGTTAATGAAACATTAAATTCACTGCCATTAAGAAACACTTTCGAAACCCTTCAAGTTTCGCTCGACGATCTTTATAAAAATATACAAGTACTCAAATTAAATTTCCGAAATTACAGACTCGTTCGACCAAGTTATTTCTCTCGATCCGAGAGTAGTAACAAAATTAAGGAAACATACTATCCCTTGTAGTTTTCAGCTCTGGAAATGCCTGTTTCAGAGTTATGAATCAAATGGGGAGTGCAATTTCGAGAGAAGCGCGTCGGATGTGGAAAGCGGCTCTTTAATAGGAGAAATTCAGCGTCTCTGGTGAGAGAGAGAGGACGAGCGATATTGTCACGGACATTAGCCGCGCGCAGTCGAAATACACTGTCGTCGTTCTACCGGCGGTGGTCACGATCGCTCGAGTGTTTAGTCTAGTGTTCCACGGCCGTGTTGTGACAATCCATCCGGGCGCAAGCACAAAGACCAAGAGGGAAACGGGCAGACATTGGGGAGCAAGCGAGGCAAGCAGACAAGGAAGGACAAGTTGTCGCGAGCGTACCACGTAGGACGAGCCACGTAGGAATGGGACACGTACCGCTGGGGACATACGCTAGCCCAACGCGAAAGGGCTCCTGCTGTCGATGGAAGCGGAGGGCCATATACACACCATGGAGACCAGAGCGGCCCTACCTTCCTACGTGTCCGGGATTACGGCGATCAATGCGGTAAACCCTGTGTTTGTTTTGCGCTGGACCCATCTACCCTCCAGCAAGCACCAGCCAGCCATCACCTGGCTCCACCTAAGCTTCTAGATTTCATTCATTGCCAGCAGACTTGATCGAACCTTTAATTCTTACTGCAAGCTTTTTATAACTTCTGGGATGTATGTCGAAGAAACTATTTTTAAGGTACTTAAGGGAAGTATTTCAATTCATGGAAAGATAGGCTGAATTTTTCTAACTTTTACAGAGAATCGAATATACTATTCTGTGCTGTGATAGTGTCCTTAAGATTGGAGGGTCGAATGTTTCTATAGTTCGCCAAAGTCAAATCGAGAAGGGTTTATTTGAAAGCGGTGTCTGACGGAAGAAAGTTGTAGTGTCTGCTGGTGTTTGCTGATCCAGATGGGGGATGAGTTGAGGGGAAGGTGGTGGATATTCGAAGGAGTGCAACTCGCGTCTTCCAGTCGTTTCGCCTTCGCCGTTTGGAAAAGTGAACGCGAGGTTAAATCATGAGGGCGACCAATGGCCTGGAAGGGAGAAATAGAGAAAAAGACGTGGCAGCGAGATCCCCTTCCCACCACTCCACGACCACTCGACCCTACTTATTTCAATAGCTTTCTCTCGCCTCGTTTGAATAAACTACACCCCCAACCACCCCTAGCACGCCCATACCTCTAAAGAACTTAACGATTGCCCACTCGCCTAGAAAATTTGCGATCCCGGAAGATACTGATCGCTTCTTTAATTCCTCCTTTGGCGCACGGTAAGACACCATTATTTTCTTTCCATCTCTATTTATTTTGCACAAGTGGGACTTCGACATTTATTCCGAATTTCGGGGAGTCGGCGAGTCGCGCAGTCACTAAGAAATCCTCCTTGACTCGGAGAGCTCGTTCCAAGACTAATGCCACGTTAATTCCCTCCCGAAACGTATCGTCATATCTTCATCGATTTCCATAGCGCGAACAATTCATACGAAGCGGTGCTCTCGATCTGCGTAGGAGGTTCTTTCATGCTGGCGCATCGACGACGAGGAGAAGCGAGTGCTGCAGCAGCAGGTTAGGTATTAGTCGCTCAGAATTGGGGTGCGGAATTCCCGAAGTCTGCCTCTGAAGTATTTATGAAGATGTACGGGCGCGCCCGCTCGCACTGCGCTACCCAGTCCTGCTTGTTCCTCATGAGCTCTCCTTGTCTCACCCGTTCCTTTTCCACTTTGCTCTTCATGGCACACGGCGTCCGCTTCACGTTTCCCTCGCAAAATCCCTCCACTCTTTTTTCCATCTTTTTTTCGCCCGCCCCCTCCGTCGACTCTCATAACGCGTATAGGCAGAGAGGGGTGGAAAGAGGGGTGGAAGGAGAAGGAGAGAGTAACTGGGAGAGGGAAGCGAGTAGGTTAATTCGAGGTCTCGTCTTGGGGGCTTGCGGGCAAAAACTAAACCTCCGGTATACAACCTCTCTTCCGGCAGCTAGGCATTGCTTGCTTGGTTGCTCGCTGTCGTGGCTTCTTGTCCCTCCGACTGCACTCGACTACTCCGCTGTTGGCAGTAGTGCCACCTAATCCTTATCCGATAACTTGATGCCTACTTCTTGGCGTATGCCACCAGGGATGTTCGTATGCAAGTAGAAAAGGCTCCGTGCTATACCAGTCGAATGCGAAGCCAATTGATTTCATGGCGGAATTAAGCTCCCCACTGTCGGGATTCAGGGATTAAGGAGTACTATTTCTCAACAATTACTTGTCGACTAAATTGTTAATGGACGGGGGAAGTAGTAATGACGCGCCGGGGGCTAAAGTATTATCCGCAAGTGAAGTAGAATGTCGCGACTTCCCTGATATTAGCATGAAAAAGGAAGAGGAACAAGGGAAGTGCACGTGAAACAGAGGCGAAAACGAAACAAGGAAGGAAGAAAAGGGTGAGGAGCAAGCGGGATCACGACTGTGCAGGGTAGTCATCTCTCAAACTTACGGAGCTGCGTATCCGGTGGCTATTTTGCTGGATGTTTTCATATACAGCCACCGTGGATAGAATGAAGGAAGAGGTTGGAGTTGGGGAGGGGATTACTCGCTTCTCTCTCTGGTAAGAGGAGATGGGAAGTTGCAGCACTCCATTGCTGTAAAACAGAGCATTATTATCCTTCTAGTCCATTACCCAGGACACCAGGGGGTGGTCGGGGATTTTGGATGGTAAGGGAGAGGGTTGCGGGTGAGGGGTGAGGGGGGGGGGGAGTGAGGATGTGCGATCGCAAAAACCAAAGACCCCCGAGCAACTACCAGCAAGGGCCATTGACTCCAACACTACCGCCTTTCAACCTCCGACGTGATTTATCTCCGGATTCTTGGTTTTCGACTTCCATCTCTCTGCTCTAATACACCTAGAACGCCAGGTCCTCGCCTGCTGCTGCTGCTGCTGCTGCCCATTGCCTTTCTTCTGCACACGTGTTTTGACTTTTTCGCAGCTTTTAATATCGCGCGGAGCAACGTGCGCGCCCCGCTCAATGCCGGCGTCCAATTCGCTTCATTTTCTGGCGGACGAAAAAAATTGGAAATAAAACAGAGGCGGGTTTTCTCTTTCGGCGCGGGTATTGAGCCAGCTGCCTGGAGCTTCGGGCCCTGTCTGCTCGCACTTTTGGAAAGAGCATTCCAGACACATTGACCCGTTTTTTGTGCCGTCCAAACAGTGTTTCCTCACTAGGCGCGGTCAGTTTAGAAAAAGTGGCTGATGGAAAAATGACGGGGACTTTGAAAGCTCGAGCCAACATTTCAACCTTTCGCCTATCAAAGTTGTTCGGAGCACGAGGATTTCAGTGCAAGGGGAGGAGTCAGTCCACTTGCATCGCACATTTTGCTTCAAAGAGTTCATAATGATAAAAAATCTTGCACGATAAGGGAATCAATGGCTTCTAGTTGCATAGTATCGTGATGTACGAGCCACTGATCCTCATTTCACTGAGATTACAGGCTGGATGTAACAACGGTAATTTGGGTCGTCAAGTTTTTGCCGAGCGAGCGAGGCCGCAAATTAAGAATAAACACACGAGCGCTGTAAACAAAGGCTTCATTACCGGCGCTCCAGCCGGCAAAACACAACAGGCAAACATCGATGCGACCGTCCGCGACACAAAAGACAATTAAGAGTAATAATGAACTGATTAAAAAAGCGGAGCATCAAATAAAAATCTCTGTTTAAAAATCCCTTGTGGAAAAAAAAACCCTCGAGAGGACGATAACCCCGGGAGAAACGTCCCCTCGCAATAGTGGCACAGGCACAATATCAGTGTGGGTGGAATCTAAGCATATTTAAGCCTGCCAGTGAAGCAGGACGAAGAGATATAAGGAGAGGAGCAGCAGCGTTCCAAGGTTGCTCGACTTACCGAGGGAACCGAAAGTGCAGGGGTGGCTGCATAGTAGCGTCGCTTTTTATATACGCTACCGCCGCAAGAGCGGCAGACAAAGGGTGCACGAAGAGTGAACGAGAGAGAGAGAGAGAGAGAGAGAGAGGGGGATGCCGGCTTATGAACAGAGAACTAGAGGCATATGAATAAAGTGGCCAAGTTTTTGCCGCTCTATATCACCCCGTAATGTTCGCGCCCCGTTTTAAAGTATTGTATACCATGCCGCCCCCTTCCATTTTCCCCCACCGGCCATCAGAATGTAACCGACTAATGTTGGGAGAGTTCTTTTGCCACGCAGACAAGGCCCGTTTAATCGCGTTTGAGTAATTACCGACTGGCAGGCGATGAGTGATATACCCTTACGTGCTCGGAGTTCTTCCGCTTCGGTCCGCTCCCACCACCCCCTACTACTCCAGCAGGCTCTTTATTATGCAACCAATTTTCGAGGAATAATTAAATTAGATTACCTTTCGTACAGACTCTTTGTACTCGGCCAGGGCTTCCTGCGATGGCTGCGGATATGTGCAATCACCTGAATAATGCAGAGGAAAGGCTTCTTTCCGTTTTAGTTTCGGTCTGCATATTCTATTTTGTGTTTTCATAAGAACGACTATGTTCCTTTCGAAGTAAAAATTATCATAGATGCGTGTTTGAACTGGGCAAAAATACATAGTTGGTAAGAGCGTGGATTTTGAGAGCAAACATTTGGTGCAACGACACTGGTGGTCTGATATTTGGATAATAATCCGTTACACTAAAATCGCAGGTATTTCCGAAGTCCGATCGGCACAATTCTTTTAATTACGAATCTTTTAATTACGAAATAATGAAATAAGACTGTCAATTACATGGATATCGCAGAGAAACGTACACAAGTACCTGCCGGTTTAATTCCACGGAACTTAATCAGGCCGTTTCATTAACGAATCGAAAAAAGGACGGGCGACTACTGGTCCAAAAAACCGGATTAAATCCAGTGGATATCAAGTGGGCTGATTGAAATGCTCATTATATCGGCGACAAAAGTGCATAAAGAAAAAAGCCCGCTTGTTTATTCCAACTCTACAGACCAGGCATTGCACGACAGCTCATAGGCGACCGGTCCACTACGCGTGCCTGAGTGCATGCACATACAAGCTCCTGTATACGTGGTAATCGTACATTACCAGTCCAGGATGAATGATTCGATTGGACGCGCAATTAATCAGGCTGCGATTTGCGTACGCGTACATACACCGGTAGAGAGCCGAGGCTGTCCCTCGGGACTGGCCTCGTTTTATGCGTCCCCCACGCCCATTGCCACCGCGCTGAATGCACCCGGGGAACGCGTTTACATCTTTATCATCATCCTACCGCCGCCAGCGCCGCGGTTGGTGCTTTTTCTCGTTGCGAACCCAGTCGAACCCGCCAGCCTAATCAGCAAGAGTAAACCCGAGGCATGAAGAAGAGTGGGAGAGGAGGATGGTTGGCGGAGGGGCAGAGCGAAGGGTGCAATGAAGGGATGGAATAAAAGAGGCCTGGATGAAGAAGGCCCGTAAGCTGAAGGAGGAGCTAGAACTAGAGACGAATCGATGCATCGGAATGGGCTTCTTAACTGAAAACCAGGCAACTGCGGAAGAAGCGGTGGGTAAAAGAGAGAGGGGTTGGGAAGGGAAAGTGCAGAAAGGACTGGCTGCGTGACTGTGGGTTCAAGCGTATATACCTCCTACTGCTTGGTTGTGTTTAGGCCTGTGTAAGTACGGCAAAAGGGTAGAGGGGAGGTTGCGAGCTTCTCTCGACGACGGCAAGGAACGAGGGAAAAAAGGAGCACGCACCAGAGATGCTGGCCGGGAAAAAGGGAGATGCAGGATCGAGAGGAATACCGGGGGACAACGTTGCCGGTGTATGCCAGGGTAGTTAGCCAATCGCGCTGCGCTCGTACACTGGATGAATATCAATGAGGGAAAAACCACCCATCGCGTTTTACAATTTTCCTTCGCTTCCACGTAGCTGCAAAAAGAAAGAGGAGGCGCTTTCTCTTTTTAGTTTTCTCTCTACCAGTACCGAAATCCCCAGGTCGAAAGCCAGGCTTGCGTGATCGTTTGTTTGTCGCCTGACTGATTGAATAAGTGCTTCTTCGTCCCTTAATTAAGTTTGGAAGACTCGCGAGGTGCGAGGGTTCTTTGTTAAAAGCAAGATATTGGCAATGAACTTATTAATATGCTATAAATGTTTAATTAAGACGTACAACCATCTTTTAATAACAGAGGAATCTGGACAAAGGCTTTATATGCCCAGGGATGGAATAAAAATCAGGATGAAAGGCTTTTTGTTGTGTGTGCTTTTTCATTTCATTAATATTCGTTCGATGAAAGGAAGCGGGCCGGACGCGCAGCGTCGTTCTTCCGCCAGGAAGCGCGCGCGTGCCACGAAACACGAAACAGCCGGGCAATAATAGTTGTCGGTGCGTCGCGACGCGTTATTTCGAGGCAAAAAGCGGGCATGAAAATAGGTGAGGGACACGTGGACCATGCGAAAGGTAACGTGTAGCATGAGACATCGACGATAACCGAGAAACGTGCTCTGTTGTTAAACAAAATCTTAAACGTTTCCACGCCATTCCCTCAATCCAACGCCATCCACCCACTTATTGCAATGTATCGCAGCATGCCAGCAGTTCTCGGTCTTATGTCGCGTTCATACGCATTCCTAGTAGCCAATATATATTTGCGAATTGCTCAGGATTGCGCTTTTAGCCGGCGCAGCGGGGTAGTACTTACGTGGAAGTACGGACTTTTACGCTAAGTGGCCCGCACCCGATACGTGCTCGGCTTTCTGGCCTTTAGCCCGCCGACAACAATGGGGTAATAGTATTAAAAGTAAATAGAGGCAATAACACTGGGCCCATCTATTTATTCGTGATCCTTGGTGCGCCTTTTACGCTTCGCGATATCGGGCCTGAAGTGGCTCTGCCGCCCCCGGTTGCCTTCGACACCCCATTCGACTAATACTACTTGTCTTTTGGAACTCTATGAATCACAAGGAATTCTGTCGAAATGATCTTTTCGAAATACACGTAGCAAGAGTTATAGTTTCATTCCATTATACCGACGTTAATTTCTCATCAGGTGCGAGAAAGTTTAATATATTATAATTAAGCAAATATACAAGATTCCAATTTGCAAATGAACCCTCAAGAAAGTAGCAGTCTAGCCGCGGAAGTGTAATTAATGCTGACGCACGCTTATTAGACGTATAGTTTAACGGAGTTATACGTGCATCAACATGTCATACCAAAGCGAAATTCCCAGGTCTCTCTCCAGCCTAGGAAGGAGAGACTACTGAAGTGAGAGTGATATACGGGCAAAACACGGGTAAACTACAGGTGACACATGAGAAGCAAAGGAGAAACAGCAGACACCTAGATACAGGCATCCTGTATCCAGTTAAAGTAGATAGTCCCATTAAACCGAGTGTTCCATACTAAACATGTTTAGCATTATACACTGTTTCAACACCACGATCTCTTTCCCAACGAATTTCCCACTTGCCTTCTACATTTTTGTTACCTCTACGAAAGCTCTTTCCATCCTATATGTAGTATCATATGGCATTATCCGCTGAAAAGTATAATTTTGACGCAACGAGAAATGGATGGTGTAGAGAACGCGCCATAAAATCAACCTTTTTTTCCCTTAGAAATAAAGACTAAATAATGCTGCGAAGTGCATTGTACCGGGATTCCATTAATCTCTCGGCGTTAGCCTATTCTAGTTTCCGCAGTGCACAGCCTCTCTAGCCCGAGACGAGGCACTCTTGTTTCCACAGGAACTAACGGCCGCTCGAAGTAGAGAGAGGCCGAGAGTTAAGCGGAAGCTGAAAGGTGAACGAAGAGTAATAGACGCCTGAAGGAAGAATATGCTATAAAGAGATTGCGAAATGAAAAATGATCTTTAAACGGAAAGACTAGGGCGATGGAGGGGGCGCAAGTGATAAGTAATATAATGTTAGAGATCGAGTTATATGATCCCCACGATAAACATTAAAGATCCAGATTTCCTGGGATCCCAATTTACAGGAACTCCAAATTATTACTATTTCAAACTCCCTCAATTCCTACCAGAATAAAATATGGAATCATTGATGTCCTAGCCGCAGAGCGACGTCGAAATGCAATTACTTCCTAGGACACTCGAGCGGAGTATCTATTGACTGTGTTGCCAGTTAGTCTGTCATTGGCGATGGAACATTGGCTGGAGTGTTTCATCGGGAAATTCCACGGGCATAATCGGTTCGATATTACAGCGCGACGCGATGGGGTTGCCGGGGCATGGTTAAAATGGGCCTCATCATTAAGTCATTTAGAATGCGAAATGCCAGGTCGCGGCGTGCGCGCGTGCGAGCACCGGCGAGCGAACGAGCACGCGTCACGTGACTGCTCGGAATTACTCGTTGCTATCATTATGTGCACTTACCAGGGCGAAATCTGCGGCGCATTAAACGAATTTACGGTACAGCGGGGTCCTTGCAATTATACGTTCGCCCACAGAGAGAGAGAGAGAGAAAGAGAGAGGTGGCAAAGTGGGAGAGGAGAGGAGAGGTATATGCGGGGGACGTACTGGTATGCGCACGGGGACAGAGGGTACACGTTCACATACAGAGAGAGCAAGGGCCATGGAAACATAGGTGGATTACAAGAACCTCGCTTGCACGCTCTCAATGAAGTGGCCCCTGTGCCACAAGCGGCACTCGTGTGTGCCTTTTCCCTCGAAATGTTGTATTACACGTGCGCTGACGTTTACAAACGAGCCCGGCTGAGGCAGAACTCGAGCAACCAGCGCCATCAGACCACTGTTGCTCCCAGCTACGATTGACATGCGACAAACCACACTTACTCACCGTACATGTTTTTCTCTTCTCTTGCTCTTTACTTGTAAGAAATTGGGATCGATCTTGAACGTCAGTCTGTAATTGGAAATATACGAGAATAATTAGATTCGTGTTGTGAGAGGGATAAGAGAAGATTTGTTGAGAGTGAAAGACGAGGATTTTAAGGTCTGTGTAATATCTGGATTGACGAAGTTCAATTAGTTTCGTCGCATGCATTAGTATCAGCCTTATTTCCATTATCCTGGGACAGAAATCCTCTAGCCGAGCACTTTATCCCAATAAGGTAAGAGGGCGGATCGGGTAGGTCGGAAAATCCGGCGGCGCATCTAAAGTCGGGCCATAAATTGGCCGAGGAAACCACGCTTCCACTGTGTCCGCACACGTACGAAGGCTCTAGGGTTGAGCTGTGTGCGGTGTGCGGCACAATGAAATAAGATGTGTCGCGAGTGTTCCTTCATCCAAGGTGATGCTGCTCGGCGAAGCTTATCTTTGCATTTGCCAGGCGTATGCGGGAGCACACGCCGAACTTCGGCGCAGACACACTCGCTTCGAGGAACGCGTGTACCCGCTTAGCACCGACGCGCACACACTGGCGCGTGCACCAAGAATAAGAGTAAACTAAATCAAAGAATTTCACGGATTTACGGACATGCAATCCCGGCTTCGCGCACCTAACGTCTCCGATCTTCTCGCTCGCTCTCTCACCAGTCGATTATTTCTCGCCAGCAAACCCCCGGAACACGCCATCCCCGCAGGAAGCCCACTTTCGTGAGAGGAACCTCTCCCCCGGGTATTACCGATCTCTCGACCCTGTTTCCTTCGTTGGGATCCCCGTAATTCAGCGCTCGCCGCAACATCGCCTCTTGTTATCGCTTCTTATCGCGGTCAACTTTAAATGGGATCGGGGCCTAACTTACGACGTACGTGCACACCTATTCCGATCAGATCACATTCGAGAGACCAATACTATCCCTACTATCATATTTTACTTGATATTCTAGTATTTATCCCAGTAGGGAATTGTCAATTCCCTGGCAAAACTTAAACTTAATAAACGAATATGTACTCAGAAGTAAAATTAGTATAAAACCATGAGAAACTTCAAATTGATTTAAGAAAGGTATAATTCAATGTAGAATGTTTCTTAGAAAATCATAGAGACTTTTTGAAATATACTGGCGCCGTATGAAAAAAGTGTTTCTCGGATATACGTGAGAAGTAGCAATCTGGGGAGCCTGGATTTTCTAAGGAAAACATCTGTCTCTGTCATCGAGTATTTGTTTCCCTCGAATGCAGCGCGAAACTTCCTCTCTCTCTCTTTCTCTGCGTGAATCTGTATGTTGTGGTGGTTGGGGAGTGCGCAGGATATCGTTGTATCGGACTAGAGCTTTAAATCCTCCGGCGCAGTACGTGTATAAGCAGTAAATTTAAGGATCCGCGGGAATGGCGTTCAATTTATAAAGCCGCGAGCGAGTGAGAGAAGTCGCAATCTGTTTTTTGGATTACGGCCACTTCTTCGGCGAACCACTTGACGCCGGAAGTTTTCACTTTAAAAGTATATGCGCTATACTCTCGACCATCCAACATACACACACACACGCCCATTCCTTCGTTGCACCCGCCAATAGTGCTCCAAGAAATCGAACGAAATATGCTCTGTCCGCAGGAATTTTATTTTCCACTCTAACTCCTGTCAGAATCTCTATGAGCCAGACAAGGTATAAAAGTCAACTTGCTAAGATCGCGAATGTCGAAGATTGCACGGTAATTTTAAATGCAAGTGTTGAGGAATTATTTGATGTTGTTGGAAAGTAGCGTTTTTATATTCGTCTTTTTTGAACACTTTCACAAGAGTAACCTTTTGCAGAAATGTTAGAAATAGTTGACTGATTTAGTTAGAAACCTTAGGATCTGAGTACATTTATGTTTCATTCTTACGAATGTCTGCTAAACTCCTGGTGTACGCATTCTAAACTCAAACTATTCTAAATGTGTCTCATCACCGCGTCACTAACGAGAGGGGTGAAGTCTATTGAAAATTCTAGACATCCCAAAGCAGGTAAAGGGTTTGCAGGACCATGGAGGGCATCGTGGTCGCAGCCTTTAGAAAGAGGCAGCGAAGTGGCGGACGGGTAGAAGTATGAAGAGATAGGGAGACGAGGAGAAAGAGCCGGGGTTGGAGGAGGCGAAGAGAGGCGGAGAGGAAAATGAGAGGAGGATGCGAGACTGTAAGGAGAAGTGCTGTATACAATTCGCATAGAGAAAGCTCGCTCGAGACATTTAGGATGCACATCCGCTTGGCAAGATGGCCGACCGGCTGGCTTCCGGCATAGCAGGGAGCTGACTTTCGCGCTGCCATTGTCTGCCAACTCGCGACAAAGATTTCGTCCCTTCCGTTCTCCGGCATTCCACATTTCTACCGCCCTTTCTCTTGGATCTCTCTTGTTTCTTACTGAAATTTCGGCCCCAACCTTCCACACCGGCAGTTCCCAGCTCCCTGAAACTGTCGCTTTATTCGCAGACACGCAGTACTGTTTGAAGTATCGCTCTACGCCAAAAATATACATACAGTGTTCGAGAAAACTTGAATCCTTCTGAGAAATTGGGAAAAATAACTGCAGTCAAACTGAATACTTTCTACATTACAAATTTAAAATAAGCAATCGTCAGAAACTTACTCGAAAGCTACAACAGTACATGGTCTGCACTGGCAGGATCATGGAAACATAAACTCTCCATTTTATTATTCCAACAGAGAGCAGCCAGTCGGATTTACAATCAGCGATAATTCGAGCGGGTCATATCGGACGATAACAATCCCGTGCTAAATTACCTGTTAATGAAATCTGATAATCGACATACTGTTTGCGAGGCCAGGGATGTTTAATACGAGGGAGAGCTAGCTGCTAGTCGAAGACATTATTTCTCTAATAAAGGACGTGCGCGCTCTCGATTTTAACTCTCGGCCGGCAGAGTCCTTTCTTTATGAAACCGCAGTGCCATAAATAAGTGCGGAGAGAAAAGCGAACGGGAGCGGAGAGTTTGCGTTCTATTAATAAATCGGAGGGATCGATTGGGTGCGTGTAACACAGTGACCACCGGTGGCACAGCCAATTTGCCGGAACTCCCAATCAATCGGCAGAGCAGCAGTATTTCACTGGACTGCTCGGTGCGCGTGCTTCTCTTTTTTGCCAATTAGAATATTAACGATTTATCGCCACTGCGTTTTGGCAGGCTCGAGCGGCGGGGGCGGCTTTGGAGGGTTGCGTAGGGAGACACGGAGACTAAGGCCAGAGACAGGGAGACTTTTTCTTGGAGAACGACTGGCCGCCGCCGTGTGCGATAAAGCTTTTTTGCCGAAAAAGTCCCTGTCCGTTTAAGATATTCCTGGCCGCTCCGGCTGGGGCTGGATACCCCTGTTCGCTAAAACATTCGGGAATAGGAGACGGCGGGAGAGCACTCTCCCCTGATATCCCACGGGATGAGACGCTCGACTCCGCCAGCGGCGCGGTGAACTCACCCTTATCTTACCACAGTCGCCGCCCACTTTAGAGGACCAACCTTCTCGTCATATCCCTCGTCTACCTTGACTTTACGTTACCATCTTTATCCTCCCTTGAGTGCGGACAGTGACCTTGAACTGCTGCTACTTATCATTGAAAATTTTAAGAATCACAACTATGAAAGAGTATTTTAAACAATTTACTACATTAAAAACTTCGAGAATTAATTTCAAAGTGTAGTACAATTTTCAGGACAATTTTTCGTTCACGGGGGCAAACATCGCCAGTCTATTTCATTGTTTGGCACGTACACATTCCATGGTCGGGCAGCAAGAATTATGGGGGCACTCATGGGGGTTTGGGAACGTCGAAGGTTGCGGGGATGCTCGGCCAGGGTCGCGGATTGTAATCGAGGAAGAAGGTGCAGTACGTAGGTAGAAGAGGCAGGTCTTTCGAGCACACGTTGTGTCGGTTCGCTGCGGCGATACCGTATCTCGAAGTTCAATGTTTGCACAGCTTGATTCATACCCCTTGGCCCACTCATCCCTATTATCCTGTACTCGGCCTCTCCCTCTCTCTCTCTCTTTCTCTCCTCTCGCTGCCCGTATCTGCCTATAGGACAGGATCGCCGGGAGCTTTCGTCCCCTTTCGCTCTCTTTGTGCCCACACGCTCTTGTCCGCCGAGTCGTAAGCTCTCCTTCCATCTCTCTTCTCCGTTAATCTCCCAGCGCGCCATTCTACTAACTCACGACAACTCAAAACAAACATTGCGACCACGTGACCGTCGAAACCGGCTTTCAATTCTAACCTCGTCTCTTTCCTGCCGAATTCAAAAGTGTACTCAGTGCTAATTTTAAAATCTAGAGCTGCGCTAAGAAGCGACGAGAAAAAAGAGTAGTTCTGTTGGTTCGCATAAATACGCCAGTGGAATTTAATCATTTAATGTGTCGCTAATATTCGAAGAGTAAGTGAGAAAGAGCGAGGAACAGGGACGAAGGTGGAAGGTACACAATTCAGTTTCGAATTCCAGTTTCGTGTGTGTATGGACCCGTGGGAGAACGTAAATTGCGATGCGCATCCACGCACACGCGCGCACACACCGAAGAGCTGTCCTTACAAGTGGAGAGCGGTGTGCGCGTTGGGTTTGGGTAATAAGAAGATTTGAGAAGCGCGTACGCTACCATTTGTCATTGTCAGCCTGACCTCGAATGTTAGAGAGCGCCGGTGGTGCTGGTGGCTATGTGGTCCCTCTATTCCTATGCTTTTAACAATATTGTACCCGGTGCGTCGCCGGTTGGCTTACTCTCTTTTCGTCCGAGTTCTTTTGTCGCCCTAGCGCGTCCACGCTACGACGTTCCCCCCAGTCACTCGACTTTAGCCGGACGATATATCTTCCTGGGACGCAAGAAAGACACATCCGCGCGACAGCCCTTATGCTTGTCCAACGGCCACCGTAATTTCCGACGAATTTTCCGACGCTCTTTAGGGTAGCTATTCGTTCCAGCCTTCATTCCCCTCCGTTAGTATAACAACATGCTGGGAAACGCGAGACATATTTCGCAATTTTAAATATATTTTATTGTTGATTCAAAGTGTCGCATTATTATATAAATTTACATAGAAATATAAGTAGCTTTACTTTATTATTTTATATTACAAATTTATTATGAATAGATGTATTTTGTCTGCACTATAATTAACAGACTTGTTCTCTTGTTGTTTCAGGTACGGTTCCCCTGGTGGACGTTGGTAAGACCTGACACGATTGATCGGATTCAGCAGCCTAATTATCCAGCAGCCCCAAAATTGGTAATCCAAGTTCATGTTGGCCGTGGGCAATTTTAAAACATTTTTAACGAACGACCGTAGTCAGGTGTCGGAAGAGGTGTCGCAATTAATTTCGCAAATAGAGTGAAATGATGAGCCAGTGCATATTGAGTGCGACTGGTCCAGCAAGAGCGAGCCATGGGCTGCATTTACAAGCCGCGGTGCGCCACTATTGATAGATAGATAGAGTGGCATGTTGACAGGTAATAGAAGCCGTGAAAGAGACAGATGACGCCGATGACGCTGATATTTTCCAACAGTGAAAATTACTTACCAAAATGATTGGCCGCCCCGTCACCCAAATTCCACCCGTTTCGTAATCGCTTCGGACAATTTTGAGCCAGCGCTAATTAATTTCTAAGTCGTTATATAACTTTCCTGAGAATTGTAAACATTCGTTCACAATAGAATTGAAATGGAACTTACTTATTCTAAATTTGTGGGGGGAGTGCTGGGGTTTCCAGAAGGAATCCAGACACGGAGGCACTGGAAGCCGAGCGTGCGCCGAAAATCCTAAACATACACAATCCTAAAGGATAATGCAATAACGTCCCTTTGTCATAGACGTAGAGCATGACGAGAATTGTCGGGTGGAACAGTGTCGTCGTCGTCACGACAACTGGCGCGATTATTAAATCACTGTAACACTTCTGTGTGTGTCTGGATTACCAATAATTCCTCGAGCCGAGGATTGCTCGAGTAGCTTTGCGAAATGTCAGTAGACCTGTCGGTCTCCATCCGCCTGATTCGAAAATGCGCGTCTCGTACCTTTCACCCAACCCAGAAAGATATTAAAGCTCACTCAATGCAACTGCCTCGTTGAAAGTTCTACTCGCTCTGTGGAGACGCGCGCATCCTCTCCTAAAGAAGCTTTTCTCAGGTGAATCCACTTGAACGTGTTTCTGCAACACGCTCTTACCCAGACTACTTCGCCATTCATAAGAATCTTCGGCTAGTAGAACTTGAAATCGAAGCGAGCAAGTAGAGTTGTAGCGAATTTGAACTTATCTTAAATCGGTGGATATTGATGTAATATTTATTATTTTCTAAACGATTCTCCTTATAATAATTTCTAATAACTACTCTAAAAACTGGTAAAGGTAAAATTAGTTGAGACAGGAAGTGGAGAATAGGTCAATGAAATTAAATTAATAACCACGAATTAACCCAACATTCCAGACATTTAATCTGGCTAGCCGAAACTTTATTCATTCAATGAATAATACTTAATTCATAGTGTAGTGTCGAAATTTATTGTGAGGAAACCTCTCTATGGAACGGAACTTCCAATCCTGATACCCCTGGTACAATAAAGGAGATGAGTGCGAACATTGCTCGGTTTTACATGGAAGCCGTGTTTCAGGTATGTGAGGAACAAGTCTCCTACCTTCCCGGGAATGAAATAAGCGTATTGAAGTCATAACTGTAATTCATGCGGCACTCGCAGTTCCTATCGAGGATAGGTAAGCTGCTTTTCCGTCCCCTTACACATGACAGGGGTTCTCTAGGCCGGCTACATGCCCTGTCTCTGCAGCGTATTTCAAAAAAGAAGGTAAACCGTCTCCCTCCTGCACCCTCCTTTCCCCAATCTTACCACCGCTCTTGCCTCTCACAGACCTTGCTCTTGAAACTCTCTTTTCTCGATGATCGGATCTCTTTTCCGCGCTTCTCTGAGAAATCGAGTATTAAAAGAATCATACGCAAGTCAATTATTAATGTAAGATAACCGATATTTACTGCAAATTGCTAGCTACGATCGAAACACAACAAAAACATTCAATTATCAACATTCAGTATATACCATAATTTAATAACAACAATGTAAATACCGTCGACACCCTCTCAAGAAACATAACACCCGAGGCACATTTCATCAAGCCGGAAAGATGTTGCAAGTCTTGTGAAACACCGCAAGTCGGGCAGCAAGAGCATGATGAAGATGAGGTAGAAGTCAGTGGGGGTTGCAGAACAGTTCTACATAGACTTTCGAGCGTATAATCCCGCCGAAGGGCAAGTTGGGGCAAGCGAGAAGGTCTCGGTGCTAACGAAAGAGAGAGGCTTCTTGCGAGAGGGAGAGAGCAAGAGAGAGGGAGAGAGGGTTAAGGTGGCCGGGGGCGAAGGGGTCGACTACCTCGTGAAATAACAATTCGCTTTCGATCGCGAGTAGTCTGGAAATTTTCATCTCCGCCCGGAGGCACGAGACGTTATACAGCGAGCGGGAAAGAGCCTGGAAGATCTAGGGATCGCTCTCTCGGTGGGCGGCAAAGGTGAATTCTCGAAGCGCCGGGGTTGGAAGCGGGAGGGAGGGCGAGTGTGAGAGTGAGAGAGCGTGCGGGGAGGGTAGAGGGCGCCGGAGAGGACAGAGGACGAGGGACTGTGGAATTGTAGGGGGTGTCGGGTGCACAGAGGTGGTAAGGAGCAGCACCAGCAGGGGCATGCGAAGACCATACTGCGCGAGAGGAGAGGAGAGCAGTGGGACCAGGAGGAGAGAGGAGAGAATCCGACAGGATACGAGCGGCGAACGGAGAGAGGGAGGAATGTGCTGCACGCGGGGGTGGCTAAAGAAGAGAGCCGACGCCGACGCCGGCGACGACGACGCCACCGTGGCGGCGAGAAGGCTTTAAAATAATAGTAGAACAGACCGGTGTGCCTCTCTCCTCTTGCCGAGAGGAGAGAAAGACCGCGGCGGCGAGGAGAGAGGGCTCCGCCCCGCGAAATATGGCGAGCTTCGCCAGGACCTGATTGGGTGACGGGAGGACCACGAAGCTTGCAAGCCAAGACATTGGTGCCCCCTTTTCCGCGCAGCTACCCCCCACATTTAGCCACCCTCGAGACCACCAAAGGGGTGCCCTCTTACTGCATTGAGCCTCTTGCACTTTCGCCTGAGCTTTATCTTACACCCACGTGCCACACTGGAGACTCGTACTACTACCGCTTAGTGTGTGACTGAGAGAAAGCCCGAGGGAGAGAGAGGGAGAGAGAGCGAGCGAGCCTTTTGCTGCTGAAATATCCTGGCCCATTGTCTGGACTAGCCGGCCAGCACGGCCGTGGCCACGGCCGCCCGCCACCCGCTCGATATCACCCACGTGGATGGATAATTCGAACAGATCCCTGATAGACACGTTCTGTGGATCGAACACTCACGACAGCCTGAAATAATTCATAAGATTGCCGTTGGGAAACAGTGGGGATTGTGCCGGGGATTGGGTTTTAGAACGGGAGTGATTTATAGTGGCCGCACTCTCAGTACGGAGCCAGTAGTAGTGCCTGAAATAAAGCAGACACGGTACACCTTGTGATTGACTTGTACTACTTAGTACTAGAATATTGCTCTGATTAACCCAATTCGATCTTCTAAATTTATAAAGAGCAAATCTCTGTAAATGGAAATTCTTACAATATTTCATTGCTTTCGCGAGCGATTTATTAAATTATTACAAAAATAGTGTAAACTTTGGTGAAGTTTGCAAGCGTGAGAGAAAAGCTAGAAACAGCGAGTGTGGTCAGTTCGAAGGGAGGGAATAGCATTAGGATGCAGCGAAATTTCCTTAGGCAGCAAGCGGTCAGCCTGAGGACGAGGCTGGCACGCTCGATATCCCTTTTGCATGCGGAAATCGTCACGGTTCGCGTGAGGTCGAATTCAGTTCAGGATCGAGGTGGTCAGCAGAACGAGCTTCCGGTCTGGAGAGCCGATAATCTCGTGGCAGGGGTTCCGGTAGTGCCGGACTCCGCACGCATGGAGTTGTCAATCAGAGCTGATGGTGTCCCGCTGGAACGCGTCCGCTCTGGCTGGCTGTCAGGCTCTCGCTACTCGCAGCGGATATATACGAGATCCGGACGCCACACGACGTCCCTGGTATTCATGCGATCTATCTGATCGTCTTCCTGTTCACGGCTGCTAGTATGATCACTCTCTGCCTCCTCTAACTCAATATCTCTCTCTCGCCATACCACTTTCCCTCGACAGGTTGCCCTACGTGCTTCCAAGGGCTAGTTCTAGCTCGTTGGAGCCCCGCTGGCCACTTGTCGCCAGTAACTTCTATGCTCGCGCAGAACATGATAAACAACACCGAAGCCCACCTTCCATCGCACTTCCAATCAACAAATAATGATGATAAAGTACACATCATTCATTTCTATCTTTATACCAAAGTCTAGCTATTCCACGATTTTAAAAAACTAGTGGAGTCTATTGACCCGTGTTTCACGAATGATATCACCAATACCGCAAACTCTTATGCTAAAAAAAGAAAAAAAAAAGAAATCCGGACTCCGGCTATCCAGAGAATTCTGCGAGATGAATGGGCGTTGGCCAGGCAGGATTCTTTCCAAATTAGAGAGATGTTCGCGCCATCGATTCGTCCAGCGATTCACAAAAATCCCGTGCATCTCGCGGCTCATGTTTTCCAGCCCTCGGTGCAAACGAACGCGCACCCCGAATTAGCGGGAGATTCCGCTCGGGCTCGATGGTAATTGGAAGCAGTCGTTTTTGCCGTTTCGTTGCAATTGGTGGCTTGGTAGACAGCGCTAGGTAGTTGCGCGGGCGACGCGGTAGGCTAAAGGGGAAGAGCGGGGGTGGATGGGTAGTACTTGTTTGCGGATAGGGTACGCCGAGAGATTAATCATCCGCGTTAAGCTCGGGCAAGACGTATACGCGTCGCTGGTTATACCAGCTTAATCCAACGGGCTCGGCTCACCCCTTTACCACCAGCCACTTCGCTTCTTCACTGCTATCCTCACACCTACCATCTCCCTCACTCTCTCACTCTCTCTCGCTCTCCCTCCGCGAGATGTAACCTGAGAGTTCCTCGTTATAGTGGGTTATGCGTCTGCCTCCACGTGGGCGAGGCTCCCTAACCTCAAATCTCTTACTTCGTTTCCTTCCCTCGGTCTTGGTTGCTGCCTCGCAGATTTACGTGTCTTGCAGCCTCCCAAATAAGCATAATATTCCCTCGGCGAGATGCATTTGCGCAAATGGTGAGTTAGGATGCAAGAACTAAACATTTCTGAAATATGTTGGTCGATGTCGGATGTTTCTAATATCGAACCGCATTGGGCGATTGGAAAATTAGAGAGAATTCAATAAGAGAAGACTTGCAAAAAGTGTTTTCGACGCTTGGACCACTGCGTGCGTTATTGATAACAGGTTTCAGTGAGGGAGGAGGAGAATAACGTGTGTCGGGGATTCACGAGGCGATAAAGAGGGGAGGAACCAGTGGAAATTTGATATCGTCGTCCCTAGTGCTTTCGACTAACATTGTCGGGCCAATACAGGACGCACCTGAGCACTAGCTTCGCCGTCCTTTTCTCTTCTGCTTTTTTTCTGTCACTCTCTCGTTGTCTCTGTACCAGCTCTCCCTTTGTTTCCCGCTCGCAAGCTCGTAGACCGTCGAGTGGCTTGGAAAAAAGTGTCGCGCATGAAAATTTAGGGTGCTTTCAAAAAGACGATGTTCTCGCATAATGAAATACCCCCGGCAGCCTACTTATATACCGCCCCCGAAATGGCACGCTCGTGCATGCGATATTTCAGGGAGCAACGCGCGCTCTCCTCAAGGATAATGGCCGCCCACCATACTTGCAAATCTCTTCCAGCCTCAAATACTAGAAAAACCAGCATCCCATCATATACAAAAGCCATGAATTAAAAATAAAGGTTCGAAAATTTAATATTATAAAAAACAAGACAATTAACAATTGTCGAAGATGCCAGACTGATGATAAAAATCATTTAAAACATTTACTGTAACTGCTTATTCACACGCTTCCATTTTAATACGATATCTATGACGATCTCCATTAATCAGTCACCGTGGTAAATTTCACAGTGTAACGCGAGATTGAAGAAGACGGACAAATTGAAGGGTGAAGGCTGTAATTCCAAGCTAGCAATTTTGTCTCTTTATAAGGGGGTTGGTCGTCACTCGCTCTCTGCTATTATAAATCGGCTGTGAATCGCTGCGGTATTGGTCAATTATAGACACTCCCGTATGCCCGTTCTTGGGCAAGGGGCTACACGCACAATTTTCCGTGGACAGGCCCTGTCGATATTCCCCTCGTACATCTTCCGCACCGGGTGTCCCGCTGAAAGCGAGACCCAATAAAGGCCAACACGGTGAACTGCACTCGCGAAACACTGCACTAACTATCAGGCCGAATCAGTAGGTGCTGAATGAACCAGCAATTCGATTTCAGTGCATCACCCTTTTCAGGCTCCCGTCTATTGGAGCTTCCCCGAGATGATTGAACTCGCTCGACTAGAATGTGTACTAGGAACACACAGAGTCTTATTCGGAAAACCGAGTTTCCGTCTTCCACTGATAAACAACATGATTCCTTTAGTTGATTTGTCGGTGGAAGTCTCGTATTTTATTTGAGGTTTAATCTCCGATAAAAAGTGGAAACTTTCACCGTCAAGGAATTTCATTTATATTTGTTTCAAACATTCCACTTTTAAGAATCAATATTTATCTGTAAGACCGCAAGTTTGGCGTTATTCAAACTTGTCGAAAGCTGTTGGCAAAGGCTTATAGATGAAGCATAACCGTCTGCCTGCACGGTAAACGTATGACAAAAGCCCGAGATCTCCAGGAACAGCGTGCGCATCAATATCAACTCGAATCGAGGTATCGTCGGGGCATCTCGGAAGTACGTAATTTATATCAGTGATCGATAGGGTCGCTCAAACATTCACAGTGCCGTTTATACCTAGCGGCAATGTATCCAGTATCCAGAGAGCTTGCACGCACGAAGAACGGAGAGGCACACACATTCTACCGATAGAGGGCTGCCTTGTGTGTATGTATGTAGATGGGAGATGGAAGCGGGTGCGGCTACTTTCCACGCGATGGAATGTTAAAGCTAACTGAAGCGTTGGACCCCATGAATAACAAATGCACAATCTCTAGCTGCCCTTCCCCTTCGCCACCCCTCTCGACCACCACCTTGGCCACCCTTCCTTACTCTTCGAACGGCAGAACTTTCCCCGAGCCCTCATCCTCCCATTCTCCGGCCACGGGTGAACCTGGCAAACTTTTAACTGGATACATTACCTGCTTGACTACCAACGGCTTTCCTTTTTCCTTCTCGCTCTACCCCCTCCGCCCTACACCGCTCCTTTTTCCTTCCATCCTGCGTCCCTAGTCGAGGCCTTTTAAACTCCTCCATTTTGGCCTCTCGTTTATTGCCGCTGTCACAGCGAGCGAGTGGAGAAAACAATGAGGAATTGTCACGGCTTCAACGTTATCGTTTGTTCCTGCTTTGACGGATTACGCATTCGCATACTTCAAAGCATTCTTTTCGAATTGTTATGCTTTCCTGACGCAACAAAGACAGCACGGTATTATTATTAAAAAAGAAAATTCTGTCGACCATGAGAAATTCATGTTTGCGAAGGTTCTGTAATGCACAGGATTATATTAGTTTAAGTAACTCGAGGGAGAACTAATGTAAATTTCAAACAAGATGCCAAATCCCAAGATGAATGAACGAAACGAATAATATCACCGGTGAAAGGGAAGTTTCTTCTTTTTTGTAGGAGACCGTGACTTTCGTCAGGGTTTGGAGACTTTTCTCATAGTAAAACCGTTTTCCCCCACCTCCGCCGCCCTATCGCTCGGATACTTGTGGGAAGTTTTATATATAAATGAATAAAATTATTCCTCTATGGAAGTTAAATTACTTTATAAAAGTTGCGGCGAAAGCGGGGATCCACAATAGATAGCTGCGCCCGCTCACGGAGATTTGCATTTAATTCGGGATCACCGGCGCGCAAGAGGATCGTTACTTTCCTCATAATAATGAGGGAATCTTATGGCTACGATACATTTTACATAGTTATACCGTAACCCCTCAATGACACGGCTACTTTTTGGTCGATCGAATAGACTTTCATAAAGAATTGACATCGAACAACGAAACCAACGATTTGAGAAAGCACGCTCATTAAATTATTATACAATAACTTTACAAAGTAAAAGCCAAAAGTAAAGGTTAAATTATCACATTTTATTACCCATCGGTAGATATACTATTGCGAGGTAGATATTTCAATACAGGCTTTAATTAGCACGAGACCAATTACAAACTCTGGTCGGTCCTATTTGTTGGAACGGATCAGCTTCAAAAAAGCGAACCAGGCGAGATTATATTTTTATGTACCGAGTCACAAATGAATCTCTCGGCTGATTATGAGTCGCGAAATCCGAGCTGGCGTTGCTTTCCTTCCAGGACGACCCTTAGTATCCAAACCCACCCCCGCACCCGCCCCCCCTCTGCTGCAGTGCGCCCAGCAGGCTGCCATCTAAGAACTCGAGCAAATATTGGTTTTGTCTAGTGGCCCCGCGATTTGCATAATTAAATCTGGACGAGGAGCTGAGAGACAGAGAGAGAGAAAGAGAGAGTGATGAAGGCATGGTAGGGCAGGGCTGTGTCGAGAGTAGTGGGAGAGAGAAAGAGAGAGGAACAGCATGGACCAAAAGGGGCCTGCCTCGATAGACTGGGCGTAAGGTAGGCGCGCGCAAACGGCGAAAATAGGAATAATTAAAACTCGGCCAGCTTATTTACTGGGCTGCCTGAGTGTACCGGCGCGCGAGCGGTCGCTGGCCTGCTCTGGTCTCAGCTACGGATTTATTAAGGGATGCTGCAAGCCTTCTCTCCCTGCGTAGTCCTGTGAAATATGTGGAAGTTCACCGTCCTATCCCGCTGCCGGACTGCCCCGCAGCTGCCGCATATGCCCGGCTTTCGCGGAATTCTAGATTTTTTGTCGCCAGATTTATGCATTCATTAGAGAGAAAATGTTTGATGTGCCACTATTTGTGAGCTTCCGCATGCATGGATCTCGGGAGTTTTTCGTGATTAAAGCCGGATTACGGCAGGAGCTTTTTATAAAGGAGGACTTTTCATACTTTCGATTGGCACTTGTTAACCACGGAGGACTGCCAGACGCTAATTAATCGATTTATCTTTCCTGTGGATACGCAACTGTAATTGCAACATGGGATCACAACTATTCTTACATAATTCCAGGTTGCTACTATGAGCGTAACAAGTCGACGATACCTTGGCGAAGTTGCTCCGAAAAACAAGTAATCGAGCGAGCATAAAGTTCATTGAAATTCAGTAAGTTACATGGGTGGGGGGAAGCTGAGTGCTCTACTTCCGCCGGAAGTTCAAACAGTCAGGGCAAAAGTTACCAACCCGTTGGAAACGCGATCTAAATAACCGAACATGGAAAACTATTAACGGCGAGTAACGAGCAACAAAATTCACTGGGCTGCCGTAAAATGTTTGCCAAAATGCACGCGTTGGGAATCGATTTTATCGTAAACGTGCTCTATCGTTTCTACGCAAATTCACGGTTTATTCTACTAGTGCGGCGCCGCGCGCCACCGCCGCCGGCCGAACGATGCCCGCACGCGCGCGCGCTCACACGCATTATTATACACCGGGTTACATGTTTGCGCACTAAATGTTGACGGCCTTTATGCCTGCCCGTTTATGCTCACTTTGGTGCGACTTCCTTCGGAAATTTGCCCCCGGCCGCGCTGCACACTGGGATATTTGCACGGGTCTGCCAATACAGATATTACATTGGTCAAGTGCGTTCGCAAAGTGGCAAATAGCAGCCGAGCTGTGGCAACTACATTGCGCGACCATTAAAAGGTACTCGGTATGAACGATGGATTTCACGGCTGTACTGACACTCGCAATTTATTCTAACGCGAACCCATCATACTTTTTTATGCTTCCCATTGAAATATATCATTGAAAAATTCCTGATTGAAACCTTTTAAACATCTGTTTATAAATCTCTCATGATGATTTACTTGCTAATCACAAGGCCTATTAACATTCTTGAATACCAGCACTCGGTAATCCCTTGAAAAGCCACGAATGTGTAATTAATTCGAGCATTAAACACGAAATCGGGGCTTGCAAATGAGAGACAAGCCAGCTTCTCAATCAATCATGTACCAATAACGTCTCAATTCACGCGTAAAGCGAGCGTCACAGGCCTAAGTCTCTCAGTGACAAATCACTAAGTGGTAGGTATCAGGATGTAGTAGATGTAAGGGTGCAGGGGGATTTGTAAAACAAGGCTGGAAATTAAATACCTCCTCGAAAGCTTGGTGCCAGTGGGCCTGGCCTGATGGCTGGCAGGGTGATGAGTGATGATATACACTTTCCTGAAATTGCTACTCGATGAGAGAGGGCCACACACACACACACACACACCAACGTGCGCGTGCGCATCCACGCTCACGTATTTGAAGCACACTCTACCCTTCATGCTTCCACGGTGATAGATATTGTGAATGACGCCGAGAGAGCGAGTAGTAATTGTTACATCGCATGTCTGATCGCGCAAAACGCTAGAACCTCGAAGTAGTATAGTGGAACGAGAGCCAGAGCGGCAAGTGGATCGCCTAGGATTGATTTATTGCCACTGAAGTGTACGTGAAACGCACTTTACCGTCTTCCACGGACTCTCAAAGACTCGACTCAGTCTTTCATGCTCTAAAGTTTCTTCTCTCTTAGTTTACTCTGGTTGTACAAAGACTCGCATAGTTTTTAAATGCCTTCTGTTCATTTTGATAGTCATATAACACTGAATTCAAAGAAGAGTAACTCGTCTTTAGTTTTTTCTGCTCATTCATCTCTGCTTTTGTTATTAATAACATTAAATTGTCGCGGAAATTCAACCGTTGAATCTGAAAGTAACTTTTAACATAGAAATTTACAGTCTCACATTTTCCTCTGCCGCATTCCGGCTTTGAAGCTCCGCAATGAACTGCAACATACACTCTCTCTCTCTCTCGCTTACTGCAAAGAAGCACAAACTTTTGTTGAAGTACACTGGCACTGAAAAATTCCTCGAGCCACTCTGGCTTTCCACCACCGAACCCTGCTTTCTGAATTCGTAAAAAGGTAAACGCTGCTGTATTTAATACTAATCGCACCAACCTCTTAGGTTTCCCGGATCCGGCAAAAATTAAAAAATCGATATGAACTTTGATATGAAAGTTTAATTTTTCGAAAATTCAAGGGATAATGTTTAATCTCAGTATTTACTGATAGGAAGGATACTCTTTCTTCGAAGGTTCCAAATCCTTTACTGCTTAATTCAGATATCATTTAATTTCGAGTTTGACATAAGTTGTGTCAGTAAAAGGCTGACAAGTTAGCAAGGAGGAAACTCGGTAAGCCAGTGTGCTACCATTAGCAATACAACAATCAAGAGTAAGAGGGGTTAACGGTAACGGGCGGAAGTTACGTGTGCAAATACTCATTAAGACTTTCGCGGTAAACCGGACAGTGGTATTCGGTGGAAGTTGCAGTCGGAGCCGAGTTCAATAGTTGGCGGCTTAATTCACCGATTCTTCGGTGTATACTAAAGATCGTCCGGCAGGTCCGTTGGGTAATGGAATCCGGTATCTCGTTTTGTGTGTAAATGAGAAGGGGGTATTCGTGCCACTTGGGGCACAGAGCATGCCACTGGGAGACAGAGGAGTGGGAAGAACCGATGCCGTTAGTTACATTAGCGTGTGTACATGTGCGCGTTATTACGATGGTGTATATATGTATCCCGCGTCCATGCCGATGGTTAACGATAATTGGAAACATCCCTTGCGCCACATACCTATCGATTCTTCTGCCCTTCCACCGCCTACTCATCGAGGAAGTGGGTGCTGCCTACGATTAACTCGTTGCACTGACCTTTCGCCACTTTTTCTCCAGACATATTACTTGTTAGCTGAGAGAAAATTAAGTTTCGATCCACTACTCTACCTTTAATAGTATTTTAATGAACTCTTGTATACCTGGTTTATATTTAGAACAAGGTAATTCGCTATACTTGCTTACTAAACTCGACAGGAAATGCAATTTTCTTCTTTTAAGAGTAAGTTTTGCACTGTTTTCTGTAATAAGAAGTGCGTAATACATTATTGCACACTTTTGAGCTACCCATTTACAGACGCTCATTGTGCTTCATTAGCACAATGAACTGGTTCGTGTAATTGCTGCTTCGATTAAACAACTTAGTTTTCTCTAGTCACGATTTACACTGCTACATCCCGTGCAATTAGAGTCAAAGAACTATAGAACGCTCGCGCGGCTAACCTGCCGAAATCCAGTGGGATAACAATTTATTTAGGGTTGAAATCACGCTCGCACAGCCTGATTACCGCAAAAGTTGGCTGCACCTAGTCCTAATCCGTGAGATAACGAGAGAAGTATGTAGCGTGCGTATCAATACTTAATTTACCGAAATCGAGCGAGTTGTTGGTCGCATGCAACGCTTGCCACTAAACAAAATAGCCTCTCTAAACTGCTTATTCTGCCTAATCTGGAAAACGAAATGACTTTGGATTCGCGTAAACGAGTGAGACTATTTCCGAGATGTTTTTAAATAAATAGTTGACTTACGAATGTTGTTATTGAAAAGGGTATGAAAAATAGTTTACCTTAAAAGTTCGATCATCGGTAGATTAAATATAAGTTAGAATGTGAAGACTTTCCCCCTCGAAAACTCATTTGGGCAACATTTATAAAAGGATTTCCAGAAGGATTTAATACATTCCGCGGTCGAAGGTGAACTTGGCGAGAGGTTAGCTTGGATGGATACCACAGGGGCACGGGCTGAGGTTAGATTAAACTCGAGTAGGAGCCCAGTGCCTCCTGGGATGGCATGGGAGGGCTTAAACAGTTTTAATCTATGCCTAGGAAGCTCACGTGAAAACAAATCGCGGCCTTATCACCACCTGTGCGGCAGATAACAACTTTTCCCTCTGGTTTCGCCCTCCTCTTTTATTCCAGGCCCCTCGAGTGTCTCTCTCCTTTCTATCCGCAGCGATTTCTGGCCTTCTCTACTTTTTGCTACCTGATTCTACCACTTTTTACGCCCCCCCCCCCCCCCCCCCCCAAACAGAGTGAGCACCCCGTCTCCCTCATCCGTGGCTTGTCCTTTCTCCTGTCCTTCCATTTCACTTCAGCTTAACCTCCTCCCGATGCCACACTCTCTCCCTCTCCCTTTGTCCCATCCACCCCTTCCTCTCTTTTTCCGCCAGCAAGCTCCGCATGAACTGCCGGCCGCCAAAGCCGCCCGCGCAACGGATGCACCGATTAAACTTTCGAAAACTGTTTGCATGAATAGCCAAGCGTTGCCAGCACGTGTGCCACCGCGCTGGCTACTAACAATTAACACGCTGGAAATGGAGAAGCCGCCCATCGGTGCAGGGCTTTCCCTTTCACCAGTTCCAACTCCCATTTCTCTGGTTATATGTTAATTAGTTAAATCCCTGTTTATCGGTTGGAATTTCGATGATGATCACTTTCGGAAAAGTGTAATAAGGATTGGTATTCGCAAAGTTCCTTGGATCCGTTATAGTACGCAATACTGACAAAACTTTCCATTTAATCCGGAGCACAGGCCGTCGACCATAAAGAGTTTCGCCATCGAGGAGAGCGGCATTTCGACTGATCACTGACCACGGAGATATTTTTTTACGATATTGAACGTTGTTCTGTTACGCACTCCGCGGAATGGACCATAAAGTAGCGGAGGCGAGCGGCCTTAATAAAACGGCAACACGCTTTCCCGCGTAAACGTGATTTCTCCCCGAGCAAGAATTCCGCTTGGGAATATTGGCGAGGCAACGTCCTGCTTAAGGGAGAAGCAGACTTCGGACTTTTCCCCCTTTCCATAGCTGCCTAGACCGAATCTAGTTTGATAGCGGATGAGAGGAGCTTCCCCGGACAATAGATTTCCGTGCTCGCACAGTGCTGGCGCCAATCTGGCAGGACTGCGCGCGAATAAAAGCGGCAAATGAATTAACTCTTGGCAACAAATCACGACACGAATAACGTCTCGCACGCGCCTTCGACTGCTTGCGAGCTGACTGGAAAAATAAAGGCGCGAGAACTGGATCGTTTAGGGGGACGAGAGGACACACCAATAGCGGCGGCAAGACGTGTACGTAAACGAGAAACGCTCCTCTAATAGGATTACGCTTCGCACTCCTCTCTATTTTAAGCCGGCGAGCCTGTAATTACATTGGCTGCCGTTATTAAGTGCGCGTATATCGATACTGACGAAAGTGAACGCCGCCTTGCTGGAATAACAATGCACTTTCAAAGTGGAACCAGCTCTTTATCGATGAAATTAGCAAAGAAATTTGAGATCGAACGGTTTCCCTATCAATAAATATTTTTCATTGAAAGGGAATCTGTTCTTGAAGATGGAGACTGTAGAAATTAAAGGATTAACTCTACAAAGTATACAATAATCGCTTTATCGGATCAGAGAAAACTGAGACTGAACAAAATAGGAAGAGGCTTGGGGATGAAAGAGGTGTCAATCGATTACAAGTTCCAACTGACGAAGTATAGCCGGTAAGCCGCGAAGTAAAAATAGGATCCGGTGTCATAAGCTTTTTAAACCGATAGCGCGCTTATCGAGAAAGAAGCGCGGGGCGAAAGAGCAGTTCAGTCCCATCGAATTACCTCGAACAACAAGTAACGTACGTCCGGAAGCACTGCGATCATTGTCACAAACGATTTACGATAAATGTGCGGCCACGTTCTGGCTTCACCTGGAACCCCTTTAAACGATGCTACCTTAAAGAATAAGTTCTCCCTTTCAGCTGCCTTTTTTCAATAAAGGACTTATTAAAGCCGATACACCACTCATCACCGTTTACAATCAACGCGACTCGAATCGATTAAAAAATTCGAAATATTTTTAAAAAATTCAATACTCTAAAACAAATCACTAACTTCTATTGACTCATTCTAACAATACCAACACTATCATTGCCATACAACATTTCCCCCGACATTATCCCTGTCTCTGGCAGAATACTCACGCACACACAACGAACTACTTAAGAGCGGTGCGAGCGGGGCGGCAGCGCATTAGCCAATAAATCGAGTCTGAAACGGGAAATTCATTAACCCAGAACGATAAATAACCAGGTAGAACGGCGAGAGAGACAGAGAGAGATAGATAGATAGATAGATAGAGAAAGAGAGAGATGGCCCGCGCGCGCCTACGTGTCTGCGCGGGTTCGCGAGCGTTTCCCGGGGAACAATAGTTATCGTATATTTATGCAAAGTTGCCGGCTCGTAGGGACAGGTGAGGCAGAAGGGAGAAGGGAGAAGGGCGGCTAGGGGTAGATAGGTTCCGAGCCGGGGGGGGTTGTCAGTGACAGGGGGAGGCTGCTGGTGCTGGTCGGCCGCTAGTTGGGGCGGTGGAAAGCTAGAATGGCTGGCATTGTGTTTCCATCGTGCTATTATAAAGCTCCGCGGCCTTCTACTCCTCGGGGTATACGGCGCGACGCGAGCTCTCTGTTATTACAGACATGCTTGCGCTACCTACCATCCAATGGTACAAGCGAGCACCCTGCGAGGGGCCTCGCAAGTATCCTCCCGAGTCATTCCCCCCACTGCGCTCTTCTTTCTCCGATTTACTCGCGTTCATTAACAGCTCTTTGCTCGCGATCACTCCAATCTCTCGCTCCGATAATGTTTCGTGTGACTGGGTTTATTCTGGGCAATTGTATATTTGTATTTTGTTTTAGCAGAAAGTTTGATAGTGCGGAGGACTTGAATGACAATATTGTTTTGAATAATTAATCGATGCATGGTTTTATAATAGTTTTGTATTACTGCAGGATTTTCGAATAGAAACTAAACACTTGCCAGGCAGTTCTGCCGCGAACTTGAAAAACGACATTTTCCGCCCGAAATCATGCTGGTATTGTTGGTCGGCTAGCAATAGGCAGCGGGAGAGCCAGGAGGAGAAAGAAAGTAGAAAACCCAGTCAAAAGACAGCGGTATCCGCGAGCGGTTTTGAGCAGGAACAAAGCATTATTCATCGAGGATGTTTCACAGTGCTTCCGCCGGAACAATAGCAACATAAAGTACCGTGGCGGGCATGCAGTTTTTAAGTTCGTAGCGGGGGCTAAAGTGTCGTCGGATTACATAGTCAGAGCGTCGTTCAATATTTCCCTTTCATTATTTACCTCGAGCAGGGTGTCCCGAGCACCCGTCTCCGGTCTATTTTCTCCAGCTAGCGCCGCTATTTTTAAATTATCAACATCCAGCTCTATGAAATGAGAAGTAAAGAACCTTTAAAGGAGAAGTATCATAGCAAATATCACGTTCGAAATTAAACTATTTTCTCCATTAAATTTATAAGTCTCGCGAATCACATTAAGTGGAAGGTTCAACACAATATCTTAAAACTTGTGCCGAGCCTGTTGCCACATAAATCCTTTGGCAAATTGTCAAGGGAACGTGTACAAAATGTGCAATGTATCCGAAGATGTCTGGCAGGGTCTTCTTAGTGGCATGCGCAAGGGTATTAATTCAAATCCGATTTATAAGGCCGCAATGCCGACTTCCTGGTCCAACTGACCACCGCGAGAGCATATCCCAAAGTCAAAGGGCGAGGGTTTTGTGAGTTCTAGGAGCTCCTACGGCTTCCAAGTTCTCGGATAAGAAACCAGGCGTGCCGTGCCGTAGATCAGGAAGAGTCAGCCGAGCGACAACGCTCCTGCACGCTAGGACGATTTCACTGGCAGGGCAGAGTACTCTGTCCGGTTGGGAGAGAAACTCCGAAGTGACCAAGCAAGAACAGCCGGCCTGAAACCGCAGTGTCAAGTTTCCAAATTTCCGGGCGCTACGAGGTCCACGGGAGGAAGGTGCGAGTAAGAGAATGCGATGGGCAGAAGCAAGAAAGAGAGTGAGAAGGGCCGAAAGGGGCAAGTTTCTGTTTGACTCTGCACCCTCCCTCACTTTTACCGACCTCCTTCTCAGTAAACTCTCGACTTCCACCCCTTCCTTCTTCAACATCCCCTGTATATCTTGCCCCTCTTCCTCCTCTTCCTTGCACTCGCGCCCCTTCTCTCTTACTTGGCATTGCGAGCCTCACTGCTTCTCTTCAACCTTTCCCTCCCCAGTAACGCTCTATTTCTGCTTGGATCTGCGGCAAATTAGTCTAAACTCCTCCACGATGAATCGCAGCCTTGGAAATCAAGCGCGAGACTTCCTGTGCATGATGATGATTATTTTTTGAATTAATTTATTACATAAGTTGTATCCGTTACTTATTATCGGAGGTTAATTAATTCAGACGATCTTCGATACCAATAGCAAAATGAAGAGTAAAGCTAGGCTGTATTAAATGGAATTGCATTACGTGCATTTTGAAAATTGGAAACTTCACGGAGAAGTATAATTATTAACTGCGCGGTTAACTATCCCTCAAAGTGAAAAAGTTTCTGCCGAAAGTTCAAGCTTCCGCGGTGCTGGGAGCTGGAAATTTTGCTTGTGCGATAAGCGCTACCGTGGCGTAGCCCGGTAATTAAAAGAACGTCACGTAAAGCTGATCGTAGCTTACGAAATACCACACATAAGGAACCACGGTTACAGCAAAAAATACTGATGCAAGCAACTTGATAGAATAGATGGAAATTTTCTAAATTTCCTGTTATGATATATTAGACGCCTATCTGGATTCATGTTATTAAAGGAAATGGTAGATAGACATGGGTAGATATGGAGGGTAGATCTAGTAAGAAGCTTCCATTCCATTCCCGATATCAAAATCATCCTCTAAACATGGATGGGCATGTACCATCCATTTCTGGAGAGCGGGATGTATGTACATATCTTGATAGTCTGCTTTTCAGTCAATCGATTATTGGCTTTTCAATAAGACGAGTTTTAAGTTGTTAACGAAATATGCTTTCCATATATTTGTTGCAATTTTCTCTAAATACACTATTTTACTTGCTCTTCGTGTGAACGAAATATTCTTTCTATAATTGGGGAAAGAATCTGCAAGCTCTAAATCGAACATTTGTTGGAACCACATTTATGGCGGTTATCAAACAGCTGTGTTAGTAATGATGTCGAACAGAGAGAAGCATGAGCGGGACTATTCTCCTCTGGACGAATTCTGGCGTCAGCCCCGGAGCGGCAGAAGATATTTTAACTTGTTAGATGAACCGGATTATCCCCATCGTCGCCATTTCAAGGGGAATTTAATTTTCTCCATCCACATCAGAGGTCGGATAGAAGGCGCGTATAGAGGAAAAAACGAGATCGAGAGAAGGAAAGACACGAGGGCGGACAGCGAACGCGATTTCAGGCTACGCCAGGCATAACAGTGCCAGACAAACTGGATTGCTAGTACTCCCACTTCTCCCTTTCCCTGTTTCCCTCGCTTTTTCCACATTCTCTTCTTCCTCCCGTCCTCCCTCCGCTCTGGATACATGGTTGTACGTCTTTCCAATGGCCTACGTGGGATTCAGACACGTAAGATGAAAAGATCAGTGGATTAAGTTCACTGAGTCGCAACCTGAACGTACACTCGCCGAAACGAAATGCTCGAAATCCTGGAACCCTGATCGTACAAGAGAACGATGCATGGGAAAATGTTTCTGATTGAAGGAACTCAAAGTGAAATTGACGAATCTCCCTGTTAAAATAGAACAATTGTTCATGATTTAAATTCTCCGCATATAATTATTGTATATCCCAATTAATCCATACATGCGCCCATACAATCCATTCTTTACATCTGCGTACGATGAGCCAAAAAATACCAATTTCAAAGGAACACATATCCCAAGCTCACTCCATACTGCTCTGAACAGTAACGAAAAACGAAGGGGAGTCATCCAATGGGATTGAATAAGCCTATACATGAAAAAGACCAGCGCGGATAAAAAAAAGCCTATTGAATCATTGAAAACCAGATCTGACTCGATATGCTTTACCAGAAATGTTACTATCATCCTTGACCAAGAATAGTGGGCTTACAAAAATAGGACGATGAATACATGTAAAAGGTATATGATAAATTCTAAAACGATATGTCGCAAAGAGGAGTATTGGACCAGAGTACATGCGACTGAACTTTAATCCGCATGTGGCTAGAGAATAGAGGATCTCGATGGGAGAGTGTGTGGGGGGGTTGTGCGATGGCACCTCTGCTTTGGGGAGGAGGGCCAGCCACGCCGGACGAGTTAAAGGGGATATGGTAGAGGGCGGTAATGAATATATTTGCATATCAGGCCCGTTACCGAACGCGTTACTGGCGGCAAGGTATGGTGTACACCATGGAAGAGAGAGCGAGAACGCGCGACTGCCAAATATGCATGCATCTCGCCCCGAGGCCAACCGTCCGTGGCGACGCTCACTACCAAACCCAGTCCAGCCAGACTTCCCAATGCATAGAGCTCTCGAAAGAGAAAGATAGAGGGTGGAAGGGAACGGAGGGAGATAGGGAGAGGAGAATTGTCGATTAGTTTGCAAACTAGGCACAAGTGCATTCCGTGCCGCGGCCATGCATGCCGGTGTACCTGGCCAAGCGTGGATTTTCACGCCCACTTATATGTACGTCCAGTTATACTATATGCGCCACTGACTGCCCACCTCAGAAATAGAGTGGGATTGCTCTTTCACACGTGGAAACTCACTCCATAATGCACGCACTTGTAATTACTGGTATTAATAACTCTGGATCGCCTGGTTCAGTTACTCGATTGAGGCTGTATTAATTAGAACGATTTTTAATAACTGTGTTTCTTCTGATTTTACTGTAAAAAAAAATATATATACTGCTAGTGTTTACATTTAAACGCGATCTGAGCTTGCGGCGAAAGCTCGGATAGTGGTTCCAATTTGCTGCCAAATTATGTGTGCGCCGGTGGACGTGAGAATATGGGTGCTATTAGTACTCCGTCTATTCCCTGGCGATTCCACTCTCGATCCCCGAGGCGAAAGCTTCACAGTGTGAAGGGTTGCGCTCGTGGAAAGCTCGAATATGCTGAGTTTTACGCGAGCACAGAAGCAGGACTACCCTGGTGAAAGAAGAAGAAGAAGAGTACAGGGCGCAGGAGTACTACATGGAAAGTGGCGATGGTGTGGGTGGGCGAGAAGACCACAAAGGCTGCGGTCGGCCCGATTTTAACCGGGCAGACGTGTCCCCGGCAATTATCGAACTTTTAATGTCCGAAAGGGCCCTGTTTCCCGGCTGGCTTACGCCAGACACGTCCATTGTCAGATTGTCGACGCCTCGTGTCATTGCCCTTGGCTCATATCCGCCAATGCAACCCACGTAAAAGCTGGGCCTCTCAAAATAAAAAGACACGCCACCCTCGGCGATCCATGCTCTCCAAATTAATCTTATTACATATTCTATGGGACCGTGGACATCCAATGGACTCATTCTCAATGGAAAGTCTTGAGCTTTTTATTATGATGTTTGCATTATTTTTGAGAGCCGGTGTTTTTAAAAGATATTTATGTTCTAGCAAATTCTAATCAGTCGAATAACCCACGCCAAATATTTTATTCGTATTTTGACTTATCTGGGACAATCTGGGATAAAACTGGTTTATTTTAAACGTTGACATTTTGGTTTCGAATAACGGCAGCGCCCGGTAGAATTAAAAATCCAATTTTGGCAACAACTTCCAACAGCGAGATCCATTATTAATCCTGGACTTTTGTCACTATTTATCTTTCCGACTAGATGAATATCATTCGCCGTGCACTGGGTATTCGATTTTGCAGCGGGTGACATTTTATTACGACGTACATTTCAATACCGTGTTTCATTTAATAAATATCTGATGCCGAATTCGGAGTGAATAGTTTTGAAATGTTATAATGCCTTCGAACTTTATTGCTGCCGGCATTCGCCGTGGAATTTCACTCAACAATCATTGGAATTTTAACACTCGGTTAATTTTATTTCACTCACGAACGTTAATTATTTGCAAGTTTATTTGTAGTTCTCACAAACTGAGAGATAGAATTCCACAATCTACCGGTAAAATGGCAAGCAGAACGAGAGACTCTTGGACGAAATGCTCGGTGGAGGAGAGTCACGCAGGCGAAAGTATTCGGGGAATGAGAGAAATTTCTGTTAAGCAGATATATCTTGGCGGTGGGGGTGGACGGGCGGCAGCGGCGGTGGGTGCCGTCAAGTGTTAAGTCTGGATATTTTCGCCCGACAAACGCACCTTTATTGGCCCCTTATTCGTGACTATTCGTCTATGAAATGCCTCCAATCGAATCAGCGTGGAATCACTTAAATTCCCTGGGAGAATTTAATCAGAACGTGAGCTCTCTGTCGACCAGGCACCGGAGCATCGTTTCTTCTCTCTATCTCTCTATCCTTGCTTATCCCGTACACGCCACCAACCAAGTCTTTCTCTTCTCCTCGATGGCAACGTCTTCTTCCCCTTCCTTCTCGCTCACCTCACAGAACAATAATTCCTCGGCATCGGCTCTTCGCTCTCTCTAGTCACGTGCGTGGTTTTCCACGCTCGGCGCTTCTTACGAGTTTGCCTCTTTTCGGTTGTCGATTGTCAGCCTACAATGTGCTTAACTCTTAACTTCTCTCTATTCCAAGAACTCTTTGCCACAACGAAACAATTCTAACGGAGCAAATCATTAACATCTTTCAATTTTCTATCCAATAGAATTGGCGCACATCTTTTTTAAGAAACGTCATCTCATATTTCAAGTTCTCCCGCAGCATCTGTTTGGAACCTTACGTAGCCCAATGAAAAACGAGTCATAAACCGCAAGGTCTTCCGTCCGCAGAGAAAGAGCGAACGACGACAGTAAAGCGGGTGTATGCGCTGGACTATTTCGGAATGCGCAACAGAACAAGATCGGGAGAATGTCCGTGGCGAGCTGCTTGTATTCCAAGCGTTATGTGAGGCCCGACATAGAGCATATCCGGGAAAGGTTGAAAGCAAATAGTTTGGAGCGCACATGGCTCGAATGCTCCCGTGGGTCGTCGCGATCGGGTGTCAAAGTGGCGAGTATCACTGTCTACCTGCTGACACCTTCCCACTCCCATTCCACCCGCCACTCCACATCCCTTTGTGCCTTTCCTCCATTTCGTCGGGCCGATAAATTTTATAAAAGCAATACGCCCGATACCGCTCGAGAGCAATAGCAGCTATAAAGTGGGAATTGAGGGAAAACGGATGGGAAGACGTAAGAAAAACTTCCAGGGCTTAGGGCATGAAAACTCATACAAACCTATACCAGGGGTAGTTCTATAAATACGGAAACGTTTAAGTTCTCGCTACGAAAGTCGATGAAAGATTTTTCGTTTTTATTCATTCGCTATCGGGGACGTCGATCGAACTCCAAGACGTACATTGTTCGTGCGCGCGGCACGTGGCGGGTGCTGGGAGCGTGGTAGGCAATTGAGGGTAGAGGAGTAAGATGCAGAGCGGAAGAAGGTGTATACGCGCGGCTGCAACTGTGAAAGAAAGGGGTTCGGCTTATTCAAGAGATGCGCTTGTTTCGGAATAAACAGATAGCAGCAATCGCGGTCTGAATACAAAGCAGGCAAGGACTCCGCTTCCTTGGATAGCGAGGCTTCGAGCATCATCGCTCCCCTCCGAGGGGGCACCAAACGTATTCTTAGGAAGCGTAGTACGCCTACGGCCGAGCGTAGTATAGCATTGGCAGTACTGGCAAGGGAGAGGCGTACCTCTGCACTTCTTGGAGGGATATCTACCCGCTACTTTTCTCTATTGCAGGAGACAAGGGCCACTAAAAGTTAACCTCGCTAACCCTAGCATCGGTGGGCTCTCTCTCCTGGTTGCCTAACCTATATCTAAGAGATAGCCTGCCGGCTCGGTGTACAAGCGAAAACTGCATTCCAACTTCCGACTCCCCATCGGGGAACTCTTCTTCTTCTTCTCCGTCTCTTGCTTCTTCCTGGTGCTTCGGAGCTCGTCGGCGTCTCTACCTGTTTCCTCTAGCGGGCTTTCCCTTAGCGGCGAGGCATCGGCGGGGATCTCGGATACGCCGAGTGACTTTCTGTGCAGTCACCCTCGCCTCCCTCGGGGGCCAGCCTTGTTACAACTTCTCCCTTCGAAGCAGGAAACATAAAAATACACCTGAGACTGGGATAACGCATGGCTGTAATGGGCCAAGTAAAAAAGGCGCGGTTCTACTCTCTTTTATCTGACGATTGCAAGCGGGCTCTCTCCCGCTGGATTTATAGCGATACTCGCATCCCCTTCTTTTATTGACTTCCGATATATAAAAACATAAGCCTGGGTTTAAATTTCGAATGCTAATATGATAGAAATATTCCACGCGAATCTGCTAGAGAAATGAACACCATGACAGCAGAGCAAGAAAGTACGAAGAGCACAGTAACATCTGGAGCATTCGATCCCATGTTCAAGGGAATGGTGGTGTCCCGCGGGAGACAGGCTTTATTATTCGCAAACAACGTGATATTTCTGCCGGCTAATTTGCAATAATTCTAAATGATCCCATTTGCTAGTCGGCGACAGGCGGAAGACGGAAGGAAAGAGCGAGGTGGCGGGCGGGAAGGGGCAGAGGAGGCGAGGTAAGAAAAATACTCTGGGTGGGAGCGAGTCTTTTTATTACCCTATTAATCCCAACTAGCGCCTTATTTTTAAATTAACATTTTTATCTCCCGGGAAAACAAGCTACTCGGCTCGCTTTCCTCCTGCTTATATTCCCGTTCTCCTCTTTATTCGCCGCTGCCCGGCTTCGCTCTCTTTTTCCCTTTGTCTCTCTCGCAACGCCACTTCTCGTCCTCGTTCCCCTTTCTTTCTCTGTCCTTTGGACTCGCTTCCTAGGTATCTCTGTCGCCCTTTCTGTCGTTTCATTCCGGCTGAGCCACCCTCCCAAGCTCGTTTTGCCATCTTTGCCTCCCGTGGCACTCGTAAAACACAGGATTATGGAGCTAAATTCTATTACCGTGGTCCAGCTAGCGAATCGGAACCGGTAAAGAGCAGCTTTCAAAGTATCATTAAGTATGCCTGCAATGCCGCGTCTCATCCCAGCGGCGCAGCCCTCTTCTCCTATTCTGATACAACGAAAGGGTGCAGTATACTCGTCCGCCACCCTTCCCGCCTCTGCCTCTCGTTTCCTTCTGCTTTACGAGCCGCGGATGTTAATCCGATTGATGCCGAGATGAGCCTGTGCCCGGAATTGCCTACTCGCGGCTTAATCGAGTTTCCACTAGAATATGCGCTGCGAGAAGACCAGCAAGCCATGGCGAAATAGTTTCGACCTTAAAAATTAATACATGAATCTACTCTAGCGCTCTCTTAATCTCGACTACAAAGGCTATCCTATTGGGAACGTTCAATCCTTTGCAAGCCTGTTGAAAATTACGCACGGCTCACAGGGGCAGGCAGATTCATAAGAAGATGAGATGACACTTGCCAAGTCATCAACCCACGGCCATTAATTCGTTGTACGATTGAGGGTCGCAGTTAGTGGGAATCATCGGTGATCCCTCTCTTGTTCCGAAGCGCTGTGAAGTGCTGACCTTGAATAAAAAGCCGCTCGGTCCGGCTCGGCTCGTTAAAACTCGCCACAGCGAGCCCCGTTAACAAGGATCCGAGTGAATGAGTTTTGCGCGCTCGCCCAGCAAATGAAAACCACAAAGCGCCATTTATACCTGCTTCCATCCGCATATAGGCCGAGGTTTATCGCGCGACCAATTGGCAAACTAATTAACGATTTAACACAATGACAGATTTATCTCTCTTTCTCCCCGTCACGGTAGGCATTCTTCCGGGCCACCCTCCGCTTCTGTTTTAAATGGAAAAAGCCCCGCTAAAAAGTAACTGTCCTCGACAATTGCAAATCCGACCACTCCACCAATTCGCACTCCCATTTATATCTCGAATTCATTTAATGCGACAATTCGATACTCGATACGAATGTTTATTCTTGAATTTATAACATTTCGCAAAGACCTCGTATTTTTTTTTAAAGAGTCAGACTGGTACACTTAAAGGTGGTTTCCACCAGTTTAAGGTTGCTCGCCATGAAGCACAATAAAACTCGAGGCGAGCATTGGTTGACAGGGGAAACGGTCTACAATCGTCGTGATTTCTTATCACGTAGCTGTCCCTTCCACGCGGTTAAACAACCGATAGTTGTAAGGACGAATGACAAGTGACCGAACTTGGCCAGTACAAGTGTAATATATGGTAGGACGGTGCGAAATAGGTGGTGTTAATGTTATCAGCTATTGACACAGCCGACAGTCTGGCGCGACTAAGGGTTGAGCCACCCTGACATCAGGGGATGGCTCGCTACTATAACTGAATTGATTCTAGATAGGCCCAGACAAATCCTCGACGCCCTCGACCATCCACCCGCTGTTATTCTTACGCACTGGCGTAGTCACATACTTTCTCCCAACCTATCTCTTTCTTAACTCACATTTCTAAATATTTCATTACATTTGAAGAATCACAACCTCCTCTGAAATATCTAAAATCGAATTAAATAATCCTGTAATCGCTGATGCTATATATTTCCTAATATTTGAATAGCTTATAATAAAAATTGTTGGTTAGACACTCTGATAACACTGATAATCAGTATTCTTAGAAATGACGCCACTGCTTTGAGGTTTGACCCCGAAATATAAACGACCCAATGACAGGGGACGGTCAGGAGGAACGTGTGCGACGTAGATGTGTATACGTCGAGGTGGTGATATTACACCATCCTCGTATATCCCTTCATCGCGGCATCCTTCACTTTTTATTACATCTTCACGGGATTCCTAATCTTCTTCTAAGATAATCTCCGGGGAAAAGGAGATGGGCCGAGGGAAGATTAAAGATGCATGACGAAAAAGCAATTTCTGCTTGAATAATTCGAAAGTTGCGAACCAGAGGATCGAACTTATGATTTATTTGAAAAGACATTACTATTTCTTCCCTATTTCTTCTTGAGCACTGAAAGCTCAGGAGACATCGAACTTCCTCGAGGACTAAATTTCGTAAAAGTCAACGAGATATAAATATTAAACTTACAACAGATGACTTAGCCTCTTGACGGAAAAATCACGGGCAACCCTGAAAGCAAACGTTTAAACAACCCCAAGCAAAGCCGTTGAAGAGTTCTCCCCTTGCGCCAATGGGGGCGTGACATCGCAATATTTAAGACAGCGTCGAATCAATATAAACTCGCTGTCTCTTGAGCGCGAGAGTGCTTGATATCTCCGGAGAGGGCGACCAGGAGAACTTGATCAAACTGACTCCACCAGCCGCGGTAAATATTGACCGTGCATAATCGAACGCGTCGATGGTAGTTGGAAGAGACAACGCTTTCGCCGCTCGCCGCCACGTTCTAGCTACACCAGTCGCCCACGCGGCGAAAGAAAAAGAGGCCGAAGGTAGGAGGTGGAGGAGGAAGCCGATGATATTGAGCTAGGGAAAGAGAGGGAAAGATCGAGAGTGTATGCATACACGTGTGAACTGAGGGGTTCGGGAGGGGGGAGTACAAGATGGGGTAGGAGGCGACGGTGGTGGTGCGGGTGGATTAAATTTGCGCGAGTATGTCGTACACCATGAATATGGAGGGCCTCGTTACTATACGTACCATTCTGGCGTATAGTATACTCGCAGTATGCACATACTAGAGACAAGAGCCCACCAGCAGCATTTCTCTCCCTCTGATCCAAGCCTCTGTCTCACTTGGCTTCAACCCCTCACTCTCTAACCCTATCGCCATGTCCCTCTGTACCTCGATCTCTCTCACTCTCTCTCTCTCTCACTCTGGCTGTCGCAGTTCGCGGTTGCCTGCTGTTGGTTTTATCGTTTACCATGGAGTTACCGTAAATTTCGCTGGAGAATCCTACTACGGCTGGTAGTTAGCTCGCTCGAATGTTAATCCTCTCGCGGTACCCGTCGCCGACGCCACCGGCAATGGATCCCTTGTCCTGCCACCTTGATACCATCTTCCCTACTTTACTTGCCATCCTTTTCAGACTACAGATTGATCCGGTATACATTTCAACAATACTCTATCTTATAATATTACCAAGATTTTTGTGCTTGATTTAAATAAATGGGTGACTCGAGTCAGCAGTGAAATCGCAGGGAACAAAGCGATCTAGATCTATGTAGTCCTAATTAGTTCCTGGTTGAAAAGTCGGACGGGAGTAAAAATGTGAGGGGGAGCAAGCAATTCCCTGGCTAGACAACTACTTCTTCGGCTCGGCCGGGAGAGACAATGGCGATGTAAGTGAAACGATCGGGCGTGAGCACGGGATTGGAGTCGGCCGAGTAAAATGGAGTTCAATTTCGTCAAGCGACGCGGTACGAAGGAGTCGTTTAACTAGTAACAGGGTGAGACGTAAGTAAGGGAGGCGCCGCTGCCGGGGAATTCACGGCTCAACGTGAACGGAGAAAGTGGAGAATTCGGTGGCAAAGTGAATGAGAGGGGGGCAGGGGAGGGCGTAAGATCCACCGCAGGAAGTCGTTCGAACAAGAGAGACGCAGGGAAAGGGGTGGCAGTGGTAACAATTTGCCGGGCATGTTGAGATGATCCCAAAGTTGGCCCCGGGCAGGCCAATAATTGCAAACAATTACCGTACATCCCGGCCCGGCTTCGCACCGCTTCCCAAGGTCTTCTTGCGATTGCGGTGGCAAAACAATTGTCCCCGCGATGCCACAAGAGCAGCAGCGCCGCCACTACTATCTCGCAATAGCTCCGGTGCGCCGGTGCTGCCACGAACTTTAGGTAAATGATGGCAGTTGCCATGAGAATTTACTGGCGTAATTTTTCGAAAGCTCCGGACTAGACTGTGCCACCCTAGCCGGCTCGTCCTCTCTTCCCTCTTTCTTTTCATCCACCCTTGCTCTGCTTTCGTTCTTTCTTTCGCCCTACGAACGCCCTCGCCAGGATTTGTTGCACTCCTCCTTTTCCCATCGCTGTTCCTTCTTTCTTTCTATCCGCGCTTCCTTGCTTGCCTGCCTGCTTGCTTGCTTGCTTGGCAGGGTAAATGATTTCGAAGTAAATTGCTATGTCGAGAGAAGGTTAGACGGAACTCCGCCCACGCAGGAAACCGGCTGCCCTTTGATTCTTTCAACGTGAAACACGTCCGTGCAGTTAAGGATACAATGCACGGTCCATCGGAAGATCCGGACGGCGAAATACATCTGGCCTTCCCGGCGGCCGTCAGGCAAAAGGAATCCGAGAAGATTTCCAGGCGATGCAGGGCTTCGGTAAATAATTGGGATGCTTTTGTCCGTTGCACTCGAAAACCCTAGTTTTCCAATGCTTTGCAAGACCGAAAGTACAACTCCTTCGTAGAAACCTTACATAATGTAATACTTACGTATTTAGTGAAGTTGAGGCGATGGGATTTTATGAATTCCATGATGATAAGTCTCACATGAATTCATTTCCAAGGAAGTGCTTTCACCCGTACAGAATCTGATATCACTAAGCCTTGGATCCAGCTTGTCGAGATTAAAAGGGATTAAAGACGATTAACCCTCCGGTTCCCGCATGAATAGAAATCATGTTGTCAACTTGCTACTTTCGCCGCGACGTCGCAATTCATTTTGTCCAGGAAGTTTTGCCACGAAACATAATCTTTTTGAAAGAGGAATTTCATCCTCTATTAAAACTTCAAACCAACATTTTTCCAATTGGAAAATAGACCAAAATATCCGATAAAATGTAGAAAGAAAATAAAATAACTGGTCAAAGGGAATGTAAGTGTTAAATGTTATTTGATTGGGTTTCTCCACGTGTGGTGGAAACTCCTATAAAAGATCACCGGCTTTCTCACATTTCTCGATAAATTTTCAGTCTCTCGTCCCAAGATTTCACGGCTGTTCGAGCCTGATACGAGTAGATATCCTCTCGTTTCCCAATGTTTCCTGCTAGCCCTCTCTACTCACTCGATGTTCTCCCTGCCCCAGGAAGATCAGGAATCGTCACTCTTTCTGTCTGTTCCGCTAACGGTGGGGACACGTGGCAGCAAATAACGCGTGATTGATTTCGCAAAAACCGGCCCCTTGCTACATCGAGGGTCCACTGGCCAGTGGTCGCAGCAAATTGAAAAATAAGCTACACATGTCCACAGTCCAACATTCCCTCAGTGTTAAGTGTTTCTTTCGTTCTTGTTATTACAAGCGAACTGTTTCATCGATCGATCGAGTTATACAGTGTAATTCCATAAAAAATTATCCACACTATTCTATCAATTATTCGTCTTTCTTATACATCGTTCATCATTTATTTCTGCAATACCTAGTACATGTGCGCGTGTGTGTACACGTCGAGCGCGTAGATCGAAAAATGTGTTTAGGTTGCCGCGGAAACTGCAGCGTGTTCCTTTTGTAGGAAATATATTGACAAACATACGCGCGCCAGTTAAATCGCTTGCACATTCATGTTTACGGTTATAATTTTGTTTGCACTGTGTCGCCCGTTGCCTCGCGGATATCCCTTTACTCTGCGCTTCTGATATGTGCTGCATATTCCCCGGCACACGTACCTACTCTACCTGTAGGAGCGTTTTGATCTCGTGTATTTGCCGGCAACGTTGTTTCCGCTATTTGATATTAAACAACCAACAAATCAACTGAGACTTGACATTTTTCCTTGGTGGCGAAATAGTGACTAGAAAAGGCGGTGTATTTTATATCTCGCGGTCTGTGCGTTGGGTTCGTTAAAGTTTTCCAGAAAACGATTTCCATTGGGAGGTGAATCAATTTCCAAGGGTGATTTATGCGAGTAGAAAGTTCGCCCGCCTTATTGTTAGCGAAGATGAAGTCCCAGTCCGATTATACATATTTTATAGATATTTTATGTACGCATGACACATTTATTCCTCCCTCTCGTATGAGGGTGAATGTATACAGGTTCACCAGATGAGATGTGAGAGGAAAGAACAGTCTCTTCTCTGGCGGCTTGTGCCTTTATTGAATCTGTATTCACATTCTACTTGCTCGCCCGAGAGCGCTTGGCCCTTCGGCCCTTGTATTCTTGAATCTTTCCGACGGCCCTATCTCCTTATTAACTTCTCATGTTTACCTTCTCGTGGTGCTCGCCTTCCAGCTATGCTTTTCCTTGTTGAAGTATAAAACATAAATAACTGATTTCACTTAGGCTGATGTTACTCCATGCGCTTGCTACTGTGTTTCTACCTCCTTTTTTTTTTTAGAAATCCCTTAGCTTATCTTATATCACCCGAAGTTTATTCTGCATCAAGCTCTCTTGAATGTAGCGGCTGGACGCTCGGGCGATTAATCCGCAAACAAGGTGGATATTAATTAATTATAAATAATGGGCAGCGGTATTTAACAGGTCTTGAAGAACAGGTAATTTTGTAGGATGACGCGCGTCTTTTCTTGCCAATTAATAGATGATTAATCGTTAGGATGACACTTTAGATTTTCCTCGTGGGCAGGAGATATTACCTACCATCATGGGCTCTTCCCCACACTACTACAAGCACGCAACGACCCCATCCCCACTCTCTCCAGACACTGTCGTAATTAAAGTGATGTTTTCGAGATGGCATGTCCTCGTTATGATATATTAGCGATGCTAATCGAATCAAGGGCCAACAGATTCTTCATGTTTCCCATTCTCGAATTTCAAGTTGAATTTCCTTACATTTCTTTACGAGCGCCCGGCAAAAAGTTTTCCAGCAGTTGTGCGTGTAGAGGATTTTCGTAGCAGATGCATGTAGATTGGGCAGGAATGGCAGTGGCCGGTAGTGTCTCCGTGATTCGTTCGTTCTCGGTGATTGCGCAGTGATTGCCACGTCACTCACAAAATCAGCCGGTACGCGCGCGGCAAATTAACTTAATTTCGAAAACAAACGGCTCCCAATACGCGCGCGCTCATGTCGCCTAGTGGTCGTGGAGTGCGCACCCACTTTAATTGCGAGTAACGCTGCAACTGCTACTCGTTTATTGCATGGATCCGACAAAACAGCAAAGAAATCGCAGCGAAAACTTGTTCGATACTAGAATTCTCGAGTTCTTCTTGAAACAGGCTTCATATCCGAATGAATAGCATTTAACTGATTTAACTTTCTGAAAGGGAACTCGTTGCTTTAGCTGTTAATGTCGACAATGTAACGAAACACTTTCGGCTAAAGTGCTGGGCCTCGCAAACGCGGCCTGTTAGCCACTTTAAATTGCGCGTCTCACACTTTCCCGAGCACCCCCGAATATTCCACCCCTCGAAACCGTCGACCGAAAAGCTTTCCTACCCCACATTTCAATCAGTGCTCTTGACAGGTTCTCCTTCAGCTTGATGTAAGAACCACTTCTCCACCAAGCAAATTAATTGGCAAATTAACCATAAAAATCAAGCTCCAGTTCGAGAGGGCGCCAATTACGGGCCATGGATTTCGGAAAGTACTGCGGGCATTATGAGAGAATAATGCTATAATTGACCTATATTCGGTAACAGATTGCTGAGCATTTTTTGTTTATATAGCGAGCTTGAAATTTCACTGTTTCAAATATTGAAGGAGTATTCGTACGTAAAAGTCATGACTCACACAACATCACTTTCACGAAACCACGAAAGAAGAAGGCTTGAAATTCAATCTGGGCGAAATCAAAGGATACTCTAACACTCTCTACAAGCGCTGGTCTCGTATAACACTGCAAAGTCAGGCTAATTCAATTACTCCGAGCGCGAAGCATATCATTTTAAATTTCCGCGGCCAGATAATACATATTAAAGGAGCGCGGACGAAGTAAACTTCAAGCTTGGAGAGATTAAGAGCGTAGTAACTTCGAGGAGGACGAATTAAAGAATCCTCCAAGTCCTCCTCAGCCGGTGGAACAAGGCTGAACACTAACAAGCCCGAGACAACGGCCTGAATTAAGAGAGGACACAAGCGAAACAAGGCGGAGCAAGTTCGGTGAGGAAGCCCATTCACCGGGGTGGGAAAGGGGTGGTGGAAAAGAGTCGGCAGGAGTATAAAGCGTGGGAGAAGCGGATAGGAAAAAAAAGTAAGGGAAAGGCACGGTACAGCCGTCGAGGCCATTGGTAAACTATGTGTTCGCTTTGGAAGAGCGATTGAAAGGCGGTGTGCCGCAAATACGCCGCTCTTCCGCTCCCTCTCTCTTTCTCTGTCTCTCTCCACTCAGGTACGACGACCGCGAAAAGGGATACAAAAGAAAACGTCGAGGCCCCCGCAATAAAAGCTCTGCCGGCTAAAGTGAGTTTTTATTTCGCAAAGTCGGACGAGTGACCCGCCTTTCCTTCCTACCCACTTCGCTTCCTCCTCTGCCTCCGTTCTTCCATCTCCACCAGCTCCGTTCCTTTTATACTAGTGAACCAGTCCTTCTTTCTACTGCCCACTCTTTTCTTCCTTCCTTCCTTCTTCTTCGCCCTTGCGCTTCCTTATTCCTAGCAAGGCGAGCGCCCTCGTCTCTCCCGACGATTCTTTGGTTTACTTTTTGAGCCGAGCGCCTTTCCGCGCACATTGTACTTTATTTATTTAGTAGATTCGAGCACCCTCCCGCCGGGTCAGCTCGCACGGTCTACCCGGAAAGTGAAATAACCGGCGGGTTACTGCTGCTGCCACATACCAGCTTCCAACCACGATGAATTCGTCGCCGCTTACGCCTGACAAAGGCCTGTTTGCGCTAACATTCAGAGCGTTTCCTTGGGAGACCTAGTTCCTTACTTGTCGAACGGGCTTAAGTAGTGGCGAGCCTGTTTCAATGGACTCAGGGTGTTATAACAATCTATATAAAACTTATACAATTGCGAAAGTTCATGACACGTTGAACCACATTTTACACAATATATTTCGAAGTTGGTAAAAATAAAATGCAATATTGAAATATTACAGATATTAAATAGAAGTACTAACTCACTCTATCGCATGTCTGTACGTATAAGCGTTAAATTTACTCTGTTCAAGGAAAGGGGAACGACGGAGTGATACCAAGGTTGGTGCGGGGGGTTGCAAAAGTGGGCGGGGGGGCCTAGAGCTGGCACTTGGAAAGTTGTTATGAATTTGCGGCGCGACGAAGTTACGGTGCGATAACATTGTTCCCCAGGGCGCTGGAGGCTGGTTGACGAATTTGCTGCAAGAACGATTATCGAAAGTTATAATAATGGCAGCGACTCGCGGTTCGTCCGGCGCATTGTTCCCAAGTTTACGCAAGAACGATTAGCGGAAGTTGAAATAATGCCATTGTTACAGCTTTGTATCGGTTTCCCTAGCACCGCGTCGCGCCACTCGCCAAGGGATTAGCAAAGCAATTATTGACTTATTCGAGACTTTTTACCTCGTTACCGTACCTCACTTCATCGCTCGCTTTTCAGGAGAATCGTTTCACTTTGACATTAACGATAGTGGGATAATAAGTACTCCTGTCATCCAGAGATGTCTATGTTTCACTCTCGAAATCTTTATCACCATTTTGTTTGAAATCCGCCGACTGGTTCTGTCGCCGAGGACAACGTTCAATATCGGCCTCAGTCTCTGGCAAGCCCGTCATCTTTTCTCTCACTCGAAATCTCTCAAATCCTTTGACAATGATAGCCGTTTACGAGACACTGGGGATGACAAAGACACGGCAGGGATACGCGCGGTTCTCTCACGCTTTCTGAATAATTTTTGTAAATTGGACTCATATGTATGAGCGAGGTGTCTTCCCCTCTCCTCTACCTCGAATTCATAACCCGGTGGAACTAGCATTTGTAACCTCTCTTTTCCTCGCCTTCTTCGTCCGTTCTGCACCATTCTCGGGTGCGTATCTTACGCATTTTCGTCGTTCTCTTCAGCTCGGTTTGCCACTCCTGTCGCCTCTCTTCGACCCTCCTCCACCTTACCGTCCCCTTAGCCCCTTCACCCGCACAAACCATTTCAGCCATGGAATTTTAAAACCACCCCCTCTCACTCTTTTAGCCCATCGAATCCTCCCCGCATGCCCGTGGAAATAAAACTGCTTTATGGCCGCAGTAAGCTGCGTCGTACGAGTGCTGCTTGCTTTTCCGAAAATATAATATGTCTCTCGAATAAGGTGCCGCCGCTCTATCGTACGTCTACCCGGCTCCTTTATGAGGTATCCGAATGTCTTCCTCATGTCAGCTATCAAGCACCATAGAAAGTAGGCTTTTCTTCAGATAGAAATATTCGAATTGAAATCTAGTATTGGTGTAGTGATTTATCCATTAATATCGAACTTTTAAAGAAATGGATCTTAAGAAAAAATATAAGACTTCAGTGATGATTTTGTGTTTTGGAAGCAAGTAAAATTAAACGTTTCTTGTTGGAGTAGCAAATAGACATGGAGATCTTTCTAACACCATGGAAATAAAGAGAGGTTTGGTCTTGCCGTTCCGGGATCGTGCGAATTGCATACGCCAGTAGCATTGGCTATGAGAATTTATGTGGATAAACATAAGTTATTCACCCCCTTGGGTATGAGAACGCTACGGCTCTATCGTCCTCTGGCTGATATCCTTAAGCAAACACAAAGATACGAAATACCATATATGGCTGCGGGTGGAGGGTGGCGCTTGGAAATGGGAATATCTTGTGGAGCTTCCTTCTGAATTTCGATGATACTTCTATCATCTATAGAAATCGTTTCGCGAAACAAATAGCCGCGAATGTGTCAGGCGGCAAAGTGGGAACAGATTCGACTTGTTCCACCCCAACCATACGAATACCCGATACAAATGTCCCACTTTTTTACTGGACTGTCAAGTTTCCTATAGCCGCTTCCGAGCTTTAAGGAAATAGTTCGAGAAACTAGGAACGGTATTCTCGAAAGTAGTCGCTATCAAGGAAAAAGTATATAAATATATAAACATGTGAATATTATTCCAAGATTAATAGGATTTTTTTTCAATCTTCAATGTACGAATATTTTATACCACTACGATCTTATTACCAGACATTCATTAAACATGAAATCCTGCAAGTCCTCGGTGTGTTATGCGCCATAAAATCCGGCAGAAAAATTCCACTTGAGGGGATAATGTCCGTACAAGTACGCCAGCGATTTCACGCGATCGTTCCGGTAGGGTGTCCGAGCGTGTCGTTATGGTGTCTGGCCGTTGGCCTTAAAGCAGGTAATGGCTGATGCTGCGGGCGTACGATGGCCGAAACCGATGGCCACTTTATGGTTAGATTTTAAACAAAATAAGAAAGCCGTAAAGCGTCCCGGCGGTCGTTAAAGGCGTCGTGGTCGTTGCCGGTTCTTGATGTGTGTTAGCTGGTTCGGTGCGACTTAGATCCTTGGAGACGAAGTCCTCTCGAAGCGACGGGTCCACGACGAGGCATTCGATCCGCCTGGTCATCCTTGGGACGCGAATGCGCCGATATATATAAGGGCGAGTGGCCTGCGACCCTTAAAAGCCCACTCCATCAAAAGGGTAGCTTTTATACCTTCTATATTTACGAGGGATGTTTCTTCTTCCGGCGGCGGCTTTCTCGCGATAAGAGTTACAGTCGGCCTCTCGTATTCTCTTTCCCTCTTACCCAGTCCCTTCTACTTACGACCCTGGACTTCTGCTCTCCAGTTACTCCTGTCTACTAAGACGGGCATAATGTATTGCCGGTTATCACGTGTCATTTTGTATTTCCGGGTGTTAGTGATTCAGGGGAAAAGCCGTGTCCGTATGTCCAGCAAGTTGGATTCAAATCTTCTTAGATATCAGAGCTTGATTTATTTTTATTAGAATCTATGGATCGAATTTCGCAAAGATTTCCCTATCTTAGTTTATCTATGTCAATATTTTAACTACTCGAGTTAATGTTGTTCGATTAAGCAAATAGTGTCGAGACTCAAATTAATTGTATGGGGTTCGCGGCGATACAATTAGACGGCAGACGTCAACACGGAATTATTTGCGCCGGATGGCTTCTCTCTCCTGTTTGCATAATTTTTCGGGACGAAATACGTGGACGCGCTCGCTCGCTCCCGCCGCCCAGATATAATTGTGTGCACGGAGAATGAGAGGAACACTGTTACTGCTAGGAGCACGTACCTGGTCTCGGACAATGGACGGGAGAGAAGTGTGCAACACGCGGTGCAAATATTTGCCGAGGGAGGGCGAGTATCCAGCGCGCCATTATAAAATATCAACAGCTAGGCAAATATGTGCGCACTTCGAGATGCTCCGAGGAATCCTTCAGAGCTATTGCCACTGGTTTACGTAACAGGCGAGATCGCATTGACGGAAACTGAGTGATCTTCACTTCGCTTTATACAAGTCTGGACCGGATCTAAATTTGCAAGTGGCATAATTCCATTTTCAACTAAGATACTTGATGCTTTGAATTCCATTCATTTCAGCAATTACGCTTATTACTCAGACTTGTATTGATCGACGCATAGACGACTGAATAATTATTGATTGATTAGTTGGTTACTTCTCTAAATTGTAAATGGAGTTATTCGTTTTAAATATCGCGCGGCGGGGAGCGATGTGAAGTCAGTGAATCACCTTCACTCCAAAATCACCGATCACTGCTACTCCAGCTATTCAATCACGGCAGTGATCGTGATTCCCCGATCACTAGTGAAAAATTACTATTAGTGCTGAGCGACACACGACACAGATGCGGCTAAGAAAACAATTAAGCTCCTCGGTATTACCGATAATTCGATGATAAAAAGCTGATTCTAAGTCTAGTGCATCACCCTGTACGTACATATCACTAACACAAAATAGCCAATACCATCGGCACATAAAATTGACATAGATCCAGCCATTTTTAGAAATTGCTTCTTGAAACGAGCCACTTTCCCAAATGAAGTGCGCCATACACGTATCCAAAATATCGGCATATACTCCAGACCTTATTTGCAATATAACTGGGAGTCTAATAAAATCAAAACCACTGTAACTCTCGTGCAAGAACGATCCATCTTTTTCAGAGGGGAAAAAGTCTCGATTCACCGTTCGATAACAGCATTTAATCACGAAGTTATTTGCCCAGTCGATCCTCGAAAGACAGCAGGAGAAAAGGAAGTAGAAGGGGCGGGAGGGGAGGGGTGAAGGAGGCGGCGTTCAAAGTAGCGCAATGGTATCAGCCCCGATAGGTATCGCCATAAATTCTTTCTTTCCCTCGCGCTCTCCTTTCGCGCATGGTTAGCTCGTTCGCGCTCATTGACTGCATGATTATGCAGGGAACACCGGCTGCCCCTCGCAAGCCCCGCATATTTTCTGAGCGCCCATGAGAGTACCGGAGAAAAAGAGAGTTCCTTCCCCAAATATTAGAGAAAGAGAGAAAGAGAGAAAGAGAGAGAGAGGGAAATGGAGGGGGAAACGTCGCCAAGCTTGGATAAAGAAGGGACGGGGAAAAAGTACTCGAAAAATGTGTATAGGCATATGCGGAGGCGTGCATGTGCTGAGTTACAATATATGTTGATGCATATACGTAATATATCGAGCGGTTCGTATGTGCCGGCGCAGTTGTGTTATCTTCGTTAGCCACATTAACATAACCGTCGAAGCATAAAGCCCGCGCCAAGAATCGATTGCCGCGCGAAATATATGCAAAGCGAATTACAGCCCGACGGCATCGGGCGAGCTTTGATCGCGATCGAGAGATCGCGCATCTGTTGCCACTAATGGCGAAATAGTGCGCAAACATCTCCCAATTGCTTGAGACTCCACTACATTTCCATTTCCATGAACCCTGTTCATGCCAGAACTAGGCTTTAATGTTAATCCTTAATGTTTCTTAATCATGAACTATTCTCAATTTGATAATCCTTGGGTTTCTAGAATGATATAATAATGTAGAGAAAGTCTTGGCAATAAATTCCTTAATAAAGGAAGTTATTTCTTTATCAAGACAGCGAAATTGCACATTGTGCTGAGAAGAATATATCCAGCTGTTCGTCAGTAACGAAATATCTGTTCTCGGCTCCGCGATAGAGAACTGAAGATGGCGATTCATAACTTACGGAGTACTCCAATTACTGCAACACTTTCCAGTCGCCGGCGGTACGTCCTGCCCGAGATATAACAGGCTCGATTAATCTTCGTACTGTAATGCCTTCTTCATTCCGCGATGCACTCGAACGATTAATCAGGCCGCCCACTATCTCACTGTATTAAAGTTCTCGTACTGGCGTAACCTCCTCGGCGCGAGGATCCCCGGGACAAAGGCTAGGCGAGACTCATTTCAACTTTGTCAAAAGGCTGCCACCTCTGAGACACGAAAGCTCCAATTATACCACGCCTTGGAAACCGCTTCTTGTTCCCTCTCTAATATATTACACGCGGCAGCAGATTGCTCTACGAAATAGCACAACCTGTGATCGGAAAATCCGAACATACACACACAAGAAAACTTTCTCTTCTTTACCAATAAAAATAAATGAGCATTTGGAACCACCGTAAAACTCATCCGAGTTTCATTAGAACAATTATACATAAACGTCAGTGTATAGTAGAGTTAAAAACAACTGGGATTTAAAACAAGCAAAAGGTCGACTACCCCCGAGAGATTTAAGAGCATCTCACTGTTTCGAGTAAACGAAATAAATCAGAGGAACTTCGTACAACCCGTTCCATAACAATACGTTATCGCGGGAGGAAAAGAGGTTTTGGGGGTAAGAAGTGTAAGGTCGAAAAGGCAGGTTGAATAACGGTGGAAGCCTAATGTTGCATGAACGCGATAAGCCGTCACCTGGGCGGTTCACGTGTGCATGGAGGGAAGCGTGGTAGGAAAAAGGCGGCGGAGTATCGGCGCTGGCATTCATTCGCTGTTTGTAAATAAATAACGACTGATATAAGGGACGACGGAGGCTTCGGCGGGCCCGGAGACTATAGGGATATGTGCCGCGCCACTATGTAAGAAGGAAAGAAGGGTGGCTGTTGGTAGATAGCGGCTGTGGGGTGAGCCTGATCCGAGAGACACAGGGAATGGTCCTGCCGGGCTGTCGGTCGGGCCAAGCGGTTCGCATTTCTCTCCGGAAGCTCGGCGACAAATCGCTTTGACGTGGCTGTCGCTCGGAAAATTCCGCTCCTTCTGAGGTTACCGCTGCCGGGGCCACGCGCGATCACTCATTCCACGTGCCGCCAGATTTCTGTCAGACCGATTTATCCGGTGACTACTCGCCCACACAGGCTTCGATCCAATGTGAACGAGTGTTCGTTCGATCTACTTGGAACGTTTCCGATGGACTCTCTGACTCCGGCACCCTCCATATTAAGCTTCAACACTTTCCTCCATCAACCCGGGCATGGTCATCATTTGAGACTCTACGATTCATGTTATATGATATTAAATATAATAATCGAAATTAATACTCTCGTTGTAGGTTGTCTAATTTCACTGACGATTATTATAACAAGCCGAGATTTGTGGTGGTAACGAGTCAGTGCTAATTGGCGGGATTTCGAGACTGTGCGGAGAATAGAAGTAGCACAAAATGCATCGGGGCATTGAACGCATTATCCTTGGGATACGGTTTTAATTCCATTAAATAAGTCAACCCCAGCGGCTGTTTGCTCTCGGGCGGCAAACAAATTTTTTCCGCGGCCCTTCGAAACTCCCACGATTTTTTTCCCATCTTCCTCGGTGGTTGTGAGTATAAGTGTGTGTGGCGGCGGTCGGATTATTCGTCGGATTTGCATGAAAATGAAACTTTCGTAGATGGCCGAAATTAATGAATTTTAATAAGGGGACTCTGTTCCCGGTTGTTGCTGCTCTCCCTTTTTTCCCAACCTGGCATATCGTCGTCGGGCCATTATCATCGACTAAAAAACTCTGTCTTCCCATTACGATGACTAACAACCCTTTTACTAAGCCGTGTATCAAATCATACAATAAACCTATTCCTCTCAACAAAAAGCTATAATAAAACAATCCGAAGGTCTTCGCATCGTATTCGGTTTATTCGAGAAGAGTTGTCGCAAAAATATTTAGTAATCTCGTTACCATGTAGCTCGAACCAGCTGGCTGAAAGCATCATACTCTTTCCACTTAGGCATTATTGTCTCGCTCCTTCTTCGAAGCGTGCCTTCGCAGTTCGTTGCACCTTTCGGCTTCTGCTTTAATTGAGACTCGACGCGGGGAAAATGGCGAGCCGACAGCTGTACACCGGCTGGGTAAAACACCATCGATCGTTTGCCAAATACTTCGTACATAAGCAGGAACACCTTGCCGGTGGGCGGGTTGCTGCTCGGCGCGAAAGCGCAAATTAATTATTTCGCCGTTATCACTCGAAGACAAAAGTTACGCGACTGGAAATTTCACTGCTTCTCCACCCCCTCTCGCCGCCCTCTCACTCTTTCTCTCTTGTACCTTCGTTCCTCTTGCCACTACCTTCGCGTTGTGTGCTTTGGTTCGCGCGAGACTCAACTTATCCGCGTTAATTAGTTTCTGCCGCGCTTCTCTCTCTCTCTCTCTCTCTCACTCTCTTTCCCTCTCTCTCATTGGAACCTCCAATTTTGCGACATCGTTTTATTTCCATGATATTATTAGCGCGTGAAAAGCAACGGCATTGTTGGCACGCTACCTGTACAAGGAAATTAGAAGCTGGAAGTTGGATACTCGAGTTTAAGGGGTTAAGATTTCCCCTGATGTTTTCGGATGTACAAAGTGCCTGTTAAAACCCCTCTAATATGACTTTCGATTGCCATTTCGCGCCTCTCTTTCACTGCATTTTAATGTGAAAAAAGCGAAAGTACTATCAGGAATTAGAGTGTACTTTAAAAATAGCAGACAAGCATTAATTCCGGGGTGAGTTTAAACAATCAGGGCGGCACTCTGCGTACGCGTTAAGTAGGGGGTAGTAAAATCAACGGCTCGCTGTCGCGCCTAAGCGCTTACGCAAACAAGATTACAGAAGACGTACTGCCAGTCCGTGTCCATGTTGGCTCACGTTGAATGTATTTGCTTTCAGGTAAGACGATCTGCCGGGAGTGCGAGGTACCGAGAGTACATAAAGTGACAGGTTCACGATGACTGGCGACGATAACGCGGCACACTGAGGTAGGCGACATTATTCTATCAATGCCGCAGAATATTCTCGATCTTACACGTCGACCACATGACTAATTTCATTTCCACTCAGTCGAGGTTCTTTAAAAAAACGAGCTAATACCGGGACAAGTCAATAATGTCTAAAGCAAAGGACTCATTGCGAAATGTAGGTCTTTCCACTCCACTTGCACATTGGTTCGGAGAATTGCTCATTCGAATCAATACGTGCATTAAAGCAATAACAATAGAAGCGAAAGGTAATCTCGCGCGTATACCCTTGCACCTTTAACTCGTCCCCTCGAATTAATTATCTCGCTATCTGCGAATTTCAACGGCACATTTGGCAAACACTCGGGCGAAGATAAAGTTAAGCAGCTCTCTCCGCGACGACGGAACAAGAGAAGCCGCGCGAGAGAGGGTGGTAGAGGTGGAGCTCAAGGGAAGAGTGAGAGTTTATAAGTTGGTAATTTGAGGTACGGGGCACGTACGCGGATCCAGATCTTTGCGGCGCCGAAATAAATCAGCGAGCTAGTAAACCCCGTCCCCAAAGCTCGTTCCTCTCTCGAACAACTCCTGCGCACACATTCTCGTACACACACACACAGCCTTCCTTCTTCTTCGATCCTCTTGGGCCGCGGTTATTTATTCGAGAATTACCGCCGCTTATAATAAGCCCCTCTTTATTCCACAACGGCCTCTCCTCGATTCCACCCCTTTTCTCGCGCCCACTCACGCCGGAACAGATTTTCCACTGATTTAATGGCCTTCTCACTTCTACCGGGAGAAAAAGGGAGCAGTACCGGGAAACACGCTGCGTGCAGACACCTAAGCCCTTCTCGGATGTCCACCACGAAAACAAAACGATTTCGAGCACAGGTGTATGTTTATAGGATATCAGATTTGTATGGTAAATCCTGGCGATAATCTTGGGATCAATATTTATCAATATCAGCTGTTAGCAGTTATTCAATGCGGAGAATCCAATTATTAGTGCAATGAAATCTTTCTTTTTATTTGTATCTTTGAAATTTTTTAATGGAGGCATTACGATTTTCGTCCTTGAAGGATTTTTTCTAATTAATTTGAAGGAAAGGGCGATGCGTTAAGGGCTGCAGTTTGAACACCCGATATGTCAGCAGGTCGCCGAGAGTTCGCGTTTTGTCTGCGGCGAATGGTACATTACCGCGCGCGCCACGGCGGTCGAGCACCTCGTTGACCTACCTGAATAGAGTGCCGAATAATGCATCTCTCACCCCCTCACCAGCCCTGCCAGGTATCCCCCCAGCATCCCGGTAGTAGTAGCTCCTTAAATGGATCTCGCGCGTTCTCGCTCCGCTTTTGCCGAGCACTGAAAGCCCCTGTTCGCCGGATTGGGGTGCCGCGAGGCGTCTATCGATGACTTCTGCCTCTCGCGGGGTCGACTTAATGACTCGAAAATTAATTCGTCTCTGGGCAATCGCTCTTCGTTTCCTCGCTGTTGTTTTGGGGTTAACAAGCCTCGGCGCGCCTTTCGCCAGTGGGAATCCGAGACGCTCTCTCGCACGCTTCTCATGGATGTTAATGACTTCCGACAATGAGACGCTTCGCCCTTATTAATTTCGTAGCGTAATTGCCTTGGCTGGGCTTGGTTCGATATGCATATATGGCTCGAAAGGATCACTGATAGGTAACGAAGGAAGTAGAGAGTTCTGCGCGCGCACTTCAGACCACCCTCTGGAGGTGTGGTCATCGGATTCACTCTCAGTCGATTGTTCAAACCATTTCGAAAGATTAAAACTTCGGGAAAGTCGACGATCTGAAAGAGGACTGGGAAATTCTTCGATTCTAATACTAAGAAGTCCTTTAGGACCTTATAATACATCATACAAGATTAACGAAGATAAATAAATGATGCAGAAAAGGTTTCGTCGAGCAGAAAATGAAAAGGGAGGAACGCTACATTCGACAACAATTTTTCAGGTGTCAGAATCGTCATAGGTGCGTGATCACGCATCGAATCTCATTGGCGATGGGAGCGAGTGGCGGGTAATATATCCAGTGCAGTCAAGTCCCTTCCTTCTCGGTACGGAGGCTTCCCAGCCGCGGAGTGCAGCATCAGCCTCTCATCCCATGTGATTCCACGTACACACTCGCACAAGAGCACATAGGCACGCCTGTGATCCAGTGTCCCCAGTGTGCGTCCATTGTGCCAAGCTTTGTTCGAACGGTGACGGGGTCACATTAATCTGTCTCTCACTCCCCTTCCACATAACCCGTACACGCGTTATAGGACGTGCGTTAACATACTCCCGCGTATAGGTATCGCGTCACACTCGGCTATCGAGCTCCGTGCGGACACCTGCAAGGCGATCCTTGATCCAACTCCAACCGCAACTCGATCCATGTGTCCTGATCATATCAAATTCTCCCTGCCGCCCCTTTGTCACCCTACAGTTTTAACCCTCTGCAGTGGTATCTTGATAATGACACCATATCGGGAGAACGGTACTGTTGGCGAGGATTACGAAACCATTGAGAATTCGAGTTTCGTGTCTATGCAGTTACTGAGAATAGTCCAGAGAGACAATTGTTAAATATGATTCGTTTGCGAAGCTGCTAGTTAAAGGGTGTCGCAATTAAACCAAGATTCTCGGGGATGAAGCCATTGCGTGCATAGTGAACCGTAAGCGTCCAGAAGTTTAAGGCGAGCAGCGTATAGCAGGGGTTAAATCTTGAGGGTTAATCCCCAATCGCTCAAGATTACCGTGCGCCCTGAAACTTGTATCGCCGTCTGAATTCTACAGGCGGCGTAATTGTGTAAGTACCGGGTCAGTGTTTCATGGTTATCACCCTCGCGAGTGATTAACTGTCTTCTTGAGTCTCAGCTGCCCGAGGGATTTGTCGTTTTGCCACGAGTATACTTGATAAAAAGCCGGCAAAGTTCTTGCTACAGTAAACAATATTACGTTAGAGCCGTGGACAAATATAGTATTGCAATCGAGTTATTTAGTAATACAGAATTATTTTGAAATTAAATCGTAACGAATTGGCGAACGTAAAATCGAAGCTAACGGGTAGCAATAACTGAGGCATTGTTTGTCGCACGAACATAGCATCCATAATACAGTTGTAAAATAATTAAAAAACGGCCATATTGTGCTTCGAGCATCGTTCTGTATTAATTATTCAGTCCAATATCGCCGATCGACTTTATGAAACGATAGAATGGGAGTTGCGTCCGGATTTTCGAGCAGCAATCTGACAGAAAACTATTAAAGTAATTGCCCGTGAACGCCATTCAGTAATCGCATCACAAAAGGAACAATGGCACTCCTAAATGACAGACTTATTGAATATTGCGAGTGTAATAATAGTTCATGTGTGGTTCAAGGTGTTCATAGTAAGTCATGATCGAAGGTGTCCTGTCAGCGACAGTGGAGGGAGAGCGTCCAGGATGAACCTACCTTAACTTTCGGCACTTACTAGTCGACGCGTCTGTGCAATAAACGCTATGATACTGCCACTATATGTCGCGCGGAGCACTCTACTGGCGAACAATTGACCATAAAAGTGTAAATGTCCAGTCTTGGCGAAGGTGGAAGAGCTGAAAGAGTGACCTCTTCCCGACGAATGATTTCCCTTCGCGTTACATTGTTTCAGGGCTCGATAGGAGCCGCGAATTGAAGGGGGTGCGTGCGCATTCCTATTTCGAGTTTCGAGACTTCGGAGGTTGTATCGCGGCTGTATCGATTCATCCCCACTCGGCTCACAGCGCTGTTGGAGTGGGGGACGAAGCATCCAGTCCATTTTCAACGAGGCGAATTTTTGCCAACTTGTGACCACGAAAAAAGTCAACTTTCGACCAACTACTACGATCATCTTTCCACATTTAAATGACTATAATAAGATATCAAAATTTTTAAAATAAAAATATACCAACTGTGATACTATTACATTCCGAAAAGGTTAACATCCTAAGTAAATAATCACGATTAATTTATTATTTCATTAAAAACTGTCGCTTATTCGATTTGTTACACTCTCATTATTAAACACTACAATTTGCGATAGTCAGAAATGAACAATCAGTGTTTAATTCCGACCACGTTGGCGTAGAGATTTCGATGAGTGTAACATGGACTTGTACGGCGCATCCCTACCCCTCTGAAAGACACCCCTACCAGCATACCCGGCGGTGCCACCCCTAAAACCCCTCCGACGATAGGGGTGCCTTGGTAGTTCGAGCAGCATCCGCGGGATGTCGCCAGTCCTCAGGTTTTCGGACAGCAAGCGAAGGGGTGGTTGGAACCCCTGCGTTGATAAGGTGGGACATCTACGTGCAGGCTGATAGCTGTGCTTCCAGGCTGGCGCGCGCGTACGCTGCTCGCCTGTCGGCCTATCTAACAAGCGGAATCTTTCTACCAGCCGTCGCGAAGGCACGTCAGATCGAACACGGAAAGCACTGGGCCCTGGAGTGAGAGGACACGGGGACAACGGTCTACTTGGCCTGTGTGCGACGCAATACACTCATACCAGAAAAAAAAATAACACTCACGCCACGTACGGCAGTACAGTAATTTTCAGAGCAGTCGTGCTCGGCTCGACTCAGCTTGCTTGTAGCTCGGGGTAAGCGTGACTAGGCCCGATACCATCGAGATTCCGTCGCGTGGATAAGCGCGCCGCCCACCACAGCCATGCCGTTTTATTTTCTAGTCTAAAATGTAGAATAACGGGAATTTCGCAAATTATAGCGCGCCGCTCGCGCTATTTGTACAAAGTAACGCGACGAGCGTGCACTGTCGCGTCTCGGTACATCCAGACAAGTCCTGTCTACTTCCTCTTATTCGTATCGAAGTACTATTCACTATCGGTGTTTCATCGTAATGCTTAAGAACATTCGCAGTCAAGCTAACTAGGATCTCGTAAATTTGCCTTGAAATCAATCGACGTTTTACGAATTTCATTTTTCATCATTGAAATGGAGAAATATTATTGTCCTTTCTAACTTCAAGGGATTCTTGGACAAATATATCGGATTCAAATGAATTATTTAAATCACCGTTAATATCCGTGTATGTTGTAGGGCGGCTGTTGCAGTGGGGGTGGGCGGAAGGCGTAAGGTTTTAAAGGAGAATTTAATATCAGAGTAACAAGATCCGAGTTTATCGTGGTTCTCTCCCGCATCGGCTTACAACCCTTTGATAATGGGACACCGGGAAACTATTGCACCCCCCCAACAACTCACACCACCGGCTGCACGTGTGTGCACTTGTGTTCTAACCAAGCAAAATCAGGCGTCTGTACGTGGCTGCTCTGTCGGCATCTACGCCGAAAGGGATTGGATCTACGCAACACACTGCCGACAATTTACTCGATTGATTTCTGAAACACGTTCGAATGCGGAGATAACACCTACCATTGCCATTCGCTTAATATATTGTATGTAGTGAATTTGAAGGATGAAGCCGGTGACTCGTCGACATATAATTACACGTGTCTGAATTATTTTAGGGAAATCCAGGAATTAGTGTAGGTTCTAGTGATTCCAGAGAAACGATTTAAAATGAGCTGGAATGCCTGGGTAACTGTTATAATGAAATAATAAAGGGTCACTTAGTATGAATATTTGAAACACAAGCTTCTGTAATGTAATAAAATAGAATTTAAAATTTTTCAAATTTAACGCCGGCGTAGTTGGAAGCCGTAAAGAGCTAAATTTATTTAACGCTTCTTTGGTCATATATTTTACACTTCATACAAGGCTGGGCAATATTTTTTCGGCATTTGGGGTGTCGGATTATCAAGATATCAAGTCCCACTCTCAGTTTCAGCTAGTTTACTGCCGAATAAACGCGGGAAGCGTGCTCGTTCGTTGGCGGCCTTAAAAATGTCGACGGATCCGCCGCACTTTTTTTTAGAAAACATGCCAGCGGATTTTTTATACTATGCGCCCTGCCAGTAGTTCTCCTGATAGCTTCACACACAGGCGCGCCCTGGCATGTACGTGCAAACACGTACAGGGAATGGTAATGAAAGTCGGTGAACGCGACGTGGCCCGTTCGTCCGCTTACGAAGTATATTTCACGTCGCTTTTTTTTCGTCCCTGGCCGCGTAACACACGAAGTGCGTACTATGAGATATACTGTGACGTTCGAACATAGGCGTGTGTCTATCTTGTATGGGGAAATCGTGCGCGGTCCAGTGGTGCGTGCTTCGCGCGACACTGTGGGCAGCCAGGGAATAGCTCACTTCCACTGTGCTGACAAGCGAAGTTAAGTGGTAGAGAGTGTCAGAACACTTCATTATTTAATGGAAGAATATCGAGAAAACAAAGGGACATTGTAAACTTTTTCACAATGGCAGCTCGATAATATATTCTATGATTCCTCTAAAATTAATCATTAAATATGCCTTTATTTCTAAACGTTCATATGCTATCACTATTCTTTCATCAAATCTTTAAAGAGAATTATTATTTTCTTGGTTCGTGCTGCAGTGCTACTTTTTTGCACAGCCGTTACTTGGTGTCATCTTGATCCGCCTGGCATAAAGAAAACTGATTCGCCGTCCTTAAGAAGAGCCGCCTTTATTGTGAGACGCGTCCTCGCGTGTCTAGCACCACTCGCTCGGGAGCGTTGTAATCGCATTAACATGCAAATATTCACTTTGCCAGGCGAGCGCCGAACAGCAGGGATCTCGTCGTGCCGTTGAGCACAACGTAATCTCGCGTCGTCGTCCGCGCGCCGAATTCGCGAGCGCCTGGTATTGTCCTCCTGTGTCAGGAACATCGCATCCAAAATCCCTAGGCTTTCCTGCACCTTTACTGGAGTCATCGTTACTTGGGATTTTGAGAAGATGGAATACTCTTATGCTTTTCTTTCCAAATAACGAAGCAAGTTCATTTATTCTAAAAATTCGCTTGCAAAACTCGGCAAAGTTGAAACGATGATTTTGGCATTTCTATATTTCCTTAGAAAATTGACTATTGAATACTTTGAATTTTCTAGTGAAATTTAAACACCTCGGAATACTTCTAGTTGAGTAATAGTTCAATTAGCCTTCGATAATTGGAGCTACTCATTCCTATGGTTAGAAATCTATTCGTTTAGTTCACAATTGCAACTCACCACAAAACGGGTTAGCTTTTGTCAAGCGCTATCGCTCGTTTTCGTGCCGTATACATTGGAACACGTGGTATCGGACCGACTTTTCGGATATTGTCGCAAAGGGAAAGCGAAGCACGTACAACACACTTTAATAGCCTCGCCAGGGGTACGAAACAGTTTTGTGGGGGCGCCAGATATGAGGGAGATAAATCTAACGTAAGACGTATTGTGAACCGCCAGATTGCTACTGTTGCAATGGGGACAAGAAGTTACGTTGGTTAGCCCTAAATGCGAGGAAACAACTGGCTACCATTGCCACCCTACATTTCAAGCTTGAAACTAAAAACATTCCCCTCGAGCGGGGATCGATTTTCCGATCAGTACCTGCGCTCCACCTTTAATTGCACTGTGGTGAGTCAACAGAACTTCACGTCAAGAAGAAGTACCCGTGCCATTAGCCTGCCTTAATCAGAGTCACAGGTTAAACAACGTATAAGAAAATCTCCAGTAAATTCCAATATATAAAAGAGCCGTATTCTTGATTAATTACCATTAACTATCGCAAAATGAAACTACCAACTAATAATAATAACAAAAAATTGCTCAACTAATAAATCCCAAAACTTCGCACACCATCCACAAATCCGTAAGTAAAACTGTTCGTACCAACAAAATATATAAACGAACCTTTTACTTCCTTATCTCCGCAACCAAGCCATCAGCACCATTTACACGAAAACACGCGAGGAAATTTTGGCACGGCTTCTCCCATTTTTCGGGGAGAACGTGCGGAAAGGGTAGCAAGCTTCTTTCGGCGAGGACCAAGCAAGATGAATTTGTGAGAGCGTCGGAGTATTCGCAGTGGCAGGCGGTGCGCGGGGGTGTAAGAGAATCGTGAATGGCGCTGGCCATTTCTGTTTACAAGATGAGCATCGCGGCCTGTAAATCATAGAGGAGGATGGTTGGAGCGTAGCGGAGGGTGAGGCGGAGAGCGGGAGAATGCAAGAGAGGGTGTGAGGAGGATGGAAAGGGGAGCATGCGGCTGCGTGTATGCAAGAAGAGGAATGTTCGAGGGCGGAGGGCAAAGCGAGCAAGTCTGCTGGGAAATAAGGAGGCAAAGTTAAGCTCTCGTGCTCCGCTCCATCTCTCGCTGACGTCGGCGTCGACGTCGGCGGCCGTGCCTTGCCCTCGGCAAATAGCTATCTAACCCTAGCGTATTCCTCGCCCGGCATTACATCCGCTCCAGCTAACGTGACGAAGACACCCTCAGGCCTGACGGAACCACTCTTCACTCTGACTTCAACCCCCCCGCCTTATCGTACACGACGAATTCGTTATCACTTCTCCCTGACCCCTTTATTCAACACGAGGAGGATCTACTATTAAAAATTAATTGACTGTCGCTGGATTAATTAATCTCACTGCTCATTTATTTTAAATTAACGTACAAAAGTCCTGATATATTTTGTATATTGAGGAAATAATTTCACTCTGGTAATAAGTGTCAGTGTTAGCATACAAAGGTGGACGAGTTTCCTGCAACTCGGCGTGCAGCAGTTCATCGATAGTGAGTGAGAGCTATTTTTCCTAGAGAATAAAGCCGGGTAACAACGAACGACGAGGGGTCGCTTCGATTACCGATAGTAAGTCATTTCCAGGCGGTCTCAAAGGGTCTATTTTGGCGAAACGTGCCGGGCGAATGAATAGTTAGTCGCGCGTAAAAGTGATCTTTGACTTATAGAGTCCGGGCATTTACAGTGTAACACGCCGGGTGGCTCGATTCACAGCATAATCTCGAGAAGCCCTGCTGGCAACGCGGGGAATCGATGTATTTCGCGCAATTGAAGGAGCGTATCTACGTAGAAAAGCCTTAGCATTTAAATGTATGCATTGGCGGATCCGGAGAGACGGAAATAGAAAGGAGAGGGAGGAGGAATTGGTGAGCGCGAAAAAAGGCAAGTCGACTGACAGTAGTATTTTAGTCAGGAGTACCTGTGTGCCACGCCACTAGTTGCTAAGTGCAAATAGTCAGGGTCATGGCGAGAGCCAACGGCTTCGCGGTCCCAGACTTATTTCACGCTAGAACGAAGCCGGAATACTTCAGGACGCTGAGAATTCCGAATTCCTATTGCGCGCACCTACACTACTTCCCGTCGGGTCGACGTCTTGCCACAGTCCTTTCTTTCCCCGCAATTGTCACACAGCACCCCGATAATCTTTTGCTTCTCTCGTTTATTTTTGAGAATTAATCATTCCGCAAGGGATGCTGAAACCGCAGATAAAAGCATAGAATCATCCTATTGCCAACGATATCTATTAACTGAATATCGAAGGGCATCGTCAGATTCAACCAAATAACACGTACTTTCCCAATGTGTTTCTCTTTTTCGTGGCCGTAGTTTTCAGGCAAAGGGAACGGCATTCGTGAAAATAACAGCCCAGTGGAGCCGATGGAACAAGAGAATGCGTATCGTTCCCGAAACGAAACGCGAAGCGTGCCCTCTCGGGTTTCCTGGCTGGGTTTTGCCTGCCCCGAACCAGCCACGCCTTCCTGTTTTTCACGCCGCTGAAACACTACCTATCGCTGCCGAACTTTCGATTTTGCGGCGTGCAACCTAATCGCGCGGACAACGCGAGCTTTTCAGGGCATTTGGAAAAATGCGCGAGCATCTGTGGCGCCAAAGAAAGCAATGGGAAAGTTACGCTTTCCTGATCCCACCCCTTTCAGAAATGTACATTCTGACAAAGTGAAGCTGTCTCTCCAGCACTCTGGTTTCTATTTTACTGATTAGCTTTTCTACCTTCTGAACTACTTTTGAGTCCGGAACTTTCAGGATCTCTCCCCGAATTAAATTATGAAAATGTAAAGTGTCCTTCACGAGAGATTATTGTTGCCAGTAATGTTCTGAACACTAAGAACTGTCTGGTTTGCGATTCCTTCTTTTCCAATAGACGCCTGCGAAAATCCGCGCCATCGCTTTACACTTGCATGCAGTGTCCATTAGGGGAGTTACTCCTAAGCTGAAATTTGCAGAAATCCCTTAATCCCTCCAAGCTATAACGATCCTTGCATCATTCACAGTGCACTGCTACAGAATTTGAAATTACGTGAGGGAAATGATAGATGTAATAAGGAAGAGCAAGTCAAATGTAAATGTTTCCTCACGTGATTATTTCTTGATTTCTGAAGTCAGAAGAGAGTTTTGGTGGTAAGCGACGAAAAGAAAGGAGAAATGAATCGATTTGAATAGCCGGGACCGCGCGACGTTTAATCTACCATTTTAGCTGCGGCACGACAGGCTCGCACGTTCGTTTCTCACTGCCATTTTGCAGACAGTGACAAAAACTTTATAGCGCTGCCGCTGTTAAAGCCCAGCGAGCACGTAGAGACGACGCACACGGGCTGAAGGGCCAGAGAACGCCATGCCACCGTCCGCGTCCGGGAAAAGGAGAATGGGGAGATTACATTCGCGGTTGAAACTCGGCTGCGCGAGACGCTCCCCATATTTGTTTAGAGCCACTGGATATTAATAGACGGAGTTCCTTGCAATTTTGAATTATAAATGAGGCATTAGGGAAATCCGCTCCTCCGCTACGCCCAGTCCACGCCAACCATTCCTCTTTTTCACTACATTCATTCTTTCGTCGGGCGCGAAAGAAATATTGACCAACGAAAACACCTTTCGGTCCTGTTACACGTACAAATGGTTGCGCGTCAGATGCTAACTGATATTTAAGAGTTCCCGTTTGTCTTCCCTTGAACGTTTGCTTATAGTATGTCCGATTTTAGATAGGAATTGCCTTGTTCACGTAAAGGGATGAATAAAGATGACGTTCACATTTTTTAGTTAAAGTATATGGATGATGAAATGACAGGAGTAGTTTTCTACAGGGTGGTCGAATGAGAGATTCGGTAATACTAAAATCTTGAAGGTACCTCGAAGTAGTAAAGTCATAAAACTTGGCTAAGTGCAAGCGTGACAAGGAGTAACACCACCAAGCTGCAATACAGTTTGGCTAGGTGGCTGGCGTAAGTTGGTTGGGAACGATACTTGGACGAACGAGAGCGGGTGCAGGGCGGGCGTTAAACGGAACCATTATCCCGAGCCGCGCGACCGTTATTGCTCATTTATCGACGAAAGCCTGGCGAAACTATTGGCCATAGGCTTGACACGACACGATAAACCAAGTCTTCCCTTCCCTTCCTCGAGATCGGCGCACCAGGCTTTCGCCCGCCTTGCTTTTTTCTCCGTTCTCTGCGCTTATAACCGCTTGGCTCCCTTCTGCCTTAACTTCTCCGTTCCCTTTTACTCCATTCCCTCCCCCACGTCGTTTTATTCTCTTCCCCCCCGTTTCTCCGGACCGGTGCCCCGATAATTACGTAATTGCGCGTACTTTTCGTGGCCGCTTTATAAATAGCCCGTGAATAATGCCCGCTCGGCCACCGGTCTACCTGTTCGTCCTCTCTTTTTCTTTCCCTCCGCAGCAACCAGCCAGTCAGCCAGCCAGCCAGCCTGCCAGCCAGCCTGCCAGCCACCCTCGACAAGCCGTGATTGCTCGATATAACTCCGGCTAATTTTAAATTTCTCGACGCACCTTTGTCGCAGGGCGCGCCGGAAGTCTCAGTATCCCGGTAACTGGTACCCCCTCGCGGCTCTAAATTGAGTTTACCAAGTTAGACGCCGCGAAGAATACTCTCCTGCTTCGGTGTTCGCTTGTGCCTCTGTCCTTTGATGACACTGAATACTGACCCGTTCAAATGAGCCTTTACAACTCCAGTGTTATCCTTCTTTGAGATTCCACCGCACTCAATTTTCTGATAGTTTTGAAGATGCGAACTAACGTCAGGAAGTTCATTGAAACGACGATACATTAATAAAGATTTGTCGATTATAAAGAAAAGAATGAAGTTCCTATTTTAAAAAGGTCGGCCTCGGTAAAAGGTATACTCTATCTGTACATGGAAGCAATTACTGTACTCCTGAAAGCCACAACATAACGAGTTCCAAGCGAGCTAAAACCCTCCCGCAATTCAGCGCAGGTTGCAAGCACCTTGTAGCTAGCAGGAGTACCCGGCCCATAACAAGAGCAGAGCCGCAGCCGTACAAGCGGTGTCATTCGGATTTGACGATCGAAAGTTTGAAAAGTACGAAGAGATTACAAGAGCGCTCAGTGTACTTCTGGGTTGGGGGATACTCGTAACCCGGTAACAGGCCGAGGATTGCGTGCACTAGTCGCCGGGGTGTTGGACGCGATAAACGTTCGAATACGCGTAAAGCCCCATTGTGTCGCAGAACCTGCTGGCGAGCTTACGTCTTCATACGGATTGCCGTGTAGCCCTCAGCCAATCAATCGCTGTCGTGCAAACCGCTGACGCAATGTCAACACACGCGACTGATAGCCTAAGATATGTTAATGGATATGCTCCCTCACCTGTACTCCCTTAGTTGCTCCCCTATCCGCCCGAACATCCTCTCAAGAAACCTTTATGTTAACAACGCCAAGGCATTTGCCACTTTCAATTCTATTAAGTAGAGTGTGTTGTGCTAGCTTTAGAAATAGCATTGTTCTAACTTGTAATATAGAATTTATTGGGGTATTATTTATTTTTTAGTTCGATATATTTCGATTGTCTTTAAGTAGTAATGACGAAAGAATTATGCCGAGTGTATATGTTGAAATGATCTCTCAGTGTTATTTCCCTTTTAGTAAATAACCGTTAGCAATTTTTAACGATTATAATCCATCGTTCTCAAAGTGTACTAACACGAGGACATAACAGGCCGGATCACCCTGAGAAGATTAAACCCGCCAATTAACTGGTGCGTCGTATCAGCGCTGTTTCCTGCGTTTTTTCCCCCCCCTGTATCGCGTGGTTTTCATCGAAAATCAATTTTTCGGGGGCGATTTCACGATGGAATCTGGTTTTGACGCCCGTGACGCGCGAAACTTCCGCATATACATATATGCACTAGTCAGGGCTAGCTGTACTGACTCCGTTTCGTTGGATTAATTGGATTCAATCACAAAACCGGCGCTGATGTAGGATAGCCGGGTACCAATTACGCCGGTTCGCAGCGGTATTAATCAAATTTGGCTATTTGATCGGACCTGGCTTTTGATCGGCCGCCACTGCGGTCAACCTGTACTCACCATATAAGATGTATGGCCAAACAGTGAGCACTGCTCCCGATTGTAATTATGAAACACGTTGATATAGGCCTTTTAAACCCACGTACTCTGTCGCTTGCCGGATCTACATTGTACAATGATTGGCTTGTCAATTATAACAAACGCGAAGGAAGTAAATACGAAATTTAATCAATTTCATGAAATTCAGATCCAATCTACATTTAACGTGATTTTATGGACTTATTCACTAAGAGTTTTCTATCTCGAGTCTTTCCTCGTTTTACTTTCAACGAAAGAGTTTTTTTTTCTTGTTCACGGAGCGTAGGAGTATCACGCGTTACATATGCCAGTGGAGCAGAGGTGGTGGTCGAGTGCGAGGAGAAAAGGAGGTTAAAACCCGGGGGTACAGAGTGGACGATATTTGCGCGATCTGCGACACGCACGTTCTCCGAGGGTAAGTATCGAGACACGCAAAGCTTAGATGGGGAGTTGCGGAGGTATGTAGGTAAGCCTGCGCCCGGCTGGGGAGCCGGTGGTGCTCCAGTGAGGTAAGGTCCGATAATTAACGAATATGCTAATCAGGCGAATAGAAAAGGAGGGGCCTATAATTAGCTCGGGGTGCGATACAACGGGTTACGTTAATTATTCAGGCCTCGTTCTTTATGAGGGCCGCGAGGAGCCGGCTGTAATTAATTTTCGAATGACGTGACTGCAACGGCCACCTAGTGAGAAAGAGGAAGGGAGGAGGAGAGCGAGCGGAGAGGGAACACTCTAGGACTTGCATTAGGCTGGTGTGGTTCGATTGACTCTCCTCGGTGACTTATGCCTTTGACAGCTCCGACACGCTTCCCAAGATGTCGATATTCCAATCGTGATCCCGCGGCCACGATTCATTGCTGACGAACTCCGCTAATTCAGTGGCCCCGCTCGTTCTTGTTACCATAATACGCACGCCCCGATTCAGATAGTCACACTCTATTCCGGCTAATGTGTCCAGCTAATTCGAGTCGGAACTGAATATCCCTTTGCACTTCACAGATACAGCTTCTAATAGTCCATCACCAATAAGGGAACTTTCATGTATACAATATTGGAAGTATCGGCAAAGTCTTTGTTACTTCTAATGAAAGTCTGATTTAAATAGAGTTACCATATTGAGTTATCATAGAATTACGACTCTTTTCTGTTTTTACGTAATTTTCTCGATTAAATAACAGTGTTTTTTTGCAGCAAATAATTTGGATGTTTGATTTATTTCAATCCTCAAATATGCTTTAAAAAATCTGCGGTTATATTAGCGTATAATTTGGCGTGTTGCGTCTACTAAATAGTGGGCTCAATTAGCTCAGTATTTGTAGCCAATAAACATTACCGATGGTACAGGATGTCACGGATAAACAGTAAACGTTATTTTGTCTGATACAGAGAGGAGTAGTTTGACCAATAGACTCCTGCTTTGGTTTCGCACAATACATTAACCAGAACTTGCACTTACCAAATACATGATCCCCGATGCATCATGCAGTTTGGACTCGGTGTATTAAAAGCAAAGCATATATTTGTTGAATTGTTAAAAATATCGGGAATTTCGAAAATGCAAATAAAGAGAAAAGATTATAGAAATAGTATCAGAAGGGAAAGCAAACAAAATAAATAGATTTTATGAAACCCTAACGCTATCTTCGTTCTCTCCGGACACAATTACAGCTCTCCCTAAAAGAAATATGTTTACTCGCATTGACATACATTAGCGGGAGAGGTGGGCCGATGGAATTCGATTAACTGCCACGTGAAATGAAAGCCTGCGACCAGTTAATGGCTCCATCCTTCCGGCCGCAACATAAATTCGCAAAAAATGTTTGCCCACAGTCGGTGGTGCGTGCGTGTATAGCAGCTGAATGAAGGAAGGTGCACGTGTGTGCGTTAGGCAGCGGATAAGAAAGAGGGAAAAATTAGGGTCCAAGGGAGGACTATTAGTCGTAGGGGTAATTGCGCGTAAATAAAACGAGGCTTCTGCCCGGTTAACCAATCTTCCTGGCCAATCTTCCGCTCTATCTAGGCTATCATCCTCTTCTCCACATTCTCTCTGTGCGTTTAGTAAGAGCAATTTGAATGATTTAGTGGCTTCTCGTTACTGCGCGGCCAACTATGTTCTCGATTAATAAGGCCTGCTTATTTAAAGCGCAACGTTGCTTCTCGCCGCTTAACTGTTAAATTTTCGAAATGACTGAAACGCTCGGCACAAAGCGATTTTGCTTTTCCAACAAAGCGCAATATTCCAATTCGACTCTTGGACCTCGAATTTTCCCAGTGAAATGCAAGTAGCGTAGAATCAATTGGAATTTCACTAAACTGAAAAATGGCCGGGCTAAAAAAAGAGCAGCTACACTTAGAGAGGAGAAGATGGAACGATCATAGAGCATAAATACGAGAGCGCCGTATCCATAAATTCGAGCGTTAGCAATACAGCCGCTGCTTTCAGGAACGATATAACTACGAACGTTCTGATTTCAGTGCTAAGTCGTAAGCTCATAAATCATACATCATAGCCGGGCGGTTCGCTCGCGTTCTTATATCTATTCTCCATCTCTTCTTGCGCTCTCGAAAGAGGCTGTGCTCGATAATTCCCCGGGCTGACAGCGATTAACGAACGCCCCGAACGCCCGAGCAGAGCTATACCCATTTCGAGAAAAGGGGCTCGAATCTCCAAAGTGTCGAGAGCTCTATATCACCGGGTACATCGCGAGTTAAATGGAGCACTATTTATTCTCGTTTGCCTTAATCGCCTCTGTATCCTGCCTGGGATTTAGTAACTTGAAAATAACTCATCAGATTTGATTCTCCCGCAATTTAACCCATAACAGCTATTACTAATGAAAATAACAATAAACTTTTACTTCATTACAAACCTAGTGAACTATCATCAAACGTAGTTGCTTGTTGCAAGATTTTATTAGAAATAGGATCAGAAGAAAGAGTGGTTCGAAAAGTAGAAAGTCACAGGAGTCGGGGAATTAAAGGTGCAAAAGGCAGACGGAATAAGTAGTTGGCAAGTACCACCGAGAAACCACGAAGGTAGGACAAAAGTTCCGCATTTACACTGGGACACGTTTGTTTGTACCTTACGTTCTAGCCGCAACAGGAATTTAGCGCTCTCATTACCCGGCCAAATGTGTTGATGCCGAAATTGCTTCGTTAACATTATATCGTTGCGTGCCGGTTATGGTCATGTGTGCCTTAACGAGCCTCCGTGCGTTATGCTTATTGCCCCCACGGTTCTTAGCTGGTGGCCGATGCACTCTTTCCAGCAGGAAACTCACTTCCGCTTACCACAATCGAATACTTCCACTACCCAAGTATAAATAAGAAAGTCATGAAAATTATCACATAAACTTGCCATGATTACACCAAAGACTCGGAAAGAATATAGTATTTCAAAAATTTCATACACCTCGAGTAACATAGTACACGGATCACGTAAGATAAAGGGTAGCAATCCAGTCTACAAGAATATCAACAGTAATCCTGATTACGTTAGCATCAACATAGAGAAGTTTAAGTACACAAAGTTTCCACTCCAACCATTTATCCATTTTGCCTCGGGAGACATATATCTTGGGAAAGGGTAACGGGCGCGAATTATTACTCAAATCAAGCAATAAGCGGTGTCATATAAATAACGCGGGTCCAGTTTCTCGAGTGGTATAGGAACGACTATTCTCAGCCGGTGGGCAAGCTTGTCTGGCGATGCGTGCTCTTTTCCACTAGGCGTCGTGCGCTGGCAGTACTCCTTCCACTGAAAGAGGGCGCGTGCGAGGGTCCGAGGTATCTAGTGTCGGTGGCTCTCGGTGCTTTCGTTGCTTTTGCTTGGCGTTCCTCTCCCTCTGGTCTCGTCGCCATCCACGGCCAGGGTGATAGCAGTAGGCGCTAGCTGCTGGCTCTGGTGCGCGCGCGGGGGCTGCCGGGTGATTTGTCGCGGCGGATATGAGAGCGGCGCATTGCCCCTCTGGACGCGCAATATTATTTTAAACGATGATATAGGAGAGGCGCGTGCTGCCGCAGAAGCCACCAGCTCAGCCTCGAGCCTTCACTCCTTTTGCCACGTATACACGTATAAGCGGCGCTCTCGTAACGCGCGAAATGAAAATCGCGATACCACTGGCTGCCCTCTTTTATACAGGGTGATACGAAACTCTTACTGGAAACTTACCAATGTTAGGAAAGCTTTTTAGAGCAGTTGAATTGTCTTTAACTAATTTGGATCTCTCAACTCACCCATTTAATGTGTTGTTTTATTTTTATAAATGTTAATTGAGCATATGCGAAAACAGAGATATGATCATTTTGTAATTTCATTGGTTGTATGTTTTAATTACAGATGTGTTGCTCTTTCGATCTTTGATTGTTGATTTTATCGTTATTTGTAAAAGTAGATGTTGTTTAGACTTAGTTACTATTAAAGATTTCATATGGTCTACCCTGTAGAGTCGTGTAAGTGCGGAAAGATGCTGGACCAGCTCGCCACTTTCGCGGGTACTGTGTTTGCCCTCTCAGCCGAATTCCCCACGCGTACATCGTGATACGGCAGTCACGCGTGACCCACCGCCCCTTGTTATCAAAGGGAGACACTGTCTTTCGCGAGGGGAAAGTTGAAATAGTAGTCGAGCACGAGCTGCTTGCGATATACTGATTCCCAAAAGATTGTAATTCATTCTTCTAGTTTCCCTGTATTATATAACATGAACCAGCCAAGCTGATATTAAAAGTGCAAATGGTAAATCGACAATACGAGTAGGATTGGTTTGAGGATTTATTTCTGAAATCTCGTCTATTAGAGAACTAGGAGGAGAGCGTACGGCCCACATTCGACTCTTACTGGGATCGCCCTAACAAGTTGGCCAGTTGGAATGGCCAGTCTGGCTAGCAAATGGCATAATTCAGTTCTCTATCTTGGTCCGAATTCTCTCCCGTAGAGCGAGGTCCAGCTTGGGCAACACAACGGGCAATAAGCGGTTCGCTCATTCTATATGTCCCTTCGTAAATTGGCCCCGCTGACTTCCCTTTCGGCGATTTCATCGGGTCGGCCGCAATCCACCGACGGCGGCCTCGTCCGCACGGTAACGAGTTCGAAAATGCTCGCGTTACGGCGCATAAGCGCTCAACCCTCTGCAAAGGAGCTCTCTCCCTCCTTTTCTCCGCTCTCCTAACGTGGAGAGAGCGGCATCTTTTCTGAACTATTGCTGGCTACGAAATTATCGGCTTGGCAGGGTTTCAAGGCAGATGTATTATTAAGAGGCTGCGCTTGGCCGGCGACCAGAAGCGCAACTTCCAAAAGGAGGACCGCTCCATCCGCTACTTCCGGCAGCTAGGGCTACCGTCAAGGACGCGCGCGATTCTTAATACCCCTGTGTGCAAGATCTCCCGAGGGATCCTCGTGATCCTCGGTCCAATTCGAAACAAGTTACTTAAGACTTGTTAGCGATTCTCCCTCGACATCTTGATAACTACCGACCTTCCCAAACACCCGTTGCCCTAACCTGCAAATGTCCAACCATCAGTCCAATTTCCAGGACACACTTTTACAGATAGCCGCAGTATTTCCTCTGCGTCGATTCCCCTTTATTGGCAATGCTAGTTTATATTTTTAACCATTCAAATCCCTTTCGTTCAAATAAAATACTATAAATAGGTAAATACAAGTGACGATCTGTGTACACGGTGTATCCTTGCCTGCAGGTGTGTATGGATCGTGTGTACACAAAGCAGTTTGTGTATAGGAAGAGAGTTGTGGTGGGGGAAGGTAGCTATATATTAAATTGCATCCCTGTTCACCAACAAACTGCCCAAACTGGCTGGCCGCCGAGCGGAGATGAGAGAGGTAGGGGGAGAGGGCGGAAGTTTTAACCGGAAGCGGCCAGATGAACGCTGTGCGCGTGACTTACTTCGAATCACGCCAAATTGACTTTCCATCCAGCTCGCCGCTAGGATGTCTGACGTATCTTTTGCAAACGGGCACACGTACAGGCGAACACAACCGCCGCAGCAAGAGATGGAGCGATTGGGTAGACCGGGGCCAATCGGAGGAACTGGTATTATATCCTTCAACTACGTGACGATTTTGGGAAACGTATAGAATGGAGAATGTAGATCGTCAAATCTAGGCCGTGTTCTATAGATTCGTTGGGATTCGATAGTTTCGAAAAGCAGAACGATTTTAGCTTTTGCCTGTTCTGTTAGAAACAGTTTAATCATTTTCATCGTATTGTTTCTCAAGTCTTTTTGAACAACGCTTCCCATGAATTTGATAACCCCGTGTAGTAACCTCGCACCCCAATTCAAACGGATGTTAATTAACGACCAGCCCCCCGAAGACACAACTACACGGGAGATTTCCCAAAGCTAATTACCTTCTCTGTGTTTGGTAATTGAGCATGCACAAATGACTGCGTCGACGCATTTCACCGAGAACTACGAGCCGACCTTTATTTCGCTTAGCGTAGCATTAATAATCAGCCTGGTTTTCATTATAACGAATCGAACCTGTAAGAAGACTTCCATGGAGGATACTTCATTACAATTATCTGTTTACTCTCGTGGACGATTGTACAGCAAAAAAATTCATCTCGATAATTACACATTTTAATCTCGTGACCCTTGCCCACTTATTAAATCCTGAAAATGGTTCTCCTGCTTTTCTTCATTGCCTCCGGTTGTGTTATGAGTTCTCTTGGTTCTATAGGATGAAGTACCTTTTTCTCTCCGAGCCTTTTTTGCCACTTTTATCTTGTAATATCACTGTATTTCCTTGCCTCACATTGCGTAGTAAATATTCGACTAAGTAACAGTCTTAATTAAAAAATATTTTATAATATCAGAAAGCACATATGTAATTATAAAAAGATACTGCAACATTGCGTCCGCAACTTCATAAACTCAATTAACCAATCGGAACGCGTTCACTTGCAGTAATTTACGACCGCGAATTACCAGGTACAATTTCATTCTCCACAATCAGTGCGCGCGCGCGGTTTAAGCGCGAATGCCGAAGCAAGCGGGCTCGCATGGCCAATTATTAAAAATTAAGAGGCACTAGTACCATAAACTGCCGCTGTGTAATAACTGTATCATGTAACAGCGGAGAGCGATACGTAATTAACTTATTACGCCCGGTGGCGCAAAAAGAGCGTGCGCGCCAACGAACACAAAATCGTGGCTGTAAACAAGTCAAACGCACACACAGTCAAACGAGCAGGGCGCAATTCGAAAAATTCGAGATGTGTTTGCAAGTGGGGCGGAAGCGGGGGAGACGCATTAATACTTGAAACTCCCACAGGTAAAAACAATATGCCGGCGAACGGCTCCTAAATAACGAAACAAATATACATACAGTTGCCTCGGGCAGGGTTACCCGGGGGCCATTGTATCGACGGTGGTTTCAGAGCAAACATATTGATCTGACACAACGGAAAATTACAACTGACGCACACCAACACGCACGCGGGTTGTGTTTGTTCATATTTACAAAGAATCAAGTTACATCGAGCTAGTAGCGAGCGAAACTTGCAAGTAATAGGGGGAAGAGGCTTCGAAAAGATTAACATTTAATAATGCAAACCATCGGTGGTGTAACATGCGGGTGAGCCCTATATTTGCTAAACATGGGCTTGTAATGTATTATGCAGCCACTCTGGTCGCCGGTAATGCCGCATTAATAATGCACAGTAAAGCAGTGGCAAGTGCGCATCAGATTAGACGAACCTGGCACTCTAGCGTCGACGGATTATTGGGGTCAAAAGTTATTACCAATGCCCGTGCCTCATTTCGCTGACGAATTTACATTTACTGATTGGCTCTCGCAGCCATCGATCAAACATACATGGATTCTCGAGTGTACCTTGTGGATTGCGCCCAGGGAAATCGAAATGTTTAACATAGCGCGCATATATCATTCTCTGGTAAGTGACTCCTGAAAAGGTTCTTTAGTTATCGGCGTTTAATGACGTTCCTTATTCACTGGAAGCCTCATTCCTTGCAACTTTAGAAAAGGGAACAAGGGAAGTGCAAGTTTGCCTTGGGAAGGGAGGAGGCAGGGAGCAGGGAGGTTGTATGCGCACACAGCCTGTTCCCGAGGCATTAAAGTTAAGCCTGTATTTTATTGGGCGTCTGTATAAATCAAGAGCACGGGCTACTCAAATATTGGAAGTCTTTGCGCTGAACGAGAGTACCCCTGCCTATCATAAGTACAAACACGCGTCGAACCTGCGCGGATTAAACTGCGCCCTCGGTAATTTATGACAATCTGCTTTACGTTCTGCCAAGTTTTCTAAATACCTTACACTAACATTGCTCCGAGTTAGGAGTTGGCTAAAAGAATGGAAGGAACAGCTCGAGTAGATAGGAAAGCTTGAGAGGCCCCTGCTTGTCTCTCCCTCAAGTTTAATCGAGTCACGCCTTCCATGTCAGTAAGCAAATAAAGTAGCGTTTCTCGCTGCTAACCCGCCAGCAATTTCCCGCGGCCCCGTGATATCTCTCGCATTATCCGGATTCGCATTTAATGTAATGAAATCGCATGCCATGCCAGACTTGCCCCGCTGCGCTCCCACAAACATACACACACCTACACAGTTCGCTGACCATTGCGCTGTTTATCAAATTGGAATTAATAAGACGTAATCCTTGTTTATCCTGCATAAATGCGCGCGTCCGCTTTGCGCCAATCTGAATATTACTGGCGGCATTAACTTTCCTGTTATTGCCTACCGCCGCTTGTACCTCGCATTCTCTGGTTCGCTCGCAAGTAAAATTCAATAGGTTTCAAGCACCGGGTGTTTATATTCTGTTGGAAAGTTAATGTCCTCTTACGCAAAATATGAAAATGTCAGATACTGCTATGTGACAGTAGGAGAGTGTAATAAGCAGTAATAGATTAATAAAACGTTGTTCTGACAATGAGTATTGAGGGGAAAGATGCTGTGGGTAGTAATCAGGGAGCAGAGAGCGTAAGAGCATAGGGTGAATCAATAGCGATGCAAGAACGAGCGCGCACTCGGTCAGAAGAAGAGTGGAAGAAGAAAAAGTCTCATTCCATTTTGCGGCTAACGATTCGATAGGAGGTTTTGATTTTCGTCAGGTAGAATTCGTTGGCTTGCAGGCTGGCTGGCCGAATTCGTTCGGGAGAACCGATTGATTTCCGGGCTTAGGCGGGCACGTGAGTTAAATACGTATTGGCCTCTGGCTACCAGCACTCCTGACATTACCGAGGCTTCCTCACCTCCACTTTTTTCCTCCTTTTCCTCTTTCCTGCGGCTTTTTTCGCCCCATTCCTCCAATTCCACCTAACGATCTTCCGGTTCCTACTAGCGGGAAGAATCGTCACCTCCTGAGGATCCTCAATCGAGGATAAGACCGTGTTCCGCTAATCGCCACGATTCTCCGTGCCTGATACAGTTAATTCTTCCTAATTCTTCCTTCCCCAGCCATTTTTCCTCGATTTTATCAGTGAACCTTTACTCTATTTTCTGCGGAACTTTGCTTCTTGCGGAACTTGCTATACTACGAGACGAAGCAACTATAATTTATCTCACGTAGAATCACTTGTTATATCATTATAACAGTCAAAAGAATATACGTTAATTTAAAAAAAAAGGCTATGTCAGACAGGATAAATGTAGTACGATACCTCAATATCCGCTATGTTTTTACCCCCACCCATTTTGCAACATGCTCGTACATACTCCGGCAAGAGGAAGAGTACATTGCGTTGAAACTTACAAGGCCAAGGGAAAAGTTGCTCGCAGCACCGGTGTCATAAGCAGGAATTGTGCAAAAACAGACGTTTCCCAGAGTTTATACTTCACTCGCTTCTCATCAGTACGTGCGCGTCTGCCTTTCCTTACTTAGCCCACAAGCCCCATTTCTCTTCATACCAAAGATGGCGAAACTTTGCGGGGCGCGAAGAGACGTTACGTTTCCTTGGCCCTATACATAATTATACGGCTGCTGTGTAAAACTTCGTTTATTGCCACGAGAGAATAAGAGCAGCTAATGCAATGCAGTGCGTCTTCCAGGGTTGAGTGGCACCTGACGAATGAAGAAGGAAGAGGACACGAAAGCCGCCACCGGCTTATCGAATACCGTCATGGAACGGAATGGAAAAGCGATGAAATATAAATATTGCACCCACGGGACATCGCTTGCTTTCCGCTCCCTCTACCATTTCCTTCTGCTCTACGCCGACCTTTACACTGGGGAGTAACCGCTTTTAAATAGTACCCAAATCCTTAAAAGCCTACATCCTGCAGCTCTCGAACCACTTTGCCCTCTTTCGCGTTTATTCATTGCGTTTGTACACCTTTCGACTGACAAAGTAAACTGAACTCGTCCTGTATTCATAGTTCTTTTACATTTTCAACGTAAAGCAGATGTAGTTTAAGTGTAGTCCTTTGAATGGCATTAATCATTGACTCGAGGACATCGCACGATGATTGGTAATTACGTGCTCGAGTGTTTTTCACCCGGCGAAGTGCGTGTCTACAGCAACTATTAATAACGAGGTCGAGAATCGCCGGCGCCAAATAAACAGAGACGTATCGCAACAATAATTAAACGGCGACGTCAGCTGGTGGGATCGCTCGATATTGAAGCGAAAGAGATATTTTCGAATGGCCAACTGAACGCGAGTGAGAGAGACCGATAAAGAGAGGGAGTGAGAGTGAGAGAGAGAGAGAGTGGCCACCGCGAGCTTTACGCACCTGGTGGCTGTGCTAATAGTTTAGTCAACAATTAATTAGGCCGACCAATTAAACCGGGTGTTCTCTCACTTAAAATTATTATCGTAGTCGCGCACGCGCCTCGTACTAATGAACGGACGCGTTTGCCAGGACTCGACACGGCGATGGTATTCGCCAGCTGAAATGGGCCACTTTGCAGCAACACAGACCCCCCTTTCATTCCTTCCAACACGCTCCGGAAAAAAAGGCATGCCAAGTTAGCGAGGTTATGCTCCCCGGTAGCAGTTAAGTTAATTAATCTTAATGGAGGAGCAGACGTAGTGCTGTCTAAGGAGCAAGTTAGTCCACCGTCGGTCCCGGATGGAACGCACAATGGACTTTGGCTTGGAGTCATATGCAAAAGAGTGCGCGAGTAAAATGAGCAGCGCAAGGCCAGGGAGACTAATAGGGGGTTCAAAGGGGTTGTGTTGGGTGGTGAGAGACCGCTGGTATTACTTCGTTCCTTTCGTTTCTCTGCTCCACCCCGTTCTTCTCTCACTTACTCTTTTTGCCGGTGCTCTCGCTACTCTTCCCTCGCTCTGCTCTCCTCTGCGACGACATCTCTTGTTATTTGCCTTGTTATTTCTATGCCTGACGGAAAACAACGGCTGCCTGGCTGCCTAGCCGCAGGCTACGATCGGGCAGAGCACACACACACACACACGAGCGAGAAAACCCATCCACAAACCCGCCTCGTTATCTGATACACTCTGCTATCGTGGTTCTTGAAGCTACACAGGGCTTCCCAGTGCCCGAGCTGCTTCTCCTTGAATATGGAGCCGTATCTGGCTGATCGAATATCTGCCGCGGACAGTTCCGATCGCAGCAGTACCAAGTTTGTCTTTGCTACACCGGAGTTCTTTGTGGAAATACACTTGGCTGCACGTTCTCCCCGGGCTAACGTGTTCGGTTAAACCAGTAATGATACTGAATCGTTACCGCTACGCTGCTCGGGCTTTATACTTTTTGCGAGCGAAGGGAAAGCCGAGATAAAAATACGAAGGAACTCTGCTACCGCGGCGTGCACGCTCTTCCTAATTGGGTTTACTTCTGTTGTTGCTCCGCTCTTTATCTACTTGGGCGAGCGTCGCTGTGTTTAGTAGTGGCGTCGCCACTTTCACAGGGGTCTAATCTTCTGGGGGGAGTGTGGAGTACGTGCCCTTGACAAAAAGCGAGTGTACTTCATGGCCCCGTTTAGGGAGGACCAGCCGAAGATCGGGGCGATAGGTCACGGCAAGTAAACACAGGTATTCGGCGATAACAGAGCGCCGAGACATTAGAGGATACGGCGAAACTAGAGAATCAAGAGTCAGGACTAACAAGGTCTCGCAAGGTCGGCGCGCTACGAGATGTGCGGGGTAGGTGTTGTATGTGTGCGTTGCATTTCCGTAACGAGAAGAGGAGTCTCCGCCGAGGGCTCAGGCGTAGTACAACTCGCTGAGAAACTCAGATTAAAATGAAACATCTCGAAAACTCAGTCGGTCCTGTAGTGTACGTGTGTCTCGAGCGTGGCTCGGATGTTTAATCGCTTCGTAAGTTCGTATTGTCTTGTTAGAGTCAGCATTTCGGGACATTACTCCGTCCGTGGAATTAAACCTGATTTATTGGCCGGCGTACTTTCGCCGCTTGTGTCTCGCTTTTAGCTTAAGTCCCCCGATTCTCCATTTGGATAAATGTTACCTCGCCCTCTCCGTTCTCCGGCCTGTCTCTTCTCGCGTGCGCGCTTAACTTTCTCGAAAAGCAATGGCCAAGCAACATGCCCCGATGGCAGGAACATGGCTACTCCACTTTGGGATAGGTCATAGAACTCTCGGAAATAATCGCTCCGATATGGACTTGTATTCAAAATTCGAAATATCATAGAATAGCTAATAATCGAATCCCCCGAAACAAAGCTGGAAGAAAAGTCTATGTATAAAATGATTCTGTGCTTGCTTTGCCTGTACATGTCAATACATGAGGGATCAATATGTATGTTGGGTATACATATCCTTGCTCCGTGCAAACCCGTAACACATACATAATGTTTACGTACTTGTCTGGGGAAGTGCATACACGCGAGTACACTTTCGCAACCTCAAATATGCGCATACACGCGCGTTCCCATTCAGATTCGAGTTGCTGTGGATAACAATAGATTTTGCTATAAGATCGCAAACAACTAATAGTACGACACAATAGCATGAATAATGTTTAAGCAAAATAATTCCAACAACTAGCTAGTTCTAATAAGGATGCTTTCCTTGAAATATCTTCGGTACTTCCGGTGCGCACACTAGCAATAATATGCATCTTCATTTGCAATTTATGGTTTATTCTCGCGTTCCTGTTAAAATATGCATCCGATAAAACGAAACAAAGCTTTTCACTATCCTCGGTAGTGCACTATATTGCGCGTGTGTTACTGCCCGCGCGAGCGCTCTATGTGCCGGCCACGTCGTGCATAAATTATTCAAGACTTAATTTACTTCATTATCTGTGGCAATAATTTCTCGGTAATCTTCCTTCTGCATTCAGCGCCGATACAATCGAGCGCCTATCGTGCTTTATTACGGCACAGACAATATCAGTGGCGCTATCATACAGAAAGCACCCCATTAAATATTCTCTAGTGAGGGAGCACCGTATAGAGGTGGTACTCTACGAGAAGGGTAGCGATGATAATTTCATGAAACAAGATCGTTGCTTTTATGATCGACGACTTAAGCGACCTGGGAATCCGTCTCTGACTCATTAAGTTCTTTATTGTAAACGATGAGCGACGCCCCTGACGGCGTCGGCCTCACAAGAGTTATGGGGCAGGTTGATTTCCGGCGTCGAGAGGAATTCCGATGGTGAAATGATGCCTTTAAGTAGCATCGAAGAATTGATGGTGCCAAGGGGAATTAGTATGCCTGACATTACTGTTTCTTTCATTAAGGCTTCGGAAGCCTCTAACCCTTTGAAACCACGCTCCCCCAGTCTTCATTTTTCACAATGACATTAACAATAGCTTGAATCATTTCTCAGACGAAAGAAAAAGTTGCTCTGCCGGAATGAAGTGGCTTTTTGCGGTTTGATAAAAATTCTGCAACCATGCATACTTGGCGTTCATTAGGAGCTACGTTCGCAGCAACAGCATACACATGTACATATATGATAACACGTGCAGCTCGCGGAAATATGCGGTGTGTGTTTACCTGAGCTGCTTGCGCGTTTGTTTGGCAGATTTCATTGGGTTGTTCGGCCGCTTTTTTAGGTCGCGTTTGTTGTACGCTGGAGAAAATTAATTGGGTTGCTCGCTCTGCCCCGAATTAGCTGGACCACGATGTTGTTTTATTATGTCGTTTTAATAAGTTCACCTCGGACGTGCCAATCTAAATGTTATGGTAACCGCAGCGCTTCTGGCCACCTACGTACTAGTTCCACTGAAAAGTTTTCTGGGTTTCTTTGTATGAATGTTTCTACCTTGTGTCTTGATATAATCACAATTTTTCTTCAAGTATTCCCTGATGAAAATCCAATGATGACGGCTCGCAAGCTGTTCGGTGAAAAGATTTCCTTTTATCAGTGGCGTTCGAGTGAATTTAAGACCGGTTTGGAGAACGGTGTGGCAGTAAATATAGATTTAATGGGATGCCGCTAATATAATTTGTATGTCACTAGTACGGTGAACATTCGTGCCGGCCCCCATCGCCATATTTCCTCGGGATTTGCAGACGGAGGAGTGCCATAGTTGCGCGATAAATCAGAGTTTTAGCGGAGCGTGAGAGCGGCGCGGCGCTAGTCGAACGCCTGGCGTGATCCACCCTTATTAAAGCGTTACTTTGCTTACTTACTTTGCCGCAGTCGCTTAAATCCTACTGTAGCACGGGACAAATGCTGCCACGGAGAACTTGGACGCTTTTTAATTTGAGCCACGTCACGGACTTCCTGCCGACTGAAATTATTCTCGTCTACCTTCCGACAACCGCTTGAACAAGAAGCGGCTGCTGGTCGAGCGAATTGTCGATCGCCAGGAAATCTGTCGTATTTACTTAGGCTAAAGCCAAGCCGATTTCCGTAAACACTCGAGACACACGCCGGGGTAGGACAATCCCATTCAATCATACGAGCGACCGGAAAAGGGGAATTCGTTTGATTTAAACGCTGTCGCGCGCCCCCCTACGCGGATGGGCGAAGTAAAAATTTGCACTCGGCAGAAGTGTCGCCCGCGGCATTTTGCCATGAAACTTCCACTTGGCAAAGCTCGACTTCAAGCCGCTTACCCTCCTCTCTATGCCTTGCAGTAGTCCGGCGCTGCAGATGTTTGTAAATGAAGCTAACCTGAATGAAGTAACGGAAGCCCGGCGCAGAAAGGGCAAGCGAGGATGGAGGTAGCACGTCCCGTTCTCGATTATGCTTTAAAGGACGTAATTAGTTTTTCTTTTGCGGCGTGCCAACTTTGCAAAATACAATCTGCATGCGACAAAAGGAACCTGGGAAACGAGAGGGTTCTCTTGCAAATACTTTCCTATGAGTTGTGATAGCTAATTAATTAATATGCGAGCGGTAGTCGATCGTTCATCTTTTTCACCTTTTTGATAATATATGAAAAGAGAATAAAATGCGATTCCAATAAGGTGTCTCGCGCATGCCTTCGCAATATGGAAGAATTGCAATTATCTCTGACGTCAATGTGCCTCGGCAGTTTACCCGCGGTCTCTTGACGCTGTTGGACAATTGGACAAACGATGGAGTCGCAAAGACGTTCTCTCGCAATAAGATTCTTCTTCGCGCTTAATGGCACTGCTTTCTCGAATGAAAGTATTGCAATTGCGGTCTTATACCCGGCGTTTGTGCCGGCAGCCGTCATGGAGTGGGTTGTGGGTCGCCGGACAAAGTCAAAGTTTGCGCTAAGAAACCGGCTCCTTCACCGTTTCATTTTTCAGCTTCACTCGCTATTTGTCCCTCGTTGACTTACTTTCGCCGAGTTGCTTGATTAGTTTTAATTACGCGAAAGGGCAGAGATGATATTATCTTTTGCGAATTGCTCTTGACATCCATAGAAAATTGTATTTTGTACATCTCTGTTGTTTGCAAGTTTCTTTCCACTTGGTTTACACTCGGTTAACAATTATTTGCAATGCAATTCAGAACATATCCAATCAGCAATATATTTTTGCCTGTAGACTTCCAGCGATGCTTCATCAGCTGGCGACGTACGTACCCGTGCATCTAGTACTACGCAAAAAGGTACTCATTACTTTTGCATGGCGCCTGCTGCGCGACCAAGTAATGGATGTATCATATTCACGAGCCCCGAACTGTTTATGTCCTAGCCACCGTGAATTATTCGGACACTTTGTGCATCGCGCCGACGCTGGTTTCAGGCCGAAAGTCTGACGGACCAAGCCGTTATTTAATTTTTTAAATAATCCCCTGCACTGCCTGCTAGGACCTACTCTAAAAAATAGCTGGATGTATTCCAATAAATTAATCCCCATAGTATATTTAATGGTAAAGAAAGTCTATTGCCCAGTATTTCCTGTGCCGTGCTGCGACATAACGTCTCTTCTACATTGAAATTTATAGAAAACAATTCCGGAGAAAATTGTGCCGAGCCTTAAATACAATTTAAAAAGTGATGTGTGAGAAAAATTCTGGAAATCCTCTGATGTTAGCTGGAGTGGCATCGTTCAAACGTGCCAAAAAATTCAGAGCGAATTCGGATGATTTTGCAGAACACGACTGGAAAGGATTGATTCGAGCCGAATCTCTCTGGACAGTAGGCGATATACGAGGATTTGGCGCGGGCCTCGCTCAAAAGCGGATTGCGGCTGCTTTTTAGCAGAGCTCGGAGCTAGGGGTGCTCATGCCCGACGGGCAGACGTTAAATTAATCCTGATATACAGAGAAAGTGTATACACGCATCGCATACGCTCTGCTTTCGCCCTCCGGCTCCTGATACTCGCTCTTCTGGAAGCCTGCGGCGCACGTGCGTAAATGTCAGGAGCGTTAACCATTTGCTGAACTTTTATTCCTTCTCATTCGAGGAAGAAAGAGACAGAGAGAATTTCAACAAGGAAAGCGAGCAGGAGAGAAAAGACACGAAAAATCGAGCGAGTGTTAGCTAAAGGCCGCTGTCCTTTGGCGCGACGAGCTTTGATCGAAACAAAGTTGGTAAACAGACAGTATCCATTGAGGGAAAGAGCGAGCAATGTCACAAAGAGGGAGCGCTCTTGTAATACACGTTGCCTCGTCCTGCTAACGATCTTTATCACCAGTGGAGATTTAGTAGGATATTGCACATAAAGTGATAATTATCTCTGAGATCTTCGAAACGAATATATTTTCTGTGAAAATTATCTTTCTCTGTACCATATTCTGGTAATATTACGTTTCTGTAAAAGGCAAATGAATGGATATTAATAATCGTTGGTCGAGGACTGTTAATAATCATCGGTATTCGTGTGGGATAGAAGTAGCAATGGCTAGCTTCGCCCCACGAGAGGGAACATCAAACAGATCCTTCTAGCAACTGCAGCGTCAGTCATACGTTGGAAATCCGATATTTTATTTTATCCGCACGGCATCTCCTTCTCCCTTCATCCCTGTCTTTCAGTCTCTCGATCCCTCTCAGTCACTTTTCGCCGCATTGCACGTTTCCTTTCCCGGAGGCTTAAATTCCTCGAATCACACGAGTGCCGGTGGTCTCGTTTCGCCCGAGCCGTACCACCCTGAACAAAGGAGGGAGCCCGGTTGATATGATCCTATTTCATGGCGCCGTCAAAAATCGACAAGCAATCATCCTGCCATTTTATTGTCTCTTCCGGGCTTGTCCATCGAGCCGCTACCGGAAATTTCGTTCGGCAACACGAACCGGCAATGGGCGACCCTCTAAGTAATTGCGCAGCGCGTCAATACTTTCCCTGGCATTAACGAGTCTCTTTGCACACGTCGCCGCATCATCTGCGAAGCTACACTCTGTCTTCACTGACATATTCACCGAGCAGAATGGGAGAGAATTACTCAACGAAGAACAGTCTTATCCCCGAGGCAAAAATCCCACTTTCCCCCCAGGTCATGTAGCCACGCAATTTCACTCTTAATTATCCAAGCTAAATACGGTTCTGACGTACGTGGTAAAACATGGCACTCCGGCTTCTCCCGTTCGTGGAGGAAGCCCGAAACAAAGAAGGAAATAGGAGGCTGTGGAGGAAGTTATAAAGGGCGGGTGTAATGTAATTTCAGGTGCGGTACAATGCCTTCATTGCTCGCCGGCGATATCGGCGAGTCGCTCACGGATGCATGCGCGCTCCTGAAATTATTGCCAATAAATCCTGTGTGCAACGGCGATATCGCGATCCCGGCCGATACTCTTATTGTTTTAGCCGCTGCCGGCCGAGCGAGGGAGGTTGTAGTCGGTAGGATGTGTGTGCGATGGAGAAATGAATTGTTATTCAATAGTGCACAAACGCCAGAAGCAAAAAAGGCGATTGGCAAGGGAAGAGGACGGGAGGAGGGACGAGTCGGTGTAGCCACGACGTGAATCGACGATGATTCATGCCCCGTCTCTTCCTTTGCGAAATTATTTTTCACCCTTCCCTCACTCGCCCTCTCACGCACTCAGCCGCCACCACCGCTCGTTCGCAAATGTAGATCAATCTCTCAAAGGTCATTTGCCGTGCGCGCGATAACGCGTTCGCTCGATTATTATTACTCTCTGGAATCGGACGACCACGAGTCCCGGACTTCCATGAAATCCTGAATTAATATTAGTCGCCAGGTCCTGCCAGGGACAATGAAGGAATTCTCCGCTCCGATTCAAATGCGACCACAGCGATACAATAATGCCATCAGTATCCATGGAATTAATAGTAATCTCCTTTGAAAAAGCAGCCGGGTGTAGATAAAAAATGCAGTGGCGCTCTCGGCCGGTCGTAAATTAGCAGTAAAAATACTGGCCGATCATTTCGAAGCACTCTTTTGTACACGAGGAGGATTCTTTGTTCGCTCCTGCAGTTGTAATACAATCAATTTTGACACAAATAGAAATGACTGTGGGATGGTAAAAGAATAACATAGTGCTTGTCGAAATGCACAACATCACCCACCAGTCAGCAGTACAGTTATTTATTATTATTATAATAGAAAGAAGAATGAATCGATCGTTGAGCCTTTATGTAATACAAGCCACAGTTTACAAATGACTATTTCTTCATTGAGAGTATATATGCCGCATTCAAACCTCTCAGAGAGCATCAGATGTAATAAGAGAAAGGTTAGGAAGGAGCGGAACTTCGTTTGCGGTCTGAATGGTCCAAATTACATCATCTTCAGAAAGTACCGTGTATTCCCTCCCTCGTAGTTGACTATCAATGACAGCATCGCTATTGTAAAACCGAGACAAGTCGCTCGCCTATCTGCGAGTAGACGGTCGCTCCTCGCTGAATGTCTAAAAGCCCGGCGATATAATCTCCCGCTATCGCGAGTCTATCAAGCTCCACTGCCACCACCACCCTCTTCGCCCCTCGAGACAAAAGTAGAATGGCAAGGGAGAACAGGGAATGAAAGGAACGTAAATGAGAAGAAAATGCCGGCAGCCCGGGAGTATGTAAATTATTTATTCCTCCACTGGGATGGTAGTGAACAATTTCACGGAGGAGGTAAAGACCGATAGAGGTGGTCGTTACCGTGCTCGATTTCATTCGTGTCTCAGCTCTCGAAACGAATGTTACGCCGGAACTATTTGCCCTCTTCGTATCTTAGCGAACTATCTTGTTATCTCAAAACACAGATCCAATCCTTAGCAATGTAATGTTATGAAAATATTGTACAATTCGAGTAACTCGCATCATACATATGCCACTCGACTCCCTATTCCTCTGTTACCAAGACCTAACGTTACTAAAATCGTATAAACTCCTCATAAATTGCATCAGATATGCACAGACCATCAGTGTCTCCAGAGTTCCTCCTTAAATCCACGTCGAAGATGCAAATACCCGGTTATAAAAAAGAAATCGCCAAAAACCCATACACGAGTATCTCGGGACTCTGTAATTTCGAGTACCGGGAGTGAGTTCGTGAGGAGGATGAGGAGCGGGGGGAGAGCGGGGGAAGAGGGGAGGGGGGGAGCATATCCAAAGAGTCGGAAGTGGAAAGAGAGAGGTCTCTGGCCCTTCCAGCTGAGCGCATTCCTCTCGTTGTCGGCTCGCTCCCCGGTGAGCCGTGCGTATTTGCGCAACTTTTTAAATTTCCGGTCGCGGATTGCATCCTTGCTCTCTACCCTCCTCCTCCCCCCGCCCCTCCACTCGCTTACTCCCGCAACGTCATCCGCCTCCAGCTCTTTCTGTTGTTCGCTCGGCCTCCGGTTCTTTCTTTTGCGCGCGGAACAATAAAGCGGACGCGCGAGCGCCACGCGATACTTGCAGAATGGGGGTTGTGGGAGAGGGAAGGCGGGGTGGTGGGCGGGGGTGGAAAAAAAAGGGGGGTTGGGTGGAAGAGGCGGTGGATACGTGGAGAGCGCCGGATGCCCATTTCCCATTGCCATCGCATCGGCCCGGGCGAATTAGAGGGAATTTCTCACTCGACCTCGCGATCGCTGATACTACGTCCGACTGAGGCGGCGGCGGCGGCGGCCCACCACGCAACAACAAATGGTTTCATGCTTGACGAATTCCCGCGATTGCTTGAGGCCGGAAAACGAATCGGCGCCGGATACCCATCCCCCCCTCATGTGAGTTCAGAGCGATTATCGGACGTTTTGGACGCCGCATCCCGCGGAACTTGAGACTCACTGGCAATCCTTTCGAACGATGGTTGTGCTTTTTTGTTAAATTGAACATGGGAAGCTAAGGGATTTGATTAGAACGTTATTTTAGTTGGATTATGATGTGGAATATCACCTTACTCGACAAAAGTGTTAGAATTCATTAGGGTTTTGACATCCCGAAGAATGTTTCCCTCTCCCTTTATGTAAATGTAAGAAACAAGAAGGGACAGAGGGAGAGAGGGAGAGAGAGAAAGAGAGTGAGGGACCGATGAGGAGAGCCGAATTATTCCGGATGGCACGGGTTTCCTTCGAGGCATCGGCGAATGCAGCAAGCAAAAGGAAGTTTCCCAAGTGTAGCGGGAAGCAGGCTAACAAGTTGAAATGCTCAGCAAGGCAATGTAAAATTAGCCTAAGTTAGTGCGCTCCGCGTTAAGGGATAAATGAGCCGCATTGCATTAGGCGCACTGACACATTAAGCGGGATGATCTTTCGCGGGGGAAAGGGCGGTTTCTCTTACGTCAGACTGACATAAATTATGACAGGCAATTGAAAACGTGACTCGACTAACGCTGTAACTCGCAAATTCCCCCGGGCAATTGAGGATAGTCATATTTTACGTAAATTTTGAAAAATTACCTGTCACTTCAATTGCCACTACGTGCGGCAGAAGAATTAAATGTTGCGTTCCGGAATGCAAGCCTTTTCTACTTATCTTCTTATTCGAGTTACACTGGAATAATAATTAAACCATGCCCAATTAATTATAGCTAGAATTCCTGCTCATGGTACTTTTTATCTCGCCGAGTTCTTATTCAATTTCAAGTCTTCCGCGAACATCGGCATCGTTATAACCGAACATGGTCACAATTCGCCCAAAGCAGCGGAGTGCGTGTAGTCATTATCCTTTCACATTCCTATTAATCATTCCCGCGCGATTATCACTCCGCATAGGAGAGCGTTCGCGTGTTCTCGCATTTCGGGGTTGAAAAGAGGGGCGTGTGTAGGAGCCTTCGGAAAAAGTGCGTCGACGCATCCCCGAGGGAGCGAGAGGTTATTATAATTTCATTTCGGTAATTGTGCCCGGCCAGTGGCGCGCGCGTTTACCCCGAGATTAATTAAATTAATGCGAGAGTGTGCGGAGAGTGTCATTTTACATTTACAGAAGGCGACCGGTATACGTGTTTATGCGCGAGAATTTCCTCCAGTGCGAGTAGATGCCCGGCGAGATAGCCCGGCGAGTATGTCGGCAAGAGTGAGGTTAGGATGTGCTAATTGGGTTAAGTGGGCCGCACGGCGAAACGGACAACAAATAAGAGTGTTATAGCCAGGCCGAAATAGCCTGGTCGGAACAATCGTCCTCTCTCTCTCTCTCTTTCCTCCTTTTCAGCCCCACCTTCGCCGTTTTTAGCGCACAAGCCTCCACCAACATTCCCTCTTTCCCTATTTTCCCTGCAGACTGCCTTAGCAAAAAACACGAGGAATTGTTGCAAAATTGCCCCATGTTCTCGTTTGACTAGTAAACATATTTACTGTTCAGAATATTATTGTTCAGAATCGGGATCCTACCAGCGACGGGAAAGAGGATTTCAAGCCCTCTGTATTTGTGTCCCCTGAATGGAACGTCCTTCGCTGACGAGGAAGTTTTCAATTTGGAGTAAATCAGCACCCTAAAAACAATGTGCTGCACGGTAGAACGTAGTGCACCGTTCTGCCTCAACGAAAGTGTGTAATAACAATAATGTTAATTATTTTCATCTGGCGCACCCGGACTCGCCTGCGCTCGCACACAGACACGCTTATGCTCTAATGCACGCTAATGAGTCTACCGGCGCGCCGCAATTTAATTTACCGCCAACTAGAATGTTAATCAGTTTTCCAGATATTTTGTGCCCCGGACCAACGGAGTATGAATATTAATAGTGCATGAAAATGTCCTCCTTTCTTGAGTTCCTTTTCGGCGAAGAGAGAGACTTTGCGACGCCAGCGACAAGCGCAAGTGGAACGATGAGGAACTAACGCGGGAAGAGTGAAATTTCGCACCGAATTTGGTGACAGTTCGCCATTTTAATTAGACGCGACCACCAATTTAATCTGACCGAAGGTTATTAAATCCTGTAACAGTGCGCGCGAATGAGGATCAAATTTTTATAAAGCCGCCTAGGAGCATTTGGCCCGTCACCACATGGTCCTGGCCAGTAGACTGTGATGAACTAATCCCCTCCGCCGAACTATCACTGCGCTGAGAACTTCGCCATTTCGCGTCAGCATCGCCGCTTTTTGCCCCGAAAGTCCTTTAACGCCAGCAAAGATGACGGGGAGCTCTCACTGTATACTCGCTCCACCTTGTAAGTACCCGTAATCTTCGCCAGAGTGGACAAGCATAGCAAGAAAGAGCTGTAATCCGACTTAGTGTTGACGTTAAAAGCGTTTTCGGCTCGTGTTTACCCGAACCTGAAAACGGATTCTATAACTGATGATTATTTCCAATTGAAAAATTGCTTTCGAACATAAACCCATTAAGCTTTAACACTGTTTGCAAATTGATCATATAGATACTAGTGAATGCGTGTTAGCTTTTAGCTTTAATTCATATTGCAAGGACTATAATCCTGCAAAGTTTTGATCGACCATAGAGTCCACTTCCAAACTTTCCGCATGCAACGATAGGCCGAAGGACGATTACCCGTAATCCCTGATACCATTGGTAAACTGGCTTTTACTAGTGTCATCCATGGGAAAACATAATACTAATGTCTCGCCCGGTGATCCTCACGTCCCAGATTCACGTGTACACTCTTGAACGTAGTAGACACGTGTGCCGGTGCTTACGGGGCCACGAAATGACGTGGCCGTAAAAAGCTTTGGTCACTTGTTACTCCCGGTCTCCTTGTGGCTTCTATGTGCCCTGCGTACATGCACATGTACATAGGTGTGCTCGGGAGTCCTATTATTACGCGTGCATGTTGGTACGCAGCTACGAGGAGTATAATTCCCTCGTTTAAACGCCGTTTTATCGGTGATGTTTTAATCGCTCCCTTATACCCATGTACACCGTACACGCGTGCTTCGATCCGCGTGTCTGCGATAGTTGGCCGTTTTTTTAACTGTGCCTCCATAAATACGCGTGTCACCTGATAAATGCTCCTAAAACGTAAGTCATATGGAAGAGCATATTTTCATGTCGCACCAAGGTTCTCTTCTTTTTCGCACTCCTATTTGATCTTGCAACAATTTTACAAAGAACGAAAGATACGATTAACTCTATCGGAATCTATTGCAGTCCCGCGCAACAATTGAATCACTGAAACAAAGCTAAACACAGGTACCATCGATATCGCATTAATCAGGGGAACTGGTGTTAGCTTCCCCGAGGGGGTGCGAGCCACCCTCTCACGCTCGAGATTATCGCGACACTTTTTTGCAGCTGCGTACAGTAGTACGCGGTACACATCATTGCATGCAAATTTATGCGATTATACTTGCATACATTAGAGAATTTATGTAGACTGCCGCGCTAGCGCGCCGCTCCTCCGCAGAGTAACGTTGCGCAAAATGGAATTCCCCTACACTATTCTAGCTTACTTATGCTTCTGGAACTACTGCGAGCTTAAACGAATAATTCTGTTAATTAGTTTATCGACTTTCCTATTAATTACCGAAGTTACCCTATCCAACAGGCCAGCCCCGATTCCTTATCCCTAAAACGGAAGTCAGAAAAAGCATTCGGTGGAAAGTTACAATTTTTTATCTTTGGGATAATACTTTTTAATTACTCAGTTAATCTAATATTTATCGATGTATATGAAAAGTATTAGCATTATGTAAATCGTTTACATAATGCGACGGAGTGCGCTGGCCATTACATTGTTTGCTGGAGGAGTATAATAACAGATTTAATCAGGCGCGTTCTAATGTTAACGACGTGCAAGGGTAAGTCAGCAGAACGGTAAGATGAAGCTCCATTTAGCACATGCCCTCTAATTTCTGCTTTCACCGCGATAGCAAATATCGCACCATCATCCCGATCTCTACTCTTCCCGGTGCTCACCCACCCTTCCTCCCCTTCGGTAAACCCGGAGTAAATACCGCTTTAAGTTAACGCGATTTTTATCAGGCCCTCCATTAAGGATTCGAAGCCGAAGCCTGCTGCCACGTAATCCTTGCAAATTTATTTCTGAGCACTATCAATCAGGATACCATAGCTATCAACCAGCTAGCTTGTTCTCAGAAACCCTCACTCTAAATTGTAAGTCAATATTATTAAGTCTGAAAAACTTCTTTAACATTATATCACTGATCTTCCTTAAGTTTAATCAATAAATTGTAAATTGTATTACTTTGAGACTTCGTATCCATGAGCTTCTTCGAAATATGGTCCAATTTCAAGCAAAGTATTTGGTATTATAACAGACAGGATATGGTTTTCAGTAGACCCCAGTAGTTAATATCAGCCGGAAATAGTTGCAATTGGAAGCGAAGTCGGTTCGCTCTTCGCATTAGCTTCCTCCGCCAGTACTCGGCATTCAGTCATAAAAACTCGTTACGTCGTCTGTTGGCCGCCTCTCTCCGCGAAATGATAGTGGTGCCTTCATTGTCGTAAAAGCCCGGGCGAAAGCCGGCGAAGTGAATTTGGCAAAATAGCGTCTGAGAAAGTTAAGCAAGATGTCGGGTATCAACGCTGGAAATAGGTGGAGAACGCTGGGCGAGCTGAGCTCTCTGGCTGAGGGTGAAGAGAGCGAGCGAGATGGGAAGAGAAAGAGCGAGCATGTAACAACTCTCTACTTAAGGATGTATGAAATCGTACGCCTAGCATGGCTTTACGTTAATGCAGCTCGTCTCCCAACTAAAATCACTCCTGAAAGACGAGTGCCAACTGCCGTTAGAAGTTTGACCAGAGCCATCTCCTGCCTCGAACCCGTACGGACTGTATCGTTATACGTGCTATTATACCTAATATTATGCACATCTCATTATGCAGCTTCCACATTTTTGACTCATACGATTAACCCACTTTCTCCACTATTTCTAGTAAATGTTTTACTTCGAATTAAATAAAGCACAATATTTCCACTTTACCAATAACACGTAAGACTTTGGGGAATATTGAAAGCAGTGTAAAACACATTGAAGACGCTCGTATAAATTCTTATTTAGGACTGGTCCATCAATTGGAGACACAGGATGACAGTAGGTACAATTTCATTGTAAGTGTATGGATTTTATTTTATTTTGACAGAAGGTCCCGAGTCCTACACTCGTATGCGGTCAAGGCATTATAAGAAATATCATATTCCTTCGATATAAATCGGAAAACTCAGCGGGAAAATTGAGGAGAGGAGAATTTAAGTTGCGGGGCAACGCATTATTCTTTTTACGAGCGCTGATACAACCGCTCGCCCCCCTCTTGCACTCTTGCGCGAGGGCTCAAGGAGGTTATGGTTGAGCACCAAGATGGCCGGAGCCAAATATAAACCGGTTACATCGAAGCACCGATCTATTTTTAAAGCCATCGTTTGCGCGAGCTCGTTTCACTCATATCCTTTCTGTCAACACTCCCGTCCTTTCTTCATCGCTTTAATTGTTCCAATGTAGTTCCGATGTCGATCGGCCAACAACAGCCGATTTTCCCTGCGAGCGCAATTGCAAATGATTCCATTAACTATTACAGCATGTTCAATGCGTTATTAATAATGTTACATCATTGCCCGCGGTTATTAATCTCCATTTGTACGTATAAATGATTGCGGAATTAAAAGCAGTCCGATTTCGGTGGTTTGGTTATACTACGCTGTTCGACATTTAAAGGGATGACTATTGAATGCATTGATTGACCGAGCATAAATCCAGCATTCATCCAGCAAAGTTAATTGCCGGTATAATGAAGTACGTTCGATCGCAATTGATTTAAAGTGTTCTCTCTTGTCCAAACGAATTCGAATAAGGAGTGCCGCACTGTCTCCTCCAATCTGCCATCCTCTCTCTAACTCTCCCTTCTCTTAATCCCTATCTCTCTCTCCCTCTCTCTCTCAGGATGGTAACGAATTCTCAACATTTCTTCGGAACTAGTTGAAACTTGGTGTATAAAGGTCATACGACTCCAAGAGACTACGGGGGGGGGGGGGGGGGCAGGAAGAGACTTCCACTTTTCTTTTATAGCATATTTAACGAGCCAAAAGAAAGTGGGACCCTCTCAGTTACCAAGCGAAGTTACTAGTGCCCCCCCTCCCCCGCCACCCCTCCGTCGCCCTACCACCGACCTTGTCGCCCGATAACTATTCCTAGCCGACGGGGAATTTGATTAACTTGATTTAAAAAGTACGACGTCAACGCTTTATTAGCGTCGTTTGCGGGACAACAGTGGCCATAGCTCTTTCATTAGAAATTAATGAGTGACCCGGACTTCTTTCTGCCGTGGTACCCCGAGCTACTTATCCGACTCGGTCCCCCTCGTCACCCCCTACTGTTCTGCTCCAGCGATGCCGCCCGGGAGTGAGGCGAAATTTAAGGGATACGACAAAAGTTCGTCGCACCGCTGAATAAAATATACGTTGAGCGGAGCGGCTTCGCGCAGGAATTGCCTGTGAATCAAAATTAAGCGGGCCAACTACTTGTCCGAACAAAGGAGGAAGCGACCGGGAAACTGAGGCCCGGAAAACGAGATTAGTGAAACGGGATTGTCCTCCCCTCAAATCACGTGGTCGAATCATGCAAAGATATTGTTCGAAGGACTTGTGTCAGTTGGTTGAGACATGGTAATTTGGGATAAATTGAGAGGGCAAGAATTTGGGGACCAAGTGTGAACACGGGGTGGATATAAAGCGGGAGTAATTAATATTTGATTATCAGAGCGACGGGGAACAATTGTGACTTCGAGTTGAAAGATTTGGAGCGTTGTTCGGCAAATAGAGGAGAATAAGTGAAAGAAACCGGAGGGAAACAAGGCGGAGTATACATATACCAGCGACAAGATTACACAGCGGTTGCCCCTATTTCAAGGCAGGGTTGCGCGCGTCCCGTACATTATTGACAAGCTTGATTATCTTAAGCATACTTTGCGGCGTTGGAAGCGCAAATCTCACCCGCGGGAGAAAGCGGACGAAGACTCGGCCCGGCGTTGCCGGGGCCTGCTAATATATTTATTAAAAACCTTCAACAAACCCCTGCCGGCCGGCCCCCAACCTCGCCCGGAATTCTCATCCCTCAGTGGCAGCGCACGCACCCGATTTCACGTGTCCCGAAATTTCGGGCATCCTTGAGGAAATCGATCTTTACTCCTTATTTTTAAAAGCACTCCAATATCATTCCATCAACAATAAACTTACTCGGACAATAACTTGTCAATACTAGTTCAAATCAAACATAATCGCTGTTCCATCCCACTGGATCTTAATCAAACAACACCAATCAATTAAAACAATACAACTCCTAAAAATACATAAAAAGAAAATCGCCCTTCTTCCAATTCCCCGCGCACGTGGCCCGACAAGCGGTGCATAAGTAACATTACGCCAGTTGAAATCACTCTTAGAATCGACAAAGGCACATACGTTCTCTGGTTTCCGTTGCACGGCTCGAGTAATGCTATTGTTTTCCGAAGCGTTCATAAAAGCTTCGAACATATCTCGTCAGAATTCAATACCAGCTGCGGTGTCCCTAGGGGGGTGGTGGCTGGAAAGCGGGAGTAGAAACAAGGAGAGATGTTGGAGTGTGCGAGAGGCAGAAAGAAAATGAGAAAGGGAGAACGAGAAAGAAAGAGGGGGGTGAGGGGGTTACAGAAAGAGAAGGAAGTGTAGGGGTATCTTGGGTACTGAGGGCTCGGAAAAAAGCTTGTGCTTGTGCTCTGGGAACGGCATTGTGACCCAAATTGAGCGCAGTTCTCGCGGTAGGCAGCTCGCAGCACCGAAGAATCTGCACCGAACCGAGGTGATGCTAGGGGTTGGCGGGGAAGGGGTTGGTATCGCAGCTTGTAGGTTAGAGTTCAGTGAGGGTAGAGGCCCCCTCTTTGTATATACATGTATGTATACAGACACACACACACACACACGTATATATATGTAGAGGGAGAGGTTGTAAGTGGCACATGAACGGAGAGGGTTAATAGAGGAACTTTCTCTCTCCCTCACTCGCTTTCTCTTTGGTGCGCTGCACGCACAGAGCACCGGTCAACGGAGAGGGAGAGAGCTTTCGTGAAAGCTTCGACTGGCTCCGCCCTTCGCCAATGGCAAGGCACTGACGTTCGCTTGTCTTCTGCCGCGCCAGCCAATATCAGGCTCGACCGGTCGCGCAGCCTCCAAGGTGGACCAATCGCCAAACGCTCGGAAAAACACGCTTTCGAGACGCCGGAAACCACGCTGTATGCTTGGAGCTTGCGGCCACACGCTCAAAGCTTCGACGCACCTGTAATTCTCGCACTGTTCTTTCCCTCGTACGCATCTTGTGTTGCGACTTCCCGTAGGATTTAAGGTTTCTCGTATCTCCTGAGATACACGTCAAAGCACTTTCTCACCTAGCTTTCGATCCTGAAGTTATTTTTCCTGCATGAATGATGCGTTTTTGTGTGCGTTATCTATTCATAGTGAATGTGAATTTACAGTGGGGTGTAAAGAAATCCTATTTAATATTTGCAATAGCCATTTAAATGCTCGATATTCTCAGTAGCGTCGACTGCGTTTGTGTTAGTCTTGGCCCTTTATCACTGGGATTGGGAGTCTGATTGGAAAACCGCTAATAAGCGTATCGATAGCTAATTAAAGGTCCTCACGATGAAAAGCGCCGGCGGCACGCGTAATTGGGTCATAATAGAAAAATCTTGTCAGGCTGCTCACGGGCGACCGATTACGCAAATGACTTTTCACTCTGTCGAACAAAAGAGCCGAGGAGAGTAGCAATACGTCATAAACCGAATGTTTCATCCGGCTGAATTTAACTTCACAGATGGAGTGCTTTCCGGAAATAATGGTCTTTCCAGTATAGTCCTACCCTCTCCGCTCTGCTTTTTACGGGAGCGAGCTTTCCATAGCTCTGATTACAACCTCCGAAGCATCCAATTTCATGGCCGTTATTTAGCTCGGCTTCTTTCAGGAGTGATTTTATTAGCGCTCTATTTCAGGGAATACCTCGGAGAGGCAAATACATTTATTGGGCCAGATGGGTATTTAAAATTATTATTCTGAAAGCAGACTTAAACAGCGAACTGATGGGATAAGCGCGCACACGCACACCCCTGGAAAAAGAGGTTTCGCGAAAAAATTCATTTCACCAGTTGGAGAATTACTTCAATAAACTAAAGAAATTTAAGCAGCACTGTTATATGATATCGTACAAAACTTTCAACGTTATTCCAGATCCATGAGATCGGTTGAATAGCTATCACTAACAGTAAGTTCCAGATTTAATCTAAAAATCACTCGCTCTGCGGCAAGGAAGACGCGACCCTTTCAAAGAAGTCAGTCGAGAGACAGGAAAAGGACAAACATTCAATGTAACTTTTCCGAGAAACGTCTATCAGACTAGCGAGTATGTTCTAGACAGATTTCAGGGCGGGTTAAGACAAAAGGTAGAGCGAGTAAGTTCGGCCAGCGGAAGTTACGTTCCAGTGGAAGAGGTACGTGCTTGGTCGGACATGCGGAGATACGCTACTCCTCGCTTCCATTGCATTCCTTTACTACTGGCGGTCCTTGCTCCTCCTTGTCCTTTCCATTCCAATCACGTGATCTCGCATTCTCTCGTTTTATTTGACCATTCTTTTGGATCTATGCCCACTTGATATTTCATCATATCTTCGAACGAACATCGCGAACAGTGGCTTTCCAGTTGGAAAAAAATGACGCGCTCGAGACACACAAAAAATGCCACTATCGTGAGCAATGGCCGAAAAGTAAATGTGTAAGTGAAACTGGGCCTGAAGGGTAGAACTGTAACTGTGCTGGTTATAATCTGGACATATTGATGGGCTAACAGTGCTTCATCGGATTCGAGTTTTAATCCAGTGCTGTCCAGCCGAATGAAAGGAGTTTTCGCTGGCCTCTTTTATTTACTAGATTTCAACACTGCATCGACGTAGAGTGCATAGTTGTTAGTTACAATTAATGGAATGTTTGATGACAGAAAATATTATGGGAACGAGTGAGGTAAAGCTTACGCAGTGAAAATCGGTTTACAGGCGTTATAATCATTTTGGACGTGCTTTAGTAATGACCAAAGCACTATGAATCAGGATTTGTCGCTTTCCCGACAGGGGATTGAGCATGCTTACGAAATTGCGGTCGAAGTTAACATGAAAATGCGAGCCAGCGCTATTTCGCATGAAGTTTTTGAGTGCAAGCGTTAGTTCCGATTGCATTTTTATCACTGACCCGGCGGCAAAGTGCTCCCAATTGGTCGGTGAATACACAGGGCTTCGATGCCAATTTCGGTATATTCTTCTCTCGTTTTTTCCTCGGCGCACACATTGTGCGTTTGCGAGTCTGCTGTAATAAACAAGCATCTGCCGAAATATGTTTTTGATTACTCTAGTATGTCGATGCTTCAATATCCTGCCGTTTTCCGTTAGCATCGACTCTGCCAACAAATTGGCAGGAATTATAGTCAACGGGATCGGCGAAAAATTGTCGAATACAACAATCCCCATTCAATTTGCGCTTTTATTGTAGTATTATTGAAAAAAAAAATCATACAACTCCCGAGAGTATCTCACTCCGATCTCATGAAACTTAATAAATTCATTTAACAAATATTATTCAAGCCCCGTCGTCAAGAGTAATACGAGTGAGAAAAAGCGAGTCGTCCTTTCATAAAGGGCGTTCATAGCACTCGGCGTACAATCTGTCCGTTTATGCTTGTGTTACGTCTGGTGCGGCACACCTGCAAGCGTTTACACGCGATAAACAACATAAGCTCACTCGGACTTTTTTGCAGGAACATAGCCTGCCTTTGTCAGTGTATCCCCACTGTTGCTTTCATTTAGCGTTGGGCAGCGAATCTTCTGTTCTCAGCGGCATAGAGCTAGCCATTTTAGGATGGCGAGCACCATGGTCAAGAACTAATAAGTCGATATCGAGACTCCGGTGTGAAAGGGACGTGAGTGTATTGCGACTCATAGCGGCAAAGAAGAGAGTGAGGAGAGCTGCCAAATGAGCGGAAGGAAGGAGCTAGGAATAAGTCCGCTCTCGATGGAGGCGAGCGGAGGAGCGGATGCGCGTCGTAAGGCGAAATCTCTTATTAAAGGAGGACAACGGGATAAGCAGGCGAAAGGCTCCCCATGAATAAGGTGAATAGGAGAGCGGCAATGGCGCACCCAGTGTACATCCACCTGATGCGGAAGCACGACATGTTTTTATCATTTAATTTTCCAGACAAAAAGAGCCGCCGGCTGGCTGGTCCGATGGCCTCGGCAGCCTTTCTTCTTCGCCGAGGTCGAATCCAAACGAACCAGCGCCCACCTTCCCCCAGCATTATCTTCTTCATTTGCCTCTTCTAGTTAAGAAACATCCCGTGGGATTAGAGATAGACTTCTTTTGTCTCGAGTACAAAGGCGAACCTCGCCTCACCTCCCTCCCCCCCATCTTCCTCGCTCGGTGACTCTTCCTCGGCCGAATAGTACCCCTACTTGCTTCTCCTACCGTCCAAGACAGTTCACTGAGCGCACATCCTAGTTAACCAGTGTTAAGGAAATGTTAGATAATGAAGTTATTAATGGGACCACCCGTATTTGTGCCCCCAATCTCTTCTCTTACTGATAAGTAGCACCCTAGAGACATCAGGGCTAATACTTTTTTATCACCGAGTACATTTCTGGTTAACTATTTGAATCTAAGAAATTTTAAATATTTTGAGACAAAAAGAATTGTAGTTTTTCTACTCTGTACAGTAGACGCATGTACAAATATTGCCTTTGATTATGACAACTTGTTCGAAGAAGTGCAAGATAGCTCTCGCAGTAAAACCCTTTCTTCGATTTCCAGATTCCTCTGCAGTGCAGCTTTTTACGAGCTGGTACTTAAAGATACCGTAACGGGCTCGCACGATTTATTGCCAATATCCCGATTTATCGTCATAAAACGTAATCCGATAATATGTGCTCGTGTGTTTGCAATATGTGCCCCTTGGCTGATAAGGAATATCTTGGAAAATGGGTGTATCAGCAAACAGACTTGCTCGACGCGAAAATGTATGTTCCCGATACTGATTTCAGTCAGTCCATTTTCAAGATTAACTTATTACTGTAACAATCCATGGGAAGTTATAAATTACTCGAATTTACAACTATTTCATATCCCTTAATATTATTCATGATGTAATAAAAACTGAACAGGAAAGAATTCGAAATATTTCACTATCTTTTGTACAAATATTATTAAGACGATTTATAATATATCAAGAACCCAGAAAAAATTATTATTCTGAAACAAAAGGAAGAATACAATTCCATAGAGAGCATAATAGAGTTTGTCTGGACTGTATGCCACGAAAAAGCTACAAATTCCGAGTACTGACAAATCGAGATCATACAATCTTCACGGGCCAGTTAACGCGGTTGCGTGCACGGAAACAATTTCCATGTGGCGAGCCGCGTAACAGTTCGATGTAAACCCAATTGCAGCCGGTGGTCCAGCTCTCTCAGGAGATACGAGGTACCCGATGTAACGACGTTAGCTACCCCCACCCCCCCACCCGCCCGACAGCGCACGCATACCATCCACGTTTACGCCCTTATTCCAAGGAACATCGCCGGAAGTGGAAGGTGGTTAGGTTCAGCCATTTTTTGTCCGAGGAATTTCCAGGGAACCAAGCTGGAAGTGAGAGCGAAAGAATTGTGGATGCTGGGTGGGTGGTGGAAGGCGGAGGATTCGAGCATCTGGGCAGACTCGCATGAAAGTTTAAACCGATGTTTTACGATGGCTTTTTGTTTCACGTGTTTTATTGAGCGGAGAGCGGATATTCACGTCAATCTCGCGCTCTCACAAACGTCTCTCCCCGCATTCTCCTTCCCAGCATCCAGGTATTGCCGTTCCCTTCTTCCCACGTGGTTCCCTTCTCAATCTCGGGCGCTCGACTATTTTTCATTAAACTTTCACGGGAGAGCCAGGCACCCGGTGCTCTCGATCCCGCGACAGATACAGTCGACAGAGATTTTACGGGGTTATGCCGCGAGAGTAATGTCCCCCAGCAATTTTCGGGGAGTAGACTGCGCTCTCCTACTTTACGATCACCCAATATATCGTGGAGTTTATATCCTCTAGTGTAGGCTAATTCTACTCTAATTCATGCGATCTTATACTACTTTCTTTCATCGAATTACTACGATCTCTGATCGACTGATGATCTCCACTTGCACTCGTAGTTTACGGTAGGTACATCTGACGTTTTCACAATCAAATTTTACTTACATGTTTGATAGGTCTTCTAGTACAAGTTCAATAATAATTGAAAGACATAGATTAGACTAGTTTTTTTAATATACGAGGGGATCTATTCATTAGAAAGAAATCCGTATGCGATCCCATTAAAATCAGGAGAAAGTCAGTATGCGGAATCGCACATGTGCGTTCTATTCAGCGCGAAAGCTCGCGTTTCCTGAGGAAGCACTTCCCGGTTGTCGAAAAGGAAGTTTCGAGGCTCCCTTGAACCGGGAGAGCATGCATATTTTTATCAGAGATTCTCTCAGGGTAAGGGTGAACAATGGGAGGATGCAAATGGAAGCTTGCAAATGTGCGGTAAGTACTTGCTACTAGAATGTCAAAGCGGCAGCCCCTTAGGGACGTATCAGGCTTCTTGCCTACCGGACTCTTTTTCAAGAGCACTCCGTGTTACCTCCCGGACTCCCAAGTACGGTTCGGGGTATATTTAATTCTTTGCCTACAACCCCACCGTCTCGTTTTACTGTCCCTCTCTGAATAACTCATCTTACATGCCGTTTTTCTTGCCGCCGCGCCGCCCCCTCCGGGCCCGTCTGCATCTTGAAATTGGATCGGTTGTAATTTAAAAGGTAAAAAGTCTTCTAATAGTCCCTTGGATGGCGTCCGGCCCGCCTAATTGGCTCGATAACTAAGCCCTCTCATTAGCGAGGGATAGACGAAGGGAAAACTTGTGTAAAAATCTGCTGGCCAAGCACAATTTGATTTGGACCTGCGTAGACCTCAAAAATTGCTCCAACAGCCGTAATTCCGGCGATGAAGCGCATCAGTGTCAGCCCGGTGGACACGAATCTCTACAATACAGCCATTACACGCAAATCAATAAAGCCGCACTAAACCGAATATCAGCTTAAACCGGTTAACGTTCGAAACCGTTGCGGTGCTGGCCATCCCGTAAAAATAGAAGCGACATTTAAAATAACGTGTTTCACGCACGCCTGCAATTGCAGGACTGAAACATATCGAGGTCTAAAGTGGGCCACCGCTCTCGTCTTTCTATAAACAAACAATGACGGTGCATTTCAATTTTTATCTCGCGATGACGTACTCAAACCTTTTACAGGAAAATATTCAAAATAATCGTATAACGTCCCTAAATATCCTGCTGTTTTTTTATGTTAAAACTGGAACACATCACTTTACTGCTGTCTAAAAATCTAACAAATTGATTCTAAAATGGTACGCACTACTGCCTTGTCCTTGAAAGATCCAATAAATTCCAAGTGCGCAATGTTAACCCGTAAGGAAAGGTGTTGCGCGCGTTCTAGATGCAGACAAGTAAGCCGTAGGTGAAAGGAGGAGGAAGTAAAGGATTTTCGGAGGCGTTACAACGGCAAATGTGTTGGGCGTGCTGTGTGCCAGGCCGGCAACGGAAAGAATGTAATTACTGGGTGGGATCAAAGTCAGACGAGCGCAGGATCCGTGGCCTGTCTGGCGCGACTCTGCTCGCAGCCAGTCGTCTCGACACGGAATTTAAATATCGACGAAAGTATTTGGCGTTTGAGTTCGCTTCTCGAGTTTCCTACTTTGCCCCATTCCCACCCACCCTCTACCGCCCTTTCTCCCTCAGGGTGTACTGTCGCGTCAAGTCAAAGGAGAAGGGACTGGCTCTCCGTCGTTCGCCTTGTTCCTTCCTGTCGTTCGCCTCCCAACTCGCACCCACCAAGACCAGCCGCTTACAGGGAAACAAAGGAAGTTACCTAGCACCAGGATCGCCGTTGTTTCCCTTCGAAGGGCTGCCAGGGGTATGTACATACCTAGCCGCGCGAATATTTCGAGATCCTTCGGCATCCTCTCCTTGGCTCGCCAGGATTCGTCGCGCGCCGCTGGCTCGCCCTCGTTATCCCGAAAGCTTGCCAAGGATCCTGGGCAGCCTTGCGAACCAGCGACGAGATGGTATTCCGATTTTTATTCCCGCTCTCTTCTCCTGGCATCGTATTATGCGCATTATTTTGCATTCGTCCTATCCAGAAGAAAGATCACCGCGATTGCTGTTACTTGTATTTCGAAGATGAGTCGAGCTCCTTTGCTCCACAGATACAAATTGGTACGCGAGACGTAGTACTTTCGGAAGGGACAACATTTAGAATTGATGACGCAAGGAAATATTAGAAAAGAATAGGAGAAATGTATTTGCAATGCGGAAGATAAGTGTTCCAGTATCTGACTGACAAAGGTAGGGAGTAGGCGCCCTTAAATCATTGTGAGCGTCACTGGGACCAGATAGCAAGAGTTATTTGGAAACATCACGTAGAGCGCGCAAGAGCACGCAACTCTGGCACTCAATGTAAATCATTGAGGCTCGTTTTATTACTTGAAACAATAAGCGTAACAGGTTTAATGCACCCTGGAGATGCTGACAAAAGTCGGCCAGCACCCGAAACTTCCGAGTTTCGAATCGCCGAACTGTGTCAGAACTAACTAGCGAGTCCTCTATCGTTATTTAAAGCATTAGCTCCCCATGCGCATGCTAGCAGACAATTCCACAGGGAGAAGGTACGAATTCATGGAATTAATCGGCATAGATCTCATTGTAGCGAGTTCCATTGATTAGGAGAAACTAGCTGATACGAAAGTTTGCCTTTTACAGCTTAAGTACTTGAATGAAGAGTCAAGGGTGGCAGGATCAAGTCCCGATTCACTTCTATTGGGCGCAATATTGAACAAACTAGGAACGCTACTTCCCTCGACAAGGCACTTCGCCGATTCTCCGGGCACTCGGATTCTCGAAACTGTTATTATCCGCTGTTCTCTGTTTCCCTTTCCTTCGAGTGCTTCCTCGATGCCGTGTTAAGGATAGCGCGACACTTTCCCCCGTTATTTAGTTCCTTCCAACGTTTAACGTCTACATATAAAAATACATGTATCATCATTCAAAACTAACGAATACACGTAAAATGATTTTCAATTATTCCACGCAATTCGCATTAAACTTTAGCGTAGAAACATTTCTTGAAGCAGAAGAGCAAGTCGAAACTCCCATGGCAGGAGGTACGTCGTCAAACCGAAAATCCAGGTTAACAAACCGGGCCGCCGCGCCGGGCTGCCATGGAATCTCCGTTGACAAAGTGCGGAGCTCGAGAGATTGGTAGCATTTTCCCGGTTTACTGGAAAATGCGCTTAGCGGGATTAGCAGTGGCGAAGCGTTTGGGATGCGGATGGTGCGCCGGGCGAGCTTGTACGTGTACATGCACCTGCACAGTAGAGGCGCGCGTGTGTGTGTGTGTGTGAGTGAGTGTGTGCAGTGCATGCACGCAGAGTTCTTTGAGAGGAAAAGCCAGGCTTGGCGTGGCCCGAGTGCCGTGGAAGCGAGAGTAGCAACAGGGCCACGCGCGGTTGGAATGTTTCACGGGACGAAGAGCCACTTGAAGGCTCCGAACACAAATTCCACCCTCTATGTGTCTGTGCACCCTTCTCTCCCCCGACGGATCCAGTGCCTCCTGGAGAAGGAGAGGAAGGTCCATATTCGCAGCTTCAGCTCGCAGAGAGCGAGGAGGAGAGACGGAGAGAGAATGTTCCGGTAGAGTCTCGTCGGTGTTTTGTGCGCCGCGTGCGGAATGCTCAAAGCTCTCTTGTGCCCGGCAAGCCTTACGTTAATGCCTGGCGTACAGCTGAATCGACAGCACCCTCTGTGCCCTGAACTATGGCCGAACTGCGTTTCAGTGATGCGTCGGTTATCGAGGTTCGTGCGAAATGCATTCGCTGGGAAAGAAGCTTTCCACTTCAAACCTATACCTTTTTTCCTACCATCCCGCACAGCACTCTACTTCCTCGGACTCACACCACAGAGACTTTCATTCGACTCTGCCAGAGCTGCGATCTCTCTTACTCTATCCTGCTGCCTCTCCGCCCTCCCCGCCGAGTGTGTCCCCAGCCAACGACCGAGCTACTACTAACTGTTGCATGCTTCTTTTGTAATTAAATTCCCCGGAAACTGTGTCGAGTGTTGACTTTGAAACTCGCGGGTTCGTAATAATTCCATTGTGATTCACGCCGAGCTTTTTCTCGGAATCGAGTACGCCGGGCGTCCACGTGTATTGACAGTCTCGAAGTCCCCCTCCGCTCTTCTACAAGCCGATTCATAAGCTCCTCTCGAGGTCCCTGACACGTGACTTCTTTGACGCTCTTTGCCTGGCTCTTCTTTGCCCCTGTGTCGGTGAACACGAATGCTAGCACTCGAGAGCTGTTGTAATTGCTGTTGGTTGCGAGCTTCAATTCGTTTCGCATGGTTAAAAGGTGTAAGCACTCTACGGAAGTCCTTTTTTACCGAGTAAATCACTGTTTTGATAGAATCTTTAGAAAACAACAATTTTGAAAAGTTTAATTCGAAGGCTTTGAAGAACAGGCAAAAAGCTTTTTGCGAGAGGTTGAAAGAGTGGGAGTATTTTTCACGGCAGCTTTTTGCGAACTCTGTTTTCGAGGAAACGCTTTCAGAGCCAGTGCGGGACACACGTGAAATTCAGCCAGTTTTACATAATTCGCCTGAGGCGATGAGAGAACAAGAGTAGTTGCGTTCGTACATATTTCAGCCGGAGGCTGTGCGGTGTTCGAAGTGACACCGGCTCGGACCAGCGCACCGTCTGCTAGGGAAGGCGAACATTTCGGCGGAAACGATTTACGAGGATTGATGCTTTATTATTTAGACGATGGTCGATAGACACGAGCCACATGGGATACATATTTGCCAGTGCCGGTGACCCAGTGTTAGTCACGCAGCTGCTCTGTGTCCCACCCTCACACCATATACGCGTACATCTAAGAAAATTTGCGACCTCTTGCCAAGCGATCCTTACAAGGACCCTCCTGCGTGCCGACTCCTACTAGATTCCATCTATTTTAAATATAAATAACGACCAGACCGAAACCTAATGCAAGCGAATGTTAGACTTGCCAATATTTCAAATCGAGTAGGGATGCTTTAATACTCGGAAAGCAAGGAGGGAACCCTCTGAATTCCAAGTGGCAAACGGATAAACTCTTCTGTATAATTAAATAAATACCTTTGTATAAAGAATTAACAATCGAACAGTCGATGTGAAATTTTATTATTAAATATACCAAAAGTTCTTGCCAAGTACTCCCAGTGTTAGTCTCTGTCCAGTAATAACTGTAGTTAGCAGAGTTTCTTTCATCGCTACGGTTAATAAAATTGTTCGAGAGATACTCCTCGCAGTAAACTGTTATTTTTCCAACTAACCGCATATTTTCTCGGTAAATAAAATGAAAAGTGACAGCAGGTTCGAAATAACAGGACTGCTCGACGAACGTCAACGCGGAATCATTAATTTTGTGAGGACAGAACCGTCCTGTCTGGCTGTACATATACACATATGTAACGCACTGTTTTTGTTACAACGCGTATAATTATGAAACTAGATTGCTACCGCAGGTGCGCGCACGGGCGCCACGTCTAATTGGTTTCCGGGCTCGATGTGTTCGTGCATGCTGCAGCGCGTGTTGGTTGCGCTGAGTCGAAAGGTTTTTCAAAAAACTTCTGGACGACCTTTAAACCCCCTTTCTGTGTCTCACTCTACGCCGATCCGATTCTGCGTGCGCGTTTCCCTCCCATTAGCAGTATAACGGTGGTTTACCACTCTGCCAGGGCTATTGACGCTGTTTTTTTTTTTTCACCGCCGCGTTCAGTGCGCGAGCGCCCTCTCTATGTATGGCGTCGTTGAATTTTGAGTGCTCCATTAGCCATTATATCAACGTATTCGCCAGGTGGGCATTTAAAGGCCCATTCGAAGCCAGCCGCGAGCAATTACCCTGTCGGGGCATATAAAAACAAGGAAAGGCCGGCTGTATTTGATACACTGCCACTCACTGCTCTCCAATGAAGGTGCGCTTATGTTAGTCTCTGTTAGCTCAGGCTATTAGGTTATATCCGCACAACAATAACACCGATTTAAAATACGAGCTTGACCAACGCTTGTAGATAACCAAACTTTAATAAGCCTATCAATTGAATCATTAAAGATGTCGAGCTCTTATTGGTTCACGTGTACGGATTACGCGAGTGAAACTGCCACGGCAGTAGAGCAAGTTGTTCAGTAGTTGTCGCAATCGAAACTTGCGAAGTGGGACAAAGATGCCGCAGTTGAAGGGTTAAGGAACTACTTGTTGGCAAGCAGTAGATCAAATTCGTATGGTCTGGCTGTAATTACTGGGATAGCTGTTGGAAAGTGGCAGAATCGCATGCGAAGCCAGAGGAAACACGATGCACCGAGATCGGTGGGGACCGGATTAAAGGAGTGAGGCGATCCGAGGAAGCCATAATGCCAATTACGGGTAGGCTTAAATCACCGCCGGCGGCATTAGGAACTTCCCTTTCCTCGATCAAGGACAATTTAGGCGGCAAGATAGGCCGCTTAGACTCCCCGCACGTTACATTTCTCACGTAAGTGTATCTCGTTAATAAGCCAAGGCGATTCCCGAACGGCGAGAACAAACCGAAGGCGAGAGAGCAAGCTTGGCTCGGCTTGGCTTGGCTTCGGGTTAGGCGGACTCAGGCTTGCTCGATGGCAAGCCGAGTGAATGTATACATGTTACCGGGCGGCCGCGTGTGTGTACGCTGTGCCCGGTAATACATAATATGATACGGACGGAGGGCATGCGGCATAATCATATATCATAGGTTAGTGCGCTGCGGCGGAGACTATTCCTCCAACAGTCCGCACGGAGAAACCGCCGAGCAGCTACGCCAGTACCGATGCTATCGTCCCGCTCTAGCGTCTCATGCTCTACTATTCATCCTCCAAAAGACTATCTACACCTCTAAAGCGGAATAATTAAGTTCCCACATTATCATATTTAGCTCAGAATTTAACCATCCCGACTGCTCACCAGGATAGCACTTGCGAGAGGCATATTTAAAGTATTTGAAACTTGAAAGCTGTCTCGTGCAGAAACGAAGAATCCTGCCTTAAAGATTCAGGTGAAAATTGTTAAATTTATAGGGACAGCCTATCTGTGTATTCGCCGAAGAAAGAAATTCAGGAGGGCCACCCCTCACGCGATATATAAATAGTTGATGTTGCACGAAGTCGAGGCCTCATTAGCATAACAAATGCAATTAGAAGCAGTCGAAACACTGCCGGATAGTTGGGACAGACCGCCTTTTCTGATTACATGAGTAAGATACGGCAGCCCTTGATAAAGTTAGGGGAAAGGAACGCTCGTTTATATTCGTTCTCAGTCCATTCTTTAAATCAATCTCAGACGATGAATTACACATACTTTCAATTCCACTACCGTCTCATTTTCCTAATACTTTTGTCATTCAATTTGACGAAAGGATAATTGGTCCCCTTTTATCCTGCAGCAGCTGAGACCTTGAGTACTGCACTTGCTTTTTGTCAACCAATTGCCAGTGCACACTTGGAGACACGAGTGCTCGCAAATATTGGCGTAGAGGGGTAAAAGCGGGGGTAAACGAGTGTCGGTAAATTCCGTACGATAGTATTTTCGTGACTTATTACCGGGCAGCAGGCGAGAATGGTAGGTGGCAGTGGGCGGCGGTGCAGCTAATGGTGCCATGTGGTTGAGAAATAAAAAGATAGAGAGAAGTAAGGAAAACGTGGCTAGGAAGAGGGCAGGCACGCAGCTTCCACGCGCCGAACAAGCTACGATCGTCGTCGGTTGTGGTAGGAAAGTGACTGCGACACCCTTCGTCATGTGGAAAATACACGGCGAAACGGCCTCACGCCATTAAACGTACTTATATAAGATAGTGGTCAGCGGCCGGACTAGCTTCGCCCCGGCCGCTCGCATCAATCACGATAATAGGACAATAAATATCTGACCGACAGCTGGCCGCCTGGCGGAGGTCAAAAGTGCACAGGCTCGCAATTTCTGCCTGACTTCCTGTCGATATCTCGCCGCCATAATTTAGCGATCGCCTTGCCAATATGTAATCGCTCCCATCGTCCTGCTGACTTGAAACTTGCATTACAGTATCACTCCAATTCGTAATTACTTCTCTCGGGCGAGCTAACCCGCCAAAACTGAACAAATAGTCATTGACGTAAACTATACGTGATTATGCAGTTAGCCCTCTAACCTGTGACTAACTTACGTATGCCTGTAGGACGAAAGCAGGAGGAAACTCCGTGGCGAAGTTGAGCGTTTAATATATAAGTATGGGAAACTCGAGGTCTCGTGTGCATTAACCGTTGAAAAGTACGGGATGGAAACTTGCTCGGTTTGTTCTCGCGCGCAACATAAACAATAAACGAACACGTCGTGGAAAGGGTGTTTAGGGCGGTCGGGGTGAGGCCGAGTAAGTATTAAAAGTTGCAAATTGCTGCAGACACGCTGCGGGACCTCAGTCTTCTAGGGCCTCAACTTACTTAGTTAACCGTACTCCCTCCGCCTACTTGCTCGCAGTCACACAAGAAAGTTGAGTTACATTCTTAACCAGTTCTAACAGTTTCCCGGGAAAAATGGTTAGAAACATTATGTTTTCCTGGGTAACCTGGTCTAGCTGTATGAATATCTCATAGGGAACTTGCTGAAAGCGTATGTCAAGCATATGCATACTTTGAAATGTAGCCAACCATTACCTGAAAACTCTCGTTACAAGCATGGTGCTAGCAGGGATTTCTTAATGGAGTGAAGCGAGTGCGTGTTCGCCGAATGCGTTCGTTAATATTCAGCGCAACTGCAAACCATTAATGCATACTCTTCGGGCGGTTAGCTAGCCGGCGCCAATCGCGATCCCAGCCTGTAAAGTATTTTACGGGTGTACGAGAGAGCGGACGCGTACCTAATCGGACAAAGCGTTGCGTTGGAGGCATATCATCGACGGCGCTTTATCTGCTAGCGGCGAGTGCTGGCCGATGTTTTGCTCGCCCCCGCACATTTCCCAGTATAATTCGCTTCAATTATCATCCGATTATATGGAGTTCCAAATGAGCACTTCCCCCTTCTCTCATAACGCTCCACTTTCCGATCCGCATATCCCACTCTGCTCACAGTATTCAACGTTCGCGTCATTCGAATCATAAAAAGTATTCGTATTTCGAACGCTCGTCTGTTATTCTGAATAAGTCAAGGTTATCTAAGCAGAAGCTTAATATAAAGGTGTTATCTATTTTTTCCCCGGGTATTATTATTATTCTGAAATCCTATCTAGCGACGATGTTCTCGATAAGCAGCGTTAAGCAACGCACTGCTCGAGTCCGATGTAGAAGCGGAAGGACGACGGTGTGTCGGGTGTGTGCTAAGGAAATGAAAAGTAACGATTCAATATCGCCAGGTCGCACGACTCGGCCGTGTAGCTCGAATTAACGCCACTGATATCACATCGTGTAGACTGGCCCGTGTGACTATCGGTGCACGAGCGTGTGCCAAGCGTGTTTGCCTGTCGCCAGTGCGCCTGACACCATTTTTCCATTAACCCCGTCGCACCCTAGCTGCCTTGTGCGACGCCTTTTACGATTCCTGCGCTACGATTCGGCTTCCCTGTTTCAGCCGCCTCGGCCACGTGGCCCTGATACTTTCACGCTTTCTCCGAATTAATTAGCACCGACAAAACAGAACACCATGAGCGCACATACACAAACGACACGCGCCACCTTCCTTTCTTCATGTTTGCCAGGGGCAAACATTGATTCCACCGACACTGTACTGCTTTCAGACTCGTCGTTCCTTGCGCGTGAATTTTGAACCAGGTTTTCCTTGTCGTCTAGTTATGTTAATAAAATTTGTCCCTCTGCTTCTTCCAGGAGATGAAAGTTAACTGGGCGACATCGCCGGGGACCCAACCAAAGCAAGACACAAGTAGTAAGTCCATTTATTTAAATAACTCGAATATATTGTATATATATGTATATTAGGCTTATAAATTCTGGAAAATTCGACTGGACATACGTAATTCAATATTGCCGAGACCACAGCCGCTGAACGAGTTTCGTTTGACGGCAAATTAAAATCAATCGAAAAGTAATCAATATATTTGCTAATTTAATTAGCCTTCGATGTTGTATAATAAATTCGGTACGAATCCGTCTGCTTAAATATGTAACTTCGTCGCCGAAATATTATATCCGTGAAAACAGCGCTTTGGCATTCGCGATTTTAACGAAGCCGGAATAAATTATTCGAAATTAAATTATACTTCGGCCACCACCGAGCTAATGAGAAATGCGCGGTGGGATATAATAATAAAATATGCTATCTTTAAAAGGAAAATGGATGTGTGCACACACACATGATCGAAACGGCTGTTGAGTTAAAAAAGGATGATGCCCTTTGGGGCTGCTCTGAATAAATGATGCGACAATTTGGCGGAGCGATTTAATGCGGTGCTTTGAATGCGATTAGTCGTGCATTGTGCCGCCTTGCAATCGATATACTGTTCTTCTGAAGATCCCATTATCCAGAATAAACTAACGCCCTCGTATTACTGTCGAATTTTTCATCATTGCATTGGCCTTCGGCCAACACCGCGCCGATGATTTGTCACGCGGTATAAAATTCATTCGGTGATTCGACGGGCGCTTCCTAAATGACTGAATCATTGCTACTCCGTCCCAATAGGAAACCGCGCCAAAAAATTCCCAGGCTATATTCGAAAATCCCAGCGAACAATTGTAATTCTAGTTAGCCACTTTCGTTGCGTTCGATTCGATTTGACAGTCGAACCCATGACAAATTGCATCTTGCCGGTTTCGATGTTAATGTAAGCTGAGATTCTTGGTCGACATTATTGATTCAAGTTTATGCGCATTTATTGCTCCCTGTGGCAACTTCGTATTTGAAGGAAACAACGAAATGCACCATCATGGCTTACGTAAAGATGGAAGCACGTTTCTTGATAATGTGCGCACGTATCCAACTGGTAGTGTCGATGGTTCATCAATCGCGAGGAAAAGTATACCTATTTGTTTATTCGAAAGGTTGTAGATTGCTCGAACATACCACTATTCATAAGTATATTACTGCAGTGTATCAGGAAACGCTCGAAGAGTGAATGAAATTAATAATTTGAAAGTTAGTATGCCATGCATTGTGGCTTTATTCACTAAAAATCCTAGAATTATAGTTTTTTGGAAGTCGTGTGCATTGAGGGTTCGAAGCAAAACTAAGGTAGGAAATAAGAGTGAAATGTAGCGTTAGATGTCAGTCGGACCGCATTTCTTTTGCTTCTTAGAGGAAGCCGAAGGTAACCTGGCCCGGCCAACTGAGTTTCCATTATCAGTTATAATACACAAAGCGTATTCACGACTCTCAGGAGTAACTAGAGGCAACTTGAAGTTACAGTCGGTGCCATAATTCCTCTGCATAAGGGCTGTCCGGTACAGTAACGGTGGCTGGGCATTAAACATACGTCACTTGGTAAGCTCTTACTACACGCTCGGTTTCCCGATTTCCAAAGAAACACCGCCGCAAGCCAGTAAACCTGGAACAACTATTGGCTTTACCGAGTACCTCGGGGCAATTTTTCCAAAGGAAAAACTTAAGAACAGTTCAAAGTATCCTAATGCCACAATATCAAATATCCAAGAGTCGATGTATTAAAATAATCTTTCCATGATTGATTTTTACAGAACTTGACTTGAAATAATAACTCCAATAGAATATGATCCGAATTCCAATGCATAGAAAAAATTACTTAATGCGGTAAAGTGATGATAGCGCGCCGGTGGAAATACATGCGGAAAGGCATGGGCGGAATGTAGGCATATGGTAGTCGGGCAACACATTCGTCCATAATACATACTGGCAGCACCGAACGCGTGTGCGTGCTTGAAATTCAGTGAGGGGCGGCAGCAATATTTAACTCAGTCTGAAATTCCTCTTTTTATGGACTTGTAAAACCGTGACAGGCACATGGGACCCGATGCCGCCACCCCTGCCGCCCTCCAGCCATGTCGTTCTGTTCTCCTACCCTTGTTACCCCATCCTCAAAGCATCCTCCGCCACCCTCCACCCCCGCCGGCAGCATATACGAACGTATGCGCGCTTCATGCGAACGCTATAGTTAGATGGTAGTCCTGTATCTCCGCTCGTCCTTCCGGCCAGCCTGCTCTCTCCATTGCTCGACTACCACGCACAGCTACAGAATCCAGCCAAGCGACCGACCGACCGACCGACGTCCTTCGCAAGGATCCTCTCCTCAAGAGAGACAACGCCGCCCGCGGACAATTGCAAAACTAAAACGTATCTCCGCCCGCTGTTTCCTCCGACTTTCCCTCCCCGACGGCTGCTCCGCAAATACGACCACCGACGCTTAACGGCCCCTGAACATATACTCGTTTTCCGACAGCCTGAGCTACACCTACTCTCCTCTCCTCTCCACTCGGTTCCCTCTTTCTCCCTCTCTCCCTCTCACGCTCTGCTCAGCACGGATAGAGTCCACGATAGAGTTAGCTCGACTTTAACCCAATGGACCAACTCTACCGTGGCCCTCTGTTTGGCCAAGTTCTGTTGGGACTTCATATTTTTATGCCCTCCCTGGGACATCTGCGACCCGAAGCCTGAATGGTGCTTGACTATACTGGTCCATGAAGATGTTCGGAATGGGACTGATCTAACTACCGTAAGAAATACCCCTATAAAGTTAGAGTTAATCGTACTGTACCGAAGGAAGAACTGTAAAGTCGCATTAGAAGCTTTGGGACATTTTTCCGAGGATAAAGCTTTAACGTATCGGGGATTGCATGAACAATGTTTTTGCTCAGTATGCTACTGGGCAGCTGGAGGTCCGAGTCGCTAGTGGATCAGGATTCCTCTCCCTTTCCGTGAATCACTATCTACAAACTCCGTTGGAGCTGCACCTGTGCGCATCCTGCCACAACTCACCGCTTTCTATAGCAACGCGTGTGATTTCGTGCATTCAGAAACATACCGGAAGGAATAAACCGCCTGCTGGGCCAAAGTTTTGACGACCCGTCGCTTGACCCTGCTCAGAGGACAGCAATACAGTACTGTTCTCCTGAAATTTATTCTAATGCACAGTGCATGAAACATAAAAACAAATCTATTCACGCTGTCAATCGCGACTATTCTAGTTCCTAACTTTCTACCAGTAGTGATTCGCCCGAAATACCTTTCTAGCCGGCAGAGCATAGCCTCTTTCATTTATCCGTGAGAAGGATTTCTACGGTTTCCGGGTGACTGTAGGGAAGGAAGTCCCCGTAAAAGTAGAAATGAATGTTGAACAGCGCTGGCGAGCAAATAGCCCGCGCGTATTACCGTCAACTAGGCGAGACGATTACCAAAATTACTCGGGACGAGTTGTGCCCCGGAAAATCTTAGTCCACGAGCCGGCGGCGTTAATTTAATTAACAAGGAAGCCGCTCGCTCGCTTGCTTAACGTGCAGCGAATTAAAGCAAAAGCGTTTCTTCCAGAATAACAATGACAGCCGCCGTAGCGAATGTACCAGGGGCCTGGGTACACAAGCTCGGTATTACATCCATTGCCAAGAATGAATTTCACGGGAAAATGGGGCTACCTCGCTCTACCCTCTCAAAAAGAGAAATCTTCTCTGCATTTTCTTTCCCTCGTTGCTGACAGACAGCAGCAACACAGGCAAAAGACTACATGGAGAACTTGCTACAGGATAAGTTACACAATTATAGTACGAGAATTACAATCTAAATTGGATGCATTCTGTACTATTTGTAGGCTTTGCATTCTGTTTGTTACTTCTTTTGAATTAAAAATTTGACTTGTCCAAAGCGATGTTTGCATTTGAGCAAGTATAAACGCCGATTGCAGTGCTTTCACGTCATCAGTGGCATAACTGAGTCTGTGTAGTTATAGAATAGGGACAAGCACAGAATCCCACAAAAACTTAAAGGTATCAAAGCGGGTTCTGTTGGACTGTGTAATCGTATGTTGTTTTTCTTCAATTATGAATCAACTTCAGGGATAATCGTACCAGGATTTACGAGGATTTAGAGTACAAAGGGTTTTCACCGCGAGAGTATGCTTCTGCATTCCGTTTACCTTTGGCAAGATGTTTCTCTTAAGACAGTAAGCCTTCGCGCCTTTCGTGTCGGCATGTGTTATCGCCACTCTTATGATTACTCTCGGATTACGATTAAACCCCCTTTGATGCATCTCACATACTTCGGTCCGATTTCCCCAGCTCTTTTGTGTACTCTGGAAACACCAAGCCCTTTGACTTTTGTCTTTAACATTCCGTGTTTGCTTTTTCCTACCTGCTACGGTTAATGCCTACTCTTAATCGCTACTCTGCTTAATGAAAAAGAAGAAACGGAATACATCCCCGAATCGCGGTTATTTTCTATTCTAAACATAACACCTTTCCAGTGCGTTGAATTGTCTAATACAAGGCTGCAGAAAAAGTGCAGCTTGGGAATAGCGTAGAGGTTCAATCGTCTTTAAATGCGAATCGAAACGACATAAAAGTATAAAAAGCCAGTGGGAATTGAGAGGACTAAGCTTTAGCTGCCGAGTGTACGAGTCTGCACGCATCGTTGCGGTGGCGATAAGTGTGTCCTCGCGGAAGACATCCACTGACTTTAACAGTCTAGTGAAATATACAGTAGTCGTTTCGGAAAACGATGCAGCAAGGTTTTTCCAATGCCTGCTTGCGTTTACTATCTAGGAGAGCCGATGTAAACTGGTCGCATATGGGGCGTGTGTCTGTCCCATCCACAATCACAAAGAACTCGAGGAAAAATATATACTGTTAAATAAACATCTCCATGCCAAGTTCTCGCGATCTCTATCAAATCGATTTTACTTGCTACCGGATATTTCTCAAGTCGAATCGTCGACACTAGATGAATATAAATGTTCCTAAAATGTTGAAAAATGTATTCCCAACTCCAAAAAGGTTGAGCACAGTTTAGACGGCTGTTCTAGGTAATTGGGAAGATCCGAGAGTTGTCGATGATCAAGCTAGGGTGTCGGACGTTCAATTGCCAACACAATTGACTCGACGACCCGAGAGAATAGGATCGTGCTAGCCGTAGAAGTACATCCTGGATTCTCTTTGTTCGGGGCGAAGGTTGTAACCGACGGGATGCGTGCGCTGACCGAGAGCAGTGAGACCCAAGCGTGCGGTTGTTGCTGCCGATCGCCATCACTGCCGATGGCATCTACCATGACCGCCCGTCGAATTGGTAAACCGTCGCGTGAGTGGCCGAAACCCGCTGAGACCGAGGCTCACAGCCTAATCGTCATATATCGGCTAATACACACGAGAACACGCGTCCTGTTAGGTGCCGGCTTATGTCACTTACCTCGCTCAACATCGCCTGCTGATTTCATCAGTACAGCTCTTAGATTAGACGAGTGACACACTTTATTCCTCTGCTTAATTTAGAATCTAATTGGCAGAAGTTGTACTAAAATGCTTTAATTTGCCTATAATTTTCAACCGAAGTACTAACTAAATTCTAATTGCTATACTTCGTTCTATGGTGAAGATATAGTCGCCTCCTTTAATATTCTTGGACACGTTACACTTGCAATTAGCAGAAAAGGGAATTCGAAGTAGCCTTCGGACATTTTTTAATATCGCTGAAACCGGCTGTGTGCCGCGGCCTCGAAAGAGAATAAAGTATGTCCTCGGAAATCCGTAGAAACAACTTCGGAAAATTGGCTCGCTGCGTAAGTATGAAAAAATGTGCGATTCGCAACGGTGGCACTCTCGGAAGCGTAGTCAGTGCATCCGTAATTACAGGTAGACAGAAGGGGATTATTACATTTCGCCATGCAGGAGCATCCGGGAAACAATCAAATTCGTCAGGATTTCGCGAAGCAGTGGTGTTACAAAGGAAATCTGGGTGCCAAAAAAATTCATTAGCCTCGGGCGGATAGACGGATGGGTCCAGGTTCGCTTTAAGGATTATTTTCACGCGCGCTGCCATCGGCGAATCCGCTGATGGAAGGATCCACGCGTTTTAATCAAGTTAATGCAACCTACGTACACGTACGATAGTCGGTGCTCGGGGACGAGGCACACGTGACTCCGTCGTACACGCTGGCTCGATACACGTGAGACGACTTTTACGCGGACGGACACACACACACACACACACACTTTGGCGACACGGTGCCACTGCGTGCCAACCGGAAGTTCAAACTGCCGGTCGACCAGGAAGCGGGCACGTTCCCCGTAGATTGCCCCGGAAAGAAAAATGCTCCGGCCAAATTTGAGCGCTAGCCTTTTTTCAGGGCGAGCGCGCTCCAGAAGGAAGCGTGTGCTACCGACGAGGGGTGCAGCCATTAGCACCGATCACTACCGTGACCATGCGGATTTGTGCCTGACTTTTCACTCTCCCCGTGACACTTAGCTGACTTGGGTCAATAAGAGCAGAGTGAAAATGAACCCGCACTTATATGTATAACGCAGCATGAAAGCATTTATCGCAGATTAAAACGATCGTGACTTGTAAATGTCTGGCATCCCTTTTCAAAACACGTCGCTCTCTCTGACTAATTATTAAATTTGCGAATTAAAGGAAGAGAAGATAGCAAATATCCTGTTAGAATATTTTCTAATTATTATTTAGCTAACTCAAACATCGAAAGGTGCAGCTCTGGTCGTTTTATTGCGTGAGAAAGTTCAGAGCGGCAGTACTCTCCGAGCTCCACATAGAGAGACACAGGTTTCCCATTGTGGGTAGTAGCAATCTAGCGCTAATCAGTCGCCGCGGGAGATAGCGCTGAATGAGTATGGAAAGAGCAGCCTCATTAGTCTTCGCCTGCAATGTCCGAGCCGGTGTTTACCGTTTTTACTGTCGGCGTGTGTGACCCGACGTCGTTAGCGTAGCATAGAATGGTATCAGGGCAGAAAATGGACGCACACCATGCGCTATGTCAGTTCCCGTGTGTAGGACAGCGAGTATTGCTATGTTAAGAGTCCTCGGGAGACGACGGGTGGGCAGCGGTTGTTACTCAAGCGCACTTCCAATGGACACTCGAGTGGCGGTAAAACGTAAAACCGTGCGATATTGGACAGTGAGAATCACTGCAATCCCAGGCGTGTGATAATTCAGAGAACATGAATAAGCCAAGCCCTCTTTTGCCAGCATTTACAGGACAACAGCGCCAGCAATGCTTTTTTACAGCCGCGTTACTACCTTCGTAGTTTCTCTTTTCTCGGCTTGCTCACGACTCTCTCGCTCTGTCTTTCCTGCATTGATATTACGCTCCCGAAATCTCGCAACATTTATGCTGTGTGTTCGTCGATTTAACTTCTGGTCCTATCGTGTTATGTACATACAACCTTTTGAGCGCACGCACGGTTTCGAGTACGAGCGCGCCCCCTTCAGAGCGAAAGCTGTGGTTTCTCCTGGAAGAATCTTCTTTATCAGTGTGTCGCCCCATGTATCAAATGTTAGTTTCGCCTTTCCCGCTAGTGATGTATGAGAACGCTTCATCTATATGGCAGAATATCTATGTAATGGCAATTCATTAGCTCGTACTGCTTCCAATTCACTCTTTGCCACATTTCACCTCGCGGATTGCGATGCAAATGTTATGTGTAATTTCGATAGCGCTCGTCGAGCATTGGTACAACTATGTTGCGGCCGTTTTGCATTAATGAAACACTGATTACACTATTTGCCAGGGTCGAAATACGGGGGAACCAGAGAAATTTTCGAAATAATGTAACTACCACTTTTGAAAACGAAAATATAAGGAACATAGTACGATTTCTATACCGTTGAAGACTAAACAGTTATTTCCAGTTCAAACTACTGGTATAGAATCATGATAAATTTCCCAGAGCGTTAACCTAGAGTTTCACGAAAGTAGTCTTTGTCCTGTAAGCATACATTTCTAGCAGGCGCAGAAGCCAGATATTTTCCCGGGTCATGAAACCAGCGATCGCGCTGAAATATAGCATTAACAAAGGAATGAATGAGGCCGCAACGTGCGTTTCCCGCGGGGGCAAAAGTACGGCACGCAGGCAATTTTGAAATGCAGAGTTCACGCAGCGGCCGATGAAGAGGGCGGCATCGGCTTCCTGGAAGAAGGAGCGAGCAACGCTCTTATCTGGGTTTCGAGGGGAAAATTATTTTGTCGGCATGACACGTGTCGGCAGCATAGGGGCAGGAGAGGAGGTTTGATACTCGGTAAGGCGGGAGAGAAAAAGGGCGCCAGGAACTGAAGGAGCTCGCGAACGATATGAAAAACGGAGTTTATGGCGGCTGTAAAGATTATGTCGCAAAGAGTGGCCCGTCGCGCGTATAGCCGTGTGTCCTTCCTTCCTTCCTTCCTTCCTTCAGTCATTCCTTTCTTCCTTCCTTCCTTCCTTCCTTCCTTCCTTCCTTCCTTCCTTCCTTCTTTCCCCCCTTCCTTTCTTCCTTCCTTCCTTCCTTCCTTCCTTCCTTCCTTCCTTCCTTCCTTCCTTCGTGCGAGCTACTTCTCTTACCGCTCGTCCCCAGAACACGATGTCCTTTCCCTGCCGACGTCGTCGCCGCCGCCAATGCGACCTGATACCCTGTAACACCTGCTTCGCACGGAAAACAGCCACGCGTAAGTGCCTCGTCATTGTTCACCTACGACCTCTCATCTTATTATTCACCTTCGCTACTCGTCAACTACCCCGCTCTATTACCTCAGCACGCATGCTAATACCCTTCTACCACCCACCACTCCCCGCCCGCGTTTAGTCGACTAGCTGATCTCGAACCACGTTAATTCCGCACGCTATGATAGTAAACCTAATTTCTCCGGGCGTAAATGCGAGAATTCCTTGGTGTGGTTTGTAGAATCGGGACACGTTCCGCCATAATTTTATACTTACATTGTGTAGCCAGGGTCGACTTTATTATTTACATTATTATTTATATTAAACTTTGATAATTACCTTGCATTCTGGTAATCGTAACTCGATTGCATGCGCACTGTGTGGAACGATAATCACCTATTATTGTGTTATATAATTGTTGATAATTATAATAATGATCTGTTATTGTATTTATTTATGTATGTGTATCGTACACAATAAGGCCTACTCGAGTCAGTTAATTAAACATCGAAATTCAGAACGTAATCATCTGCCAGCAGGCTTCTTCGTTTGCACGTAACATTTAAATTTCCCAAATTATAATGGAAGAGCATCAAACCTGCGGGCGAAAGCTTTTTTCGCGGATAACGATTGCCTGCTTTCGTTGATACACGGACTTCACTAATACGCGATACTCTGCGGAATCCATTTAAGCGAATTAACAATATTTGGAGGCCCGGCTGCTATCGACAACGGCTTCAAATTTGTTTACCGCTGTATTGAGATCAGAGAAACAGAATTACCAATTAGGATCCCAATATCCTAATTAGCACTGGCGGATCGAACTCAGAGTTAAACCCTCGTATGAGGACAAACAGCATCGACACTTCACCCCGCCACCCCTCACTTCTCGCCCACAAAGGTACAGGATTAATCCCGTAGTCTAAATATTTCATTGCGAAGCAATTCATTCAATACAGAACGATGCGAAAGAAACTGTTGTTCCATGGGGTGTTGCAAAATTAACATTGAAAATGGCATAGCAGCGCATTTTTGATTATGATGTTATTTGTTTTTCTACCAACCCAAACGTGGGATTGTAAATTAACATTTTAAATTAAAACAATAATCAAAAAAGATCATAAATTGCCAAATAAGATGGAGCAACTATAGGCTTAAATCCAGAAAATGTGTAATAGTGCTAGAGTTCAAAGATAAAACTGTAAGTTTCATATTGGAAGAAAATGAGATTACATCAGAACTGTCATTGTGAGACTGAAAGCATCTGTACCGCACAATCTTTATTCTACTTCCAGTTATGACAAAGTTCTTTTAATATAATGCATATCTTTCTGTAAATAAGTCTGCTTTATTGTAGTATTAAAGGTGAACTTAAATAAGATTAAGAGTTCAGGTGCTTAAATCAATTAGGCGGTTAATATTCCAACTAGAAGAGTAGGCTTTCCTTATTCTTTAATACTTTCAATCTTCCAAAGAAGTACTTGTAAGTAGTTATCAAACGCTTAGTACTACGTTCAATTAAAGAACTGTGTTCAATACACCCGCACATTACATTACACAAGTTAAAATGCACATTGTAAACATACAACAGGATTGTAAGATATTGCACAAAAATTATTTGTATAGAAACACAGTAACGCATAGTAGTACATCATTCAAATTACAAGAATAGAATAAGATTCAGTGTTAGATTGGCTAAATAAGATGAATTGCAGATATTTACCCAGGCAAATGTTATTCTAACTTCAACGTTTGCCACGTTTTAAAGGTTACTACTTGCTGATTACAAGTTTGGTTCAAGTAAAGCTATAAAATGTAATCAGAACACCAACGACGCATAAATGATTTGATTCATGTCTTATTCTAAGTTTCTCATTAGACGTTTCATTCTCTTAAAGGTATTGAATGTACTTAAAGCATGAGCAAGTGCTGCGAGAAGTATATTATTAAGTTGTGCGTTGCATGCTTTATTCAATTGAAAATTTACAAAGGTTTAAGAACCGAAATGCTACAGAAGTGGCCTACGTAGCACTCCATTCATTTAGCAATGTGATAAAGATCATTCACATGCATAAATATCTGCAGAATAAGTAAGTGCAACATAAATCTTACCTTGTATGCCAATTGCTAATATCAATTAGTATATTCTCAAGCATATTTAACTCTTTGCGAGATCCTTTCAAAAATACTTTGTACTGCTTACTTCCAGTAGAACTTTTCCGTATTGACACTCGCGCACCAAGCTTTCTCCAGCCAAAACACTTATCACCAATTACTCACAGCACAATCCACAATATTCTTCGCACAATTAAAAAGAGACTCTGTGCTTTTTCGAATACGAATACGCAAACTACGCGGCAACGAAAGAACGCAGCGCAGTTGCCACAATGCCGGGCTTTTCTTGCGCCTGCGCAGTTCACTGAGCGGCGCGCCAGTAGGTTTCCAGCTGTATCGGTAATCTTGCAGGCCGGCCAGAATAGATCTACTATAATATCGATATTTATCAAACACGAGAACCTGAAATAAATAAAAAAGACACATTATACATTATTCTATAAACTCCATTGAGTATTTTAATAGCTTTTCTTTTGGAATTAGAATCCTCGATCCATTAAAAATGTGGTATCGATAATGAACAATTTACAGTCGATATATGACGAATTATCGATTGCTGACGTATTCACAAAGTTTGTAAGATTCAATATGGCTGCCGCGGGGTTGAGTGTGGCGCGTAGTTTTGTTGATAGTGCATTTTGATCTGTTTTTATGTGGTAAATAAGAGTGCCCGAGTTTAATTAAGTGATGGGATAGTGTGCTGAAATGCCTGGAGTATGTGCGGATTGTATTCCATAGTAGAGGCGAGCCATTCATGGGTAAATGCTGACTGCTAGTGGGAGGGTATAGTTACTACGTGGTGTGAGTAGTTGTCCCTGCATGCCGCAATGTTATTTCTAGCCTATTAAATTTACTCCGTGCTTCCAATCACTCCACTATTTCTGTTATTTCGAAAATGTGTTCATTTATAATGAATACTGTGTTGTAAATGGTATTTATACATAAATATGCCTGTATTCACCTGTACAATACGTCGAAGTTACTTAATACGAAATGAAAAATATTCCCCAATTGAAACTAACTTTTAAGGGGTTCATGCATATTAATCCACGCGTCTCATAGAGGAATGCATAGTCTTTACTAAACGGTACATAAATCGCAGCTACAATCAGAGTGCTGGCGATAAAGTGAACTCGCCGGGATTAATCCAGTTTCGTTGGCGCTCGAAATTGCGGGTGGCTCGATTAAGTGATTCCGCCGTGAAAAACTCGCACGCCAATCGATAATCCGGTGGTTCACGATCCGTAGAACACGGTGGACACGTCGGTGTATGGTGGTGTATGCGGTCGGCGGGACTAATGAGCCGGCACGCACAGACCAGCGCCGGAGAAATTCTCCTGGCCAAACTGGTCGAATAGAGCTCCATCTGTTTTATGGTCAATCAAGCGACCGCCTTGGCGCGCTTGCATTCAATCGAGTGTAATTTCGCCGCGAATTGATTATTCCCGAGATCGAAGTAAACCAATTCCATGGGAATACAAATCGGCCGGAGAAATGTGGGTCGCCGGAGGAGTGATTGGAATTCTTGTAACGCTCGACGAGCCCAGCCAATAAGTACGCTTTACGGCGCGGGAACTCGCCAGATTGAAAGGGACTCGTTTGTTCCTGCAATCAATTATAAGAGTGAAGCTTCTGCTATTACCGTGCCACCAGTAGGAACGCGTTCTGTACAGTTACGGGCCCGAAACGACACGATTTCACTCGGATCCCTTTGTCTTCCAACTCTCAACTGGGTTAGCTTTCACACTTTGGTAAAGACATGCCTGAACCCTGTCGGAATGAAACTTGTGAAATTACTTTGTTAAGTTAAATAAACATAGACATATATAATAGATTATTCTATTGAAAAACCTTTCTCAAGCCACACTTTACTTATAAAGTTCATTCGGCTCTCTGGAAACACCTTTCATTTTGCACGACATCAAATTATATTAAAATTCCAAAGTCAATTAAAATTTAAAGCTGGCGACAGTATCATTATTCCGTACGTATTAAGCGAATGAGTCGTTCATAAAAAGGTCGGTGCGAGCCCCTTATTTTCATTAGCCGCAGGACGGACGGATCCATGGTGCTCCAGGGCCGTTAACGATAAAAGCGTGCGAGTACCATATCTCCGTTGTGTTCGTAAACTACAGGCGGTAGCGTCAGGAGAGGAAGGCAGAGCTGTGGAGGGCGGCAAAAGAGATGATAAACAGTTTCGGGTAGAGGTTAACTCGTTTCCGGACCGCTACGAGTAACTCTTCCCAAGTGGTCTAAGAAATTGCCTGGTAAGGCGATACGATGCGTTGCTACCTCTTGCCCCATGAAACTCGAAAAACAGCCGTAGACGCCGACACGATATCACGTATGCCGAAACTGTCTCGAGATGCCCGATAGAATAATTCGCCCCGAACTCGCGATAGATAACCTGAGCCATTTACCTTTACCTACAGGCTGACTCACAAGTGCTTTGGCATCTTGTTCACTGTCGAATTCCGGATAATCCTGACCTCCTAACCTTTGACTTCACCCATCTTACACCTATTTGAATATGAATCGATAAACATTGTGACCTTCGGTTACACCTTACGAATTATTATTGATTCTCTCCAAGCATTATTATAAACGTGACTTGTAACCCTTTTTGCTTCATGCATTGGGTTCGCCGCATCATTATTTCCAGCATCGTCATAGAGATTCCCAAACTCGGCGAAGGACGGGCTAACTTCCGTAACGGTTTTGATATACGATACTTTCATTGTTTATAAAGTTCCGGAGGCGCGGTGGGAGTAGCAGCGAGGTCGATAAAGAGTTTCGGTATCGTTAACTCGATTCTCAAGGGCAGCTTACTCTCCGCCGGAGAGGGCTAAGAAGTTATCTCGTTCCTCGACGGCACGCCCCTCTCTTTTTCAGAAAAGAGAATGTACAGTGCAATAGCTAGCGCATATTATGCGCAGGAAGGCAGGTAGACAGCAAAATCGCACGAGGCTCACTTCCTCTGGAATAGCAAGTCTATAAAAATAAATAATACGCTGGCTGAAATAGAGGCCTCTAGCCGTAAATCTAGGCGAAACATCTTATCTTAATGTTTCTAAAAGGATAGTGGAATTGCTGTTCTATTTCTGCCATCTTTTAGGGATTGACTGTAAATTCCTTGCGACATTTTACAGTCATGGCCGCTTCTTGGTATTTTCTGGTAGCTTGAAAAATCAATAAACCTCCAGAAATGATTTAAATCGGTATAAATATAACCAAGTAAGTTTGAGATGAGCCCGATGAGCTTAAAACGGCGGGACAGGTAGAAAGAGCTGGGGGGTTTTAGAGTGGGATCGAGTGGTTGCCGCGTCCCTATCGAAGAAATATAAAGCGGCGGATATGCAAATGCGTCTCTGCAAGCTCAAGCAATTTTTATTCAAATGGACGAATGCTTTCGTATACCTCCTGCACCCCGTAACTCGTTTCCATCGTACAAAGTAGCCCGTTCGAAGCTGCTTTTGCTGTCCTATCTATATTCTGCGATAATCTGCTTGTTTTATTGACAGTCTCATTTTAACAGCATTTTATACGAATTAATTTTTAATACACGCATTTGAACTTATAATTATTCTCTACGTATTTTTGTGTGGTCGGGTAAAAGGGGATAAAGTTCTCAAAGAATGTGTAAATATGTGGCAGGGGTTAGAACAAGAGCTTTCAGTAGATCGGTAAAGTCCACAATGTGAGAATAACGTTTCCTGCATTTATCAGACAAGGCGGGTAGGAGAGAGGGAGTAAGCGGGTGAAAGGAAATAAGAGCAAAGGTCTGCACGGGCCGCGAACGTAGCGAAAAATAAATATATTAAGTACACCTTTCTTTGGCAAACGCAACAGGTTGTGGCAGACGAACTTAAAATATGCGCGAATCTAACGCGTTTTGAGCCGGTAGACGCTTTCACCAACTTCGTCACGGGACGAGCAACATTGTCACGTAGCCAGTGCATCTGTTCATATTAAAACAGTTAATCGCTGCTTTTGACTAAAGGTTCGCCAAATTAAAAGCTTTACACGTAGCATCCAAGTGCCGTCAAAGGCATTTAAAGTCAAGTTGTAGTAAATAAAACTGTGAACTAAAAAGTCTAACCACATTCAAAACCACATATAGAAAAGGTTGCATGCTGTCATTAAGCTCCTGGTTTCATTTGACTGTCAACTTTTTTCGAAATCCATATTCTGAAATATCAAGCGTATACTGTCTTTTCATGTACCTCATGGTAGTTTGCAGTATTTTTTCTGAAATTTCGCCGGCTTCATAGTCCACGGAATATTAGCAATATTATTCCCCAATAGACAGAGAGAAAACGCGATTTTTGCATCTGGACATCGGGGACGCAGGGTCAAAGTGAATGTTCGAAATGACAGATTGAAAGAGTACAAAGTCAGTGGATCCTGACGTTTTTCAAAGCATCGCGCAACATTACACTAGGCTGCCTGGCCGAGTAACACAGGCTGTCCGCTGCAAATCGGCGCTGGATGCGCTTTTTTCGGTCGTCCGAACGTGAAATCGTGCCAGCCAGTATTTTACAAGCCATCAGCAAAGCAAAAACCCGGTGGCATGCTCTAATTTTTCCATCGATCAAATTCAAGCAACGAGAGTCCGTCAGTTAGCAGACTCCGGGGCAGGTGTACATGCCGAGAGCAACTGGTCCGGTAATAGGGAACGTCGAACACAGAGAACTTACATTAATTCCGCAAGTTTCACTGTCACACATTGAAACGGTTGTCACTCACAAGGAGGCGCATGCCCTATAAATCGCAGTATCATCAAGAACGGGAAATAAAATCGCAGCTCGTCGAAATCCCATCGGATCACTCTGACGATGAGAAGAGTGGGGACGAGGAGGTTGTGGTAGCCACGCACACTCGGGAATATGCGTAGCCAGCGAAATTTGCAACACAGATATGGGCGAAACCTTTTAAAAGCGCGGCCTCGCTAAATGGCGAGTGATAACGGATGCTAATGCCCGGCTGCATTTCGACCAGGAACGCCAACAACCGCTCGGCCATAATAGCTTTTAATAACGTTTGGCAGAAAACCGTGTGGCCGAGAGTTAATGCGAAAGCTGGCCCTTCCTCTTTGCCCGGTTTCACATAAATATATTAAACGAACGCATCCAGCATGGAAAAACACTAATACCATTTATAACAATTTCCTCTGGCCTCCATCGGATCACTCTTACCCTACAACTCTTTACCTTAAGTACATTCGCGCTTCGTTTCGATACTGAATTTTTAAGGATAATTTATAACTAAGCATACTTTAAAAAGAATAATAACATAGATCATGTTGTGAATAAACAATAAAGAAACTGATGCTAAAAGTAGTCAGAAATATAATTCAAAGCCTTTGAAAACACTGTAACTGAAAAGGTCCGCAGTAGTATAAGTCAGCGACAGGCCAGCCGCACTGACGAAGATGACTATCACGCCTCACTCGAAATCCTGTTAAAACAAAATTAAAAAAGGTATCCCCGTCGATTATAACATGCACCCATCGATGGTTAATAGCTGCCTAATAAATCTCAGCTCTTAACAAGCACGGACTACATTGTGGATAAACATATTTTACACGTCGGAGCACAAAATTTGCATAAACCTCGTTAAAGCGGGATAATAAAAATTTATGCTTATTACAATATGGCAGAAAGTCCCCTGGTCCAGTTTTTGTATCATATATGAGACAGGGTTTACCAAAAAAAAATCCAAATTAATGACTTGCATTAATTACCTCGACGCGTTATTAACGTCAGAGACTCTTACAAAAGCATTCATAAATCCTACCTAAACAAAAAGCGCCGGCACTCTGATCGCGACATTACGAAGGGACGAAACCCGACTGACCTACAAAAAAGTCAAGCATCAAACTACGAAACCTTGAATCCAGGCTGAGGTGTGGAGGGGCAAACGGGGCAGTCTAGAAAACGTGGCTCGCGTTCCCCGATAAAAGGTTTCAGCGAAGTGTTGTGAAAAAAGTAGCGGAGCTTTTAGGACTATCCGAGCAAGTCTAGCGGCGATGATGTGGTTGCTTGCGTACCGGCAGTCTCGAGTCCGTCGAGCAGCTTCGGATTTTAATAGCAGGCGCACCTCTGAAACGACTAGAAGAAGAAGCCAAGCGTCAGGGGATGGGTAGGCGCTGAAAGCAGATGGGCGAGAGAGATATTGAGGTGGAAAGGTACCGAGTAGGAAGAGGAGGAGGGAGCAAGGCGGAGGAAGTAGATAGGGTCATCCTGACACGGCAGCCGTTTGCGCTCGTCGCACGGTATTTAGAGGTTTAATGCGAGCAGACTGAAATGCAGACCGGACAAGCGTGTACCAGGGCCGAGAGGGGCTCGATGGAGTGAGCGGGCTAATGAATAGGGTGTTAGCGAAACACCATGTAACTGCTAACGTGGAAGCGTACACCACCTACGTATACCCGCTCCCACACCCGCCTATCTAGCCCACGTGTTCCTCTGACAGTCTCTTCGTGCACGCTTAGGCGCCACACACAGCCAGCCCAACTCGGCCTCCGCTCCCTCTCCCTCGCCTTTCCCGTCGACACATACTCCACGCGCCAGTTATTCCCGGATACCGGATTATCCTTCCAGGGTGCTCCTCGCGCGACACATCCCTCCCACCATTCAGGGATTCCGCATCACATTACTCACGCATGGAAAGAAGCGTCTCAGTTTTTGTCCTCATTCGAATAGATTAGCTCTAACTGCGGACGGAAATCTGCTCGGCTTCTATCAACGTTTGAAGTTGATGTAGAAGAGATGCTTGAACATAATTAGGAAAATGACAATATTCCGCTATGGATAAATATTTGAATTACTTCATACTCGAAAAAAGGACTTATATGTACGAACCTTCGGATGCTAATCTCGACATTCGCTCAGTACAACTACAAACATAGCATGAATTCTACTCCCTTCAGTTATTGCGTTTCTTGTATGGTTCAGCTTTATTCCCATGCTTTCGTGATTTTTCTCAAGAAGAGGGGGTGGGCGTGTAGGTGTGTGCGGGTTGGAACGTGTGTGTACCAATGCAGAATACATTGGCCTTGTGTTATCGCGTATGCACGATGCCCGCTCTCCGCAGGGCTCCGAACAAAGTCGGCATAAATTATTCAACAATCGGGCGCGGCCGCGATGAGCTTATGTAAGCGAGGCCGCCTCGAAATCTCTAAATCCACCAGGAAAGATTATAGCTACACGTTCGAACGGCACGCATAATTGCGGGCTTACCCTCGGCACCCATCCTCCCGCCCCCCAGCAACGATCACACGCACCGCTGGCAAACGTCCAAAAGTATTAAACGCTCATTTGTCAAGAATCCAGCCGAACGAAAGTTCCAACATGAACACTGCTATCATGTCGAGGAGACAGTTATACGTTGTTCTTTATAACATATTAATGAAACTGAGCGAAGAAAACGCATTTGCGAACTCGAGAAATTTTAGATTCGACCAAGAGTTAATTTACTTTCTCAAAAAGTTATAAGTCAGAACATTTATCTTTCCATTCGCAGCGTATTGTTGTCATTCGCAGTCTCCAAAAGTTCGTTGAGCGCAACCCGAAGGACTTCACCGCCATTTTAACCAGTCCCCACTCGTAACTCTCGCTGGAAGAGCCAGTGTAAACGTACGGAGTGGAAAGCCCAGTCAAATCCGAAAAACTTTCGCCGGCCATGTAACCTCCTCTCAGGAAGGTTGAAGGTAGCATTTAAAGTACTAGCACGCAGAATAATGACGATGGCTTGTCAGGCTGCTCTTCATCCCAGGGAATGAGAGCCGGTGGAGTAAAATGGGGGAGTTTTGCGAGGGCAGGCAAAAATTTGTCGTGGTTTTCTCTGCGCACACACACGCACGTGTGCACTGTGCTGTTGCCGGGGTAAAAAGCTATGATAATAGAAGCGTAAAGAGGGTCCGGGGTTATTTCATAATTACAGACTGTACTTAGACGAGCGTGCATTACGCCCGCTACAGCCCGACCTACCCTTATTTCTCTTTCTCTCTCTCTCTCTCCCTCCCTTTAGAGTCGGTGGCGTAGGTGCATATATTCGTATCAGGGAATTAAGAGCACCGGCTTGCTGCCTCCTTTCCACGAAATCCGAGGCGCAAGCTACTTCCTCCTATTCTTTGGCGCCTTTCTTCTCCTTTTCGGCGACATCGTTACGGCCATTAGCGGGTTATGGGATTTCGCCTTAATTAAACATACAGCGAGTATACCCGCAACTTTTGTTGCCTCTTTCTCGACCCGCCTCTTCGGCCACCCAGAAGCTCCACTCTTCGGCTACTTTGCGAACACTCGCCCTTTGTTCTCCACCGTTAAAGCTGGCCTTCTGGGATGCTTCTAGGGATTTGTGGCTCCAGAACCCTGCCCGACCATCTTCCTTAGATATTCATGGCTTTGTTCTTATCCAGTTAGTCGTGGCACACATTCCCGGGGTTGTTAATCTTTTATTGAGTTATACCGCGTCCTTCTTTTAAACACCCTCGCGCTTCAACACTCTGTAAGAACCTAGGCTGATACTTACACCTTAGCATTTAATAGTAACATGAAAATTCTATGGCTTGACTTCTTCATGGTCAGTATAATCACATACACAAAAGTTTAATTAATTAGATAAAAGAAGTAGAAACACACAGATAACTATTTCAGATCCATTCAGCAGGTAACTGGTATTCCAAGCGTTTTAAGACCCAATTCACCATCAATATCTCCCCTTTGTCCTGAATAATAGGTCATTATGAAGTCGCAGCGCAGTGGAGTGATATACAGAGCTAATCGAATCCTCGGTAACCATAGATCACGTCAAACGTCAGCGTATGTCAGGAAACGGGCTCCTCTGAGGGTGCAGTCGATCTCGCCAAGTTCCTACATTTGATGCATGTGATGTCGACGTCTTTCTTCCTCCGGGCTTGTATATATGTCGGTATACATACATGTGTGTGTGTGTGTGTGTGTGTGTGTGTGTCCATGTTCAAACCCCTCATTCCTCAGTGGTTGGATGACGTTTCTAGGGAGGTTTGTCCCCCGCAGTCAGCGTTGACAGAGGCCAGGCCACCCAGTAGAAGCATTCCTATAACCGAAGCGTGTACAATACGTCCTTCTACCCGCCGATGTGCACACACTTCCCCCTTTCCTGTACCAACATCTTCGAGGGCACCGCTTGTGCACATTCTATGTACGTCCCCTACCCTCGTAAAATACACGGACTTACTGGCTCTCCACTTTTCCTCTTCCTCGAGAAACCTCCTATGGTTAAGCCGGATCCACGCTCTCCTGCTAATCGTCCACTGTTATGAAAAGTTAATCTAATTGATTGTGTATATTATGATTAAAATAACTTCATAGCTTGGTAGATAAGAGTTCGACGAAATTTTGTGGAGGAAATGCTGTTTATGCCTTGCAAAGGGGAGCCAGACTTTCCTTGCTGGATCTCGGTTTATCCTGTTTCGCCTATCATCTTACCCCTCTTGATCGCTATTCTTCCAATCACTTTGATTGCCACAGGCCTACATAGTATATCCTAGTGGCTCTGTTTTCCTAGAAGTTTGTCCGGCATCAGGGGCTGAAGAGCCCGCCCTTTGCGTGTGGCATCAAGTTGACTGCATTCATTAAGTTCTCGCACCTTTTGGTCGCCGGTCCGAGAGAGGAACTTTGTCGGCGTTCGATCGACCACGAGTGAGGCTAAGGAGGTTCAAGTGCGCTTTGAAATCGATGCCACTTACGTTGTTCTGAGCGAGCGAGGCCAGGCCGCTTCCTAGCCGCTTTCAAGTGATATATAAGCGCTTTATCTGCCAGACAAGTAGGTCTTCTGAGCGACGCCGCCGGGCGGGCTACGCGCCTGGAAATCCGAGGCGAACGTTCTTCTCTCTTCTCTTCTCTTCTCTTCTCTTCTCGGGGAGCCCGACCGCTCTCCAAGACTCGCGAGCCCCGTTTGTAAACCAAGGCGGTAAGCTACTTGCCAGTAATGCAAGGTAAACTCGCTCCCCAAGATTTTGTCCCGATGTTCTTCAATGTTATTCTTCCAATCGATATCTCCCGCTCTACTTTGTCTTCGGCCATTTTTATTTTCTTCACTATTTTGGTGATATCCGAAAACAGGGCGCATTTTGCCCTCACGGGAATCTAAGAGTGTCGAAAAAAAACCTTTATCGGCAGTGTTTCAATTGATTGTGGCATACTCAAGGAAAGTCACGAGATCAATTAATATTTTGCTCTGATAATGAGGATTTCTTTAAATTCGCCTCGGCAAGGAACTTTGACAAAACCGTCCAACTGTTTACAAGCGGTTTAGCAGGCACAAAAGCGAACGCAATTGGCAGAGGAAGCTTGTTTAATCCGGTATCGCTCGGTAACAAATGAAATTTATGGGTGAACTAAATAATATTTAATTCGTATCTCGACCAGTGAGTGAGACTGGCGCGTGAGGGAGATACAAGCGGTAGCCGGATGGTCTTAGCAGGATTTATCGGTGCATAATATTGCCCACCGTTTCGGAAGCGCGCGCGCGCCTCTCGTCAGCGAATATTGCACTGTGATCGCCAAATGGAATTAATCGCATTATAAATCGGTTAATAATATGATTATTCACTTCATTACAACGCTGCTGGCCGGAGCCAAGTAATTAGCCGGCAAATTTATCCTTAATCGTAACAACGTGCCCGACGCGGAAACGCTGTTTGTAAATTCTCGTCGATTAATTGTCCCGTAACGACTGGCTGATGAATGGTAATCCCATTGGCTGGCTGCAAAGTTCTCTCCACACAAATATAGCTGTTCGAAAGGAATTATGATCACCGGTAGCGCGTTCCCTTTTGCCGGGATGCTTTTGTGACTTTTTAGGATTACTTTTCCCAGTGGGGACTTATCGTAACTTTGGATTAGAACTCGGTTGGAACAAGTCCGACCCTGATGCAGAGTTAAGGGTTTCGCTATTTGCTCTAGTGTTCTCCGAAAGGCCTCGCTTGTTAGCTTAATGAGCTGCGCTCGTGTCAGACATAATCGTTTGTTTTGCTTTGCGCGAAATATCATGTCTGGAATTACACTATAACCTGAGGTGTAGTAGCGAGTACTTGCAGGAACAATTACACGCCCAGGGACAATATAATTACATGTAATTTCAGTAAAGCTAGAAATTTGATAATGAACATCATGAATTTCTCTTATCTGTACAATCGCTAGTCCGACTTGACTGGATTGTTCGAAGCAAGGAGGGCCAATTTAGAGGTGAGACAGGAGGAGAACGCCAATGGGAGGGTGGCATCGATATTTCCCCTGGACCCGTAGGAGCGTTCGCCCGTGACAAGTACAAAAAAGCTGAGTGACGTCGGTGCAATGTGACAATTATCTTTGACATGAATTTCATTTCACCGATCTGTCGTGCATTTATCTCGCGCGCACCCTGCTCTCCACTCACAGCAGCATGCTACTGCTCTGCTGCATCGCCGCCCGAAGGGAACCCGGGCAAACGTGGAATTCGAACGGCTTTAAACAGATACGACGCGTTCCTCTCTCGTTTTCTGTCCCGCCACATATATACATGTCGGCGTGAGTGTCTGCTGGCGAGCACGTGTTAAGGATGTCAATACGACTAATTCCATCAAAAGTGCTTAGCCCGCAGTAATAGCGTGTGTGCCGCGCGCCCGGTGATAAGAGGCGCTGGAAACCTGCATTTCTGTCTGCTTGCACGCTGGGCGCACATCAATCCACCTGACAATTCTCCTTCCATCCGAAAATACGCTACTATTTAATACACAGATGCACGCGCGCTCACCTGTGCTCAGCCTGAGAGTTACGTGTGAGCATTAGCGCACGAGCGCCCGTGTTAATCGGATCCAATCAATCACTGACGATAATCTCTTTACGCATATTGCATAAATGTTACTGCCCAATCGTATAATTCCGGCCCTCGACGAATCCCTTCTGCGCTTACTCTGATCGGCTCATCTTTCGGTACTCTGATGTTTCTGCGACTACTGGCCAATGTAATTTCTTGATACTTCCAAGCGATGCTCGAGCAGCGGATTTGTACTGATTTTCGACGAGAGGAAAATCCATTTTTCACTGACTACTTTCACTGACGCACCAAGCGCATTGCAATTTTACAAATTGAAAGTACCTGGATTCAAGGATTTTAACCTGATCCTGCAACATCGCCGTGCATAATGACGAAAACTTTCATGTCCTTCACTCTCATATGCAGGATGTAATATTTATGCTGACGCACCAGAAGATTCTAAAACAAGCAGATTTTCATCGAATGATGCGAGTTTTCAATGTGAGAAAATATTGAAATTGAAAATGGGACGTTGCTGATGATTTAATAATAATAATCCCGAAAGCATGGATAATCGTGCAGAATCCTTGCAACGGGCAATGTGTTTATTGTTTAAACAAAAGAGGTGTGCGAGGATCGACAATGGCGAGAAGGAGGGCTTGTTTGTTAATTTGTCATAGGATAATCCGTACTCCCGTGTTGCATAAAGATCTCGAATACACGTTGCTTGCCCTTCCGCGTTTCTCTGTTTGCGGTGTGTCGACGAGAAGCGTAAATAAGTATGGGTATTAGCGCGAAAAATGCGTCGCTTACATTAGTTGAGGAAGGAGAGGGGTTGACCCCCGACAATTCCTAAATATGGATTAAGAGAGGCGCGCTTCAATTAAGTCGCTCGGAAGACACATTTATGCTAGCTTTACTGCACGAACAATTCTGTGTACGCTCGGTTTAATGGCTTTGCGCACGCAAATCCGAAGTTCGCCATAGTTCTTCGCGTTGCCGTTCGCTCGCTTTATGGAACTGTTAGTGTTGCTGCTTAATCAATTTAGCAGATTCAATTTGTTTCAATGTAAAATTGTCTGTTTTTTTAATTTGATTGAAATTACTTGTTGAATGGAAATCTGAATTATCTGAAAAATTAACATTCCCGTAAATTTTGTCTACAATTTAAATGAATCTTCGAAGTCTTCATTCGATTTTTAAAACTAAACATTCCGAAAGAATTTACTGTATTTCGTAAAAAGTTTAAAGACGTATCCACAGTGTGAAGTTTATGCTGCGTGGACAACACACTAAGGCGACGTTACAAGCTGGTAAGGCGACAAGGAAAAGGGTTGCAGAGACGAGCGTAGAGCCGTGGGTGGGGGGATTGCGTTTCATATTCATTACATCGGTAGCTATTTGTCACAGACTGGTATCGCGCTGAAATACTGGCCGAGATAGCCGCGCACCCCTGTTGCATTGTTAAAACGTCCCGAGAAAAAAAGCCTCTTCTTGAGCGTGGACAAAATAAAACCCCCTTCTGCACTGCCGCCTTGCCATCCGAGAGCCATCGGTCACGCCTTTATTACTGGCAGCTCCCTTACAATTCATTCTGCAAAATATTTCTTCTTCGAAACTTACAAAATTCAGTTATAAATTTGTTGGTACTTTAACCCTTCAGTATTCCCAATACTTTCAAGTATTACGATACAGATTACAGCGAGGCGTTGTATTAAAATCTATAAAACAATCTCGTACGTTGCATTATCTCACTCACTGGAATCGCCTTGCATTATTCGCATTCCCCCCGGCAATGAATTGTCCGACTGACAAGGGGGGATCGCATCAATCGGCAACTTCCTCTCTATCACGACGTGATAAACTCCCACCATGCTTCCTCTCCCCGTGGATTACGTATGCAGCAGGAAAATACAGACTTACGAGCCTGGCTCACATAATTTTCTGGTATTAACGACCAATGATCCATGTGCCTCCCTTGATTTTGCCGGACTACTCTGTCACTTTCCACCCCCCCGAGTCTCGGATTCGTTCTGTCGGCCGTAAGAATAACTGATGTTGACAGAGTCCCGCGCCCGCCAGAGGATTAACAAGCCTGATTTATATTCATACATTCGTCAATTACACAGTCCTAGTATCTAGACCTCATCTCGCCGCGAGATATTCTAAAAAGATATTTACATGCACGGAAGGAAAGGAAAGTGTAGGTTAGCGAGCAGTCAGTTGTACGCCCCGACTAGCCGCCAGTTCTACGTCCGAGAGCAACCCCTGTATTAGTTAGAACTTCCTCTTTCGTTGTTACTTATTTAAAGTTTCGGATCTCTCAAATTTATCCGAATCAAGATTAGTCGAAATCACTATTCATTGGAATTTCTAATTGTAACAATAACTGAACAATAAGAAACTAGTGAGCCGAATTGTGCAAGGGTTGCTGCTTTCAAGGGGAAGAAGATAAAAATGGCTAGTAAACGAACAGGCGGCGTAGGGGTTGAAGGAGGCTTAACGTGGGGGGTGAAGGTGAGTTGGTGAGAGGGTAAAAAAATAATTTGGGAAACCGCGGACACACGATACACCGGTATCTGCAGGGAAGCACGCGCACTATGTCAGGCGTGTTGGTATGGGGGCAGCAACGGGGTCGCAGAGAGTGTGGCCAGGAAAACACTGGCGACAGAGCGGGCAGAGGTTGGGTGGTGGGTAGTGACTGCGGGGGTCGAGGCAGCGGGGGTGTTAAACGCAACATTTTTCAGCAGATAAGTCACGTATGTTTAATTATGTATATTACTGGGCCTGCGGCAGCCTGGGAGAGCGGAGCGCCATCAGCCTCGGTTTCGCCACCCCTTGTCACCCATTCCCCATTCCCCTCGACGCCGCTCGCACAAAGAGAGAACGAAAAATAGAAGGTGGGCGCGAACAACGAGGGGAAGGGAATGGGAGAGGGGGGAGGGCCTGCTTGTATGCTGGCTATATTTTATTTTCATTATTAATGTCGCGCGTGCGTGCCCCATAGTAATTAGGCGGCGGGCCTCCTGGAATGCCGAATTCCGCGGCTAGCTGGCTGACTCCGCACGCTCTCTCGCCAGTCCAGCCACCAGTGTCCACCTCGGCGAAACACGTTCCACCCTGCCGCAATTGCTTTAGTACACTAGCTCTTCTCGTTATTTGGCCGGCCCGTGTATTCTTAATTCGCCCGGGCAGCTTATATTGCGATGCGGATAAATATTTGGCTGCCAAGGATTCCCCGAGTTCGAGCTGCAGTGAAATGAGAGAGCTGCGCGGCGAATTCTTGAGCGGGTCTATTTCTCGGTGTCCTTGGGAAAATGGAGTCGACTGTGTGATTGCACTCTTGTAATCCAGGCATAAATATTTCAGAAGTTTTATACCCCAAGATGTTGGATTTTGTAAACTAGTAAGGGAAAAACTGTGTTAATGAATTAAGTAAGAACTTATTTAAGTGCTGAAGTACATAAGAATAGATTTGGTATCAGACTCTTTTAAAAGTGTTAATTCGAGCCAATGTATTCCACCTCGGACATGGAATAACAAGTACTTCCTTTGACCACGAGTTGCCAGGCCATTTTCCTTGTTCACGTTGATGCATATGGACATTGCCTTACTTTCCGAGTACTACACATTGACGTGCCAGTGGATAAAGCGGATTCTTCGCGTTTTCTGGTCCGATATTAGCAGGCAACGATGCGTACTCCTCGTTTGTACTCGGGCAACGCTCGGAAACACGCAATTCTAACTCGACAGAGCCGAGTGAAGACGAAGGGTGCGTGACGGCGAATCAGATTTAGAAGTGATACTCTCGCCAATTACGGAATATCTCATAGTTTGATAGTTTGTAAGAGAATTTTACCACGAATAAAAATATGCTCTTCCTCTCTCCTCACCTTCCCCGATGATATTGTCGCATGGCATCTGTAATCTTGCATCAAATGGCAGTATTATCTGGACATATGTCATTAGTGAACACGGTGCAACAAAAACGCAGCTGCCATTTTTCGCGGAACTGCCATGTTATAATAGTTGGATGTATGCTAATTCTTCCCACACTAATCACGGCAACTTTCAAAACATATCATTCGCGCGTTCAAAGGAGATTACGCAAGTACAGTGCCGTAACTGAACTAGAGCTTTCCAGGAGTAAGTAGCTTTAGCATGATAAAGCTGAGCTTTAGCTTTAGCGGCTCTCCGCTCGCGCTGCTTCTAATGATCTAATATCTGGCCGTCAGAAGTGAGAACCGGCTGAGTCCAGCAGCAGCCATTCGTTTATGAGCTAATTCAATTCCATCCCTCGAGGAAAGTGCGTTCTCTTTGGGCCCGCAGTATGCCTACCTTCTCCATGGGCATCCCTCTTTCTTCCCCCCCCTCCCCCTCCCCCCACCCACTGTTTTTCAGCAATTACCCCTCGCAAGCCAGGTCGAGCTACATGTTAGTAGCTGAAAACCACGTTCATTGTAGGGGACTTCATTTACCTCCTCCGTTTTTCGACGGTGTCTTTCCTCTTCTTTTTTTTTGTCACGGCAAATTTTCTGGAGAATGGCAATTAGCCGCTGTCCCACTCTGACACCTCATCCACCGTTTCCTTGTTCTCCAGGCACTGCAGTCTTTCGAGGAGTTTGCCTGCTTTAACTGTTCCCCGCACTCGACCTTAACGCATTCTTATGAGGTTACCATACGTAGAGAGTAACTTTCTTTAAAGCTGCGCTCATTAAAACCGTTTGCAAGTTGGCAAAACTCACCTACAACTTGTAGGGGTTAATGTATGAGGATGAAAAAGTATGACTAAAGAACAAAGTCACGTTGGAGTTCCCTCAGTGTTGCGCGTATGACGCTGTCAGTCCTTGCCTTTTATTAATTAATATCATTACACACGGTCGAACAGCCACGGGTAGAGCAACCACCCCACTCGGAACTTCAAACTTCCTCCCTCATTCCCTGTCTTTGTGCGTTATCTTGGCAGGTTGGTCTGTTTATGACTGTTTAAGCGGGGTCGCTCTGTAGATAGGATGATAACAGCACCACATATGGGTCTGTATCGTGAATCCACGCCTGTCTTGAACGTGGAATGGTGAGTGGCAGAAATCTCTCTTCGGCATAGCAGCCATTCTCTCTTTGATTGTAGATCTTGACATGTAATTATTTATTATCCGTAGAGGTCTGTGATGACTAATCATGCATGTAAGGCAAAGAACTACTTCCCTATGAATCGTAGATATTCTTGGTAACACTATTATATCACTGTCGGAAATCAATTCTAGTAAAGATCAAGGAGAAGAACCAAGCAATATGGTGGGTCTTATTGGAGTGTACAGGGGTTTGCAGTATTAACGCGCCCAGTTGTTGACTGCAGGACTCGATTCAACCCCGATAGAATGTATCATTAATGCCGGGTTGCAGCGGCCAATCCCTTACCCTTGAGAATAGAGTTGATCGGAAATGTATCTCCTAGATTTGTATTTATCTTTGATCCCAAGTTGGAAGGAAAGGGACACTTAAATCAATAATAGAGAAAACAGAAGCGTCATTCTCAGAAGTAGTTCTCATTCGAGTAGAATGATTACAACGGTATTTAATAGATCATTCTGCCAGCGTTGCACTCAGCAGTAAAAGGGCCAGGGTTGATGAGATTGAAACGCAAAACACGAGGACACGCGAGATTTAATTAAAATCACTGGTGCATTCAGAGCACACCGGGAGAGAGAGAGAGAGAGTGTATACGTTGAGTACGGACGGACGATTAACACCATAGGGGCTAATTTGCATTGGCTAAGGTTTCCGCAGTAAGCAGTGCGGCGTTTACTGGACGGCGGCGGGAGGGGGCGGCCGGCTGCAGATTAATGCTGGGTCGCGCGGCTTAATTATAATTCAGCCGGCGCTATCGGCGATCGGGCGGAATGCTCGCGATGTGTAATTAAAAATTAAAATAAAACCCTCGATAAGGGGACGATCAATCACTGGAGTAGTTGTGCTCGCCATTTCTCTCGTTCTTTCGCTTGCAGTGCCTCTGTCCCTCTTGGGACGGTCGGCCAGAATGCGCCGGCGGCCATATTTATAACCTCTAAAATGCGTGCCAACGGGGACTCGTAATCCAATTGCATATTTCCCGTCGCACCTCCGACATAAATAAGGAAAAACTGGGATCGTAAAAGCGCCGCTTTCCAGCAACAATTATGGCATCGTTCGTCCGCCGAATTAATGGCTCGACAGAGAGAGAGAGAAAGAGAGAAAGGAAACGAGGGTGAGGGAGCTTTGTCAAATCCTATCCCAGGCAACAGCGGGCTATACGTATTTCCGCTTCCCTGTAATTATGCGGTATCTTTGGTAATTGGGAAAGTTCAAAGTCTTATTCGTGATTGCGCGGAGTATATCCTGGAATGTTGGGATAACTACCGACGACCTGCTCGCTCTCATTTCAGAGTTCCTTCAGTTCCCGGTGTACTTTCGTATTTGCCCTCCCAGGGACAGTTAGTTCTCCCTGCCATTTGATCCCTGCTTCAATGGTGTGAGGGTACAATCGGTATAAAGTACAACTTGTGTAAATTGTCGCGCCACCCAGATTTAAATAATTTTTACGGTAATGTTCTCTATTTTGTATTCGCCAAGTTTATAATCCTACAGCTACTTTAGATGGTTCTTCGCCACCTTATATTCTGTTTCGTGGAAAACAGTGACGCAAGAATACAAAGTAACCTTTAATTAATCCGGCGCGGCCCTTGCGCGTCGGCTGCTTAAAAATTCATCTACCAAAAGCGAAGAGCGAAGTAGAGCGAGAGAATCGGATGGTCGCGCGCCTCTGGAAGGGAGGGGAGGAAGAAGTCGACGCAAAAACAGAGGCGACGGGTATACAAGTGGGGAAAGAAAAGGACGTGGCAAGAGACAAGTTATTTCATTCACGGATTTCCCATAAAATCAGGGTATCGAGAGGCTGGGGTGTCGTGCATTTAATAATGCAGGGCACACCGGATGTTCGTTGGCCGGCGTAGCGAGGCCGCAAAGCGCGGTAGCCAAGAGCGAGCGAGAAAAGAGGTAGGAAAGGGAGGCAAATGGCTGGATAGATAGGAACCGGCTGGCAAGAGAAACACAGATAGGACGATGGAGGGAAGGGCGTACTGTTGGCGACGAGGTAGACACCGGGTTAAATATTTCAGAACGCATTTCCGCCTCGGAGACTGGTTTAGGCCGCTGCTGCCGGCAAAGCTCAGGCAAAAGCGGATGCTAGCGTCACCCAAAAACACAGCTACTAGTTACAGCGACAGATTCTGTCCTCGCCCTTTTTAAACACAGACTTTCTGGCCTGATCTCTGTGCATAGTGCAGAAAAAAATGCTCGCTCAATATAATTAAGGCTAAATTACATCGGAAACGATTCTGTTTCATGACAGAGACTTATTTATAGACAGGCTTCCATAAATAGCAGAATGGATCGTGCGAGGAAAATGTCATGCACTTTTCCTCGTTACACTGATGTACCCGGATAGGTCTACGTGGCTTTCCTCAAACTTTATATGGGGTTATGCATACCCAGGCCGCCGGGAACCCTCCTGTCGAGGCAACGTCGTGCAATCATTAATGCAATGCCCCTTAACCTTACGAACGGTTAGATGAATCGACGATCGGGGGTGCTTTGTCGCTCTCTCGATCGTAATAAACGCGATGGGCCGCAGTTCACTCGCTCGCCTGCACCACCAGCTTTATAGATCCCGTCGCTGAACTGTCACTGCACTCATCGCTTCCATATACCATACTTATATGTAAAACACTTAATAAAACGACTGATTTAAGTCTCGTTATCAAGCGAGCCTAAGTTGAATTGCCCAAAGCGAGCGAGTTAAGAAGCATCGTTTACTAGGCGCTCGGGAAACTGTGTTCACCGCTTAGGGAAAGTTGCGCAAATCATTGGGAAGAGCGGAATACGGTGGCGCATAAAAAGAGGAAGTTTTACAGGAGCAGGAGGAGTTTTGCGGGCACGCGACATAATCTTAGGAATGCGAGTGACACTTTTTCTCAGCGGCGAGCACTCGCACCTGCGTCACCGCGTGTCCTCGGCTAGGTGCACTTATATTGCGAGCGGCACAAGTGTAATTTCGTGGCCGATTCATTCGAGTCAAGTGCGTGTAAGCCGGGCCAAGCCGGGGTGAGCGGCGCGCACACTCGAGCGTGGTTCGCAACCACCATGTAGAGGTAACTCTCGGTGCTGGGCCATTAACTGAAACGAGAGGTATACAACGAAGTGCGTAAATGCCACTCATATGAGCGCGCTCGCCCCTTGCCGTTATTCCTCGACCCCTGCCACCTACCTCGCCGCACACCACCGCCTCTCCTTTCCTCCTATTAACTTTTTCCTATCCTATTTTTCTTTATTCTCACGCTAACATGTCTCACAGGTATTGTAACAAAAGTTTTCTTCATATGAAAATATTATTATTTAAAGGGACCTACATCCCCTGTGTTTATATTTCTCTCAACCCATCTCATTTCTCTTTATTTTTGCACGTTCTTTCGATGTAGTTGGGAATACTGATATACATGAATAGTTCTTGTGGCGATAATATGTAAAATTGGAGGGGGAATTTTTCGACATGTAAAATGTAAATAGGTAGTATTGTACTTGACTACAACAACCCCCAAGGTAACGTCTTACGCACACGAAAGCTCGGCCTCGACATTCTCGATCGTAATAGATTTACTAGGTTGAACACAACTACAGAGAAAAAGAGAAGGCATTTCTGAGGCAGCATGAAACTATGTATTTGTCGGATAGTCGATCATGTTCGGACTGTAACCGCAATCGTATATAAGATAGTTCGTTGTTCCAATGGAAAATCAGTTTTCGATTTCAATTCAACACGCCATTTCGAGGAGTCGGAGTGCTGTTTTATAAACAGTGTTAATGCTCTTTTGTGGATATGTTTTCGTTTTGTTGACGGGTGAACTAACTCAATGGTCTGGCAGACTGTGCTGTATCTCGCATTAATTCATATAATTTATGGATGCATTAAAATCACTAATAGGCGGGTGTTTCACCTCTGGTTCGATTTTAATAACTGCACCGCTTTTTGAAAAAGATTTATGGAATCGACAAAAGCCGTGAAGCATTCAGTTCGCCATTTTAATGAATAGTAATAACATATACATTCCTTTAATGTAATAAGAAATAAACACGCCGGGGAATTCCCGCTTTTGAAATGATTGCATGGGTAAAGCGAAAATTAAAGGGCAGTGCAAACAAAATTGTGAAGCACCGTGAAGCCGGTGCTTAATACCTTTTCGTTAAAAAGGCATTCTCGAAAATTGCCGCCGTTAATTCGCCGTTTGACAGATTAATTAAGCGTTGGACCCTTCGCGCATTTGTCGAAATATAAAATCGTGCCGGCGCTCCTCTGTTTGCTCGTTACTTATTGAATTTATTTACTCGCTTAAAACGGATATATGGCTTACGGCCCCGTGCCATTAAAATGATTTTAATCCGGATTGCGAGACCGAATGCTCGCGCCATCATCCCCCGAGGGGCCGAAATGAATCGGCGACATGCACTCTCTCGATGCGGCCGCTTTAAAATCACCGCCGGATATGTTATTCCGACGGCAAGCTCGAATATTATAATAATTGTTCGTTCACGCAAATGCGCCGGCTTCTTTCGCGGTCGACGCATTAACATGTGCTTGACATTTCATTATGCGTGATGCTGAATCACTGACACTACGGCTGATTCTTTGGTAGTACCGCTGAAATTTTGAAAATTCGACTAGTATAGAAAGCCTGCAAATGCAATACTTGTATTACTCAATCCATATTACACAGATTTTATTGCTTTAAATAATTATAAATTCCAAGCGTAACTTCTATTGTTACAAAAGCTATTTAAGTTGTCGCTGCAGAATATTGAATTTTGCCCAATCCATGTGGGTCTTATTCAACCGGTTGGAAAATATGGTGTGTCGTTCGGCATTCTTTATTTCCGTGTCCATGCAGGAAAGTATGAGAAGCAGCGGCTCGAGTATACAAACAGAATGCGGTGGATGAACTATCATGGCTATTATTACGATCGAAATACAAAGGTACTTTTTTCAGAGTGGGCAATAACGGCAGTGGCCCGCGGGGGGCAAAGCCGCTAGTGGGATCGATAAATCCGGCGGCGAAAAACGAAGCGGTCGCTCGTATGAAAAATCTGGAAATCCACTTTGTTATTTATGCGCCCGCCCGCTCGCCAAGATGCAGGGAGAGTCTGTGCGCGCGGCGGGGCTACGTGTGCATGTGGGACAAGATTATCATTTTTCCTCGAGAGCTGGATCTCGGCGGAGGCCGGGGCTATTACTTCTGGAGTTCTTCTCCCGCATGTTCCAGCAGCCCTCCTCCCTCGACCTGATTCTTCTTCGCGCACAGCCGAAGGAGAGAGCGCCGGAAGCAGTCCGCAATTTTTTTCTAAGCCCAACTGCTACTCTACGATTTGCATCGGAATAACGGCACGACTCTCAGACTGGTTTTATGCGCCCCTTCATATTCCCCCTGCGCGTTACTCTACCTCTTTTGGCTTGTAGTAACAGAAATTAGGAACTCGCTCTTCAGATTCCATAGAAGTATATCCCGCACAGCGCCTTACAGGTACAATCTTCCTCATAAAATTCAATGGTGCTCTTACGCGAATAACATACTTCTTACTTATTACATACTATACACGTATTGAAGGACATGGAATCCATGGGATAACATGTGCCTGAAACTGAAAGGTCGTATCAATTTTCGCAATAACATTGTGGGAACATTTTAATGGAGAGTGAGGGTTAATGGTGTGTCATATAGAATTTCTCCGATAGCGAGTAAATGGCAGGGGCTACACTTTTTGCATGGGTCGGAGGGAAGCCGATGTAGTAGTTAGACTGGGAATATACATAGGGTAGAATAAGTCGGGCGGTGGCAGTGGGACGGGATCAGCCGCTATTTCCATTAGTCCTAAGCCCGCGGCATTAGCCTCACCTATTAATGAGTCAGTCCACCTAACACCGTCGCATCAGCGCACGTGAACCACGGATACGTGGGATACGTACAGGAGGGATATGTTTTGTCCTGTTGGCCTCACGTGACAAGCTAAAACGCCCAGTCCATCTCTGGCCCTTTGCTCGCCCTAAACGTTCCCCGCCACGCTGAATTATCAAGTAATAAGCTGTGCCCGTCGACTGAATCAAGCCTCTCTGACCCCAGTGCTATCACGGAAGCCTGATAACATTAACTGGACATCCTCCCCTGCTATGGTATCACATAAATTTCTGAGAGTCATCCTACCCGACGCGTACCACCCCCTTGTTTTACAAGTCGCCGACATACTGAAATAGGAATTTCTAATTTACCCTTTGCTACTTGCGTATACGAACTGTATGTATACATATTAAATTATACAGTTATTCCATTATACTTCGTGTTATATAAAAGTGATGTTGTATAGAGAAATGCTAAAGTTCTCTATCGAAATAATTAAAGCTAAAGTTAATTATTTAAAGTAGGGCAAACGGAAAATATGGTGGCGCGGTACCACCTATGCCGACACGATGAAACAGAGCAGAACAGAGTGAAAAAAACGTAACCTTCAGGAAATTGCATTGCGCCGCCACTATAAATATTTATCGTCCAATTTTGCGGCTGATCCCCGCGTCAAAAGAATAATTCACATGCGCGCGGAGGAAAGAGGCCTCGCTAATACGACACACGCAGCGTGTCGTCGCGCGTAACATTCATTATATTTTACAGTTAGCAGCGCTGAATAATGGGAATCCGATACACGCGCCAACAGTCGAGTGAGCCAGGAGAGGAAAAGGCGGGGGAGAAAGAAAAAAAAACGAACTGGAAAGAGAGGAATTGCACATTGTAAGGCGAGCTTGTATGAATAATGAGTAGTGGCGGTAGAGTATGCGTGGGACGACCGCAGCGCTCCTCGGGCCGAAATGTTAATTAGCCCCCGTGTAGCACGTGTTTCCTCAGCAAACTTCGACTTCCTTGCGCGAAAACTTCGTGCACGGCGGTTGGGACGGAACCCGCACGAGAAACCGGAGCGAGCTCGAGCCGAGCTTATTTGTTTTACACCAATGCGTATCTGGTATTCGCTCGGAGCCTGACAGAGTGTGTGTATGTGTGTGGGAGAAAAAGCAGTGGGGAAAAGCGGTACGCCGTGCAAACGCCATTGAATGGGAGGCCTCGCGCGCGAGCGGGCGCGCAACTGCGAGATACGCGTCCAACTGCGAGAGTGCACGCCGCGCTGGAACAAGCCCGGGAATATATACGAAATTGAATATAAAGGAGAACGCAGTAAAATAGCATTGCACCGTGTACATTCCCTTTCTATCTTGCCCGCCACCATTTCTCGGAGCGGCGAGCGCAGAGTACTTTTCGTTTATTACTACCTCCTTTGCCTGCGTTTCTCTCGCTTACTTCATGTATGTATGCGAAACCTAATGCTCGCTCGCGTTAGTAAGGAACACTGAATACCAAAGAGTGCTTAGATTACTGAAAAATATCACGGACAAGGTGTTTCTAAATCCTTTGCATCACAATTGCGTTAAAGTTTATTTTAATTCACAAATCTTTGGTTACTCGATAAGTTCTTAATCTTTAACACTTGTAGAAAACACTAACTAATTACAGAGTGAGCGGAGGATAGTGCGTAGAAAATCGAAGCAACGTCGCAAGAATGCAGAACTGCACCGGGAAAAAAAGGAGGTTCATTCGTTCCCGGGAGCAAAGTAAGTACGTGTTCGGTATTTCCTGTCGGGGCGTTCCTCCCAAAAGAAGGGGAATCAGCAAAGTAGCTCCGTTCAGAAATAGGATTCGATTCGCGGGGGAGCTGGTGTTGGAATGAGAGCACGTACACGGACTTCTTTCCCATTTCGAATTTTCCACGGAAACAATGCCGTCCGTGTGCCAATGAAAAGGGTGCAAGTATTATTCATACACGAACACAGAGGTTACTTCTGCTAATTCTACAATAACAGGAACAATCTAATAGGAATTTGAGAGGAGACACTGGAACTTTAATTCCTATGCCTAATGACAGTTGTGTGGAGGGGGAAGAGCGGCCGATATTTCGAGCGGGTCGGAGAAATATCGGGCGTCAGGAAGCGCGGACAGCGGCGAAATCGCTGGCAGGAGTGAAGGGGGCGCGCATATTTCCCGAAATGCGTATCTCTTATTCAAATTGCATGGAAAATTCGGCGCGTCCGGGCCCGACCCGGGCGATTTATGGACGGCTCGCACTTTGCGGCATGTCACGGCCGCACCGGCCAGCACCACCACCGGGGCGGCAGCATTGCCAGCTGTAATTGGGATTTATGGGCACGCGCGGTCCTTTATGGTGGGCGGCGTTCGCTGCTGCTGCTACCCGGTTCGGCCTGCATACGCTCTCTCCTCTCTCACCTGTATCTATTTGTTTCGCTCCGCGGCGCAAATAAAGAGCGACTCTCTCGCTCGCGCGCCCACCCACCGGAGAACCAACCGACTGGATGGGAAGAGCGACATGGTAAGAGTTCACTGGCACAAAAAATCGCGGGCCGAACCACCCTGGAAAAGAGATATCGCTCGCAACTAAAATACCAGCTTTCCTCTAGTCCAAATTTCTCCTGGACCTTTTTTCAATCCTCACTGATCCCCGAAAAATTTACACTTACCCTTTGTAATGTAAGAACAACTGCCATTTTAATAGCATTAATTATTTATCACATACGCTTTTTTCCTGGGAAACAATTTTGCCCTTGAAAATAAAATAATGCAACGATTAACTCAATAAAGAAAAAATTACATTAATATTGACTTAAATCCTGATATAGAATAGAATACTCTAGCATATTAATTTGAAATGTGCAGTGACCAGTGTAACGTTCAAAGCACCGGTATGGAATTAACATGAAAATAACACTTGAACATAGTGCAAATATCATTGCCACGCGACTCGAAGATTGTTTGCAAAAGGGCAATTCTATTAGTGGGCAAACAGACGTCCGGCTGGCCGCAGTCCCATTAGCAGGAGCTTTCATTCGGGTAAAGTGGTTGCGGCCGAAAGACGCAGTGGTCCGGCATATCGCGTCCACAGGAACTGAGCGGCCAAACTTTGCGGTAGCACACGCAGCATACACAGACGGGGAACGCAGCAAAAGCCATCAGGTACAGGTTTGAGGGGTGGAGAAATGGGTGGAAAGGCAGCTAGTCTCAGGTTGGCGGCGGTCTTGTCGAGTTTTCGAAACATTAGAGAGCGAAGGCAGAACGAAACGCTGCTGGAGTTCGCGCGGCAAGGATGTGGAGCCGCGCGTCCCTCGGAATATACAGTGCAATGTTTGATTTAGCACGGAATGTGGCCTGCGGCGAGCGCCGCGTGGCGGTCCAACCCCCGCCACAAATTACGTTTACATAAATGACTAACAATTACCAACAAGCGAAAGCGAACAGAGTGCAGGGATACAACAAACAAGCGGGCCACCCGCTCGGCCGTGGCCTAAGTAAAAACTCGTTAATTAATTAACCTCCGGCCAGCGGCGCGGGCGGAGCGTCCACTCACTCTCTCTCGGTTACCGCGCGAGCTTTATGAGCAAACAAGCGGCCATAGAGAAAGGAGCGAGCGGGAAACAGAAACCTAGTGGTTCCACTGGCTTGGGAGGCTCCCCAAGCTCAACGCGGCGGGCAAGGTCCCGCTTAAACTCCCTCGCAGGATTCAGCATGTCCGAGCAAGCTCACGAGGCCGCCGGCATGTTGCGGTAACTTGAGCCGACTCTAACCTCCAAACGCCTCCTCCACTGGCTACCCCACTCGCCGCGCGTAACCCCTCTTCCATTGCTATGGGTGTATCCACGCGAGAGATGGGGCGCGGCAGGGGTAGCAGGAGAAAGCACACCTGGCATATGCATTATGTTCTCTCTAAGCAAAACATAGCCAGAAGCGTTTGGCCTTAGCTTCGACTTGCCAAGCCGACTACCCACTACCGCTATTTTAGGCCAGCCAGTCCAACGGGAATTAGCCTGTGGCCGCTTAAAAGCTACGCAAAGTTCCCTGTTCTGCCTGCAGCCCCTTCATATACTTCACGCACACCACTGCCACGCTCGTTATGTCCGACCAACAAGAAAGGGATAAGTGAACAGTTGGAGAGCCCGGAGCGCGGATTCTCTGCGGGCAGATCCTGCGTTTGACGTCGTCGGAATCCTGTCCTCGTTGTCCTTCCTCCTCCTCTTACCCGACCAAGAGAGTCGTGGAAAGTCTTGATTTTTACTTTTCGTTCTATTGCCTTTTGTGCCTTCGAAGCAAGTAGTATTGTGATACTCGCCACCCGAGTGGAATTTGGTCAATGGTAATTAGAACGCAGTTAGTTGGAAACGTAGTAAATAGAAGAAGGTCGGACAGGAAAGGGCGAGTAGGAGTTAGAGTTTGCGTATTGTAGTTCTCGTATGGGGCTTGTTTAATTATTACGCGCTAAACATACGGTCTCACTTCAGCGAGCACTAATTAAATCACGCCGGGAACTGCGGTGATATATTGCACTTGTGTGCCATGGAATGTTTTGTAATGTGAAAGCATTGCTATTCAATTGTTTTAAAAAGTGGTTAGTCATCTGGAAAGTATCCCAGATGACTTACAGCTTTTGGTGGTAGGAGATTCTTTCGTCGAATCAGTGACGAGAGTTTATAGTCTCCGGGGATTCAAACCAAGTAGTCAGCTGCTTATCGGACGGCAGTAAATGGCTTTAATTCACACGCCGGCTTTATATCATGCAAATCAAGAAGCCGTAAACATTTAGCGCTCGAGAATGGGAGTTTATATTGCCTTGAGTAAGCACTCCGCTTATCAAATTGGCGATAACTACTATTCTACAACCTCATAAAACAATCCGATAATTGTGACGCTGGGATTTTTCCGTATGAAGTTTAAACATATCAAGTCATCAAGCATATCTCGAATTACTTCTGATGATTGTACCTTTGACATCTTCATACCATTTTACACCTTACAAACTCTGTGTAAAATATTACGCTCCCCAGTGGTATATCAACTTACTATACTCTGACTAGTGCATGTTCGTACTACTTACACCAGTCCACTAACAGGCTACCTAATGTTATTTCCATCTCATTTAATTTGGTGCTTCTTACAACCGCTTACTTAAAAATCCTTTCCTCTCCGTCGACGGCGTGCCGCAAAAAAGGTTTAACGCAGTACCGAAAGGCACGCAGGGACACAAAGGGCCGAAATCTCAGAGTTGTCGCCGGGCGGGCAGGGATTACAGCGGACGCGCGTCAAAGCAAAAATTAACACTGGCTGAGAGTGAAAGAAAGTGAAACGCTCTGTTTCAGCCGGGCGAGCGAGGGGGGAGTGGCGCGGGCGGGGAAGGGTCAGGGTGCAGAAAGGGTTTGGCCAAAGGTCCGCTGGCATGAAGAAAAACAGAGAGGGGTCTCTCAGCGAGCAGTGTACGAGAAGGAGAGGGTGGTATCTCACCGGCGAACAGTGGAGGAGAGCGAGAGGCAGCGTATTCTCTCTATAACGCGGCTAGCAGTTCGCGTTTGCGTTGACCCTGGAGGCTTTCGAGAAACGAAGCGCGTAATTACACGCCCAAGGGCGAGTGCTGGGTTCCAAGCAACTCTCTAACTCACTCCACTGCCTGACTCTGCCTTCCCAGCGAGCCTCACCCCGCTCTCCCTCTCTCTCTTTCTCTCTCTCCCTCGCTCTTGCTCCCACTGTACCGCCTGTTACCCCTAGCAGCTAGCATATTCTAGCTCAGTTCTGAATAAACATTCCGCCGGACTGTCGACCGACCGTGCTCTTCGCCTCGCACGGCATACATGCCTCCTGTCATGGAAAAACAGCGCGAATGGCACCCCGACATTTCACGATTTTTAGAACCGCTCTCCGGAGCTTTTGAGGGCCTTCGGGGAAAGGGATAAAACGCCGGAAATAGAGATTTGACTTTTTCCAGGGAGATAATAATGCTTTAATTGGACGCTGCCAAGTTTCCTTTTGTAAGGAGGTCCGATGTAAGAAAAATCGAACAGCCGCTCGAGCGGAGTCTTTGTAATAGCCTCCCACAAAAGGATTTTCCGCGCGAGGCGGCGGCGGCGGCAGCGGCCTGCGATCATCCACGCTCAGGGTCATTTATAATAGCAGCGAACAATAAAGCGACAAGCACGGGCGAGCTTTTTGCGGGGCACCGTAAAGTTTAGGATAAATCCGGACGTTTCACGCTGAAATATTAACATCGGCGGACACTCTCGCGCGGAGACTAATATGTCAGAGCCCGGTGGCTGTTTTTCGGCTCTATCTCTATGTGCGCACCGAGCATCTGCGAGACGAATGTTTGAAATTGTATCGACTAGTGGCGCGTACCCTTTAACGAGGGCCTCGGTGCAGCAGTCTGCTTTAAATAAACAGTGCGACGGACGCCTGGACGATTGTGCAGCCGGGCTGCTTTCAGTCATAGGTACGCGCGCACGTATATACCCGGCTAGAATTGATAGGAGCAAAAAACAATACACACACCGCGTCAGTGAAGTATGGTTGCTGCGCGAGGCTATTTGCGCTGGCCTAATATCGTGGAATATTTCGAAAAGCGGCAAAAAAAAGAAGAGCCGCTTACGCTTAACTCTAACGCCAGGTTAGAAAGGATGCTTCATGCGAGTTATAGCTTCCAATTGCCGTCTATTCCCGCTCGTCCTGACAGCCTCGAATTGCGTGCGAAGGAAACTCAACGGGAAAGACATGCTTTTCTGTAACGTTTGTTAATTATCCCCTGTACCAATTGGCACTCCTTCCACCCCGCTCATTCAAGCTTCTTTGCTCGAACCATCACCGAGCCTTTTCAACTTACCCTTTGACGCTGTTTGTCACGAGTGTCAGCCGTTTTTCTCGATGTCATCCCAGTACTCGTAATATGCGCGCATTGTTATGTAAGTGCGAGGTTTACCATGGAACTTCCAAGTACCTTTTACTTACTTCAATGATCATTAGTGAATAAACGAAAGAACAATAACTTGCGAATGTTTCATCCTAAAAAATAAGTTTCCCAGAGGTTAATACTCATAACCAGTTACGGTTAATTTTTCAATGGGAAAGTTGCGAGCCCTCTGGGACGTCAGGGCATAAAAATGTTTATTGTTTATGTCGGTACAAATGGAGAGATCCGGTGGCCGCCGATAACCCATAAAGATTACAATTCTACGCAACATAGTAAAAGTATGATAAAGTAGGAGGACCGCAAAACGAGTCATAGTTTCCTCAAGCAATGGCGCGTTATAAATCATGCCTCTACACTCGCAGACGTTTACGGTCGTATGATAAGAATCCTACCAGAACGTGGAACATGGCAGCAGGTCACTACCGCTGACTGAGAAATATGTTAATTCACCAAGACCAGAGGCGTGCCGGGGAAGTTTTGGTTTAGTTGACATCGTAATCACACAGGCGAATGGAGAGCGTAGCATGATGTGCACGGACTCTGTGCGTGATCCCTAGTCATTTAAAAGATACGTGTACGCATACTGTCCTCGCATGTCCCACTAACTTCTTTAAGAGCTTCATGGTTCTAATTACTCACGTCGATTTCCCCTTGTACCTTTCTCAGGTCACGTGAATTAGAAACGAAGAGGTTCGTGGCACGAAAAGACAAGTCAATGATCCCAATAAAACGCAATAATATTTCTCTGACTAGAAGACGTATATGTCACAGGAATTAATCGACGTTGCCTATTTTCATCTAAAGAGAAACTGTCTTATGCCAGTTTCGAGATCAAGTATTTCATTGTCCCAGAAGAGCAACTGGCTACGTCGTCGAATGAAGCACTTGCGAGTGACACGCGTATACATCTGACAGTTTAAGTCTTTTCGTTGCCCGGAACATGAGAGGCAGGCAGTTGTTTCGAGATTTTCCGCGATCCGACGAATTTTTGCTCGCGACGTCCGCCGGTTTGCGCGCCGTAGAAATGAAACTCTCGGCTCCGGAACGAGGAGCTCGAGACCGCCGGGAGGGGCTTCCACTTGAAATTTCTGATACTCCGGGCGATCTCGATGCTTTACATTCCTCAAGTTCTTCGTACTCTCTGCCAGCCTTCACCTCCGGCTCCCTGGCTTTGCGTATCTATCTTTGCGTGCGGTATATTTTCCACTCATAGCGGCATAAAGCGATCTCTAACGTCCCAACTTTCCCTTAAAATGGCAGATTTTTCCTTGCCGTTCTTCTTAATTCCTTTCGCGAATGGCAGGAATAATTTAGAAATGCAATTATCAGCAGCATTTATAGTCTACCCCTCTCCAACACCTCATTATATATTTATAATTGCCATTTCGGCGTAATCATTATTATACAATTCCATTTTGTCAAAGCCTGCAAATATCCTTTCACCCCCTTTCAGCCTTATTCACTGCAATTTATGAATTGTTGATATATAAACACAAGCTTAAATTCGCCCGTTAATAGAAGCCAGCATTATGGGATGTTATTTGAATTGTTTTTCATTCAGTTCATATTGAGAGAAGGTAACGAAGCAATGGCAATATTAATCATATAACAAAGTTATGTAAAATTAATTGCCTTCCGAAATGAAATAACATTCGCCATTTATATTAAAAAGTCATGAAATATTACCATAATCTTTTTCATGTATTGTGCTAATAATGATTTTGCGTTCTGTGCTATATATGTCAAAAGAACGCGGCGGATAAGAGGGAGGTTAACTAAGAACCCCATTCTGGGAGTGAAACGTGAAGGAAGCAGCAGGATGTCATCCGAGGGAAGTGTTTCGGGCGTGGATGAAAGACGTATCCTAGTAATTTCGCTGAAACAACCCAAGCTGGCCGTCGGATCAATCAATTTCTCGGTCTGACGTAAACTAAGAGCAGCCGGCTAGCGGCTGGTCTCGAGGCTCGTGCGGCAGGAGGAAGGGTAACACGATAAAGAAGAAAGTGCGCATCCACTGTAATACCCGATAAGCTACTTACGTATAGATCAGAAAGGGTCTCCAGTGTTGCATCAGGCAGCTAGCAGCAAGGCAATACGTCGAGCGTTACCCGCTTACTTTTATTATCTTCCGTTTATGCGCTCGGAGGAAAATGAAATTTCACCGACACGCTGAGGTGCGATGCGGTGCGATACGATGCGATACGATGCGATGCGATGCGATGCGATGCGCCGACGATTCGTCTTGTGGGATTAAAAAGCCCCTTAATTTCCCTAGCGGGACCCTAGACCTCTTCACGCTTATCCTAGTTCAGCTTCCACCTCTCCTAGCAGCTCTTCCGCACCTCCCATTCGACTATGGTGCCATCTTTAGGATATCCGCTGGTTGAATGTGTTGGAAGATGACCCGGTAAAGAGGTAGGAGTTCGAGGATTCGCTTTTTCGAAAGATGACCTAATGCGCTGGGAATTAAACGGAATCCCGGATGAACGGGAGATGGTATGTAGTATGTACCGTTGCTGGCGCGTATCCTCTGACATGCTAATCACCGAAAGCCCTGCTCTGCTCGCTGGGCTTCTTCTTAGCCTTCTTCGGGAAACTTTTTTCCGGGGGCCTTCGACTCTTATGAATAATATAGTGATCCCTACGTCACTACTCGTTTCTTCGGATCACGGCCGGCTTAAAGTTGCAGGAGCGCCGGGACGCTGCGCGCCTTTCTGTAAATCTGTAATTATGGAGCTACTTCTGACTCGCGTAATTACACGACCTTATGAAATTCTCAGCTGCCTCTCTTGGACCCCGAGGATGGCCGAGTTTTTTCTCGCCCGGTTCTTAGCTCTCCCCTTTCCATCCAGCCAGAATACATAATTCACCTGCGCCAGATTTATTTATTCAGGGTCCGATCTATATTCCTTTAAGTGATTAATGTTTTATTTACTAACCATGGCTAATTCACTAAGCACCTTTCCACCATTGATGAATGATCCTACTGCAAATATTCCGATGTTAATTAATCCTGTAACACCAGCGTTTTTAACCCTCTCATTCACCACACTATACAACTCAACAACGAACTTCCTCCTCAAGTTGTTGGCCTGCCAGGAACTTTGAGCAAAGAATGTTCAAGACTACGAGTCGAAGAAGGGGCGGGTGCTTAGGGGCTGAAGTTTTTTCCGTGCGTCGATTAGCAGCGAGACAAGCGAAGAGTCGAGAGCGCGCGGAGAGAGAGTCTTCCGGAGCGGAGCTGAGTCGTGCTCAGCCGGGTCGGGAATAAAGTAGAAAGGCGCAACGCTCGGAACAACAAACGAGAAGCCGGGAAGCTGGCGAGGACGCCATTCACCGTGCTCTCCGACTTCGGTTAATTAATAAAGTACACTAAAGTAACAGTTTTACTGCGGGGCTCGCGCCCGACAAACTTAATACAAGAGAAACAGCTTTTGTTTCCTGCTGGTGCTCGCCTTGCGCCGCAGAGAGTGAGAGAGAGAGAGTGAGAGAGAGTGTGTGAGAGAGAGAGAGGAGTAACGAAGTCGCCCGGAGATCCTGACGGAGAGAGAGCTGGAACGGCCAGATTACTCCGTGCATACTTAAAGCCTTAACAACCAGCCGCGCTTTGAGAAAATGCCGCCCCAACCCCGCAACGCTAGGCATTCTTTTTTCCCTCACTTTCGGGAGAACACGCTCGCTCTCAGTCACCGACACCACGTCCTACTTCCGGCAATTTTTTTGCCTAACGAAAAGCGACTGCTGGAATTCCCTTACTCCCGGCGATACAGTGCATTCTAACGCTGGTAGAAGCCGACTGGGCAGCCGCCCTGCCGTAAAACCTGGGAATTGGAGCGCTCGCCAGTTAAAAGTTCGGGACGAGGCCTGATTTCACTAATAACACGCTTCAAGCTCCCTCAGGATTTAGTCGCCACTGTTGACCTATCTCAGGATAGGTAGGGTCGCCCTGCAAATCCTTTTAGCATTGCGGAAGATGTAGATAAGGCATGAAGAGGAAAAGAAAGTTTTTGTCCTTCGATATAGTTTAAATTCTAGTTAAAAGGAGCCTTGTTTTGGAGGGCTTTCACCTAGGTAGGACTCGCTGAAAAACTCAACATTTCTTTAACTAACTAACATGGGATAGAATAAGCTCTCCACGAAGTTGAATTCGAACTTAGACTTCTTAAATCCATCCAGTCGGTTTCCCGCCGTTTTATCAAGAAGGTCCATGGCACGTCATCCAAAAGATCCACTTAACCCAACAGCGGCAGAGGTAGCAAGTGAAAAAGTAAGTTTCTCATTCGGCCTAATGTCCAGCTTGCAGGAGAGCAAGGCTGTTTACGAGAGCTCGCCACAAGAATGTTGTCTCCCATACTTTCTCGCCCTCCTAAATATCGTCGAGCTGCTGTTTGCAGGCTACGTGCGATCTCAGCTCGGCAGAGAGCAGTGTTTGTGCCCGTCGACACACAGGCGCAAACAGAGGGCCGATGTGAAATGGTAGCGGCACGGTGGTGTGTGTGTGTGTGTGCCAGCTTGTTTTTCGCGCGGGAGAGCAGAGCTTTCATTACGCGTGCCGCGGCTGTATCCGCGATTAAACCACTGAGTTATGCGCGGCCGCATTTTTATCATGCCGCGCTCTCCGCGTCGTCACTCGGTCATCGCGCCCTGCCATAGCCATCCCCCTTTTTTTTCCCTCGCCATGCGTACTATTTATTCTCGAGGCGGCTCAGCTCCGAAAATTCCACCCCTATGCTTGCCCGGCACTCCCGTGTATAATAAAATCGAAATTTGTGGCGAGGCCCGTCGCGCGAATATTTAACGCGCCGCTGCGAGAGCATGCAGCACCGTAGTTAATGCCTCTGGGCTGGATCGTCTATGGTTTTTCGACTGCTTTTGTCAGCTTTCATATTTTCTCCAAACTCTGTTAACGTTAACAGTTTCAAAAAATTGATTTGCCTTTTATTCGACAAAGCCAGTTCGTATTATATACAAGTACGGATTAGATGATCTGTTTGCAATGTTAGCCAGGTCATCATACAGATTGGCTTCCGACAATACATCAAGCTGCATCCTGGTAATTGACGGAGTATTACGAATTCAGTCATTGTTCCTGAACTGACGAGGCACGTGCTATCCGGCACTAATACCGGTTGTTACCAATTGACACTCGCATTTGTCAGGTGGGTCATTCTCTTTGGAGATGAACCTTACACGGTGGGCAGCCTGGAATATCAGTGAGTGCCGGCTCCAATTATCCTTCGTGTAAAGTGTTATTAAATTAATAATTTACCGTGCGACGAAGGGGCCAATAAGGGAGCAAGAGAGAGAGAGGGAGGGGGGGAAGTAGATAGTGAGGGAGGGATGGGTGGAGTAGGGTGGTTGCTGATAACGATGGGGTGAGCTCACCAAGCGCTATCCGCAAGTGGATTCGAATGCAATTAGTAATTTAACGAGATAATAATAATGTCCTGGTATAGTCGACGCCGGCGACGAAACATGCACTCATCCACACAGTGCTGCAATAGAGAGCGCCGGGGGCGTTCGCTTTTATTGTTTCAGCCGAGGCTCTTTTTGCGCCTGTTTACAAAAGCGACAAGTGCGATCACCGGTGCCAGCGGCCACGTGGTACACGCGCCTATTGCGGATGCACGCACATACATTCCGTGAACTGTGTACGAGGCATTATTCATCCCTCGGGCATATTTGACCGGCTGTAGCCTGATGAATGCCCGCAGCACATGCCTCTCCTCCTCGTCCCGCTACAGCTCGGAAACTTTTTTCCAAGCGCGACACGTACGACCTGATCCTGAAAGAGGGAGCCTGCCTGCTGGATCCAAGAGTGGGGGGACTCTGAATTATTAACAAGCCTTTTTTGGATAAATTATTCCCGAGCACCAACCGGAGACCGATTGCCCCGAAGACCTGGCCTCGAAGTTACACTCGTGACTCTTCTGCGATATGATAGGGACGTGGCATAGCAATGTACCAGCTTCCTCTGGTATCCGCGACAATACTCCGCGACTGGAACAATCGCATTCTGAGCGTGAAAAGAAAGCATACAGAGCTTTATCCTGCTGTCTTAGGATTATTTTTATCCTTGATGAATTAGAGTTCGAAGGTGTAATACAAATTAATAAGATATTGATTTTAACTTATCCCTGCCATAGAATTTCTAAGCTCACGACGAAATCATATGCATACAGAAATAGTTTTCACTCGGTGGCTCATTAATTTAAACGTCCAATAATCCATTTATCAATGCAAATCATAAGCCGATACCACGGAATAGATAATACATCTATTTACCATCTAAATGTCCAATAATCTGCTTACCATTGCAAATTGGAATGATAGTGTAGACGAGTTCGGTATTAAATACGAGTCGGGTGGTGGGAGGCGTGCGTTCAATGGCGCGTGGGAACTGGAGTGCTCTCGTTTCGATGTAGGATTCGTCGGGGAAGTATTGCCAGGAAAATAGTATCGCCTGAAGAAAAAGGGTGGGCGAAGGAGGAGGTATCGTGGAAAGCTCGATAAAAAGCGCAGGTGGAGAACTGACTGTATGAGGAAAGAAAAATACATCGGAGACACATATCGAGGCGAAGCACGATACGGTTGGTTAAGGGCCTCGCTCTTTCTAGTTCTTCGGTAGGAGAAGACGCACCGGGATGTGTGGTTATACGCAGGAGTTCCGGGCGGCGCGTTCTTATTTTCTAAACAAATACCAATGTACTCCATTGTTTCCAGGACTCGTGGCCGAGAGACACGCTCGCCGAAGGTCCTATCAATGCAAGCACACTGGGTGCACGTGTATATGTACGCAACTCTGTGTATCTCTGTCTATGGGCGCTCGGTTTGTTTGTTTGTTTGCCCGTTCGCCTGCGACAGAATACCTACGTACACACACACACACACATACGCGCGCGCGCCCGGGCGTGCACATACCTTCGGTACGTGGTACATACGTAAATACAAAACAGGAGAAACTTTCTGCTATTGGAATTCGAAAGCGGGTGTATCGGCTCCTATAATGAATTGTCAACAGATAATGCGATGGATAACTTTTTCATTCCTTCCGTGATCATTGCGCTACGGTTATTGTAAGTTGTTTTTTTTCTCGAACATCTCTTGGGATCCTATACGATCGACTTTCTATCTTGTTTGGAAATCGACACCTGTCGTCTGGATGCATTGTTTAATTCTTTGCATCACTGGTACTCTTGTTATTAATTATGTAGTAGAGTAGAAGGGGTTAATAATTAACCTATAGCTTTTTCTCCAAGGTGTATTCCACTACTTGAACCTTCGGCTTTTCCTTCGCAATAAAGTTCAGTAAGACAATATTTGTGAGTCGAGCTCACATCCCCGAGCAGTGTAGCTCGTCGTCGGATACCTGTACGCCAATCGATCGGGAGTTCTCATCTTCCAAGTGGTCTAGAATTTCACTAGATGAAGTGGCGCGACCGCCGCCGCGATGCTGCCCGGGAAGTTGCGCGTTTCAGTGTAGCTTTCAGCGTAGCATCTGGTATCCAGCGGGAAAGCGAACGCGCGCGCGCGCGTCAAAAAAGGAAGGAAACAACGCGGTCGCGGTGAGTATGAATGTGCACTCGCCCTCATCCGTGTGTGTCTGTCTGTGTGTGTGTGTGTGTGTGTGTATTAAAGCGTATTAAAAGCAAGGGCTGTTCGCATAACGCAATAATCCTTTTAGCCCGGTAATGGTAGAAGTGAAATATTCATAAGCTGACACAACTGCACACTTTGCGATCCCGTTTTCACAACGAGATTTCGAGAGCCAAGATAAATGAACAAATAATTAAATCACCTCTGCCGATCCCCGATAAGGAGAACAGTGCGTGCGCGCTCTGGCATGCCGGAATCGTAATATTAATTCGGGAGTTTAATTAGTCCGAGTAGCCTTTGTTAATCCAGACTGACGGGACACCTAATAACGGCGCCCTCTACAAACAGCCCTCTACTCGGTGAGATCGACGCTTGGTAGGACGAGCTTCAACGGGGCTGCCTTCTCTCCTCCACCATTCGATTGCCCCCCGCATCTGAGTTATAGACAGGAAATATCGAGCGAGTAAAGATCGAACCCTAATAATCGACAAACATGTGATCCTCTATCACACATACATTTCATTCAATACGATCCATTACTCTTTGTGTCTTCTTGGGGGTAGTAAAACTTATTCACCAATCTCCTATGATTCCGATAATCTTCAGATTAATACAATGAATAGCAGGTCTTGTGTCGACACAGTCTAAGAATATCGCGGTGACTAGATAAATGGCAAGTGCAGTAGTGAAAGGAGAGAGAGAGGGAGCGTCAGGTAAAGCATCGGGTGAATTGGTGGAAATAAAAAGATTCGGGGGCTGCAACGGGCCGTGACACACGGACACGTACACACAGGTGAGATGCGAGTGAGAGGGAGAGAGAAGGAGAGAGAGAGAGAACGGGGCCGCGAAACAGAGGAGAGGAACGTACGCAGAGATCAGGCATAAACCCCACTGCAGCGTTAGCGGTCGCATTGCGCAAAACCCCCGTTGCCCTGGTGTCTCTTGCCGCTCTCTCTTTCACTCAGTCCAAGCACACCCTCCCTCTCACTCCCTCGCCTTCCCTGTCCGTCTCTCTTTCCTGACCCTCCGCTCCGCACAGGGTGCTACCACCATTACCCTCTTACGCCTACTGCACTTTCGTCCCTGCGCCCGCTCACCCTGTCACGGCCTCCCCGCCGCCTCCCCCGACCCGCCATGGGGCTCCTGGGACCACCCTCGACTACTAGGCCGTTCGCCTAGTCAAATATATAGAAGGGTCAGTGCACTCACCACCGCCCGCCAGAAAAATACCGGCACGCTCTTGCCCACTGATTTACAGAGGAATGTGTGTGCTCAGAATTTGGCGCAATAAGTCTAAGAATCCAGGTGTTTGCTGTTTGGAAGCTTGAAAGATATTTTGATTGATATAATATTTTATGTTTACTTTGTGGAATTTGTGATAAAATTGGGGCAGATTACTCGTTGACTCCATTAATGTAAATTGAAGGTTCGCCGAAGGTAAGGGTCGGTTTGAATGCTTACATAAAACGATACTAACCATTAAGAAACCAAGGGATTTACCCCTGCCATATCCTCTACGTCTTCTTCAGGTTTATGGATATGCCCGCGTCGTCTTTTAGACCGAGTGTCACGATCGCACTTCTTCGTAAAAAGGACACTACGTGGTTACATAAACCGCATGATATCACTTCTTTCCACACGGGCCGGGAATAATCCCCAGCAGTAGCAGATGATCGATAGGGATGATTCCGCTTTCTTCCCGTGGAACGATCTACTCTCTGCGTTCGGTACATGTTGGTTGCAGCTGTGAAAAAAGCTTCTACCGATAGTAGAACGCAGTTCTTCATAATGGAAGCACATGCGCTGCTTTTTTGTAGGTCGAATGTGGAAATACGAATTTTTGCCTGACTATATTTTCATTAATATCACTCGCACAGTACAACAGATACTGCTTTTAATATTCCTGTATATTTAAGATGGGATAAAATAACAACTATTAAATACGTTCGGAAAAATTGGCATTTAAAGTTAAATATACTGGCTGAAATAAACGCGGCGCGAGTAACGCAATAAGCAGCTGCGCTCATTTAATATTTCGGGGCTTTAATTAATTCCAGCGGGCAGACGAATAAAATTAATATCGCCGCGGAGAGCCGCCTCAAAAAATTTCACCGCCATACCGGGTAGAAGGTGGGAAAGAGGGGGGAGAGCCGGAAGTTGTGGAGGGTGGAACTCAATTTTCCATTTGGCGTCCGGGGGCGTTCGACATAATTTAGCGAGAGCGTGTGATATCGGGCATTGGAAATTCGCGCGGAGAAATCGGTAGAGGAGAGCACCAGTTAGTTTAGGTTATGTAACGCGGCGCGGCGGCAAGATTGACCGCGGCAATAACCGTGGCCCGCCGTTTTCAGCTAATTTCTCCGCTATCTTCGACCGAGTCGATATATGATCGTCTGCATCGCCAGGCCGGCGCGCTCTCTGCTCCTCTCTCGGGCGTTCGTTAGCATAAAGGAACCAGGGCCAACTCGTGACCCCTATCGCGACATTATCGGCCCTCTGGCCCGCTCGTTAACCGGCTAACTATAATTGAACCGAACTATGCCTTCCATAGAAACAGCGCTTCTCCTATTGCTTTTCCTACTCTTATGCTTCAGCGTCATCCCAATTGTGAAATAGCCAACTTTTTTCTAACAGAACACATCAGTTTCAGCACCTAATTTGATACCTTCGCTCTCTTAATGATGAAAATGTGGACGTAGTAGGAATAGTAGATTGAATTTAATACGAAGAAATAACATGCATTTATGCCAATAATCATTTTCTTTTATACGAAAATTCCTTTAAAATTACGATGATCTGACCAATACGACAGTCTGCATACGAGCAAGTGCTCTTTAAGAGGAGGACTTTGCGGACGATGTTCTTAACGTCCAAATGTTATACGAGTGATCGGCGGTTTCGTTAAAGTCTAATCGAAGACCGCACTTCACGACCATCTCCCATCTCCGCGGCGTCGTTTCCCTCGAATAGCGGGATAGCAATCCGCTAACCGATCGTTTCACCTCCTCCACGAGTATTAGGCTCGTTGATATTGAGTGCCCGATGTAATTGCAGTGAGACTATTGTCGTATATGCAGTTGGAAGATGGTACTCCGCTCTAGTTGCCTTTGGAGTTGGCTTGGCTCGAGAGAAACAGGATCTCTTGTCTGGGAACTAAGAACATGCTCTCTATTCATACAGCATATGTATATTGCTGCTGGCATAGAAATAAATGAACATCGAAATAAAAATAACTCAACATCTATGACAATGCTAAATGACTCTTATATTATCAGTGAAATGTAACTAACATTAATATTATTGCTGAACCATTTTTCTCATTGTTAGTCGATGGATTGCTACTGATAGGAAGGATTCACTGAGCGAAGATGATGAAAGGATAGAGCGAGAAGCGGTGTGGAACGCGTACGTTCAAATGTCAAATTTCGTCTTGCTATTGAATTACGTAGGGCACATAGCGGTATTGGCCGACGACGGCGGCTAACAGCTGATACCAGGCTAAAATAAATAATGAGAATGTAAACACAACATAAAACGTCATTTCGCCGAGACTGCGCGAATTCATTGGCCGGGGCGTTTGCCATGCAAATATTGACTCTCACGAGAGGCGGAGGAGGCAATGGAGGCGGTGGTGGAGGAGGAGGAGGAGGTGGAGGGTACACAGCGAGAGGAAGCGGAATGTTCCACTCGGTACGGGGACGATTATGCCCGTTCGGCTTACTTCCACGCTCCGGCTGGCAATGCCAAATGATTCGTTTACAAATTTTGCTGTAATTTATACTGGCAATCCTATATTGCGGCCATTTGCTACTTTATGGGATACGTAATATTTCAAGCGACAGGCAACCTCTTCACCTCCCGTGCGACGGTTTCCGAGTGATTTTCGCCAGTTTTACGAGAACTGTCGAAACCATACCAATTGCAATTGCAAAATTCCCCTCTTGCCTTCGCCCCTCGCTGCTCTCAATGCAGGGCATGTATTGCTTTCGCCCTATTTTAGAAAAACACACTCGCTTGTTCAAAGGGCAGAGCGCGCTTAAAGCCGTGATTTCGCGTGGAAGATTTGTATGGTGTGTTTGTCGGCGTGGAAGCCCGTGCGTGTCCGTGTTTGCTGTTTGCACTCTGTAACGTTTAATAAATTCATTTTTGTCCGCACGGTAGAACGCGTAATTTTATGGTTCGCGATTATTTGTGAAACTGTACTGCTGGTCGCCGAAATGCGAATTCGCTTTGGCGTTTTGCAATTGATTTCTTTCGGATGTCGACGCAATGGGGCCCTGTTTTTACCGGTTTTGCAAAAAAATGTTTATCGAGGTTATTGTGATTGGAGAAGCTGCCTACTGAAATTCAGGTTAAAGTTCAAAGTGCCACGTTACCAAACAAATATATACAGCTGTTAATAAACCAAAGTATAATCGAACAATATAAAATGTTAATTTCCTATATTAAAATATCATTTGTCAATCAATTAATTATTGGAATTGAGTTGACGTTAGTTCACAAGTTTCAATCAGACAGTGAGCTTGAACGTCATCTCCTCTCGTCGAATCATCACGGATGGTATCACTCATCAGGTATAGTCATCATGTGGAGTGGGCTACCAAGTAAGCCGGATGCGGTAATAGCTACGGGGGAACTTCTCGAAATATCACTCGAGTGCTCCCTAAAGCAAGCGTTTAGCCAATGGCAACTGCGAGTGTGCCGACGACGGCGACGGTATTCCTGGCTGGGAACGGAATAATATCAGGTGCGGGGGTAGCGTAGCAATTTCATTACCGTGGCCAGCGGCCGGCCAGGCATTCGTGTGCAACCGACAATGCCCTGCGCTCTCTCCCGTTTATAGAAGGGACAGCCTATACGCGAGATTACACGACTGTTCAAGTAGAGCGGGACTACCCGCTCTCGCTTGCTAATTCACTGGAGAGCTCGCTGGACCACCGGGCTGCTGGGCTTCACTCCACTCTGCCACGCAACACGTAACGCACGGCTGAGCGCACCCTGTCCCAAGTAAACCCCCCGGACACCCCCACCCTCTTTCTCTCTCTCAACCCCCGGCTCCAAGAGATCCATACGCTTGTTGTGGACACGCCTCGGGAGGAATAGACATTCTACAGAATAGCATCGACTAAAATGTTTAATGACTCCAATCCAATGAGCCTTTCCAATTCTGCACTAAAGCTAGCCTTTTCTCTTTATTGCAATCTCATTTTTAAACAAATATTTCCAATTCCAATTCAGACAATATCACACTTTCTATCATGAAACTCACATGGAAATCAGATAAATACAGGGAACTCTAAATATTATTTGTAGAGCCAAACTCGTTTAATCGCTAGCACTTTTCTCGCGAGTGACTGACCCCGACAACATATCATACGGCTCATTTGTACTAATTCTCGTTTGGTACGAGACAGGGCGAAGGAGTCGGAGGCTGTTGTTGCAGGGAGCAGTAGGTTGAGTAGGGGAGTCGCTAACACGGCAGCAGTAATGAAAGAAAAGTGTACGACTTTAATTAGGTTGAACGTGGGACGGTGGAACGGAGGCAGGGAAAGATAGAGAAGGAGGGAAAGTTGATAAACTACCCCTGCATCCTGAGGGGGCAGAAGCCACCCCTTGCCCCTTCGACGCACCCAAGACTGGGGAACTTAAGGTAGCCTGTGCCGGTGCTGTTTTGTTCAGTAGGAAGAGGACGGCCGCGTCGGCCCCCATCATCTCCTAATAAGAGCAACTCTCTCTCTTATTTAGCCGAACCTTTTCTACTGTCGGCCGGCGCAGTAAATTGCGTAACGCTACCTCGAAATTGCCAGTTCTGCTCCCTCGCTTTGTCTCTCGCGGTCCAGCCTTTTCTTTTGCGGTGCCCGAGCAAAACCAGAGCTACCTCCCCTGGGAGAACATGTGATTTTCACTGGCTTCTTCGCTGACATGACGCAAGACGACACCACACTCGCGAAAACCTTCCGGCAAGAAAGACTAGAGCGTATAGCTATTGGACCATAAATTATTCTCCTTGTCCCGGGGATCGTTCTTGCCCGGTTTCGGAATTAGGATACTGGCAGTGAGCTGTGGCAACAATTCGACCAAAGTCGCTAAATAAAATTGCACACTCGACTGTGAAACAAGCGGGAAAAGGAAGCCTGTTTTCGGGAAAACCGATACATTGCGAGCGCTGGGGTAACAAGAGCGTGCACACTTTCCGAGAACCGCGCACCGTACAAACAGGAAAGTGTTGGTGGTGGTGTACGTAGAAAGAGGGTCAATGTTTGGCTAACCAGGCCTGCGTTTTAAATGCGCATGCATGAGTAGGTGCTTAAACAAACGTGGCAAATGTAGACCGCAATAGTACAGCAGTTGGAATAATAAAACTAGTGTTTAATAAAAAGGGCAATTGCCACGTCTTATTAATTCGATGTTTTAGTGCGTTGCTTTTGTATGTATAAAAGAAAACATGGAAAATGTAATTGGTCGTCTGTTTTAAAATCTCATTGATTCATCGAGGAAATTGTACAGCGAACGATGAATGTTAAAGCGAAAACGTCTAGTAGTCGGGATTCCGCGTCGCGAATCCATCAGGCGGAACGTAAGAATACAGGAGGGAAGTTTGGCGAGTGGGTAACAAGTTTTAATGGCACTGGAACCAGATTCCGAAATCTATGGAGCGCGCGGGCCGCGCGAGTATGCAGAGGCGTGCGCGCGGAGAATCCCAGTGCGCACTAACAAAACATAAGGAAACCATTTGTTGGATTTACTGCTTCCAAACAGAATTATAGAACTTGAATCTTTCTACTTCGCGCCCCGGCACAACTTGCCTCCTGCTTTTATTGCCGAAACTACCGGCAGCCTCCGCCAGGAAGTTATACCTGCATCGCTGTCTGTCTACCTCGCATCTGTGTCTATTCCATTTTCTCCCGGGAACACCTTGTCCCGCAGGAAAACCGTCCCGAGAGTTCGGATTGACGTACAGGAAAGTAGAAAAATGCCTATGCCACCATCACGCTCTGAATGAATGGGGATTCCCTCTCATTTTTTGCTTTCTATTTTTTAACTTTACGAAAAATCATCATGCATCTTAAACTTCGACCTTTGTTTTAATAGTGAAACTCTCTGAGCAAAAATTTTCAAACAAATGTTCCTCTCCTAGCTTCCTCTGCGGTCATTGAAATTTCCCTCTGAATCGTAGAAGCGTAATACAACGGACATACATTCTAAACTTACTGGAGTAGTTAATTTCAATTCCGTTAGCGTGCTTGAGATCAACTATGATACACTAGCAGATGCTACTAACTCAGGGTTAAGAGTCAAGGTGATACTGGTTGACTAACACTACTAACACCGGCTCGGGCACTGAAAGTGACAGGCCGGCAAACTTTTCTCCGGTGGTAAGTTCCTCGAAGAAGGCGAGCACGCGGTGTCTAATATTCTCGCCTGGCAGCATTTCACTAGAAGGAGCATACACGGGATGCTGCTGCTGCTGCGGAGATTTACCAGGAGACGGATGACAGCTAAACGGTGCGGTGTTATGGCATATGCATCAGGATGCCGTCACGTCAAACTTCATTTTAAGCAGGTACATACGCACCCATCCAACCACTGTGCACACACGCTTTCAATGCATCTGTGTACGTCTCTGTATAAGTATAAGAGATATACGTATTCAAGCTCTATCGCTCGGAACTTCCTCAGGGAACTCGCTGCTCGCATAATTGTTATTATCGCGTTGCCGGGTTAATTAGAAGCGCCTGTACGCGCGCCCGTAAATCTTAAGTATTTTTGCAGTAAGCGAGCATGAATATAGCCAGCCCGGTGATCCGGTAACTTTGGGCAAACTAGGAGAAAAGCCGGCTAATTCATCTAAGCAATTGCCGGAATTAAGTCAAATTAGACGGGCACGTGTCTTAAATGCGTAGCTTCGTTCTCGCCTCGTACCGAGCTGGCAATTCATACGCATGAAAAGAAGATGAGAGCTTTTACATTTTGGCATACTTTCAAGATGTTGTGTTCTAGTTTTTGTCGAGCTATTTACAGAGATATTCTAACCAATTCTGGACTTTTAATTTCTGAATTCTAATTTATCCGAGTATTGTATCGTATACGCGGAACTTGAATATAACATGAACGGCATGTTGCGACACACGATCGGAAACAGTACGTGCGGACCAGTACGTCTGGAGACTCGTCGTCTCACAGATGAATTTATGTGCACTGGCTGGCAGTGCGGGGCGTTGCAAACCGTGCGACGCGAACTGGAAAAGTTCTTACTCGCACGGGAGTCCAACTTCGTTAAGACAAACGTCTCGAATGGAGTCTGGAGCACCAGCAGTACGCCGGAGCATCATTCCGCTCCGATCGAGGAGGAGCGTTCGCCGAGCTCGTCCTTTCCATCTTTTATTCCACAGAGAAGGAAGAAGTGGGGCTCGGCTAGTAGAAGCGCAGAAACTTTGACGCTTAAATGTTGAACCTCGTCGAGGTCGAAAGGGCCTCCGGCGATTAATAACATTTATGATGAAAGAGAGACTGAAGACCAAGCCCTTTTTTTTTCCCGGGGAAAATGAATTCCACCTACGCAAAGTCCCTTACTCTCGAAACACCAATCTCTGTCTCCACCTTATACCTTTCGTCCCTCTAGTTTCGCTCGCCTTTTTCCCGCCCTGTTTCCTCGGGCCCCTTTTTTCCCGCGATGCACTAGGGATGCCTGAGACGACCCAGGGCTTCTAGAGTACACCTGGCGAGAGCTTCCTCCTATTTATCTTATGAAATCAATTCGCTGACTGTCCCGCTGCGCTCGATCCTTTTAATAACAACGAACCAAGATCTCCGAGCTCCATCCCTCGCTCCTATATCCATTAGACCGAGAAAAAACCCTGCTCCACGATCCTTTCAATTCCACTCTCCAGAGTTACAAACCCTTGGGCACCGATTCTTCGGGACACAATAAATTGCAAACGTTAATTAATTGAAAAACAGCGACTTGTCATCGACATCCTTAGGCAGCAGGGTATTAAACAGAGGGTCCTCATGATAATGCAAGACGGAAGTGTATGTAAACCACGTGGAAGTCTACGCCATCGGTTACTCGTCCGGCCTCCTAGCCAGGAGAGGATCCAGTAGTCCCCGGGCGTGCTCGGAAAATATTTCATGTTCAGTTAATTAGCGCAAGACAAACAGGCGAAAGTTACCTCGCTCGCCGGCTGCAGACAAAAAAGAGGAATGGGACTCGTGCGCACTGACGTGGCTAGAAGGGGGCCAGAGCAGGAGGAGAAATAGAATGAGGAGAGTGGCGAGGGACGTCGCGGGGAAGCGGGGGTCGCCTTTTTTCCGGGTTTTCCTATCTCTCCTTCAGCCACTGTCAACGCGAGGGTAAATAATAGCGGCAGGGCATGTTTTAATTTTTCACCGAGCGACGGGAAGGAGAGTGAAAGAGGAGGGGGGAGAGCGCTCTGAAGAGAGGCGGCTTACCCACCTCGTATATAGAGATGGCCCATGGATGAAGAGGTGCGTATTTCGTCAATATTTGCCATCGATCGGAGACGATCATTTATTTTCCCGTGTACCGCAACAGCAGTCCGACGCTGCAGTTGACTAGCACCTGCAGGGCTGGCTTGTGTACGAGCGAAAATACACAGCGCCGAACCGGCAAGATATTCAATAAACACCGGCATACCAGGCAGCTCTCTCATCCTGCCTTATACACCATCGAATTTTTTTTGGTCTTCGGCTCTCATACGCGCGCAAACCCTTTCGGCCCAGGCTTTTCCACCACACGATAGGAAGCGCGGAGTGGGAGGCTCAAACACGGAGTTTTTGAAAGTTAGACCAGTCAGAGGCGAAAGAGTGAAAAATAACATATTGGAGGAACAATTAATACTGCGTCGTAATTTTGATTTAGGGATATTTGCGTTTTTGAAATTTGCCAAGGATGATGTTCTGTTTTTGATAACAATTGTATTATTGTCTATTGGTGAACATAGTTTAGTTGGAGGTGATCAATAATTGGGATCGAGTATCACCGCAGGTGAAAGCTCCATTTCACTGTTGGTCGCGCTCACGTCGAAAACCAGCCGCGAATGATAAATAATTCCGTCGTTTGAATTGGTCCTGGAGAGAGAGAGGGTCGCGGAGCCATAAGCGCGGCAGGCACTCCTGCGGTTGGAACTTCATAATCATTAAATAGCGCGACAAACGATTAGCTAAACTCGTCGACATCGCCGATTGACCGAGCGCGCGCGTTGCCACGTTAAATCCATTCAGGCATTCTAGCTCGCTAGCGACAGGACGCTAATCGCCGGGCACAAACCGATCTGACATTCAATGAAATCTGATTTCACGCAGCGTCATCGTGTCAGCACGCGTTGCTGATTAGCCCCTTGATTCCACGATCCACATTCCACAAGGACCCTTCGATTCTTCATTCACTAGAAAAGTCAATTCTCCGTCAATATACATACAAGTCAATCTCATTAAGCTCTGACGCCACTTTCCCTCGACTGACTAATAATACCAAAAGCCCCTAGAGAAGAAAGGGGTAGTCAGAGGCATAGAATGCAATCTACATTACTTCTGAGTAGCGAGACTGCCACAGCACTGTTTCATCTCTTCGCTCACTAGAACGATATCCAAAGGAGCAGCAGTAGAAGCTCGAAATTACAGCCTGGAGAGGCACGAAGCGATCGCACCGCCTCAGAGAAAGATAGACGTAGAGAACGATCCGCGCGTCCCATTATCATGCAGATATGTACGCGCAACTATCCGGCAAGATGTGAGAATGCAGCATCCAGTTTCGAGTGGCAAACGTAGATTGAGACGCAAAGAGGGCCGCGGACGAACTCGACTGAGAGAGAGAGTGACAAAGAGAGAAGGAGCGAAAGAGAAAATTGGGGGTAGAGGGCGCTCCAAGCGCCAGCATCCGCTTTCACAGCGAGTAACGCAGAAGCATATAAATGGGCAGACTAATATCAAGAGATACAATTGTTGTACTACGAAGAGAGGAGGTGCGAAGGGTGACCAGCTTCCGTTTCACATAAATAAGACCATGGAATTCTACACCAGGAATTAGTGTACTGCCGTGTTTCTATACATACACGTGATTGGCTCCGATATCGCATGGCCGGAGACAATCAGGGAGAAAGATAGAGGAGACGAGAGGGAGAGTGAGGGAGAGGAATAGAAAGAGGAATACAGGGAGAACAATGGTTCGGGGCCAAAGCAAACGTAAAGCCGAATTGTCGACCGCACACGGCCACGGTAGACCACAGCAGCATAATAACCGAGAGTAATGCGTGAATTATTGACTGTTTCCTATCTTGCTACCGCGGACTCTCGTGCGGATACGTGCACTCACCATCTCTCTCTCCCTCTCTCTCTCTCTCAATCTACGCACATGTACTTTACATATGTACGGGGTGCTCTGAAAATTTATCCCGATACTTCTATTCAAGATATATATCTACACTAATTTAATCCCAATTGCCTAGGTAGAATTCTAGAAAGTAGTTTATCTGTAATACAGTACATTATTCCATTCTTGACAGTCTAATTATTATATTTTATCGATCGGACCCTATTCTTGAATCACCCCGTAGATCTCAGAGCCTCCCACCTGGGCTTTCTCATTGTCCGGTCTCACAGTATTAAATGGTTTCGTATACGTGGATTAGCCGAGCCGTCTAAATCGCGGGAGCGAAGCCGTACGTCAGGCTCGCGTTGTTGCACACGTATGCGCAGACATGCGTGCACGTATGCGCTCGTACACACATCTACCACAGTGAGAGAGAGTGAGAGAGAATGTGTGTGCGTGGACTGGAAGTGCACGGGAAACTAGCGCACGCAGGTGAACTAAGTTATCACAACTACTTGCTGGATGGATTGCCACATCCTCTACGGGAAAACGTACGGGTTGACGCGTTATGTAGAGGGAGCTGGGAGCGGCAAGTACGAGCAGACATGTATGCGGGCTTCCTCTGAGAGGAGCGTGTCCTTCACCAAGAGTGCAAAGGGATATTCATAATTACCGGGAGCCTTTCCGCAGCCGGATTTAGGCAGCCGCTGCTCGCGTCTGAATAACTTGTACGATTACCCCTGTAAATAGGTTTATCCAGTTTCATGGCGGCTTGTTAGCGCGATTTGCCCTCGAGATATAGGGCGCCGCCGCGCTTCTCCCGACCCTAAACTCGCTCTTCCTCTTCCCACTTCAGCACTGAGATGTCTCATGGTGTTAGCGTTGCAACGTGCTCGCTCGACTACGTCTAATGATATCCAACGCTTTATTAAGGAAGCTATGAATACTACTCCTACAATTCCTTAGGTATATTAAAAATTAAGTATAACAAAAGGGAGCTTGTATTGTTCGATTTGTCTTCTGAAGAATAAGAAGTGATACTGTCAAGAAAAAAGTGTGTAGAGAATAGGATTGTAAAATGTATAATTCCCCATCATCGGTGGAACTTTTCTATACCAGGATAATCAATGTTCTTCGACAAATATCACTTTGAAGATCGCTCGATTGGCCTTTAATGCTAATGACACGTACTTCAAAATTCAATCCATAGTTAAGTCTCGATATCGGGTCATTTGGCAAAGAATCGCCGGTTTACCTCGGCTTCGGGATAAGAAGAGCACTGCCAATAAGTAGAAGCAGGCGCTCGGGGATTAGAGGGCAGCCGGGCGATGATTTAGGCGGGAAGCGGGAAGGGCAAATCGTTGTAAATGAAACATAACTGGGAAAAGTTCCAATTACTTAATTCCCTGGCCCTTGTCAGCTCGAAGATTGGAGCTGTAAGTCAGAGGAGTAAGAGAGAGGGGTTCGGGCTTGGCGGCGGGTGTGTGTATGCGGCAGCAGCCAGCACGGAAACTCCGGCACATGCACGTGAACTAAGTTATCGCGGCTACTCAGTAGATGGATAGCTATATACCCTATCTCGTGACGGCACATATATGCGCCAATGTACGCCTCCTCCTAAGACCCTCAAAGCCTTGATGGAAATCCATAATTCGGAAAATTCCTTTTGAATCCCTTAACCTTTTCAATCTCAAAGTTCCAATTATTTATTCTATTCTCTTCGTAAACACCAAGCGAACAACGTAAAACTTACGAAATTCTAAAAAGAACTATAATCAATTGGTATTCTTGCAATCAGAAACTGTTAGTAAAATATAAGCGTTTAGTTGCATGTATGACTCAAAGGAGCAAACAGAAAGGGAGTTCACTTCCAACAGTTCGCATCATCAAAACACGCGTGTTTCCGCAGGGAACCCATATAAAAAGCCGATCAACAGACTCGTTAACCACGAGTGAGACAGAGAGAGGGGTGATACAAAGCAAAGGAAAGGGTTGACAGAGTGCGTGCGGATGGTAAATATTTTATATTTCGAGGCTGAGCCTCGTGCCTTCCCACGTGCACCGTGTCTGTGACACGGGTGTGCTTTCCCTCTGTCTCCCATGCATTCGCTCTCACTCGGCACGAAACACGGAAATTCGCAGACGGTTAAACCGGCTATTGAGATGACTGGATATTGTACGTGCGGTACGCTGCGGTCTCCACCTACGAAGATGGATATGCGCGCCTTTTCACTCGTAATGACACACTGTCGTTTGTAGCGGGTGTGCGCCCGCGCGCGACCCGGGTGAGCGCGCGTGTGTGTATGCATATCATTACACAGATAGGAATCTTCCGGGCAGCCGAGTAGTAATTCCTGTCATGCCGTGAGCGTGTGTTCACCGGTGAGGCAGAGGCAGAGGAGGCAGGGTAACGGCAGTACACTCGCTCTGCACAGCGGGCATTGATTAAAATCGGCGCTTTTTCTCGCATTTCTTACGGTAAACATCAATCCCATTCCCGTTCTCCCTTTCAGCCCCTTTCTGTCTGGCAACGGCGATGCCGGTGAACTAGAATTTACACTTGGCAAAAACAGCTGCACGCTCGAGCGTGCCGTTGCGACTCGGTGCTCTCTTTATTGCGAAGACTTTTGTGCGGAGTTCCGATACCCCGGCGGCGAGCTTTCGTCCAATTACTCTCGCGGCGCTTAGAATTTCGTGTACGTAGCCGAAGCACCACGAAATCGACATTGACTCATTGAGGCTCGATCGAGTGGTACCTACCGCTTATTTTTCCCGATCGAACCCCGAGAGAACGAGCCCGGAAGACAAGCCACTGTTTTATTAACTCTTCTTCTCAGCAGATTTAGTTCTAATTATGCATTAATTCGTACGATTCGCCAGCGATTCGCCGTTCGAAAGTGGCACAGTCTGAGCGACTGAACGCTTAGGGCATTTTGCTCACGTACATTTTAGCGGAGCAATGCACGAGGCATCGCCGGCGGAGTTCAATTATTCGGAATCACTGTAATAAAGTTGTGCCGTGCGAGCATTCGTACGCGTGTAAATCTCCGAAGCAGCTCGAACAAGCGCACACTACGTAGCGTGCTTGCACCTAGTGCACTAGCACGATAGAAACTGCACCCAGGGAGCGGAGTAAGTGAGACAGAGAGAAAGAGAGAGAGAGGGAGAGAGAGTGCATTCCGCATGGGAGGCTTTTGTGAGTGTGCGAAAAAGTGATATAATGGCTCGTCATAAATTGCCTCTACGACGTCATTGCGCCGCGGATTGCCATGTGGACAAGCTGTCCCGTTAGTCTTGTGCTGGACACGCCCACCTACGCCAACGAGCTTGTGTAGAAACGTGCCAGTGTGTGTGTGTGTGTGGAAACAGGTATGAAGTTCCTATAGAAGCCCGGCACTAGGCTAGGTCGCAGCCGATGTCGCCTATCACCTCGATGGAGGAGTCATCGATCAAACGTAAGCGAGCGTGGTAACGACGAGCAGGCACTGAAACTCGGGAGACAATATCCTAACGCGTCCCTATCCCGAGGAACTTGCCAGAACCCTCGCCTAATGGACGGAGCAACCATCGCCTAATGCACATTATTTTAGGTCAGATCTACATGCCAACTTGACTGTCTTCTCGCACAGTTCCATCTGCTACTGATTTCATTTTCAAACCACTACTCTTCTGGATTGTTCTGTTGCCTACACTTGCAAAGTTCTACTCCAACTTCGCACTTTTCTATCTCGAGGGACTTCACTATATGAAGTCGTATCACTTGGTAGATATAGGAAACTTTCGGTCGACAGATCTTTTATATTTTCTGATCACAAAGAGTAATATTACACATGTAATTTACTCGTGAAATATGAAAGTCAGACAGTAATATCGAGAAAGGCCAGCTCAACATAGTGAAAACAAATTACCGCAAGTCAGGTGTTATCTCAGGAAAGGAGGCCAACAAGGTTGGCACCACGTAAAAAAGAAGGAGAATGGGAAGCGGAGTCTAGGTGAAAGAGCGCCTGCTGTTGTCCCAGGGAAAAATAGCAGCCAATAATGCGTAGGCAGGTAGAGGGAGTCCCGGAGGAAGCCCGGAGCCTTTGTCTGAAAGCCGAGAGGCGCGCAGCGCTGTGTTGATGATGGCGACGGTGGAAGCTGCACTTTGACGTGGAGTTTACGGGCGCTCGAAGACAAGAAAGGAATTATCCAGATGAAAAGACGTAACGGTCGGGGGTTACACGGTATCCGGGGTTAGTCTTGCGGGCAAAGAGTGAGTGCGACAGAGAGAGAGAGAGCGAGTGAGAGGGAGTGAGAAAGGCACAGGGGGAGACAGGCAACGGCGGAACAGACGCCGGGAGAAAGAGAGGGTAGTTGAAGGTCTTAATTAGCTGCAATTACCGCAACATAGCAATGTCGAGGGAATCGCCCGGGGCTCATCCTCCTTCCATCCACTTCCATCCGCGTATACCAACCAGCCTCTTTCCAACCTTACCCCATCCTCCTGCCCACCCTGCCATTCCCCTCTTTATCCCGCTCGTGTCTCTCGGTACACTTCCAACTTGGACCTCGGAACCCTTTGGTGCCCTTTATTTGCCCCTACCTGTCGCCGCGACGCCATCTCCGGACGGTGGGCCCGCGAAAGAGCCAATTTGCGACAGAATTTAAATTAATATGCGGAAAATAAAAATCATCCACTGTTTCTGTTCTTCCACTAAGCGTTTTCCCCCTCAGTCCGACCGATTTGCAATCAAGCAATTCGCCGGCAGGCTTCTTTCACCAACGGCTCTTGCGGTAGGAAAAAAACATGGCATCTTCGGTGAACTTTGGCCGATGTCACGACAAAGGGTACGTTGGCGTAGTTGAAAGGCAACATCGGAATTTTCCTTGTCGAAGGTGCTGTTATGTGGTAACTTGAACGAGGATAATGAGGCATCTTGTATCTTATAAGGGTACAATCCGCCGCAACAATCTTCTTCGGAAAGAGTCTCGTTTCTTGTAGATGTGCCTGAATGGAGATGCAAGTAAACCTTTTGATGGCTGAAAGGAACATGTACTAATTTTGCGACTTTCGAGTTAATGATGGGCCGACTATAGATTCCATGGCTTTCGAAATAAAATGATAATATACCTTTAGCGTGTATTTGTATGTATTCAAATGTTGGAGTTCTTTGATGGATTTACACAACCTAATTTATTTTTCTGCATCCAATAAGCTAAACAGCAAGAAAATTGGTCCATGCGTTCAAGAGATATGAATTTCCTCCTGTTTTTTCTACAGTGAAAACAGATTCAGAAGAAAATTTAAATCAAACAATGTTAGAGGGACAAGACTGATGACAGATAATGTTAAAGAGAGAAGATAGACATATAGAAAGATTTTGCATTTGTCAATTAATCGATGTAATAATTCACTTCGTGACGTTTGAGGAAAATGTTTACGGTCTTTGGAAGATTTGTGAAGTCAAGTAACAATTTGTTGGTTCTTATAAGTTGAAGTTGGATCGATTGGAAATCGGTGCACTAGAACCTTCGCTGGCAGAAAGAAGTACCGTGCTTCGACACATTCAGAAGTAGAATATACAGGCTGCAAGGACGGTGGGCTGACTATACAGCGAGGTGTTCTACTTACAGTACGGAAACACTGAAGTTCGCAGCGCAGTTACATGTGCTCTAGAATGTATCATTTCCGAGTTAGTGTAACTTTAAGTTTTGCATATCATATGACAACATGACCTTGTTATTTTATGTGTACACTTTGAACTAGCATGATTGCACTGAGTAATGTTACATTCTATGTTCAGCTCGTGCTATTTTCAAACTTTCATGGATTTCTCTATAGAAGGCAGAATATTTAACATTCTTTCTTCTGCTTTATGGAATTTCACTCAGTACCAAAGAATGAACAGAAATGCAGAGAAATTTAAAACAGAAAATACCGGAACTTTAAAGTTTAACTTTGCAGGATAATTTCAGTGATATTAATTCCTAGCACAGAATTAAAATATCACTTTATTAATTCTGCAGTACTTATGATTTACAACGTGTTCCAAGTGTTTCAAAGGATCGAAGTCTGTGACATTTACTTTAAATTCGAGAGCTGAGTGCAAGAGTCCAAGTGCTTCCACCTGTCAGTAGAAATTGGGTCCGAAAGAGTATTGTAACTGAGCTCGCAAGGCAAAAAGCATCCCGCAACGACTGTCTAGAGTATCGACATCGATATATACGATCTTGGCAAGCTGATGCCAATAGCTCATAGATTCTCTGTGGTCGGGCACGCATCGCCACACGTACACGTACGGTCCGCTCCACATGTCAGTTGGGTGTAGTCTGCCTGCTGCCATCCACTCGACAACTGCTACGCCCATGGTCACAAACGGAATTATTTATGAGCTTGAACATGAGCCAGAGCCCTCTTCCGCGAGCCACTAAGACGCTCCCCGGTCATGCCATTCAACCTATCACCCTATCGCTGTTGATACCAGCCTGATCCTCTTCCCATTTCGCCAATTCTAGCTTGCTTTCAATTAAGACGAACAATTTCACAGCTCGTTGCAACAACCAAGTTAAACAAGTTAAACAGCCAGTTGCTTTGAAATACTTCCGTCGATTCAGCGGCATGGTGACTGTTAATGTTTATATGAATAAGGCACACACACTGCGAAAGGTCTCCGTTCTTGCTATAGAAAAGCCAGGCTTTCGGTAAATTCTCTATAATGAAAATATAAATTAGGAATGTAATTAACGTGGAAATGGATTCGTAAATTGCAGCGATCGCGTTATTCGTCATTGTTACGCTATTTATTGTAACATCCTGCCAATATTGCACGATTTGTACGAAAATACCTGTGGCGAAAGGTTTGCAATGTACGCCGGAAAACAATAGTCAATTAATTGCTTGCCGAAAATTGTAGCGATCGTACGTGATCCCCGATCAATATTACCATCACTCGTCGACGATCGTGGTGGGAGCCATACTTTAATTATGCCGAGCAAATGTTTGCCTTTAGTTTAATCATGTGCTAATATTGCTTATACGAAGGACCCATTTGTTTTTCTCAGACAAGCAGAATATTAATTTCTCGCCGCCATCATTGCTATATTCCTTCTCTCTGTGGCATTCTGTTGTTCTTTATCTGCCGTCAAATCAACAGGTTCACAAAGAAATGAAGTGTGGGTTGAAGTTTGTTTACTGCAAAATGGATAGTTACAAAGCAATCGCGGAATTGGGTTTTAAGGAGAAATAATCGCAACGTACTTGAGAGAAATGGTGTTACAAAATAACGAATGATTTGTCAGTTATACAAAATATAGGCTGTAAAACAAAGTTCCATTGGGTGGGAAGAAAGCGTACAATTATGTGGTGGAATCTGCAATGATTTTTTGCATCACTAGGGAATAGATAGTCGAGAGAAAAAACAGAGGTGTCCCAGGATTGCCTTTACAATAAGGCCGGTAACAGTTACATGAGCAATTCCAGGTGAATTCATCCCGGGAGAAAGATAACATTGCCGCTCGCGCGGCATTATGTTGCTTTCCGGCGGATTTCCACTAACACGGGGCACAGGGTGTTAGCTCTAAGAACTACACAAACCATTCTGTCCGGATTACATATGGCCGAGACTGTTGAGCCAGTACGTTTTGTCGTTCACCCAGGCCAGCCACTATTTGCACGATCTATTTTATAATTGCGCCCGCGCACATTCGCACGGGAGGCCACATTTTCCGGAGCGGGTCGGCGCCTCGACGGCTTAAACGTCTCACGTTCAAACATCGCCGGCGAAAGCTCCGGGGATATTTAATTCCCACCGGATTCACGGTAACATTACCAAGCACTACGGAAGGGCACAATTATCGAGCGCAAAAATTAGCCCCCGCTCGAGAGTCGAGAATGGATTAATCACTCGTGAAATGGGGCTCAAGTGTCTGGCAGTTCCATTTAATTCGTGATACCAGATATTTCGAGGACCTTGACTCTCCCCGTAAAATATCGTTTGACAAAACGTAAAGTATTTTGCAGATTTCAAGTTTTAAGAGGGCCTGATGACTGGGATATCTCAAAATTCTCTATGAATTAGACACGATGATTGGTTTCGTTGGTACAAGAGAATTGAGTTTTCGGGTAGGAGCTTTCCTTGCCGTGCATCAATGTTACCGAAAGGCAGGAGGCTATCCTTTCGCTGCTCGAAGGAAGCGTAGCATCGCAATCACCCTAGTTCGATCGGCGACCAGCGCGCGGCGCCACGTAATGGATCAGTGGATAGAGTCAGTATCGGGTCAGCCCAGTGGTGTTCCACTTCTATCGACGCGCCGGCGGACAGGAGAAGTTGGTTCCTTTGGCTCGGAACAAATCTATAGGAGAAATTCCGCAAAAGTAGGCGGAAAATCGTCCGATAGACTTAAGGAGAAAAGGGAAATACTTATGGAAATCCCATCTTATTATTACGGCTGTCCCACAAGAGTAAATGTTTGTTGGACAAATAGGAATTATTGCGATGCTCGGCGGCGCTTCGATTTGTTTGTCGAAGCTTACCGCCAAGGCGAATTGTCTTGACAGGTCGATATTACCTATACCAGCAGCCCAACCACTCTAAAAGCGTTCATGCTCCTTTTTAGAGAACTGTACTGTCATTCCTCTGCATCGGAAATTGCACGAATTACAGGGATCGAAGTGATTTGACAGGAATCGAATGGGGGCGGGCTTTGACACGTTGCATTTCGCAGCTTTTCGCGCAAACAGATTTTCAATTAAAAGCGCGATTATATTTGGTGATCGAGCAACATTTTGCTGGGGTAAACACGTTAGAGGCTACGATGCTTATAATTTTACATGCTGAAAATGCAATCGCTCCGAAGCCCGATCCATACACGCGCGCGCGCTCCCCACGGCCACGTCGCAATTCGCGTTTCAATTTGTGCGAGAGAATACTTTGTCCATCGAAGTGTTTTATTGGCACGACGATTTCGAAAAGCTCGACATATTTCTGGTGATATAACGCCATCACAGATTTGGCACCGTACTTCAAGGTTTTTGTACAGTTTGTTGATTTATCAGAATTCGGATCACTTCAACTTCCGACTGTCCCAAAAATTGTTAGAAATGAGGGAGAACGTCCACCTCATCTTGCCGAAAAATCTCGATTGCTTTCGCCAACGATTTCCCCGGGAAATGGCTGTGAAAGCACAGTCTTCTAAAGTGCAGGGCTAGAAGATCGGCTATCAGGACGGTTTTGCGAAGCAGACCGCGCGTCTATGAATGGAATTCCATCAGAGTGGTTTGAAAGGAGCCGAAAACTTCAGGTGCTGTTCCGCTGAAAGCCTTACACGATCTTTGTGACAGTAATAGTTGGGCACCGGCCGCACTGTTGCCGCGGGAAATTCGGTTACGATTTTTCTCACCTCGGCTTCCCGGAATTTTTCAATCTACCAATTCTGAAATTTATTGCATCGAGATGCTCTACATTTCTTCGAGTGCACTTGGCAGCTGGGTGCCCGAACGAAATGGGGAAAGTGGTGCCATCATTTCTTAACAGTAATCGAAAGCGTCTCTTTATCTTTCATCCATTATTTTACATTATTTTATGAAAAAAAGTCCTATTCATCACAAATTCTTTGAGTTTTGACAGAAATATGAATGACTATAGTCAGAACTAAGTTTACTATGTTTTTATCTTTTAACATCCTGCAAAGTTACTGAAAATTGCATTAAAAAAAGCAAGTATATCAATGAAAAAGTATATCGTTCGATCAGAACAATTCCTGAGGACTATATTAAAAACCAGAGAGAAGAGAGAAATAGAAAGAAGGTAGAATAAATGGAATAAGAAAGGAAGAATCGTGGTATCAGAGGCGTACAGTTGAAGGGGCTGCGGCATCGAGCAACCCTTTCGTAGCGGCGGCGAGCGAGCGACTGGTGGCTCGCGTCTTAACTCGTGCGATTCCGCGGACGCTCGGGAACGCCGGCGCCTCTGGGCGTCGCGACGGCGGCGGCGGTGGCGGCGGCGGGCGTCCAGGGCTGGCAGCCTGGCAGGCAGGCAAAGCCAGGCGTCCCTTCGCGCTCTCCCCGCCAGACGAGTTCCGACTCTACGCTCGGCCGGACGTGACGTAACGCGGGCACCCTCGAGAGCGTCGAGAACCTCGTCGACGTCGCCGTCAGCCTCGCCGTCGCTCGGCTTAGCCGCCGCTCGGCCCTTCGTTTCTCCTCGACCCTAACAGCAATTTCTCTACCTTGCGACACTTCCTGTCGCCACGCTTCCATTCTCACCACTCAACTTCCCTGGCTCAACTTCGCCCTGTGCGGAGTTCCTTCTCGACAAGGACTTTTCCTCCCGAAGGTTTGACTTGCGAGTACCGGGAGATTGTGCCGAGGACTGGTTACACGTGAGGAAGTAGGCAGAACGCGCCGCATGCAGCACCGCGTGCTGGCATCCACGCCGCTCGCTCGCCGCTCTTCAGAGTAAAGAACGAAAAGACAGACACCAGGTGCTGGACGAGTCAAGATTTGACTGGGAACTGTGAGTGAAAGCTGCTGACAAGTTTGACAGTGCGTCGGTTCGCAGCCAGCCGAGACTAAGGA